>OX463232.1:34588144-36988144 GCA_949820135.1 Sylvilagus floridanus
CTAGCCCTAATCCTAGCCCTAAACTTAGCCCTAGCCCTAGCCCTAGCCCTAACCCTAACCCTAACCCTAACCCTAACTTTAACTCTAAACCTAAGCCTAGCTATAGCCCTAACCCTAACCCTAGCAGTCACCCTAGCCCTATCCCTAAACCTAACCCTCGCCTTAATCCTAACCATAACCTTAAGCATAGCCCTAACGATAACCCTAACCCTAACCCTAGCCCTAGCCCTAGCACTAACACTAACTCTAACCCGAACCAGAACCCAAAACCGAACCCTAACCCTAACCCTAATCCTACATCTAAACTTAACCATAGCCTTAGACTTAGTCATAGTCCTGTTAACACAGCACTAGCCCTAAAGCTAACCCTACACCTAACCCTAACCCTAATCTTAGCCCGAACCTTAACCCTAGCCTTAACACTAACCCTAACCCTAAACCTAACCGTAGCATAGCCCTAACCCAAACCCTAACCCTAACACTAATCTTAGCCCTAGCCGTAGACCTAGTCCAAGCCCTAACCCTACCACTAACCCTAACCCTAACCCTAACCAAAACACTTACAGTAACCCTATCCCTAGCCCTAGCCCTAAACCTAAACCTAACCCTAACCGTAGCACTAACCCTAGATCTAACCCTAACCCTAACCCTAACCCTAACCCTAACCATAGCCCTAGCCATAACCCAAACCCTAACACAAACCCTAGCCCTAGCCCTAGCCCTGGCCCAAGCCATAACCCTAAGCCTAACCATAGCCCTAGGCCTAGCCCTAACCCTAGCCCTAAACCTAATCCTAAACCTAATCTAGCCCTAGCCCTAGCCCTAAACCAAAACCTAGCCCTAGCCCTAGCCCTAACCATAAACCTAACCCTAACCTTAACACTAGCCCTAGCCCTAACACTAAACCTAAACCTAGCCCTAGCCCTAGCCCTAGCCTAACACTAACACTAACCCTAACGCTAACCCTAGCCCTAGCCCTAACCCTAACCCTAACCCCAATCCTAGCCCTAAACCTAACCCGTACCCGAACCGTAACCCTAACACTAACTTTAACCCAAACACAGACCCGAACCCTTACTGTAATCCAAACCCGAACACGAACCCGAACCCTAAACCTAACCCGAACCCGAAACAGAACCCTAACACTATCCTAACCCTAATCCTACACCTAACCTTAACCGTAGCCTTAGACTTAGTAATAGTCCTAACTGTAAACACAGCACTAGCCCTAAAGCTAAACCTACACCTAACCCTAACCCTAATCTTAGCCCGAACCCTAACCCTAGCATTAACACTAACTCTTATCCTAAACCTAAACCTAGCATAGCCCTAACCCAAACCCTAACCCTAACCCTAGCCCTAGCCCTAACCCTAACCCTAACCCTAACCCTACTCCTAACCCTAGCCCTAACCCTAACCCTAACCCTAGCCCTAACCATAACCCTAGCCCTAAACTTAACCCTAACCCTAACCCTAATCCTAGACCTAACCTAACCTTATCCCTAACCCTAACCTTAGCCCTAGCCCTAAACTTAACTCTAGACTTAGCAATAGCCGTAGCCCTAGGCCTAACCATAGCCCTAGCCCTAGCCATAGCCCTAAAGCTAACCCTAATCCTAACCCTAGGCCTAGACCTAGCCCTAAACCTAACCCTAACCTGAACCCGAACCCGAACCCTAACCAAACCGTAACACTAGCCCTAGCCCTAGACCTAACACTAACCCTAGAACTAATCCTAACCCTAGCCCTAGCCCTAAACCTCACAGATAAACTAACACTAGCCCTAGCCCTAAACCTAACCCTAACTATAGACGTAGCCCTAGCCCTGGCCATAGCCATAACCCTAACCGTAACCCTAGTTCTAGCCATAACCCTAACCCTAACCCTAATCCTAGCACTAGCCCTAGATCTAACCCTAACCCTCACCCTAAACCTAACCCCAACCCCAACCACACCCCAACCAAAACCCTAACCCTAGCCCTAGCCCAAGCCCTAACAATAACCCTAGCCCTAGACCTAACCATAGCCCTAACCCTAACCTTATCCTTAACCCTAACCGTAACCTTCGCCCCAGCCCTAACCCTAATCCTAAACCTAACACTAACCATAGCCGTAAACCTAAACCTAACCCTAGCCCTCACCCTAGCCCTAGCCCTAACCCTAACCCTAGCCCTAGCCCTAACCCTAGGCCTAACCTTAGCCCTAGCCCTAGCCCTAGCCCTAACCCTAACCCTAAAACTAACCCTAACCCTAGCCATAACCATAAGCGTAATCCTCACCCAAACCCTCACCCAAACCCTAGCGATAACCCTAGCCCTAGTCCCAGCCCTAACCCTAACCCTAGCCCTAAACCTAACCCTAGCCCTAACCCTAGTCATAACCCTAACCCTAATCCTAACCCTAGCCCTAGCCCTAGCCCTAGCCCTAACCCTAACCATAACCCTAGCCCTGCCCTAACACTAACCGTAACCCTAGCCCTAGCCCTAACCCAAACCCTAACACTAACCCTAGCCCTAGCCCTAGCCATAGCCCAAGCCCTAATCTTAAACCTAACCCTAACCCTAGCACTAATCCTAGCCCTAAACTTAGCCCTAGCCCTAGCCCTAGCCCTAACCCTAACCCTAACCCTAACCCTAAATTTAACTCTAACCCTAAGCCTAGCCATAGCCCTAACCCTAACCCTAGCAGTCACCCTAGCCCTATCCCTAAACCTAACCCTCGCCTTAATCCTAACCATAACCTTAAGCATAGCCCTAACGATAACCCTAACCCTAACCCTAGCCCTAGCCCTAGCACTAACACTAACTCTAACCCGAACCAGAACCCAAAACCGAACCCTAACCCTAACCCTAATCCTACATCTAAACTTAACCATAGCCTTAGACTTAGTCATAGTCCTGTTAACACAGCACTAGCCCTAGCCCTAACCCTAAACCTAACCCTAACCGTAGCGCTAACCCTAGATCTAACCCTAACCCTAACCCTAGCCCTAGCCCTAGCCCTAACCCTAACACTAACCCTAAACCTAATCCTAACCCTAGCCTTAGCCCTAACGCTAACCCTAGCCCTAACCCTAAACCTAGCCCTAAACTTAACCCTAACCCTAACCCTAGCACAGGCCTAGCCCTAGCCCTAATCCTAACCCTAACCCTAATCCTAACCCTAGCCCTAGCCCTAACCCTAACCCTAGCCCTAACCATAACCCTAGCCCTAAACTTAACCCTAACCATAACCCTAACCCTAACCCTAATCCTAGACCTAACCTAACCTTATCCCTAACCCTAACCTTAGCCCTAGCCCTAAACTTAACTCTAGACTTAGCAATAGCCATAGCCCTAGGCCTAACCATAGCCCTAGCCCTAGCCATAGCCCTAAAGCTAACCCTAATCCTAACCCTAGGCCTAGACCTAGCCCTAAACCTAACCCTAACCTGAACCCGAACCCGAACCCTAACCAAACCGTAACACTAGCCCTAGCCCTAGACCTAACACTAACCCTAGAACTAATCCTAACCCTAGCCCTAGCCCTAAACCTCACAGTTAAACTAACACTAGCCCTAGCCCTAAACCTAACCCTAACTATAGACGTAGCCCTAGCCCTGGCCATAGCCATAACCCTAACCGTAACCCTAGTTCTAGCCATAACCCTAACCCTAACCCTAATCCTAGCACTAGCCCTAGACCTAACCCTAACCCTCACCCTAAACCTAACCCCAACCCCAACCACACCCCAACCAAAACCCTAACCCTAGCCCTAGCCCAAGCCCTAACAATAACCCTAGCCCTAGACCTAACCATAGCCCTAACCCTAACCTTATCCTTAACCCTAACTGTAACCTTCGCCCCAGCCCTAACCCTAAACCTAAACCTAACACTAACCATAGCCGTAAACCTAAACCTAACCCTAGCCCTCACCCTAGCCCTAGCCCTAACCCTAACCCTAGCCCTAGCCGTAATGCTAAACCTAATGCTTGCCCTAGTCCCAAACTTAACCCTAGCCCTAGCCCTAACCCTAGCCCTAACCCTAACCCTAACCCTAACCCTAGGCCTAACCTTAGCCCTAGCCCTAGCCCTAGCCCTAACCCTAAAACTAACCCTAACCCTAGCCATAACCATAAGCGTAATCCTCACCCTAACCCTCACCCAAACCTTAGCGATAACCCTAGCCCTAGTCCCAGCCCTAACCCTAACCCTAGCCCTAAACCTAACCCTAGCCCTAACCCTAGTCATAATCCTAAACCTAATCCTAACCCTAGCCCTAGCCCTAGCCCTAGCCCTAGCCCTAGCCCTAACCCTAACCATAACCCTAGCCCTGCCCTAACACTAACCGTAACCCTAGCCCTAGCCCTAACCCAAACCCTAACACTAACCCTAGCCCTAGCCCTAGCCATAGCCCAAGCCCTAATCTTAAACCTAACCCTAACCCTAGCCCTAAACCTAGCCCTAAACTTAGCCCTAGCCCTAGCCCTAGCCCTAACCCTAACCCTAAACCTAACCCTAACTTTAACTCTAACCCTAAGCCTAGCCATAGCCCTAACCCTAAACCTAGCAGTCACCCTAGCCCTATCCCTAAACCTAACCCTCGCCTTAATCCTAACCATAACCTTAAGCATAGCCCTAACGATAACCCTAACCCTAACCCTAGCCCTAGCCCTAGCACTAACACTAACCCTAACCCGAACCCGAACCCAAAACCGAACCCTAACCCTAACCCTAATCCTACATCTAACCTTAACCATAGCCTTAGACTTAGTCATAGTTCTGTTAACACAGCACTAGCCCTAAAGCTAACCCTACGCCTAACCCTAACCCTAATCTTAGCCCGAACCTTAACCCTAGCCTTAACACTAACCCTAACCCTAAACCTAACCGCAGCATAGCCCTAACCCAAACCCTAACCCTAACACTAATCTTAGCCCTAGCCATAGACCTAGCCCAATCCCTAACCCTAACACTAACCCTAAACCTAATCCTAACCAAAACACTTACAGTAACCCTATCCCTAGCACTAGCCCTAACCCTAAACCTAACCCTCACCTTAGCGCTAACCCTAGATCTAACCCTAACCCTAACCCTAGCCCTAGCCCTAGCCCTAACCCTAACACTAACCCTAAACCTAATCCTAACCCTAGCCTTAGCCCTAACCCTAACCCTAGCCCTAACCCTAAACCTAGCCCTAAACTTAACCCTAACCCTAACCCTAGCCCTGGCCTAGCACTAGCCCTAACCCTAACCCTAACCCTGACCCTAACCCTAACCCTAACCCTAACCCTAGACCTAACCCTAACCTTATCCCTAACCCTAACCTTATCCCTAAACCTAAACCTAGCCCTAGCCCTAAACTTAACCCTAACCCTAACCCTAACCAAAACTCTTACAGTAACCCTATCCCTAGCCCTAGCCCTAACCCTAAACCTAAACCTAACCGTAGCGCTAACCCTAGATCTAACCCTAACCCTAACCCTAGCCCTAGCCCTAGCCCTAACCCTAACACTAACCCTAAACCTAATCCTAACCCTAGCCTTAGCCCTAACCCTAACCCTAGCCCTAACCCTAAACCTAGCCCTAAACTTAACCCTAACCCTAACCCTAGCCCAGGCCTAGCCCTAGCCCTAACCCTAATCGTAACCCTAACCCTAACCCTAGACCTAACCCTAACCTTAACCCTAACCCTAACCTTATCCCTAACCCTAACCCTAGCCCTCACCCTAGCCCTGACCCTAACTCTAGCCCTAGCCCTAAAGCTAAACCTAATGCTTGCCCTAGTCCCAAACTTAACCCTAACACTAGCCCTAACCCTAGCCCTAACCCTAACCCTAACCCTAAACCTAGGCCTAACCTTAGCCCTAGACCTAGCCCTAGCCCTAACCCTAAAACTAACCCTAACCCTAGCCATAACCATAAGCGTAATCCTCACCCTATCCCTCACCCAAACCCTAGCGATAACCCTAGCCCTAGTCCCAGCCCTAACCCTAACCCTAGCCATAAACCTAACCCTAGCCCTAACCCTAGTCATAATCCTAACCCTAATCCTAACCCTAGCCCTAGCCCTAGCCCGAGCCCTAACACTAACCATAACCCTAGCCCTAGCCCTAACACTAACCGTAACCCTAGCCCTAGCCCTAACCCAAACCCTAACACTAACCCTAGCCATAGCCCTAGCCATAGCCCAAGCCCTAATCTTAAACCTAACCCTAACCCTAACCCTAAACCTAGCCCTAAACTTAGCCCTAGCCCTAGCCCTAACCCTAACCCTAACCCTAACCCTAACCCTAACCCTAACCCTAAATTTAACCCTAACCCTAAGCCTAGCCATAGCCCTAACCCTAACCCTAGCAGTCACCCTAGCCCTAACCCTAAACCTAACCCTCGCCTTAGTCCTAACCATAACCTTAAGCATAGCCCTAACGATAACCCTAACCCTAACCCTAGCCCTAGCCCTAGCACTAACACTACCCCTAACCCGAACCCGAACCCAAAACCGAACCCAATCCCTAACGCTATTCCTACATCTATCCTTAACCATAGCCTTAGACTTAGTCATAGTCCTGTTAACACAGCACTAGCCCTAAAGCTAACCCTACGCCTAACCCTAACCCTAATCTTAGCCCGAACCTTAACCCTAGCCTTAACACTAACCCTAACCCTAAACCTAACCGTAGCATAGCCCTAACCCAAACCCTAACCCTAACACTAAACTTAGCCCTAGTCATAGCCCTAGCCCAAGCCCTGACCCTAACCCGAAACCTAATGCTAAACCTAACCCTAGCCCTAACCCTAATCCTAACCAAAACACTTACAGTAAACCTATCCCTAGCCCTAGCCCTAACCCTAAACCTAAACCTAACCGTAGCCCTAACCCTAGATCTAACCCTAACCCTAACCCTAGCCCTATCCCTAGCCCTAACCCTAGAACTAACCCTAAACCTAATCCTAACCCTAGCCTTAGCCCTAACCCTAACCCTAGCCCTCACCCTAAACCTAGCACTAAACTTAACCCTAACCCTAACCCTAGCACAGGCCTTGCCCTAGCCCTAACCCTAACCCTAACCCTAACCCTAACCCTAACCCTAGACCTAACCCTAACCTTATCCCTAACCCTAACCCTAGCCCTAGCCCTAAACTTAACCCTAACCCTAACCCTAGCCCTAGCCCTAGCCCTAGCCCTAGTCCTAGCCCTAACCCTAACCCTAGCCCTAGCCATAGCCCTAGAACTAACCCTAATCCTAACCCTATGGCTAGACCTAGCCCTAAACCTAAACCTGACCTGAACCCGAACCCAAACCCTAACCATACTGTAACACTAGACCTAGCCCTAGCCCTAACACTAACCCTAGCCCTAGCCCTAGCCCTACCCCTAGCCCTAACCCTAACCCTAATGCTTGCCCTAGACCTAACCCTAACCCTAACACTAGCCATAACCCTAGCCCTAACCCAAAACCTAACCCTAGACCTAACCTTAGCCCTAGCACTAGCCCTAGCCCTAGACCTAGCCCTAGCCCTAACCCTAACCCTAAACCTAACCCTAACCCTAACCCTAACCCTAACCCTAACCCTAACCCTAGCCCTAGCCATAACCCAAACCCTAACACAAACCCTAGCCCTAGCCCTAGCCCTGGCCCAAGCCATAACCCTAAGCCTAACCCTAGCCATAGCCCTAAACCTAACCCTAGCAGTCACCCTAGCCCTAACCCTAAACCTAACCCTCGCCTTAGTCCTAACCATAACCTTAAGCATAGCCCTAACGATAACCCTATCCCTAACCCTAGCCCTAGCCCTAGCACTAACACTAACCCTAACCCGAACCCGAACCCAAAACCGAACCCTAACCCTAACCCTAATCCTACATCTAACCTTAACCATAGCCTTAGACTTAGTCATAGTCCTGTTAACACAGCACTAGCCCTAAAGCTAACCCTACGCCTAACCCTAACCCTAATCTTAGCCCGAACCTTAACCCTAGCCTTAACACTAACCCAAACCCTAAACCTGACCGTAGCATAGCCCTAACCCAAACCCTAACCCTAACACTAATCTTAGCCCTAGCCATAGCCCTAGCCCAAGCCCTAACCCTAACCCTAACCAAAACACTTACAGTAACCCTATCCCTAGCCCTAGCCCTAACCCTAAACCTAAGCCTCACCGTAGCGCTAACCCTAGATCTAACCCTAACCCTAACCCTAACCCTAATCCTAACCGTAACCCTAACCCTAGACCTAACCCTAACCTTAACCCTAACCCTAACCTTATCCCTAACCCTAACCCTAACCCTAACCCTAGCCCTCACCCTAGCCCTAACCCTAACTCTAGCCCTAGCCCTAACGCTAAACCTAATGCTTGCCCTAGTCACAAACTTAACCCTAACACTAGCCCTAACCCTAGCCCTAACCCTAACCCTAACCCTAACCCTAGGCCTAACCTTAGCCCTAGCCCTAGCCCTAGCCCTAACCCTAAAACTAACCCTAACCCTAGCCATAACCATAAGCGTAATCCTCACCCTAACCCTCACCCAAACCCTAGCGATAACCCTAGCCCTAGTCCCAGCCCTAACCCTAACCCTAGCCCTAAACCTAACCCTAGCCCCAACCCTAGTCATAATCCTAACCCTAATCCTAGCCCTAGCCCTAGCCCTAGCCCTAACACTAACCATAACCCTAGCCCTGCCCTAACACTAACCGTAACCCTAGCCCTAGCCCTAACCCAAACCCTAACACTAACCCTAGCCCTAGCCCTAGCCATAGCCCAAGCCCTAATCTTAAACTTAACCCTAACCCTAACCCTAAACCTAGCCCTAAACTTAGCCCTAGCCCTAGCCCTAACCCTAACCCTAACCCTAACCCTAACCCTAACCCTAACCCTAACCCTAAATTTGACCCTAACCCTAAGCCTACCCATAGCCCTAACCCTAACCCTAGCAGTCACCCTAGCCCTAACCCTAAACCTAACCCTCGCCTTAGTCCTAACCATAACCTTAAGCATAGCCCTAACGATAACCCTAACCCTAACCCTAGCCCTAGCCCTAGCACTAACACTAACCCTAACCCGAACCCGAACCCAAAACCGAACCCAAAACCTAACCCTATTCCTACATCTATCCTTAACCATAGCCTTAGACTTAGTCATAGTCCTGTTAACACAGCACTAGCCCTAAAGCTAACCCTACGCCTAACCCTAACCCTAATCTTAGCCCGAACCTTAACCCTAGCCTTAACACTAACCCTAACCCTAAACCTAACCGTAGCATAGCCCTAACCCAAATCCTAACCCTAACACTAACCTTAGCCCTAGTCATAGCCCTAGCCCAAGCCCTAACCCTAACCCTAAACCTAACGCTAAACCTAACCCTAGCCCTAACCCTAATCCTAACCAAAACACTTACAGTAAACCTATCCCTAGCCCTAGCCCTAACCCTAAACCTAAACCTAACCGTAGCCCTAACCCTAGATCTAACCCTAACCCTAACCCTAGCCCTATCCCTAGCCCTAACCATAACACTAACCCTAAACCTAATCCTAACCCTAGCCTTAGCCCTAACCCTAACCCTAGCCCTCACCCTAAACCTAGCCCTAAACTTAACCCTAACCCTAACCCTAGCACAGGCCTTGCCCTAGCCCTAACCCTAACCCTAACCCTAACCCTAACCCTAGACCTAACCCTAAACTTATCCCTAACCCTAACCCTAGCCCTAGCCCTAAACTTAACCCTAACCCTAACCCTAGCCCTAGCCCTAGCCCTAGCCCTAGTCCTAGCCCTAACCCTAGCCCTAGCCATAGCCCTAGAACTAACCCTAATCCTAACCCTATGCCTAGACCTAGCCCTAAACCTAACCCTGACCTGAACCCGAACCCAAACCCTAACCATACTGTAACACTAGCTCTAGCCCTAGACCTAACACTAACGCTAGCCCTAGCCCTAGACCTAACCCTAACCCTAATGCTTGCCCTAGACCTAACCCTAACCCTAACACTAGCCATAACCCTAGCCCTAACCCAAAACCTAACCCTAGACCTAACCTTAGCCCTAGCACTAGCCCCAGCCCTAGACCTAGCCCTAGCCCTAACCCTAACCCTAACCCTAACCCTAACCCTAACCCTAACCATAACCATAGCCCTAGCCATAACCCAAACCCTAACACAAACCCTAGCCCTAGCCCTAGCCCTGGCCCAAGCCATAACCCTAAGCCTAACCCTAGCCATAGCCCTAAACCTAACCCTAGCAGTCACCCTAGCCCTAACCCTAAACCTAACCCTCGCCTTAGTCCTAACCATAACCTTAAGCATAGCCCTAACGATAACCCTATCCCTAAACCCAAGCCCTAGCCCTAGCACTAACACTAACCCTAACCCGAACCCGAACCCAAAACCGAACCCTAACCCTAACCCTAATCCTACATCTAAACTTAACCATAGCCTTAGAATTAGTCATAGTCCTGTTAACACAGCACTAGCCCTAAAGCTAACCCTACGCCTAACCCTAACCCTAATCTTAGCCCGAACCTTAACCCTAGCCTTAACACTAACCCTAACCCTAAACCTAACCGTAGCATAGCCCTAACCCAAACCCTAACCCTAACACTAATCTTAGCCCTAGCCATAGCCCTAGCCCAAGCCCTAACCCTAACCCTAACCCTAACCCTAACCAAAACACTTACAGTAAACCTATCCCTAGCCCTAGCCCTAACCCTAATCCTAACCCTAACTGTAGCGCTAACCCTAGATCTAACCCTAACCCTAACCCTAACCCTAGCCCTAGCCCTAGCCCTAACCCTAACACTAACCCTAAACCTAATCCTAACCCTAGCCTTAGCCCTAACCCTAACCCTAGCCCAGGCCTAGCCCTAACCCTAACCCTAACGCTAACCCTAACCCTAACCCTAACCCTAGACCTAACCCTAACCTTAGCCCTAACCCTAACCTTATCCCTAACCCTAACCCTAGCCCTAGCCCTAAACTTAACCCTAACCCTAACCCTAGCCCTAGCCCTAGCCCTAGTCCTAGCCCTAACCCTAACCCTAACCCTAGTCTAGCCATAGCCCTAGAACTAACCCTAATCCTAAACCTATGCCTAGACCTAGCCCTAAACCTAACCCTGACCTGAACCCGAACCCAAACCCTAACCAAACTGTAACACTAGCCCTAGCCCTGGACCTAACACTAACCCTAGCCCTAGCTCTAGCCCTGGCCCTAACACTAACCATAACCCTAGCCCTAGCCCTAGGCCTAGCCCTAACCCTAGCCCTAAACCTAATCCTAAAACTAATCTAGCCCTAGCCCTAGCCCTAAACCAAAACCTAGCCCTAGCCCTAGCCCTAACCATAAACCTAACCCTAACCTTAACACTAGCCCTAGCCCTAGCCCTAAACCAAAACCTAGCCTTAGCCCTAGCCCTAACCATAAACCTAACCCTAACTTTAACCCTAACCCTAACCCTAGCCCTAGCCCTAACCCTAACCCTAACCCCAATCCTAGCCCTAAACCTAACCCAAAACCGAACCGTAACCCTAACACTAACTTTAACCCAAACACAGACCCGAACCCTTACTGTAATCCAAACCCAAACACGAACCCAAACCCTAAACCTAACCCGAACCCGAAACAGAACCCTAACACTACCCTAACCCTAATCCTACACCTAACCTTAACCGTAGCCTTAGACTTAGTAATAGTCCTAACTGTAAACACAGCACTAGCCCTAAAGCTAAAACTACACCTAACCCTAACCTAAATCTTGGCCCGAACCCTAACCCTAGCATTAACACTAACTCTTATCCTAAACCTAAACCTAGCATAGCCCTAACCCAAACCCTAACCCTAACCCTAGCCCTAGCCCTAACCCTAACCCTAACCCTACTCCTAACCCTAGCCCTAGCCCTAACCCTAACCCTAACCCTAGCCCTAAACTTAACCCTAACCCTAACCCTAATCCTAGACCTAACCTAACCTTATCCCTAACCCTAACCTTAGCCCTAGCCCTAAACTTAACTCTAGACTTAGCAATAGCCGTAGCCCTAGGCCTGACCATAGCCCTAGCCCTAGCCATAGCCCTAAAGCTAACCCTAATCCTAAACCTAGGCCTAGACCTAGCCCTAAACCAAACCCTGACCTGAACCCGAACCCGAACCCTAACCAAACCGTAACACTAGCCCTAGCCCTAGACCTAACACTAACCCTAGAACTAACCCTAACCCTAGCCCTAGCCCTGAACCTAACAGTTAAACTAACACTAGTCCTAGCCCTAAACCTAACCCTAACTATAGACGTAGCCCTAGCCCTGGCCATAGCCATAACCCTAACCGTAACCCTAGTTCTAGCCATAACCCTAACCCTAACCCTAATCCTAGCACTAGCCCTAGACCTAACCCTAACCCTCACCCTAAACCTAACCCCAACCCCAACCACACCCCAACCAAAACCCTAACCCTAGCCCTAGCCCAAGCCCTAACAATAAACCTAGCCCTAGACCTAACCATAGCCCTAACCCTAACCTTACCCTTAACCCTAACCGTAACCTTCGCCCCAGCCCTAACCCTAACCCTAAACCTAACACTAACCATAGCCGTAAACCTAAACCTAACCCTAGCCCTCACCCTAGCCCTAGCCCTAACCCTAACCCTAGCCCTAGCCCTAACGCTAATCCTAATGCTTGCCCTAGTCCCAAACTTAACCCTAACACTAGACCTAACCCTAGCCCTAACCCTAACCCTAACCCTAACCCTAGGCCTAATCTTAGCCCTAGCCCTAGCCCTAGCCCTAGCCCTAACCCTAAAACTAACCCTAACCCTAGCCATAACCATAAGCGTAATCCTCACCCTAACCCTCACCCAAACCCTAGCGATAACCCTAGCCCTAGTCCCAGCCCTAACCCTAACCCTAGCCCTAAACCTAACCCTAGCCCCAACCCTAGTCATAATCCTAACCCTAATCCTAACCCTAGCCCTAGCCCTAGCCCTAGCCCTAGCCCTAACACTAACCATAACCCTAGCCCTAGCCCTAACACTAACCGTAACCCTAGCCCTAGCCCTAACCCAAACCCTAACACTAACCCTAGCCCTAGCCCTAGCCATAGCCCAAGCCCTAATCTTAAACCTAACCCTAACCCTAACCCTAAACCTAAACCTAGCCCTAAACTTAGCCCTAGCCCTAGCCCTAACCCTAACCCTAACCCTAACCCTAACCCTAACCCTAAATTTAACCCTAACCCTAACCCTAGCCATAGCCCTAACCCTAAACCTAGCAGTCGCCCCAGCCCTAACCCTAAACCTAACCCTCGCCTTAGTCCTAACCATAACCTTAAGCATAGCCCTAACAATAACCCTAACCCTAACCCTAGCCCTAGCCCTAGCACTAACACTAACCCTAATCCGAACCCGAACACAAAACCGAACCCTAACCCTAACCCTAATCCACATACGAATGTGTACCTGTTGTGTCTCCATGTGAAACCAATTAGCGCTTGCCAACAGAAAAACAAAATGTTACATGCTACAATTCATTTGCAAATCTAAAGTCCACAGATACTATCGAGAAAACACAAGCAAACACAGAAGCTGTAGCAAGACGTGGCATTGCGTTAGCCACCACAGAACCGGATATTTCTGTTTTCATCCAGACCTATTCGGACTAACTGGTGTCGAGTTTGTGTGCAAAGCACCCAGAAAAGCAGAGTCAACCTGGTTTTGGAGAAAAGCAAAGTCTTTTTCATGGGCAAGTGGATTCAATGTCATGTTTACAAACACAAATATCATTTGTAACCTGGTTTCTGCAGCTTTTTACTCAGAAAACACGAATGTGTACCTGTTGTGTCTCCATGTGAAACCAATTAGCGTTTGCCAACCGAAAACAAAATGTTACATGCTCCAATACATTCACAACTCCAAAGTCCACAGATACTATCGACAAACCACAATAAACACAGAAACTGTAGCAAGAGCTGGGATTGAGTTAGCCACCACTGAACCGGATATTTCTGTTTTAATCCAGACTTATCCGGACAAAGTGGTGTGGAGTTGGTGTGCAAAGCTCCCAGAAAAGCAGAGTCAACCTGGTTTTGGAGAAAAGCAAAGTCTTTTTCTTGGGCAAGTGGGTTCAATGTCATGTTTACAAACACAAATATCATTTGTAACCTGATTTCTGCAGGTTTTTACTCAGAAAAAACGAATGTGTACCTGTTGTGTCTCCATGTGAAACCAATTAGCGCTTCCCAACAGAAAAACAAAATGATACATGCTACAATTCATTTGCAAATCTAAAGTCCACAGATTCTATCGAGAAAACACAAGCAAACACAGAAGCTGTAGCAAGACGTGGCATTGCGTTAGCCACCACAGAACCGGATATTTCTGTTTTCATCCAGACCTATTCGGAGTAACTGGTGTCGAGTTTGTGTGCAAAGCACCCAGAAAAGCAGAGTCAACCTGGTTTTGGAGAAAAGCAAAGTCTTTTTCATGGGCAAGTGTATTCAATGTCATGTTTACAAACACAAATATCATTTGTAACCTGGTTTCTGCAGCTTTTTACTCAGAAAACACGAATGTGCACCTGTTGTGTCTCCATGTGAAACCAATTAGCGTTTGCCAACAGAAAACAAAATGTTACATGCTACAATGCATTCACAACTCCAAAGTCCATAGATACTCTCAACAAAACACATGCAAACACAAAAGCAGTAGCAAGAGCTGGGATTGAGTTAGCCAACACAGAACCGGATATTTCTGGTTTCAGCCAGCGCTATCCGGACAAACTAATGTGGAATTGGTGTGCAAAGCACCTAGAAATGCAGAGTCAACCCGGTTTTGGAGAAAAGCAAAGTCTTTTTCTTGGGCAAGTGGATTCAAAGTCATGTTTACAAACACAAATAGCATTTGTAACCTGGTTTCTGCAGGTTTTTACTCAGAAAACACGAATGTGTACCTGTTGTGTCTTCATGTGAAACCAATTAGCGTTTGCCAACAGAAAAACAAAATGTTACATGCTACAATGCATTCCCAACTCTAATGTCCACAGGTACTATCGAGAAAACACAAACAAACACAGAAGCTGTAGCAAGAACTGGGATTGAGTTAGCCACCACAGAACCGGATATTTCTGGTTTCATCCATCCCTATCCGGACAAACTGGTGTGGAGTTTGTGTTCAAAGCACCCAGAGGGCCGGCGCCGTGGCTCAACAGGCTAATCCTCCGCCTTGCGGCGCCGGCACACCGGGTTCTAGTCCCGGTTGGGGCGCCGGATTCTGTCCCGGTTGCCCCTCTTCCAGGCCAGCCCTCTGCTGTGGCCCAGGAGTGCAGTGGAGGATGGCGCAGGTGCTTGGGCCCTGCACCCCATGGGGAGACCAGGAAAAGCACCTGGATCTTGGCTCCTGCCACCGGACAAGCGCGGTGCGCCCGCCGCAGCGCGCCGACCGCGGCGGCCATTGCAGGGTGAACCAACGGCAAAGGAAGACCTTTCTCTCTGTCTCTCTCTCTCACTGTCCACTCTGCCTGTAAAAAAAAAAAAAAAAAGCACCCAGAAAAGCAGAGTCAAGCTGGTTTTGGAGAAAAGCAAAGTCTTTTTCTTGGGCAAGTGATTCAATGTCATGTTTACAAACACAAATATCATCTTTAACCTGGTTTATGCAGCTTTTTTACTCAGAAAACACGAATGTGTACCTCTTGTGTCTCCAAGTGAAACCAATTATCGTATGCCAATAGAAAAACAAAATGTTACATGCTACAATGCATTCACAACTCTAAAGTCCATAGATACTATCCAGAAAACATAAACAAACACAGAGGCTGTAGCAAGAGCTTGGATTGAGTTAGCCACCACAGAACCGGATATTTCTGGTTTCGTCCAGACCTATCTGGACAAACTGGTATGGAATTGGTGTGCAAAGCACCCAGAAAAGCAGACTCACCATTTTTTTCAGAAAAGCAAAGTCTTTTTCTTGGGCAAGTGGATTCAATGTCATGTTTACAAACACAAATAGCATTTGTAACCTGGTTTCTGCAGGTTTTTACTCTGAAAACACGAATGTGTACCAGTTTTGTCTCCATGTGAAACCAATTAGCGTTTGCCAACAGAAAAACAAAATGTTACATGCTACAATGCTTTCACAACTCTAAAGTCCATAGATACTATCCAGAAAACACAAACAAACACAGAGGCTTTAGGAAGAGCTTGGATTGAGTTAACCACCACAGAACCAGATATTTCTGCGTTCATCCAGCCCTATCCGGACAAACTGGTGTGAAGTTGGTGTGCAAAGCACCCAGAAAAGCAGAGTCAACCTGGTTTTGGAGAAAAGCAAAGTCTTTTTCTTGGGCAAGTGGATTCAATGTCATGTTTACAAACACAAATATCATTTTTAACCTGGATTATGCAGCTTTTTACTCAGAAAACACGAATGTGTACCTGTTGTGTTTCTATGTGAAACCAATTATCCTTTGCCAACAGAAAAACTAAATGTTACATGCTACAATGCTATTTCACAGTTCTGTTGCCTGAGAATAGGATGACACAATGTGCCTAATGTCTGTATCCTTAGGCAGAGGTTACAGGAGGTCTGTAACCAGCGTGTAGTCAGATGCAGCTTACATGAGTTCTGTATTACAGGTGATGAATGAAGAAGTTTGTAAGAGTTCTGTAACCTGGGAGTAGGCATTCGCAATATGCGGGATTTCTATAGCCTGTCTATAGGAAACGCAGCTTATAGGAATTCTACATACAGTCTATAGAGATATTCAGTTCACGGGAGTACTGTATTCTAGTGGAGGGCAATGCTATTTCAGAGTTCTGTTGCCTGTGAATAGGATGACACAATGTACGCACTTGTCTGTGTACTCACACAGAGCTTACAGGAGTTTCGTAACCTGAGTGTAGTGAGGTGCAGCTTACATGAGTTCTGCATCGGAGATGTGTAACGAAGCAGTTTGTTAGAGTTCTGTAGCCGGGGAGTAGGCATTAGTAATATGCGCGATTTCTGTAGCCTGACTCTAGGATGTGCAGCTTATAGGAATTCTGGATACAGGCTGTAGAGAGATTCAGTTCATGGGATTTCTGTATGCTAGTGGAGTGCAAAGCTGTTTCAGCGTTAGGTAGCCTGGGAACACGCTTACACAATGTGAGCAATTTCGATAGCCTGAGTGTAGGAGACAGAGCATACAGGAGTTCTGCAACCCTAGTGTAGTGATTTACAGCATACATGAGTTGTGTATTGTTGGTGTATAACGAAGCACTTCGGAAGCATTCTGATGCCTGGGAGTAGGCATTCGCAATATGCGGGATTTCTGTAGCCTGTCTGTAGGAAACGAAGCTTATGGTCTGTCTGATTCATGGCTGTAGAGAGATTCAGTACACGGGATTTCTGTACGCTAGTGCAGTACAAAGCTGCTGCAACAGTCTGTAGCCTGGAAATAGGCATACACAATGTGCGCAATGTCTGTAGCCTGAGTGTAGGAGACAGAGCTTAAAGGAGTTTTGTAACCTGAGTGTAGTCAGATGCAGCGTACATGAGTTCCGTATTACAGGTGTGGAACGAAGCAGTTTGGAAGAGTTCTGTAGCCTGGGAGTAGGCATTCGCAATATGCGGGATTTCTGTAGCCTGTCTTTAGGAAACCCAGCTTACGGTCGGTCTGCTTCCTGGCTGTAGAGAGATTCAGTTAACGGGAGTTCTGTATGCTAGTGGAGCACAAAGCTGTTTCAGCGGTCTGTAGCCTGGAAATAGGCATACACAATGTGCGCATTGTCTGCAGCCTGAGTGTAGGAGACAGAGCGTATAGGAGTTCTGTAACCTGAGTGTTGTCAGATGCAATTACATAAGATCTGTATTACAGCTGTGGAACGAAGTAGTTTGGAAGAGTTCTGTAGCTTGGGAGTAGGGATTCGCAATATGCGGGATTTCTGTAGCCTGACTCTGGGATGTGCAGCTTATAGGAATTCTGGATACAAGCTGTAGATAGATTCAGTTCATGAGAGTCGTTACGCTAGCAGAGTGCAAAGCTGTTTCAGCATTCTGTAGCCTGGGAATACACATACACAATGAGAGCAATTTCAGTAGCCTGAGTGTAGGAGACATAGCATACAGCAGTTCTGCAACCTGAGTGTACTGATTTACAGCATACATGAGTTCTGTATCGTAGGTGTGTAACAAAGCACTTAGGAAGGGTTCTGTAGCCTGGGAGTAGGCATTCGCAATATGCGTGAGTTTTGTAGCCTGTCTATAGGAAACGCAACTTATGGTTGGTCTCCTTCCTGGCTGTAGAGAGATTCAGTTCACGGGAGTTCTGTAAGCTAGTGGAGTACAAAGCTCTTTCAGTGGTCTGTAGCCTGCGAATAGGCATACACAATGTGCCCAATGTCTGTAGCCTGAACGTAGGAGACAGAGCTTACAGGAGTTCTGTAACCTCAGTTTAGTCAGATGCAGCGTACATGAATTCTGTATTACAGGTATGGAACGAAGCAGTTTGGAAAAGTTATGTAGCCAGGGAGTAGGTATTCGCAATATGCGGGATTTCTGAGGCCTGTCTATAGGAAACGCAGCTTATGGTCGGTCTACTTCCTGCCTGTAGAGAGATTCAGTTCTTGGGAGTTCTGAAAGCTAGTGGAGTAAAAATCTGTTTCAGCGGTCTGTAGCCTTTGAATAGGCATACACAATGTGCACAATGTCCGTAGCCTGAGTGTAGGAGACAGAGCTTACAGGAGTTCTGTAACTTGAGTGTAATCAGATGTAGCGTACATGACTTCTGTATCAGAGGTGTGGATGTAAGCAGTTTGGAAGGTTCTGTAGCCTGGGAGTAGGCATTCGCAATATGCGGGATTTCTGTAGCCTGTCTATAGGAAATGCAGCTTATGGTCGGTCTGCTTCCTGGCCGTAGAGAGATTCAATTCACGGGGTTTCTGTATGCTAGTGGAGTACAAAGCTCCTTCAGCGGTGTGTAGCCTGGAAATAGGCATACACAATGTGTACAATGTCTTTATCCTTAGACAGAGCTTACAGGAGTTCTGTAACCTGAGTGTAGTCAGATGCAGCTTACATGAATTCTGTACTACAGTGGGAACGAAGCAGTTTGGAAGAGTTCCGTAGCCTGGGAGTTGGCATTCGCAATATGCAGGATTTCTGTAACCTGTCTATAGGAAACGCAGCTTATAGGAATTCTGGGTACAGGCTATAGAGATATTAAGTTCAAGGGAGTTCTGTATGCTAATGGAGTGCAATGCTATTTCAGAGTTCTCTTGAATGGGAATAGGATAACAAAATGTGCGCAATGTCTGTATCCTTATACAGAGCTTACAGGAGTTCTGTAACCTGAGTGTAGTGAGGTGCAGCTTACATGAATTCTGTATCGGAGGTGTGGAACGAAGCAGTTTGGAAGAGTTCTGTAGCCTGGGAGTAGGCATTTGCAATATGCGGGATTTTTTGTAGCGTGTCTTATAGGAAACGCGGCTTATGGTCGGTCTGCTTCCTGGCTGTATAGAGATGCAGTTCACGGGGGTTCTGTATGCAAGTGGAGTGCAATGCTGTTTCAGAGTTCTGTTGCCTGGGAATAGGATGATCCAATGTGCGCAATATCCGTGTGCTTAGACAGAGCTTACAGGAGTTCTGTAACCTGAGTGTAGTGATGTGCAGCTTACATGAGTTCTGTACTGGAGGTGTGTAATGATGCACATTGAAAGAGCTCTGTAGCCTGGGAGCAGGCATTCGCAATATGCAGGATTTCTGTAGCCTGACTCTGGGATGTGCAGCTTATAGGAATTCTGGATACAAGCTGTAGAGAGATTCAGTTCATGGGAGTCGGTACGCTAGCGGAGTGCAAAGCTGTTTCAGCATTCTGTAGCCTGGGAATACGCTTACAGAATGTGAGCAATTTCGGAAGCCTGAGTGTAGGAGACAGAGCATACAGGAGTTCTGCAACCTGAGTGTACTGATTTACAGCATACATGAGTTCTGTATCGTAGGTGTGGAACGAAGCACTTAGGAAGGGTTCTGTAGCCTGGGAGTAGGCATTCACAATATGCGTGAGTTTTTTAGCCTGTCTATAGGAAACGCAACTTATGGTTGGTCTCCTTCCTGGCTGTAGAGAGATTCAGTTCACAGGAGTTCTGTATTCTAGTGGAGTGCAAAGCTCTTTCAGTGGTCTGTAGCCTGCGAATAGGCATACACAATGTGCCCAATGTCTGTAGCCTGAATGTAGGAGACAGAGCTTACAGGAGTTCTGTAACCTTAGTTTAGTCAGATGCAGCTTACATGAATTCTGTATTCAGGTGTGGAATGAAGCAGTTTTGAAAAGTTATGTAGCCTGGGAGTAGGGATTCGCAATATGCGGGATTTCTGTAGCCTGTCTATAGGAAACGCAGCTTATGGTCGGTCTACTTCCTGCCTGTAGAGAGATTCAGTTCATGGGAGTTCTGTATGCTAGTGGAGTGCACAGCTGTTTCAGCGTTCTGTAGCCTGGGAATATGCTTACAAAATGTGAGCAATTTTGGTAGCCTGAAGCAGGAGACAGAGCATACAGGAGCTCTGCAACCTGAGTCTAGTGATTTAAAGCATACATGAGTTCTGCATAGTAGGTGTGGAACAAAGCACATAGGAAGGGTTCTGAGGCCTGGGAGTAGGCTCGCCATCATGGGATTTCTGTAGCCTTTCTGTAGGAAACCCAGCTTATGGTCGGTCTGCTTCCTGGCTGCAGAGAGATTCAGTTCACGGGAGTTCTGTATGCTAGTGGAGTGCACAGCTGTTTCAGCGTTCTATAGCCTGGGAACACGCATACACAATGTGCGCAATGTCCGTAGCCTGAGTGTAGGAGACAGAGCTTACAGGAGTTCTGTAACCTGAGTATAGTCAGATGCAGCTTACATGAGATCAGTATTACAGGTGTGGAAAGAAGCAGTTTGGTAGGGTTCTGTAGCCTGGGAGTAGGCATTCGCAATATGCGGGATTTCTGTAGCCTGTCTATAGGAAACGCAGCTTATGCTCGGTCTGCTTCCCGCCTGTAGAGAGATTCAGTTCACGGGAGTTCTGTATGCTATCGGACTACAAAGCTCTTTCAGCGGTCTGTAGCCAGGGAATAGGCATACACAATGTGTGCAATGTCTGTAGCCTGTGTGTAGGAGACAGAGCTTACAGGAGTTCTGTAACCTGAGTTTAGTGAGATGCAGTGTACATGAGTTCTGTATTACAGGTGTGGATGTAAGCAGTTTGGAAGAGTTCAGAAGCCTTGGAGTAGGCATTCACAATATGCCGGATTTCTGTAGCCTGACTCTAGGATGCGCAGCTTATGGGCTTTCGGGCTATTGGCTGTAGAGCGAATCAGTTCACGGGAGTTCTGTATGCTAGTGGAGTACAAATCTGTTTCAGTGGTCTGTAGCCTGGGAATAGGATGACACAATGTGCGCAATGTCTGTAGCCTGAGTGTAGGAGACAGAGCTTACAGGAGTTCTGTAACTTGAGTTTAATCAGATGCAGCCTACATGAGTTCTGTATCGGAGATGTGGAATGAAGCAGTTAGAAAGGCTTCTGTAGATTGTGAGTAGGGATTCGCAATATGCGGGATTTCTGTAGCCTGTCTGTAGGAAACACAGCTTATGGTCGGTCTGTTTACTGGCTGTAGAGATATTCAGTTCATGGGAGCTCTGTATGCTAGTGGAGTACAAAGCTGTTTCAGCGGTCTGTAGCCTGGGAATAGGCATACACAATGTGCACAATGTCTGTAACCTGAGTGTAGGAGACAGAGCTTACAGGAGTTCTGTAACCTGAGTGTAGTCAGCTGCAGCATACATGAGTTCTGTATCGGGCGTGTGGAACGAAGCCATTTGGAAGAGTTCTGTAGCCTGGGAGTAGGCATTCGCAATATGCAAGATTTCTGTCGCCTTTCTAGAGGAAACGCAGCTTCTGGGCGGTCTGCTTCCTGGCTGTAGTGAGATGCAGTTCACGGGATTTCTCTATGCTAGTGAAGTACAAAGCTGTTTCAGACGACTGTACCCTGGGAATAAGCATACACAGTGTGCGCAATGCTTGTATCATTAGACAGAGCTTACAGGAGTTCTGTAACCTGAGTGTAGTCAGATGCAGCTTACATGGGTTCTGTATCAGAGGTGTGGATGTAAGCAGTTTGGAAGATTTCTGTAGCCTGTGTGTAGGGATTCGCAACATGCGGGATTTCTGTAGCCAGACTCTAGGATGCGCATCTTATGGTCGGTCTGCTTCCTGGCTGTAGAGACATTCAGTTCATGGGAGCTCTGTATGCTAGTGGAGTACAAATCTGTTTCAGCGGTCTGTAGCCTGGGAATAGGCATACAGAATGTGCGCAATATCTGTAGCCTGAGTGTAGGAGACAGAGCTTACTGGAGTTCTGTAACCTGAGTTTAGTCAGATGCAGCATCCATGAGTTCTGTATCAGAGGAGTGGAACGAAGTAGTTTGGAAGAGTTCTGTAGCCTGGGAGTAGGCATTTGCAATATGCGGGATTTCTGTCGCCTGTCTAGAGGAAACGCAGCTTATAGGCGTTCTGCGTCCTGGCTGTAGAGAGATGCAGTGCACGGGATTTCTGTATGCTAGTGGAGTGCAATGCTATTTCAGAGTTCTTTTGCCTGGGAATAGGCATACACAATGTGCGCAATGTTTGTATCCTTAGACAGAGCTTACAGTAGTTCTGTAAACTGAGTGTAGTCAGATGCAGCTTACATGAGTTCTGTATCAGAGGTGTGGAACGAATCAGTTTGGAAGAGTTCTGTAGCCTGGGAGCAAGGATTCGCAATATGCGGGATTTCTGTAGCCTAACTCTGGGGGTGAATCTTATAGGAATTCTGGATACATGCAGTAGAGAAATTCAGTTCATGGGAGTTCTGTATGCTAGTGGAGTGTAAAGCTGTTTCAGCATTCTGTAGCCTGGGAATACGCTTACACTATGTGCGCAATTTCGGTAGCCTGAGTATAGGAGACAGATCGTACAGGAGATCTGTACCCTGAGTGTAGTGATTTACAGCATACATGAGTTCTGTATTGGAGGTGTGGAAAGAAGCAGTTAGGAAGGGTTCTGTAGCCTGGGAGTAGGCATTCACAATATGCGGGATTTCTGTAGCCTGACTCTAGAATGCGCAGCTTATGGGCATTCTGCTTCCTGGCTGTAGACAGATTCAGTTCACGGGAGTTCTGTATGCTAGTGGAGTACAAAGCTGTTTCAGCAGTCTGTAGCCTGGGAATAGGCATACACAATGTGTGCAATGTCCATAGCCTGAGTGTAGGAAACATTGCTTTCTGGATTTCTGCAACCTGAGTGTAGTAAGATGCAGCGTACATGAGTTCTGTATCGGCCGTGAGGAACGAGTCAGTTTGGAGAGTTCTGTAGCCTGGGAGTAGGCATTCGCAATATGCGGGATTTCTGTAGCCTTACTCTGGGATGTGAGGATTATAGGAAATCTGGATACAGGCTGTAGAGAGATTCAGTTCATGGGAGTTCTGTATGCTAGTGGAGTGCAAACTGTTTCCGTGTTCTGTAGCCTGGGACTACGCTAAAACAATGTGTGCAATTTCGGTAGCCTGAGAGTAGGAGAGAGAGCGTACAGAATTTCAGTAACCTGAGTGCAGTGATTTACAGCATACATGAATTCTGTATTGGAGGTGTGGATAGAAGCAGTTAGGAAGGGTTCTGTGGCCTGGGAGTAGGGATTAGCAATATGCAGGTTTTCTGTAGCCTGTCTATAGGAAACACAGCTTATGATCGGTCTGCTTCCTGGCTGTAGAGAGATTCAGTTCATGAGATTTGTGCATGCTGGTGGAGTACAAAGCTGTTTCAGCGGTCTGTAGCCTGGAAATAGGCATACACAATGTGTGCAATTTCTGTAGTCTGAGTGTAGGAGACTGAGCTTACAGGAGTTCTGTAACCTGAGTGTAGTCACATGCAGCTTACATGAATTCTGTATTACAGTTGTGGAACGAAGCAGTTTGGGAGAGTTCTGTAGCCCGGGAGTAGGCATTCGCAATATACAGGATTTCTGTAGCCTGTCTATAGGAAACGCAGCTTATGTTCGGTCTGCTTCCTGGTTGTAGACAGATTCAGTTCATGGGAGTTCTGTATGCTAGTGGAGTGCTATGCTATCTCAGAGTATTTTTGCCTGGGAATAGGCATACACAATGTGCGCAATGTCTGTATCGTTAGACAGAGCTTACAGGAGTCTGTAACCAGGGTGTAGTCAGATGCAGCTTACATGTGTTTTGTATCAGAGGTGTGGATGTAAGCAGTTTGGAAGATTTCTGTAGCCTGTGTGTAGGGATTCGCAATATGCGGGATTTCTGTAGCCAGACTCTAGGATGCGCAGCTTATGGTCGGTCTGCTTCCTGGCCGTAGAGAGATTCAGTTCACGGGAGCTCTGTATGCTAGTGGAGTACAAAGCAGTTTCAGGGGTCTGTAGCCTGGGAATAGGCATACACAATGTGCGCAATGTCCGTAGCCTGAGTGTAGGAGACAGAGCTTACTGGAGTTCTGCAACCTGAGTGTAGTCAGATGCAGCATCCATGAGTTCTGTATCAGAGGTGGGGAACGATGCACTTAGGAAGGGTCCTGACGTCTGGGAGTAGGCATTTGCAATATGCGGGATTTCTGTAGCCTGTCTATAAGAAACGCAGCTTATGCTGGGTCTGCTTCCTGGCTGTAGAAAGATTCAGTTCACGGGAGTTCTGTATGCTAGTAGAGTACAAAGCTGTTTCAGCGGTCTGTACCCTTGAAATAGGCATACACAATGTGCGCAATGTCTGCCGCCTGAGTGTAGGAGCCAGAGCGTACAGGAGTTCTGTAACCTGAGTGTTGTTAGATGCAGCTTACATGACATCTCTATTACTGGTGTGGAACGAAGCATTTTGGATGGGTTCCTTAGCTTGCGAGTAGGCATTCGCAATATGCGGAATTTCTGTAGCCTGTCTATAGGAAACACAGCTTATGGTCGATCTGCTTCCTGGCTGTAGAGAGATTCAGTTCACGGGAGTTCTGTATGCTATTGGAGTACAAATCTGTTTCAGCGGTCTGTAGCCTGGGAATAGGCATACACAATGTGTGCAATGTCCGTAACCTGAGTGTAGGAGACAGAGATTATAGGAGATCTGTAACCTGAGTTTAGTCAGATGCATCTTACTTGAGTTCTGTATCAGAGGAGTGGAACGAAGTAGTTTGTAAGAGTTCTGTAGCCTGGGAGTAGACATTCGCAATATGCGGGATTGCTGTCGCCTGTCTAGAGGAAATGCAGCTTATGGGCGTTCTGCGTCCTGGCTGTAGAGAGATGCAGTTCACGGGAGTTCTGTATGCTAGTGGAGTGCAAGGCTATTTCAGAGTACTTTTGCCTGGGAACAGGCATACACAATGTGCGCAATGTTTGTATCCTTAGACAGAGTTTACAGGAGTTCTGTAAACTCAGTGTAGTCAGATGCAGCGTACAAGAGTTCTGTATCAGAGATGTGGAACGAAGAAGTTAGAAAGGGTTCTGTAGATTGGGAGTAGGCATTCTCAATATGCGGGATTACTGTAGCCTCTCTATAGGAAACACAGCTTATGGTCGGTCTGTTTCCTGGCTGTAGAGAGATTCAGTTCATAGAGCTCTGTTTGCTGGTGGAGTACAAATCTGTTTCAGCGGTCTGTAGCCTGGGAATAGGCATACACAATGTGCACAATGTCTGTAACCTGAGTGTAGGAGACAGAGCTTACAGGAGTTCTGTAACCTGAGTGTAGTCAGATGCAGCATACATGAGTTCTGTATCGGACGTGTGGAACAAAGCAGTTTGGAAGAGTTCTGTAGCCTGTGAGTAGGCATTCACAATATGCGGGATTTCTGTAGCCTTTCTAGAGGAAACGCAGCTTATGGGTGTTCTGCGTACTGGCTGTAGTGAGATGCAGTTCACAAGAGTTTTGTATGCTAGTGGAGTACAAAGCTATTACAGCGGACTGTGGCCTGGGAATAGGCATACACAATGTGCACAATGTTTGTGTCCTTAGACAGAGCTTACAGGAGTTCTGTAACCAGAGTGTAGTCAGATGCAGCTTACATGAGTTCTGTATCAGAGGTGTGGATGTTAGCAGTTTGGAAGATGTCTGTAGCCTCTGTGTAGGAATTCACAATATGCGGGATTTCTGTAGCCCGACTCTAGGATGCGCAGCTTATGGACGGTCTGCTTCCTGGCTGTAGAGAGATTCAGTTCATGGGAGCTCTGTATGCTAGTGGAGTACAAATCTGTTTCAGTGGTCTGTAGCCTGGGAATAGGCATACAGAATGTGCGCAATATCTGTAGCCTGAGTGTAGGAGACAGAGCTTACAGTAGTTCTGTAACCTGAGTGTAGTCAGATGCAGCTTACATGAGTTCTGAATCAGAGGTGTGGATGTAAGCAGTTTGTAAGAGTTCTCTAGCCTGGGAGTAGGGATTCGCAATATGCGGGATTTCTGTAGCCTGACTCTAGAATGCGTAGCTTATGGTCGGTGTACCTCCTGGCTGTAGAGAGATGCAGTTCATGGGAGCTCTGTATGCTAGTGGAGTACAAATCTGTTTCAGCGGTCTGTAGCCTGGGAATAGGCATACAGAATGTGCGCAATATCTGTAGCCTGAGTGTAGGAGACAGAGCTTACTGGAGTTCTGTAACCTGAGTTTAGTCAGATGCAGCATCCATGAGTTCTGTATCAGAGGAGTGGAACGAAGTAGTTTGGAAGAGTTCTGTAGCCTGGGAGTAGGCATTTGCAATGTGCGGGATTTCGGTAGCCTGTCTATAGGAAAGGCAGCTTATATTCAGTCTGCTTCCTGGCTGCAGAGAGATTCAGTTCATGGGAGTTCTGTATGATAGTGGAGTACAAAGCTCTTTCAGCGGTCTGTAGCCTGAGAATAGGCATAACAATGTGCGCAATGTCTGTAGCCTGAGTGTAGGAGACAGAGCTTACAGGAGTTCTGTAACCTGAGTTTAGTCAGATGCAGCGTACATGAGTTCTGTATCTGAGGTGTGGAACAAAGCAGTTTGTAAGAGTTCTGTAGCCTGGGAGTAGGCATTCACAATATGCGGGATTTCAATCGCCTTTCTAGAGGAAACGCAGCTTATGGGCGTTCTGCGTACTGGCTGTAGTGAGATGCAGTTCATGGGAGTTCCGTATGCTAGTGGAGTACAATTCTATTTCAGAGTTCCTTTGCCTGGGAATAGGCATACACAATGTGCACAATGTTTGTATCCTTAGACAGAGCTTACAGTAGTTCTGTAAGCAGAGTGTAGTCAGATGCAGCTTACATGAGCTCTGTATCAGAGGTGTGGATGTAAGCAGTTTAGAAGAGTTCTGTAGCCTGGGAGCAGGGATTCGCAATATACGGGATTTCTGTAGCATAACTCTGGGATGTGAATCTTATAGGAATTCTGGATACATGCTGTAGAGAGATTCAGTTCATCGGAGTTCTGTATGCTATTGGAGTGCAAAGCTGTTTCAGCGTTCTGTAGCCTGGGAATACGCTTACACTATGTACGCAATTTCGGTAGCCTGAGTATAAGAGACAGAGTGTACAGGAGTTCTGTACCCTGAGTGTAGTGATTTACAGCATACATGAATTCTGTATCGGAGGTGTGGAACGAAGCAGTTAGGAAGGGTTCTGTAGCCTGGGAGTAGGAATTCGCAATATGCGGGATTTCTGTAGCCTGTCTCTAGGATGCGCAGCTTATGGTCGTTCTGTTTCCTGGCTGTAGAGAGATGCAGTTCACGGGAGTTCTGTATGAAAGTAGAGAGCAAAGCTGTTTCAGCGGTCTGTAGCCTGGGAAAAAGCATACACAATGTGCACAATGTGTGTAGCCTGAGTGTAGGAGACAGAGCTTAGAGGAGTTCTGTAACTTGAATTTAGTCAGATTCAGTGTTCATGAGTTCTGTATCGGAGATGTCGAACGAAGCAGTTAGGAATGGTTATTTAGATTGAAAATAGGCATTTGCAATTTGCGGGATTTCTGTAGCCTGTCTACAGGAAACGCAGCTTATGGTCGGTCTGTTTCCTGGCTGTAGAGAGATTCAGTTCACGGGAGCTCTGTATGCTAGTGGAGTACAAAGTTGTTTCAGCGGTGTGTAGCCTGGGAATAGGCATACACAATGTCCGCAATGTCTGTAGCATGAGTGTAGGAGACAGCTTACAGGAGTTCTGTAACCTGAGTTTAGTCAGATGCAGCGTACATGAGTTCTGTATCGGAGGAGTGGAATGAAGTAGTTTGTAAGAGTTCTGTAGCCTGGGAGTAGGCATTCGCAATATGCGGTATTTCTGTCGCCTGTCTAGAGGAAACGCAGCTTATGGGCATTCTGCATCCTGGCTGTAGAGAGATGCAGTTCACGGGAGTTTTGTATGCTAGTGGAGTGCAATGGTATTTCAGAGTTCTTTTGCCTGGGAGTAGGCATACACCATGTGCGCAATGTTTGTTTTTTTTGTTTGTTTGTTTGTTTGTTTGTTTGTTTTTCACAGTGAGAAACGGGGATATCCAGGGCTTTATTTTGTAATGCAGAGGCCACACCGTGGCCCCACCCCCACTTCCCACCCTGCACTTCTTAAATGTTTATCACTCTAGGAGACCCAGCAACCCCCTTCATGACCTCTAGAAGATCATTGAACTGCAAAATTACAACCTTATTTCTCTTACCCTTAGTCAGAGCTTACAGGAGTTCTGTAACCTGAGTGTAGTCAGATGCAGCTTACATAGTTCTGTATCAGAAGTGAGGAACGAGGCAATTTGGAGAGTTCTGTAGCCTGGGAGTGGGGATTCGCAATATGTGGGATTTCTGTAGCCAGACTCTAGGATGCGCAGCTTATGGTCGGTCTGCTTCCTGGCTGTAGAGAGATGCAGTTCACGGGAGTTCTGTATGCTAGTGGAGTATAAAGCAATTTTAGCGGTCTGTAGCCTGGGAATAGGCTTACACAATGTGAGCAATGTCCATAGGCTGAGTGTAGGAGATAGAGTTTACAGGAGTTCTGTAACCTGAGTGCAGTCAGATGCAGCTTACATGAGTTCTGTATTACAAGAGTGGAACAAAGAAGTTTGGAAAAATTGTGTAGCCACGGAGTAGGCATTCGCCATATGCGGGATTTCTGTAGCCTGTCTATAGGATGTGAAGCGTATGGGTGTTCTGCGTCCTGGCTGTAGAGAGATGCAGTTCACGGGAGTTCTGTATGCTAGTGGAGTGCAATGCTATTTCAGAGTTCTGTTGCCTGGGAATAGGATGACACAATGTGCGCAATGTCTGTATCCTTAGACAGAGCTTACATGAGGTCTGTAAACTGAGTGTAGTGAGGTGCAGCTTACATGATTTCTGTATCGGAGGTGTGGAACGAAGCAGTTAGGAAGGTTTCTGTAGCCTGGGAGTAGGCATTCGCAATATGCTGGATTTCTGTACCCTGTCTATAGGAAACGCAGCTTATGGTCAGTCTGCTTCCTGGCTGTAGAGAGATTCAGTTCACGGGAGTTCTGTATGCTAGTGGAGTACAAAGCAGTTTCAGCGGTCTGTATCCTAGGTCATGATGGAAGCAGAAATACCCGGTTCTGTGGTGGCTAACTCAATCCAAGCTCTTGCTACATCCTCTTAGTTTGTGAGTATTTTCTCGACAGTATCTATGGACTTTAGAGTTGTGAATTCATTGTAAAATGTAACATTTTGTATTTCTGTTAGCAAACGCTAATTGTGTCACATGGAAACACAACAGGTACACTTTCGTGTTTTTTGATTGAAAAGCTGCAGAAACCAGGATAAAAATGATATTCGTGTTTGTAAACATGACATTGAATCCACTTGCCGAAGAAAAAGACTTTACTTTTCTCCAAAAACAGGTTGACTCTGCCCTTCTGGGTGCTTTGCACACCAATTCCACACCAGTTTGTCCGGATAGGGCTGGATGAAACCATAAATATCCGGTTCTGTGGTGGCTAACTCAATCCCATCTCTTGCTACAACTTCTGTGTTTCCTTGTGTTTTGTCGATAATATGTGTGGACTTTAGAGTTGTGAATGCATTGTAGCATGTATCATTTGGTTTTTCATTTGGCAAAACATAATTGGTTTCACATAGAGACACAACAGGTACACATTCGTGTTTTCTGAGTAAAACCTGCAGAAACCAGGTTACAAATGATATTTGTGTTTGTAAGCATGACATTGAATCCCCTTGCTCATGAAAAAGACTTGGCTTTTCTCCAAAACCAGGTTGATTCTGTTTTTCTGGGTGCTTTGTACACCAACTCCACCCAGTTTGTCTGGATAGGGCTGGATGAAACCAGAAATATCCGGTTCTGTGGTGGCTAATTCAATCCCAGCTCTGGCTACAGCTTCTGTGTTTGCTTGTGTTTTGTTGATAGTATCTATGGACTTTGGAGTTGCGAATGCATTGTAGCATGTAACATTTTGTTTTTCTGTTGGCAAAAGCTGATTGATTTCACATGGAGACACAATAGGTACACTTTCGTGTTTTCTGATTAAAAACCTGTAGAAACAAGTTTAAAAATGATATTTGTGTTTGTAAACATGACATTGAATCCACTTGCCCAAGAAAAAGACTTTTCTTTTCTCCAAAACCAGGTTGACTCTGCTTTTCTGGGTGCTTTGCACACCAATTAAACACCAGTTTGTCAAGATATGACTGGATGAACCCAGAAATATCCGGTTCTGTGGTGGCTAACTCATTCCCAGCTCTAGCTGCAGCCTCTGAGTTTGTTTGCGTTTTCTCGATAGTATCTATGGACTTTAGAGTTGTGAATGCATTGTAGCATGTAACATTTTGTTTTTCTGTTGGCATACGCTAATTGGTTTAACATGGAGACAACAGGTACACTTTCGAGTTTTTTGAGTAAGAATCAGCAGAAACTAGGTTAAAAATGATTTTGGTGTTTGTAAACATGACATTGAATCCACTTGCCCAAGAAAAAGACTTTGCATTTCTCAAAAACCAGGTTGACTCTGCTTTTCTGGGTGCTTTGCACACCAATTCCACACCAGCTTGTCCAGATAGGACTGGATGAAACCAGAAATATCAGGTTCTGTTCAGGCTAACTCAATCCCAGCTCTTGCTACAGCTTCTGAGTTTGCGTGTGTTTTCTGGATAGTATCTATGGACCCTAGAGTTGTGAATGAATTGTAGCATGTAACATTTTGGTTTTTGTTTAGCAAACGCTATTTGGTTTCACATAGAGACACAACATGTACAGATTCGTGTTTTGTGAGTAAAAACCTGTAGAAACAAGGTTAAAAATGATATTTGTGTTTGTAAACATGACATTTAATCCACTTTCCCAAGAAAAAGACTTTGCTTTTCTCCCAAACCAGGTTGACTCTGCTTTTCTGAGTGCTTTGCACACCAATTCCACACCAGTTAGTCCGGATAGCGCTGGATGAAACCAGAAATATCCGGTTCTGAGGTGGCTAGCTCAATCCCAGCTCTTGCTACAGCTTCTGTGTTTCCTTGTGTTTTCACAATAATATCTTTGGATTTTAGAGTTGTGAATGCATTGTTGCATGTAACATTTCATTTTTCTGTTCGCAAATGCTAATTGCTTACACATTTAGACACAACAGGTACAGATTCGTGTTTTCTGAGTAAAAAGCTGCAAAAAACCTGTTTAAAAATGATATTTGTGTTTGTAAACATGACATTGAATCCACTTGCCCAAGAAAAAGACTTTGCTTTTCTCCAAAACCAGGTTGACTCTGCTTTTCTGGGTGCTCTTCACACCAATTCCACACAAGTTTGTCCAGATAGGGCTGGATGAAACCAAAAATATCCGGTTCTGTGGTGGCTAACTCAATCCCAGCTCTTGCTACTGCCTCTGTGTTTGTTTGTGTTTTCTGCATAGTATCTATGTACTTTAGAGTTGTGTATGAATTGCAGCATGTAACATTTTGGTTTTCTGTTGCCATATGCTAATTGGTTTCACATGGAGACACTCAGGTACACATTAGCTTTTTCTGAGGAAAAACATGCAGAAACTAGGTTAAAAATGATATTGGTGTTTGTATACATGACATTAAATCCACTTGCCCAAGAAAAAGACTTTGCTTTTCTCCAAAACCAGGTTGACTCTGCTTTTCTGGGTGCTTTTCACACCAATTCCTCACCAGTTTGTCCAGATAGAGCTGGATATAACCAAAAATATCCGGTTCTGTGGTGGCTATCTCAATCCAAGCTCTTGCTACAGCTTCTGTGTTTGCTTTGTTTTCTGGATAGTATCTATGGACTTTAGAGTTGTGAATGCATTGTAGCATGTAACATTTATTTTTCTTTTGGCATACGCTGTGGGGAACCACAGGCTGGCGACCTGTGGGGACCTCCTCATTGCACTGCCTCATCCTGCAGAGCAGAACAAGTTCAAGGAAGTGCTGAACAAAAGACTTGCAAACAACCTGATGGGATGAGATACACCCTGACCTGAGACTATGCGTGCCCTTTGATCTGATTGATGGAATACTCGCCCTAGCCCTGGGGGAATGGGAATGGATAAAAGACCATGTTAGGGGCGGGAAAAAGACTTTGCTTTTCTCCAAAACCCGGTTGACTCTGCTTTTCTGGGTGCTTTGCACACCAACTCCACACCAGTTTGTCCAGATAGGTCTGGATGGAACCACAAATATCTGGTTCTGTGTTGGTTGTCTCAATCCCAGCTCTTGCTACAGCTTCTGTGTTTACGTGTGTTTTATCGATAGTACCTGTGGACTTTAGAGTTGTGAATGAATTGTAGCATGTAACAATTTGTTTTTCTGTTGGCAAACGCTAATTGGTTTCACATGAAGACACAATAGGTACACATTCGTGTTTTCTGAGTATAAACCTGCAGAAACCAGGTTATAAATCATATTTGTGTTTGCAAACATGACATTGAATACATTTGCCCAAGAAAAAGACTTTGCTTTTCTCCAAAACCGGGTTGAGTCTGCTTTTCTGGGTGCTTTGCACACCAATTCCACATTAGTATGTCCGGATAGCGCTGGTTGAAACTAGAAATATCCGGTTCTGAGGTGGCTAACTCAATCCCATCTCTTGCTACAGCTTCTGTGTTTGCTTGTGTTTTCTCGATAGTATCTGTGGACTTTAGAGTTGTGTATGAATTGTAGCATGTAACATTTAGTTCATTGTTTGGCAAACGCAAATCCGTTTCAATGGAGACACAACAGGTACACGTTCGTGTTTTCTGAGTGAAAAGCTGCAGAAACCAGGTTAAAAATGATATTTGTGTTTGTAAACATGACATTGAATCCACTTCCCCAAGAAAATGACTTTGCTTTTCTACAAAACTCTTTTCTGGGTGCTTTGCACACAAATTCCACACCAGTTTGTCCGGATAGCGCAGGCTGAAACCAGAAATATCCGGTTCTGAGATGGCTTACTCAATCCCAGCTCTTGCTACAGCTTCTGTGTTTGCTTGTGTTTTCTCGATAGTATCTATGGACTTTAGCTTTGTGAATGCATTGTAGCATGTAACATTTTAGTTTTCTGTTGGCAAATGCTAATTTGTTTCACATGGAGAACAACAGGTACACATTCCGTGTATTCTGAGTAAAAACCTGCAGAAACCAGGTTACAAATGATATTTTTGTTTGTAAACATGATATTGAATCCACTTGCCCAAGAAAAAGACTTTGCTTTTCTCCAAAACCAGGTTGACTCTGCTTTTCTGGGTGCTTTGCACACCAATTCCACACCAGTTTGTCCAGATTGGGCTGGGAGAAACCAGAAATATCCGGTTCCGCGGTGGCTAACTATTTCCCAGTTCTTGCTACAGCTTCTGTGTTTGCTTGTGTTTTCTCGATAATATCTGTGGATTTTAGAGTTTCGAATACATTGTATCATGCAACATTTTGTTTTTCTGTTCGCAAACGCTAATTGCTTTCGCATGGAGACACAGCAGGTACACATTCGTGTTGTCTGAGTAAAAAGCGGCTAAAAACCTCGTTGCAAATGATATATGTGTTTGGAAACATGACATTGAATGCACTTGCCCAAGAAAAAGACTTTGCTTTTCTCCAAAACCAACTTCACTCTGCTTTTCTGGGTGCTTTGCACACCAACTCCACACCAGTTTGTCCAGATAGGACTGGATGAAACCAGAAATATCCGGTTCTGTGGTGGCTAACTCAATCCCAGCTCTTGCTACAGCTTCTGTGTTTGCTTGTGTTTTGTCGATAGTAACTATGGACTTTAGAGTTGTGAAATAATTGTAGCATGTAACATTTTGGTTTTTGTTTAGCAAACACTAATTGGTTTCACATGGAGACACAACAGGTACACATTCTTGTTTTCTGAGTAAAAAGCTGCAGTAACCAGGTTAAAAATGATATTTGTGTTTGTAAACATGGCAGTGAATACGCTTGCCCAAGGAAAAGACTTTGCTTTTCTCCAAAACCAGGTTGACTCTGCTTTTCTGGGTGCTCTGCACACCAATTCCACACCAGTTTGTCCAGATAGGGCTGGATGAAACCAGAAATATCCGGTTCTGGGGAGGCTAACTCAATCCCAGCTCTTGCTACAGCTTCTGTGTTTGCTTTTGGTTTGTCGATAGTATCTATGGACTTTAGAGTTGTGAATGAATTGTAGCATGTAAAATTTTGTTTTTCTGTTGGCATACGCTAATTGGTTTCACATGGAGACACAACAGGTACACTTTCGTGTTTTCTGAGTAGCAAGCTGCAGAAACCAGTTTAAATGATATTTGTGTTTGTAAACATGACATTGAATCCACTTGCCCAAGAAAAAGACTTTGCTTTTCTCCAAAACCAGGTTGACTCTGCTTTTCTCGGTGTTTTGCACACCAACTCCACACCAGTTTTTCCGGATAGGGCTGGATGAAACCAGAAATATCCGGTTCTGTGGTGGCTAACTCAATCCCAGCTCTTGCTGCAGTTTCTGTTTTTGCTTTGTTTTCTGGATAGTATCTATGGACTTTAGAGTTGTGAATGCATTGTAGCATGTAACATTTATTTTTCTTTTGGCATACGCTGTGGGAACCACAGGCTGGCGACCTGTGGGGACCTCCTCATTGCACTGCCTCATCCTGCAGAGCAGAACAAGGTCAAGGAAGTGCTGAGCAAAAGACTTGCAAACAACCTGATGGGATGAGATACACCCTGACCTGAGACTATGCGTGCCCTTTGATCTAATTGATGGACTACTCGCCCTAGCCCTGGGGAACTGGGAATGGATAAAAGACCATGTTAGGGGCGGGAACGCGGAGCAGCCTCTTCAGTCTTTCTCCTTCTTTCTCTGGGCTGCTTCCTGCTCTTTCTCTCCTTTCTTTCTTCTATCACTAAGCATAAATGTTCCTTGAGAACTGATCAACAGCGGTCGTGTCGTGACTCTGTGTTGGACCTTCACTGACGAGAGTTCCCGACAATTGGTGCCGTGACTCGGATCTTCAGGCCGATGATCGCTGGAAGCAGGTAAGAAAAGGATAAACGTACATATACGGGAGTCTAGGCCGGTAAAGGGAAAGGCCTAGTATTGTAACCACGTGTAAATCATAAAAGTAAAAGTGTAAATGGGAAACGTTTCGTCGACGACCAAATTACTGTTAAGCCGCTTGTTAAGTGCAAGGGGGATGCCCGTGATAGCGGCCGTTCTTTTACTCACCAAAGCGGTTGCTAGCATGTTGTCCTGGTTAGTGGACGATGGTGAGCGGGAAGAACGAAAGTGGAAAAGGGTAGGTAAAGAATTAAGAGTGGTGGGAAAATCGCCGGAGATTTATAGGGTGTGGATTGAACAGGCTCTTCAAAATGAGCCAGAAGATATAGCAGATGAGGGATCAGAGATATTGGAGGAGGCTCAGAGTGAGTCCCAATGTAGAAGTCAGGATGGGGACAGGGAGGATAAGGCACAAATGAGTGTGGAGCAAGAGAGACCCCTTCTTTCCACACCTCCACACCCAGAAGGCCTATTTTCTCCAGGGGACCACCCGTGCCACTGTAGAATGGCTAATTTAACCTTACATGACCCTCCACATTGGCGACCGCTTACACTAACTAAGGTCCCCCCCACGAAAGGGAATCTTCCCCTCATGGAGGGAGTGGAGAGCGGGGAACCCTCCTCCATAAGATCCAGAGGAAGGGCGGAGAGAACACGCGGAACTCCCCCCAAGTGGGAAGAGTACCAGAAAGCAGACCAAGTGTTCCCAGTGGTAATGGATGCGCAAGGTAACAGATGATGGACCCCTTTAGACCACAAGTTGTTAAAAGAACTACAACAAGTGGTGCAGCTTTACGGACCACATGCTAACTTCACAAAGGCAGTTTTAGACAATATAGGAACCCAGGGACTGGTCCCAGAGGACTGGAGAAACCTAGTGAAAGCCGTGCTTGGTGGTGGGGACTTCCTGCTTTGGGCTGCTGCCTATAGAGAACTTGCTAAGACTCGGGCAGCAGAAAACGCGAAAAACGGTCAGCCAGCCTGGAATGAGGACATGCTAAACGGGGAAGGAGTTTTTCGCGATGAGAATACCCAGGCTCAATGCCCTAATGAAGTCCTAATGGAAGTAAGAGAAACAGCTCGTAGGGCCTGGAAGATCGTACCTAAGAAGGGAGAAATTAGGCACAGTTTGTCCAAAATTACACAAGGCCCAACCGAGCCCTATGCTGATTTTGTAAATAGGTTAATGGAAGCTGCCGGCAATATCTTTGAGACCATGGAGGAAGCCATGCCTCTAGTACGAAGATTAGCATATGAACAAGCAAACAAAACCTGCCATGAGGCCCTAAGGCCCTGGCAACACAAAGACATTCCCACCTTTTTAAAAATCTGTAGGGATGTTATGGATGATGTGGCCTCAGGGACGCATGCAGCAGTCATTATGGCAAGAATGCTACATAACAATGGGCCAAGGCGGAAGTGTTTTAAATGTGGAAAGGAAGGTCACCTAAAAAGAGAATGCACGGATTCCAAGCCTCCAGGGCGTCGGCCAGGGCTCTGCCCACGATGTGGAAAAGGCAATCACTGGGCAAATGAATGTTATTCCAAGCTAGATAAAGCCGGCAACCCACTAGGGCAACCCTTTAATCCAAAAAGTTCAGGGCAGCAGTTTCCAAAGAAACAAGTGGCGGGCCCCTGCACCCAGGGGCCCGAAAACTCAATGGGTAAGAGGACAGGCCATGGGAAGAACAGGACAGTTTCAGGGAGAACAACAGGCATTTACTGCACAGAGCTGTGAGCCTCCGACTATAAAGTATTAACACCACAAATGGGGGTCCAAGCCATAGATGTAGAACCCCAGGAGGCTATGGACCATATGGAAGGCTTGGGCATTACCATAGGAAAGGCTGCAAACTCTTTAAAAGGACTGGTAGTCATAACCGGAATTATCCAAATGCCTTGTAAGAAATTTAAAGTAATGTTGCAGTCCACTAAAGGAATCATACAGTTACTACCATCACAGCCGGTTGCTCAATTACTAGTGATAAGCCCTGTGCTAGATGCCAGAGGAACCCAGGGAGAACATTTTGCAGCCCTTACCATGACTCTTGATAATCGTCCATTATGGATTCTTAACATCAAAGGGAAACCGATTAAGGGGCTGTTGGATACGGGCACAGATGTTAGTATCATCTCTGAGCAGGACTGGCCTCCCTCTTGGCCACTTCAAGAAGGGGATAACAACCTGGTAGGCTTAGGTACGGCTGTCGTCCCGTCTAGAAGCGCGCAAGTGCTAGACTGGCAAGATCAGGAGGGCAATACTGGTAAAGTGCAACCTTATGTATGTACTATTCCTATCACCTTATGGGGAAGGGATGTTTTGACACAACTCCGAATCCAATTAACTAGTGAACATGAGACTGAGTCATCCCCGGGGTGGAAAATGATGAAAAAAATGGGATATGCAGGCGGAGGACTAGGAAAAGACAAGCAGGGCATAAGGGACCCCATTGAGCCTCGAGGGCATAGAGGCAAGCAGGGTTTGGGTTTTTTCATAGGAGCCACTGTGCAGCAGCCATCACCACCACCACTAACCTGGTTAGATAACAAACCAGTGTGGATACCCCAGTGGCCCCTTACACAGGAGAAATTGGCTGCGGTAAAAGAAATAGTTCAACAGCAGTTAGAGGCAGGACATATTCAACCATCCACGTCACCCTGGAATACCCCAATTTTTGTAATAAAAAAGAAATCGGGCAAATATCGATTATTACAGGATTTGAGAGCCATAAACAGGCAGTTACAACCCATGGGGGCATTGCAACCAGGGCTGCCCGTTCCTACGATGATCCCAAAAGATTGGCCTGTGTTTGTAATTGATCTAAAAGACTGTTTTTTCTCCATCCCACTGAACTCACTAGATACGCAAAGATTTGCTTTTACAGTCTCGACTATTAACCATGAGGGCCCTGATAAAAGATTTGAGTGGAAAGTCCTCCATCAGGGTATGACTAACAGCCCCACCCTGTGCCGGTTGTTCCTATCACGAGCATAGAGCCTGTTGGGCAACAGCATTCAGATGTTAAAATTTTTCACTATATGGATGATTTACTATTAACAGCCGCTAGAGAAACCACTTTGAGTGAAGCATTTGCAACCTTAACTTTATGCTTACAGGAAACAGGACTACAGATAGCACCTAAAAAAAAAATTTCAAAAAGACACCATACTTCAGTATTTGAGCCTAAAGCTAACCCCGACCAGTGTGACCCCCTTAGAATTTACCATCTCCACTACAGGACTAAAAACTTTAAATGATTTTCAAAAGTTATGTGGAAACTTAAATTGGATATGGCCTTATTGTAAACTAACTACTGAGGAAATGCTTCCACTGTTTAAACATTTTACTGACATTCCTTACAATCCCCAAGCTCAGGCCATTGTGGAACACACTCATTTATATCTAAAAACTTTAATTAATAAACAAAAAGGGGGAATAGGAGAATATGCGGTATCCAATAAAGATGCTTTGGCCTTAGCATTATATACCATAAATTTTTTAAATAAGAAAAAATGTGGTAAAACCCCAGCAGAATTACATTCCCAAACGACTGAAAAAGAGCCAGTACAGTGGATGATGTGGAAGGACCTGCAGGATAACCAATGGAAAGGCCCATTTCCCTTACTGCGGAGGGTGCGGGGAGCTGTTTGTTTTTTCCCACAGGGAGCCTCTCAACCTATCTGGACACCAGAAAGAAGAGTTCGGCTTCTTGCGCAGAGTCCTGACTAGCAGAGTCCAGCAGAGACCACAATAAACTCGCCCACAACAGAAAGCAAATGCCTTTTGATACCAGCCGGTGTTGGAGAAATTTTAGGAATAATAGTTGATTATTTGTAATTTACCGTAATGTATATTCTGTGTATAGTATTTTGTAACCATAATGTATATTCTGTGTATAGTATTTTGTAACTATAATGTATCTTCTATGTAAATAACCCTGGCTAGTGTATATTGCCAAGATGAAGGCTTGTATTAGGGCCTGTTTAGGGCCCTGCCTTGGTCTATGCCCCTGTCTCTTGGTCAGTAAGATCATCTCAAGCATTGTCAGAAGGCAACAGCACACCAACCTGATTGCTCAGCAGGCTATGCATGCTATGTTTCGCTCCGACCCTCAACAACAGATATGGCTTAGCATGATGGAACGGTAGTCAATCACGGGTAATCACTGGCAAGTGCACTAGGCAACCTAAGACAGAGCATGGGACATGCTTCCCAGTGACTAGATGACGGGTAAGCAGGTGGCACGTCGCTGGGAACCTGAGACAGGCATGATTCCATGTCATATAAAACTAAAAAGGGGGAGCTGTGGGGAATCACAGGCTGGCGACCTGTGGGGACCTCCTCATTGCACTGCCTCATCCTGCAGAGCAGAACAAGGTCAAGGAAGTGCTGAACAAAAGACTTGCAAACAACCTGATGGGATGAGATACACCCTGACCTGAGACTATGCATGCCCTTTGATCTGATTGATGGACTACTTGCCCTAGCCCTGGGGGACTGGGAATGGATAAAAGACCATGTTAGGGGCGGGAACGTGGAGCAGCCTCTTCAGTCTTTATCCTTCTTTCTCTGGGGTGCTTCCTGCTCTTTCTCTCCTTTCTTTCTTCTATCACTAAGAATAAAAGTTCCTCGAGAACTGATCAACAGCAGTCGAGTCCTGACTCCGTGTGTTGGACCTTCACTGATGAGGGTTCCCGACAATACGCTAATTGGTTTCACATGGAGACAAAACAGGTACACATTCGTGTTCTGAGTAAAAAGCTGCAGAAACCAGATTACAAATGATATTTGTGTTTGTAAACATGATATTGAATCCACGTGCCCAAGAAAAAGACTTTGCTTTTCTCCAAAACCAACTTCACTCTGCTTTTCTGGGTGCTTTGCACACCAATTAAACACCAGTGTGTCAAGATATGACTGGATGAACCCAGAAATATCCGGTTCTGTGGTGGCTAACTCAATCCCACTTCTTGCTGCAGCCTCTGAGTTTGTTTGTGTTTTCTCGATAGTATCTGTGGACTTTAGAGTTGTGAATGCATTGTAGCATGTAATATTTTGTTTTTCTGTTGGCAAACACTAATTGGTTTCACATGGAGACACAACAGGTACACTTTCGAGTTTTATGAGTAAGAATCAGCAGAAACCAGGTTAAAAATGACTTTAGTGTTTGTAAACATGACATTGAATCCACTTGCCCAAGAAAAAGACTTTGCTTTTCTCCAAAACCAGGTTGACTCTACTTTTCTGGGTGCTTTGCACACCAACTGCACACCAGTTTGTCCGGATAGGGCTGGATGAAACCAGAAATATCCGGTTCTGTGGTGGCTAACTCAATCCCAGCTCTTGCTACAGACTCTGAGTTTGTTTGTGTTTTCTCGATAGTATCTATGGACTTTAGAGTTGTGAATGCATTGCAGCATGTAACATTTAGTTTTTCTGTTGACATACGCGAATTGGTTTCACATGGAGACACAACATGTACAGATTCGTGTTTTGTGAGTAAAAACCTGTAGAAACAAGGTTAAAAATGATATTTGTGTTTGTAAACATGACATTGAATGCACTTGTCAAAGAAAAAGGCTTTGCTTTTCTCCCAAACCAGGTTGACTCTGCTTTTCTGGGTGCTTGCACACCAATTCGACTCCAGTTTGTCGAGATACGACTGGATGAAACCAGAAATATCCGGTTCTGTGGTGGCTAACTCACTCCCAGCTCTTGCTACAGCTTCTGTGTTTGCTTGTGGTTTGTAGAGAGTATCTATGGACTTTAGAGTTGTGAATGCATTGTAGCATGTAACATTTTGATTTTCTGTTGGGAAACGCTAATTGGTTTCACATGGAGACACAACAGGTACACTTTCGTGTTTTCTGAGTAAAAAGCTGCAGAAACAAAGTTACAAATGATATTTGTGTTTGTAAACATGACATTGAATCCACTTGCCCCAGAAAAAGACTTTGCTTTTCTCCAAAACCAGGTGACTCTTCTTTTCTGGGTGCTTTGCATACCAATTCCACACCAGTTTGTCCAGATAGGACTGGATAAATTCAGAAATGTCTGGTTCTGTGGTGGCTATTTCAATCACAGCTCTTGTAACAGCTTCTGTGTTTGCTTGTATTTTCTCGATAATATCTGTGGATTTTAGAGTTGTGAATGAATTGTAGCATTTAACATTTTGGTTTTTCTTTTTCAAACATAATTGTTTCCACATGGAGACACAACAGGTACAGATTCATTTTTTCTGAGTAAAAAGCTGGAGATACCAGGTTAAAAATGATATTTGTGTTTGTAAACATGACATTGAATCCACTTGCCCAAGAAAAAGACTTTGCTTTTCTCCAAAACCAGGTTGACTCTGCTTTTCTGGGTGCTTTGCACACCAACTCCACACCAGTTTGTCCGGATAGGGCTGGATGAAACCAGAAATATCCGGTTCTAAGGTGGCGATTTCAATCCCAGCTCTTGCTACAGCTTCTGTGTTTGCTTGTGTTTTCTGGAGAGTATCTGTGAACTTTAGATTTGTGAATGCATTGTAGCATGTAACATTTTGTTTTCTGTTGGCATACACTAATTGGTTTCACATGGAGAACAACAGGTACACATTCGTGTTTTCTGAGTAAAAACCTGCAGAAACCAGGTTACAAATGATATTTGTGTTTGTAAACATGACATTGAATCCACTTGCCCAAGAAAAAGACTTTGCTTTTCTCCAAAACCAGGTTGACTCTGCTTTTCTGGGTGCTCTTCACACCAATTCCACACCAGTTTGTCTGGATAGGGCTGGATGAATCCAAAAATATCCGGTTCTGTGGTGGCTAACTCAATCCCAGCTCTTGCTACTGCCTCTGTGTTTGTTTGTGTTTTCTGCATAGTATCTATGTACTTTAGAGTTGTGTATGAATTGCAGCATGTAACATTTTGGTTTTCTGATGGCATATGCTAATTGGTTTCACATGGAGACACAACAGGTACACATTAGCTTTTTCTGCGGAAAAACCTGCAGAAACTAGGTTAAAAATGATATTGGTGTTTGTATACATGACATTAAATCCACTTGCCCAAGAAAAAGACTTTGCTTTTCTCAAAAACCAGGTTGAATCTGCTTTTCTGGGTGCTTTTCACACCAATTCCACACCAGTTTGTCCAGATAGGGTTGGATGAAACCAGAAATATCCGGTTCTGTGGTGGCTATCGCAATCCCAGCTCTTGCTACAGCTTCTGTGTTTGCTTTGTTTTCTGGATAATATCTATGCACTTTAGAGTTGTGAATGCATTGTAGCATGTAACATTTATTTTTCTTTTGGCATACGCTGTGGGGAACCACAGGTTGGCGACCTGTGGGAACCTCCTCATTGCACTGCCTCATCCTGCAGAGCAGAACAAGGTCAAGGAAGTGCTGAACAAAAGACTTGCAAACAACCTGATGGGATGAGATACACCCTGACCTGAGACTATGCATGCCCTTTGATCTGATTGATGGACTACTTGCCCTAGCCCTGGGGGACTGGGAATGGATAAAAGACCATGTTAGGGGCGGGAACGCGGAGCAGCCTCTTCAGTCTTTCTCCTTCTTTCTCTGGGCTGCTTCCTGCTCTTTCTCTCCTTTCTTTCTTCTATCACTAAGAATAAAAGTTCCTCGAGAACTGATCAACAGCGGTCGTGTCCTGACTCCGTGTGTTGGACATTCGCTGATGAGGGTTCCCGACAATACGCTAATTGGTTTCACATGGAGACACAACAGGTACACATTCGTGTTTTCTGAGTAAAAAGGTACAGAAACCAGGTTAAAAATGATATTTGTGTTTGTAAACATGACATTGAATCCACTTGCCCAAGAAAAAGACTTTGCTTTTCTCCAACACCAGTTTGACTCTACTTTTCTGGGTGCTTTGCACACCAAATCCACACCAGTTTGTCCGGAATGGGCTAGATGGAACCAGAAATATCCGTTTCTGTGGTGCCTAACTCAATGCCAGCTCTTGCGACAGCCTCTGAGTTTGTTTGTGTTTTCTGGATAGTATCTATGTACTTTAGAGTTGTTTATAAATTGTAGCATATAACATGTTGTTTTATTTTGGCAAATGCTAAATGGTTTCACAAGGAGGCACAACAGGTACACTTACATGTTTTCTGAGTAAAACCCTGCAGAATCCAGGTTAAAAATGATATCGGTGTTTGTAAACATGACATTGAATCCACTTGCCCAAGAAAAAGACTTTGCTTTTCTCCAAAACCAGGTTGACTCTGCTTTTCTGGGTGCTTTGCACACCAACTCCACACCAGTTTGTCCAAATAGGTCTGGATGGAACCAGAAATATCTGGTTCTGTGGTGGCTAACTCAATGCCAGCTCTTGCTACAGCTTCTGAGTGTGCTTGTGTTTTCTCGATAGTATCTGTGGACTTTAGAGTTGTGAATGCATTGTAGCGTGTAACATTTTTTTTTTCTGTTGGCAAACGCTAATTGGTTTCACATGGAGACACAACAGGTACACATTTGTGTTTTCTAAGTAAAAACCTGCAGAAACCAGGTTACAAATGATATTTGTGTTTGTAAACATGACAATGAATCCACTTGCCCAAGGAAAAGACTTTTCTTTTCTCCAAAACCAGGTTGACTCTGCTTTTCTGGGTGCTTTGCACACCAGCTCCACACCAGTTGGTCCAGTTAGGGCTGGATGAATCCAGAAATATCCGGTTCTGTTTTGGCTAACTCAATCCCAGCTCCTGCTACAGCCTCGGTGATTGTTTCTGTTTTCTGGATATTTTCTATGAACTTTAGAGTTGTGAATGCATTGTAGCATGTAACATTTTGTTTTTCTGTTGGCATACGCTAATTGGTTTCACATGGAGACACAAAGGTACACATTCGTGTTTTCTGAGTAAAAAGCTGCAGAAACCAGGTTACAAATGATATCTGTGTTTGTAAACATGACATTGAATCCACTTGCCCCAGAAAAAGGCTTTCCTTTTCTCCAAAACCAGGTTGACTCTGCTTTTCTGGGTGCTTTGCACACCAATTCCACACCACTTTGTCCGGATAGGGTTGTATGAAACCAGAAATATCCGGGTCTGTGGTGGCTAACTCAATCCCAGCTCTTGCTACAGATTCTGTGTTTGTTTGTGTTTTCTCGATACTATCTATGGACTTTAGAGTGGCGAATGCAATGTAGTATGTTACATTTTGTTTTTCTCTTGGCATGCGATAATTGGTTTCACATGGAGACACCACAGGTACACTTTCGTGTTTTTTAGTAAAAAGCTGCAGAAACTAGGTTAAAAATGATACTTGTGTTTGTAAACATGACATCGAATCCACTTGCCCAAGAAAAAGACTTTGCTTTTCTCCAAAACCAGGTTGACTCTGCTTTTCTGGGTGCGTTGCACACCAACTCCACACAAGCTTGTCCAGATAGTGCTGGATGAAACCAAAAATATCCGGTACTGTGGTGGCTAACTCAATCCCAGCTCTTCCTACAGCCTCTGTGTTTGTTTTTGTTTTCTGGGTAGTAGCTATGGACATTAGAGTTGTGTATGAATTATAGCATGTTAAATTTTGCTTCTTGTTGGCAAATGCTAATTGGTTTCACATGAAGAGAACAGGTATACATTCACGTTTCCTAACTGAAAAGCTGCAGAAACCAGGTTAAAAATGATATTTGTATTTGTGAACATGACATTGAATCCACTTGCCTAGGAAAATGACTTTGCTTTTCTCCAAAGCCAGGTTGACTCTGCTTTTCTGGTTGATTTGTACACCAATTTCACACCAGTTCGTCCAGATAGGGCTGGATGGAATCAGAAATATCCGGTTCTGTGGTGGCTAACTCTATCCCAGCTCTTGCTAGAGCTTCTGTGTTTACTTGTGTTTTCTCGATAGTATGTATGGACTTTAGATTTGTGAATGCATTGTAGCATGTAACATTTAGTTTTTCTGTTGGCAAACGCTAATTGGTTTCACATGGAGACCCAACAGGTACACATTCATCATTTCTGAGAGAAAAGCTGCAGAAACCATGTTACAAATGATATCTGTGTTTGTGAACATGACATTGAATCCACTTGCCCCAGAAAAAGGCTTTGCTTTTCTCCAAAACCAGGTTGACTCTGCTTTTCTGGGTGCTTTGCACACCAATTCCACACCAGTTTGTCCGGATAGGTCTAGATGAAACCAGAAATATCTGGTTCTGTGGTGGCTAACTCAATCCCAGCTCTTGCTACAGCTTCTATGTTGTTTGTGTTTTCTGGATAGTATCTATGTACTTTAGAGTTGTGTATAAATTGTAGCATGTAACATTTTGTTTATTGTTGGCAAATGCTAAAAGGTTTCACATAGAGACACAACAGGTACATATTCGTGTTTTCTAGTAAAAACCACCAGAAACCAGGTTAAAAATGAAATTTCTGTTTGTAAACATGACATTATCCACTTGCCCAAGAAAATGACTTTGCTTTTCTCCAAAACCAGGTTGACTCTGCTTTTCTGGGTGCATTGTACACCAATTCCACACGAGGTTTTCCAGATAGGGCTGGATGGAACCAGAAATATCCGGTTCTGTAGTGGCTAATTCAAACCCAGCTCTTGCTACAGCTTCTGTGTTTGCTTGTGTTTTCTCGATAGTATCTATGGACTTTAGAGTTGTGAATGCATTGTAGCATGTAATATTTTGTTTTTCTGTTGGCAAACACTAATTGGTTTCACATGGAGAGAAAACAGGTACACATTCGTTTTTTCTGAATAAAAACCTACAGAAAAGAGGTTAAAATGATATTTATGTTTGTAAACACGACATTGAATCCACTTGCCCAAGAAAAAGACTTTGCTTTTCTCCAAAACCAGGTTGACTCTGCTTTTCTGGGTGCTTTGCACACCAGTTCCACATGAGTTTGTCTAGATAGGCTGAATGAAACCAAAAATATCCGTTTCTATGGTGGCTAACTCAATCCTAGCTCTTGCTACAGCATGTGTGTTTGTTTCTGTTTTCTGGATAGTATCTATGGACTTTAGAGTTGTGAATGCATTGTAGCATGTAACATTTTGTTTGTCTGTTGGCAAACGCTAATTGGTTTCACATGGAGAGAAAACAGGTACACAATCGTTATTTCTGAGTAAAAAGCTGCAGAAACCAGGTTACAAATGATATTTGTGTTTGTAAACATGACATTGAATGCACTTGCCCAAGAAAAAGACTTTTCTTTTCTCCAAAACCAGGTTGACTCTGCTTTTCTGGGTGCTTTGCACACCAACTCCACACCAGTTTGTCCAGATAGGGCTGGATGAAACCAGAAATATCCGGTTCTGTGGTGGCTAACTCAATCCCAGCTCTTGTTACGGCTTCTGTGTTTGCTTGTGTTTTGTCGATAGTATGTATGGACTTTAGAGTTGTGAATGCATTGTAGCATGTAACATTTTGTTTTTCTGTTGGCAAACGCTAATTGGTTTCACATGGAGACACAACAGGTTCACATTTGTGTCTTCTGAGTAAAAAGCTGCAGAAACCAGGTTAAAACGATATTTGTGTTTGTAAACATGACATTGAATACACTTGCCCAAGAAAAATACTTTGCTTTTCTCCAAACCAGGTTGACTATGCTTTTCTGCATGCTTTGTACACGAATTCCACACGAGTTTGTCCAGATAAGGCTGCATGGATCGAGAAATATCCGGTTCTGTGGTGGTTAACTCAATCCCAGCTCTTGCTACAGCTTCTGTGTTTGCTTGTGTTTTGTCGATAGTATCTATGGACTTTAAAGTTGTGATGCATTGTAGCATGTAACATTTTGTTTTTCTGTTGGCCTACGCTAATTGGTTTCACATGGAGACACAACAGGTACACATTCGTGTTTTCTGAGTAAAAAGCTGCAGAAACTAGGTTACAAATGATATTTGTGTTTGTAAACATGACATTGATTCCACTTGCCCAAGAAAAAAACTTTTCTTTTCTCCAAAACCAGGTTGACTCTGCTTTTCTGGGTGCTTTGCACACCAACTCCACACCAGTTGGTCCAGTTAGGGCTGGATGAATCCAGAAATATCCGGTTCTGTTTTGGCTAACTCAATCCCAGCTCCTGCTACAGCCTCGGTGTTTGTTTCTGTTTTCTGGATATTTTCTATGAACTTTAGAGTTGTGTATGCATTGTAGCATGTAGGATTTTGTTTTTCTGTTGGCAAACGCTAATTGGTTTCACATGGAAACACAACAGGTACACATTCGTGTTTTCTGAGTAAAAAGCTGCAGAAACCAGGTTAAAATGATATTTGTGTTTGGAAACCTGAGTAAATACGCTTGCCCAAGAAAAAGTCTTTGTTTTTCTCCAAAACCAGGTTGCCTCTGATTTTCTGAGTGCTTTCCACACAAATTCCACACCAGTTTTTCCATATATGTCTGGGTGAAACCAGAAATATCCGGTTCTGTGGTGGCTATCTCAATCCAAGCTCTTGCTACAGACTCTGTGTTTGTTTGTGTTTTCTGGATAGTATCTATGGACTTTAGAGTTGTGTATGAATTGTAGCATGTAACATTTTGCTTCTTGTTGGCAATTAGGTCTGGATCAAACCAGAAATAACCGGTTCTATTGTCGCTAACTGAATATCAGCTTTTAAAAAAGCCTGTGTGTTTGTTTGTGTTTTCTGGATATTAACTATTAACTTGAGAGATGGAATGAATTCTGGCATGAAACATTTTGTTTTTCTGTTGGCTAACGCTAATTGGTTCCACATGGAGACACAACAGGTACGCATTCGAGTTTTCTGAGTAGAATGATACAGAAACCAGGTTAAAAATGACATTTGTGTTTCTAAACATGACATTCAATCCACTTGCCCAAGAAAAAGTCTTTGCTTTTCTCCAAAACCAGTTTGACTTTGCTTTTCTGGGTCCTTTGCACACGAATTCCACACGAGTGTGTCCAGACAGGTCTGGATCTCACCAGAAATACCCGTATCTGTTCTGCCTAACTCAATCCCAGCTCTTGCTACAGCCTCGGTGTTTGTTTCTGTTTTCTGGATATTTTCTATGAACTTTAGAGTTTTGCACGAATTTTACCAGGTAACAATGAGTTTTTTTGTCAGAAACTATATTTAATTCCACATGGAGACACACCAGGTACACATTCACGTTTTCTGAGTAGAATGCTACAGAAACCAGGTTAAAAATGATATTTCTGTTTGCTAACATGTCATTAAATCCACTTGCCCAAGAAAAAGGCTTTGCGTTTCTCCAAAAACTGATTGAATGTGTTTTTCGGGGTCCTTTGCACATGTATTCCACACGAGTTTGTCCAGATGGGTCTGGATCTAACCAGAAATATCAGGTTCTTTTGTCGCTAAATAAATAGCGTGTGTTTGTTAGTGTTTTCGGAATATTAACTATGAACTTGAGAGTTTGGAATGAATTCCGGCGTGAAACAGTTTGTTTTTCTGTTGTCAAACGCTAATTGGATTCACCTGGGGACACAACAGGTACACATTCGAGTTTTCTGAGTAGAATGCTACAGAAACCTGGTTAAAAATTATTTGTGTTTCTAAACATGACATTGAATCCACTTGCCCACGAAAACAGACTTTGCTTTTCTCAAAAATCTGTTTCAATATTGTTTTCTGGGTCCTTTGCACAAGAATTCCACACAAGTTTGTCCAGATAGTTCTGGATCTAGCCAGAAATATCCGGTTCTGTGTGGCTGAATGAATATCAGCTTTTAAAAGAGCCTGTGTGTTTTTTAGTGTTTTCTGGATATTATCTATGAGCTTTAGAGTATTGAATGAATTTTAGCATGTTACATTTTGGTTTTTTTTTGTTGGCAAACGCTAATTGGTTCCACATGGAGACATAACCGGTACACATACGTGTTTTCTGAGTAGAATGCTACAGAAACCAGTTTAAAAATGATATTTGTGTTTGCTAACATGATATTGAATCCAATTGCCCAAGAAAAAGACTTTGCTTTTCTCAAAAACCAGTTTGACTCTGTTTTTCTGGGTCCTTTACACATGAATGCCACAAGAGTTTGTCCAGATGGGTCTGGATCTAACCAGAAATATCCGGTTCTGTGTGGCTAAATGAATATCTGATGTTAAAACAGCCTATGTGTTTGTTACTGAATTCTGGATATTATCTATGAACGTCAGAGTTTTGAATGAATTTTAGCAAGTAACATTTTGTGTTTATGTTGGCAAAGGCTAATTGGTTTCACATGCAGACACAACAGGTACACATTCGTGTTTTCTGAGTAAAAAGCTGCAGAAACCAGTTTAAAAATGATATTTGTGTTCGTAAACATGACATTGAATCCACTGGCCCAAGAAAAAGACTTTGCTTTTCTCCAAAACCAGGTTGACTCTGCTTTTCTGGGTGCTTTGCACACCAATTAAACACCAGTTTCTCCAGATAGGGCTGGATGGAATCAGAAATATCCGGTTCTGTGGTGGCTAACTCTATCCTAGCTCTTGCTACAGCTTCTGTGTGTGCTTGTGTTTTCTCGATAGTATCTATGGACTTTAGAGTTGTGATGCATTGTAGCATGTAACATTTTGTTTTTCTGTTCACAAACGCTAATTGGTTTCACATGGAGACACAACAGGTACACATTCGTGTTTTCTGAGTAAAAAGCTGCAGAAACCAGGTTGCAAATGATATTTGTGTTTGTAAACATGACATTGAATCCACTTGCCCAAGAAAAAGACTTTGCTTTTCTCCAAAACCAGGTTGACTCTGCTTTTCTGGGTGCTTTGCACACCAACTCCACAGCAGTTTGTCCGGATAGGGCTGCCTGAATCCAGAATTATTCGGTTCTGTGGTGGCTAACTCAATCCCAGCTCTTGCTACAGCTTCTGTGTGTGCTTGTGTTTTCTCGATAGCATCTGTGGACTTTAGAGTGTGAATGCATTGTAGCATGTAACATTTTGTTTTTCTGTTGGCAAACGCTAATAGGTTTCACATGCAGACACAACAGGTACACATTTGTGTTTTCAGAGTAAAAAGCTGCAGAAACCAGGTTACAAATGATATTTGTGTTTGTAAACATGACATTGAATCCACTTGCCCAAGAAAAAGACTTTGCTTTTCTCCAAAACCAGGTTGACTCTGCTTTTCTGGGTGCTTTGCACACCAACTCCACACCAATTTGTCTGCTTAGGTCTAGATGGAACCAGAAATATCCGATTCTGTGGTGGCTAATCCCAGCTCTTGCTACAGTTTTGTGTTTGCTTGTGTTTTGTGTATAGTATCTGTGGACTTTGGAGTTGTGAATGCATTGTAGCATGTAACAGTTTGTTTTCTGTTGGCAAACACTAATTGGTTTAACATGGAGACACAACAGGTACACACTCGTGTTTTCTGAGTAAAAAGCTGCAGAAACCAGGTTAAAAATGATATTTGTGTTTGTAAACATGGCATTGAATCCACTTGCCCAAGAAAAAGACTGTGATTTTCTCCAAAACCAGGTTGACTCTGCTTTTCTGGGTGCTTTGCACACCAATTCCACACCCCTTTGTCCAGATAGTGTTGGATGAAACCAGTAATATCCGGTTCTGAGGGGGCTAACTCAATACCAGCTCTTGCTACAGCTTCTGTGTTTGCTTGTGTTTTCTCGATAGTATCTGTGGACTTTAGAGTTGTGAATGCATTTTAGCATGTAAGAGTTTGTTTTTTCTGGCATACTCTAATTCGTTTCACATGGAAACACAATAGGTACACGTTCGTGTGTTCTGAGTAAAAACCTGCAGAAACCAGGTTACAAATGATATTTGTGCTTGTAAGCATGACATCGAATCCACTTGCCCAAGAAAAATACTTTGCTTTTCTCCAAAACCAGGTTGACTCTGCTTTTCTGGGTGCTTTGCACACCAATTCCACACCCCTTTGTCCAGATAGTGTTGGATGAAACCAGAAATATCCGGTGCTGAGGGGGCTAACTCAATCCCAGCTCTTGCTACAGCTTCTGTGTTTGCTTGTGTTTTGTTGAGAGTATCTATGGACTTTAGATTTGTGAATGCATTGTAGCATGTAACATTTTGTTTTCTGTTGGCAAACGCTAATTGGTTTCACATGGAGACACAACAGGTACACATTTGTGTTTTCTGAGTAAAAAGCTGCAGAAACCAGGTTACAAATGATATTTGTGTTTGTAAACATGACATTGAATCCCCTTCCCCAGAAAAAGTCTTTGCTTTTCTCCAAAACCAGGTTGACTCTGCTTTTCTGGGTGCTTTGCACACCAATTCCACACCCCTTTGTCCAGATAGGGCTGGATGAAACCAGAAATATCCGGTTCTGATAGGGCTAACTCAATCCCAGCTCTTGCTAGAGTTTCTGCATTTACTTGTGTTTTCTTAATAGTATCTGTGGACTTTAGAGTTGTGAATGCTTTGTAGCATGTAACATTTTGTCTTCTGTTGCCAAACACTAATTGGTTTCACGTGCAGACACAACAGGTACACATTCGTGTTTTCTGAGCAAAAAGCTGCAGAAACCAGGTTAAAAATGATATTTGTGTTTGTAAACATGACATTGAATCCACTTGCCCAAGAAAAAGACTTTGCTTTTCTCCAAAACCAGGTGACTCTTCTTTTCTGGGTTCTTTGCATACCAATTCCACACCAGTTTGTCCAGATAGGACTGGATGAATTCAGAAATGTCCGGTTCTGTGGTGGCTATTTCAATCACAGCTCTTGCAACAGCTTCTGTGTTTGCTTGTATTTTCTCGATAATATCTGTGGATTTTAGAGTTGTGAATGATTGTAGCATGTAACATTTTGTTTTCTGTTGGCAAACGCTAACTGGTTTCACATGGAGACACAACAGGTACACATTCGTGTTTTCTGAGTAAAAAGCTGCAGAAACCAGGTTACAAATGATATTTCTGTTTGTAAATATGCCATTGCATCCACTTGTCCAAGAAAATAACTTAGCTTTCTTCCAAAACCAGGTTGACCTGCTTTTCTGGGTGCTTTGCACACCAACTCCACACCAGTTTGTCCGGAATGGGCTGTTGAATCCAGAAATATCTGGTTTTGTGGTGGCTAACTCAATCCCAGCTCTTGCTACAGCTTCTGTGTTTGCTTTTTTTTGTCGAGAGTATCTATGCACTTTAGAGTTGTGAATGAATTGTAGCATTTAACATTTTGGTTTTTCTTTTGCAAACATAATTGTTTCCACATGGAGACACAACAGGTACAGATTCATTTTTTCTGAGTAAAAAGCTGGAGATACCAGGTTAAAAATGATATTTGTGTTTGTAAACATGACATTGAATCCACTTGCCCAAGAAAAAGACTTTGCTTTTCTCCAAAACCAGGTTGACTCTGCTTTTCTGTGTGCTTTGCACACCAACTCCACACCAGTGTGTCCGGATAGGGCTGGATGAAACCAGAAATATCCGGTTCTGTGGTGTCTTACTCAATCCCAGCTCTTGCTACAGCTTCTGTGTTTGCTTGTGTTTTCTGGATAGTATCTATGAACTTTAGATTTGTGAATGCATTGTAGCATGTAACATTTTGTTTTCTGTTGGCATACACTAATTGGTTTCACATGGAGAAAAACAGGTACACATTCGTGTTTTCTGAGTAAAAACCTGCAGAAACCAGGTTACAAAAGATATTTTTGTTTGTAAACATGACATTGAATCCACTTGCCAAAGAAAAAGACTTTGCTTTTCTCCAAAACCAGGTTGATTCTGCTTTCTGGGTGCTCTTCACACCAATTCCACAGGAGTTTGTCCAGATAGGGCTGGATGAAACCAAAAATATCCGGTTCTGTGGTGGCTAACTCAATCCCAGCTCTTGCTACTGCCTCTGTGTTTGGTTGTGTTTTCTGCATAGTATCTATGGACTTTAGATTTGTGTATGAATTGCAGCATGTAACATTTTGGTTTTCTGATGGCATATGCTAATTGGTTTCACATGGAGACACAACAGGTACACATTAGCTTTTTCTGCGGAAAAACCTGCAGAAACTAGGTTAAAAATGATATTGTGTTTGTATACATGACATTAAATCCACTTGCCCAAGAAAAAGACTTTGCTTTTCTCAAAAACCAGGTGGAATCTGCTTTTCTGGGTGCTTTGCACACCAATTCCACACCAGTTTGTCCAGATAGGGCTGGATGAAACCAGAAATATCCGGTTCTGTGGTGGCTATCTCAATCCCAGCTCTTGCTACAGCTTCTTTGTTTGCTTTGTTTTCTGGATAGTTTCTATGGACTTTAGAGTTGTGAATGCATTGTAGCATGTAACATTTATTTTTCTTTTGGCATACGCTGTGGGGAACCACAGGCCGGCGACCTGTGGGGACCTCCTCATTGCACTGCCTCATCCTGCAGAGCAGAACAAGGTCAAGGAAGTGCTGAACAAAAGACTTGCAAACAACCTGATGGGATGATATACACCCTGACCTGAGACTATGCATGCCCTTTGATCTGATTGATGGACTACTCGCCCTAGCCCTGGGGGACTGGGAATGGATAAAAGACCATGTTAGGGGCTGGAACGCGGAGCAGCCTCTTCAGTCTTTCTCCTTCTTTCTCTGGGCTGCTTCCTGCTCTTTCTCTCCTTTCTTTCTTCTATCACTAAGAATAAAAGTTCCTCGAGAACTGCTCAACAGCGGTCGTGTCCTGACTCCGTGTGTTGGACATTCGCTGATGAGGGTTCCCGACAATACGCTAATTGGTTTCACATGGAGACACAACAGGTACACATTCGTGTTTTCTGAGTAAAAAGGTACAGAAACCAGGTTACAAATGATATTTGTGTTTGTAAACATGACATTGAATCCACTTGCCCAAGAAAAAGACTTTGCTTTTCTCCAAAACCAGGTTGACTCTGCTTTTCTGGGTGCTTTGCACACCAAATCCACACCAGTTTGTCGGGAGTGGGCAGGAAGAAACCAAAAATATCCGGTTCTGTGGTGGCTAACTCAATCCCAGCTCTTGCTACAGACTCTGAGTTTGTTTGTGTTTTCTCGATAGTATCTATGGACTTTAGAGTTGTGAATGCATTGCAGCATGTAACATTTAGTTTTTCTGTTGACATACGCGAATTGGTTTCACATGGAGACACAACATCTACAGATTCGTGTTTTGTGAGTAAAAACCTGTAGAAACAAGGTTAAAAATGATATTTGTGTTTGTAAACATGACATTGAATGCACTTGTCAAAGAAAAAGGCTTTGCTTTTCTCCCAAACCAGGTTGACTCTGCTTTTCTGGGTGCTTGCACACCAATTCGACTCCAGTTTGTCGAGATACGACTGGATGAAACCAGAAATATCCGGTTCTGTGGTGGCTAACTCACTCCCAGCTGTTGCTACAGCTTCTGTGTTAGCTTGTGGTTTGTAGAGAGTATCTATGGACTTTAGATTTGTGAATGCATTGTAGCATGTAACATTTTGATTTTCTGTTGGCAAACGCTAATTGGTTTCACATGGAGACACAACAGGTACACTTTCGTGTTTTCTGAGTAAAAAGCTGCAGAAAACAGGTTAAAAATGATATTTGTGTTTGTAAACATGACATTGAATCCACTTGCCCAAGAAAAAGACTTTGCTTTTCTCCAAAACCAGGTGACTCTTCTTTTCTGGGTTCTTTGCATACCAATTCCACACCAGTTTGTCCAGATAGGACTGGATGAATTCAGAAATGTCCGGTTCTGTGGTGGCTATTTCAATCACAGCTCTTGCAACAGCTTCTGTGTTTGCTTGTATTTTCTCGATAATATCTGTGGATTTTAGAGTTGTGAATGATTGTAGCATGTAACATTTTGTTTTCTGTTGGCAAACGCTAACTGGTTTCACATGGAGACACAACAGGTACACATTCGTGTTTTCTGAGTAAAAAGCTGCAGAAACCAGGTTACAAATGATATTTCTGTTTGTAAATATGCCATTGCATCCACTTGTCCAAGAAAATAACTTAGCTTTCTTCCAAAACCAGGTTGACCTGCTTTTCTGGGTGCTTTGCACACCAACTACACACCAGTTTGTCCGGAATGGGCTGTTGAATCCAGAAATATCTGGTTTTGTGGTGGCTAACTCAATCCCAGCTCTTGCTACAGCTTCTGTGTTTGCTTTTTTTTGTCGAGAGTATCTATGCACTTTAGAGTTGTGAATGAATTGTAGCATTTAACATTTTGGTTTTTCTTTTGCAAACATAATTGTTTCCACATGGAGACACAACAGGTACAGATTCATTTTTTCTGAGTAAAAAGCTGCAGAAACCAGTTTACAAATGATATTTGTGTTTGTAAACATGACATTGAATCCACTTGCCCAAGAAAAAGACTTTGCTTTTCTCCAAAACCAGGTTGACTCTGCTTTTCTGTGTGCTTTGCACACCAACTCCACACCAGTTTGTCCGGATAGGGCTGGATGAAACCAGAAATATCCGGTTCTGTGGTGTCTTACTCAATCCCAGCTCTTGCTACAGCTTCTGTGTTTGCTTGTGTTTTCTGGATAGTATCTATGAACTTTAGATTTGTGAATGCATTGTAGCATGTAACATTTTGTTTTCTGTTGGCATACACTAATTGGTTTCACATGGAGAACAACAGGTACACATTCGTGTTTTCTGAGTAAAAACCTGCAGAAACCAGGTTACAAAAGATATTTTTGTTTGTAAACATGACATTGAATCCACTTGCCAAAGAAAAAGACTTTGCTTTTCTCCAAAACCAGGTTGACTCTGCTTTTCTGGGTGCTCTTCACACCAATTCCACACGAGTTTGTCCAGATAGGGCTGGATGAAACCAAAAATATCCGGTTCTGTGGTGGCTAACTCAATCCCAGCTCTTGCTACTGCCTCTGTGTTTGGTTGTGTTTTCTGCATAGTATCTATGGACTTTAGATTTGTGTATGAATTGCAGCATGTAACATTTTGGTTTTCTGATGGCATATGCTAATTGGTTTCACATGGAGACACAACAGGTACACATTAGCTTTTTCTGCGGAAAAACCTGCAGAAACTAGGTTAAAAATGATATTGTGTTTGTATACATGACATTAAATCCACTTGCCCAAGAAAAAGACTTTGCTTTTCTCAAAAACCAGGTGGAATCTGCTTTTCTGGATGCTTTTCACACCAATTCCACACCAGTTTGTCCAGATAGGGCTGGATGAAACCAGAAATATCCGGTTCTGTGGTGGCTATCTCAATCCCAGCTCTTGCTACAGCTTCTTTGTTTGCTTTGTTTTCTGGATAGTTTCTATGGACTTTAGAGTTGTGAATGCATTGTAGCATGTAACATTTATTTTTCTTTTGGCATACGCTGTGGGGAACCACAGGCCGGCGACCTGTGGGGACCTCCTCATTGCACTGCCTCATCCTGCAGAGCAGAACAAGGTCAAGGAAGTGCTGAACAAAAGACTTGCAAACAACCTGATGGGATGATATACACCCTGACCTGAGACTATGCATGCCCTTTGATCTGATTGATGGACTACTCGCCCTAGCCCTGGGGGACTGGGAATGGATAAAAGACCATGTTAGGGGCTGGAACGCGGAGCAGCCTCTTCAGTCTTTCTCCTTCTTTCTCTGGGCTGCTTCCTGCTCTTTCTCTCCTTTCTTTCTTCTATCACTAAGAATAAAAGTTCCTCGAGAACTGCTCAACAGCGGTCGTGTCCTGACTCCGTGTGTTGGACATTCGCTGATGAGGGTTCCCGACAATACGCTAATTGGTTTCACATGGAGACACAACAGGTACACATTCGTGTTTTCTGAGTAAAAAGGTACAGAAACCAGGTTACAAATGATATTTGTGTTTGTAAACATGACATTGAATCCACTTGCCCAAGAAAAAGACTTTGCTTTTCTCCAAAACCAGGTTGACTCTGCTTTTCTGGGTGCTTTGCACACCAAATCCACACCAGTTTGTCGGGAGTGGGCAGGAAGAAACCAAAAATATCCGGTTCTGTGGTGGCTAACTCAATCCCAGCTCTTGCTACAGACTCTGAGTTTGTTTGTGTTTTCTCGATAGTATCTATGGACTTTAGAGTTGTGAATGCATTGCAGCATGTAACATTTAGTTTTTCTGTTGACATACGCGAATTGGTTTCACATGGAGACACAACATCTACAGATTCGTGTTTTGTGAGTAAAAACCTGTAGAAACAAGGTTAAAAATGATATTTGTGTTTGTAAACATGACATTGAATGCACTTGTCAAAGAAAAAGGCTTTGCTTTTCTCCCAAACCAGGTTGACTCTGCTTTTCTGGGTGCTTGCACACCAATTCGACTCCAGTTTGTCGAGATACGATTGGATGAAACCAGAAATATCCGGTTCTGTGGTGGCTAACTCACTCCCAGCTGTTGCTACAGCTTCTGTGTTAGCTTGTGGTTTGTAGAGAGTATCTATGGACTTTAGATTTGTGAATGCATTGTAGCATGTAACATTTTGATTTTCTGTTGGCAAACGCTAATTGGTTTCACATGGAGACACAACAGGTACACTTTCGTGTTTTCTGAGTAAAAAGCTGCAGAAAACAGGTTAAAAATGATATTTGTGTTTGTAAACATGACATTGAATCCACTTGCCCAAGAAAAAGACTTTGCTTTTCTCCAAAACCAGGTGACTCTTCTTTTCTGGGTTCTTTGCATACCAATTCCACACCAGTTTGTCCAGATAGGACTGGATGAATTCAGAAATGTCCGGTTCTGTGGTGGCTATTTCAATCACAGCTCTTGCAACAGCTTCTGTGTTTGCTTGTATTTTCTCGATAATATCTGTGGATTTTAGAGTTGTGAATGATTGTAGCATGTAACATTTTGTTTTCTGTTGGCAAACGCTAACTGGTTTCACATGGAGACACAACAGGTACACATTCGTGTTTTCTGAGTAAAAAGCTGCAGAAACCAGGTTACAAATGATATTTCTGTTTGTAAATATGCCATTGCATCCACTTGTCCAAGAAAATAACTTAGCTTTCTTCCAAAACCAGGTTGACCTGCTTTTCTGGGTGCTTTGCACACCAACTACACACCAGTTTGTCCGGAATGGGCTGTTGAATCCAGAAATATCTGGTTTTGTGGTGGCTAACTCAATCCCAGCTCTTGCTACAGCTTCTGTGTTTGCTTTTTTTTGTTGAGAGTATCTATGCACTTTAGAGTTGTGAATGAATTGTAGCATTTAACATTTTGGTTTTTCTTTTGCAAACATAATTGTTTCCACATGGAGACACAACAGGTACAGATTCATTTTTTCTGAGTAAAAAGCTGCAGAAACCAGTTTACAAATGATATTTGTGTTTGTAAACATGACATTGAATCCACTTGCCCAAGAAAAAGACTTTGCTTTTCTCCAAAACCAGGTTGACTCTGCTTTTCTGTGTGCTTTGCACACCAACTCCACACCAGTTTGTCCGGATAGGGCTGGATGAAACCAGAAATATCCGGTTCTGTGGTGTCTTACTCAATCCCAGCTCTTGCTACAGCTTCTGTGTTTGCTTGTGTTTTCTGGATAGTATCTATGAACTTTAGATTTGTGAATGCATTGTAGCATGTAACATTTTGTTTTCTGTTGGCATACACTAATTGGTTTCACATGGAGAACAACAGGTACACATTCGTGTTTTCTGAGTAAAAACCTGCAGAAACCAGGTTACAAAAGATATTTTTGTTTGTAAACATGACATTGAATCCACTTGCCAAAGAAAAAGACTTTGCTTTTCTCCAAAACCAGGTTGACTCTGCTTTTCTGGGTGCTCTTCACACCAATTCCACACGAGTTTGTCCAGATAGGGCTGGATGAAACCAAAAATATCCGGTTCTGTGGTGGCTAACTCAATCCCAGCTCTTGCTACTGCCTCTGTGTTTGGTTGTGTTTTCTGCATAGTATCTATGGACTTTAGATTTGTGTATGAATTGCAGCATGTAACATTTTGGTTTTCTGATGGCATATGCTAATTGGTTTCACATGGAGACACAACAGGTACACATTAGCTTTTTCTGCGGAAAAACCTGCAGAAACTAGGTTAAAAATGATATTGTGTTTGTATACATGACATTAAATCCACTTGCCCAAGAAAAAGACTTTGCTTTTCTCAAAAACCAGGTGGAATCTGCTTTTCTGGATGCTTTTCACACCAATTCCACACCAGTTTGTCCAGATAGGGCTGGATGAAACCAGAAATATCCGGTTCTGTGGTGGCTATCTCAATCCCAGCTCTTGCTACAGCTTCTTTGTTTGCTTTGTTTTCTGGATAGTTTCTATGGACTTTAGAGTTGTGAATGCATTGTAGCATGTAACATTTATTTTTCTTTTGGCATACGCTGTGGGGAACCACAGGCCGGCGACCTGTGGGGACCTCCTCATTGCACTGCCTCATCCTGCAGAGCAGAACAAGGTCAAGGAAGTGCTGAACAAAAGACTTGCAAACAACCTGATGGGATGATATACACCCTGACCTGAGACTATGCATGCCCTTTGATCTGATTGATGGACTACTCGCCCTAGCCCTGGGGGACTGGGAATGGATAAAAGACCATGTTAGGGGCTGGAACGCGGAGCAGCCTCTTCAGTCTTTCTCCTTCTTTCTCTGGGCTGCTTCCTGCTCTTTCTCTCCTTTCTTTCTTCTATCACTAAGAATAAAAGTTCCTCGAGAACTGCTCAACAGCGGTCGTGTCCTGACTCCGTGTGTTGGACATTCGCTGATGAGGGTTCCCGACAATACGCTAATTGGTTTCACATGGAGACACAACAGGTACACATTCGTGTTTTCTGAGTAAAAAGGTACAGAAACCAGGTTACAAATGATATTTGTGTTTGTAAACATGACATTGAATCCACTTGCCCAAGAAAAAGACTTTGCTTTTCTCCAAAACCAGGTTGACTCTGCTTTTCTGGGTGCTTTGCACACCAAATCCACACCAGTTTGTCGGGAGTGGGCAGGAAGAAACCAAAAATATCCGGTTCTGTGGTGGCTAACTCAATCCCAGCTCTTGCTACAGACTCTGAGTTTGTTTGTGTTTTCTCGATAGTATCTATGGACTTTAGAGTTGTGAATGCATTGCAGCATGTAACATTTAGTTTTTCTGTTGACATACGCGAATTGGTTTCACATGGAGACACAACATCTACAGATTCGTGTTTTGTGAGTAAAAACCTGTAGAAACAAGGTTAAAAATGATATTTGTGTTTGTAAACATGACATTGAATGCACTTGTCAAAGAAAAAGGCTTTGCTTTTCTCCCAAACCAGGTTGACTCTGCTTTTCTGGGTGCTTGCACACCAATTCGACTCCAGTTTGTCGAGATACGATTGGATGAAACCAGAAATATCCGGTTCTGTGGTGGCTAACTCACTCCCAGCTGTTGCTACAGCTTCTGTGTTAGCTTGTGGTTTGTAGAGAGTATCTATGGACTTTAGATTTGTGAATGCATTGTAGCATGTAACATTTTGATTTTCTGTTGGCAAACGCTAATTGGTTTCACATGGAGACACAACAGGTACACTTTCGTGTTTTCTGAGTAAAAAGCTGCAGAAAACAGGTTAAAAATGATATTTGTGTTTGTAAACATGACATTGAATCCACTTGCCCAAGAAAAAGACTTTGCTTTTCTCCAAAACCAGGTGACTCTTCTTTTCTGGGTTCTTTGCATACCAATTCCACACCAGTTTGTCCAGATAGGACTGGATGAATTCAGAAATGTCCGGTTCTGTGGTGGCTATTTCAATCACAGCTCTTGCAACAGCTTCTGTGTTTGCTTGTATTTTCTCGATAATATCTGTGGATTTTAGAGTTGTGAATGATTGTAGCATGTAACATTTTGTTTTCTGTTGGCAAACGCTAACTGGTTTCACATGGAGACACAACAGGTACACATTCGTGTTTTCTGAGTAAAAAGCTGCAGAAACCAGGTTACAAATGATATTTCTGTTTGTAAATATGCCATTGCATCCACTTGTCCAAGAAAATAACTTAGCTTTCTTCCAAAACCAGGTTGACCTGCTTTTCTGGGTGCTTTGCACACCAACTCCACACCAGTTTGTCCGGAATGGGCTGTTGAATCCAGAAATATCTGGTTTTGTGGTGGCTAACTCAATCCCAGCTCTTGCTACAGCTTCTGTGTTTGCTTTTTTTTGTCGAGAGTATCTATGCACTTTAGAGTTGCGAATGAATTGTAGCATTTAACATTTTGGTTTTTCTTTTGCAAACATAATTGTTTCCACATGGAGACACAACAGGTACAGATTCATTTTTTTCTGAGTAAAAAGCTGGAGATACCAGGTTAAAAATGATATTTGTGTTTGTAAACATGACATTGAATCCACTTGCCCAAGAAAAAGACTTTGCTTTTCTCCAAAACCAGGTTGACTCTGCTTTTCTGTGTGCTTTGCACACCAACTCCACACCAGTTTGTCCGGATAGGGCTGGATGAAACCAGAAATATCCGGTTCTGTGGTGTCTTACTCAATCCCAGCTCTTGCTACAGCTTCTGTGTTTGCTTGTGTTTTCTGGAGAGTATCTATGAACTTTAGAGTTGTGAATGCATTGTAGCATGTAACATTTATTTTTCTTTTGGCATACGCTGTGGGGAACCACAGGCCGGCGACCTGTGGGGACCTCCTCATTGCACTGCCTCATCCTGCAGAGCAGAACAAGGTCAAGGAAGTGCTGAACAAAAGACTTGCAAAAAACCTGATGGGATGAGATACACCCTGACCTGAGACTATGCATGCCCTTTGATCTGATTGATGGACTACTCGCCCTAGCCCTGGGGGACTGGGAATGGATAAAAGACCATGTTAGGGGCTGGAACGCGGAGCAGCCTCTTCAGTCTTTCTCCTTCTTTCTCTGGGCTGCTTCCTGCTCTTTCTCTCCTTTCTTTCTTCTATCACTAAGAATAAAAGTTCCTCGAGAACTGCTCAACAGCGGTCGTGTCCTGACTCCGTGTGTTGGACATTCGCTGATGAGGGTTCCCGACAATACGCTAATTGGTTTCACATGGAGACACAACAGGTACACATTCGTGTTTTCTGAGTAAAAAGGTACAGAAACCAGGTTACAAATGATATTTGTGTTTGTAAACATGACATTGAATCCACTTGCCCAAGAAAAAGACTTTGCTTTTCTCCAAAACCAGGTTGACTCTGCTTTTCTGGGTGCTTTGCACACCAAATCCACACCAGTTTGTCGGGAGTGGGCAGGAAGAAACCAAAAATATCCGGTTCTGTGGTGGCTAACTCAATCCCAGCTCTTGCTACAGACTCTGAGTTTGTTTGTGTTTTCTCGATAGTATCTATGGACTTTAGAGTTGTGAATGCATTGCAGCATGTAACATTTAGTTTTTCTGTTGACATACGCGAATTGGTTTCACATGGAGACACAACATCTACAGATTCGTGTTTTGTGAGTAAAAACCTGTAGAAACAAGGTTAAAAATGATATTTGTGTTTGTAAACATGACATTGAATGCACTTGTCAAAGAAAAAGGCTTTGCTTTTCTCCCAAACCAGGTTGACTCTGCTTTTCTGGGTGCTTGCACACCAATTCGACTCCAGTTTGTCGAGATACGACTGGATGAAACCAGAAATATCCGGTTCTGTGGTGGCTAACTCACTCCCAGCTGTTGCTACAGCTTCTGTGTTAGCTTGTGGTTTGTAGAGAGTATCTATGGACTTTAGATTTGTGAATGCATTGTAGCATGTAACATTTTGATTTTCTGTTGGCAAACGCTAATTGGTTTCACATGGAGACACAACAGGTACACTTTCGTGTTTTCTGAGTAAAAAGCTGCAGAAAACAGGTTAAAAATGATATTTGTGTTTGTAAACATGACATTGAATCCACTTGCCCAAGAAAAAGACTTTGCTTTTCTCCAAAACCAGGTGACTCTTCTTTTCTGGGTTCTTTGCATACCAATTCCACACCAGTTTGTCCAGATAGGACTGGATGAATTCAGAAATGTCCGGTTCTGTGGTGGCTATTTCAATCACAGCTCTTGCAACAGCTTCTGTGTTTGCTTGTATTTTCTCGATAATATCTGTGGATTTTAGAGTTGTGAATGATTGTAGCATGTAACATTTTGTTTTCTGTTGGCAAACGCTAACTGGTTTCACATGGAGACACAACAGGTACACATTCGTGTTTTCTGAGTAAAAAGCTGCAGAAACCAGGTTACAAATGATATTTCTGTTTGTAAATATGCCATTGCATCCACTTGTCCAAGAAAATAACTTAGCTTTCTTCCAAAACCAGGTTGACCTGCTTTTCTGGGTGCTTTGCACACCAACTACACACCAGTTTGTCCGGAATGGGCTGTTGAATCCAGAAATATCTGGTTTTGTGGTGGCTAACTCAATCCCAGCTCTTGCTACAGCTTCTGTGTTTGCTTTTTTTTGTCGAGAGTATCTATGCACTTTAGAGTTGTGAATGAATTGTAGCATTTAACATTTTGGTTTTTCTTTTGCAAACATAATTGTTTCCACATGGAGACACAACAGGTACAGATTCATTTTTTCTGAGTAAAAAGCTGCAGAAACCAGTTTACAAATGATATTTGTGTTTGTAAACATGACATTGAATCCACTTGCCCAAGAAAAAGACTTTGCTTTTCTCCAAAACCAGGTTGACTCTGCTTTTCTGTGTGCTTTGCACACCAACTCCACACCAGTTTGTCCGGATAGGGCTGGATGAAACCAGAAATATCCGGTTCTGTGGTGTCTTACTCAATCCCAGCTCTTGCTACAGCTTCTGTGTTTGCTTGTGTTTTCTGGATAGTATCTATGAACTTTAGATTTGTGAATGCATTGTAGCATGTAACATTTTGTTTTCTGTTGGCATACACTAATTGGTTTCACATGGAGAACAACAGGTACACATTCGTGTTTTCTGAGTAAAAACCTGCAGAAACCAGGTTACAAAAGATATTTTGGTTTGTAAACATGACATTGAATCCACTTGCCAAAGAAAAAGACTTTGCTTTTCTCCAAAACCAGGTTGACTCTGCTTTTCTGGGTGCTCTTCACACCAATTCCACACGAGTTTGTCCAGATAGGGCTGGATGAAACCAAAAATATCCGGTTCTGTGGTGGCTAACTCAATCCCAGCTCTTGCTACTGCCTCTGTGTTTGGTTGTGTTTTCTGCATAGTATCTATGGACTTTAGATTTGTGTATGAATTGCAGCATGTAACATTTTGGTTTTCTGATGGCATATGCTAATTGGTTTCACATGGAGACACAACAGGTACACATTAGCTTTTTCTGCGGAAAAACCTGCAGAAACTAGGTTAAAAATGATATTGTGTTTGTATACATGACATTAAATCCACTTGCCCAAGAAAAAGACTTTGCTTTTCTCAAAAACCAGGTGGAATCTGCTTTTCTGGATGCTTTTCACACCAATTCCACACCAGTTTGTCCAGATAGGGCTGGATGAAACCAGAAATATCCGGTTCTGTGGTGGCTATCTCAATCCCAGCTCTTGCTACAGCTTCTTTGTTTGCTTTGTTTTCTGGATAGTTTCTATGGACTTTAGAGTTGTGAATGCATTGTAGCATGTAACATTTATTTTTCTTTTGGCATACGCTGTGGGGAACCACAGGCCGGCGACCTGTGGGGACCTCCTCATTGCACTGCCTCATCCTGCAGAGCAGAACAAGGTCAACGAAGTGCTGAACAAAAGACTTGCAAACAACCTGATGGGATGATATACACCCTGACCTGAGACTATGCATGCCCTTTGATCTGATTGATGGACTACTCGCCCTAGCCCTGGGGGACTGGGAATGGATAAAAGACCATGTTAGGGGCTGGAACGCGGAGCAGCCTCTTCAGTCTTTCTCCTTCTTTCTCTGGGCTGCTTCCTGCTCTTTCTCTCCTTTCTTTCTTCTATCACTAAGAATAAAAGTTCCTCGAGAACTGCTCAACAGCGGTCGTGTCCTGACTCCGTGTGTTGGACATTCGCTGATGAGGGTTCCCGACAATACGCTAATTGGTTTCACATGGAGACACAACAGGTACACATTCGTGTTTTCTGAGTAAAAAGGTACAGAAACCAGGTTACAAATGATATTTGTGTTTGTAAACATGACATTGAATCCACTTGCCCAAGAAAAAGACTTTGCTTTTCTCCAAAACCAGGTTGACTCTGCTTTTCTGGGTGCTTTGCACACCAAATCCACACCAGTTTGTCGGGAGTGGGCAGGAAGAAACCAAAAATATCCGGTTCTGTGGTGGCTAACTCAATCCCAGCTCTTGCTACAGACTCTGAGTTTGTTTGTGTTTTCTCGATAGTATCTATGGACTTTAGAGTTGTGAATGCATTGCAGCATGTAACATTTAGTTTTTCTGTTGACATACGCGAATTGGTTTCACATGGAGACACAACATCTACAGATTCGTGTTTTGTGAGTAAAAACCTGTAGAAACAAGGTTAAAAATGATATTTGTGTTTGTAAACATGACATTGAATGCACTTGTCAAAGAAAAAGGCTTTGCTTTTCTCCCAAACCAGGTTGACTCTGCTTTTCTGGGTGCTTGCACACCAATTCGACTCCAGTTTGTCGAGATACGATTGGATGAAACCAGAAATATCCGGTTCTGTGGTGGCTAACTCACTCCCAGCTGTTGCTACAGCTTCTGTGTTAGCTTGTGGTTTGTAGAGAGTATCTATGGACTTTAGATTTGTGAATGCATTGTAGCATGTAACATTTTGATTTTCTGTTGGCAAACGCTAATTGGTTTCACATGGAGACACAACAGGTACACTTTCGTGTTTTCTGAGTAAAAAGCTGCAGAAAACAGGTTAAAAATGATATTTGTGTTTGTAAACATGACATTGAATCCACTTGCCCAAGAAAAAGACTTTGCTTTTCTCCAAAACCAGGTGACTCTTCTTTTCTGGGTTCTTTGCATACCAATTCCACACCAGTTTGTCCAGATAGGACTGGATGAATTCAGAAATGTCCGGTTCTGTGGTGGCTATTTCAATCACAGCTCTTGCAACAGCTTCTGTGTTTGCTTGTATTTTCTCGATAATATCTGTGGATTTTAGAGTTGTGAATGATTGTAGCATGTAACATTTTGTTTTCTGTTGGCAAACGCTAACTGGTTTCACATGGAGACACAACAGGTACACATTCGTGTTTTCTGAGTAAAAAGCTGCAGAAACCAGGTTACAAATGATATTTCTGTTTGTAAATATGCCATTGCATCCACTTGTCCAAGAAAATAACTTAGCTTTCTTCCAAAACCAGGTTGACCTGCTTTTCTGGGTGCTTTGCACACCAACTCCACACCAGTTTGTCCGGAATGGGCTGTTGAATCCAGAAATATCTGGTTTTGTGGTGGCTAACTCAATCCCAGCTCTTGCTACAGCTTCTGTGTTTGCTTTTTTTTGTCGAGAGTATCTATGCACTTTAGAGTTGCGAATGAATTGTAGCATTTAACATTTTGGTTTTTCTTTTGCAAACATAATTGTTTCCACATGGAGACACAACAGGTACAGATTCATTTTTTCTGAGTAAAAAGCTGGAGATACCAGGTTAAAAATGATATTTGTGTTTGTAAACATGACATTGAATCCACTTGCCCAAGAAAAAGACTTTGCTTTTCTCCAAAACCAGGTTGACTCTGCTTTTCTGTGTGCTTTGCACACCAACTCCACACCAGTTTGTCCGGATAGGGCTGGATGAAACCAGAAATATCCGGTTCTGTGGTGTCTTACTCAATCCCAGCTCTTGCTACAGCTTCTGTGTTTGCTTGTGTTTTCTGGAGAGTATCTATGAACTTTAGATTTGTGAATGCATTGTAGCATGTAACATTTTGTTTTCTGTTGGCATACACTAATTGGTTTCACATGGAGAACAACAGGTACACATTCGTGTTTTCTGAGTAAAAACCTGCAGAAACCAGGTTACAAAAGATATTTTTGTTTGTAAACATGACATTGAATCCACTTGCCAAAGAAAAAGACTTTGCTTTTCTCCAAAACCAGGTTGACTCTGCTTTTCTGGGTGCTCTTCACACCAATTCCACAGGAGTATGTCCAGATAGGGCTGGATGAAACCAAAAATATCCGGTTCTGTGGTGGCTAACTCAATCCCAGCTCTTGCTACTGCCTCTGTGTTTGGTTGTGTTTTCTGCATAGTATCTATGGACTTTAGATTTGTGTATGAATTGCAGCATGTAACATTTTGGTTTTCTGATGGCATATGCTAATTGGTTTCACATGGAGACACAACAGGTACACATTAGCTTTTTCTGCGGAAAAACCTGCAGAAACTAGGTTAAAAATGATATTGTGTTTGTATACATGACATTAAATCCACTTGCCCAAGAAAAAGACTTTGCTTTTCTCAAAAACCAGGTGGAATCTGCTTTTCTGGGTGCTTTTCACACCAATTCCACACCAGTTTGTCCAGATAGGGCTGGATGAAACCAGAAATATCCGGTTCTGTGGTGGCTATCTCAATCCCAGCTCTTGCTACAGCTTCTTTGTTTGCTTTGTTTTCTGGATAGTTTCTATGGACTTTAGAGTTGTGAATGCATTGTAGCATGTAACATTTATTTTTCTTTTGGCATACGCTGTGGGGAACCACAGGCCGGCGACCTGTGGGGACCTCCTCATTGCACTGCCTCATCCTGCAGAGCAGAACAAGGTCAAGGAAGTGCTGAACAAAAGACTTGCAAACAACCTGATGGGATGATATACACCCTGACCTGAGACTATGCATGCCCTTTGATCTGATTGATGGACTACTCGCCCTAGCCCTGGGGGACTGGGAATGGATAAAAGACCATGTTAGGGGCTGGAACGCGGAGCAGCCTCTTCAGTCTTTCTCCTTCTTTCTCTGGGCTGCTTCCTGCTCTTTCTCTCCTTTCTTTCTTCTATCACTAAGAATAAAAGTTCCTCGAGAACTGCTCAACAGCGGTCATGTCCTGACTCCGTGTGTTGGACATTCGCTGATGAGGGTTCCCGACAATACGCTAATTGGTTTCACATGGAGACACAACAGGTACACATTCGTGTTTTCTGAGTAAAAAGGTACAGAAACCAGGTTACAAATGATATTTGTGTTTGTAAACATGACATTGAATCCACTTGCCCAAGAAAAAGACTTTGCTTTTCTCCAAAACCAGGTTGACTCTGCTTTTCTGGGTTCTTTGTACACCAAATCCACACCAGTTTGTCGGGAGTGGGCAGGAAGAAACCAAAAATATCCGGTTCTGTGGTGGCTAACTCAATCTCAGCTCTTGTGACAGCCTCTGTGTGTGTTTGTGTTTTCTGGATAGTATCTATGTACTTTAGAGTTGTGAATGCATTGTAGCATGTAACATTTCGTTTTTCTGTTCGCAAATGCTAATTGCTTCCACATGGAGACACAACAGGTACACATTCGTGTTTTCTGAGGAAAAAGCTGCAGAAATCAGGTTACAAATTATATATGTGTTCGTAAACATGACATTGAATTGACTTGCCCAAAAAAAGACTTTGCTTTTTTCCAAAACCAAGTTGACTCTGCTTTTCTGGGTGCTTTGCACACCAAATCCACACCAGTTTGTCCGGATAGGGCTGGATGAAACCAGAAATATCCGGTTCTGTGATGGCGAACTCAATCACAGCTGTTTGACAGCCTCTGTGTTTTTTTGTGTTTTCTGGATAGTATCTATGGACTTTAGAGTTGTGAATGCATTGCAGCATGTAACATTTAGTTTTTCTGTTGACATACGCGAATTGGTTTCACGTGGAGAAACAACAGATACACATTCGTGTTTTCTGAGTAAAAAGCTGTAGAAACAAGGTTAAAAATGATATTTGTGTTTGTAAACATGACATTGAATGCACTTTTCAAAGAAAAAGGCTTTGTTTTTCTCCAAACCAGGTTGACTCTGCTTTTCTGGGTGCTTGCACACCAATTCGACTCCAGTTTGTCGAGATACGACTGGATGAAACCAGAAATATCCGGTTCTGTGGTGGCTAACTCACTCCCAGCTGTTGCTACAGCTTCTGTGTTAGCTTGTGGTTTGTAGAGAGTATCTATGGACTTTAGAGTTGTGAATGCATTGTAGCATGTAACATTTTGATTTTCTGTTGGCAAACGCTAATTGGTTTCACAGGGAGACACAACAGGTACACTTTCGTGTTTTCTGAGTAAAAAGCTGCAGAAAACAGGTTAAAAATGATATTTGTGTTTGTAAACATGACATTGAATCCACTTGCCCAAGAAAAAGACTTTGCTTTTCTCCAAAACCAGGTGACTCTTCTTTTCTGGGTTCTTTGCATACCAATTCCACACCAGTTTGTCCAGATAGGACTGGATGAATTCAGAAATGTCCGGTTCTGTGGTGGCTATTTCAATCACAGCTCTTGCAACAGCTTCTGTGTTTGCTTGTATTTTCTCGATAATATCTGTGGATTTTAGAGTTGTGAATGATTGTAGCATGTAACATTTTGTTTTCTGTTGGCAAACGCTAACTGGTTTCACATGGAGACACAACAGGTACACATTCGTGTTTTCTGAGTAAAAAGCTGCAGAAACCAGGTTACAAATGATATTTCTGTTTGTAAATATACCATTGCATCCACTTGTCCAAGAAAATAACTTAGCTTTCTTCCAAAACCAGGTTGACCTGCTTTTCTGGGTGCTTTGCACACCAACTCCACACCAGTTTGTCCGGAATGGGCTGTTGAATCCAGAAATATCTGGTTTTGTGGTGGCTAACTCAATCCCAGCTCTTGCTACAGCTTCTGTGTTTGCTTTTTTTTGTCGAGAGTATCTATGCACTTTAGAGTTGTGAATGAATTGTAGCATTTAACATTTTGGTTTTTCTTTTGCAAACATAATTGTTTCCACATGGAGACACAACAGGTACAGATTCATTTTTTCTGAGTAAAAAGCTGGAGATACCAGGTTAAAAATGATATTTGTGTTTGTAAACATGACATTGAATCCACTTGCCCAAGAAAAAGACTTTGCTTTTCTCCAAAACCAGGGTGACTCTGCTTTTCTGTGTGCTTTGCACACCAACTCCACACCAGTTTGTCCGGATAGGGCTGGATGAAACCAGAAATATCCGGTTCTGTGGTGTCTTACTCAATCCCAGCTCTTGCTACAGCTTCTGTGTTTGCTTGTGTTTTCTGGATAGTATCTATGAACTTTAGATTTGTGAATGCATTGTAGCATGTAACATTTTGTTTTCTGTTGGCATACACTAATTGGTTTCACATGGAGAACAACAGGTACACATTCGTGTTTTCTGAGTAAAAACCTGCAGAAACCAGGTTACAAAAGATATTTTGGTTTGTAAACATGACATTGAATCCACTTGCCAAAGAAAAAGACTTTGCTTTTCTCCAAAACCAGGTTGACTCTGCTTTTCTGGGTGCTCTTCACACCAATTCCACACGAGTTTGTCCAGATAGGGCTGGATGAAACCAAAAATATCCGGTTCTGTGGTGGCTAACTCAATCCCAGCTCTTGCTACTGCCTCTGTGTTTGGTTGTGTTTTCTGCATAGTATCTATGGACTTTAGATTTGTGTATGAATTGCAGCATGTAACATTTTGGTTTTCTGATGGCATATGCTAATTGGTTTCACATGGAGACACAACAGGTACACATTAGCTTTTTCTGCGGAAAAACCTGCAGAAACTAGGTTAAAAATGATATTGTGTTTGTATACATGACATTAAATCCACTTGCCCAAGAAAAAGACTTTGCTTTTCTCAAAAACCAGGTGGAATCTGCTTTTCTGGGTGCTTTTCACACCAATTCCACACCAGTTTGTCCAGATAGGGCTGGATGAAACCAGAAATATCCGGTTCTGTGGTGGCTATCTCAATCCCAGCTCTTGCTACAGCTTCTTTGTTTGCTTTGTTTTCTGGATAGTTTCTATGGACTTTAGAGTTGTGAATGCATTGTAGCATGTAACATTTATTTTTCTTTTGGCATATGCTGTGGGGAACCACAGGCCGGCGACCTGTGGGGACCTCCTCATTGCACTGCCTCATCCTGCAGAGCAGAACAAGGTCAAGGAAGTGCTGAACAAAAGACTTGCAAACAACCTGATGGGATGATATACACCCTGACCTGAGACTATGCATGCCCTTTGATCTGATTGATGGACTACTCGCCCTAGCCCTGGGGGACTGGGAATGGATAAAAGACCATGTTAGGGGCTGGAACGCGGAGCAGCCTCTTCAGTCTTTCTCCTTCTTTCTCTGGGCTGCTTCCTGCTCTTTCTCTCCTTTCTTTCTTCTATCACTAAGAATAAAAGTTCCTCGAGAACTGCTCAACAGCGGTCGTGTCCTGACTCCGTGTGTTGGACATTCGCTGATGAGGGTTCCCGACAATACGCTAATTGGTTTCACATGGAGACACAACAGGTACACATTCGTGTTTTCTGAGTAAAAAGGTACAGAAACCAGGTTACAAATGATATTTGTGTTTGTAAACATGACATTGAATCCACTTGCCCAAGAAAAAGACTTTGCTTTTCTCCAAAACCAGGTTGACTCTGCTTTTCTGGGTTCTTTGCACACCAAATCCACACCAGTTTGTCGGGAGTGGGCAGGAAGAAACCAAAAATATCCGGTTCTGTGGTGGCTAACTCAATCCCAGCTCTTGCGACAGCCTCTGTGTGTGTTTGTGTTTTCTGGATAGTATCTATGTACTTTAGAGTTGTGTATAAATAGTAGCATGTAACATTTTGTTTCTTGTTGGCAAATGCTAAATGGTTTCACATGGAGACACAACAGGTACACATTCGTGTTTTCTGAGGAAAAAGCTGCAGAAATCAGGTTACAAATTATATATGTGTTCGTAAACATGACATTGAATTGACTTGCCCAAAAAAAGACTTTGCTTTTTTCCAAAACCAAGTTGACTCTGCTTTTCTGGGTGCTTTGCACACCAAATCCACACCAGTTTGTCCGGATAGGGCTGGATGAAACCAGAAATATCCGGTTCTGTGGTGGCGAACTCAATCACAGCTGTTTGACAGCCTCTGTGTTTTTTTGTGTTTTCTGGATAGTATCTATGGACTTTAGAGTTGTGAATGCATTGTAGCATGTAACATTTTAGTTTTCTGTTGGCATAAGCTAATTGGTTTCACGTGGAGACACAACAGATACACATTTGTGTTTTCTGAGTAAAAAGCTGCAGAAACCAGGTTACAAATCATATTTGTGTTCGTAAACATGACATTGAATCCACTTGCCCAAGAAAAAGACTTTGCTTTTCTCCAAAACCAGGTTGACTCTGCCCTTCTGGGTGCTTTGCACACCAATTCCACACCAGTTTGTCCGGGATTGGCTGGATGAAACCAGCAATGTCCGGTTCTGTGGTTGCTAACTTAATCCCAGCTCTTACTACATCTTTTGTGCTTGTTTGTGCTTTCTTGATAGTATCTATGGACTTTAGAGTTGTGAATGCATTGTAGCATGTAACATTTTGTTTTTCTGTTGGCAAATGCTAATTGGTTTCACATGGAGACCCAACAGGTACACATTCGTGTGTTCTGAGTAAAAAGCTGCAGAAACCAGGTTAAAAATGATATTTGTGTTTGTAAACATGACATTGAATGCACTTGCCCAAGAAAATGAGTTTGCATTTCTCCAAACCAGGTTGACTCTGCTTTTCTGGGTGCTTTCTCCACCAATTCGACACATGTTTGTCCAGAATAGGCTGGATGGAATGAGAAATATCCGGTTCTGTGGTGGCTATCTCAATCCCAGCTCTTGCTACAGCTTCTGTGTTTGCTTGTATTTTCTCGATAGTGTCTATGGACTTTAGAATTGTGAATGCATTGTAGCATGTAACATTTTGTTTTTCTGTTGGCATATGGTATTTGGTTTCATATGGAGACACATCAGGTACACTTTCATGTTTTCTGCGGAAAATGCGGCAGAAACCAGGTTAAAAATGATATTTGTGTTTGTAAACATGACATTGAATCCACTTGCCCAAGAAAATGACTTTGCTTTTCTCCAACACCAGGTTGACTCTTCTTTTCTGGGTGCTTGGCACACCAAATCCACACCAGTTTGTCCGGAATGGGCTAGATGAAACCAGAAATATCCGTTTCTGTGGTGGCTAACTCAATGCCAGCTCTTGCGACAGCCTCTGAGTTTGTTTGTGTTTTCTGGATAGTATCTATGTACTTTAGAGTTGTTTATAAATTGTAGCATGTATCATGTTGTTTTCTTTTGGCAAATGCTAAATGGTTTCACAAGGAGGCACAACAGGTACACTTACATGTTTTCTGAGTAAAAACCTGCAGAATCCAGGTTAAAAATGATATCGGTGTTTGTAAACATGACATTGAATCCACTTGCCCAACAAAAAGACTTTGCTTTTCTCCAAAACCAGGTTGACTCTGCTTTTCTGGGTGCTTTGCACACCAACTCCACACCAGTTTGTCCAGATAGGTCTGGATGGAACCAGAAATATCTGGTTCTGTGGTGGCTAACTCAATGCCAGCTCTTGCTACAGCTTCTGAGTGTGCTTGTGTTTTCTCGATAGTATCTGTGGACTTTAGAGTTGTGAATGCATTGTAGCGTGTAACATTTTGTTTTCTGTTGGCAAACGCTAATTGGTTTCACATGGAGACACAACAGGTACACATTAGTGTTTTCTGAGGAAAAAGCTGCAGAAACCAGGTTCAAAATGATATTTGTGTTTGTAAACATGACAATGAATCCACTTGCCCAAGGAAAAGACTTTGCTTTTCTCCAAAACCGGGTTGACTCTGCTTTTCTGGGTGCTTTGCACACTAACACCACACCAGTTGGTCCAGTTAGGGCTGGATGAATCCAGAAATATCCGGTTCTGTTTTGGCTAACTCAATCCCAGCTCCTGCTACAGATTCTGAGTTTGTTTGTGTTTTCTCGATAGTACCTATGGACTTTAGAGTTGTGAATGCATTGTAGCATGTATCATTTTGTTTTTCTGTTGGCCTACGCTAATTGGTTTCACATGGAGACACAAAGGTACACATTCGTGTTTTTTGCGTAAAAAGCTGCAGAAACCAGGTTACAAATGATATCTGTGTTTGTAAACATGACATTGAATCCACTTGCCCCAGAAAAAGGCTTTCCTTTTCTCCAAAACCAGGTTGACTCTGCTTTTCTGGGAGCTTTGCACACCAATTCCACACCTCTTTGTCCGGATAGGGTTGTATGAAACCAGAAATATCCGGGTCTGTGGTGGCTAACTCAATCCCAGCTCTTGCTACAGATTCTGTGTTTGTTTGTGTTTTCTCGATACTATCTATGGACTTTAGAGTGGCGAATGCAATGTAGTATGTTACATTTTGTTTTTCTCTTGGCATGCGATAATTGGTTTCACATGGAGACATCACAGGTACACTTTCGTGTTTTTTAGTAAAAAGCTGCAGAAACTAGGTTAAAAATGATACTTGTGTTTGTAAACATGACATCGAATCCACTTGCCCAAGAAAAAGACTTTGCTTTTCTCCAAAACCAGGTTGACTCTGCTTTTCTGTGTGCGTTGCACACCAACTCCACACAAGCTTGTCCGGATAGTGCTGGATGAAACCAAAAATATCCAGTACTGTGGTGGCTAACTCAATCCCAGCTCTTCCTACAGCCTCTGTGTTTGTTTTTGTTTTCTGGGTAGTAGCTATGGACATTAGAGTTGTGTATGAATTATAGCATGTTAAATTTTGCTTCTTGTTGGCAAATGCTAATTGGTTTCACATGAAGAGAACAGGTATACATTCACATTTCCTAACTGAAAAGCTGCAGAAACCAGCTTAAAAATGATATTTGTATTTGTGAACATGACATTGAATCCACTTGCCTAGGAAAATGACTTGCTTTTCTCCAAAGCCAGGTTGACTCTGCTTTTCTGGTTGATTTGTACACCAATTTCACACCGGTTCGTCCAGATAGGGCTGGATGGAATCAGAAATATCCGGTCCTGTGGTGGCTAACTCTATCCCACCTCTTGCTAGAGCTTCTGTGTTTACTTGTGTTTTCTCGATAGTATGTATGGACTTTAGATTTGTGAATGCATTGTAGCATGTAACATATTTTTTTTCTGTTGGCAAACGCTAATTGGTTTCACATGGAGACCCAACAGGTACACATTCATCATTTCTGAGAGAAAAGCTGCAGAAACCATGTTACAAATGATATCTGTGTTTGTGAACATGACATTGAATCCACTTGCCCCAGAAAAAGACTTTGCTTTTCTCCAAAACCAGGTTGACTCTGCTTTTCTGGGTGCTTTGCACACCAATTCCACACCAGTTTGTCCGGATAGGTCTAGATGAAACCAGAAATATCTGGTTCTCTGGTGGCTAACTCAATCCCAGCTCTTGCTACAGCTTCTATGTTGTTTGTGTTTTCTGGATAGTATCTATGTACTTTAGAGTTGTGTATAAATTGTAGCATGTAACATTTTGTTTCTTGTTGGCAAATGCTAAAAGGTTTCACAAAGAGACACAACAGGTACATATTCGTGTTTTCTAGTAAAAACCACCAGAAACCAGGTTAAAAATGAAATTTGTGTTTGTAAACATGACATTAAAACCACTTGCCCAAGAAAATGACTTTGCTTTTCTCCAAAACCAGGTTGACTCTGCTTTTCTGGGTGCTTTGTACACCAGTTCCACACCAGTTTTTCCAGACAGGGCTGGATGGAACCAGAAATATCCGGTTCTGTAGTGGCTATCTGAAACCCAGCTCTTGCTACAGCTTCTGTGTTTGCTTGTGTTTTCTCGATAGTATCTATGGACTTTAGAGTTGTGAATGCATTGTAGCATGTAATATTTTGTTTTTCTGTTGGCATACACTAATTGGTTTCACATGGAGAGAAAACAGATACACAATCGTGTTTTCTGAGTAAAAAGCTGCAGAAACCAGGTTAAAAATGATATTTGTGTTTGGAAACATGACATTGAATGCACTTGCCCAATAAAAAGACTTTGCTTTTCTCCAAAACCAGGTTGACTCTGCTTTTCTGGGTGCTTTGCACACCAGTTCCACACGAGTTTGTCTAGATAGGCTGGATGGAACCAAAAATATCCGTTTCTATGGTGGCTAACTCAATCCTAGCTCTTGCTACAGCATGTGTGTTTGTTTGTGTTTTCTGGATAGTATCTATGGACTTTAGAGTTGTGAATGCATTGTAGCATGTAACATTTTGCTTGTTTGTTGGCAAACGCTAATTGGTTTCACATGGAGAGAAAACAGATACACAATCGTGTTTTCTGAGTAAAAAGCTGCAGAAACCAGGTTACAAATGATATTTGTGTTTGTAATCATGACATTGAATGCACTTGCCCAAGAAAAAGACTTTGCTTTTCTCCAAAATCAGGTTGACTCTGCTTTTCTGGGTGCTTTGCACACCAAATCCACACCAGTTTTTCCAGATACGGCTGGATGAAACCAGAAATATCCGGTTCTGTGGTGGCTAACTCAATCCCAGCTCTTGCTACAGTTTCTGTGATTGCTTGTGTTTTGTCGATAGTATGTATGGACTTTAGAGTTGTGAATGCATTGTAGCATGTAACATTTTGTTTTTCTGTTGGGAAATGCTAATTGGTTTCACATGGAGACACAACAGGTACACAATCGTGTTTTCTGAGTAAAAAGCTGCAGAAACCAGGTTAAAAATGATATTTGTGTTTGTAAACATGACATTGAATCCACTTGCCCAAGAAAACGACTTTGCTTTTCTCCAAAACCAGGTTGACTCTGCTTTTCTGGGTGCTTTGCACACCAATTAAACACCAGTTTGTCCAGATAGGACTGGATGAATCCAGAAATATCCGGTTCTGTGGTGGCTAACTCAATCCAAGTTCTTACTACAGCTTCTGTGTTTGCTTGTGTTTTCTGGGTAGTATCTATGGACTTTAGAGTTGTGAAAGCATTGTAGCATGTAACATTTTGGTTTTCTGTTAGCATACTCTAATAGATTTCACATGGAGACAGAACAGGTGCACATTCGTGTTTTCTGAGTAAAAAGCTGCAGCATCCAGGTAAAAAAGGGTATTTGTTTTTGTAAACATGACATTGAATGCACTTGCCCAAGAAAAAGACTTTGCTTTTCTCCAAAACCAGGTTGACTCTGCTTTTCTGGTTGCTTTGCACACCATTTCCACACCAGTTTTTCCAGATAGGACTAGATGAAACCACAAATATCCGGTTCTGTGGTAGCTAACTCAATCCCAGCTCTTGCTACAGCCTCTGTGTTTGTTTGTGTTTTCTGTATATTATCTATGTGCTATAGAGCTGTGTATTAATTGTAGCATGTAACATTTAGCTTTTCCGTGAGCAAATGCTAATGGGTTTCACATGGAGACACAACAGGTTCACATTTGTGTCTTCTGAGTAAAAAGCTGCAGAAACCAGGTTAAAACGATATTTGTGTTTGTAAACATGACATTGAATACACTTGCCCAAGAAAAATACTTTGCTTTTCTCCAAACCAGGTTGACTATGCTTTTCTGCATGCTTTGTACACGAATTCCACACGAGTTTTTCCAGATAAGGCTGCATGGAACGAGAAATATCCGGTTCTGTGGTGGTTAACTCAATCCCAGCTCTTGCTACAGCTTCTGTGTTTGCTTGTGTTTTGTCGATAGTATCTATGGACTTTAGAGTTGTGATGCATTGTAGCATGTAACATTTTGTTTTTCTGTTAGCCTACGCTAATTGGTTTTACATGGAGACACAACAGGTACACATTCGTGTTTTCTGAGTAAAAAGCTGCAGAAACTAGGTTACAAATGATATTTGTGTTTGTAAACATGACATTGAATCCACTTGCCCAAGAAAAAAACTTTGCTTTTCTCCAAAACCAGGTTGACTCTGCTTTTCTGGGTGCTTTGCACACCAACTCCACACCAGTTGGTCCAAATAGGGCTGGATGAATCCAGAAATATCCGGTTCTGTTTTGGCTAACTCAATCCCAGCTCCTGCTACAGATTCTGAGTTTGTTTGTGTTTTCTCGATAGTACCTATGGACTTTAGAGTTGTGTATTCATTGTAGCATCTAGGATTTTGTTTTTCTGTTGGCAAACGCTAATTGGTTTCACATGGAAACACAACAGGTACACACTCGTGTTTTCTGAGTAAAAAGCTGCAGGAACCAGGTTAAAATGATATTTGTGTTTGGAAACCTGAGATTAAATACGCTTGCCCAAGAAAAAGACTTTGTTTTTCTCCAAAACCAGGTTGCCTCTGATTTTCTGAGTGCTTTGCACACAAATTCCACACCAGTTTTTCCATATATGTCTGGGTGAAACCAGAAATATCCGGTTCTGTGGTGGCTATCTCAATCCAAGCTCTTGCTACAGCCTCTGTGTTTGTTTGTGTTTTCTGTATAGAATCTATGGACTTTAGAGTTGTGTATGAATTGTAGCATGTAACATTTTGCTTCTTGTTGGCAATTAGGTCTGGATCAAACCAGACATAACCGGTGCTATTGTTGCTAACTGAATATCAGCTTTTAAAAATGCCTGTGTGTTTGTTTGTGTTTTCTGGATATTAACTATTAACTTGAGAGATGGAATGAATTCTGGCATGAAACATTTTGTTTTTCTGTTGGCTAACGCTAATTGGTTCCACATGGAGACACAACAGGTACGCATTCGAGTTTTCTGAGTAGAATGCTACAGAAACCAGGTTAAAAATGACATTTGTGTTTCTAAACATGACATTCAATCCACTTGCCCAAGAAAAAGTCTTTGCTTTTCTCCAAAACCAGTTTGACTTTGCTTTTCTGGGTCCTTTGCACACGAATTCCACACGAGTGTGTCCAGACAGGTCTGGATCTCACCAGAAATACCCGTATCTGTTCTGCCTAACTCAATCCCAGCTCTTGCTACAGCCTCGGTGTTTGTTTCTGTTTTCTGGATATTTTCTATGAACTTTAGAGTTTTGCACGAATTTTACCAGGTAACAATGAGTTTTTTTGTCAGAAACTATATTTACTTCCACATGGAGACATACCAGGTACACATTCACGTTTTCTGAGTAGAATGCTACAGAAACCAGGTTAAAAATGATATTTCTGTTTGCTAACATGTCATTAAATCCACTTGCCCAAGAAAAAGGCTTTGCGTTTTTCCAAAAACTGATTGAATGTGTTTTTCGGGGTCCTTTGCACATGTATTCCACACGAGTTTGTCCAGATGGGTCTGGATCTAACCAGAAATATCAGGTTCTTTTGTCCCTAAATGAATAGCGTGTGTTTGTTAGTGTTTTTGGAATATTAACTATGAACTTGAGAGTTTGGAATGAATTCCGGCTGAAACAATTTGTTTTTCTGTTGTCAAACGCTAATTGGATTCACATGGGGACACAACAGGTACACATTCGAGTTTTCTGAGTAGAATGCTACAGAAACCTGGTTAAAAATTATATTTGTGTTTCTAAACATGACATTGAATCCACTTGCCCACGAAAACAGACTTTGCTTTTCTCAAAAATCTGTTTCAATATTGTTTTCTGGGTCCTTTGCACAAGAATTCCACACAAGTTTGTCCAGATAGTTCTGGATCTAGCCAGAAATATCCGGTTCTGTGTGGCTGAATGAATATCAGCTTTTAAAAGAGCCTTGTGTTTTTTAGTGTTTTCTGGATATTATCTATGAGCTTTAGAGTATTGAATGAATTTTAGCATGTTACATTTTGTTTTTTTTTGTTGGCAAACGCTAATTGGTTCCACATGGAGACATAACCGGTACACATACGTGTTTTCTGAGTAGAATGCTACAGAAACCAGTTTAAAAATGATATTTGTGTTTGCTAACATGATATTGAATCCACTTGCCCAAGAAAAAGACTTTGCTTTTCTCAAAAACCAGTTTGACTCTGTTTTTCTGGGTCCTTTACACATGAATGCCACAAGAGTTTGTCCAGATGGGTCTGGATCCAACCAGAAATATCCGGTTCTGTGTGGCTAAATGAATATCTGATGTTAAAACAGCCTATGTGTTTGTTAGTGAATTCTGGATATTATCTATGAACGTCAGAGTTTTGAATGAATTTTAGCAAGTAACATTTTGTGTTTATGTTGGCAAAGGCTAATTGGTTTCACATGCAGACACAACAGGTACACATTCGTCTTTTCTGACAAAAAGCTGCAGAAACCAGTTTAAAAATGATATTTGTGTTCGTAAACATGACATTGAATCCACTGGCCCAAGAAAAAGACTTTGCTTTTCTCCAAAACCAGGTTGACTCTGCTTTTCTGGGTGCTTTGCACACCAATTAAACACCAGTTTCTCCAGATAGGGCTGGATGGAATCAGAAATATCCGGTTCTGTGGTGGCTAACTCTATCCTAGCTCTTGCTACAGCTTCTGTGTTTGTTTGTGTTTTCTCGATAGTATCTATGGACTTTAGAGTTGTGATGCATTGTAGCATGTAACATTTTGTTTTTCTGTTGGCAAACGCTAATGGGTTTCACATGGAGACACAACAGGTACACATTCGTGTTTTCTGAGTAAAAAGCTGCAGAAACCAGGTAAAAAATGATATTTGTGTTTGGAAACATGACATTGAATCCACTTGCCCAAAAAAAGACTTTGTTTTTCTCCAAAACCAGGTTGACTCTGCTTTTCTAAGTGCTTTGCACACCAATTCCACACCAGTTTGTCCAGATAGGTCTGGATGAAACCAGAAATATCCGGTTCTGTTGTGGCTAACCCAATCCCAGCTCTTGCTACATTTTCTGTGTTTGTTCTGTTTTCTCGATAGTATGTATGGACTTTAGAGTTGTGAATGCATTGTAGCATGTAACACTTTGTTTTACTGTTGGCATACTCTAATAGGTTTCACATGGAGACAGAACAGGTGCACATTCGTGTTTTCTGAGTAAAAAGCTGCAGCATCCAGGTAAAAAATGATATTTGTGTTTCTAAACATGACATTGAATGCACTTGCCCAAGAAAAAGACTTTGCTTTTCTCCAAAACCAGGTTGTCTCTGCTTTTCTGGGTGCTTTGCATAGCATTTCCACACCAGTTTGTCCAGATAGGACTAGATGAAACGAGAAATATCCGGTTCTGTGCTGGCTGACTCAACCCCAGATCTTGCTACAGCCTCTGTGTTTTTTTGTGTTTTCTGTATATTATCTATGTACTATAGAGCTGTGTATTAATTGTAGCATGTAACATTTTGCTTTTCTGTGGGCAAATGCTAATTGGTAACACATGGAGACACAACAGTTACACATTCGTGTCTTCTGAGTAAAAAGCTGCAGATACCAGGTTAAAAATGATACTTGTTTTTGTAAACATCATATTGAATCCACCTGCCCAAGAAAAATAATTTACTTTTCTCCAAACCAGGTTGATTATGCTTTTCTGCGTGCTTTGTACACCAATTCCACACGAGTTTTTCCAGATAAGGCTGGATGGAACGAGAAATATCCGGTTCTGTGGTGGTTAACTCAATCGCAGATCTTGCTGAAGCTTCTGTGTTTGCTTGTGTTTTGTCGATAGTATTTATGGAAGTTGGAGTTGTGAATTCGTTCTAGCATGAAACATTTTGCTTTCTCTTGGAAAAACACTAATTGTTTTCACATGGAGACACAACAGGTACACATTCGTGTTTTCTTAGTAATAAGCTGCAGAAACCAGGTTACAAATGATATTTGTGCTTGTAAACATGACATTGAATCCACTTGCCCAAGAAAAAGACTTTGCTTTTCTCCAAAACCAGGTTGAGTCTGCTTTTCTGGGTGCTTTGCACACCAATTCCACACCAGTTTCTCCAGATAGGGTTGGATGAAACCAGAAATATCCCGTTCTGTGGTGGCTAACTCAATCCCAGCTCTTACTACTGCCTCTGAGTTTGTTTGTGTTTTCAGGATAGTATCTATGGACTTTAGAGTTGCGTATGAATTGTAGTATATAATATTATGGTTTTTCTTTGGCAAACGCTAATTGGTTTCACATGCACAACATGTACACATTCATGTTTTTTGAAGGAAAATCTGCAGACAACTTGTTAAAAATGATATTTGTGTTTGTAAACAAGACATTGAATCTACTTGCCCAATAAAAAGACTTTGCTTTTCTCCAAAACCAGGTTGACTCTGCTTTTCTGGGTGCTTTGCACACCAACTCCACACCAGTTTGTCCAGATAGGTCTGGAAGGAACCAGAAATATCTGGTTCTGTGGTGGCTAACTCAATGCCAGCTCTTGCTACAGCTTCTGAGTGTGCTTGTGTTTTCTCGATAGTATCTGTGGACTTTAGAGTTGTGAATGCATTGTAGCGTTAACGTTTTTTTTTTCTGTTGGCAAACGCTAATTGGTTTCACATGGAGACACAACAGGTACACATTTGTGTTTTCTGAGTAAAAACCTGCAGAAACCAGGTTACAAATGATATTTGTGTTTGTAAACATGACAGTGAATCCCCTTGCCCAAGAAAAAGACTTTGCTTTTCTCCAAAACCAGGTTGACTCTGCTTTTCTGGGTGCTTTGCACACCAAATCCACACCCCTTTGTCCAGATAGGGCTGGATGAAACCAGAAATATCCGGTTCTGATGGGGCTAACTCAATCCCAGCTCTTGCTAGAGTTTCTGCATTTACTTGTGTTTTCTTAATAGTATCTGTGGACTTTAGAGTTGTGAATGCTTTGTAGCATATAACATTTTGTTTTCTGTTGCCAAACACTAATTGGTTTCACATGCAGACACAACAGGTACACATTCGTGTTTTCTGTGTATAAACCTGCAGAAACCAGGTTAAAAATGATAGTTTTGTTTGTAAACATGACATTGAATCCCCTTGCCCAAGAAAAAGACTTTTCTTTTCTCCAAAACCAGGTTGACTCTGCTTTTCTGGGTGCTTTGCACACCAACTCCACAGCAGTTTGTCCGGATAGGGCTGCATGAAACCAGAAATATTCGGTTCTGTGGTGGCTAACTCAATCCCAGCTCTTGCTACAACTTCTGTGTGTGCTTGTGTTTTCTCGATATCATCTGTGGACTTTAGAGTTGTGAATGCATTGTAGCATGTAACATTTTGTTTTTCTGTTGGCAAATGCTAATAGGTTTCACATGCAGACACAACAGGTACACATTTGTGTTTTCTGAGTAAAAAGCTGCAGAAACCAGGTTACAAATGATATTTGTGTTTGTAAACATGACATTGAATCCACTTGCCCAAGAAAAAGACTTTGCTTTTCTCCAAAACCAGGTTGACTCTGCTTTTCTGGGTGCTTTGCACACCAACTCCACACCAGTTTGTCCAGATAGGTCTGGATGGAACCAGAAATATCTGGTTCTGTGGTGGCTAACTCAATGCCAGCTCTTCCTACAGCTTCTGAGTGTGCTTGTATTTTCTCGATAGTATCTGTGGACTTTAGAGTTGTGAATGCATTGTAGCGTGTAACATTTTTTTTTCTGTTCGCAAACGTTAATTGGTTTCACATGGAGACACAACAGGTACACATTTGAGTTTTCAGAGTAAAAAGCTGCAGAAACCTGGTTACAAATGATATTTGTGTTTGTAAACATGACATTGCATCTACTTGCCCAAGAAAAAGACTTTGCTTTTTTCCAAAACCAGGTTGACTCTGCTTATCTGGGTGCTTTGCACACAACACCCCAAAACTTTGTCCGGATAGGGCTGGATGAAACCAGAAATATCTGGTTCTGTGGTGGTTAACTCAGTGCCAGCTCTTGCTAGAGTTTCTGCATTTACTTGTGTTTTCTTAATAGTATCTGTGGACTTTAGAGTTGTGAATGCTTTGTAGCATGTAACATTTTGTTTTCTGTTGCCAAACACTAATTGGTTTCACATGCAGACACAACCGGTACACATTCCTGTTTTCTGAGCAAAAAGCTGCAGAAACCAGGTTAAAAATGATATTTGTGTTTGTAAGCATGACATTGAATCCACTTGCCAAAGAAAAAGACTTTGATTTTCTCCAAAACCAGGTTGACACTGCATTTCTGGGTGCTTTACACACGAATTACACACCAGTTTGTCCGGATAGGGCTGGATGAAACCAAAAATTTCCTGTTCTGTTTTGGCTAACTCAGTGCCAGCTCCTGCTAAAGTTTCTGTGTTTCTTTGTGTATTCTTGATTGTAACTGTGGACTTTAGAGTTGTGAATGCATTGTAGCATGTAACATTTTGTTTTTATGTTGGCAAAGTCTAATTGGTTTCACATGAAGACTCCACAGGTACACATTTTTGTTTTCTGAGTAAAAAGCTGCTGAAACCAGGTAAAAAATGATATTTGCGTTTGTAAACATAACAGTGAATCCACTTGCCCAAGAAAAAGACTTTGCTTTTCTCCAAAACCAGGTTGACTCGGCATTTGTGGGTGATTTGCACACCAATTCCACACCAGTTTGTCCAGATAAGTCTGGATGAAACCAGAAATATCCGGTTTTGTTTTGGCTAACTCAATCCCACCTCTTGCTACAGCTTCTGTGTTTGCTTGCGTTTTCTCGATAGTATCTGTGGACTTTAGAATTCTAAATGCATTGTAGCATGTAACATTTTGTTTTTTTGTTGGCAAACGCTAACTGGTTTCACATGAAGGCACAACATGCACACATTCATGTTTTCTGAGTAAAAACGTGCAGAAACCAGGTTAAAAATGATATTTGTGTCTGTAAACATGACATTGAATCCACTTGCCCAAGAAAAACACTTTGCTTTTCTACAAAATCAGGTTGACTCTGCTTTTCTAAATGCTTTGCACACCAACCACCCAACACTTTGTGCGGATAGGGCTGGATGATTCCAGAAATATCCTGTTCAGTGGTGGTTAAATCAATCCCAGCTCTTGCTACAGCTTCTGAGTGTGCTTGTGTTTTCTCGATAGTATCTGTGGACTTTAGAGTTTTGAATGCATTGTAGCGTGTAACATTTATTTTTTCTGTTGCCAAACACTAATTGGTTTCACATGGAGACACAACAGGTACACATTTGTGTTTTCTGAGTAAAAAGGTGCAGAAACCTGGTTACAAATGATATTTGTGTTTGAAATCATGACATTGCATCTACTTGCCCAAGAAAAAGACTTTGCTTTTTTCCAAAACCAGGTTGACACTGCTTATCTGGGTGCTTTGCACACAACACCCCAAAACATTGTCCGGATAGGGCTGGATGAAACCAGAATTATCTGGTTCTGTGGTGGTTAACTCAGTGCCAGCTCTTGCTAGAGTTTCTGCATTTACTTGTGTTTTCTTAATAGTATCTGTGGACTTTAGAGTTGTGAATGCTTTGTAGCATGTAACATTTTCTTTTCTGTTGCCAAACACTAATTGGTTTCACATGCAGACACAACATGTACACATTCGTGTTTTCTGAGCAAAAAGCTGCAGAAACCATGTTAAAAATGATATTTGTGTTTGTAAACATGACATTGAATCCACTTGCCAAAGAAAAAGACTTTGCTTTTCTCCAAAACCAGGTTGACTCTGCATTTCTGGGTGCTTTGCACACGAATTACACACCAGTTTGTCCGGATAGGGCTGGATGAAACCAGAAATTTCCTGTTCTGTTTTGGCTAACTCAGTGCCAGCTCTTGCTAAAGTTTCTGTGTTTCCTTGTGTTTTCTTGATAGTATCTGTGGACTTTAGAGTTGTGAATGCATTGTAGCATGTAACATTATGTTTTCTGTTGGCAAACGCTAATTGGTTTCACATGCAGACACAACAGGTACACGTTCGTGTTTTCTGAGTAAAACGCTGCAGAAACCAGGTTACAAATGATATTTGTGTTAGTAAACATGACACTGAATTAACTTGCCCAAGAAAAAGACATTGCTTTTCTCCAAAACCAGGTTGACTCTGCTTTTCTGGGTGCTTTGCACACCAAATCCCCATAAGTTTGTCCGGATAGCGCAGGCTGAAACCAAAAACATCCGGTTCTGAGGTGGCTAACTGAATCCCAGCTCTTGCTACACTTTCTGTGTTTATTGTTTTTTGTCGATAGTGTCTGTGGACTTTAGAGTTGTGAATGCATTGTAGCATGTAACATTTTGTTTTTCTGTTGGCAAACGCTAATTGGTTTCACATGGAGAAACAACAGGTACACTTTCGTGTTTTCTAAGTAAAAAGCTGCAGAAACCAGGTTACAAATGATATTTGTGTTTGTAAACATGACATTGAATCCACTTGCCCAAGAAAAAGACTTTGCTTTTCTCCAAAACCAGGTTGACTCTGCTTTTCTGGGTGCTTTGCACACCAATTCCACACCAGTTTGTCCAGACAGGGCTGTTTGAAACCAGAAATATCTGATTCTGTGGTGGCTAACTCAATGCAAGCTATTGCTGCAGCCCCTGAGTTTGTTTGTGTTTTCTGGATAGTATCTATGGACTTTAGAGTTGTGAATGCATTGTAGCATGTAAGATTTTGTTTTTCTGTTGGCAAAGGCTAATTGGTTTCACATGGAAACACAACAGGTACACATTCGTGTTTTCTGAGTAAAACAAGCAGAAACCAGGTTAAAAATTCTATTTGTGTTTGTAAACATGACATTGAATCCACTTGCCCAAGAAAAAGACTTTTCTTTTCTCCAAAACCAGGTTGACTCTGCTTTTTGGGTGCTTTGCACACCAATTCCACACCAGTATTTCCGGATAGGGCTGGATGAAACCAGAAATATCCGGTTCTGTGGTGGCAAACTCAATCCCAGCTCTTGCTACAGCTTCTGTATTTGCTTGTGTTTTCTCGATAGTATCTATGCACTTTAGAGCTGTGAATGCATTGTACCATGCAATATTTTACTTCTTGTTGGCAAATGCTAATTGATTTCACCTGAAGGCAACAGGTACATATTCGTGTTTCCTAAGGGAAAAGCTGCAGAAACCAGGTTAAAAATGATATTTGTGTTCGTAAACATGACATTGAATGCACTTGCCCAAGAAAAAGACTTTACTTTTCTCCAAAACCAGGTTGACTCTGCTTTTCTGGGTGATTTGCACACCAACTCCACAACAGTTTTCCACAGAGGTCTGGTTGAAACCAGAAATATCCGTTTCTGTGGTGGCTAACTCAATCCCAGCTCTTGCTACAGCTTCTCTGTTCGCTTGAGTTTTCTCGATAGTATCTATGGACTTTAGAGTTGTGAATGCATTGTAGCATGTAGGATTTTGTCTTTCTGTTGGCAAACGCTAATTGGTTTCACATGGAGACACAACAGGTACACATTCGTGCTTTCTGAGTAAAAAGCTGCAGAATCCAGGTTAAAAATGATATTTATGTTTGTAAACATGACATTGAATGCACTTGCCCAAGAAAAAGACTTTGCTTTTCTCCAAAACCAGGTTGACTCTGCTTTTCTGGGTACTTTGTACACCAATTCCACACCAGTTTGTCCAGATAGGACTGGATGAAACCAGAAATATTGGTTCTGTGGTGGCTAACTCAATTCAAGCTCTTGCTACAGCTTCTGTGTTTGCTTTTGTTTTGTCGTTAGTATCTATGGACTTTAGAGTTGTGAATTCATTGTAGCATGTAATATTTTACTTCTTGTTGGCAAATGCTAATTGATTTCACCTGAAGGCAACAGGTACATATTCGTGTTTCCTAAGTGAAAAGCTGCAGAAACCAGGGTAAAAATGATATTTGTGTTTGTAAACATGACATTGAATCCCCTTGTCCAAGAAAAAGACTTTGCTTTTCTGCAAGACCAAGTTGACTCTGCTTTTCTGGGTGCTTTTCAGACCAATTCCATAACAGTTTATCTGGATAGCGCAGGCTGAAACCATAAATATCTGGTTCTGTGGTGGCTAACTCAATCCCAGCTCTTGCTACAGCTTCTGTGTTTGCTTGTGTTTTGTTGATAGTATCTATGGATTTTAGAGTTGTGAATGCATTGTAGCATGTAACAGTGTGTTTTTCCTTTGGCATACGCTGATTAGTTTCGCGTGGAAACACAACAGGTACACGTTCATATTTTCTGAGTAAAAACCTGCAGAAACCAGGTTACAAATGATATTTGTGTTTGTAAACATGACATTTAATGCACTTGCCCAAGAAAAAGACTTTGCTTTTCTCCAAAACCAGGTTCACTCTGCTTTTCTGGGTGCTTTGCACACCAACTCCACAGCAGTTTGTCCGGATAGGGCTGGATGAAACCAGAAATATCTGGTTCTGTGGTGGCTAACTCAATCCCATCTCTTGCTACAGCTTCTGTGTTTGCGTGTGTTTTCTCGATAGTATCTGTGGACTTTAGAATTCTGAATGCATTGTAGCATGTAACATTTAGTTTTTATTTTGGCAAACGCTAATTGGTTTCACATGGAGACACAACAGGTACACGTTCCTTATTTTCTGAATAAAAATCTGCAGAAACCAGGTTAAATATTATATTTGTGTTTGTAAACATGACATTGAATCCACTTGCCAAAGAAAAAGACATTGCTTTTCTCCAAAACCAAGTTGACTCTGCTTTTCTGGGTGCTTTGCACACCACCTCACTTCACTTTGTCTGGATAGGGCTGGATGAAACCAAAAATATCCGGTTCTGTGGTGGCTAACTCAATACCACCTCTTGCTACAGCTTCTGTGTGTGCTTCTCTTCTCTCAATAGTTCTGTGGACTTTAGAATTCTGAATGCATTGTAACATGCAACATTTTGTTTTTCTGTTGGCAAATGCTAATTGCCAACAGAAAGACACAAAGGTACAGATTCGTGTTTTCTGCTTAAAAAGCTGCAGAAACCAGGTTAAAAATGATGTTTGTGTTTGTGAACATGACATTGAATCCACTTGCCCAAGAAAAATATTTTGCTTTTTTCCAAAACAAGGTTAACTCTGCTTTTCAGGGTTCTTTGCACACCAATTCCACACCAGTGTGTCCGGATAGGGCTGGATGAAACCAGAAATATCCGAATCTGTTGTGGCTAACTCAATCCCAGCTGTTGCTACAGATTCTGTGTTTGCTTGTATTTTCTCGATAGTATCTGTGGACTTTAGAATTTTGAATGCATTGTAGCATGTAACATTTTGTTTTTTTGTTGGCAAACGCTAACTGGTTTCACATGAAGAAACAACATGCACACATTCATGTTTTCTGAGTAAAAACCTGCAGAAACCAGGTTACAAATGATATTTGTGTTTGTAAACATGACATTGAATCCACTTGCCCAAGAAAAAGACTTTGCTTTTCTCCAAAATCAGGTTGACTCTACTTTTATAAAAGCTTTTCACACTAACCCCCCAACACTTTGTCCGGATCGGGCTGGATGAAACCAGAAATATTCGGTTCTTTGGTGGCGAACTCAATCCCAGCTATTGCTACAGCCTCTTAGTGTGTTTGTGTTTTCTGGATAGTATCTACGGACTTTTAGTTGTGAGTGTATTAGCATGTAACATTTTGTTTTTCTGTTGGCAAACGCTAATTGGTTTCACATGGAGACACAACAGGTACACATTCTTGTTTTCTGAGTAAAAAGCTGCAGAAACCAGGTTAAAAATCATATTTGTGTTTGTAAACATGACATTGAATACACTTGCCCAAGAAAAAGACTTTGCTTTTCTCCAAAACCAGGTTGACTCTGCTTTTCAGGGTGCTTTGCACACCAATTCCACACCAGTTTGTCCGGATAGGGCTGGATGAAACCATAAATATCCGGTTCTGTGGTGGCTAACTCAATCCCAGCTCTTGCAACAGCTTCTGTGTTTGCTTCTGTTCTCTCGATAGTATCTGTGGACTTTAGAAATCTGAATGCATTGTAGCATGTAACATTTTGTTTTTCTGTTGACAAACGCTAATTGGTTTCACATGGAGACACAGCAGGTACACTTTCCTGTTTTCTGAGTAAAAAGCTGCAGAAATCAGGTTACAAATCATATTTGTGTTTGTAAACATGACATTGAATCCGTTGCCCAAGAAAACGACTTTGCTTTTCTCCAAAACCAGGTGACTCGATATTTCTGGGTGATTTGCACACCAATTCCACACCAGTTTCTCCAGATAGGTCTTTATGAAACCAGAAATATCCATTTCTGTGGTTCCTAACTCCATCCCAGCTCTTGCAACAGCTTCTGTGTTTGCTTCTGTTCTCTCGATAGTATCTGTGGACTTTAGAAATCTTAATGCATTGTAGCATGTAACATTTTGTTTTTCTGTTGGCAAACGCTACTTGGTTTCTCATTGAGACACCACAGGTACACTTTCGTGTTTTCTGAGTAAAAAGCTGCAAAAACAGGTTACAAATTATATTTGTGTTTGTAAACATGACATTGAATCCACTTGCCCAAGAAAAAGACTTTGCTTTTCTCCAAAACAAGGTTCACTCTGCTTTTCAGGGTGCTTTGCACACCAATTCCACACCAGTTTGTCCGGATAGGGCTGGATGAAACCAGAAATATCCGGTTCTGTGGTGCCTAACACCATCCCAGCTCTTGCAACAGCTTCTGTGTTTGCTTCTTTTCTCTCGATATTGTCTGTGGACTTTAGAAATCTGAATGCATTGTAGCATGTAACATTTTGTTTTTCTGTTGGCAAACGCTAATTAGTTTCACATGAAGACACAACAGGTACACATTCATGTTTTCTGAGTAAAAAGCTGCATAAACCCGGTTAAAAATGATATTTGTGTTTGTAAACATGACATTGAATCCACTTGCCCACGAAAAAGATTTTGCTTTTCTCCAAAATCAGGTTGACTCTGCTTTTCTAAATGCTTTGCACAGCAACCCCCCAACACTTTGTCCGGATAGGGCTGGATGAAACCAGAAATATCCGGTTCTGTGGTGGCTAACTCAATCCCAGCTCTTGCTACAGTTTCTGTGATTGCTTGTGTTTTGTTGATAGTATCTGTGAACTTTAGAGTTGTGAATGCATTGTAGCATGTAACATTTTGTTTTCTGTTGGCATACACTAATTGGTTTCACATGGAGAACAACAGGTACACATTCGTGTTTTCTGAGTAAAAACCTGCAGAAACCAGGTTACAAAAGATATTTTTGTTTGTAAACATGACATTGAATCCACTTGCCAAAGAAAAAGACTTTGCTTTTCTCCAAAACCAGGTTGACTCTGCTTTTCTGGGTGCTCTTCACACCAATTCCACACGAGTTTGTCCAGATAGGGCTGGATGAAACCAAAAATATCCGGTTCTGTGGTGGCTAACTCAATCCCAGCTCTTGCTACTGCCTCTGTGTTTGTTTGTGTTTTCTGCATAGTATCTATGGACTTTAGATTTGTGTATGAATTGCAGCATGTAACATTTTGGTTTTCTGATGGCATATGCTAATTGGTTTCACATGGAGACACAACAGGTACACATTAGCTTTTTCTGCAGAAAAACCTGCAGAAACTACGTTAAAAATGATATTGGTGTTTGTATACATGACATTAAATCCACTTGCCCAAGAAAAAGACTTTGCTTTTCTCAAAAACCAGGTTGAATCTGCTTTTCTGGGTTCTTTGCACACCAAATCCACACCAGTTTGTCGGGAGTGGGCAGGAAGAAACCAAAAATATCCGGTTCTGTGGTGGCTAACTCAATCCCAGCTCTTGCGACAGCCTCTGTGTGTGTTTGTGTTTTCTGGATAGTATCTATGTACTTTAGAGTTGTGTATAAATTGTAGCATGTAACATTTTGTTTCTTGTTGGCAAATGCTAAATGGTTTCACATGGAGACACAACAGGTACACATTCGTGTTTTCTGAGGAAAAAGCTGCAGAAAGCAGGTTACAAATGATATATGTGTTCGTAAACATGACATTGAATTGACTTGCCCAAGAAAAAGACTTTGCTTTTTTCCAAAACCAAGTTGACTCTGCTTTTCTGGGTGCTTTGCACACCAAATCCACACCAGTTTGTCCGGATAGGGCTGGATGAAACCAGAAATATCCGGTTCTGTGGTGGCGAACTCAATCACAGCTGTTTGACAGCCTCTGTGTTTTTTTTGTGTTTTCTGGATAGTATCTATGGACTTTAGAGTTGTGAATGCATTGTAGCATGTAACATTTTAGTTTTCTGTTGGCATAAGCAAATTGGTTTCACGTGGAGACACAACAGATACACACTCGTGTTTTCTGAGTAAAAAGCTGCAGAAACCAGGTTACAAATCATATTTGTGTTTGTAAACATGACATTGAATCCACTTGCCCAAGAAAAAGACTTTGCTTTTCTCCAAAACCCGGTTGACTCTGCTTTTCTAGGTGATTTGCACACCAACTCCACACCGGTTTCTCTGGATAGGGCTGGATGAAACCAGAAATATCCGCTTCTGCGGAGGCTAACTCAATCCTAGCTCTTGCTACACCTTCTGTGTTTGCTTATGTTTTCTGGATATTATCTAGGCACTTTAGAGTTGTGAATGCATTGGAGCATGTAACATTTTGTTTTTCTGTGGCCAAACGCTAATTGGTTTCACATGAAGACACAATAGGTACACTTTCGTGTTTTCTGAGTAAAAACCTGCAGAAACCACGTTACAAATGATATTGGTGTTTCTAAACATGACATTGAATCCACTTGCCCCAGAAAAAGACTTTGCTTTTCTCCAAAACCAGGTTGACTCTGCTTTTCTGGGTGCTTTGCACACCAATTCCACACCAGTGTGTCCGGATAGGGCTGGATGAAACCAGAAATATCCGGTACTGAGGTGGCTATGAATCCCAGCTCTTGCTACAGCTTCTGTGTTTGTTTGTGGTTTGTCGATAGTATCTATGGACTTTAGAGTTGTGAATGAATTGTAGCATGTAACATTTTGTTTTTCTGTTGGCATACGCTAATTGGTTTCACATGGAGACACAACAGGTACACTTTCGAGTTTTCTGAGCAGCAAGCTGCAGAAACCAGTTTAAATGATATTTCTGTTTGTAAACATGACATTGAATCCACTTGCCCAAGAAAAAGACTTTGCTTTTCTCCAAAACCAGGTTGACTCTACTTTTCTGGGTGCTTTGCACACCAACTGCACACCAGTTTGTCCGGATAGGGCTGGATGAAACCAGAAATATCTGGTTCTGTGGTGGCTAACTCAATCCCAGCTCTTGCTACAGACTCTGAGTTTGTTTGTGTTTTCTCGAGAGTATCTATGGACTTTAGAGTTGTGAATGCATTGCAGCAAGTAACATTTAGTTTTTCTGTTGACATACGCTAATTGGTTTCACATGGAGACACAACAGGTACACTTTCGTGTTTTCTGAGTAAAAAGCTTCAGAAACCAGGTTAAAAATGATATTTGTGTTTGTAAACATGACATTGAATCCACTTGCCCAAGAAAAAGACTTTGCTTTTCTCCCAAACCAGGTGACTCTTCTTTTCTGGGTTCTTTGCATACCAGTTCCACACCAGTTTGTCCAGATAGGACTGCATGAATTCAGAAATGTCCGGTTCTGTGGTGGCTATTTCAATCACAGCTCTTGCAACAGCTTCTGTGTTTGCTTGTATTTTCTCGATAATATCTGTGGATTTTAGAGTTGTGAATGAATTGTAGCATGTAACATTTTGTTTTCTGTTGGCAAACGCTAATTGGTTTCACATGGAGACACAACAGGTACACATTCGTGTTTTCTGAGTAAAAAGCTGCAGAAACCAGGTTACAAATGATATTTCTGTTTGTAAATATGCCATTGAATCCACTTGTCCAAGAAAATAACTTAGCTTTCTTCCAAAACCAGGTTGACTCTGCTTTTCTGGGTGCTTTGCACACCAACTCCACACCAGTTTGTCCGGAATGGGCTGGATGAATCCAGAAATATCCGGTTTTGTGGTGGCTAACTCAATCCCAGCTCTTGCTACAGCTTCTGTGTTTGCTTTTTTTTTGTCGAGAGTATCTATGCACTTTAGAGTTGTGAATGAATTGTAGCATTTAACATTTTGGTTTTTCTTTTGCAAACATAATTGTTTCCACATGGAGACACAACAGGTACAGATTCATTTTTTCTGAGTAAAAAGCTGGAGATACCAGGATAAACATGATATTTGTGTTTGTAAACATGACATTGAATCCACTTGCCCAAGAAAAAGACTTTGCTTTTCTCCAAAACCAGGTTGACTCTGCTTTTCTGTGTGCTTTGCACACCAACTCCACACCAGTTTGTCCGGATAGGGCTGGATGAAACCAGAAATATCCGGTTCTGTGGTGTCTTACTCAATCCCAGCTCTTGCTACAGCTTCTGTGTTTGCTTGTGTTTTCTGGATAGTATCTATGAACTTTAGATTTGTGAATGCATTGTAGCATGTAACATTTTGTTTTCTGTTGGCATACACTAATTGGTTTCACATGGAGAACAACAGGTACACATTCGTGTTTTCTGAGTAAAAACCTGCAGAAACCAGGTTACAAAAGATATTTTTGTTTGTAAACATGACATTGAATCCACTTGCCCAAGAAAAAGACTTTGCTTTTCTCAAAAACCAGGTTGAATCTGCTTTTCTGGGTGCTTTTCACACCAATTCCACACCAGGTTGACCAGATAGGGCTGGATGAAACCAGAAATATCCGGTTCTGTTGTGGCTGTCTCAATCCCAGCTCTTGCTACAGCTTCTTTGTTTGCTTTGTTTTCTGGATAGTTTCTATGGACTTTAGAGTTGTGAATGCATTGTAGCATGTAACATTTATTTTTCTTTTGGCATAGGCTGTGGGGAACCACAGGCTGGCGACCTGTGGGGACCTCCTCATTGCACTGACTCATCCTGCAGAGCAGAACAAGGTCAAGGAAGTGCTGAACAAAAGACTTGCAAACAACCTGATGGGATGAGATACACCCTGACCTGAGACTATGCATGCCCTTTGATCTGATTGATGGACTACTCGCCCTAGCCCTGGGGGACTGGGAATGGATAAAAGACCATGTTAGGGGCGGGAACGCGGAGCAGCCTCTTCAGTCTTTCTGCTTCTTTCTCTGGGCTGCTTCCTGCTCTTTCTCTCCTTTCTTTCTTCTATCACTAAGAATAAAAGTTCCTCGAGAACTGCTCAACAGCGGTCGTGTCCTGACTCCGTGTGTTGGACATTCGCTGATGAGGGTTCCCGACAATACGCTAATTGGTTTCACATGGAGACACAACAGGTACACATTCGTGTTTTCTGAGTAAAAAGCTACAGAAACCAGGTTACAAATGATATTTGTGTTTGTAAACATGACATTGAATCCACTTGCCCAAGAAAAAGACTTTGCTTTTCTCCAAAACCAGGTTGACTCTGCTTTTCTGGGTTCTTTGCACACCAAATCCACACCAGTTTGTCGGGAGTGGGCAGGAAGAAACCAAAAATATCCGGTTCTGTGGTGGCTAACTCAGTCCCAGCTCTTGCGACAGCCTCTGTGTGTGTTTGTGTTTTCTGGATAGTGTCTATGTACTTTAGAGTTGTGTATAAATTGGAGCATGTAACATTTTGTTTCTTCTTGGCAAATGCTAAATGGTTTCACATGGAGACACAACAGGTACACATTCGTGTTTTCTGAGGAAAAAGCTGCAGAAATCAGGTTACAAATGATATATGTGTTCGTAAACATGACATTGAATTGACTTGCCCAAGAAAAAGACTTTGCTTTTTTCCAAAACCAAGTTGACTCTGCTTTTCTGGGTGCTTTGCACACCAAATCCACACCAGTTTGCCCGGATAGGGCTGGATGAAACCAGAAATATCCGGTTCTGTGGTGGCGAACTCAATCACAGCTGTTTGACAGCCTCTGTGTTTTTTTGTGTTTTCTGGATAGTATCTATGGACTTTAGAGTTGTGAATGCATTGTAGCATGTAACATTTTAGTTTTCTGTTGGCATAAGCTAATTGGTTTCACGTGGAGACACAACAGATACACACTCGTGTTTTCTGAGTAAAAAGCTGCAGAAACCAGGTTACAAATCATATTTGTGTTTGTAAACATGACATTGAATCCACTTGCCCAAGAAAAAGACTTTGCTTTTCTCCAAAACCAGGTTGACTCTGCTTTTCTGGGTGATTTGCACACCAACTCCACACCGGTTTCTCTGGATAGGGCTGGATGAAACCAGAAATATCCGCTTCTGCGGAGGCTAACTCAATCCCAGCTCTTGCTACAGCTTCTGTGTTTGCTTATGTTTTCTGGATATTATCTAGGCACTTTAGAGTTGTGAATGCATTGGAGCATGTAACATTTTGTTTTTCTGTGGCCAAACGCTAATTGGTTTCACATGAAGACACAATAGGTACACTTTCGTGTTTTCTGAGTAAAAACCTGCAGAAACATGGTAACAAAGGATATTTTGGTTTGTAAACATGACATTGAATCCACTTGCCCCAGAAAAAGACTTTGCTTTTCTCCAAAACCAGGTTAACTCTTCTTTTCTGGGTGCTTTGCACACCAATTCCACACAAGTGTGTCCGGATAGGGCTGGATGAAACCAGAAATGTCCGGTTCTGAGGTGGCTATGAATCCCAGCTCTTGCTACAGCTTCTGTGTTTGTTTGTGGTTTGTCGATAGTATCTATGGACTTTAGAGTTGTGAATGAATTGTAGCATGTAACATTTTGTTTTTCTGTTGGCATACGCTAATTGGTTTCACATGGAGACACAACAGGTACACTTTCGAGTTTTCTGAGCAGCAAGCTGCAGAAACCAGTTTAAATGATATTTGTGTTTGTAAACATGACATTGAATCCACTTGCCCAAGAAAAAGACTTTGCTTTTCTCCAAAACCAGGTTGACTCTACTTTTCTGGGTGCTTTGCACACCAACTGCACACCAGTTTGTCCGGATAGGGCTGGATGAAACCAGAAATATCTGGTTCTGTGGTGGCTAACTCAATCCCAGCTCTTGCTACAGACTCTGAGTTTGTTTGTGTTTTCTCGATAGTATCTATGGACTTTAGAGTTGTGAATGCATTGCAGCATGTAACATTTAGTTTTTCTGTTGACATACGCGAATTGGTTTCACATGGAGACACAACATCTACAGATTCGTTTTTTGTGAGTAAAAACCTGTAGAAACAAGGTTAAAAATGATATTTGTGTTTGTAAACATGACATTGAATGCACTTGTCAAAGAAAAAGGCTTTGCTTTTCTCCCAAACCAGGTTGACTCTGCTTTTCTGGGTGCTTGCACACCAATTCGACTCCAGTTTGTTCGAGATACGACTGGATTAAACCAGAAATATCCGGTTCTGTGGTGGCTAACTCACTTCCAGCTGTTGCTACAGCTTCTGTGTTAGCTTGTGGTTTGTAGAGAGTATCTATGGACTTTAGAGTTGTGAATGCATTGTAGCATGTAACATTTTGATTTTCTGTTGGCAAACGCTAATTGGTTTCACATGGAGACACAACAGGTACACTTTCGTGTTTTCTGAATAAAAAGCTGCAGAAACCAGGTTACAAATGATATTTGTGTTTGTAAACATGACATTGAATCCACTTGCCCAAGAAAAAGACTTTGCTTTTCTCCAAAACCAGGTGACTCTTCTTTTCTGGGTTCTTTGCATACCAATTCCACACCAGTTTGTCCAGATAGTACTGGATGAATTCAGAAATGTCCGGTTCTGTGGTGGCTATTTCAATCACAGCTCTTGCAACAGCTTCTGTGTTTGCTTGTATTTTCTCGATAATATCTGTGGATTTTAGAGTTGTGAATGATTGTAGCATGTAACATTTTGTTTTCTGTTGGCAAACGCTAATTGGTTTCACATGGAGACACAACAGGTACACATTCGTGTTTTCTGAGTAAAAAGCTGCAGAAACCAGGTTACAAATGATATTTCTGTTTGTAAATATGCCATTGCATCCACTTGTCCAAGAAAATAACTTAGCTTTCTTCCAAAACCAGGTTGACCTGCTTTTCTGGGTGCTTTGCACACCAACTCCACACCAGTTTGTCCGGAATGGGCTGTTGAATCCAGAAATATCCGGTTTTGTGGTGGCTAACTCAATCCCAGCTCTTGCTACAGCTTCTGTGTTTGCTTTTTTTTTGTCGAGAGTATCTATGCACTTTAGAGTTGTGAATGAATTGTAGCATTTAACATTTTGGTTTTTCTTTTGCAAACATAATTGTTTCCACATGGAGACACAACAGGTACAGATTCATTTTTTCTGAGTAAAAAGCTGGAGATACCAGGTTAAAAATGATATTTGTGTTTGTAAACATGACATTGAATCCACTTGCCCAAGAAAAAGACTTTGCTTTTCTTCAAAACCAGGTTGACTCTGCTTTTCTGTGTGCTTTGCACACCAACTCCACACCAGTTTGTCCGGATAGGGCTGGATGTAACCAGAAATATCCGGTTCTGTGGTGGCAAACGCAATCCCAGCTCTTGCTACAGCTTCTGTGTTTGCTTGTGTTTTCTGGATAGTATCTATGGACTTTAGAGTTGTGAATGCATTGTAGCATGTAACATTTTGTTTTCTGTTGGCATACACTAATTTGTTTCACATGGAGAACAACAGGTACACATTCGTGTTTTCTGAGTAAAAACCTGCAGAAACCAGGTTACAAAAGATATTTTTGTTTGTAAACATGACATTGAATCCACTTGCCAAAGAAGACTTTGCTTTTCTCCAAAACCAGGTTGACTCTGCTTTTCTGGGTGCTCTTCACACCAATTCCACAGGAGTTTGTCCAGATAGGGCTGGATGAAACCAAAAATATCCGGTTCTGTGGTGGCTAACTCAATCCCAGCTCTTGCTACTGCCTCTGTGTTTGTTTGTGTTTTCTGCATAGTATCTATGGAGTTTAGATTTGTGTATGAATTGCAGCATGTAACATTTTGGTTTTCTGATGGCATATGCTAATTGGTTTCACATGGAGACACAACAGGTACACATTAGCTTTTTCTGCGGAAAAACCTGCAGAAACTAGGTTAAAAATGATATTGTGTTTGTATACATGACATTAAATCCACTTGCCCAAGAAAAAGACTTTGCTTTTCTCAAAAACCAGGTTGAATCTGCTTTTCTGGGTGCTTTTCACACCAATTCCACACCAGTTTGTCCAGATAGGGCTGGATGAAACCAGAAATATCCGGTTCTGTGGTGGCTATCTCAATCCCAGCCTTTGCTACAGCTTCTTTGTTTGCTTTGTTTTCTGGATAGTTTCTATGGACTTTAGAGTTGTGAATGCATTGTAGCATGTAACATTTATTTTTCTTTTGGCATACGCTGTGGGGAACCACAGGCCGGCGACCTGTGGGGACCTCCTCATTGCACTGCCTCATCCTGCAGAGCAGAACAAGGTCAAGGAAGTGCTGAACAAAAGACTTGCAAAAAACCTGATGGGATGAGATACACCCTGACCTGAGACTATGCATGCCCTTTGATCTGATTGATGGACTACTCGCCCTAGCCCTGGGGGACTGGGAATGGATAAAAGACCATGTTAGGGGCTGGAACGCGGAGCAGCCTCTTCAGTCTTTCTCCTTCTTTCTCTGGGCTGCTTCCTGCTCTTTCTCTCCTTTCTTTCTTCTATCACTAAGAATAAAAGTTCCTCGAGAACTGCTCAACAGCGGTCGTGTCCTGACTCCGTGTGTTGGACATTCGCTGATGAGGGTTCCCGACAATACGCTAATTGGTTTCACATGGAGACACAACAGGTACACATTCGTGTTTTCTGAGTAATAAGCTGCAGAAACCAGGTTACAAATGATATTTGTGTTTGTAAACATGACATTGAATCCACTTGCCCAAGAAAAAGACTTTGCTTTTCTCCAAAACCAGGTTGACTCTGCTTTTCTGGGTTCTTTGCACACCAAATCCACACCAGTTTCTCGGGAGTGGGCAGGAAGAAAGCAGAAATATCCGGTTCTGTGGTGGCTATCTCAATCCCAGCTCTTGCGACAGCCTCTGTATGTGTTTGTGTTTTCTGGATAGTATCTATGTACTTTAGAGTTGTGTATAAATTGTAGCATGTAACATTTTGTTTCTTGTTGGCAAATGCTAAATGGTTTCACATGGAGACACAACAGGTACACATTCGTGTTTTCTGAGGAAAAAGCTGCAGAAATCAGGTTACAAATTATATATGTGTTCGTAAACATGACATTGAATTGACTTGCCCAAGAAAAAGACTTTGCTTTTCTCCAAAACCAAGTTGACTCTGCTTTTCTGGGAGCTTTGCACACCAAATCCACACCAGTTTGTCCGGATAGGGCTGGATGAAACCAGAAATATCCGGTTCTGTGGTGGCGAACTCAATCACAGCTGTTTGACAGCCTCTGTGTTTTTTTGTGTTTTCTGGATAGTATCTATGTACTTTAGAGTTGTGAATGCATTGTAGCATGTAACATTTTAGTTTTCTGTTGGCATAAGCTAATTGGTTTCACGTGGAGACACAACAGATACACATTCGTGTTTTCTGAGTAAAAAGCTGCAGAAACCAGGTTACAAATGATATTTGTGTTCGTAAACATGACATTGAATCCACTTGCCCAAGAAAAAGACTTTGCTTTTCTCCAAAACCAGGTTGACTCTGCCCTTCTGGGTGCTTTGCACACCAATTCCACACCAGTTTGTCCGGGATTGGCTGGATGAAACCAGCAATGTCCGGTTCTGTGGTTGCTAACTGAATCCCAGCTCTTACTACATCTTTTGTGCTTGTTTGTGTTTTCTTGATAGTATCTATGGACTTTAGAGTTGTGAATGCATTGTAGCATGTAACATTTTGTTTTTCTGTTGGCAAATGCTAATTGGTTTCACATGGAGACCCAACAGGTACACATTCGTGTCTTCTGAGTAAAAAGCTGTAGAAACCAGGTTAAAAATGATATTTGTGTTTGTAAACATGACATTGAATGCACTTGCCCAAGAAAATGAGTTTGCATTTGTCCAAACCAGGTTGACTCTGCTTTTCTGGGTGCTTTCTCCACCAATTCGACACATGTTTGTCCAGATTAGGCTGGATGGAATGAGAAATATCCGGTTCTGTGGTGGCTATCTCAATCCCAGCTCTTGCTACAGCTTCTGTGTTTGCTTGTATTTTCTCGATAGTGTCTATGGACTTTAGAATTGTGAATGCATTGTAGCATGTAACATTTTGTTTTTCTGTTGGCATATGGTATTTGGTTTCATATGGAGACACATCAGGTACACTTTCATGTTTTCTGCGGAAAATGCAGCAGAAACCAGGTTAAAATGATATTTGTGTTTGTAAACATGACATTGAATCCACTTGCCCAAGAAAAAGACTTTGCTTTTCTCCAACACCAGGTTGACTCTTCTTTTCTGGGTGCTTTGCACACCAAATCCACACCAGTTTGTCCGGAATGGGCTAGATGAAACCAGAAATATCCGTTTCTGTGGTGGCTAACTCAATGCCAGCTCTTGCGACAGCCTCTGAGTTTGTTTGTGTTTTCTGGATAGTATCTATGTACTTTAGAGTTGTTTATAAATTGTAGCATGTAACATGTTGTTTTCTTTTGGCAAATGCTAAATGGTTTCACAAGGAGGCACAACAGGTACACTTACATGTTTTCTGAGTAAAAACCTGCAGAATCCAGGTTAAAAATGATATCGGTGTTTGTAAACATGACATTGAATCCACTGGCCCAAGAAAAAGACTTTGCTTTTCTCCAAAACCAGGTTGACTCTGCTTTTCTGGGTGCTTTGCACACCAACTCCACACCAGTTTGTCCAGATAGGTCTGGATGGAACCAGAAATATCTGGTTCTGTGGTGGCTAACTCAATGCCAGCTCTTGCTACAGCTTCTGAGTGTGCTTGTGTTTTCTCGATAGTATCTGTGGACTTTAGAGTTGTGAATGCATTGTAGCGTGTAACATTTTTTTTTTCTGTTGGCAAACGCTAATTGGTTTCACATGGAGACACAACAGGTACACATTAGTGTTTTCTGAGGAAAAAGCTGCAGAAACCAGGTTACAAATGATATTTGTGTTTGTAAACATGACAATGAATCCATTTGCCCAAGAAAAAGACTTTGCTTTTCTCCAAAACCGGGTTGACTCTGCTTTTCTGGGTGCTTTGCACACCAACACCACACCAGTTGGTCCAGTTAGGGCTGGATGAATCCAGAAATATCCGGTTCTGTTTTGGCTAACTCAATCCCAGCTCTGGCTACAGCTTCTGTGTTTACTTGTGTTTTGTTGATAGTATCTATGGACTTTGGAGTTGCGAATGCATTGTAGCATGTAACATTTTGTTTTTCTGTTGGCAAAAGCTGATTGATTTCACATGGAGACACAATAGGTACACTTTCGTGTTTTCTGAGTAAAAACCTGTATAAACAAGTTTAAAAATGATATTTGTGTTTGTAAACATGACATTGAATCCACTTGCCCAAGAAAATGACTTTGCTTTTCTCCAAAACCAGGTTGACTCTGCTTTTCTGGGTGCTTTGCACACCAATTAAACACCAGTTTGTCAAGATATGACTGGATGAACGCAGAAATATCCGGTTCTGTGGTGGCTAACTCAATCCCATCTCTTGCTGCAGCCTCTGAGTTTGTTTGCGTTTTCTCGATAGTATCTATGGACTTTAGAGTTGTGAATGCATTGTAGCATGTAACATTTTGTTTTTCTGTTGGCATACGCTAATTGGTTTCACATGGAGACAACAGGTACACTTTCGAGTTTTCTCAGTAAGAATCAGCAGAAACTAGGTTAAAAATGATTTTGGTGTTTGTAAACATGACATTGAATCCACTTGCCCAAGAAAAAGACATTGCATTTTCCAAAACCAGGTTGACTCTGCTTTTCTGTGTGCGTTGCACACCAACTCCACACAACCTTGTCCGGATAGTGCTGGATGAAGCCAAAAATATCCAGTACTGTGGTGGCTAACTCAATCCCAGCTCTTCCTACAGCCTCTGTGTTTGTTTTTGTTTTCTGGGTAGTAGCTATGGACATTAGAGTTGTGTATGAATTATAGCATGTTAAATTTTGCTTCTTGTTGGCAAATGCTAATTGGTTTCACATGAAGAGAATAGGTATACATTCACGTTTCCTAACTGAAAAGCTGCAGAAACCAGGTTAAAAAGGATATTTGTATTTGTGAACATGACATTGAATCCACTTGCCTAGGAAAATGACTTGCTTTTCTCCAAAGCCAGGTTGACTCTGCTTTTCTGGTTGATTTGTACACCAATTTCACACCGGTTCGTCCAGATAGGGCTGGATGGAATCAGAAATATCCGGTTCTGTGGTGGCTAACTCTATCCCACCTCTTGCTAGAGCTTCTGTGTTTACTTGTGTTTTCTCGATAGTATGTATGGACTTTAGATTTGTGAATGCATTGTAGCATGTAACATATTTTTTTTCTGTTGGCAAACGCTAATTGGTTTCACATGGAGACCCAACAGGTACACATTCGTCATTTCTGAGAGAAAAGCTGCAGAAACCATGTTACAAATGATATCTGTGTTTGTGAACATGACATTGAATCCACTTGCCCCAGAAAAAGACTTTGCTTTTCTCCAAAACCAGGTTGACTCTGCTTTTCTGGGTGCTTTGCACACCAATTCCACACCAGTTTGTCCGGATAGGTCTAGATGAAACCAGAAATATCTGGTTCTGTGGTGGCTAACTCAATCCCAGCTCTTGCTACAGCTTCTATGTTGTTTGTGTTTTCTGGATAGTATCTATGTACTTTAGAGTTGTGTATAAATTGTAGCATGTAACATTTTGTTTCTTGTTGGCAAATGCTAAATGTTTCACATAGAGACACAACAGGTACATATTCGTGTTTTCTAGTAAAAACCACCAGAAACCAGGTTAAAAATGAAATTTGTGTTTGTAAACATGACATTAAAACCACTTGCCCAAGAAAATGACTTTGCTTTTCTCCAAAACCAGGTTGACTCTGCTTTTCTGGGTGCTTTGTACACCAGTTCCACACCAGTTTTTCCAGACAGGGCTGGATGGAACCAGAAATATCCGGTTCTGTAGTGGCTATCTGAAACCCAGCTCTTGCTACAGCTTCTGTGTTTGCTTGTGTTTTCTCGATAGTATCTATGGACTTTAGAGTTGTGAATGCATTGTAGCATGTAATATTTTGTTTTTCTGTTGGCATACACTAATTGGTTTCACATGGAGACACAACAGGTACACATTCATGTTTTCTGAATAAAAACCTACAGAAAAGAGGTTAAAATGATATTTATGTTTGTAAACACGACATTGAATCCACTTGCCCAAGAAAAAGACTTTGCTTTTCTCCAAAACCAGGTTGACTCTGCTTTTCTGGGTGCTTTGCACACCAGTTCCACACGAGTTTGTCTAGATAGGCTGGATGGAACCAAAAATATCCGTTTCTATGGTGGCTAACTCAATCCTAGCTCTTGCTACTGCATGTGTGTTTGTTTGTGTTTTCTGGATAGTATCTATGGACTTTAGAGTTGTGAATGCATTGTAGCATGTAACATTTTGCTTGTCTCTTGGCAAACGCTAATTGGTTTCAGATGGAGAGAAAACAGATACACAATCGTGTTTTCTGAGTAAAAAGCTGCAGAAACCAGGTTAAAAATGATATTTGTGTTTGGAAACATGACATTGAATCCACTTGCCCAAGAAAAAGACTTTGCTTTTCTCCAAAACCAGGTTGACTCTGCTTTTCTGGGTGCTTTGCACACCAACTCCACACCAGTTTTTCCAGATAGGGCTGGATGAAACCAGAAATATCCGGTTCTGTGGTGGCTAACTCAATCCCAGCTCTTGCTACAGTTTCTGTGATTGCTTGTGTTTTGTCGATAGTATGTATGGACTTTAGAGTTGTGAATGCATTGTAGCATGTAACATTTTGTTTTTCTGTTGGGAAACGCTAATTGGTTGCACATGGAGACACAACAGGTACACAATCGTGTTTTCTGAGTAAAAAGCTGCAGAAACCAGGTTAAAAATGATATTTGTGTTTGTAAACATGACATTTAATGCACTTGCCCAAGAAAAAGACTTTGCTTTTCTCCAAAACCAGGTTGACTCTGCTTTTCTGGGTGCTTTGCACACCAATTAAACACCAGTTTGTCCAGATAGGACTGGATGAATCCAGAAATATCCGGTTCTGTGGTGGCTAACTCAATCCAAGTTCTTACAACAGCTTCTGTGTTTGCTTGTGTTTTCCGGGTAGTATCTATGGACTTTAGAGTTGTGAAAGCATTGTAGCATGTAACATTTTGTTTTTCTGTTAGCATACTCTAATAGATTTCACATGGAGACAGAACAGGTGCACATTCGTGTTTTCTGAGTAAAAAGCTACAGCATCCAGGTAAAAAAGGGTATTTGTTTTTGTAAACATGACATTGAATGCACTTCCCCAAGAAAAAGACTTTGCTTTTCTCCAAATCCAGGTTGACTCTGCTTTTCTGGTTGCTTTGCACACCATTTCCACACCAGTTTTTCCAGATAGGACTAGATTAAACCACAAATATCCGGTTCTGTGGTGGCTAACTCAATCCCAGCTCTTGCTACAGCTTCTGTGTTTGTTTGTGTTTTCTGTATATTATCTATGTGCTATAGAGCTGTGTATTAATTGTAGCATGTAACATTTAGCTTTTCCGTGAGCAAATGCTAATGGGTTTCACATGGAGACACAACAGGTTCACATTTGTGTCTTCTGAGTAAAAAGCTGCAGTACCAGGTTAAAACGATATTTGTGTTTGTAAACATGACATTGAATACACTTGCCCAAAAAAAATACTTTGCTTTTCTCCAAACCAGGTTGACTATGCTTTTCTGCATGCTTTGTACACGAATTCCACACGAGTTTGTCCAGATAAGGCTGCATGGAACGAGAAATATCCGGTTCTGTGGTGGTTAACTCAATCCCAGCTCTTGCTACAGCTTCTGTGTTTGCTTGTGTTTTGTCGATAGTATCTATGGACTTTAGAGTTGTCATGCATTGTAGCATGTAACATTTTGTTTTTCTGTTGGCCTACGCTAATTGGTTTCACATGGAGACACAACAGGTACACATTCGTGTTTTCTGAGTAAAAAGCTGCAGAAACAAAGTTACAAATGATATTTGTGTTTGGAAACCTGAGATTAAATACGCTTGCCCAAGAAAAAGACTTTGTTTTTCTCCAAAACCAGGTTGCCTCTGATTTTCTGAGTGCTTTGCACACAAATTCCAAACCAGTTTTTCCATATATGTCTGGATGAAACCAGAAATATCCGGTTCTGTGGTGGCTATCTCAATCCAAGCTCTTGCTACAGCCTCTGTGTTTGTTTGTGTTTTCTGGATAGTATCTATGGACTTTAGAGTTGTGTATGAATTGTAGCATGTAACATTTTGCTTCTTGTTGGCAATTAGGTCTGGATCAAACCAGACATAACCGGTTCTATTGTTGCTAACTGAATATCAGCTTTTAAAAATGCCTGTGTGTTTGTTTGTGTTTTCTGGATATTAACTATTAACTTGAGAGATGGAATGAATTCTGGCATGAAACATTTTGTTTTTCTGTTGGCTAACGCTAATTGGTTCCACATGGAGACACAACAGGTACGCATTCGAGTTTTCTGAGTAGAATGCTACAGAAACCAGGTTAAAAATGACATTTTTGTTTCTAAACATGACATTCAATCCACTTGCCCAAGAAAAAGTCTTTGCTTTTCTCCAAAACCAGTTTGACTTTGCTTTTCTGGGTCCTTTGCACACGAATTCCACACGAGTGTGTCCAGACAGGTCTGGATCTCACCAGAAATAACCGTTTCTGTTCTGCCTAACTCAATCCCAGCTCTTGCTACAGCCTCGGTGTTTGTTTCTGTTTTCTGGATATTTTCTATGAACTTTAGAGTTTTGCACGAATTTTACGAGGTAACAATGAGTTTTTTTGTCAGAAACTATATTTACTTCCACATGGAGACATACCAGGTACACATTCACGTTTTCTGAGTAGAATGCTACAGAAACCAGGTTAAAAATGATATTTCTGTTTGCTAACATGTCATTAAATCCACTTGCCCAAGAAAAAGGCTTTGCGTTTCTCCAAAAACCGATTGAATGTGTTTTTCGGGGTCCTTTGCACATGTATTCCACACGAGTTTGTCCAGATGGGTCTGGATCTAACCAGAAATATCAGGTTCTTTTGTCGCTAAATGAATAGCGTGTGTTTGTTAGTGTTTTTGGAATATTAACTATGAACTTGAGAGTTTGGAATGAATTCCGGCTGAAACAATTTGTTTTTCTGTTGTCAAACGCTAATTGGATTCACATGGGGACACAACAGGTACACATTCGAGTTTTCTGAGTAGAATGCTACAGAAACCTGGTTAAAAATTATATTTGTGTTTCTAAACATGACATTGAATCCACTTGCCCACGAAAACAGACTTTGCTTTTCTCAAAAATCTGTTTCAATATTGTTTTCTGGGTCCTTTGCACAAGAATTCCACACAAGTTTGTCCAGATAGTTCTGGATCTAGCCAGACATATCCGGTTCTGTGTGGCTGAATGAATATCAGCTTTTAAAAGAGCCTGTGTGTTTTTTAGTGTTTTCTGGATATTATCTATGAGCTTTAGAGTATTGAATGAATTTTAGCATGTTACATTTTGGTTTTTTTTTGTTGGCAAACGCTAATTGGTTCCACATGGAGACATAACCGGTACACATACGTGTTTTCTGAGTAGAATGCTACAGAAACCAGTTTAAAAATGATATTTGTGTTTGCTAACATGATATTGAATCCAATTGCCCAAGAAAAAGACTTTGCTTTTCTCAAAAACCAGTTTGACTCTGTTTTTCTGGGTCCTTTACACATGAATGCCACAAGAGTTTGTCCAGATGGGTCTGGATCTAACCAGAAATATCCGGTTCTGTGTGGCTAAATGAATATCTGATGTTAAAACAGCCTATGTGTTTGTTAGTGAATTCTGGATATTATCTATGAACGTCAGAGTTTTGAATGAATTTTAGCAAGTAACATTTTGTGTTTATGTTGGCAAAGGCTAATTGGTTTCACATGCAGACACAACAGGTACACATTCGTGTTTTCTGAGTAAAAAGCTGCAGAAACCAGGTTAAAAATGATATTTGTGTTCGTAAACATGACATTGAATCCACTGGCCCAAGAAAAAGACTTTGCTTTTCTCCAAAACCAGGTTGACTCTACTTTTCTGGGTGCTTTGCACACCAATTAAACACCAGTTTCTCCAGATAGGGCTGGATGGAATCAGAAATATCCGGTTCTGTTGTGGCTAACTCTATCCTAGCTCTTGCTACAGCTTCTGTGTTTGTTTGTGTTTTCTCGATAGTATCTATGGACTTTAGAGTTGTGATACATTGTAGCATGTAACATTTTGTTTTTCTGTTGGCAAATGCTAATTGGTTTCACATGGAGACACAACAGGTACACATTCGTGTTTTCTGAGTAAAAAGCTGCAGAAACCAGGTAAAAAATGATATTTGTGTTTGGAAACATGACATTGAATGCACTTGCCCAAGAAAAAGACTTTGCTTTTCTCCAAAACCAGGTTGACTCTGCTTTTCTGGGTGCTTTGCACACCAACTCCACACCAGTTTTTCCAGATAGGTCTGGATGAAACCAGAAATATCCGGTTCTGTGGTGGCTAACTCAATCCCAGCTCTTGCTACATTTTCTGTGATTGCTTGTGTTTTGTCGATAGTATGTATGGACTTTAGAGTTGTGAATGCATTGTAGCATGTAACATTTTGTTTTTCTGTTGGGAAACGCTAATTGGTTTCACATGGAGACACAACAGGTACACAATCGTGTTTTCTGAGTAAAAAGCTGCAGAAACCAGGTTAAAAATGATATTTGTGTTTGTAAACATGACATTTAATGCACTTGCCCAAGAAAAAGACTTTGCTTTTCTCCAAAACCAGGTTGACTCTGCTTTTCTGGGTTCTTTGCACACCAATTAAACACCAGTTTGTCCAGATAGGACTGGATGAATCCAGAAATATCCTGTTCTGTGGTGGCTAACTCAATCCAAGTTCTTACTACAGCTTCTGTGTTTGCTTGTGTTTTCCGGGTAGTATCTATGGACTTTAGAGTTGTGAAAGCATTGTAGCATGTAACATTTTGTTTTTCTGTTAGCATACTCTAATAGATTTCACATGGAGACAGAACAGGTGCACATTCGTGTTTTCTGAGTAAAAAGCTACAGCATCCAGGTAAAAAAGGGTATTTGTTTTTGTAAACATGACATTGAATGCACTTCCCCAAGAAAAAGACTTTGCTTTTCTCCAAAACCAGGTTGACTCTGCTTTTCTGGTTGCTTTGCACACCATTTCCACACCAGTTTTTCCAGATAGGACTAGATGAAACCAGAAATATCCGGTTCTGTGGAGGCTAACTCAATCCCAGCTCTTGCTACAGCTTCTGTGTTTGTTTGTGTTTTCTCTATATTATCTATGTGCTATAGAGCTGTGTATTAATTGTAGCATGTAACATTTAGCTTTTCCGTGAGCAAATGCTAATGGGTTTCACATGGAGACACAACAGGTTCACATTTGTGTCTTCTGAGTAAAAAGCTGCAGTACCAGGTTAAAACGATATTTGTGTTTGTAAACATGACATTGAATACACTTGCCCAAAAAAAATACTTTGCTTTTCTCCAAACCAGGTTGACTATGCTTTTCTGCATGCTTTGTACACGAATTCCACACGAGTTTGTCCAGATAAGGCTGCATGGAACGAGAAATATCCGGTTCTGTGGTGGTTAACTCAATCCCAGCTCTTGCTACAGCTTCTGTGTTTGCTTGTGTTTTGTCGATAGTATCTATGGACTTTAGAGTTGTCATGCATTGTAGCATGTAACATTTTGTTTTTCTGTTGGCCTACGCTAATTGGTTTCACATGGAGACACAACAGGTACACATTCGTGTTATCTGAGTAAAAAGCTGCAGGAACCAGGTTAAAATGATATTTGTGTTTGGAAACCTGAGATTAAATACGCTTGCCCAAGAAAAAGACTTTGTTTTTCTCCAAAACCAGGTTGCCTCTGATTTTCTGAGTGCTTTGCACACAAATTCCAAACCAGTTTTTCCATATATGTCTGGATGAAACCAGAAATATCCGGTTCTGTGGTGGCTATCTCAATCCAAGCTCTTGCTACAGCCTCTGTGTTTGTTTGTGTTTTCTGGATAGTATCTATGGACTTTAGAGTTGTGTATGAATTGTAGCATGTAATATTTTGCTTCTTGTTGGCAATTAGGTCTGGATCAAACCAGACATAACCGGTTCTATTGTTGCTAACTGAATATCAGCTTTTAAAAATGCCTGTGTGTTTGTTTGTGTTTTCTGGATATTAACTATTAACTTGAGAGATGGAATGAATTCTGGCATGAAACATTTTGTTTTTCTGTTGGCTAACGCTAATTGGTTCCACATGGAGACACAACAGGTACGCATTCGAGTTTTCTGAGTAGAATGCTACAGAAACCAGGTTAAAAATGACATTTTTGTTTCTAAACATGACATTCAATCCACTTGCCCAAGAAAAAGTCTTTGCTTTTCTCCAAAACCAGTTTGACTTTGCTTTTCTGGGTCCTTTGCACACGAATTCCACACGAGTGTGTCCAGACAGGTCTGGATCTCACCAGAAATAACCGTTTCTGTTCTGCCTAACTCAATCCCAGCTCTTGCTACAGCCTCGGTGTTTGTTTCTGTTTTCTGGATATTTTCTATGAACTTTAGAGTTTTGCACGAATTTTACGAGGTAACAATGAGTTTTTTTGTCAGAAACTATATTTACTTCCACATGGAGACATACCAGGTACACATTCACGTTTTCTGAGTAGAATGCTACAGAAACCAGGTTAAAAATGATATTTCTGTTTGCTAACATGTCATTAAATCCACTTGCCCAAGAAAAAGGCTTTGCGTTTCTCCAAAAACCGATTGAATGTGTTTTTCGGGGTCCTTTGCACATGTATTCCACACGAGTTTGTCCAGATGGGTCTGGATCTAACCAGAAATATCAGGTTCTTTTGTCGCTAAATGAATAGCGTGTGTTTGTTAGTGTTTTTGGAATATTAACTATGAACTTGAGAGTTTGGAATGAATTCCGGCTGAAACAATTTGTTTTTCTGTTGTCAAACGCTAATTGGATTCACATGGGGACACAACAGGTACACATTCGAGTTTTCTGAGTAGAATGCTACAGAAACCTGGTTAAAAATTATATTTGTGTTTCTAAACATGACATTGAATCCACTTGCCCACGAAAACAGACTTTGCTTTTCTCAAAAATCTGTTTCAATATTGTTTTCTGGGTCCTTTGCACAAGAATTCCACACAAGTTTGTCCAGATAGTTCTGGATCTAGCCAGACATATCCGGTTCTGTGTGGCTGAATGAATATCAGCTTTTAAAAGAGCCTGTGTGTTTTTTAGTGTTTTCTGGATATTATCTATGAGCTTTAGAGTATTGAATGAATTTTAGCATGTTACATTTTGGTTTTTTTTTGTTGGCAAACGCTAATTGGTTCCACATGGAGACATAACCGGTACACATACGTGTTTTCTGAGTAGAATGCTACAGAAACCAGTTTAAAAATGATATTTGTGTTTGCTAACATGATATTGAATCCAATTGCCCAAGAAAAAGACTTTGCTTTTCTCAAAAACCAGTTTGACTCTGTTTTTCTGGGTCCTTTACACATGAATGCCACAAGAGTTTGTCCAGATGGGTCTGGATCTAACCAGAAATATCCGGTTCTGTGTGGCTAAATGAATATCTGATGTTAAAACAGCCTATGTGTTTGTTAGTGAATTCTGGATATTATCTATGAACGTCAGAGTTTTGAATGAATTTTAGCAAGTAACATTTTGTGTTTATGTTGGCAAAGGCTAATTGGTTTCACATGCAGACACAACAGGTACACATTCGTGTTTTCTGAGTAAAAAGCTGCAGAAACCAGGTTAAAAATGATATTTGTGTTCGTAAACATGACATTGAATCCACTGGCCCAAGAAAAAGACTTTGCTTTTCTCCAAAACCAGGTTGACTCTACTTTTCTGGGTGCTTTGCACACCAATTAAACACCAGTTTCTCCAGATAGGGCTGGATGGAATCAGAAATATCCAGTTCTGTTGTGGCTAACTCTATCCTAGCTCTTGCTACAGCTTCTGTGTTTGTTTGTGTTTTCTCGATAGTATCTATGGACTTTAGAGTTGTGATACATTGTAGCATGTAACATTTTGTTTTTCTGTTGGCAAATGCTAATTGGTTTCACATGGAGACACAACAGGTACACATTTGTGTTTTCTGAGTAAAAAGCTGCAGAAACCAGGTTACAAATGATATTTGTGTTTGTAAACATGACATTGAATCCCCTTCCCCAGAAAAAGTCTTTGCTTTTCTCCAAAACCAGGTTGACTCTGCTTTTCTGGGTGCTTTGCACACCAATTCCACACCCCTTTGTCCAGATAGGGCTGGATGAAACCAGAAATATCCGGTTCTGATAGGGCTAACTCAATCCCAGCTCTTGCTAGAGTTTCTGCATTTACTTGTGTTTTCTTAATAGTATCTGTGGACTTTAGAGTTGTGAATGCTTTGTAGCATGTAACATTTTGTCTTCTGTTGCCAAACACTAATTGGTTTCACGTGCAGACACAACAGGTACACATTCGTGTTTTCTGAGCAAAAAGCTGCAGAAACCAGGTTAAAAATGATATTTGTGTTTGTAAACATGACATTGAATCCACTTGCCCAAGAAAAAGACTTTGCTTTTCTCCAAAACCAGGTGACTCTTCTTTTCTGGGTTCTTTGCATACCAATTCCACACCAGTTTGTCCAGATAGGACTGGATGAATTCAGAAATGTCCGGTTCTGTGGTGGCTATTTCAATCACAGCTCTTGCAACAGCTTCTGTGTTTGCTTGTATTTTCTCGATAATATCTGTGGATTTTAGAGTTGTGAATGATTGTAGCATGTAACATTTTGTTTTCTGTTGGCAAACGCTAACTGGTTTCACATGGAGACACAACAGGTACACATTCGTGTTTTCTGAGTAAAAAGCTGCAGAAACCAGGTTACAAATGATATTTCTGTTTGTAAATATGCCATTGCATCCACTTGTCCAAGAAAATAACTTAGCTTTCTTCCAAAACCAGGTTGACCTGCTTTTCTGGGTGCTTTGCACACCAACTCCACACCAGTTTGTCCGGAATGGGCTGTTGAATCCAGAAATATCTGGTTTTGTGGTGGCTAACTCAATCCCAGCTCTTGCTACAGCTTCTGTGTTTGCTTTTTTTTGTCGAGAGTATCTATGCACTTTAGAGTTGTGAATGAATTGTAGCATTTAACATTTTGGTTTTTCTTTTGCAAACATAATTGTTTCCACATGGAGACACAACAGGTACAGATTCATTTTTTCTGAGTAAAAAGCTGGAGATACCAGGTTAAAAATGATATTTGTGTTTGTAAACATGACATTGAATCCACTTGCCCAAGAAAAAGACTTTGCTTTTCTCCAAAACCAGGTTGACTCTGCTTTTCTGTGTGCTTTGCACACCAACTCCACACCAGTGTGTCCGGATAGGGCTGGATGAAACCAGAAATATCCGGTTCTGTGGTGTCTTACTCAATCCCAGCTCTTGCTACAGCTTCTGTGTTTGCTTGTGTTTTCTGGATAGTATCTATGAACTTTAGATTTGTGAATGCATTGTAGCATGTAACATTTTGTTTTCTGTTGGCATACACTAATTGGTTTCACATGGAGAAAAACAGGTACACATTCGTGTTTTCTGAGTAAAAACCTGCAGAAACCAGGTTACAAAAGATATTTTTGTTTGTAAACATGACATTGAATCCACTTGCCAAAGAAAAAGACTTTGCTTTTCTCCAAAACCAGGTTGATTCTGCTTTCTGGGTGCTCTTCACACCAATTCCACAGGAGTTTGTCCAGATAGGGCTGGATGAAACCAAAAATATCCGGTTCTGTGGTGGCTAACTCAATCCCAGCTCTTGCTACTGCCTCTGTGTTTGGTTGTGTTTTCTGCATAGTATCTATGGACTTTAGATTTGTGTATGAATTGCAGCATGTAACATTTTGGTTTTCTGATGGCATATGCTAATTGGTTTCACATGGAGACACAACAGGTACACATTAGCTTTTTCTGCGGAAAAACCTGCAGAAACTAGGTTAAAAATGATATTGTGTTTGTATACATGACATTAAATCCACTTGCCCAAGAAAAAGACTTTGCTTTTCTCAAAAACCAGGTGGAATCTGCTTTTCTGGGTGCTTTGCACACCAATTCCACACCAGTTTGTCCAGATAGGGCTGGATGAAACCAGAAATATCCGGTTCTGTGGTGGCTATCTCAATCCCAGCTCTTGCTACAGCTTCTTTGTTTGCTTTGTTTTCTGGATAGTTTCTATGGACTTTAGAGTTGTGAATGCATTGTAGCATGTAACATTTCTTTTTCTTTTGGCATACGCTGTGGGGAACCACAGGCCGGCGACCTGTGGGGACCTCCTCATTGCACTGCCTCATCCTGCAGAGCAGAACAAGGTCAAGGAAGTGCTGAACAAAAGACTTGCAAACAACCTGATGGGATGATATACACCCTGACCTGAGACTATGCATGCCCTTTGATCTGATTGATGGACTACTCGCCCTAGCCCTGGGGGACTGGGAATGGATAAAAGACCATGTTAGGGGCTGGAACGCGGAGCAGCCTCTTCAGTCTTTCTCCTTCTTTCTCTGGGCTGCTTCCTGCTCTTTCTCTCCTTTCTTTCTTCTATCACTAAGAATAAAAGTTCCTCGAGAACTGCTCAACAGCGGTCGTGTCCTGACTCCGTGTGTTGGACATTCGCTGATGAGGGTTCCCGACAATACGCTAATTGGTTTCACATGGAGACACAACAGGTACACATTCGTGTTTTCTGAGTAAAAAGGTACAGAAACCAGGTTACAAATGATATTTGTGTTTGTAAACATGACATTGAATCCACTTGCCCAAGAAAAAGACTTTGCTTTTCTCCAAAACCAGGTTGACTCTGCTTTTCTGGGTGCTTTGCACACCAAATCCACACCAGTTTGTCGGGAGTGGGCAGGAAGAAACCAAAAATATCCGGTTCTGTGGTGGCTAACTCAATCCCAGCTCTTGCTACAGACTCTGAGTTTGTTTGTGTTTTCTCGATAGTATCTATGGACTTTAGAGTTGTGAATGCATTGCAGCATGTAACATTTAGTTTTTCTGTTGACATACGCGAATTGGTTTCACATGGAGACACAACATCTACAGATTCGTGTTTTGTGAGTAAAAACCTGTAGAAACAAGGTTAAAAATGATATTTGTGTTTGTAAACATGACATTGAATGCACTTGTCAAAGAAAAAGGCTTTGCTTTTCTCCCAAACCAGGTTGACTCTGCTTTTCTGGGTGCTTGCACACCAATTCGACTCCAGTTTGTCGAGATACGACTGGATGAAACCAGAAATATCCGGTTCTGTGGTGGCTAACTCACTCCCAGCTGTTGCTACAGCTTCTGTGTTAGCTTGTGGTTTGTAGAGAGTATCTATGGACTTTAGATTTGTGAATGCATTGTAGCATGTAACATTTTGATTTTCTGTTGGCAAACGCTAATTGGTTTCACATGGAGACACAACAGGTACACTTTCGTGTTTTCTGAGTAAAAAGCTGCAGAAAACAGGTTAAAAATGATATTTGTGTTTGTAAACATGACATTGAATCCACTTGCCCAAGAAAAAGACTTTGCTTTTCTCCAAAACCAGGTGACTCTTCTTTTCTGGGTTCTTTGCATACCAATTCCACACCAGTTTGTCCAGATAGGACTGGATGAATTCAGAAATGTCCGGTTCTGTGGTGGCTATTTCAATCACAGCTCTTGCAACAGCTTCTGTGTTTGCTTGTATTTTCTCGATAATATCTGTGGATTTTAGAGTTGTGAATGATTGTAGCATGTAACATTTTGTTTTCTGTTGGCAAACGCTAACTGGTTTCACATGGAGACACAACAGGTACACATTCGTGTTTTCTGAGTAAAAAGCTGCAGAAACCAGGTTACAAATGATATTTCTGTTTGTAAATATGCCATTGCATCCACTTGTCCAAGAAAATAACTTAGCTTTCTTCCAAAACCAGGTTGACCTGCTTTTCTGGGTGCTTTGCACACCAACTACACACCAGTTTGTCCGGAATGGGCTGTTGAATCCAGAAATATCTGGTTTTGTGGTGGCTAACTCAATCCCAGCTCTTGCTACAGCTTCTGTGTTTGCTTTTTTTTGTCGAGAGTATCTATGCACTTTAGAGTTGTGAATGAATTGTAGCATTTAACATTTTGGTTTTTCTTTTGCAAACATAATTGTTTCCACATGGAGACACAACAGGTACAGATTCATTTTTTCTGAGTAAAAAGCTGCAGAAACCAGTTTACAAATGATATTTGTGTTTGTAAACATGACATTGAATCCACTTGCCCAAGAAAAAGACTTTGCTTTTCTCCAAAACCAGGTTGACTCTGCTTTTCTCTGTGCTTTGCACACCAACTCCACACCAGTTTGTCCGGATAGGGCTGGATGAAACCAGAAATATCCGGTTCTGTGGTGTCTTACTCAATCCCAGCTCTTGCTACAGCTTCTGTGTTTGCTTGTGTTTTCTGGATAGTATCTATGAACTTTAGATTTGTGAATGCATTGTAGCATGTAACATTTTGTTTTCTGTTGGCATACACTAATTGGTTTCACATGGAGAACAACAGGTACACATTCGTGTTTTCTGAGTAAAAACCTGCAGAAACCAGGTTACAAAAGATATTTTTGTTTGTAAACATGACATTGAATCCACTTGCCAAAGAAAAAGACTTTGCTTTTCTCCAAAACCAGGTTGACTCTGCTTTTCTGGGTGCTCTTCACACCAATTCCACACGAGTTTGTCCAGATAGGGCTGGATGAAACCAAAAATATCCGGTTCTGTGGTGGCTAACTCAATCCCAGCTCTTGCTACTGCCTCTGTGTTTGGTTGTGTTTTCTGCATAGTATCTATGGACTTTAGATTTGTGTATGAATTGCAGCATGTAACATTTTGGTTTTCTGATGGCATATGCTAATTGGTTTCACATGGAGACACAACAGGTACACATTAGCTTTTTCTGCGGAAAAACCTGCAGAAACTAGGTTAAAAATGATATTGTGTTTGTATACATGACATTAAATCCACTTGCCCAAGAAAAAGACTTTGCTTTTCTCAAAAACCAGGTGGAATCTGCTTTTCTGGATGCTTTTCACACCAATTCCACACCAGTTTGTCCAGATAGGGCTGGATGAAACCAGAAATATCCGGTTCTGTGGTGGCTATCTCAATCCCAGCTCTTGCTACAGCTTCTTTGTTTGCTTTGTTTTCTGGATAGTTTCTATGGACTTTAGAGTTGTGAATGCATTGTAGCATGTAACATTTATTTTTCTTTTGGCATACGCTGTGGGGAACCACAGGCCGGCGACCTGTGGGGACCTCCTCATTGCACTGCCTCATCCTGCAGAGCAGAACAAGGTCAAGGAAGTGCTGAACAAAAGACTTGCAAACAACCTGATGGGATGATATACACCCTGACCTGAGACTATGCATGCCCTTTGATCTGATTGATGGACTACTCGCCCTAGCCCTGGGGGACTGGGAATGGATAAAAGACCATGTTAGGGGCTGGAACGCGGAGCAGCCTCTTCAGTCTTTCTCCTTCTTTCTCTGGGCTGCTTCCTGCTCTTTCTCTCCTTTCTTTCTTCTATCACTAAGAATAAAAGTTCCTCGAGAACTGCTCAACAGCGGTCGTGTCCTGACTCCGTGTGTTGGACATTCGCTGATGAGGGTTCCCGACAATACGCTAATTGGTTTCACATGGAGACACAACAGGTACACATTCGTGTTTTCTGAGTAAAAAGGTACAGAAACCAGGTTACAAATGATATTTGTGTTTGTAAACATGACATTGAATCCACTTGCCCAAGAAAAAGACTTTGCTTTTCTCCAAAACCAGGTTGACTCTGCTTTTCTGGGTGCTTTGCACACCAAATCCACACCAGTTTGTCGGGAGTGGGCAGGAAGAAACCAAAAATATCCGGTTCTGTGGTGGCTAACTCAATCCCAGCTCTTGCTACAGACTCTGAGTTTGTTTGTGTTTTCTCGATAGTATCTATGGACTTTAGAGTTGTGAATGCATTGCAGCATGTAACATTTAGTTTTTCTGTTGACATACGCGAATTGGTTTCACATGGAGACACAACATCTACAGATTCGTGTTTTGTGAGTAAAAACCTGTAGAAACAAGGTTAAAAATGATATTTGTGTTTGTAAACATGACATTGAATGCACTTGTCAAAGAAAAAGGCTTTGCTTTTCTCCCAAACCAGGTTGACTCTGCTTTTCTGGGTGCTTGCACACCAATTCGACTCCAGTTTGTCGAGATACGATTGGATGAAACCAGAAATATCCGGTTCTGTGGTGGCTAACTCACTCCCAGCTGTTGCTACAGCTTCTGTGTTAGCTTGTGGTTTGTAGAGAGTATCTATGGACTTTAGATTTGTGAATGCATTGTAGCATGTAACATTTTGATTTTCTGTTGGCAAACGCTAATTGGTTTCACATGGAGACACAACAGGTACACTTTCGTGTTTTCTGAGTAAAAAGCTGCAGAAAACAGGTTAAAAATGATATTTGTGTTTGTAAACATGACATTGAATCCACTTGCCCAAGAAAAAGACTTTGCTTTTCTCCAAAACCAGGTGACTCTTCTTTTCTGGGTTCTTTGCATACCAATTCCACACCAGTTTGTCCAGATAGGACTGGATGAATTCAGAAATGTCCGGTTCTGTGGTGGCTATTTCAATCACAGCTCTTGCAACAGCTTCTGTGTTTGCTTGTATTTTCTCGATAATATCTGTGGATTTTAGAGTTGTGAATGATTGTAGCATGTAACATTTTGTTTTCTGTTGGCAAACGCTAACTGGTTTCACATGGAGACACAACAGGTACACATTCGTGTTTTCTGAGTAAAAAGCTGCAGAAACCAGGTTACAAATGATATTTCTGTTTGTAAATATGCCATTGCATCCACTTGTCCAAGAAAATAACTTAGCTTTCTTCCAAAACCAGGTTGACCTGCTTTTCTGGGTGCTTTGCACACCAACTACACACCAGTTTGTCCGGAATGGGCTGTTGAATCCAGAAATATCTGGTTTTGTGGTGGCTAACTCAATCCCAGCTCTTGCTACAGCTTCTGTGTTTGCTTTTTTTTGTCGAGAGTATCTATGCACTTTAGAGTTGTGAATGAATTGTAGCATTTAACATTTTGGTTTTTCTTTTGCAAACATAATTGTTTCCACATGGAGACACAACAGGTACAGATTCATTTTTTCTGAGTAAAAAGCTGCAGAAACCAGTTTACAAATGATATTTGTGTTTGTAAACATGACATTGAATCCACTTGCCCAAGAAAAAGACTTTGCTTTTCTCCAAAACCAGGTTGACTCTGCTTTTCTGTGTGCTTTGCACACCAACTCCACACCAGTTTGTCCGGATAGGGCTGGATGAAACCAGAAATATCCGGTTCTGTGGTGTCTTACTCAATCCCAGCTCTTGCTACAGCTTCTGTGTTTGCTTGTGTTTTCTGGATAGTATCTATGAACTTTAGATTTGTGAATGCATTGTAGCATGTAACATTTTGTTTTCTGTTGGCATACACTAATTGGTTTCACATGGAGAACAACAGGTACACATTCGTGTTTTCTGAGTAAAAACCTGCAGAAACCAGGTTACAAAAGATATTTTTGTTTGTAAACATGACATTGAATCCACTTGCCAAAGAAAAAGACTTTGCTTTTCTCCAAAACCAGGTTGACTCTGCTTTTCTGGGTGCTCTTCACACCAATTCCACACGAGTTTGTCCAGATAGGGCTGGATGAAACCAAAAATATCCGGTTCTGTGGTGGCTAACTCAATCCCAGCTCTTGCTACTGCCTCTGTGTTTGGTTGTGTTTTCTGCATAGTATCTATGGACTTTAGATTTGTGTATGAATTGCAGCATGTAACATTTTGGTTTTCTGATGGCATATGCTAATTGGTTTCACATGGAGACACAACAGGTACACATTAGCTTTTTCTGCGGAAAAACCTGCAGAAACTAGGTTAAAAATGATATTGTGTTTGTATACATGACATTAAATCCACTTGCCCAAGAAAAAGACTTTGCTTTTCTCAAAAACCAGGTGGAATCTGCTTTTCTGGATGCTTTTCACACCAATTCCACACCAGTTTGTCCAGATAGGGCTGGATGAAACCAGAAATATCCGGTTCTGTGGTGGCTATCTCAATCCCAGCTCTTGCTACAGCTTCTTTGTTTGCTTTGTTTTCTGGATAGTTTCTATGGACTTTAGAGTTGTGAATGCATTGTAGCATGTAACATTTATTTTTCTTTTGGCATACGCTGTGGGGAACCACAGGCCGGCGACCTGTGGGGACCTCCTCATTGCACTGCCTCATCCTGCAGAGCAGAACAAGGTCAAGGAAGTGCTGAACAAAAGACTTGCAAACAACCTGATGGGATGATATACACCCTGACCTGAGACTATGCATGCCCTTTGATCTGATTGATGGACTACTCGCCCTAGCCCTGGGGGACTGGGAATGGATAAAAGACCATGTTAGGGGCTGGAACGCGGAGCAGCCTCTTCAGTCTTTCTCCTTCTTTCTCTGGGCTGCTTCCTGCTCTTTCTCTCCTTTCTTTCTTCTATCACTAAGAATAAAAGTTCCTCGAGAACTGCTCAACAGCGGTCGTGTCCTGACTCCGTGTGTTGGACATTCGCTGATGAGGGTTCCCGACAATACGCTAATTGGTTTCACATGGAGACACAACAGGTACACATTCGTGTTTTCTGAGTAAAAAGGTACAGAAACCAGGTTACAAATGATATTTGTGTTTGTAAACATGACATTGAATCCACTTGCCCAAGAAAAAGACTTTGCTTTTCTCCAAAACCAGGTTGACTCTGCTTTTCTGGGTGCTTTGCACACCAAATCCACACCAGTTTGTCGGGAGTGGGCAGGAAGAAACCAAAAATATCCGGTTCTGTGGTGGCTAACTCAATCCCAGCTCTTGCTACAGACTCTGAGTTTGTTTGTGTTTTCTCGATAGTATCTATGGACTTTAGAGTTGTGAATGCATTGCAGCATGTAACATTTAGTTTTTCTGTTGACATACGCGAATTGGTTTCACATGGAGACACAACATCTACAGATTCGTGTTTTGTGAGTAAAAACCTGTAGAAACAAGGTTAAAAATGATATTTGTGTTTGTAAACATGACATTGAATGCACTTGTCAAAGAAAAAGGCTTTGCTTTTCTCCCAAACCAGGTTGACTCTGCTTTTCTGGGTGCTTGCACACCAATTCGACTCCAGTTTGTCGAGATACGATTGGATGAAACCAGAAATATCCGGTTCTGTGGTGGCTAACTCACTCCCAGCTGTTGCTACAGCTTCTGTGTTAGCTTGTGGTTTGTAGAGAGTATCTATGGACTTTAGATTTGTGAATGCATTGTAGCATGTAACATTTTGATTTTCTGTTGGCAAACGCTAATTGGTTTCACATGGAGACACAACAGGTACACTTTCGTGTTTTCTGAGTAAAAAGCTGCAGAAAACAGGTTAAAAATGATATTTGTGTTTGTAAACATGACATTGAATCCACTTGCCCAAGAAAAAGACTTTGCTTTTCTCCAAAACCAGGTGACTCTTCTTTTCTGGGTTCTTTGCATACCAATTCCACACCAGTTTGTCCAGATAGGACTGGATGAATTCAGAAATGTCCGGTTCTGTGGTGGCTATTTCAATCACAGCTCTTGCAACAGCTTCTGTGTTTGCTTGTATTTTCTCGATAATATCTGTGGATTTTAGAGTTGTGAATGATTGTAGCATGTAACATTTTGTTTTCTGTTGGCAAACGCTAACTGGTTTCACATGGAGACACAACAGGTACACATTCGTGTTTTCTGAGTAAAAAGCTGCAGAAACCAGGTTACAAATGATATTTCTGTTTGTAAATATGCCATTGCATCCACTTGTCCAAGAAAATAACTTAGCTTTCTTCCAAAACCAGGTTGACCTGCTTTTCTGGGTGCTTTGCACACCAACTCCACACCAGTTTGTCCGGAATGGGCTGTTGAATCCAGAAATATCTGGTTTTGTGGTGGCTAACTCAATCCCAGCTCTTGCTACAGCTTCTGTGTTTGCTTTTTTTTGTCGAGAGTATCTATGCACTTTAGAGTTGCGAATGAATTGTAGCATTTAACATTTTGGTTTTTCTTTTGCAAACATAATTGTTTCCACATGGAGACACAACAGGTACAGATTCATTTTTTTCTGAGTAAAAAGCTGGAGATACCAGGTTAAAAATGATATTTGTGTTTGTAAACATGACATTGAATCCACTTGCCCAAGAAAAAGACTTTGCTTTTCTCCAAAACCAGGTTGACTCTGCTTTTCTGTGTGCTTTGCACACCAACTCCACACCAGTTTGTCCGGATAGGGCTGGATGAAACCAGAAATATCCGGTTCTGTGGTGTCTTACTCAATCCCAGCTCTTGCTACAGCTTCTGTGTTTGCTTGTGTTTTCTGGAGAGTATCTATGAACTTTAGAGTTGTGAATGCATTGTAGCATGTAACATTTATTTTTCTTTTGGCATACGCTGTGGGGAACCACAGGCCGGCGACCTGTGGGGACCTCCTCATTGCACTGCCTCATCCTGCAGAGCAGAACAAGGTCAAGGAAGTGCTGAACAAAAGACTTGCAAAAAACCTGATGGGATGAGATACACCCTGACCTGAGACTATGCATGCCCTTTGATCTGATTGATGGACTACTCGCCCTAGCCCTGGGGGACTGGGAATGGATAAAAGACCATGTTAGGGGCTGGAACGCGGAGCAGCCTCTTCAGTCTTTCTCCTTCTTTCTCTGGGCTGCTTCCTGCTCTTTCTCTCCTTTCTTTCTTCTATCACTAAGAATAAAAGTTCCTCGAGAACTGCTCAACAGCGGTCGTGTCCTGACTCCGTGTGTTGGACATTCGCTGATGAGGGTTCCCGACAATACGCTAATTGGTTTCACATGGAGACACAACAGGTACACATTCGTGTTTTCTGAGTAAAAAGGTACAGAAACCAGGTTACAAATGATATTTGTGTTTGTAAACATGACATTGAATCCACTTGCCCAAGAAAAAGACTTTGCTTTTCTCCAAAACCAGGTTGACTCTGCTTTTCTGGGTGCTTTGCACACCAAATCCACACCAGTTTGTCGGGAGTGGGCAGGAAGAAACCAAAAATATCCGGTTCTGTGGTGGCTAACTCAATCCCAGCTCTTGCTACAGACTCTGAGTTTGTTTGTGTTTTCTCGATAGTATCTATGGACTTTAGAGTTGTGAATGCATTGCAGCATGTAACATTTAGTTTTTCTGTTGACATACGCGAATTGGTTTCACATGGAGACACAACATCTACAGATTCGTGTTTTGTGAGTAAAAACCTGTAGAAACAAGGTTAAAAATGATATTTGTGTTTGTAAACATGACATTGAATGCACTTGTCAAAGAAAAAGGCTTTGCTTTTCTCCCAAACCAGGTTGACTCTGCTTTTCTGGGTGCTTGCACACCAATTCGACTCCAGTTTGTCGAGATACGACTGGATGAAACCAGAAATATCCGGTTCTGTGGTGGCTAACTCACTCCCAGCTGTTGCTACAGCTTCTGTGTTAGCTTGTGGTTTGTAGAGAGTATCTATGGACTTTAGATTTGTGAATGCATTGTAGCATGTAACATTTTGATTTTCTGTTGGCAAACGCTAATTGGTTTCACATGGAGACACAACAGGTACACTTTCGTGTTTTCTGAGTAAAAAGCTGCAGAAAACAGGTTAAAAATGATATTTGTGTTTGTAAACATGACATTGAATCCACTTGCCCAAGAAAAAGACTTTGCTTTTCTCCAAAACCAGGTGACTCTTCTTTTCTGGGTTCTTTGCATACCAATTCCACACCAGTTTGTCCAGATAGGACTGGATGAATTCAGAAATGTCCGGTTCTGTGGTGGCTATTTCAATCACAGCTCTTGCAACAGCTTCTGTGTTTGCTTGTATTTTCTCGATAATATCTGTGGATTTTAGAGTTGTGAATGATTGTAGCATGTAACATTTTGTTTTCTGTTGGCAAACGCTAACTGGTTTCACATGGAGACACAACAGGTACACATTCGTGTTTTCTGAGTAAAAAGCTGCAGAAACCAGGTTACAAATGATATTTCTGTTTGTAAATATGCCATTGCATCCACTTGTCCAAGAAAATAACTTAGCTTTCTTCCAAAACCAGGTTGACCTGCTTTTCTGGGTGCTTTGCACACCAACTACACACCAGTTTGTCCGGAATGGGCTGTTGAATCCAGAAATATCTGGTTTTGTGGTGGCTAACTCAATCCCAGCTCTTGCTACAGCTTCTGTGTTTGCTTTTTTTTGTCGAGAGTATCTATGCACTTTAGAGTTGTGAATGAATTGTAGCATTTAACATTTTGGTTTTTCTTTTGCAAACATAATTGTTTCCACATGGAGACACAACAGGTACAGATTCATTTTTTCTGAGTAAAAAGCTGCAGAAACCAGTTTACAAATGATATTTGTGTTTGTAAACATGACATTGAATCCACTTGCCCAAGAAAAAGACTTTGCTTTTCTCCAAAACCAGGTTGACTCTGCTTTTCTGTGTGCTTTGCACACCAACTCCACACCAGTTTGTCCGGATAGGGCTGGATGAAACCAGAAATATCCGGTTCTGTGGTGTCTTACTCAATCCCAGCTCTTGCTACAGCTTCTGTGTTTGCTTGTGTTTTCTGGATAGTATCTATGAACTTTAGATTTGTGAATGCATTGTAGCATGTAACATTTTGTTTTCTGTTGGCATACACTAATTGGTTTCACATGGAGAACAACAGGTACACATTCGTGTTTTCTGAGTAAAAACCTGCAGAAACCAGGTTACAAAAGATATTTTGGTTTGTAAACATGACATTGAATCCACTTGCCAAAGAAAAAGACTTTGCTTTTCTCCAAAACCAGGTTGACTCTGCTTTTCTGGGTGCTCTTCACACCAATTCCACACGAGTTTGTCCAGATAGGGCTGGATGAAACCAAAAATATCCGGTTCTGTGGTGGCTAACTCAATCCCAGCTCTTGCTACTGCCTCTGTGTTTGGTTGTGTTTTCTGCATAGTATCTATGGACTTTAGATTTGTGTATGAATTGCAGCATGTAACATTTTGGTTTTCTGATGGCATATGCTAATTGGTTTCACATGGAGACACAACAGGTACACATTAGCTTTTTCTGCGGAAAAACCTGCAGAAACTAGGTTAAAAATGATATTGTGTTTGTATACATGACATTAAATCCACTTGCCCAAGAAAAAGACTTTGCTTTTCTCAAAAACCAGGTGGAATCTGCTTTTCTGGATGCTTTTCACACCAATTCCACACCAGTTTGTCCAGATAGGGCTGGATGAAACCAGAAATATCCGGTTCTGTGGTGGCTATCTCAATCCCAGCTCTTGCTACAGCTTCTTTGTTTGCTTTGTTTTCTGGATAGTTTCTATGGACTTTAGAGTTGTGAATGCATTGTAGCATGTAACATTTATTTTTCTTTTGGCATACGCTGTGGGGAACCACAGGCCGGCGACCTGTGGGGACCTCCTCATTGCACTGCCTCATCCTGCAGAGCAGAACAAGGTCAAGGAAGTGCTGAACAAAAGACTTGCAAACAACCTGATGGGATGATATACACCCTGACCTGAGACTATGCATGCCCTTTGATCTGATTGATGGACTACTCGCCCTAGCCCTGGGGGACTGGGAATGGATAAAAGACCATGTTAGGGGCTGGAACGCGGAGCAGCCTCTTCAGTCTTTCTCCTTCTTTCTCTGGGCTGCTTCCTGCTCTTTCTCTCCTTTCTTTCTTCTATCACTAAGAATAAAAGTTCCTCGAGAACTGCTCAACAGCGGTCGTGTCCTGACTCCGTGTGTTGGACATTCGCTGATGAGGGTTCCCGACAATACGCTAATTGGTTTCACATGGAGACACAACAGGTACACATTCGTGTTTTCTGAGTAAAAAGGTACAGAAACCAGGTTACAAATGATATTTGTGTTTGTAAACATGACATTGAATCCACTTGCCCAAGAAAAAGACTTTGCTTTTCTCCAAAACCAGGTTGACTCTGCTTTTCTGGGTGCTTTGCACACCAAATCCACACCAGTTTGTCGGGAGTGGGCAGGAAGAAACCAAAAATATCCGGTTCTGTGGTGGCTAACTCAATCCCAGCTCTTGCTACAGACTCTGAGTTTGTTTGTGTTTTCTCGATAGTATCTATGGACTTTAGAGTTGTGAATGCATTGCAGCATGTAACATTTAGTTTTTCTGTTGACATACGCGAATTGGTTTCACATGGAGACACAACATCTACAGATTCGTGTTTTGTGAGTAAAAACCTGTAGAAACAAGGTTAAAAATGATATTTGTGTTTGTAAACATGACATTGAATGCACTTGTCAAAGAAAAAGGCTTTGCTTTTCTCCCAAACCAGGTTGACTCTGCTTTTCTGGGTGCTTGCACACCAATTCGACTCCAGTTTGTCGAGATACGATTGGATGAAACCAGAAATATCCGGTTCTGTGGTGGCTAACTCACTCCCAGCTGTTGCTACAGCTTCTGTGTTAGCTTGTGGTTTGTAGAGAGTATCTATGGACTTTAGATTTGTGAATGCATTGTAGCATGTAACATTTTGATTTTCTGTTGGCAAACGCTAATTGGTTTCACATGGAGACACAACAGGTACACTTTCGTGTTTTCTGAGTAAAAAGCTGCAGAAAACAGGTTAAAAATGATATTTGTGTTTGTAAACATGACATTGAATCCACTTGCCCAAGAAAAAGACTTTGCTTTTCTCCAAAACCAGGTGACTCTTCTTTTCTGGGTTCTTTGCATACCAATTCCACACCAGTTTGTCCAGATAGGACTGGATGAATTCAGAAATGTCCGGTTCTGTGGTGGCTATTTCAATCACAGCTCTTGCAACAGCTTCTGTGTTTGCTTGTATTTTCTCGATAATATCTGTGGATTTTAGAGTTGTGAATGATTGTAGCATGTAACATTTTGTTTTCTGTTGGCAAACGCTAACTGGTTTCACATGGAGACACAACAGGTACACATTCGTGTTTTCTGAGTAAAAAGCTGCAGAAACCAGGTTACAAATGATATTTCTGTTTGTAAATATGCCATTGCATCCACTTGTCCAAGAAAATAACTTAGCTTTCTTCCAAAACCAGGTTGACCTGCTTTTCTGGGTGCTTTGCACACCAACTCCACACCAGTTTGTCCGGAATGGGCTGTTGAATCCAGAAATATCTGGTTTTGTGGTGGCTAACTCAATCCCAGCTCTTGCTACAGCTTCTGTGTTTGCTTTTTTTTGTCGAGAGTATCTATGCACTTTAGAGTTGCGAATGAATTGTAGCATTTAACATTTTGGTTTTTCTTTTGCAAACATAATTGTTTCCACATGGAGACACAACAGGTACAGATTCATTTTTTCTGAGTAAAAAGCTGGAGATACCAGGTTAAAAATGATATTTGTGTTTGTAAACATGACATTGAATCCACTTGCCCAAGAAAAAGACTTTGCTTTTCTCCAAAACCAGGTTGACTCTGCTTTTCTGTGTGCTTTGCACACCAACTCCACACCAGTTTGTCCGGATAGGGCTGGATGAAACCAGAAATATCCGGTTCTGTGGTGTCTTACTCAATCCCAGCTCTTGCTACAGCTTCTGTGTTTGCTTGTGTTTTCTGGAGAGTATCTATGAACTTTAGATTTGTGAATGCATTGTAGCATGTAACATTTTGTTTTCTGTTGGCATACACTAATTGGTTTCACATGGAGAACAACAGGTACACATTCGTGTTTTCTGAGTGAAAACCTGCAGAAACCAGGTTACAAAAGATATTTTTGTTTGTAAACATGACATTGAATCCACTTGCCAAAGAAAAAGACTTTGCTTTTCTCCAAAACCAGGTTGACTCTGCTTTTCTGGGTGCTCTTCACACCAATTCCACAGGAGTATGTCCAGATAGGGCTGGATGAAACCAAAAATATCCGGTTCTGTGGTGGCTAACTCAATCCCAGCTCTTGCTACTGCCTCTGTGTTTGGTTGTGTTTTCTGCATAGTATCTATGGACTTTAGATTTGTGTATGAATTGCAGCATGTAACATTTTGGTTTTCTGATGGCATATGCTAATTGGTTTCACATGGAGACACAACAGGTACACATTAGCTTTTTCTGCGGAAAAACCTGCAGAAACTAGGTTAAAAATGATATTGTGTTTGTATACATGACATTAAATCCACTTGCCCAAGAAAAAGACTTTGCTTTTCTCAAAAACCAGGTGGAATCTGCTTTTCTGGGTGCTTTTCACACCAATTCCACACCAGTTTGTCCAGATAGGGCTGGATGAAACCAGAAATATCCGGTTCTGTGGTGGCTATCTCAATCCCAGCTCTTGCTACAGCTTCTTTGTTTGCTTTGTTTTCTGGATAGTTTCTATGGACTTTAGAGTTGTGAATGCATTGTAGCATGTAACATTTATTTTTCTTTTGGCATACGCTGTGGGGAACCACAGGCCGGCGACCTGTGGGGACCTCCTCATTGCACTGCCTCATCCTGCAGAGCAGAACAAGGTCAAGGATGTGCTGAACAAAAGACTTGCAAACAACCTGATGGGATGATATACACCCTGACCTGAGACTATGCATGCCCTTTGATCTGATTGATGGACTACTCGCCCTAGCCCTGGGGGACTGGGAATGGATAAAAGACCATGTTAGGGGCTGGAACGCGGAGCAGCCTCTTCAGTCTTTCTCCTTCTTTCTCTGGGCTGCTTCCTGCTCTTTCTCTCCTTTCTTTCTTCTATCACTAAGAATAAAAGTTCCTCGAGAACTGCTCAACAGCGGTCATGTCCTGACTCCGTGTGTTGGACATTCGCTGATGAGGGTTCCCGACAATACGCTAATTGGTTTCACATGGAGACACAACAGGTACACATTCGTGTTTTCTGAGTAAAAAGGTACAGAAACCAGGTTACAAATGATATTTGTGTTTGTAAACATGACATTGAATCCACTTGCCCAAGAAAAAGACTTTGCTTTTCTCCAAAACCAGGTTGACTCTGCTTTTCTGGGTTCTTTGTACACCAAATCCACACCAGTTTGTCGGGAGTGGGCAGGAAGAAACCAAAAATATCCGGTTCTGTGGTGGCTAACTCAATCTCAGCTCTTGTGACAGCCTCTGTGTGTGTTTGTGTTTTCTGGATAGTATCTATGTACTTTAGAGTTGTGAATGCATTGTAGCATGTAACATTTCGTTTTTCTGTTCGCAAATGCTAATTGCTTCCACATGGAGACACAACAGGTACACATTCGTGTTTTCTGAGGAAAAAGCTGCAGAAATCAGGTTACAAATTATATATGTGTTCGTAAACATGACATTGAATTGACTTGCCCAAAAAAAGACTTTGCTTTTTTCCAAAACCAAGTTGACTCTGCTTTTCTGGGTGCTTTGCACACCAAATCCACACCAGTTTGTCCGGATAGGGCTGGATGAAACCAGAAATATCCGGTTCTGTGATGGCGAACTCAATCACAGCTGTTTGACAGCCTCTGTGTTTTTTTGTGTTTTCTGGATAGTATCTATGGACTTTAGAGTTGTGAATGCATTGCAGCATGTAACATTTAGTTTTTCTGTTGACATACGCGAATTGGTTTCACGTGGAGACACAACAGATACACATTCGTGTTTTCTGAGTAAAAAGCTGTAGAAACAAGGTTAAAAATGATATTTGTGTTTGTAAACATGACATTGAATGCACTTTTCAAAGAAAAAGGCTTTGTTTTTCTCCAAACCAGGTTGACTCTGCTTTTCTGGGTGCTTGCACACCAATTCGACTCCAGTTTGTCGAGATACGACTGGATGAAACCAGAAATATCCGGTTCTGTGGTGGCTAACTCACTCCCAGCTGTTGCTACAGCTTCTGTGTTAGCTTGTGGTTTGTAGAGAGTATCTATGGACTTTAGAGTTGTGAATGCATTGTAGCATGTAACATTTTGATTTTCTGTTGGCAAACGCTAATTGGTTTCACAGGGAGACACAACAGGTACACTTTCGTGTTTTCTGAGTAAAAAGCTGCAGAAAACAGGTTAAAAATGATATTTGTGTTTGTAAACATGACATTGAATCCACTTGCCCAAGAAAAAGACTTTGCTTTTCTCCAAAACCAGGTGACTCTTCTTTTCTGGGTTCTTTGCATACCAATTCCACACCAGTTTGTCCAGATAGGACTGGATGAATTCAGAAATGTCCGGTTCTGTGGTGGCTATTTCAATCACAGCTCTTGCAACAGCTTCTGTGTTTGCTTGTATTTTCTCGATAATATCTGTGGATTTTAGAGTTGTGAATGATTGTAGCATGTAACATTTTGTTTTCTGTTGGCAAACGCTAACTGGTTTCACATGGAGACACAACAGGTACACATTCGTGTTTTCTGAGTAAAAAGCTGCAGAAACCAGGTTACAAATGATATTTCTGTTTGTAAATATACCATTGCATCCACTTGTCCAAGAAAATAACTTAGCTTTCTTCCAAAACCAGGTTGACCTGCTTTTCTGGGTGCTTTGCACACCAACTCCACACCAGTTTGTCCGGAATGGGCTGTTGAATCCAGAAATATCTGGTTTTGTGGTGGCTAACTCAATCCCAGCTCTTGCTACAGCTTCTGTGTTTGCTTTTTTTTGTCGAGAGTATCTATGCACTTTAGAGTTGTGAATGAATTGTAGCATTTAACATTTTGGTTTTTCTTTTGCAAACATAATTGTTTCCACATGGAGACACAACAGGTACAGATTCATTTTTTCTGAGTAAAAAGCTGGAGATACCAGGTTAAAAATGATATTTGTGTTTGTAAACATGACATTGAATCCACTTGCCCAAGAAAAAGACTTTGCTTTTCTCCAAAACCAGGGTGACTCTGCTTTTCTGTGTGCTTTGCACACCAACTCCACACCAGTTTGTCCGGATAGGGCTGGATGAAACCAGAAATATCCGGTTCTGTGGTGTCTTACTCAATCCCAGCTCTTGCTACAGCTTCTGTGTTTGCTTGTGTTTTCTGGATAGTATCTATGAACTTTAGATTTGTGAATGCATTGTAGCATGTAACATTTTGTTTTCTGTTGGCATACACTAATTGGTTTCACATGGAGAACAACAGGTACACATTCGTGTTTTCTGAGTAAAAACCTGCAGAAACCAGGTTACAAAAGATATTTTTGTTTGTAAACATGACATTGAATCCACTTGCCAAAGAAAAAGACTTTGCTTTTCTCCAAAACCAGGTTGACTCTGCTTTTCTGGGTGCTCTTCACACCAATTCCACAGGAGTTTGTCCAGATAGGGCTGGATGAAACCAAAAATATCCGGTTCTGTGGTGGCTAACTCAATCCCAGCTCTTGCTACTGCCTCTGTGTTTGGTTGTGTTTTCTGCATAGTATCTATGGACTTTAGATTTGTGTATGAATTGCAGCATGTAACATTTTGGTTTTCTGATGGCATATGCTAATTGGTTTCACATGGAGACACAACAGGTACACATTAGCTTTTTCTGCGGAAAAACCTGCAGAAACTAGGTTAAAAATGATATTGTGTTTGTATACATGACATTAAATCCACTTGCCCAAGAAAAAGACTTTGCTTTTCTCAAAAACCAGGTGGAATCTGCTTTTCTGGGTGCTTTTCACACCAATTCCACACCAGTTTGTCCAGATAGGGCTGGATGAAACCAGAAATATCCGGTTCTGTGGTGGCTATCTCAATCCCAGCTCTTGCTACAGCTTCTTTGTTTGCTTTGTTTTCTGGATAGTTTCTATGGACTTTAGAGTTGTGAATGCATTGTAGCATGTAACATTTATTTTTCTTTTGGCATATGCTGTGGGGAACCACAGGCCGGCGACCTGTGGGGACCTCCTCATTGCACTGCCTCATCCTGCAGAGCAGAACAAGGTCAAGGAAGTGCTGAACAAAAGACTTGCAAACAACCTGATGGGATGATATACACCCTGACCTGAGACTATGCATGCCCTTTGATCTGATTGATGGACTACTCGCCCTAGCCCTGGGGGACTGGGAATGGATAAAAGACCATGTTAGGGGCTGGAACGCGGAGCAGCCTCTTCAGTCTTTCTCCTTCTTTCTCTGGGCTGCTTCCTGCTCTTTCTCTCCTTTCTTTCTTCTATCACTAAGAATAAAAGTTCCTCGAGAACTGCTCAACAGCGGTCGTGTCCTGACTCCGTGTGTTGGACATTCGCTGATGAGGGTTCCCGACAATACGCTAATTGGTTTCACATGGAGACACAACAGGTACACATTCGTGTTTTCTGAGTAAAAAGGTACAGAAACCAGGTTACAAATGATATTTGTGTTTGTAAACATGACATTGAATCCACTTGCCCAAGAAAAAGACTTTGCTTTTCTCCAAAACCAGGTTGACTCTGCTTTTCTGGGTTCTTTGCACACCAAATCCACACCAGTTTGTCGGGAGTGGGCAGGAAGAAACCAAAAATATCCGGTTCTGTGGTGGCTAACTCAATCCCAGCTCTTGCGACAGCCTCTGTGTGTGTTTGTGTTTTCTGGATAGTATCTATGTACTTTAGAGTTGTGTATAAATAGTAGCATGTAACATTTTGTTTCTTGTTGGCAAATGCTAAATGGTTTCACATGGAGACACAACAGGTACACATTCGTGTTTTCTGAGGAAAAAGCTGCAGAAATCAGGTTACAAATTATATATGTGTTCGTAAACATGACATTGAATTGACTTGCCCAAAAAAAGACTTTGCTTTTTTCCAAAACCAAGTTGACTCTGCTTTTCTGGGTGCTTTGCACACCAAATCCACACCAGTTTGTCCGGATAGGGCTGGATGAAACCAGAAATATCCGGTTCTGTGGTGGCGAACTCAATCACAGCTGTTTGACAGCCTCTGTGTTTTTTTGTGTTTTCTGGATAGTATCTATGGACTTTAGAGTTGTGAATGCATTGTAGCATGTAACATTTTAGTTTTCTGTTGGCATAAGCTAATTGGTTTCACGTGGAGACACAACAGATACACATTTGTGTTTTCTGAGTAAAAAGCTGCAGAAACCAGGTTACAAATCATATTTGTGTTCGTAAACATGACATTGAATCCACTTGCCCAAGAAAAAGACTTTGCTTTTCTCCAAAACCAGGTTGACTCTGCCCTTCTGGGTGCTTTGCACACCAATTCCACACCAGTTTGTCCGGGATTGGCTGGATGAAACCAGCAATGTCCGGTTCTGTGGTTGCTAACTTAATCCCAGCTCTTACTACATCTTTTGTGCTTGTTTGTGCTTTCTTGATAGTATCTATGGACTTTAGAGTTGTGAATGCATTGTAGCATGTAACATTTTGTTTTTCTGTTGGCAAATGCTAATTGGTTTCACATGGAGACCCAACAGGTACACATTCGTGTGTTCTGAGTAAAAAGCTGCAGAAACCAGGTTAAAAATGATATTTGTGTTTGTAAACATGACATTGAATGCACTTGCCCAAGAAAATGAGTTTGCATTTCTCCAAACCAGGTTGACTCTGCTTTTCTGGGTGCTTTCTCCACCAATTCGACACATGTTTGTCCAGAATAGGCTGGATGGAATGAGAAATATCCGGTTCTGTGGTGGCTATCTCAATCCCAGCTCTTGCTACAGCTTCTGTGTTTGCTTGTATTTTCTCGATAGTGTCTATGGACTTTAGAATTGTGAATGCATTGTAGCATGTAACATTTTGTTTTTCTGTTGGCATATGGTATTTGGTTTCATATGGAGACACATCAGGTACACTTTCATGTTTTCTGCGGAAAATGCGGCAGAAACCAGGTTAAAAATGATATTTGTGTTTGTAAACATGACATTGAATCCACTTGCCCAAGAAAATGACTTTGCTTTTCTCCAACACCAGGTTGACTCTTCTTTTCTGGGTGCTTGGCACACCAAATCCACACCAGTTTGTCCGGAATGGGCTAGATGAAACCAGAAATATCCGTTTCTGTGGTGGCTAACTCAATGCCAGCTCTTGCGACAGCCTCTGAGTTTGTTTGTGTTTTCTGGATAGTATCTATGTACTTTAGAGTTGTTTATAAATTGTAGCATGTATCATGTTGTTTTCTTTTGGCAAATGCTAAATGGTTTCACAAGGAGGCACAACAGGTACACTTACATGTTTTCTGAGTAAAAACCTGCAGAATCCAGGTTAAAAATGATATCGGTGTTTGTAAACATGACATTGAATCCACTTGCCCAACAAAAAGACTTTGCTTTTCTCCAAAACCAGGTTGACTCTGCTTTTCTGGGTGCTTTGCACACCAACTCCACACCAGTTTGTCCAGATAGGTCTGGATGGAACCAGAAATATCTGGTTCTGTGGTGGCTAACTCAATGCCAGCTCTTGCTACAGCTTCTGAGTGTGCTTGTGTTTTCTCGATAGTATCTGTGGACTTTAGAGTTGTGAATGCATTGTAGCGTGTAACATTTTGTTTTCTGTTGGCAAACGCTAATTGGTTTCACATGGAGACACAACAGGTACACATTAGTGTTTTCTGAGGAAAAAGCTGCAGAAACCAGGTTCAAAATGATATTTGTGTTTGTAAACATGACAATGAATCCACTTGCCCAAGGAAAAGACTTTGCTTTTCTCCAAAACCGGGTTGACTCTGCTTTTCTGGGTGCTTTGCACACTAACACCACACCAGTTGGTCCAGTTAGGGCTGGATGAATCCAGAAATATCCGGTTCTGTTTTGGCTAACTCAATCCCAGCTCCTGCTACAGATTCTGAGTTTGTTTGTGTTTTCTCGATAGTACCTATGGACTTTAGAGTTGTGAATGCATTGTAGCATGTATCATTTTGTTTTTCTGTTGGCCTACGCTAATTGGTTTCACATGGAGACACAAAGGTACACATTCGTGTTTTTTGCGTAAAAAGCTGCAGAAACCAGGTTACAAATGATATCTGTGTTTGTAAACATGACATTGAATCCACTTGCCCCAGAAAAAGGCTTTCCTTTTCTCCAAAACCAGGTTGACTCTGCTTTTCTGGGAGCTTTGCACACCAATTCCACACCTCTTTGTCCGGATAGGGTTGTATGAAACCAGAAATATCCGGGTCTGTGGTGGCTAACTCAATCCCAGCTCTTGCTACAGATTCTGTGTTTGTTTGTGTTTTCTCGATACTATCTATGGACTTTAGAGTGGCGAATGCAATGTAGTATGTTACATTTTGTTTTTCTCTTGGCATGCGATAATTGGTTTCACATGGAGACATCACAGGTACACTTTCGTGTTTTTTAGTAAAAAGCTGCAGAAACTAGGTTAAAAATGATACTTGTGTTTGTAAACATGACATCGAATCCACTTGCCCAAGAAAAAGACTTTGCTTTTCTCCAAAACCAGGTTGACTCTGCTTTTCTGTGTGCGTTGCACACCAACTCCACACAAGCTTGTCCGGATAGTGCTGGATGAAACCAAAAATATCCAGTACTGTGGTGGCTAACTCAATCCCAGCTCTTCCTACAGCCTCTGTGTTTGTTTTTGTTTTCTGGGTAGTAGCTATGGACATTAGAGTTGTGTATGAATTATAGCATGTTAAATTTTGCTTCTTGTTGGCAAATGCTAATTGGTTTCACATGAAGAGAACAGGTATACATTCACATTTCCTAACTGAAAAGCTGCAGAAACCAGCTTAAAAATGATATTTGTATTTGTGAACATGACATTGAATCCACTTGCCTAGGAAAATGACTTGCTTTTCTCCAAAGCCAGGTTGACTCTGCTTTTCTGGTTGATTTGTACACCAATTTCACACCGGTTCGTCCAGATAGGGCTGGATGGAATCAGAAATATCCGGTCCTGTGGTGGCTAACTCTATCCCACCTCTTGCTAGAGCTTCTGTGTTTACTTGTGTTTTCTCGATAGTATGTATGGACTTTAGATTTGTGAATGCATTGTAGCATGTAACATATTTTTTTTCTGTTGGCAAACGCTAATTGGTTTCACATGGAGACCCAACAGGTACACATTCATCATTTCTGAGAGAAAAGCTGCAGAAACCATGTTACAAATGATATCTGTGTTTGTGAACATGACATTGAATCCACTTGCCCCAGAAAAAGACTTTGCTTTTCTCCAAAACCAGGTTGACTCTGCTTTTCTGGGTGCTTTGCACACCAATTCCACACCAGTTTGTCCGGATAGGTCTAGATGAAACCAGAAATATCTGGTTCTCTGGTGGCTAACTCAATCCCAGCTCTTGCTACAGCTTCTATGTTGTTTGTGTTTTCTGGATAGTATCTATGTACTTTAGAGTTGTGTATAAATTGTAGCATGTAACATTTTGTTTCTTGTTGGCAAATGCTAAAAGGTTTCACAAAGAGACACAACAGGTACATATTCGTGTTTTCTAGTAAAAACCACCAGAAACCAGGTTAAAAATGAAATTTGTGTTTGTAAACATGACATTAAAACCACTTGCCCAAGAAAATGACTTTGCTTTTCTCCAAAACCAGGTTGACTCTGCTTTTCTGGGTGCTTTGTACACCAGTTCCACACCAGTTTTTCCAGACAGGGCTGGATGGAACCAGAAATATCCGGTTCTGTAGTGGCTATCTGAAACCCAGCTCTTGCTACAGCTTCTGTGTTTGCTTGTGTTTTCTCGATAGTATCTATGGACTTTAGAGTTGTGAATGCATTGTAGCATGTAATATTTTGTTTTTCTGTTGGCATACACTAATTGGTTTCACATGGAGAGAAAACAGATACACAATCGTGTTTTCTGAGTAAAAAGCTGCAGAAACCAGGTTAAAAATGATATTTGTGTTTGGAAACATGACATTGAATGCACTTGCCCAATAAAAAGACTTTGCTTTTCTCCAAAACCAGGTTGACTCTGCTTTTCTGGGTGCTTTGCACACCAGTTCCACACGAGTTTGTCTAGATAGGCTGGATGGAACCAAAAATATCCGTTTCTATGGTGGCTAACTCAATCCTAGCTCTTGCTACAGCATGTGTGTTTGTTTGTGTTTTCTGGATAGTATCTATGGACTTTAGAGTTGTGAATGCATTGTAGCATGTAACATTTTGCTTGTTTGTTGGCAAACGCTAATTGGTTTCACATGGAGAGAAAACAGATACACAATCGTGTTTTCTGAGTAAAAAGCTGCAGAAACCAGGTTACAAATGATATTTGTGTTTGTAATCATGACATTGAATGCACTTGCCCAAGAAAAAGACTTTGCTTTTCTCCAAAACCAGGTTGACTCTGCTTTTCTGGGTGCTTTGCACACCAACTCCACACCAGTTTTTCCAGATACGGCTGGATGAAACCAGAAATATCCGGTTCTGTGGTGGCTAACTCAATCCCAGCTCTTGCTACAGTTTCTGTGATTGCTTGTGTTTTGTCGATAGTATGTATGGACTTTAGAGTTGTGAATGCATTGTAGCATGTAACATTTTGTTTTTCTGTTGGGAAATGCTAATTGGTTTCACATGGAGACACAACAGGTACACAATCGTGTTTTCTGAGTAAAAAGCTGCAGAAACCAGGTTAAAAATGATATTTGTGTTTGTAAACATGACATTGAATCCACTTGCCCAAGAAAACGACTTTGCTTTTCTCCAAAACCAGGTTGACTCTGCTTTTCTGGGTGCTTTGCACACCAATTAAACACCAGTTTGTCCAGATAGGACTGGATGAATCCAGAAATATCCGGTTCTGTGGTGGCTAACTCAATCCAAGTTCTTACTACAGCTTCTGTGTTTGCTTGTGTTTTCTGGGTAGTATCTATGGACTTTAGAGTTGTGAAAGCATTGTAGCATGTAACATTTTGGTTTTCTGTTAGCATACTCTAATAGATTTCACATGGAGACAGAACAGGTGCACATTCGTGTTTTCTGAGTAAAAAGCTGCAGCATCCAGGTAAAAAAGGGTATTTGTTTTTGTAAACATGACATTGAATGCACTTGCCCAAGAAAAAGACTTTGCTTTTCTCCAAAACCAGGTTGACTCTGCTTTTCTGGTTGCTTTGCACACCATTTCCACACCAGTTTTTCCAGATAGGACTAGATGAAACCACAAATATCCGGTTCTGTGGTAGCTAACTCAATCCCAGCTCTTGCTACAGCCTCTGTGTTTGTTTGTGTTTTCTGTATATTATCTATGTGCTATAGAGCTGTGTATTAATTGTAGCATGTAACATTTAGCTTTTCCGTGAGCAAATGCTAATGGGTTTCACATGGAGACACAACAGGTTCACATTTGTGTCTTCTGAGTAAAAAGCTGCAGAAACCAGGTTAAAACGATATTTGTGTTTGTAAACATGACATTGAATACACTTGCCCAAGAAAAATACTTTGCTTTTCTCCAAACCAGGTTGACTATGCTTTTCTGCATGCTTTGTACACGAATTCCACACGAGTTTTTCCAGATAAGGCTGCATGGAACGAGAAATATCCGGTTCTGTGGTGGTTAACTCAATCCCAGCTCTTGCTACAGCTTCTGTGTTTGCTTGTGTTTTGTCGATAGTATCTATGGACTTTAGAGTTGTGATGCATTGTAGCATGTAACATTTTGTTTTTCTGTTAGCCTACGCTAATTGGTTTTACATGGAGACACAACAGGTACACATTCGTGTTTTCTGAGTAAAAAGCTGCAGAAACTAGGTTACAAATGATATTTGTGTTTGTAAACATGACATTGAATCCACTTGCCCAAGAAAAAAACTTTGCTTTTCTCCAAAACCAGGTTGACTCTGCTTTTCTGGGTGCTTTGCACACCAACTCCACACCAGTTGGTCCAAATAGGGCTGGATGAATCCAGAAATATCCGGTTCTGTTTTGGCTAACTCAATCCCAGCTCCTGCTACAGATTCTGAGTTTGTTTGTGTTTTCTCGATAGTACCTATGGACTTTAGAGTTGTGTATTCATTGTAGCATCTAGGATTTTGTTTTTCTGTTGGCAAACGCTAATTGGTTTCACATGGAAACACAACAGGTACACACTCGTGTTTTCTGAGTAAAAAGCTGCAGGAACCAGGTTAAAATGATATTTGTGTTTGGAAACCTGAGATTAAATACGCTTGCCCAAGAAAAAGACTTTGTTTTTCTCCAAAACCAGGTTGCCTCTGATTTTCTGAGTGCTTTGCACACAAATTCCACACCAGTTTTTCCATATATGTCTGGGTGAAACCAGAAATATCCGGTTCTGTGGTGGCTATCTCAATCCAAGCTCTTGCTACAGCCTCTGTGTTTGTTTGTGTTTTCTGTATAGAATCTATGGACTTTAGAGTTGTGTATGAATTGTAGCATGTAACATTTTGCTTCTTGTTGGCAATTAGGTCTGGATCAAACCAGACATAACCGGTGCTATTGTTGCTAACTGAATATCAGCTTTTAAAAATGCCTGTGTGTTTGTTTGTGTTTTCTGGATATTAACTATTAACTTGAGAGATGGAATGAATTCTGGCATGAAACATTTTGTTTTTCTGTTGGCTAACGCTAATTGGTTCCACATGGAGACACAACAGGTACGCATTCGAGTTTTCTGAGTAGAATGCTACAGAAACCAGGTTAAAAATGACATTTGTGTTTCTAAACATGACATTCAATCCACTTGCCCAAGAAAAAGTCTTTGCTTTTCTCCAAAACCAGTTTGACTTTGCTTTTCTGGGTCCTTTGCACACGAATTCCACACGAGTGTGTCCAGACAGGTCTGGATCTCACCAGAAATACCCGTATCTGTTCTGCCTAACTCAATCCCAGCTCTTGCTACAGCCTCGGTGTTTGTTTCTGTTTTCTGGATATTTTCTATGAACTTTAGAGTTTTGCACGAATTTTACCAGGTAACAATGAGTTTTTTTGTCAGAAACTATATTTACTTCCACATGGAGACATACCAGGTACACATTCACGTTTTCTGAGTAGAATGCTACAGAAACCAGGTTAAAAATGATATTTCTGTTTGCTAACATGTCATTAAATCCACTTGCCCAAGAAAAAGGCTTTGCGTTTTTCCAAAAACTGATTGAATGTGTTTTTCGGGGTCCTTTGCACATGTATTCCACACGAGTTTGTCCAGATGGGTCTGGATCTAACCAGAAATATCAGGTTCTTTTGTCCCTAAATGAATAGCGTGTGTTTGTTAGTGTTTTTGGAATATTAACTATGAACTTGAGAGTTTGGAATGAATTCCGGCTGAAACAATTTGTTTTTCTGTTGTCAAACGCTAATTGGATTCACATGGGGACACAACAGGTACACATTCGAGTTTTCTGAGTAGAATGCTACAGAAACCTGGTTAAAAATTATATTTGTGTTTCTAAACATGACATTGAATCCACTTGCCCACGAAAACAGACTTTGCTTTTCTCAAAAATCTGTTTCAATATTGTTTTCTGGGTCCTTTGCACAAGAATTCCACACAAGTTTGTCCAGATAGTTCTGGATCTAGCCAGAAATATCCGGTTCTGTGTGGCTGAATGAATATCAGCTTTTAAAAGAGCCTGTGTGTTTTTTAGTGTTTTCTGGATATTATCTATGAGCTTTAGAGTATTGAATGAATTTTAGCATGTTACATTTTGTTTTTTTTTGTTGGCAAACGCTAATTGGTTCCACATGGAGACATAACCGGTACACATACGTGTTTTCTGAGTAGAATGCTACAGAAACCAGTTTAAAAATGATATTTGTGTTTGCTAACATGATATTGAATCCACTTGCCCAAGAAAAAGACTTTGCTTTTCTCAAAAACCAGTTTGACTCTGTTTTTCTGGGTCCTTTACACATGAATGCCACAAGAGTTTGTCCAGATGGGTCTGGATCCAACCAGAAATATCCGGTTCTGTGTGGCTAAATGAATATCTGATGTTAAAACAGCCTATGTGTTTGTTAGTGAATTCTGGATATTATCTATGAACGTCAGAGTTTTGAATGAATTTTAGCAAGTAACATTTTGTGTTTATGTTGGCAAAGGCTAATTGGTTTCACATGCAGACACAACAGGTACACATTCGTCTTTTCTGACAAAAAGCTGCAGAAACCAGTTTAAAAATGATATTTGTGTTCGTAAACATGACATTGAATCCACTGGCCCAAGAAAAAGACTTTGCTTTTCTCCAAAACCAGGTTGACTCTGCTTTTCTGGGTGCTTTGCACACCAATTAAACACCAGTTTCTCCAGATAGGGCTGGATGGAATCAGAAATATCCGGTTCTGTGGTGGCTAACTCTATCCTAGCTCTTGCTACAGCTTCTGTGTTTGTTTGTGTTTTCTCGATAGTATCTATGGACTTTAGAGTTGTGATGCATTGTAGCATGTAACATTTTGTTTTTCTGTTGGCAAACGCTAATGGGTTTCACATGGAGACACAACAGGTACACATTCGTGTTTTCTGAGTAAAAAGCTGCAGAAACCAGGTAAAAAATGATATTTGTGTTTGGAAACATGACATTGAATCCACTTGCCCAAAAAAAGACTTTGTTTTTCTCCAAAACCAGGTTGACTCTGCTTTTCTAAGTGCTTTGCACACCAATTCCACACCAGTTTGTCCAGATAGGTCTGGATGAAACCAGAAATATCCGGTTCTGTTGTGGCTAACCCAATCCCAGCTCTTGCTACATTTTCTGTGTTTGTTCTGTTTTCTCGATAGTATGTATGGACTTTAGAGTTGTGAATGCATTGTAGCATGTAACACTTTGTTTTACTGTTGGCATACTCTAATAGGTTTCACATGGAGACAGAACAGGTGCACATTCGTGTTTTCTGAGTAAAAAGCTGCAGCATCCAGGTAAAAAATGATATTTGTGTTTCTAAACATGACATTGAATGCACTTGCCCAAGAAAAAGACTTTGCTTTTCTCCAAAACCAGGTTGTCTCTGCTTTTCTGGGTGCTTTGCATAGCATTTCCACACCAGTTTGTCCAGATAGGACTAGATGAAACGAGAAATATCCGGTTCTGTGCTGGCTGACTCAACCCCAGATCTTGCTACAGCCTCTGTGTTTTTTTGTGTTTTCTGTATATTATCTATGTACTATAGAGCTGTGTATTAATTGTAGCATGTAACATTTTGCTTTTCTGTGGGCAAATGCTAATTGGTAACACATGGAGACACAACAGTTACACATTCGTGTCTTCTGAGTAAAAAGCTGCAGATACCAGGTTAAAAATGATACTTGTTTTTGTAAACATCATATTGAATCCACCTGCCCAAGAAAAATAATTTACTTTTCTCCAAACCAGGTTGATTATGCTTTTCTGCGTGCTTTGTACACCAATTCCACACGAGTTTTTCCAGATAAGGCTGGATGGAACGAGAAATATCCGGTTCTGTGGTGTTTAACTCAATCGCAGATCTTGCTGAAGCTTCTGTGTTTGCTTGTGTTTTGTCGATAGTATTTATGGAAGTTGGAGTTGTGAATTCGTTCTAGCATGAAACATTTTGCTTTCTCTTGGAAAAACACTAATTGTTTTCACATGGAGACACAACAGGTACACATTCGTGTTTTCTTAGTAATAAGCTGCAGAAACCAGGTTACAAATGATATTTGTGCTTGTAAACATGACATTGAATCCACTTGCCCAAGAAAAAGACTTTGCTTTTCTCCAAAACCAGGTTGAGTCTGCTTTTCTGGGTGCTTTGCACACCAATTCCACACCAGTTTCTCCAGATAGGGTTGGATGAAACCAGAAATATCCCGTTCTGTGGTGGCTAACTCAATCCCAGCTCTTACTACTGCCTCTGAGTTTGTTTGTGTTTTCAGGATAGTATCTATGGACTTTAGAGTTGCGTATGAATTGTAGTATATAATATTATGGTTTTTCTTTGGCAAACGCTAATTGGTTTCACATGCACAACATGTACACATTCATGTTTTTTGAAGGAAAATCTGCAGACAACTTGTTAAAAATGATATTTGTGTTTGTAAACAAGACATTGAATCTACTTGCCCAATAAAAAGACTTTGCTTTTCTCCAAAACCAGGTTGACTCTGCTTTTCTGGGTGCTTTGCACACCAACTCCACACCAGTTTGTCCAGATAGGTCTGGAAGGAACCAGAAATATCTGGTTCTGTGGTGGCTAACTCAATGCCAGCTCTTGCTACAGCTTCTGAGTGTGCTTGTGTTTTCTCGATAGTATCTGTGGACTTTAGAGTTGTGAATGCATTGTAGCGTTAACGTTTTTTTTTTCTGTTGGCAAACGCTAATTGGTTTCACATGGAGACACAACAGGTACACATTTGTGTTTTCTGAGTAAAAACCTGCAGAAACCAGGTTACAAATGATATTTGTGTTTGTAAACATGACAGTGAATCCCCTTGCCCAAGAAAAAGACTTTGCTTTTCTCCAAAACCAGGTTGACTCTGCTTTTCTGGGTGCTTTGCACACCAAATCCACACCCCTTTGTCCAGATAGGGCTGGATGAAACCAGAAATATCCGGTTCTGATGGGGCTAACTCAATCCCAGCTCTTGCTAGAGTTTCTGCATTTACTTGTGTTTTCTTAATAGTATCTGTGGACTTTAGAGTTGTGAATGCTTTGTAGCATATAACATTTTGTTTTCTGTTGCCAAACACTAATTGGTTTCACATGCAGACACAACAGGTACACATTCGTGTTTTCTGTGTATAAACCTGCAGAAACCAGGTTAAAAATGATAGTTTTGTTTGTAAACATGACATTGAATCCCCTTGCCCAAGAAAAAGACTTTTCTTTTCTCCAAAACCAGGTTGACTCTGCTTTTCTGGGTGCTTTGCACACCAACTCCACAGCAGTTTGTCCGGATAGGGCTGCATGAAACCAGAAATATTCGGTTCTGTGGTGGCTAACTCAATCCCAGCTCTTGCTACAACTTCTGTGTGTGCTTGTGTTTTCTCGATATCATCTGTGGACTTTAGAGTTGTGAATGCATTGTAGCATGTAACATTTTGTTTTTCTGTTGGCAAATGCTAATAGGTTTCACATGCAGACACAACAGGTACACATTTGTGTTTTCTGAGTAAAAAGCTGCAGAAACCAGGTTACAAATGATATTTGTGTTTGTAAACATGACATTGAATCCACTTGCCCAAGAAAAAGACTTTGCTTTTCTCCAAAACCAGGTTGACTCTGCTTTTCTGGGTGCTTTGCACACCAACTCCACACCAGTTTGTCCAGATAGGTCTGGATGGAACCAGAAATATCTGGTTCTGTGGTGGCTAACTCAATGCCAGCTCTTCCTACAGCTTCTGAGTGTGCTTGTATTTTCTCGATAGTATCTGTGGACTTTAGAGTTGTGAATGCATTGTAGCGTGTAACATTTTTTTTTCTGTTCGCAAACGTTAATTGGTTTCACATGGAGACACAACAGGTACACATTTGAGTTTTCAGAGTAAAAAGCTGCAGAAACCTGGTTACAAATGATATTTGTGTTTGTAAACATGACATTGCATCTACTTGCCCAAGAAAAAGACTTTGCTTTTTTCCAAAACCAGGTTGACTCTGCTTATCTGGGTGCTTTGCACACAACACCCCAAAACTTTGTCCGGATAGGGCTGGATGAAACCAGAAATATCTGGTTCTGTGGTGGTTAACTCAGTGCCAGCTCTTGCTAGAGTTTCTGCATTTACTTGTGTTTTCTTAATAGTATCTGTGGACTTTAGAGTTGTGAATGCTTTGTAGCATGTAACATTTTGTTTTCTGTTGCCAAACACTAATTGGTTTCACATGCAGACACAACCGGTACACATTCCTGTTTTCTGAGCAAAAAGCTGCAGAAACCAGGTTAAAAATGATATTTGTGTTTGTAAGCATGACATTGAATCCACTTGCCAAAGAAAAAGACTTTGATTTTCTCCAAAACCAGGTTGACACTGCATTTCTGGGTGCTTTACACACGAATTACACACCAGTTTGTCCGGATAGGGCTGGATGAAACCAAAAATTTCCTGTTCTGTTTTGGCTAACTCAGTGCCAGCTCCTGCTAAAGTTTCTGTGTTTCTTTGTGTATTCTTGATTGTAACTGTGGACTTTAGAGTTGTGAATGCATTGTAGCATGTAACATTTTGTTTTTATGTTGGCAAAGTCTAATTGGTTTCACATGAAGACTCCACAGGTACACATTTTTGTTTTCTGAGTAAAAAGCTGCTGAAACCAGGTAAAAAATGATATTTGCGTTTGTAAACATAACAGTGAATCCACTTGCCCAAGAAAAAGACTTTGCTTTTCTCCAAAACCAGGTTGACTCGGCATTTGTGGGTGATTTGCACACCAATTCCACACCAGTTTGTCCAGATAAGTCTGGATGAAACCAGAAATATCCGGTTTTGTTTTGGCTAACTCAATCCCACCTCTTGCTACAGCTTCTGTGTTTGCTTGCGTTTTCTCGATAGTATCTGTGGACTTTAGAATTCTAAATGCATTGTAGCATGTAACATTTTGTTTTTTTGTTGGCAAACGCTAACTGGTTTCACATGAAGGCACAACATGCACACATTCATGTTTTCTGAGTAAAAACGTGCAGAAACCAGGTTAAAAATGATATTTGTGTCTGTAAACATGACATTGAATCCACTTGCCCAAGAAAAACACTTTGCTTTTCTACAAAATCAGGTTGACTCTGCTTTTCTAAATGCTTTGCACACCAACCACCCAACACTTTGTGCGGATAGGGCTGGATGATTCCAGAAATATCCTGTTCAGTGGTGGTTAAATCAATCCCAGCTCTTGCTACAGCTTCTGAGTGTGCTTGTGTTTTCTCGATAGTATCTGTGGACTTTAGAGTTTTGAATGCATTGTAGCGTGTAACATTTATTTTTTCTGTTGCCAAACACTAATTGGTTTCACATGGAGACACAACAGGTACACATTTGTGTTTTCTGAGTAAAAAGGTGCAGAAACCTGGTTACAAATGATATTTGTGTTTGAAATCATGACATTGCATCTACTTGCCCAAGAAAAAGACTTTGCTTTTTTCCAAAACCAGGTTGACACTGCTTATCTGGGTGCTTTGCACACAACACCCCAAAACATTGTCCGGATAGGGCTGGATGAAACCAGAATTATCTGGTTCTGTGGTGGTTAACTCAGTGCCAGCTCTTGCTAGAGTTTCTGCATTTACTTGTGTTTTCTTAATAGTATCTGTGGACTTTAGAGTTGTGAATGCTTTGTAGCATGTAACATTTTCTTTTCTGTTGCCAAACACTAATTGGTTTCACATGCAGACACAACATGTACACATTCGTGTTTTCTGAGCAAAAAGCTGCAGAAACCATGTTAAAAATGATATTTGTGTTTGTAAACATGACATTGAATCCACTTGCCAAAGAAAAAGACTTTGCTTTTCTCCAAAACCAGGTTGACTCTGCATTTCTGGGTGCTTTGCACACGAATTACACACCAGTTTGTCCGGATAGGGCTGGATGAAACCAGAAATTTCCTGTTCTGTTTTGGCTAACTCAGTGCCAGCTCTTGCTAAAGTTTCTGTGTTTCCTTGTGTTTTCTTGATAGTATCTGTGGACTTTAGAGTTGTGAATGCATTGTAGCATGTAACATTATGTTTTCTGTTGGCAAACGCTAATTGGTTTCACATGCAGACACAACAGGTACACGTTCGTGTTTTCTGAGTAAAACGCTGCAGAAACCAGGTTACAAATGATATTTATGTTAGTAAACATGACACTGAATTAACTTGCCCAAGAAAAAGACATTGCTTTTCTCCAAAACCAGGTTGACTCTGCTTTTCTGGGTGCTTTGCACACCAAATCCCCATAAGTTTGTCCGGATAGCGCAGGCTGAAACCAAAAACATCCGGTTCTGAGGTGGCTAACTGAATCCCAGCTCTTGCTACACTTTCTGTGTTTATTGTTTTTTGTCGATAGTGTCTGTGGACTTTAGAGTTGTGAATGCATTGTAGCATGTAACATTTTGTTTTTCTGTTGGCAAACGCTAATTGGTTTCACATGGAGAAACAACAGGTACACTTTCGTGTTTTCTAAGTAAAAAGCTGCAGAAACCAGGTTACAAATGATATTTGTGTTTGTAAACATGACATTGAATCCACTTGCCCAAGAAAAAGACTTTGCTTTTCTCCAAAACCAGGTTGACTCTGCTTTTCTGGGTGCTTTGCACACCAATTCCACACCAGTTTGTCCAGACAGGGCTGTTTGAAACCAGAAATATCTGATTCTGTGGTGGCTAACTCAATGCAAGCTATTGCTGCAGCCCCTGAGTTTGTTTGTGTTTTCTGGATAGTATCTATGGACTTTAGAGTTGTGAATGCATTGTAGCATGTAAGATTTTGTTTTTCTGTTGGCAAAGGCTAATTGGTTTCACATGGAAACACAACAGGTACACATTCGTGTTTTCTGAGTAAAACAAGCAGAAACCAGGTTAAAAATTCTATTTGTGTTTGTAAACATGACATTGAATCCACTTGCCCAAGAAAAAGACTTTTCTTTTCTCCAAAACCAGGTTGACTCTGCTTTTTGGGTGCTTTGCACACCAATTCCACACCAGTATTTCCGGATAGGGCTGGATGAAACCAGAAATATCCGGTTCTGTGGTGGCAAACTCAATCCCAGCTCTTGCTACAGCTTCTGTATTTGCTTGTGTTTTCTCGATAGTATCTATGCACTTTAGAGCTGTGAATGCATTGTACCATGCAATATTTTACTTCTTGTTGGCAAATGCTAATTGATTTCACCTGAAGGCAACAGGTACATATTCGTGTTTCCTAAGGGAAAAGCTGCAGAAACCAGGTTAAAAATGATATTTGTGTTCGTAAACATGACATTGAATGCACTTGCCCAATAAAAAGACTTTACTTTTCTCCAAAACCAGGTTGACTCTGCTTTTCTGGGTGATTTGCACACCAACTCCACAACAGTTTTCCACAGAGGTCTGGTTGAAACCAGAAATATCCGTTTCTGTGGTGGCTAACTCAATCCCAGCTCTTGCTACAGCTTCTCTGTTCGCTTGAGTTTTCTCGATAGTATCTATGGACTTTAGAGTTGTGAATGCATTGTAGCATGTAGGATTTTGTCTTTCTGTTGGCAAACGCTAATTGGTTTCACATGGAGACACAACAGGTACACATTCGTGCTTTCTGAGTAAAAAGCTGCAGAATCCAGGTTAAAAATGATATTTATGTTTGTAAACATGACATTGAATGCACTTGCCCAAGAAAAAGACTTTGCTTTTCTCCAAAACCAGGTTGACTCTGCTTTTCTGGGTACTTTGTACACCAATTCCACACCAGTTTGTCCAGATAGGACTGGATGAAACCAGAAATATTGGTTCTGTGGTGGCTAACTCAATTCAAGCTCTTGCTACAGCTTCTGTGTTTGCTTTTGTTTTGTCGTTAGTATCTATGGACTTTAGAGTTGTGAATTCATTGTAGCATGTAATATTTTACTTCTTGTTGGCAAATGCTAATTGATTTCACCTGAAGGCAACAGGTACATATTCGTGTTTCCTAAGTGAAAAGCTGCAGAAACCAGGGTAAAAATGATATTTGTGTTTGTAAACATGACATTGAATCCCCTTGTCCAAGAAAAAGACTTTGCTTTTCTGCAAGACCAAGTTGACTCTGCTTTTCTGGGTGCTTTTCAGACCAATTCCATAACAGTTTATCTGGATAGCGCAGGCTGAAACCATAAATATCTGGTTCTGTGGTGGCTAACTCAATCCCAGCTCTTGCTACAGCTTCTGTGTTTGCTTGTGTTTTGTTGATAGTATCTATGGATTTTAGAGTTGTGAATGCATTGTAGCATGTAACAGTGTGTTTTTCCTTTGGCATACGCTGATTAGTTTCGCGTGGAAACACAACAGGTACACGTTCATATTTTCTGAGTAAAAACCTGCAGAAACCAGGTTACAAATGATATTTGTGTTTGTAAACATGACATTTAATGCACTTGCCCAAGAAAAAGACTTTGCTTTTCTCCAAAACCAGGTTCACTCTGCTTTTCTGGGTGCTTTGCACACCAACTCCACAGCAGTTTGTCCGGATAGGGCTGGATGAAACCAGAAATATCTGGTTCTGTGGTGGCTAACTCAATCCCATCTCTTGCTACAGCTTCTGTGTTTGCGTGTGTTTTCTCGATAGTATCTGTGGACTTTAGAATTCTGAATGCATTGTAGCATGTAACATTTAGTTTTTATTTTGGCAAACGCTAATTGGTTTCACATGGAGACACAACAGGTACACGTTCCTTATTTTCTGAATAAAAATCTGCAGAAACCAGGTTAAATATTATATTTGTGTTTGTAAACATGACATTGAATCCACTTGCCAAAGAAAAAGACATTGCTTTTCTCCAAAACCAAGTTGACTCTGCTTTTCTGGGTGCTTTGCACACCACCTCACTTCACTTTGTCTGGATAGGGCTGGATGAAACCAAAAATATCCGGTTCTGTGGTGGCTAACTCAATACCACCTCTTGCTACAGCTTCTGTGTGTGCTTCTCTTCTCTCAATAGTTCTGTGGACTTTAGAATTCTGAATGCATTGTAACATGCAACATTTTGTTTTTCTGTTGGCAAATGCTAATTGCCAACAGAAAGACACAAAGGTACAGATTCGTGTTTTCTGCTTAAAAAGCTGCAGAAACCAGGTTAAAAATGATGTTTGTGTTTGTGAACATGACATTGAATCCACTTGCCCAAGAAAAATATTTTGCTTTTTTCCAAAACAAGGTTAACTCTGCTTTTCAGGGTTCTTTGCACACCAATTCCACACCAGTGTGTCCGGATAGGGCTGGATGAAACCAGAAATATCCGAATCTGTTGTGGCTAACTCAATCCCAGCTGTTGCTACAGATTCTGTGTTTGCTTGTATTTTCTCGATAGTATCTGTGGACTTTAGAATTTTGAATGCATTGTAGCATGTAACATTTTGTTTTTTTGTTGGCAAACGCTAACTGGTTTCACATGAAGAAACAACATGCACACATTCATGTTTTCTGAGTAAAAACCTGCAGAAACCAGGTTACAAATGATATTTGTGTTTGTAAACATGACATTGAATCCACTTGCCCAAGAAAAAGACTTTGCTTTTCTCCAAAATCAGGTTGACTCTACTTTTATAAAAGCTTTTCACACTAACCCCCCAACACTTTGTCCGGATCGGGCTGGATGAAACCAGAAATATTCGGTTCTTTGGTGGCGAACTCAATCCCAGCTATTGCTACAGCCTCTTAGTGTGTTTGTGTTTTCTGGATAGTATCTACGGACTTTTAGTTGTGAGTGTATTAGCATGTAACATTTTGTTTTTCTGTTGGCAAACGCTAATTGGTTTCACATGGAGACACAACAGGTACACATTCTTGTTTTCTGAGTAAAAAGCTGCAGAAACCAGGTTAAAAATCATATTTGTGTTTGTAAACATGACATTGAATACACTTGCCCAAGAAAAAGACTTTGCTTTTCTCCAAAACCAGGTTGACTCTGCTTTTCAGGGTGCTTTGCACACCAATTCCACACCAGTTTGTCCGGATAGGGCTGGATGAAACCATAAATATCCGGTTCTGTGGTGGCTAACTCAATCCCAGCTCTTGCAACAGCTTCTGTGTTTGCTTCTGTTCTCTCGATAGTATCTGTGGACTTTAGAAATCTGAATGCATTGTAGCATGTAACATTTTGTTTTTCTGTTGACAAACGCTAATTGGTTTCACATGGAGACACAGCAGGTACACTTTCCTGTTTTCTGAGTAAAAAGCTGCAGAAATCAGGTTACAAATCATATTTGTGTTTGTAAACATGACATTGAATCCGTTGCCCAAGAAAACGACTTTGCTTTTCTCCAAAACCAGGTGACTCGATATTTCTGGGTGATTTGCACACCAATTCCACACCAGTTTCTCCAGATAGGTCTTTATGAAACCAGAAATATCCATTTCTGTGGTTCCTAACTCCATCCCAGCTCTTGCAACAGCTTCTGTGTTTGCTTCTGTTCTCTCGATAGTATCTGTGGACTTTAGAAATCTTAATGCATTGTAGCATGTAACATTTTGTTTTTCTGTTGGCAAACGCTACTTGGTTTCTCATTGAGACACCACAGGTACACTTTCGTGTTTTCTGAGTAAAAAGCTGCAAAAACAGGTTACAAATTATATTTGTGTTTGTAAACATGACATTGAATCCACTTGCCCAAGAAAAAGACTTTGCTTTTCTCCAAAACAAGGTTCACTCTGCTTTTCAGGGTGCTTTGCACACCAATTCCACACCAGTTTGTCCGGATAGGGCTGGATGAAACCAGAAATATCCGGTTCTGTGGTGCCTAACACCATCCCAGCTCTTGCAACAGCTTCTGTGTTTGCTTCTTTTCTCTCGATATTGTCTGTGGACTTTAGAAATCTGAATGCATTGTAGCATGTAACATTTTGTTTTTCTGTTGGCAAACGCTAATTAGTTTCACATGAAGACACAACAGGTACACATTCATGTTTTCTGAGTAAAAAGCTGCATAAACCCGGTTAAAAATGATATTTGTGTTTGTAAACATGACATTGAATCCACTTGCCCACGAAAAAGATTTTGCTTTTCTCCAAAATCAGGTTGACTCTGCTTTTCTAAATGCTTTGCACAGCAACCCCCCAACACTTTGTCCGGATAGGGCTGGATGAAACCAGAAATATCCGGTTCTGTGGTGGCTAACTCAATCCCAGCTCTTGCTACAGTTTCTGTGATTGCTTGTGTTTTGTTGATAGTATCTGTGAACTTTAGAGTTGTGAATGCATTGTAGCATGTAACATTTTGTTTTCTGTTGGCATACACTAATTGGTTTCACATGGAGAACAACAGGTACACATTCGTGTTTTCTGAGTAAAAACCTGCAGAAACCAGGTTACAAAAGATATTTTTGTTTGTAAACATGACATTGAATCCACTTGCCAAAGAAAAAGACTTTGCTTTTCTCCAAAACCAGGTTGACTCTGCTTTTCTGGGTGCTCTTCACACCAATTCCACACGAGTTTGTCCAGATAGGGCTGGATGAAACCAAAAATATCCGGTTCTGTGTTGGCTAACTCAATCCCAGCTCTTGCTACTGCCTCTGTGTTTGTTTGTGTTTTCTGCATAGTATCTATGGACTTTAGATTTGTGTATGAATTGCAGCATGTAACATTTTGGTTTTCTGATGGCATATGCTAATTGGTTTCACATGGAGACACAACAGGTACACATTAGCTTTTTCTGCAGAAAAACCTGCAGAAACTACGTTAAAAATGATATTGGTGTTTGTATACATGACATTAAATCCACTTGCCCAAGAAAAAGACTTTGCTTTTCTCAAAAACCAGGTTGAATCTGCTTTTCTGGGTTCTTTGCACACCAAATCCACACCAGTTTGTCGGGAGTGGGCAGGAAGAAACCAAAAATATCCGGTTCTGTGGTGGCTAACTCAATCCCAGCTCTTGCGACAGCCTCTGTGTGTGTTTGTGTTTTCTGGATAGTATCTATGTACTTTAGAGTTGTGTATAAATTGTAGCATGTAACATTTTGTTTCTTGTTGGCAAATGCTAAATGGTTTCACATGGAGACACAACAGGTACACATTCGTGTTTTCTGAGGAAAAAGCTGCAGAAAGCAGGTTACAAATGATATATGTGTTCGTAAACATGACATTGAATTGACTTGCCCAAGAAAAAGACTTTGCTTTTTTCCAAAACCAAGTTGACTCTGCTTTTCTGGGTGCTTTGCACACCAAATCCACACCAGTTTGTCCGGATAGGGCTGGATGAAACCAGAAATATCCGGTTCTGTGGTGGCGAACTCAATCACAGCTGTTTGACAGCCTCTGTGTTTTTTTTGTGTTTTCTGGATAGTATCTATGGACTTTAGAGTTGTGAATGCATTGTAGCATGTAACATTTTAGTTTTCTGTTGGCATAAGCAAATTGGTTTCACGTGGAGACACAACAGATACACACTCGTGTTTTCTGAGTAAAAAGCTGCAGAAACCAGGTTACAAATCATATTTGTGTTTGTAAACATGACATTGAATCCACTTGCCCAAGAAAAAGACTTTGCTTTTCTCCAAAACCCGGTTGACTCTGCTTTTCTGGGTGATTTGCACACCAACTCCACACCGGTTTCTCTGGATAGGGCTGGATGAAACCAGAAATATCCGCTTCTGCGGAGGCTAACTCAATCCTAGCTCTTGCTACACCTTCTGTGTTTGCTTATGTTTTCTGGATATTATCTAGGCACTTTAGAGTTGTGAATGCATTGGAGCATGTAACATTTTGTTTTTCTGTGGCCAAACGCTAATTGGTTTCACATGAAGACACAATAGGTACACTTTCGTGTTTTCTGAGTAAAAACCTGCAGAAACCACGTTACAAATGATATTGGTGTTTCTAAACATGACATTGAATCCACTTGCCCCAGAAAAAGACTTTGCTTTTCTCCAAAACCAGGTTGACTCTGCTTTTCTGGGTGCTTTGCACACCAATTCCACACCAGTGTGTCCGGATAGGGCTGGATGAAACCAGAAATATCCGGTACTGAGGTGGCTATGAATCCCAGCTCTTGCTACAGCTTCTGTGTTTGTTTGTGGTTTGTCGATAGTATCTATGGACTTTAGAGTTGTGAATGAATTGTAGCATGTAACATTTTGTTTTTCTGTTGGCATACGCTAATTGGTTTCACATGGAGACACAACAGGTACACTTTCGAGTTTTCTGAGCAGCAAGCTGCAGAAACCAGTTTAAATGATATTTCTGTTTGTAAACATGACATTGAATCCACTTGCCCAAGAAAAAGACTTTGCTTTTCTCCAAAACCAGGTTGACTCTACTTTTCTGGGTGCTTTGCACACCAACTGCACACCAGTTTGTCCGGATAGGGCTGGATGAAACCAGAAATATCTGGTTCTGTGGTGGCTAACTCAATCCCAGCTCTTGCTACAGACTCTGAGTTTGTTTGTGTTTTCTCGAGAGTATCTATGGACTTTAGAGTTGTGAATGCATTGCAGCAAGTAACATTTAGTTTTTCTGTTGACATACGCTAATTGGTTTCACATGGAGACACAACAGGTACACTTTCGTGTTTTCTGAGTAAAAAGCTTCAGAAACCAGGTTAAAAATGATATTTGTGTTTGTAAACATGACATTGAATCCACTTGCCCAAGAAAAAGACTTTGCTTTTCTCCCAAACCAGGTGACTCTTCTTTTCTGGGTTCTTTGCATACCAGTTCCACACCAGTTTGTCCAGATAGGACTGCATGAATTCAGAAATGTCCGGTTCTGTGGTGGCTATTTCAATCACAGCTCTTGCAACAGCTTCTGTGTTTGCTTGTATTTTCTCGATAATATCTGTGGATTTTAGAGTTGTGAATGAATTGTAGCATGTAACATTTTGTTTTCTGTTGGCAAACGCTAATTGGTTTCACATGGAGACACAACAGGTACACATTCGTGTTTTCTGAGTAAAAAGCTGCAGAAACCAGGTTACAAATGATATTTCTGTTTGTAAATATGCCATTGAATCCACTTGTCCAAGAAAATAACTTAGCTTTCTTCCAAAACCAGGTTGACTCTGCTTTTCTGGGTGCTTTGCACACCAACTCCACACCAGTTTGTCCGGAATGGGCTGGATGAATCCAGAAATATCCGGTTTTGTGGTGGCTAACTCAATCCCAGCTCTTGCTACAGCTTCTGTGTTTGCTTTTTTTTTGTCGAGAGTATCTATGCACTTTAGAGTTGTGAATGAATTGTAGCATTTAACATTTTGGTTTTTCTTTTGCAAACATAATTGTTTCCACATGGAGACACAACAGGTACAGATTCATTTTTTCTGAGTAAAAAGCTGGAGATACCAGGATAAACATGATATTTGTGTTTGTAAACATGACATTGAATCCACTTGCCCAAGAAAAAGACTTTGCTTTTCTCCAAAACCAGGTTGACTCTGCTTTTCTGTGTGCTTTGCACACCAACTCCACACCAGTTTGTCCGGATAGGGCTGGATGAAACCAGAAATATCCGGTTCTGTGGTGTCTTACTCAATCCCAGCTCTTGCTACAGCTTCTGTGTTTGCTTGTGTTTTCTGGATAGTATCTATGAACTTTAGATTTGTGAATGCATTGTAGCATGTAACATTTTGTTTTCTGTTGGCATACACTAATTGGTTTCACATGGAGAACAACAGGTACACATTCGTGTTTTCTGAGTAAAAACCTGCAGAAACCAGGTTACAAAAGATATTTTTGTTTGTAAACATGACATTGAATCCACTTGCCCAAGAAAAAGACTTTGCTTTTCTCAAAAACCAGGTTGAATCTGCTTTTCTGGGTGCTTTTCACACCAATTCCACACCAGGTTGACCAGATAGGGCTGGATGAAACCAGAAATATCCGGTTCTGTTGTGGCTGTCTCAATCCCAGCTCTTGCTACAGCTTCTTTGTTTGCTTTGTTTTCTGGATAGTTTCTATGGACTTTAGAGTTGTGAATGCATTGTAGCATGTAACATTTATTTTTCTTTTGGCATAGGCTGTGGGGAACCACAGGCTGGCGACCTGTGGGGACCTCCTCATTGCACTGACTCATCCTGCAGAGCAGAACAAGGTCAAGGAAGTGCTGAACAAAAGACTTGCAAACAACCTGATGGGATGAGATACACCCTGACCTGAGACTATGCATGCCCTTTGATCTGATTGATGGACTACTCGCCCTAGCCCTGGGGGACTGGGAATGGATAAAAGACCATGTTAGGGGCGGGAACGCGGAGCAGCCTCTTCAGTCTTTCTGCTTCTTTCTCTGGGCTGCTTCCTGCTCTTTCTCTCCTTTCTTTCTTCTATCACTAAGAATAAAAGTTCCTCGAGAACTGCTCAACAGCGGTCGTGTCCTGACTCCGTGTGTTGGACATTCGCTGATGAGGGTTCCCGACAATACGCTAATTGGTTTCACATGGAGACACAACAGGTACACATTCGTGTTTTCTGAGTAAAAAGCTACAGAAACCAGGTTACAAATGATATTTGTGTTTGTAAACATGACATTGAATCCACTTGCCCAAGAAAAAGACTTTGCTTTTCTCCAAAACCAGGTTGACTCTGCTTTTCTGGGTTCTTTGCACACCAAATCCACACCAGTTTGTCGGGAGTGGGCAGGAAGAAACCAAAAATATCCGGTTCTGTGGTGGCTAACTCAGTCCCAGCTCTTGCGACAGCCTCTGTGTGTGTTTGTGTTTTCTGGATAGTATCTATGTACTTTAGAGTTGTGTATAAATTGGAGCATGTAACATTTTGTTTCTTCTTGGCAAATGCTAAATGGTTTCACATGGAGACACAACAGGTACACATTCGTGTTTTCTGAGGAAAAAGCTGCAGAAATCAGGTTACAAATGATATATGTGTTCGTAAACATGACATTGAATTGACTTGCCCAAGAAAAAGACTTTGCTTTTTTCCAAAACCAAGTTGACTCTGCTTTTCTGGGTGCTTTGCACACCAAATCCACACCAGTTTGCCCGGATAGGGCTGGATGAAACCAGAAATATCCGGTTCTGTGGTGGCGAACTCAATCACAGCTGTTTGACAGCCTCTGTGTTTTTTTGTGTTTTCTGGATAGTATCTATGGACTTTAGAGTTGTGAATGCATTGTAGCATGTAACATTTTAGTTTTCTGTTGGCATAAGCTAATTGGTTTCACGTGGAGACACAACAGATACACACTCGTGTTTTCTGAGTAAAAAGCTGCAGAAACCAGGTTACAAATCATATTTGTGTTTGTAAACATGACATTGAATCCACTTGCCCAAGAAAAAGACTTTGCTTTTCTCCAAAACCAGGTTGACTCTGCTTTTCTGGGTGATTTGCACACCAACTCCACACCGGTTTCTCTGGATAGGGCTGGATGAAACCAGAAATATCCGCTTCTGCGGAGGCTAACTCAATCCCAGCTCTTGCTACAGCTTCTGTGTTTGCTTATGTTTTCTGGATATTATCTAGGCACTTTAGAGTTGTGAATGCATTGGAGCATGTAACATTTTGTTTTTCTGTGGCCAAACGCTAATTGGTTTCACATGAAGACACAATAGGTACACTTTCGTGTTTTCTGAGTAAAAACCTGCAGAAACATGGTAACAAAGGATATTTTGGTTTGTAAACATGACATTGAATCCACTTGCCCCAGAAAAAGACTTTGCTTTTCTCCAAAACCAGGTTAACTCTTCTTTTCTGGGTGCTTTGCACACCAATTCCACACAAGTGTGTCCGGATAGGGCTGGATGAAACCAGAAATGTCCGGTTCTGAGGTGGCTATGAATCCCAGCTCTTGCTACAGCTTCTGTGTTTGTTTGTGGTTTGTCGATAGTATCTATGGACTTTAGAGTTGTGAATGAATTGTAGCATGTAACATTTTGTTTTTCTGTTGGCATACGCTAATTGGTTTCACATGGAGACACAACAGGTACACTTTCGAGTTTTCTGAGCAGCAAGCTGCAGAAACCAGTTTAAATGATATTTGTGTTTGTAAACATGACATTGAATCCACTTGCCCAAGAAAAAGACTTTGCTTTTCTCCAAAACCAGGTTGACTCTACTTTTCTGGGTGCTTTGCACACCAACTGCACACCAGTTTGTCCGGATAGGGCTGGATGAAACCAGAAATATCTGGTTCTGTGGTGGCTAACTCAATCCCAGCTCTTGCTACAGACTCTGAGTTTGTTTGTGTTTTCTCGATAGTATCTATGGACTTTAGAGTTGTGAATGCATTGCAGCATGTAACATTTAGTTTTTCTGTTGACATACGCGAATTGGTTTCACATGGAGACACAACATCTACAGATTCGTTTTTTGTGAGTAAAAACCTGTAGAAACAAGGTTAAAAATGATATTTGTGTTTGTAAACATGACATTGAATGCACTTGTCAAAGAAAAAGGCTTTGCTTTTCTCCCAAACCAGGTTGACTCTGCTTTTCTGGGTGCTTGCACACCAATTCGACTCCAGTTTGTTCGAGATACGACTGGATTAAACCAGAAATATCCGGTTCTGTGGTGGCTAACTCACTTCCAGCTGTTGCTACAGCTTCTGTGTTAGCTTGTGGTTTGTAGAGAGTATCTATGGACTTTAGAGTTGTGAATGCATTGTAGCATGTAACATTTTGATTTTCTGTTGGCAAACGCTAATTGGTTTCACATGGAGACACAACAGGTACACTTTCGTGTTTTCTGAATAAAAAGCTGCAGAAACCAGGTTACAAATGATATTTGTGTTTGTAAACATGACATTGAATCCACTTGCCCAAGAAAAAGACTTTGCTTTTCTCCAAAACCAGGTGACTCTTCTTTTCTGGGTTCTTTGCATACCAATTCCACACCAGTTTGTCCAGATAGTACTGGATGAATTCAGAAATGTCCGGTTCTGTGGTGGCTATTTCAATCACAGCTCTTGCAACAGCTTCTGTGTTTGCTTGTATTTTCTCGATAATATCTGTGGATTTTAGAGTTGTGAATGATTGTAGCATGTAACATTTTGTTTTCTGTTGGCAAACGCTAATTGGTTTCACATGGAGACACAACAGGTACACATTCGTGTTTTCTGAGTAAAAAGCTGCAGAAACCAGGTTACAAATGATATTTCTGTTTGTAAATATGCCATTGCATCCACTTGTCCAAGAAAATAACTTAGCTTTCTTCCAAAACCAGGTTGACCTGCTTTTCTGGGTGCTTTGCACACCAACTCCACACCAGTTTGTCCGGAATGGGCTGTTGAATCCAGAAATATCCGGTTTTGTGGTGGCTAACTCAATCCCAGCTCTTGCTACAGCTTCTGTGTTTGCTTTTTTTTTGTCGAGAGTATCTATGCACTTTAGAGTTGTGAATGAATTGTAGCATTTAACATTTTGGTTTTTCTTTTGCAAACATAATTGTTTCCACATGGAGACACAACAGGTACAGATTCATTTTTTCTGAGTAAAAAGCTGGAGATACCAGGTTAAAAATGATATTTGTGTTTGTAAACATGACATTGAATCCACTTGCCCAAGAAAAAGACTTTGCTTTTCTTCAAAACCAGGTTGACTCTGCTTTTCTGTGTGCTTTGCACACCAACTCCACACCAGTTTGTCCGGATAGGGCTGGATGTAACCAGAAATATCCGGTTCTGTGGTGGCAAACGCAATCCCAGCTCTTGCTACAGCTTCTGTGTTTGCTTGTGTTTTCTGGATAGTATCTATGAACTTTAGATTTGTGAATGCATTGTAGCATGTAACATTTTGTTTTCTGTTGGCATACACTAATTTGTTTCACATGGAGAACAACAGGTACACATTCGTGTTTTCTGAGTAAAAACCTGCAGAAACCAGGTTACAAAAGATATTTTTGTTTGTAAACATGACATTGAATCCACTTGCCCAAGAAAAAGACTTTGCTTTTCTCCAAAACCAGGTTGACTCTGCTTTTCTGGGTGCTCTTCACACCAATTCCACAGGAGTTTGTCCAGATAGGGCTGGATGAAACCAAAAATATCCGGTTCTGTGGTGGCTAACTCAATCCCAGCTCTTGCTACTGCCTCTGTGTTTGTTTGTGTTTTCTGCATAGTATCTATGGAGTTTAGATTTGTGTATGAATTGCAGCATGTAACATTTTGGTTTTCTGATGGCATATGCTAATTGGTTTCACATGGAGACACAACAGGTACACATTAGCTTTTTCTGCGGAAAAACCTGCAGAAACTAGGTTAAAAATGATATTGTGTTTGTATACATGACATTAAATCCACTTGCCCAAGAAAAAGACTTTGCTTTTCTCAAAAACCAGGTTGAATCTGCTTTTCTGGGTGCTTTTCACACCAATTCCACACCAGTTTGTCCAGATAGGGCTGGATGAAACCAGAAATATCCGGTTCTGTGGTGGCTATCTCAATCCCAGCCTTTGCTACAGCTTCTTTGTTTGCTTTGTTTTCTGGATAGTTTCTATGGACTTTAGAGTTGTGAATGCATTGTAGCATGTAACATTTATTTTTCTTTTGGCATACGCTGTGGGGAACCACAGGCCGGCGACCTGTGGGGACCTCCTCATTGCACTGCCTCATCCTGCAGAGCAGAACAAGGTCAAGGAAGTGCTGAACAAAAGACTTGCAAAAAACCTGATGGGATGAGATACACCCTGACCTGAGACTATGCATGCCCTTTGATCTGATTGATGGACTACTCGCCCTAGCCCTGGGGGACTGGGAATGGATAAAAGACCATGTTAGGGGCTGGAACGCGGAGCAGCCTCTTCAGTCTTTCTCCTTCTTTCTCTGGGCTGCTTCCTGCTCTTTCTCTCCTTTCTTTCTTCTATCACTAAGAATAAAAGTTCCTCGAGAACTGCTCAACAGCGGTCGTGTCCTGACTCCGTGTGTTGGACATTCGCTGATGAGGGTTCCCGACAATACGCTAATTGGTTTCACATGGAGACACAACAGGTACACATTCGTGTTTTCTGAGTAATAAGCTGCAGAAACCAGGTTACAAATGATATTTGTGTTTGTAAACATGACATTGAATCCACTTGCCCAAGAAAAAGACTTTGCTTTTCTCCAAAACCAGGTTGACTCTGCTTTTCTGGGTTCTTTGCACACCAAATCCACACCAGTTTCTCGGGAGTGGGCAGGAAGAAAGCAGAAATATCCGGTTCTGTGGTGGCTATCTCAATCCCAGCTCTTGCGACAGCCTCTGTATGTGTTTGTGTTTTCTGGATAGTATCTATGTACTTTAGAGTTGTGTATAAATTGTAGCATGTAACATTTTGTTTCTTGTTGGCAAATGCTAAATGGTTTCACATGGAGACACAACAGGTACACATTCGTGTTTTCTGAGGAAAAAGCTGCAGAAATCAGGTTACAAATTATATATGTGTTCGTAAACATGACATTGAATTGACTTGCCCAAGAAAAAGACTTTGCTTTTCTCCAAAACCAAGTTGACTCTGCTTTTCTGGGAGCTTTGCACACCAAATCCACACCAGTTTGTCCGGATAGGGCTGGATGAAACCAGAAATATCCGGTTCTGTGGTGGCGAACTCAATCACAGCTGTTTGACAGCCTCTGTGTTTTTTTGTGTTTTCTGGATAGTATCTATGTACTTTAGAGTTGTGAATGCATTGTAGCATGTAACATTTTAGTTTTCTGTTGGCATAAGCTAATTGGTTTCACGTGGAGACACAACAGATACACATTCGTGTTTTCTGAGTAAAAAGCTGCAGAAACCAGGTTACAAATGATATTTGTGTTCGTAAACATGACATTGAATCCACTTGCCCAAGAAAAAGACTTTGCTTTTCTCCAAAACCAGGTTGACTCTGCCCTTCTGGGTGCTTTGCACACCAATTCCACACCAGTTTGTCCGGGATTGGCTGGATGAAACCAGCAATGTCCGGTTCTGTGGTTGCTAACTGAATCCCAGCTCTTACTACATCTTTTGTGCTTGTTTGTGTTTTCTTGATAGTATCTATGGACTTTAGAGTTGTGAATGCATTGTAGCATGTAACATTTTGTTTTTCTGTTGGCAAATGCTAATTGGTTTCACATGGAGACCCAACAGGTACACATTCGTGTCTTCTGAGTAAAAAGCTGTAGAAACCAGGTTAAAAATGATATTTGTGTTTGTAAACATGACATTGAATGCACTTGCCCAAGAAAATGAGTTTGCATTTGTCCAAACCAGGTTGACTCTGCTTTTCTGGGTGCTTTCTCCACCAATTCGACACATGTTTGTCCAGATTAGGCTGGATGGAATGAGAAATATCCGGTTCTGTGGTGGCTATCTCAATCCCAGCTCTTGCTACAGCTTCTGTGTTTGCTTGTATTTTCTCGATAGTGTCTATGGACTTTAGAATTGTGAATGCATTGTAGCATGTAACATTTTGTTTTTCTGTTGGCATATGGTATTTGGTTTCATATGGAGACACATCAGGTACACTTTCATGTTTTCTGCGGAAAATGCAGCAGAAACCAGGTTAAAATGATATTTGTGTTTGTAAACATGACATTGAATCCACTTGCCCAAGAAAAAGACTTTGCTTTTCTCCAACACCAGGTTGACTCTTCTTTTCTGGGTGCTTTGCACACCAAATCCACACCAGTTTGTCCGGAATGGGCTAGATGAAACCAGAAATATCCGTTTCTGTGGTGGCTAACTCAATGCCAGCTCTTGCGACAGCCTCTGAGTTTGTTTGTGTTTTCTGGATAGTATCTATGTACTTTAGAGTTGTTTATAAATTGTAGCATGTAACATGTTGTTTTCTTTTGGCAAATGCTAAATGGTTTCACAAGGAGGCACAACAGGTACACTTACATGTTTTCTGAGTAAAAACCTGCAGAATCCAGGTTAAAAATGATATCGGTGTTTGTAAACATGACATTGAATCCACTTGCCCAAGAAAAAGACTTTGCTTTTCTCCAAAACCAGGTTGACTCTGCTTTTCTGGGTGCTTTGCACACCAACTCCACACCAGTTTGTCCAGATAGGTCTGGATGGAACCAGAAATATCTGGTTCTGTGGTGGCTAACTCAATGCCAGCTCTTGCTACAGCTTCTGAGTGTGCTTGTGTTTTCTCGATAGTATCTGTGGACTTTAGAGTTGTGAATGCATTGTAGCGTGTAACATTTTTTTTTTCTGTTGGCAAACGCTAATTGGTTTCACATGGAGACACAACAGGTACACATTAGTGTTTTCTGAGGAAAAAGCTGCAGAAACCAGGTTACAAATGATATTTGTGTTTGTAAACATGACAATGAATCCATTTGCCCAAGAAAAAGACTTTGCTTTTCTCCAAAACCGGGTTGACTCTGCTTTTCTGGGTGCTTTGCACACCAACACCACACCAGTTGGTCCAGTTAGGGCTGGATGAATCCAGAAATATCCGGTTCTGTTTTGGCTAACTCAATCCCAGCTCTGGCTACAGCTTCTGTGTTTACTTGTGTTTTGTTGATAGTATCTATGGACTTTGGAGTTGCGAATGCATTGTAGCATGTAACATTTTGTTTTTCTGTTGGCAAAAGCTGATTGATTTCACATGGAGACACAATAGGTACACTTTCGTGTTTTCTGAGTAAAAACCTGTATAAACAAGTTTAAAAATGATATTTGTGTTTGTAAACATGACATTGAATCCACTTGCCCAAGAAAATGACTTTGCTTTTCTCCAAAACCAGGTTGACTCTGCTTTTCTGGGTGCTTTGCACACCAATTAAACACCAGTTTGTCAAGATATGACTGGATGAACGCAGAAATATCCGGTTCTGTGGTGGCTAACTCAATCCCATCTCTTGCTGCAGCCTCTGAGTTTGTTTGCGTTTTCTCGATAGTATCTATGGACTTTAGAGTTGTGAATGCATTGTAGCATGTAACATTTTGTTTTTCTGTTGGCATACGCTAATTGGTTTCACATGGAGACAACAGGTACACTTTCGAGTTTTCTCAGTAAGAATCAGCAGAAACTAGGTTAAAAATGATTTTGGTGTTTGTAAACATGACATTGAATCCACTTGCCCAAGAAAAAGACATTGCATTTTCCAAAACCAGGTTGACTCTGCTTTTCTGTGTGCGTTGCACACCAACTCCACACAACCTTGTCCGGATAGTGCTGGATGAAGCCAAAAATATCCAGTACTGTGGTGGCTAACTCAATCCCAGCTCTTCCTACAGCCTCTGTGTTTGTTTTTGTTTTCTGGGTAGTAGCTATGGACATTAGAGTTGTGTATGAATTATAGCATGTTAAATTTTGCTTCTTGTTGGCAAATGCTAATTGGTTTCACATGAAGAGAATAGGTATACATTCACGTTTCCTAACTGAAAAGCTGCAGAAACCAGGTTAAAAAGGATATTTGTATTTGTGAACATGACATTGAATCCACTTGCCTAGGAAAATGACTTGCTTTTCTCCAAAGCCAGGTTGACTCTGCTTTTCTGGTTGATTTGTACACCAATTTCACACCGGTTCGTCCAGATAGGGCTGGATGGAATCAGAAATATCCGGTTCTGTGGTGGCTAACTCTATCCCACCTCTTGCTAGAGCTTCTGTGTTTACTTGTGTTTTCTCGATAGTATGTATGGACTTTAGATTTGTGAATGCATTGTAGCATGTAACATATTTTTTTTCTGTTGGCAAACGCTAATTGGTTTCACATGGAGACCCAACAGGTACACATTCGTCATTTCTGAGAGAAAAGCTGCAGAAACCATGTTACAAATGATATCTGTGTTTGTGAACATGACATTGAATCCACTTGCCCCAGAAAAAGACTTTGCTTTTCTCCAAAACCAGGTTGACTCTGCTTTTCTGGGTGCTTTGCACACCAATTCCACACCAGTTTGTCCGGATAGGTCTAGATGAAACCAGAAATATCTGGTTCTGTGGTGGCTAACTCAATCCCAGCTCTTGCTACAGCTTCTATGTTGTTTGTGTTTTCTGGATAGTATCTATGTACTTTAGAGTTGTGTATAAATTGTAGCATGTAACATTTTGTTTCTTGTTGGCAAATGCTAAATGTTTCACATAGAGACACAACAGGTACATATTCGTGTTTTCTAGTAAAAACCACCAGAAACCAGGTTAAAAATGAAATTTGTGTTTGTAAACATGACATTAAAACCACTTGCCCAAGAAAATGACTTTGCTTTTCTCCAAAACCAGGTTGACTCTGCTTTTCTGGGTGCTTTGTACACCAGTTCCACACCAGTTTTTCCAGACAGGGCTGGATGGAACCAGAAATATCCGGTTCTGTAGTGGCTATCTGAAACCCAGCTCTTGCTACAGCTTCTGTGTTTGCTTGTGTTTTCTCGATAGTATCTATGGACTTTAGAGTTGTGAATGCATTGTAGCATGTAATATTTTGTTTTTCTGTTGGCATACACTAATTGGTTTCACATGGAGACACAACAGGTACACATTCATGTTTTCTGAATAAAAACCTACAGAAAAGAGGTTAAAATGATATTTATGTTTGTAAACACGACATTGAATCCACTTGCCCAAGAAAAAGACTTTGCTTTTCTCCAAAACCAGGTTGACTCTGCTTTTCTGGGTGCTTTGCACACCAGTTCCACACGAGTTTGTCTAGATAGGCTGGATGGAACCAAAAATATCCGTTTCTATGGTGGCTAACTCAATCCTAGCTCTTGCTACTGCATGTGTGTTTGTTTGTGTTTTCTGGATAGTATCTATGGACTTTAGAGTTGTGAATGCATTGTAGCATGTAACATTTTGCTTGTCTCTTGGCAAACGCTAATTGGTTTCAGATGGAGAGAAAACAGATACACAATCGTGTTTTCTGAGTAAAAAGCTGCAGAAACCAGGTTAAAAATGATATTTGTGTTTGGAAACATGACATTGAATCCACTTGCCCAAGAAAAAGACTTTGCTTTTCTCCAAAACCAGGTTGACTCTGCTTTTCTGGGTGCTTTGCACACCAACTCCACACCAGTTTTTCCAGATAGGGCTGGATGAAACCAGAAATATCCGGTTCTGTGGTGGCTAACTCAATCCCAGCTCTTGCTACAGTTTCTGTGATTGCTTGTGTTTTGTCGATAGTATGTATGGACTTTAGAGTTGTGAATGCATTGTAGCATGTAACATTTTGTTTTTCTGTTGGGAAACGCTAATTGGTTGCACATGGAGACACAACAGGTACACAATCGTGTTTTCTGAGTAAAAAGCTGCAGAAACCAGGTTAAAAATGATATTTGTGTTTGTAAACATGACATTTAATGCACTTGCCCAAGAAAAAGACTTTGCTTTTCTCCAAAACCAGGTTGACTCTGCTTTTCTGGGTGCTTTGCACACCAATTAAACACCAGTTTGTCCAGATAGGACTGGATGAATCCAGAAATATCCGGTTCTGTGGTGGCTAACTCAATCCAAGTTCTTACAACAGCTTCTGTGTTTGCTTGTGTTTTCCGGGTAGTATCTATGGACTTTAGAGTTGTGAAAGCATTGTAGCATGTAACATTTTGTTTTTCTGTTAGCATACTCTAATAGATTTCACATGGAGACAGAACAGGTGCACATTCGTGTTTTCTGAGTAAAAAGCTACAGCATCCAGGTAAAAAAGGGTATTTGTTTTTGTAAACATGACATTGAATGCACTTCCCCAAGAAAAAGACTTTGCTTTTCTCCAAATCCAGGTTGACTCTGCTTTTCTGGTTGCTTTGCACACCATTTCCACACCAGTTTTTCCAGATAGGACTAGATTAAACCACAAATATCCGGTTCTGTGGTGGCTAACTCAATCCCAGCTCTTGCTACAGCTTCTGTGTTTGTTTGTGTTTTCTGTATATTATCTATGTGCTATAGAGCTGTGTATTAATTGTAGCATGTAACATTTAGCTTTTCCGTGAGCAAATGCTAATGGGTTTCACATGGAGACACAACAGGTTCACATTTGTGTCTTCTGAGTAAAAAGCTGCAGTACCAGGTTAAAACGATATTTGTGTTTGTAAACATGACATTGAATACACTTGCCCAAAAAAAATACTTTGCTTTTCTCCAAACCAGGTTGACTATGCTTTTCTGCATGCTTTGTACACGAATTCCACACGAGTTTGTCCAGATAAGGCTGCATGGAACGAGAAATATCCGGTTCTGTGGTGGTTAACTCAATCCCAGCTCTTGCTACAGCTTCTGTGTTTGCTTGTGTTTTGTCGATAGTATCTATGGACTTTAGAGTTGTCATGCATTGTAGCATGTAACATTTTGTTTTTCTGTTGGCCTACGCTAATTGGTTTCACATGGAGACACAACAGGTACACATTCGTGTTATCTGAGTAAAAAGCTGCAGGAACCAGGTTAAAATGATATTTGTGTTTGGAAACCTGAGATTAAATACGCTTGCCCAAGAAAAAGACTTTGTTTTTCTCCAAAACCAGGTTGCCTCTGATTTTCTGAGTGCTTTGCACACAAATTCCAAACCAGTTTTTCCATATATGTCTGGATGAAACCAGAAATATCCGGTTCTGTGGTGGCTATCTCAATCCAAGCTCTTGCTACAGCCTCTGTGTTTGTTTGTGTTTTCTGGATAGTATCTATGGACTTTAGAGTTGTGTATGAATTGTAGCATGTAATATTTTGCTTCTTGTTGGCAATTAGGTCTGGATCAAACCAGACATAACCGGTTCTATTGTTGCTAACTGAATATCAGCTTTTAAAAATGCCTGTGTGTTTGTTTGTGTTTTCTGGATATTAACTATTAACTTGAGAGATGGAATGAATTCTGGCATGAAACATTTTGTTTTTCTGTTGGCTAACGCTAATTGGTTCCACATGGAGACACAACAGGTACGCATTCGAGTTTTCTGAGTAGAATGCTACAGAAACCAGGTTAAAAATGACATTTTTGTTTCTAAACATGACATTCAATCCACTTGCCCAAGAAAAAGTCTTTGCTTTTCTCCAAAACCAGTTTGACTTTGCTTTTCTGGGTCCTTTGCACACGAATTCCACACGAGTGTGTCCAGACAGGTCTGGATCTCACCAGAAATAACCGTTTCTGTTCTGCCTAACTCAATCCCAGCTCTTGCTACAGCCTCGGTGTTTGTTTCTGTTTTCTGGATATTTTCTATGAACTTTAGAGTTTTGCACGAATTTTACGAGGTAACAATGAGTTTTTTTGTCAGAAACTATATTTACTTCCACATGGAGACATACCAGGTACACATTCACGTTTTCTGAGTAGAATGCTACAGAAACCAGGTTAAAAATGATATTTCTGTTTGCTAACATGTCATTAAATCCACTTGCCCAAGAAAAAGGCTTTGCGTTTCTCCAAAAACCGATTGAATGTGTTTTTCGGGGTCCTTTGCACATGTATTCCACACGAGTTTGTCCAGATGGGTCTGGATCTAACCAGAAATATCAGGTTCTTTTGTCGCTAAATGAATAGCGTGTGTTTGTTAGTGTTTTTGGAATATTAACTATGAACTTGAGAGTTTGGAATGAATTCCGGCTGAAACAATTTGTTTTTCTGTTGTCAAACGCTAATTGGATTCACATGGGGACACAACAGGTACACATTCGAGTTTTCTGAGTAGAATGCTACAGAAACCTGGTTAAAAATTATATTTGTGTTTCTAAACATGACATTGAATCCACTTGCCCACGAAAACAGACTTTGCTTTTCTCAAAAATCTGTTTCAATATTGTTTTCTGGGTCCTTTGCACAAGAATTCCACACAAGTTTGTCCAGATAGTTCTGGATCTAGCCAGACATATCCGGTTCTGTGTGGCTGAATGAATATCAGCTTTTAAAAGAGCCTGTGTGTTTTTTAGTGTTTTCTGGATATTATCTATGAGCTTTAGAGTATTGAATGAATTTTAGCATGTTACATTTTGGTTTTTTTTTGTTGGCAAACGCTAATTGGTTCCACATGGAGACATAACCGGTACACATACGTGTTTTCTGAGTAGAATGCTACAGAAACCAGTTTAAAAATGATATTTGTGTTTGCTAACATGATATTGAATCCAATTGCCCAAGAAAAAGACTTTGCTTTTCTCAAAAACCAGTTTGACTCTGTTTTTCTGGGTCCTTTACACATGAATGCCACAAGAGTTTGTCCAGATGGGTCTGGATCTAACCAGAAATATCCGGTTCTGTGTGGCTAAATGAATATCTGATGTTAAAACAGCCTATGTGTTTGTTAGTGAATTCTGGATATTATCTATGAACGTCAGAGTTTTGAATGAATTTTAGCAAGTAACATTTTGTGTTTATGTTGGCAAAGGCTAATTGGTTTCACATGCAGACACAACAGGTACACATTCGTGTTTTCTGAGTAAAAAGCTGCAGAAACCAGGTTAAAAATGATATTTGTGTTCGTAAACATGACATTGAATCCACTGGCCCAAGAAAAAGACTTTGCTTTTCTCCAAAACCAGGTTGACTCTACTTTTCTGGGTGCTTTGCACACCAATTAAACACCAGTTTCTCCAGATAGGGCTGGATGGAATCAGAAATATCCGGTTCTGTTGTGGCTAACTCTATCCTAGCTCTTGCTACAGCTTCTGTGTTTGTTTGTGTTTTCTCGATAGTATCTATGGACTTTAGAGTTGTGATACATTGTAGCATGTAACATTTTGTTTTTCTGTTGGCAAATGCTAATTGGTTTCACATGGAGACACAACAGGTACACATTCGTGTTTTCTGAGTAAAAAGCTGCAGAAACCAGGTAAAAAATGATATTTGTGTTTGGAAACATGACATTGAATGCACTTGCCCAAGAAAAAGACTTTGCTTTTCTCCAAAACCAGGTTGACTCTGCTTTTCTGGGTGCTTTGCACACCAACTCCACACCAGTTTTTCCAGATAGGTCTGGATGAAACCAGAAATATCCGGTTCTGTGGTGGCTAACTCAATCCCAGCTCTTGCTACATTTTCTGTGATTGCTTGTGTTTTGTCGATAGTATGTATGGACTTTAGAGTTGTGAATGCATTGTAGCATGTAACATTTTGTTTTTCTGTTGGGAAACGCTAATTGGTTTCACATGGAGACACAACAGGTACACAATCGTGTTTTCTGAGTAAAAAGCTGCAGAAACCAGGTTAAAAATGATATTTGTGTTTGTAAACATGACATTTAATGCACTTGCCCAAGAAAAAGACTTTGCTTTTCTCCAAAACCAGGTTGACTCTGCTTTTCTGGGTTCTTTGCACACCAATTAAACACCAGTTTGTCCAGATAGGACTGGATGAATCCAGAAATATCCTGTTCTGTGGTGGCTAACTCAATCCAAGTTCTTACTACAGCTTCTGTGTTTGCTTGTGTTTTCCGGGTAGTATCTATGGACTTTAGAGTTGTGAAAGCATTGTAGCATGTAACATTTTGTTTTTCTGTTAGCATACTCTAATAGATTTCACATGGAGACAGAACAGGTGCACATTCGTGTTTTCTGAGTAAAAAGCTACAGCATCCAGGTAAAAAAGGGTATTTGTTTTTGTAAACATGACATTGAATGCACTTCCCCAAGAAAAAGACTTTGCTTTTCTCCAAAACCAGGTTGACTCTGCTTTTCTGGTTGCTTTGCACACCATTTCCACACCAGTTTTTCCAGATAGGACTAGATGAAACCAGAAATATCCGGTTCTGTGGAGGCTAACTCAATCCCAGCTCTTGCTACAGCTTCTGTGTTTGTTTGTGTTTTCTCTATATTATCTATGTGCTATAGAGCTGTGTATTAATTGTAGCATGTAACATTTAGCTTTTCCGTGAGCAAATGCTAATGGGTTTCACATGGAGACACAACAGGTTCACATTTGTGTCTTCTGAGTAAAAAGCTGCAGTACCAGGTTAAAACGATATTTGTGTTTGTAAACATGACATTGAATACACTTGCCCAAAAAAAATACTTTGCTTTTCTCCAAACCAGGTTGACTATGCTTTTCTGCATGCTTTGTACACGAATTCCACACGAGTTTGTCCAGATAAGGCTGCATGGAACGAGAAATATCCGGTTCTGTGGTGGTTAACTCAATCCCAGCTCTTGCTACAGCTTCTGTGTTTGCTTGTGTTTTGTCGATAGTATCTATGGACTTTAGAGTTGTCATGCATTGTAGCATGTAACATTTTGTTTTTCTGTTGGCCTACGCTAATTGGTTTCACATGGAGACACAACAGGTACACATTCGTGTTATCTGAGTAAAAAGCTGCAGGAACCAGGTTAAAATGATATTTGTGTTTGGAAACCTGAGATTAAATACGCTTGCCCAAGAAAAAGACTTTGTTTTTCTCCAAAACCAGGTTGCCTCTGATTTTCTGAGTGCTTTGCACACAAATTCCAAACCAGTTTTTCCATATATGTCTGGATGAAACCAGAAATATCCGGTTCTGTGGTGGCTATCTCAATCCAAGCTCTTGCTACAGCCTCTGTGTTTGTTTGTGTTTTCTGGATAGTATCTATGGACTTTAGAGTTGTGTATGAATTGTAGCATGTAATATTTTGCTTCTTGTTGGCAATTAGGTCTGGATCAAACCAGACATAACCGGTTCTATTGTTGCTAACTGAATATCAGCTTTTAAAAATGCCTGTGTGTTTGTTTGTGTTTTCTGGATATTAACTATTAACTTGAGAGATGGAATGAATTCTGGCATGAAACATTTTGTTTTTCTGTTGGCTAACGCTAATTGGTTCCACATGGAGACACAACAGGTACGCATTCGAGTTTTCTGAGTAGAATGCTACAGAAACCAGGTTAAAAATGACATTTTTGTTTCTAAACATGACATTCAATCCACTTGCCCAAGAAAAAGTCTTTGCTTTTCTCCAAAACCAGTTTGACTTTGCTTTTCTGGGTCCTTTGCACACGAATTCCACACGAGTGTGTCCAGACAGGTCTGGATCTCACCAGAAATAACCGTTTCTGTTCTGCCTAACTCAATCCCAGCTCTTGCTACAGCCTCGGTGTTTGTTTCTGTTTTCTGGATATTTTCTATGAACTTTAGAGTTTTGCACGAATTTTACGAGGTAACAATGAGTTTTTTTGTCAGAAACTATATTTACTTCCACATGGAGACATACCAGGTACACATTCACGTTTTCTGAGTAGAATGCTACAGAAACCAGGTTAAAAATGATATTTCTGTTTGCTAACATGTCATTAAATCCACTTGCCCAAGAAAAAGGCTTTGCGTTTCTCCAAAAACCGATTGAATGTGTTTTTCGGGGTCCTTTGCACATGTATTCCACACGAGTTTGTCCAGATGGGTCTGGATCTAACCAGAAATATCAGGTTCTTTTGTCGCTAAATGAATAGCGTGTGTTTGTTAGTGTTTTTGGAATATTAACTATGAACTTGAGAGTTTGGAATGAATTCCGGCTGAAACAATTTGTTTTTCTGTTGTCAAACGCTAATTGGATTCACATGGGGACACAACAGGTACACATTCGAGTTTTCTGAGTAGAATGCTACAGAAACCTGGTTAAAAATTATATTTGTGTTTCTAAACATGACATTGAATCCACTTGCCCACGAAAACAGACTTTGCTTTTCTCAAAAATCTGTTTCAATATTGTTTTCTGGGTCCTTTGCACAAGAATTCCACACAAGTTTGTCCAGATAGTTCTGGATCTAGCCAGACATATCCGGTTCTGTGTGGCTGAATGAATATCAGCTTTTAAAAGAGCCTGTGTGTTTTTTAGTGTTTTCTGGATATTATCTATGAGCTTTAGAGTATTGAATGAATTTTAGCATGTTACATTTTGGTTTTTTTTTGTTGGCAAACGCTAATTGGTTCCACATGGAGACATAACCGGTACACATACGTGTTTTCTGAGTAGAATGCTACAGAAACCAGTTTAAAAATGATATTTGTGTTTGCTAACATGATATTGAATCCAATTGCCCAAGAAAAAGACTTTGCTTTTCTCAAAAACCAGTTTGACTCTGTTTTTCTGGGTCCTTTACACATGAATGCCACAAGAGTTTGTCCAGATGGGTCTGGATCTAACCAGAAATATCCGGTTCTGTGTGGCTAAATGAATATCTGATGTTAAAACAGCCTATGTGTTTGTTAGTGAATTCTGGATATTATCTATGAACGTCAGAGTTTTGAATGAATTTTAGCAAGTAACATTTTGTGTTTATGTTGGCAAAGGCTAATTGGTTTCACATGCAGACACAACAGGTACACATTCGTGTTTTCTGAGTAAAAAGCTGCAGAAACCAGGTTAAAAATGATATTTGTGTTCGTAAACATGACATTGAATCCACTGGCCCAAGAAAAAGACTTTGCTTTTCTCCAAAACCAGGTTGACTCTACTTTTCTGGGTGCTTTGCACACCAATTAAACACCAGTTTCTCCAGATAGGGCTGGATGGAATCAGAAATATCCGGTTCTGTTGTGGCTAACTCTATCCTAGCTCTTGCTACAGCTTCTGTGTTTGTTTGTGTTTTCTCGATAGTATCTATGGACTTTAGAGTTGTGATACATTGTAGCATGTAACATTTTGTTTTTCTGTTGGCAAATGCTAATTGGTTTCACATGGAGACACAACAGGTACACATTCGTGTTTTCTGAGTAAAAAGCTGCAGAAACCAGGTAAAAAATGATATTTGTGTTTGGAAACATGACATTGAATGCACTTGCCCAAGAAAAAGACTTTGCTTTTCTCCAAAACCAGGTTGACTCTGCTTTTCTGGGTGCTTTGCACACCAACTCCACACCAGTTTTTCCAGATAGGTCTGGATGAAACCAGAAATATCCGGTTCTGTGGTGGCTAACTCAATCCCAGCTCTTGCTACATTTTCTGTGATTGCTTGTGTTTTGTCGATAGTATGTATGGACTTTAGAGTTGTGAATGCATTGTAGCATGTAACATTTTGTTTTTCTGTTGGGAAACGCTAATTGGTTTCACATGGAGACACAACAGGTACACAATCGTGTTTTCTGAGTAAAAAGCTGCAGAAACCAGGTTAAAAATGATATTTGTGTTTGTAAACATGACATTTAATGCACTTGCCCAAGAAAAAGACTTTGCTTTTCTCCAAAACCAGGTTGACTCTGCTTTTCTGGGTTCTTTGCACACCAATTAAACACCAGTTTGTCCGGATAGGGCTGGATGAATCCAGAAATATCCTGTTCTGTGGTGGCTAACTCAATCCAAGTTCTTACTACAGCTTCTGTGTTTGCTTGTGTTTTCCGGGTAGTATCTATGGACTTTAGAGTTGTGAAAGCATTGTAGCATGTAACATTTTGTTTTTCTGTTAGCATACTCTAATAGATTTCACATGGAGACAGAACAGGTGCACATTCGTGTTTTCTGAGTAAAAAGCTACAGCATCCAGGTAAAAAAGGGTATTTGTTTTTGTAAACATGACATTGAATGCACTTCCCCAAGAAAAAGACTTTGCTTTTCTCCAAAACCAGGTTGACTCTGCTTTTCTGGTTGCTTTGCACACCATTTCCACACCAGTTTTTCCAGATAGGACTAGATGAAACCAGAAATATCCGGTTCTGTGGAGGCTAACTCAATCCCAGCTCTTGCTACAGCTTCTGTGTTTGTTTGTGTTTTCTCTATATTATCTATGTGCTATAGAGCTGTGTATTAATTGTAGCATGTAACATTTAGCTTTTCCGTGAGCAAATGCTAATGGGTTTCACATGGAGACACAACAGGTTCACATTTGTGTCTTCTGAGTAAAAAGCTGCAGTACCAGGTTAAAACGATATTTGTGTTTGTAAACATGACATTGAATACACTTGCCCAAAAAAAATACTTTGCTTTTCTCCAAACCAGGTTGACTATGCTTTTCTGCATGCTTTGTACACGAATTCCACACGAGTTTGTCCAGATAAGGCTGCATGGAACGAGAAATATCCGGTTCTGTGGTGGTTAACTCAATCCCAGCTCTTGCTACAGCTTCTGTGTTTGCTTGTGTTTTGTCGATAGTATCTATGGACTTTAGAGTTGTCATGCATTGTAGCATGTAACATTTTGTTTTTCTGTTGGCCTACGCTAATTGGTTTCACATGGAGACACAACAGGTACACATTCGTGTTATCTGAGTAAAAAGCTGCAGGAACCAGGTTAAAATGATATTTGTGTTTGGAAACCTGAGATTAAATACGCTTGCCCAAGAAAAAGACTTTGTTTTTCTCCAAAACCAGGTTGCCTCTGATTTTCTGAGTGCTTTGCACACAAATTCCAAACCAGTTTTTCCATATATGTCTGGATGAAACCAGAAATATCCGGTTCTGTGGTGGCTATCTCAATCCAAGCTCTTGCTACAGCCTCTGTGTTTGTTTGTGTTTTCTGGATAGTATCTATGGACTTTAGAGTTGTGTATGAATTGTAGCATGTAATATTTTGCTTCTTGTTGGCAATTAGGTCTGGATCAAACCAGACATAACCGGTTCTATTGTTGCTAACTGAATATCAGCTTTTAAAAATGCCTGTGTGTTTGTTTGTGTTTTCTGGATATTAACTATTAACTTGAGAGATGGAATGAATTCTGGCATGAAACATTTTGTTTTTCTGTTGGCTAACGCTAATTGGTTCCACATGGAGACACAACAGGTACGCATTCGAGTTTTCTGAGTAGAATGCTACAGAAACCAGGTTAAAAATGACATTTTTGTTTCTAAACATGACATTCAATCCACTTGCCCAAGAAAAAGTCTTTGCTTTTCTCCAAAACCAGTTTGACTTTGCTTTTCTGGGTCCTTTGCACACGAATTCCACACGAGTGTGTCCAGACAGGTCTGGATCTCACCAGAAATAACCGTTTCTGTTCTGCCTAACTCAATCCCAGCTCTTGCTACAGCCTCGGTGTTTGTTTCTGTTTTCTGGATATTTTCTATGAACTTTAGAGTTTTGCACAAATTTTACGAGGTAACAATGAGTTTTTTTGTCAGAAACTATATTTACTTCCACATGGAGACATACCAGGTACACATTCACGTTTTCTGAGTAGAATGCTACAGAAACCAGGTTAAAAATGATATTTCTGTTTGCTAACATGTCATTAAATCCACTTGCCCAAGAAAAAGGCTTTGCATTTCTCCAAAAACCGATTGAATGTGTTTTTCGGGGTCCTTTGCACATGTATTCCACACGAGTTTGTCCAGATGGGTCTGGATCTAACCAGAAATATCAGGTTCTTTTGTCGCTAAATGAATAGCGTGTGTTTGTTAGTGTTTTTGGAATATTAACTATGAACTTGAGAGTTTGGGATGAATTCCGGCTGAAACAATTTGTTTTTCTGTTGTCAAACGCTAATTGGATTCACATGGGGACACAACAGGTACACATTCGAGTTTTCTGAGTAGAATGCTACAGAAACCTGGTTAAAAATTATATTTGTGTTTCTAAACATGACATTGAATCCACTTGCCCACGAAAACAGACTTTGCTTTTCTCAAAAATCTGTTTCAATATTGTTTTCTGGGTCCTTTGCACAAGAATTCCACACAAGTTTGTCCAGATAGTTCTGGATCTAGCCAGAAATATCCGGTTCTGTGTGGCTGAATGAATATCAGCTTTTAAAAGAGCCTGTGTGTTTTTTAGTGTTTTCTGGATATTATCTATGAGCTTTAGAGTATTGAATGAATTTTAGCATGTTACATTTTGTTTTTTTTTGTTGGCAAACGCTAATTGGTTCCACATGGAGACATAACCGGTACACATACGTGTTTTCTGAGTAGAATGCTACAGAAACCAGTTTAAAAATGATATTTGTGTTTGCTAACATGATATTGAATCCACTTGCCCAAGAAAAAGACTTTGCTTTTCTCAAAAACCAGTTTGACTCTGTTTTTCTGGGTCCTTTACACATGAATGCCACAAGAGTTTGTCCAGATGGGTCTGGATCTAACCAGAAATATCCGGTTCTGTGTGGCTAAATGAATATCTGATGTTAAAACAGCCTATGTGTTTGTTAGTGAATTCTGGATATTATCTATGAACGTCAGAGTTTTGAATGAATTTTAGCAAGTAACATTTTGTGTTTATGTTGGCAAAGGCTAATTGGTTTCACATGCAGACACAACAGGTACACATTCGTGTTTTCTGAGTAAAAAGCTGCAGAAACCAGGTTAAAAATGATATTTGTGTTCGTAAACATGACATTGAATCCACTGGCCCAAGAAAAAGACTTTGCTTTTCTCCAAAACCAGGTTGACTCTACTTTTCTGGGTGCTTTGCACACCAATTAAACACCAGTTTCTCCAGATAGGGCTGGATGGAATCAGAAATATCCGGTTCTGTGGTGGCTAACTCTATCCTAGCTCTTGCTACAGCTTCTGTGTTTGTTTGTGTTTTCTCGATAGTATCTATGGACTTTAGAGTTGTGATGCATTGTAGCATGTAACATTTTGTTTTTCTGTTGGCAAACGCTAATTGGTTTCACATGGAGACACAACAGGTACACATTCGTGTTTTCTGAGTAAAAACTTGCAGAAACCAGGTTACAAATGATATTTGTGTTTGGAAACATGACATTGAATCCACTTGCCCAAAAAACGACTTTGCTTTTCTCCAAAACCAGGTTGACTCTGCTTTTCTAAGTGCTTTGCACACCAATTCCACACCAGTTTGTCCAGATAGGTCTGGATGAAGCCAGAAATATCCGGTTCTGTTGTGGCTAACTCAATCCCAGCTCTTGCTACATTTTCTGTGTTTGTTCTGTTTTCTCGATAGTATGTATGGACTTTAGAGTTGTGAATGCATTGTAGCATGTAACACTTTGTTTTTCTGTTGGCATACTCTAATAGGTTTCACATGGAGACAGAACAGGTGCACATTCGTGTTTTCTGAGTAAAAAGCTGCAGCATCCAGGTAAAAAATGATATTTGTGTTTCTAAACATGACATTGAATGCACTTGCCCAAGAAAAAGACTTTGCTTTTCTCCAAAACCAGGTTGTCTCTGCTTTTCTGGGTGCTTTGCATAGCATTTCCACACCAGTTTGTCCCTATAGGACTAGATGAAACGAGAATTATCCGGTTCTGTGCTGGCTGACTCAATCCCAGATCTTGCTACAGCCTCTGTGTTTTTTTGTGTTTTCTGTATATTATCTATGTACTATAGAGCTGTGTATTAATTGTAGCATGTAACATTTTGCTTTTCTGTGGGCAAATGCTAATTGGTAACACATGGAGACACAACAGTTACACATTCGTGTCTTCGGAGTAAAAAGCTGCAGATACCAGGTTAAAAATGATACTTGTTTTTGTAAACATCATATTGAATCCACCTGCCCAAGAAAAATAATTTGCTTTTCTCCAAACCAGGTTGATTATGCTTTTCTGCGTGCTTTGTACACCAATTCCACACGAGTTTTTCCAGATAAGGCTGGATGGAACGAGAAATATCCGGTTCTGTGGTGGTTAACTCAATCGCAGATCTTGCTGCAGCTTCTGTGTTTGCTTGTGTTTTGTCGATAGTATTTATGGAAGTTGGAGTTGTGAATTCGTTCTAGCATGAAACATTTTGCTTTCTCTTGGAAAAACACTAATTGTTTTCACATGGAGACACAACAGGTACACATTCGTGTTTTCTTAGTAATAAGCTGCAGAAACCAGGTTACAAATGATATTTGTGCTTGTAAACATGACATTGAATCCACTTGCCCAAGAAAAAGACTTTGCTTTTCTCCAAAACCAGGTTGAGTCTGCTTTTCTGGGTGCTTTGCACACCAATTCCACACCAGTTTCTCCAGATAGGGCTGGATGGAATCAGAAATATCCGGTTCTGTGGTGGCTAACTCAATCCCAGCTCTTACTACTGCCTCTGAGTTTGTTTGTGTTTTCAGGATAGTATCTATGGACTTTAGAGTTGCGTATGAATTGTAGTATATAATATTATGGTTTTTCTTTGGCAAACGCTAATTGGTTTCACATGCACAACATGTACACATTCATGTTTTTTGAAGGAAAATCTGCAGACAACTTGTTAAAAATGATATTTGTGTTTGTAAACAAGACATTGAATCTACTTGCCCAATAAAAAGACTTTGCTTTTCTCCAAAACCAGGTTGACTCTGCTTTTCTGGGTGCTTTGCACACCAACTCCACACCAGTTTGTCCAGACAGGTCTGGATGGAACCAGAAATATCTGGTTCTGTGGTGGCTAACTCAGTGCCAGCTCTTGCTACAGCTTCTGTGTTTGCTTGCGTTTTCTCGATAGTATCTGTGGACTTTAGAATTCTGAATGCATTGTAGCATGTAACATTTTGTTTTTTTGTTGGCAAACGCTAACTGGTTTCACATGAAGGCACAACAGGTACACATTCATGTTTTCTGAGTAAAAACGTGCAGAAACCAGGTTAAAAATGATATTTGTGTCTGTAAACATGACATTGAATCCACTTGCCCAAGAAAAACACTTTGCTTTTCTACAAAATCAGGTTGACTCTGCTTTTCTAAATGCTTTGCACACCAACCCCCCAACACTTTGTGCGGTTAGGGCTGGATGATTCCAGAAATATCCTGTTCAGTGGTGGTTAAATCAATCCCAGCTCTTGCTACTGCTTCTGAGTGTGCTTGTGTTTTCTCGATAGTATCTGTGGACTTTAGAGTTGTGAATGCATTGTAGCGTGTAACATTTATTTTTTCTGTTGCCAAACACTAATTGGTTTCACATGGAGACACAACAGGTACACATTTGTGTTTTCTGAGTAAAAAGCTGCAGAAACCTGGTTACAAATGATATTTGTGTTTGAAATCATGACATTGCATCTACTTGCCCAAGAAAAAGACTTTGCTTTTTTCCAAAACCAGGTTGACTCTGCTTATCTGGGTGCTTTGCACACAACACCCCAAAACTTTGTCCGGATAGGGCTGGATGAAACCAGAATTATCTGGTTCTGTGGTGGTTAACTCAGTGCCAGCTCTTGCTAGAGTTTCTGCATTTACTTGTGTTTTCTTAATAGTATCTGTGGACTTTAGAGTTGTGAATGCTTTGTAGCATGTAACATTTTCTTTTCTGTTGCCAAACACTAATTGGTTTCACATGCAGACACAACAGGTACACATTCCTGTTTTCTGAGCAAAAAGCTGCAGAAACCAGGTTAAAAATGATATTTGTGTTTGTAAACATGACATTGAATCCACTTGCCCAAAAAGAGACTTTGCTTTTCCCCAAACCAGGTTGACTCTGCTTTTCTGGGTACTTTGTACACCAATTCCACACCAGTTTGTCCAGATAGGACTGGCTGAAACCAAAAACATCCTGTTCTGAGGTGGCTAACTGAATCCCAGCTCTTGCTACACTTTCTGTGTTTATTGTGGTTTGTCGATAGTGTCTGTGGACTTTAGAGTTGTGAATGCATTGTAGCATGTAACATTTTGTTTTTCTGTTGGCAAACGCTAATTGGTTTCACATGGAGAAACAACAGGTACACTTTCGTGTTTTCTAAGGAAAAACCTGCAGAAACCAGGTTACAAATGAAATTTGTGTTTGTAAACATGACATTGAATCCACTTGCCCAAGAAAAAGACTTTGCTTTTCTCCAAATCCAGGTTGACTCTGCTTTTCTGGGTGCTTTGCACACCAATTCCACACCAGTTTGTCCAGACAGGGCTGTTTGAAACCAGAAATATCTGATTCTGTGGTGGCTAACTCAATGCAAGCTATTGCTACAGCCCCTGAGTTTGTTTGTGTTTTCTGGATAGTATCTATGGACTTTAGAGTTGTGAATGCATTGTAGCATGTAAGATTTTGTTTTTCTATTGTGAAACGCTAATTGGTTTCACATGGAGACACAACAGGTACAGATTCGTGTTTTCTGAGTAAAAAGATGCAAAAACTGTTTAAATATATTTGTGTTTATAAACATGACAATGAATGACTTGCCCAAGAAAAAGACTTTGCTTTTCTCCAAAACCAGGTTGACTCTGCTGTTCTGGGTGCTTTGCACACCAATTCCACACCAGTTTGTCCGGATAGGTCTGGATGAATCCAGAAATATCCGGTACTGTTGCTAACTCAATTCCAGCTCTTGCTACAGCCTCTGAGTTTGTTTGTGTTTTCTCGATAGTATCTATGGACTTTAGAGTTGTGAATGCATTGTAGCATGTAACATTTTGTTTTTCTGTTGGCATACGCTAATTGGTTTCACATGGAGACACAACAGGTACACTTTCGAGTATTCTGAGAAAGAAGCAGCAGAAACCAAGTTAAAAATGATTTTGGTGTTTGTAAACATGACATTGAATCCACTTGTCCTAGAAAAAGACTTTACTTTTCTCCAAAACCAGGTTGAATATGCTTTTCTGGGTGCTTTGCACAAAAATTCCACACCAGCTTGACCAGATAAGGCTGGATCAAACCAGAAATATCCAGTTCTGTGGTGGCTAACTCAATCCCAGCTCTTGCTACAGCTTCTCTGTTTGCTTGTATTTTCTCAATAATATCTGTGGATTTTAGAGTTGTGAATGCATTGTAGCATGTAGCATTTTGTTTTTCTGTTGTGTAACGCTAATTGGTTTCACATGGAGACACAATAGGTACAGATTCGTGTTTTCTGAGTAAAAAGTTGCAAAAAAGCTGTTTAAATATGATTTTTGTGTTTGTAAACATGATATTGAATCCACTTGCCCAAGAAAAAGACTTTGCTTTTCTCCAAAACCAGGTTGACTCTGCTGTTCTGGGTGCTTTGCGCACCAACTCCACACCGGTTTGTCTGGATAGGCCTGATGAAACCAGATATATCCGGTTCTTTGGTGGCTATCTCAATCCCAGCTCTTGCTACAGCTTCTGTGTTTGCTTTTTTTTGTTGATAGTATCTATGCACTTTAGAGTTGTGAATGAATTGTAGCATTTAACATTATGGTTTTTCTTTTGCTAACATAATTGTTACAGCCTCTGAGTTTGTTTGTGTTTTTTTGATTGTAGCTACGTACTTTAGATTTGTGTATAAATTGCAGCATGCAACATTTTGTTTCTTGTTGGCAAATGCTAATTGGTTTTACATGAAGACAACAGTTACACATTCATCATTTCTGAGAGAAAAGCTGCAGAAACCAGGTTACAAATGATATCTGTGTTTGTGAACCTGACATTGAATGCACTTGCCCAAGAAAAAGACTTTTCTTTTCTCCAAAACCAGGTTGACTCTGCTTTTTGGGTGCTTTGCACACCAATTCCACACCAGTATTTCCGGGTAGGGCTGGATGAAACCAGAAATATCCGGTTCTGTGGTGGCAAACTCAATCCCAGCTCTTGCTACAGCTTCTGTATTTGCTTGTGTTTTCTCGATAGTATCTATGCACTTTAGAGCTGTGAATGCATTGTAGCATGTAATATTTTACTTCTTGTTGGCAAATGCTAATTGATTTCACCTGAAGGCAACAGGTACATATTCGTGTTTCCTAAGGGAAAAGCTGCAGAAACCAGGTTAAAAATGATATTTGTGTTCGTAAACATGACATTGAATGCACTTGCCCAAGAAAAAGACTTTACTTTTCTCCAAAACCAGGTTGACTCAGCTTTTCTGGGTGATTTGCACACCAACTCCACAACAGTTTTCCACAGAGGTCTGGTTGAAACCAGAAATATCCGTTTCTGTGGTGGCTAACTCAATCCCAGCTCTTGCTACAGCTTCTCTGTTCGCTTGAGTTTTCTCGATAGTATCTATGGACTTTAGAGTTGTGAATGCATTGTAGCATGTAGGATTTTGTCTTTCTGTTGGCAAACGCTAATTGGTTTCACATGGAGACACAACAGGTACACATTCGTGCTTTCTGAGTAAAAAGCTGCAGAATCCAGGTTAAAAATGATATTTATGTTTGTAAACATGACATTGAATGCACTTGCCCAAGAAAAAGACTTTGCTTTTCTCCAAAACCAGGTTGACGATGCTTTTCTGGGTACTTTGTACACCAATTCCACACCAGTTTGTCCAGATAGGACTGGATGAAACCAGAAATATCCGGTTCTGTGGTGGCTAACTCAATTCAAGCTCTTGCTACAGCTTCTGTGTTTGCTTTTGTTTTGTCGTTAGTATCTATGGACTTTAGAGTTGTGAATTCATTGTAGCATGTAATATTTTACTTCTTGTTGGCAAATGCTAATTGATTTCACCTGAAGGCAACAGGTACATATTCGTGTTTCCTAAGTGAAAAGCTGCAGAAACCAGGGTAAAAATGATATTTGTGTTTGTAAACATGACATTGAATCCCCTTGCCCAAGAAAAAGACTTTGCTTTTCTGCAAGACCAAGTTGACTCTGCTTTTCTGGGTGCTTTGCAGACCAATTCCATAACAGTTTATCCGGATAGCGCAGGCTGAAACCATAAATATCTGGTTCTGTGGTGGCTAACTCAATCCCAGCTCTTGCTACAGCTTCTGTGTTTGCTTGTGTTTTGTTGATAGTATCTATGGACTTTAGAGTTCTGAATGCATTGTAGCATGTAACAGTGTGTTTTTCCTTTGGCATACACTGATTAGTTTCGCGTGGAAACACAACAGGTACACGTTCATGTTTTCAGAGTAAAAACCTGCAGAAACCAGTTTACAAATGATATTTGTGTTTGTAAACACGACATTGAATCCACTTGCCCAAGAAAAAGACTTTGCTTTTCTCCAAAACCAGGTTCACTCTGCTTTTCTGGGTGCTTTGCACACCAACTCCACAGCAGTTTGTCCGGATAGGGCTGGATGAAACCAGAAATATCCGGTTCTGTGGTGGCTAACTCAATCCCAGCTCTTGCTACAGCTTCTGTGTTTGCGTGTGTTTTCTCGATAGTATCTGTGGACTTTAGAATTCTGAATGCATTGTAGCATGTAACATTTAGCTTTTATTTTGGCAAACGCTAATTGGTTTCACATGGAGACACAACAGGTACACGTTCCTTATTTTCTGAATAAAAATCTGCAGAAACCAGGTTAAATATTATATTTGTGTTTGTAAACATGACATTGAATGCACTTGCCCAAGAAAAAGACTTTGCTTTTCTCCAAAATCAGGTTGACTCTACTTTTATAAAAGCTTTTCACACTAACCCCCCAACACTTTGTCCGGATTGGGCTGGATGAAACCAGAAATATTCGTTTCTTTGGTGGCGAACTCAATCCCAGCTATTGCTACAGCCTCTTAGTGTGTTTGTGTTTTCTGGATAGTATCTACGGACTTTTAGTTGTGAGTGTATTGTAGCATGTAACATTTTGTTTTTCTGTTTGCAAATGCTAATTGGTTTCACATGGTGACACAACAGGTACACATTCGTGTTTTCTGAGTAAAAACCTGCAGAAACCAGGTTAAAAATGATATTTGTGTTTGTAAACATGACATTGAATCAACTTCCACAAGAAAAAAGACTTTGCTTTTCTCCAAAACCAGGTTGACTCTGCTTTTCTTGGTGATTTTTACACAGCAATTCCACACCAGTTTGTCCGGATAGGGCTGGATGACACCAGAAATATCCGGTTCTGTTTTGGCTAACTCAATCCCAGCTCTTGCTACTGCTTTTGTGTTTGCTTGTGTTTTGCCGATAGTATCTGTGGACTTTAGAATTCTGAATGCATTGTAGCATGCAACATTTTGTTTTTCTGTTGGCAAACGCTAATTGGTTTCACATGAAGACACTACAGGTACAGATTCGTGTTTTCTGAGTAAAAATCTGCAGAAACCAGGTTACAAATGCTATTTGTGTTTGTAAACATGACATTGAATCCACTTCCCCAAGAAAAAAGACTATGCTTGTCTCCAAAACCAGGTTCACTCTGCTTTTCTGGGCGCTTTGCACACCAATTCCACAACAGATTTTCCGGATAGCGCTGGCTGAAACCAGAAATATCCGGATCTGTGGTGGCTAACTCAATCCCAGGTCTTGCTACAGCTTCTGTGTTTGCTTGTGTTTTGTTGATAGTATCTATGGACTTTAGAGTTGTGAATGCATTGTAGCATGTAACAGTTTGTTTTTCTTTTGGCATACGCTGATTAGTTTTGCATGGAAACACAACAGGTACACGTTCATGTTTTCAGAGTAAAAAGCTGCAGAAACCAGGTTACAAATGATATTTGTGTTTGTAAACATGACATTGAATCCACTTGCCCAAGAAAAAGACTTTGCTTTTATCCAAAACCAGGTTGACTCTGCTTTTCAGGGTGCTTTGCACACCAACTCCACACCAGTTTGTCCGGATAGGGCTGGATGAAACCAGAAATATATGGTTCTGTGCTGGCGAACTCAATCCCAGCTCTTGCTACAGTTTCTGTGATTGCTTGTGTTTTGTCGATAGTATCTGTGGACTTTAGAATTCTGAATGCATTTTAGCATGTAACATTTTGTTTTTTCTTTTGGCAAACGCCAATTGGTTTCACATGGAGACACAACAGGTACTCATTCCTTATTTTCTGAATAAAAATCAGCAGAAACCAGGTTAATTATGTTATTTTTGTTTGTAAACATGACATTGAATCCACTTGCCAAAGAAAAAGACTTTGCTTTTCTCCAAAACCAGGTTGACTCTGCTTTTCTGGGTGCTTTGCACACCAATTACACACCATTTTCACCGGATAGGGCTGGATGAAACCAGAAATATCCGGTTCAGTGGTGGCTAACTCAATCCCACCTCTTGCTACAGCTTCTGTGTTTGCTTCTCTTCTCTCAATAGTTCTGTGGACTTTAGAGTTGTGAATGCATTGTAGCATGTAACATTTTGTTTTTCTGTTGGCAAATGCTAATTGGTTTCACATGGAGACACAACAGGTCCACGTTCCTTATTTTCTGAATAAAAAGCTGCAGAAACCAGGTTACAAATCATATTTGTGTTTGTAAACATGACATTGAATCCACTTGCCCAAGAAAAACATTTTGCTTTTCTCCAAAACCAGGTTGACTCGGCTTTTCTGGATTCTTTGCACACCAATTCCACACCAGTTTGTCTGGATAGGGCTGGATGAAACCAGAAATATCCGGATCTGTGGTGGCTAATTCAATCTCAACTCTTGCTACAGCTTCTGTGTTTGCTTGTGTTTTCTTGATAGTATCTGTGGACTTTTTAATTCTGAATGCATTATAGCATGTAACATTTTGTTTTTCTGTTGGCAAAGGCTAACTGGTTTCACATGAAGACACAACATGCACACATTCATGTTTTCTGAGTAAAAACCTGCAGAAACCAGGTTACAAATGATATTTGTGTTTGTAAACATGACATTGAATCCACTTGCCTAAGAAAAAGACTTTGCTTTTCTCCAAAACCAGGTTGACTCTGCTTTTCTGGGTGCTTTGCACACGAATTCCACAACAGTTTGTAAGGATAGCGCTGGCTGAAACCATAAAAACCCTGTTCTGTGGTGGCTAACTCAATCCCAGCTCTTGCTACAGCTTCAGTGTTTGCTTGTGTTTTCTCGATAGTATCTGTGGACTTTAGAGTTCTGAATGCATTGTAGCATGTAACATTTTGTTTTTCTGTTGGCAAACGCTAATTGGTTTCACATGAAGACTCAACAGGTACACATTCTTGTTTTCTGAGTAAAAAGCTGCTGAAACCAGGTAAAAAATGATATTTGCTTTTGTAAACATGACATTGAATCCACTTGCCCAAGAAAAAGACTTTGCTTTTCTCCAAAACCAGGTTGACTCGGCATTTGTGGGTGATTTGCACACCAATTCCACACCAGTTTGTCCAGATAAGTCTGGATGAAACCAGAAATATCCAGTTCTGTTTTGGCAGACTCAATCCCAGCTCTTGCTACAGCTTCTGTGTGTGCTTGTGTTTTCTCGATAGTATCTGTGCATTTTAGAGTTGTGAATGCATTGTAGCATGTAACATTTTGTTTTTCTGTTGGCAAAAGCTAATTGGTTACACATGGAGACAATACAGGTACACATTCTTGTTTTCTGAGTAAAAAGCAGCAGAAACCAGGTTAAAAATCATATTTGTGTTTGTAAACATGACATTGAATCCACTTGCCCAAGAAAAAGACTTTGCTTTTCTCCAAAACCAGGTTGACTCTGCTTTTCTGGGTGCTTTGCACACCAACTCCACACCAGTTGGTCCGGATAGGGCTGGATGAAACCAGAAATATCCGGTTCTGTGTTGGCTAACTCAATCCCAGCTCTTGCTACAGCTTCTGTGTTTGCTTCTGTTCTCTCGATAGTATCTGTGGACTTTAGAAATCTGAATGCATTGTAGCATGTAACATTTTGTTTTTCTGTTGGCAAATGCTAATTGGTTTCACATGGAGACACAACAGGTACACTTTCCTGTTTTCTGAGTAAAAAGCTGCAGAAATCAGGTTACAAATGATATTTGTGTTTGTAAACATGACATTGAATCCACTTGCCCAAGAAAACGACTTTGCTTTTCTCCAAAAACAGGTTGACTCGATATTTCTGGGTGATTTGCACAGCAATTCCACACCAGTTTCTCCAGATAGGTCTGGATGAAACCAGAAATATCCGGTTCTGTTTTGGCTAACTCAATCCCACCTCTTGATACAGCTTCTGTGTTTGCTTGTGTTTTCTCGATAGTATCTGTGCATTTGAGAGTTGTGAATGCATTGTAGCATGTAATATTTTGTTTTTCTGTTGGCAAACGCTAATTGGTTTCACATGAAGAAAAAACAGGTACACATTCTTGTTTTCTGAGTAAAAAGCTGCAGAAACCAGGTTACAAATGATATTTGTGTTTGTAAACATGACATTGAATCCACTTGCCCAAGAAAAAGACTTTGCTTTTCTCCAAAACAAGGTTCACTCTGCTTTTCAGGGTGCTTTGCACACCAATTCCACACCAGTTTGTCCGGATAGGGCTGGATGAAACCAGAAATATCCGGTTCTGTGGTGCCTAACACCATCCCAGCTCTTGCAACAGCTTCTGTGTTTGCTTCTGTTCTCTCGATAGTGTCTGTGGACTTTAGAAATCTGAATGCATTATAGAATGTAACATTTTGTTTTTCTGTTGGCAAATGCTAATTAGTTTCACATGAAGACACAACAGGTATACATTCATGTTTTCTGAGTAAAAAGCTGCATAAACCAGGTTAAAAATGATATTTGTGTTTGTAAACATGACATTGAATCCACTTGCCCACGAAAAAGATTTTGCTTTTCTCCAAAATCAGGTTGACTCTGCTCTTCTAAATGCTTTGCAAAGCAACCCCCCAACACTTTGTCCAGATAGGGCTGGATGAAACCAGAAATATCCGGTTCTGTGGTGCCTAACTCCATCCCAGCTCTTGCAACAGCTTCTGTGTTTGCTTCTGTTCTCTCGATAGTATCTGTGGACTTTAGAATTCTGAATGCCTTTTAGCATGTAACATTTTGTTTTTCTTTTGGCAAACGCCAATTGGTTTCACATGGAGACACAACAAGTACACGTTCCTTATTTTCTGAATAAAAATATGCAGAAACCAGGTTAAATATGATATTTGTGTTTGTAAACATGACATTGAAACCACTTGCCAAAGAAAAAGCTTTTGCTTTTCTCCAAAACCTGGTTGACTCTGCTTTTCTGGGTGCTTTGCACACCAACTCACTTCACTTTGTCTGGATAGGGCTGGATGAAACCAGAAATATCCGGTTCTGTGGTGGCTAACTCAATCCCAGCTCTTGCTACAGTTTCTCTGTTTGCTTGTGTTTTGTCGAAAGTTTCTGCGGACTTTAGAGTTGTGAATTCATTGTAGCATGTAACATTTTGTTTTCCTGTTGGCAAATGCTAATTGGTTTCACATGGAGACACAACAGGTACACATTCGTGTTTTCTGAGTAAAAACCTGCAGAAACCAGATTAAAAACAATATTTGTGTTTGCTAACATGACATTGAATCCACTTGCCCAAGAAAACGACTTTGCTTTTCTCCAAAACCAGTTTGACTCTGTTTTTCTGGGTCCTGTGCACATGAATGCCACACGAGTTTGTCCAGATATATCTGGATCTAACAAGAAATATCCGGTTCTCTGTGGGTAAATGTATAACTGATTTTAAAACAGCATATGTGTTTGTTAGTGAATTCTGGATATTATCTATGAACGTTAGAGTTTTGAATGAATTTTAGCAAGTAACATTTTGTGTTTATGTTGGCAAAGCTAATAGGTTCCACAGGGAGACACAAGAGGTACACATTTGAGTTTTCTGAGTAGAATGCTATAGAAAGCTGGTTAAAAATGTTATTTGTGTTTGTAAACATGACATTGTATCCACTTGCCCAAGAAAAATACCTTGCTTTTCTCCAAAACCAGGTTGACTCTGCTTTTCTGGGTTCTTTGCACACCAATTTCACACCAGTTTGTCCGGATAGGGCTCGATGAAACCAGAAATATCCGGTTCTGTGGTGGCTAACTCAATCCCACCTCTTGCTACAGCTTCTGTGTTTGCTAGTGTTTTCTCGAAAGTATCTGTGGACTTTAGAATTCTGAATGCATTGTAGCATGTAACGTTTTGGTTTTTTGTTGGCAAATGCTCACTGGTTTCCCATGAAGACACAACATGCACACATTCATGTTTTCTGAGTAAAAAGCTGCAGAAACCAGGTTAAAATGATATTTGTGTTTGTAAACATGACATTGAATCCACTTGCCCAAGAAAATCACTTGGCTTTTCTGCAAAATCAGGTTGACTCTGCTTTTCTAAATGCTTTGCACACCAACCCCCCTACACTTTGTGCGGATAGGGCCGGATGAAACCAGAAATATCCTGTTCTGTGGTGGTCAAATCAATCCAAATTCTTGCTACATCCTCTTTGTTTGCTTGTGATTTGTTGATAGTATCTGTGGACTTTAGAGTTCTGAATGCATTGTAGCATGTATCATTTTGTTTTTCAGTTTGCAAATGCTAATTGGTTTCACATGGAGACACAAGAGGTACACATTCGTGTTTTCTGAATAAAAAGCTGCAGAAACCATCTTAAAAATTATATTTGTGTTTGTAAACATGACATTGAATCCACTTGGCTAAGAAAAAGGCTTTGCTTTTCTCCAAAACCAGGTTGACTCTGCTTTTCTGGGTGCTTTGCACACCAACTCCACTCCAGTTTGTCTGGATAGGGCTGGATGAAACCAGAAATATATGGTTCTGTGGTGGGGAACTCAATCCCAGCTCTTGCTACAGCCTCTTAATTTGTTTGTGTTTTCTCGATAGTATCTATGGACTTCAAAGTTGTGAATGACTTGTGGCATGTAACTTTATGTTTTGCTGTTGGCAAACGCTAATTGGTTTTGCATGAAGACACTACAGGTACACATTCGTGCTTTCTGAGTAAAAAGCTGCAGAAACCAGGTTAAAAATGATATTTGTGTTTGTAAACATGACATTGAATCCACTTGCCCAAAAAAACGACTTTGCTTTTCTCCAAACCCAGGTTGACTCGGCTTTTCTGGGTTCTTTGCGCACCGATTCTACACCAGTTTGCCCAGATAGGTCTGGATGAAATCAGAAATGTCAGGTTCCCTTTTGGCTAATTCAATCCCAGCTCTTGATACAGCTTCTGTGCTTGCTTGTGTTTTGTCGATAGTATCTTTGCATTTTAGAGTTGTGAATGCATTCTAGCATGTAACATTTTGTTTTTCTGTTGGCATACGCTAATTGGTTTCACATGGAGACAACAGGTACACATTCGTGTTTTCTGAGTAAAAAGCTGCAGAAAACAGGTTAAAAATGATATTTGTGTTTGTATACATGACATTGAATCCACTTGCCCAAGAAAAAGACTTTGCTTTTCTCAAAAACCAGGTTGACTCTGCTTTTCTGGGTGCTTGGCAAACCAACTCCTCACCAGTTTGTCCGGATAGGGCTGGATGAAACCAGAAATATCCGGTTCTGTGGTGGCTAACTCAATCCCAGCTCTTGCTACAGCTTCTGTGTTTGCTTCTGTTCTCTCGATGGTATCTATGGACTTTAGAATTCTGAATGCATTTTAGCATGTAACATTTTGTTTTTCTTTTGGCAAATGCCAATTGGTTTCACATGGAGACACAACAAGTACACGTTCCTTATTTTCTGAATAAAAATATGCAGAAACCAGGTTAAATATGATATTTGCGTTTGTAAACATGACATTGAATCCACTTGCCCAAGAAAAAGACTTTGCTTTTCTCCAAAACCTGGTTGATTCTGCTTTTCTGGGTGCTTTGCACACCAACTCCACTCCAGTTTGTCTGGATAGGGCTGGATGAAACCAGAAATATCCGGTTCAGTGGTGGCTAACTCAATCCCAGCTCTTGCTACAGTTTCTGTGATTGCTTGTGTTTTGTTGATGGTATCTGTGAACTTTAGAGTTGTGAATGCATTGTAGCATGTAACATTTTGTTTTCCTGTTTGCAAATGCTAATTGGTTTCACATGGAGACACAACTGGTACACATTCGTGTTTTCTGAGTAATAACCTGCAGAAACCAGATTAAAAATAATGTTTGTGTTTGCTAACGTGACTTTGAATCCACTTGCCCAAGAAAACGACTTTGCTTTTCTCCAAAACCAGTTTGACTCTGTTTTTCTGGGTCCTTTGCACATGAATGCCACACGAGTTTGTCCAGATATATCTGGATCTAACCAGAAATATCCGGTTCTCTGTGGGTAAATGTATAACTGATTTTAAAACAGCATATGTTTTTGTTAGTGAATTCTGGATATTATCTATGAACGTTAGAGTTTTGAATGAATTTTAGCAAGTAACATTTTGTGTTTATGTTGGCAAATCTAATAGGTTCCACAGGGAGACACAACAGGTACACATTCGAGTTTTCTGAGTAGAATGCTATAGAAACCTGGTTAAAAATGTTATTTGTGTTTGTAAACTTGACATTGTATCCACTTGCCCAAGAAAAATACCTTGCTTTTCTCCAAAACCAGGTTGACTCTGCTTTCCTGGGTCGTTTGTACAAGAATTCCACACTAGTTTGTCCAGATAGGTCGGATCTCACCAGAAATTTCCTGTTATGTTCGGTCTAACTCAATCCCTTCTCATGCTACAGCCTCTGTGTTTGTTTCTGTTTTCTGGATATTATCTTTGAACTTCAGAGTTTGCAATGAATTCTGACATGTAACACTTTGTATTTTTGTTGCCAAACTCTAATTGGTTCCACATGGAGAAACAACAGGCACACATAAGAGTTTTCTGAGTAGAATGCTACAGAAACCAGGTTAAAAATGCAATTTGTGTTTGCTAACATGACATTGAATACACTTGCCCATGAAAAAGACTTTGCTTTTCTCCACAACCTGTTTGACTGTGTTTTCTGTGTCCTTTGCACACGAATTCCACACGAATTTGTCCAGATAGTTCTGGATCTAACCAGAAATACCCATTACTTTCTGCCTAACTCAATCCCAGCTCTTGCTACAGCCTCTGTGTTTGTTTCTGTTTTCTGGATATTATCAATTTACTTTAGAGTGTGGAATGAATTCTGGCATATAACACTTTGTTTTTTTGTTGGCACACACTAATTGCTTCCACAAGGAGACACAACAGGTACACATTTGTGTTTTCTGAGTAGAATGCTACAGAAACCAGATTAAAAATGATATTTGTGTTTGATAACATGACATTGAATCCACTTGCCCATGAAAAAGACTTTGCTTTTCTCCAAAACCAGTTTGACTCTGATTATCTGGGTCCTTTGCACACGAATTCCACACAGGTTTATCCAGTTTGTTCTGGATCAAACCAGAAATATCCGGTTCTGCTGTGGCTAAATGAATATCAGCTTTTAAAACAGCCTGTGTGTTTCTTGGTTTTCTGGATGTTCTCTTTGATCTTTAGAGTTTGGAAGGAATTTAGCACGTAACATTTTTTTTTTTTTTGGGAAACACAATTTGTTTCAATGTGGAGACACAAAAGATACACATGTGAGTTGTCAGAGTAGAATACTACAGAAACAAAGTTAAAAATGATATTTGTGCTTGCTAACATGACATTGAATCCACTTGCCCAAGAAAAAGACGTTGCTTTTCTCCAAAACCAGTTTGACTCTGCTTTTTTGGGTCCTTTGCACACGAATTCCACATGAGTTTGTCCAGTTAGGTCTGGATCAATCCAGAAATAGCCAGTTCTGTTGTGGATAAATGAATATCAGCTTTTAAAACAACCTGTGTGTTTGTTAGTCTTTTCTGGATATTAACTATGAACTTTAGAGTTTGGAATGAATTCTGACATGTAACATTTTGTTTTCCTGTTGGCAAACACTACTTGTATTCACGTGGAGACACAACAGGTACGCATGTGAGTTGTCTGAGTAGAATGCTACAGAAACCAGGTTAAAAATGATATTTGAGTTTGTAAACATGACATTGAATCCACTTCCCCATGTAAAAGACTTTCCATTTCTGCATAACCAGTTTGACTGTGCTTTTCTGGGTCCTTTGCATAAGAATGCCACACGAATTTGTCCAGATAGGTCTGGATCAAACCAGAAATATCCGGTTCTGGTGTGCCTAAATGAATATCATCTTTTAAAACAGCCTGTGTGTTTGTTAGTCTTTTCTGGATATTAACTATGAACTTTAGAGATTGGAATGAATTCTGACATGTAACATTTTGTTTTCTGTTGCCAATCACTAATTGGATTCAAAGGGAGAAACAACAGTTACACATTCGAGTTTTCTGAGTAGAATGTACAGAAACCAGGTTCAAAATGATATTTGTGTTTGCTAACATGACATTGAATCCACTTGCCCAAGAAAAAGACTTTGCTTTTCTCCAAAATCATTTCCAATATTCTTTTCTTGGTCCTTTGCACAAGATTTCCACAGCATTATGTCCAGAACGTCTGGAACTATGAAGAAATTTCCGGTTCTGTTCTGCCTAACTCAATCCCACATGACTTTGTCCAGATAGGTGTGGATCAAACCAGAAATATCCGGTTCTGGTGTGCCTAAACGAATATCAGCTTTGAAAACTGCCTGTGTGTTAGTGATTTCTGTATATTTTCTATGAACTTCAGAGTTTTGAATCAATTTTAGCATGTAACACTTTGTTTTTTTTGTTGGAAACACTATTTGGTTCCACATGGAGACACAACAGTTACACATAAGTGTTTTCAGAGTAGAATGCTACAGAAACCAGGTTAAAACTGATATTTGCGACTGTAAACATGACATTGAATCCATTTGCCCAAGAGAAAGACCTTGCTTTTTTTCAAAACCAGTTGGACTTTGCTTTTCTGGGCGCTTTGCACATGAATTCCACATGAGTTTGTCCAGATATGTCTGGATCTAACCAGAAAGATCCGGGTCTATTCTGCTAACTCAATCCCAGCTCTTGCTACAGCTTCTGTGTTTCTTTCTGTTTTGTGGATATTTTCTATTAAGTTTAGAGTTTTGAATGAATTTTAGCATGTTACATTTTGTTTTTCTGTTGGAAACGCTACTTGATTCACATGGAGACACAATGGGTGTACATAAGAGATTTCTGAATAGAATACTACAGAAACCAGGTTAAAAATGATATTTGTGTTTGTAAACATGACATTGAATCCACTTGCCGAAGAAAAAGACTTTGCTTTTCTCCTTACAAGATTGATTCTGCTTTTCTGTGTCCTTTGCACACGAATTCCACACGAGTTTGTCCCGATAGGTCTGGATCTAACCAGAAATACCCGTTTCTGTTCTGCCTAACTCAATCCCAGCTCTTGCCACAGCCTCTCTGTTTGTTTCTGTTTTCTGGATATTTACAATGAACTTTGGAGTTTTGAATGAATTTTAGCCTGTAACATTGTGTTTTTTTGTTGGAAAAGCTAATACGTTCCACATGGAGACAAAACAGGTACACATAAGAGATTTCTGGGTACAATACTACAGAAACCAGGTTCAAAATGACATTTGAGTTTGTAAACATGACATTGAATCCACTTACCATGAAAAAGACTTTGCTTTGCAACAAAACCACTTTGACTCTGCTTTTCTGGGTCCTTTGCACATGAATTCCTCACCAGTTTGGCCAGATAGCTCTGGATCTAACCAGAAATATCCGGTTCTGTTGTGGGTAAATGAATATCAGCTTTAAAATAGCTTGTGCGTTTGTTAGTGTTTTCTGGATATTTTCTATGAACTTTAGATTTTTGAATGAATTTTAGCATGTTACATTTTGTTTTTCTGTTGGAAACGCTACTGGATTCACATGGAGACACAACGGGTGTACATAAGAGATTTCTGAATAGAATACTACAGAAACCAGGTTAAAAATGATATTTGTGTTTGTAAACATGACATTGAATCCACTTGCCGAAGAAAAAGACTTTGCTTTTCTCCTTACAAGATTGATTCTGCTTTTCTGTGTCCTTTGCACAAGAATTCCACACGAGTTTGTCCCGATAGGTCTGGATCTAACCAGAAATACCCATTTCTGTTCTGCCTAACTCAATCCCAGCTCTTGCCACAGCCTCTGTGTTTGTTTCTGTTTTCTGGATATTTACAATGAACTTTGGAGTTTTGAATGAATTTTAGCATGTAACATTGTGTTTTTTGTTGGAAACACTAATTCATTCCACATGGAGCACAACAGGTACACATAAGTGATTTCTGAGTAGAATGCTACAGAATCCAGGTTCAAAATGACAATTGTGTTTGTAAACATGACATTGAATCCACTTGCCCACAAAAACGACTTTACTTTTCAACAAAACCACTTTGGTTCTGCTTTTCTGGCTCCTTTGCACAAGATTTCCACATGAGTTTGTCCAGATAGGTCTGGATCTTACCAGAAATATACGGTTCCATTGTGGATAAATGAATATCAGCTTTTAAAACAGCCTGAGTGTTTGTTAGTGTTTTCTGTATATTATCAATAACGTTAGAGTTTTGAATGAACTTTAGCATGTTAAATTTTGTTTTTATGTTGGCAAATGCTAATTGGTTCCACATGGAGACAAAACAGGTACACATAAGTGTTTTCTGAGTAGAATGCTACAGAAACCAGGTTCAAATTTATATTGTGTTTGTTAACATGACATTGAATCCACTTGCCCAAGAAAAAGACCTTGCTTTTCTCCAAAACCAGTTTCAATATTCTTTTCTGTGTCCTCTGCACAAGAATTCCACACGAGTTTTTCCAGATAGGTCTGGATCTAACCAGAAAGATCCGGGTCTGTTCTGGCTAACTCAATCCCAGCTCTTGCTACAGCCTCTGTGTTTGTTTCTGTTTTCTGGATATTATCTATGAACTTTAGAGATTGGAATGAATTCTGGCATGTAACACCTTGTGTTTTTGTTGGCAAACACTAACTGGTAACAAATGGAGACACAACAGGTACACATTCGAGTTTTCTGAGTAGAATGCTACAGAAACCAGGTTCAAAATGATATTTGTGTTTGATAACATGACATTGAATCCACTTGCCCAAGAAAAAGTCTTTGCTTTTCTGCAAAACTAGTTTCAATATACTTTTCTGTGTCTTCTGCACATGAATTCCACATGAGTTTTTCCAGATAGGGCTGGATCTAATCAGAAATACCCTGTTCTGTTCTGCCGCTGTCTGTAGCATGGAAATAGGCATACACAATGTGCGCAATGTCTGTATCCTTGGACAGAGCTTACAGGAGTTCTGTAACCTGAGTGTAGTCAGATGCAGCGTACATGAGTTCTGAATTACAGGTGTGGAACGAAGCAGTTTGGAAGAGTTCTGTAGCCTGGGAGTAGGCTTTCGGAATATGCGGGATTTCTGTAGCCTGTCTATAGGAGACGCAGCTTACGGTCGTTCTGCTTCCTGGCTGTAGAGAGATTCAGTTTACGGGAGTTCTGTATGCTAGTGGAGTGCAATGCTATTTCAAAGTTCTGTTGACTGGGAAAAGGGTGACACAATGTGTGCAATGTCTGTATCCTTAGACAGAGCTTACAGGTGTTCTGTAACCTGAGTGTAGTCAGATGCAGCTTACATGAGTTCTGTATTACAGGTGGGATGAAGTTGTTTGGAAGAGTTATGTAGCCTGGGAATAGGCATTCACAATATGCGGGATTTCTGTAGCCTGTCTATAGTAAATGGAGCTTATGGTTGGTCTGCTTCCTGGCTGTAGTGACATTCAGTTCAGAAGAGTTCTGTATGCTAGTGGAGTCAATGGTGATTCGGAGGTCTGTTGCCTGGGAATAGGCTTACCCCATGTGTGCAATGTTTGTAGCCTGCGTGTAGGAAACTGAGCTTACAGGAGTTCTGTAACCTGAGTGCAGTCAGATGCAGCGTACATAAGTTCTGTATCGGAGTTGTGGATGTAAGCAGTTTGGAAGAGTTCTCTAGCCTTTGAGTAGGCATTCAAAATATGCGTGATTACTGTAGCCTGACTCTAGGATGCACAGCTTATAGGTGTTCTGCGTCCTGGCTGTAGAGAGATTCAGTACACGGGAGTTCTGTATGCTAGTGGAGTGCAATGCTGTTTCAGAGTTCTGTTTCCGGGGAATAGGATGGCACAATGTGCACAATGTCTATATCCTTAGGTAGAGCTTACAGGAGTTTTGTAACCTGAGTGTAGTGAGTGCAGCTTACATGAGTTCTGTATCGGAGGTGTGGATGTAAGCAGATCGTAAGAATTCTGTAGCCTGGGAGTAGGCATTCGCAATATGCGGGATTTCTGTAGCCTGTCTGTAGGAAACGCAGCTTATACGAATTCTACATACAGGCTCTAGAGATATTCAGTTCACAGGAGTACTGTATGCTAGTGGAGGGCAATGCTATTTCAGAGTTCTGTTGCCTGTGAATAGGAGGACACAATGTACACAATGTCTGTGTACTCAGACAGAGCTTACAGGAGTTCTTTAACCTGAGTGTAGTGAGGTGCAGCTTACATGAATTCTGTATCGGAGGTGTGTAACGAAGCAGTTTGTTAGAGTTCTGTAGCCTCGGAGTAGGCATTAGCAATATGCGCGATTTCTGTAGCCTGACTCTAGGATGTGCAGCTTATACGAATTCTGGATACAGGCTGTAGAGAGATTCAGTTCATGGGAGTTCTGTATGCTAGTGGAGTGCAAAGCTGTTTCAGGGTTAGGTAGCCTGGGAACACGCTTACACAATGTGAGCAATTTTGATAGCCTGAGTGTAGGAGACAGAGCTTACAGGAATGCTGCAACCCTAGTGTAGTGATTTACAGCATACATGAGTTGTGTATTGTTGGTGTAGAACGAAGCACTTTGGAAGGATTCTGACGCCTGGGAGTAGGCATTCGCAATATGCGGGATTTCTGTAGCCTGTCTATAGGAAATGCAGCTTATATTCTGTCTGCTTCCTGGCTTTAGAGAGGTTCAGCTCACGGGAGTTCTGTATGCTAGTGGAGTGCAAAGCTGTTTCAGTGGTCTGTAGCCTGGGAATAGGCTTACCCCATGTGCACAATGTCTGTAGCCTGAGTGTAGGAGACAGAGATTAAAGCAGTTCTGTAACCTGAGTTTAGTCAGATGCAGTGTACATGAGTTCTGTATCAGAGGTGTGCATGTAAGCAGTTTGGAAGTGTTCTGTAGCCTGGGAGTAGTCATTCGCAATATGCGGGATTTCGGTAGCCTGTCTATAGGAAAGGCAGCTTATATTCAGTCTGCTTCCTGGCTGCAGAGAGATTCAGTTCATGGGAGTTCTGTATGATAGTGGAGTACAAAGCTGTTTCAGCAGTCTGTATCCTGGGAATAGGCATACACAATGTGTGCAATGTCTGTAGCCTGAGTGTAGGAGACAGAGCTTACACAAGTTCTGTAACCTGAGTGTAGTCAGATGCAGTGCACATAGTTCTGTATTACACGTGTGGAACGAAGCAGTTTGGATTAGTTCTGTATCCTGGGAGTAGGCATTTGCAATATGCGGGATTTCTGTAGCCTGTCTATAGTAAACGCAGCTTATGGTCGGTCTGCTTCCTGGCTGTAGAGAAATTCAGTTTACGGGAGTTCTGTATGCTGGTGGAGTACAAAAGTGTTTCAGCTGTCTGTAGCATGGAAATAGGCATACAGAATGTGGGCAATGTCTGTATCCTTAGACAGAGCTTACAGGAGTTCTGTAACTTGAGTGTAGTCAGATGCAGCTTACATGAGTTCTGTATTACAGGTGTGGAACGAAGCAGTTTGGAAGAGTTTTGTAGCCTGGGAGTAGGCATTCGGAATATGCGAGATTTCTGTAGCCTGTCTATAGGAGACGCAGCTTACGGTCGGTCTGCTTCCTGGCTGTAGAGAGATTCAGTTTACGGGAGTTCTGTATGCTAGTGGAGTGCAATGCTATTTCAGAGTTCTGTTGACTGGGAAAAGGGTGACACAATGTGTGCAATGTCTGTATCCTTAGACAGAGATTACAGGTGTTCTGTAACGTGAGTGTAGTCAGGTGCAGCTTACATGAGTTCTGTATTACAGGTGTGGAGTGAAGCAGTTTGGAAGAGTTTTGTAGCCAGGGAGTAGGCATTAGGAATATACGGGATTTCTGTAGCCTGTCTATTCGAGATGCAGCTTACGGTCGGTCTGCTCCCTGGCTGTAGAGAGTCAGTTTACGGGAGTTCTGTATGCTAGTGGAGTGCAATGCTATTTCAGAGTTCTGTTGACTGGGAAAAGGGTGACACAATGTGTGCAATGTCTGTATCCTTAGACAGAGCTTACAGGTGTTCTGTAACCTGAGTGTAGTCAGATGCAGCTTACATGAGTTCTGTATTACAGGTGTGGAGTGAAGCTGTTTGGAAGAGTTCTGTAGCCTGGGAGTAGGCATTCACAATATGCGCGATTTCAGTAGACTGTCTATAGGAAACGCAGCTTATGGTCGGTCTGCTTCCTGGCTGTAGAGAGATTCAGTTCAGGGGAGTTCTGTATGCCAGTGGAGTCAATGGTATTTCAGAGTTCTTTTGCCTGGGAATAGGCTTACCCCATGTGTGCAATGTTTGTAGCCTGCGTGTAGGAAACTGAGCTTACAGGAATTCTGTAACCTGAGTTTAGTCAGATGCAGCGTACATGAGTTCTGTATCGGAGTTGTGGATGTAAGCAGTTTCGAAAAGTTCTGTAGCCTGGGAGTAGGCATTCGAAATATGCGTGATTACTGTAGCCTGACTCTAGGATGCACAGCTTATAGGTGTTCTGCGTCCTGGCTGTAGAGAGATTCAGTACACGGGAGTTCTGTATGCTAGTGGAGTGCAATGCTGTTTCAGAGTTCTGTTTCCGGGGAATAGGATGGCACAAAATGCACAATGTCTGTATCCTTTGGTAGAGCTTACAGGAGTTTTGTAACCTGAGTGTAGTGAGTGCAGCTTACATGAGTTCTGTATCGGAAGTGTGGATGTAAGCAGTTCGTAAGAATTCTGTAGCCTGGGAGTAGGCATTCGCGATATGCGCGATTTCTGTAGTCTGACTCTAGGATGTGCAGCTTATAGGAATTCTGGATACAGGCTGTAGAGAGATTCAGTTCATGGGAGTTCTGTATGCTAGTGGAGTGCAATGCTGTTTCAGGGTTAGGTAGCCTGGGAACACGCTCACACAATGTGAGCAATTTCGATAGCCTGAGTGTAGGAGACAGAGCTTACAGGAGTTCTGCAACCCTAGTGTAGTGATTTACAGCATACATGAGTTGTGTATTGTTGGTGTAGAACGAAGCACTTTGGAAGGATTCTGACGCCTGGGAGTAGGCATTCGCAATATGCGGGATTTCTGTAGCCTGTCTATAGGAAACGCAGCTTATGTTCTGTCTGCTTCCTGGCTGCAGAGAGATTCAGTTCACGGGAGTTCTTTATGCTATTGGAGTGCAAAGCTGTTTCAGTGGTCTGTAGCCTGGGAATAGGCTTACCCCATGTGCGCAATGTGTGTAGCCTGAGTGTAGGAGACAGAGCTTACAGGAGTTCTGTAACCGGCGTTATTCAGATGCAGTGTACATGAGTTCTGTATTGGAGGTATTCATGTAAGCAGTTTGGAAGAGTTCTGTAGCCTGGGAGTAGGGATTTGCAATGTGCGGGATTTCTGTAGCCTGACTCTAGGATGCGCAGCTTATGGGCGTTCTGCCTCCTGGCTGTAGAGAGTTGCAGTTAACGGGAGTTCTATATGCTAGTGGAGTGCAATGCTGTTTTAGAGTCCTGTTTGCTCTGAATCGGATGACACAGTGTGCGTAATATGTGTATCCTTGTACAGAGCTACTAGTTGTTCTGTAACTTGTGTTTAGAAAGATGCATTTTACATGAGTTCTGTATCAGATGTGTGTAACGAAGCAGTTTGTAAGAGTTCTGTAGCCTGGGAGTAGGCATTCACAATATGGGGAATTTCTGTAGCCTGACTCTGGGATGTGCATACTATAGGATTTCCAGATACAGGCTGCAGAGATATTCAGTTCATGGGAGTTCTGTATGCTAGTGGAGTACAAAGCTGTTTCAGCTGTCTGTATCCTGGTAATAGGCATACACAATTTGCGCAATGTCTGTAGCCTGAGTGTAGGAGACAGAGCTTACAGGAGTACTGTAAACTGAGTTTAGTCTGATGCAGCGTACATGAGTTCTCTATCGGAGGTGTGGAACAAAGCAGTTTGGAAGAGTTCTGTAGCCTCGAAGTAGGCATTCGCAATATGCGGGATTTCTGTAGCCTGACTCTGGGATGTGCAGCTTATAGAAATTCTGGATACAGGCTGTAGAGAGATTCAGTTCATGGGAGTTCTCTATGCTAGTGGAATGCACAGCTGTTTCAGCGTTCTGTAGCCTGGGAATACGCTTACACAATGTGAGCAATTTTGGTAGCCTGAGTGTAGGAGAGAGAGCGTACAGGAGTTCTCTATCCGGAGTTTATTCAGATGCAGCGTACATGAATTCTGTATTACAGGTGTGGAACGAAGCAGTTTGGAACAGTTCTGTAGCCTGGGAGTAGGCATTCGCAATATGCGGGATTACTGTAGCCTGTCTATAGGAAACGCAGCTTATTTTCTTTCTGCTTCCTGGCTGCAGACAGTTTCAGTCCACGTGAGTTCTGTATGCTAGTGGAGTGCAAAGCTGCTTGAGCGGTCTGTAGCCTGGGAATAGGCTTACCCCATGTGTGCAATGTCTATAGCCTGAGTGTAGGAGACAGAGCTTACAGGAGTTCTGTAACCTGAGTTTAGTCAGATGCTGTGTACATGAGTTCTGTATCGGAGGTGTGGATGTAAGCAGTTTGGATGAGTTCTGTAGCCTGGGAGTAGGGATTCGCAATATGCGGGATTTCTGTAGCCTGTCTATATGAAACGAGCTTATGGTTGGTCTGCTTCTAGGCTGTAGAGATATTCAGTTCATGGGAATTCTGTATGCTAGTGGAGTGCAATGCTATTTCAGATTTCTCTTGCCTGGGAATAGGATGACACAATGTGCGCAATGTCTGTGTCCTTAGACAGAGATTGCAGGATTTCTGTAACCTGAGTGTAGTGAGGTGCAGCTTACATGAGTTCTGTATTGGAGGTGTGTAACGAAGCAGTTTGTAAGAGTTCTGTATCCTGGGAGTAGGCATTCGCAATATGCGGGATTTCTGTAGCCTACTTATAGAAAACGCAGCTGATGGTCAGTCTGTTTCCTGGCTGTAGAGAGATTCAGTTCATGGGAGTTCTGTATGATAGTGGAGTGCTCAGCTGTTTCAGCGTTCTGTAGCCTGGGAATACGCTTACACAATGTGAGCAATTTTGGTAGCCTGAGTGTAGGAGATAGAGGATAAAGGAGTTCTGCCACCTGAGTGTAGTGATTTAAAGCATACATGAGTTCTGTATCGTAGGTGTGGAACGAAGCACTTAGGAAGGGTTCTGAGGCCTGGGAGTAAGCTCGCAATATATGGGATTTCTGTAGCTTGCCTGTAGGAAACCCAGCTTATGGTCGGTCTGCTTCCTGGCTGTAGAGAAATTCAGTTTACGGGAGTTCTGTATGCTAGTGGAGTACAAAACATTTTGTTTTTCTGTTGGCAAACGCTAATAGGTTTCACATGCAGACACAACAGGTACACATTTGTGTTTTCTGAGTAAAAAGCTGCAGAAACCAGGTTACAAATGATATTTGTGTTTGTAAACATGACATTGAATCCACTTGCCCAAGAAAAAGACTTTGCTTTTCTCCAAAACCAGGTTGACTCTGCTTTTCTGGGTGCTTTGCACACCAACTCCACACCAGTTTGTCCAGATAGGTCTGGATGGAACCAGAAATATCTGGTTCTGTGGTGGCTAACTCAATGCCAGCTCTTGCTACAGCTTCTGAGTGTGCTTGTGTTTTCTCGATAGTATCTGTGGGCTTTAGAGTTGTGAATGCATTGTAGCGTGTAACATTTTTTTTTTCTGTTGGCAAAAGTTAATTGGTTTCACATGGAGACACAACAGGTACACATTTGTGTTTTCTGAGTAAAAAGCTGCAGAAACCAGGTAAAAAATGATATTTGTGTTTGTAAACATGACATTGCATCTACTTGCCCAAGAAAAAGACTTTGCTTTTTTCCAAAACCAGGTTGACACTGCTTATCTGGGTGCTTTGCACACAACACCCCAAAACTTTGTCCGGATAGGGCTGGATGAAACCAGAAATATCTGGTTCTGTGGTGGTTAACTCACTGCCAGCTCTTGCTAGAGAATCTGCATTTACTTGTGTTTTCTTAATAGTATCTGTGGACTTTAGAGTTGTGAATGCTTTGTAGCATGTAACATTTTGTTTTCTGTTGCCAAACACTTATTGGTTTCACATGCAGACACAACAGGTACACATTCCTGTTTTCTGAGCAAAAAGCTGCAGAAACCAGGTTAAAAATGATATTTGTGTTTGTAAACATGACATTGAATCCACTTGCCAAAGAAAAAGACTTTGCTTTTCTCCAAAACCAGGTTGACTCTGCATTTCTGGGTGCTTTGCACACCAATTCCACACCAGTTTGTCCGGATAGGGCTGGATGAAACCAGAAATTTCCTGTTCTGTTTTGGCTAACTCAGTGCCAGCTCTTGCTAAAGTTTCTGTGTTTCCTTGTGTTTTCTTGATAGTATCTGTGGACTTTAGAGTTGTGAATGCATTGTAGCATGTAACATTTTGTTTTTCTGTTGGCAAACGCTAATTGGTTTCACATGGAGACACAACAGGTACACGTTTGTGTTTTCTGAGTAAACAGCTGCAGAAACCAGGTTACAAATGATATTTGTGTTAGTAAACATGACACTGAATTAACTTGCCCAAGAAAAAACATTGCTTTTCTCCAAAACCAGGTTGACTCTGCTTTTTTGGGTGCTTTGCACACCAGTTCCCCATAAGTTTGTCCGGATAGCGCAGGCTGAAACCAAAAACATCCGGTTCTGAGGTGGCTAACTGAATCCCAGCTCTTGCTACACTTTCTGTGTTTATTGTGGTTTGTCGATAGTATCTGTGGACTTTAGAGTTGTGAATGCATTGTAGCATGTAACATTTTGTTTTCTGTTTGCAAACGCTAATTGGTTTCACATGGAGAAACAACAGGTACACTTTCGTGTTTTCTAAGTAAAAACCTGCAGAAACCAGGTTACAAATGATACTTGTGTTTGTAAACATCACATTGAATCCACTTGCCCAAGAAAAAGACTTTGCTTTTCTCAAACCAGGTTGACTCTGCTTTTCTGGGTGCTTTGCACACCAATTCCACACCAGTTTGTCCAGACAGGGCTGTTTGAAACCAGAAATATCTGATTCTGTGGTGGCTAACTCAATGCAAGCTATTGCTGCAGCCCCTGAGTTTGTTTGTGTTTTCTGGATACAGTCTATGGACTTTAGAGTTGTGAATGCATTGTAGCATGTAAGATTTTGTTTTTCTGTTGGCAAAGGCTAATTGGTTTCACATGGAAACACAACAGGTACACATTCGTGTTTTCTGAGTAAAACATGCAGAAACCAGGTTAAAAATGCAATTTGTGTTTGTAAACATGACATTGAATCCACTTGCCCAAGAAAAAGACTTTTCTTTTCTCCAAAACCAGGTTTACTCTGCTTTATGTGTGCTTTGCACACCAATTCCCCACCAGTATTTCCAGATAGGGCTGGATGAAACCAGAAATATCCGGTTCTGTGGTGGCAAACTCAATACCAGCTCTTGCTACAGCTTCTGTATTTGCTTGTGTTTTCTCGATAGTATCTATGAACTTTAGAGTTGTGAATGCATTGTAGCATGTAATATTTTACTTCTTGTTGGCAAATGCTAATTGATTTCACCTGAAGGCAACAGGTACATATTCGTGTTTCCTAAGGGAAAAGCTGCAGTAACCAGGTTAAAAATGATATTTGTGTTCTTAAACATGACATTGAATGCACTTGCCCAAGAAAAAGACTTTGCTTTTCTCCAAAACCAGGTTGACTCTGCTTTTCTGGGTGCTTTGCACACCAATTCCACAACAGTTTTCCACAGAGGTCTGGTTGAAACCAGAAATATCCGGTTCTGTGGTGGCTAACTCAATCCCAGCTCTTGCTACAGCTTCTCTGTTCGCTTGAGTTTTCTCGATAGTATCTATGGACTTTAGAGTTGTGAATGCATTGTAGCATGTAGGATTTTGTCTTTCTATTGGCAAACGCTAATTGGTTTCACATGGAGACACAACAGGTACACATTCGTGCTTTCTGAGTAAAAAGCTGCAGAATCCAGGTTAAAAATGATATTTATGTTTGTAAACATGACATTGAATGCACTTGCCCAAGAAAAAGACTTTGCTTTTCTCCAAAACCAGGTTGACTCTGCTTTTCTGGGTACATTGTACACCAATTCCACACCAGTTTGTCCAGATAGGACTGGATGAAACCAGAAATATCCGGTTCTGTGTTGGCTAACTCAATTCCAGCTCTGCTACAGCTTCTGTGTTTGCTTTTGTTTTGTCGTTAGTATCTATGGACTTTAGAGTTGTGAATTCATTGTAGCATGTAATATTTTACTTCTTGTTGGCAAATGCTAATTGACTTCACCTGAAAGCAACAGGTACATATTCGTGTTTCCTAAGTGAAAAGCTGCAGAAACCAGGGTAAAAATGATATTTGTGTTTGTAAACATGACATTGAATCCCCTTGCCCAAGAAAAAGACTTTGATTTTCTCCAAAACCAGGTTGACTCTGCTTTTCAGGGTGCTTTGCACACCAATTCCACACCAGTTTGTCCGGATAGGACTGGATGAAACCATAAATATCCGGTTCTGTGGTGGCTAACTCAAGCCCAGCTCTTGCTACAGCTTCTGTGTTTGCTTCTGTTCTCTCGATAGTATCTGTGGACTTTAGAAATCTGAATGCATTGTAGCATGTAACATTTTGTTTTTCTGTTGGCAAACGCTAATTGGTTTCACATGGAGACACAATAGGTACACTTTCCTGTTTTCTGAGTAAAAAGCTGCAGAAATCAGGTTACAAATGATATTTCTGTTTGTAAACATGACATTGAATCCACTTGCCCAAGAAAACGACTTTGCTTTTCTCCAAAAACAGGTTGACTCGATATTTCTGGGTGATTTGCACACCAGTTCCACACCAGTTTCTCCAGATAGGTCTGGATGAAACCAGAAATATCCGGTTCTGTTTTGGCTAACTCAATCCCACCTGTTGCTACAGCTTCTGTGTTTGCTTCTGTTCTCTCGATGGTATCTATGGACTTTCGAATTCTGAATGCATTGCAGCATGTAACATTTTGTTTTTCTGTTGGCAAACGCTAATTGGTTTCACATGGAGACAATATAGGGACACATTCTTGTTTTCTGAGTAAAAAGCTGCAGAAACCAGTTTAAAAATGATATTTGTGTTTGTAAACATGACATTGAATCCACTTGCCCAAGTAAACGACTTTGCTTTTCTCCAAAACCAGGTTGATTCTGTTTTTCTGGGTGCTTTGCACACCAACTCCACTCCAGTTTGTCTGGATAGGGCTGGATGAAACCAGAAATATCCGGTTCAGTGGTGGCTAACTCAATCCCAGCTCTTGCTACAGTTTCTGTGATTGCTTGTGTTTTGTTGATGGTATCTGTGAACTTTAGAGTTGTGAATGCATTGTAGCATGTAACATTTTGTTTTCCTGTTGGCAAATGCTAATTGGTTTCACAAGGAGACACAACAGGCACACATTCATGTTTTCTGAGTAAAAACCTGCAGAAACCAGATTAAAAACAATATTTGTGTTTGCTAACATGACATTGAATCCACTTGCCCAAGAAAACGACTTTGCTTTTCTCCAAAACCAGTTTGACTCTGTTTTTCTGGGTCCTTTGCACATGAATGCCACACGAGTTTGTCCAGATATATCTGGATCTTAGCAGAAATATCCGGTTCTCTGTGGGTAAATGTATAACTGATTTTAAAACAGCATATGTGTTTGTTAGTGAATTCTGGATATTATCTATGAACGTTAGAGTTTTGAATGAATTTTAGCAAGTAACATTTTGTGTTTATATTGGCAAAGCTAATAGGTTCCACAGGGAGACACAACAGGTACACATTCGAGTTTTCTGAGTAGAATGCTATAGAAACCTGGTTAAAAATGTTATTTGTGTTTGTAAACATGACATTGTATCCACTTGCCCAAGAAAAATACCTTGCTTTTCTCCAAAACCAGGTTGACTCTGCTTTCCTGGGTCGTTTGTACAAGAATTCCACACTAGTTTGTCCAGATAGGTCTGGATCTCACCAGAAATTTCCTGTTATGTTTGGTCTAACTCAATCCCTTCTCATGCTACAGCCTCTGTGTTTGTTTCTGTTTTCTGGATATTATCTATGAACTTCAGAGTTTGGAATGAATTCTGACATGTAACACTTTGTATTTTTGTTGCCAAACTCTAATTGGTTCCACATGGAGAAACAACAGGCACACATAAGAGTTTTCTGAGTAGAATGCTACAGAAACCAGGTTAAAAATGCAATTTGTGTTTGCTAACATGACATTGAATACACTTGCCCATGAAAAAGACTTTGCTTTTCTCCACAACCTGTTTGACTGTGTTTTCTGTGTCCTTTGCACACGAATTCCACACTAGTTTGTCCAGATAGTTCTGGATCTAACCAGAAATACCCATTACTTTCTGCCTAACTCAATCCCAGCTCTTGCTACAGCCTCTGTGTTTGTTTCTGTGTTCTGGATATTTTCTATGAACTTTAGAGTTTTGAATGAATTTTAGCATGTTACATTTTGTTTTTTTGCAGGCAAACGCTAATTGGTTCCACATGGAGACACAACAGGTACACATTCGAGTTTTCTGAGTAGAATGCTACAGAAACCAGGTTCAAAATTATACTTGTGTTTGTTAACATGACATTGAATCCACTTGCCCACAAAAAAGACTTTTCTTTTTTCCAAAACCAGTTTGATTTTGCTTTTCTGGGTCCTTTCCACACGAATTCCTCATGAGTTTGTCCAGATAGGTCTGGATGAAACCAGAAATATCTAGTTCTGTTGTGGCTAAAAAATATCAGCTTTTAAAACAGCCTGTGAGTTTGTTAGTGTTTTCTGGATATTAACTATGAACTTTAGAGTTTGAATGAATTCTGGAATGTAACATTGTGTTTATTTGTTGGAAATGCTAACTGGTTCCACATGGAGAAAAAACAGGTACACCTTTGAGAATTGTGAGTAGAATGCTATAGAAACCAGTTGCAAAATGGTATTTGTGTTGGTAAACATGACATTGAATACACTTGCCAAGGAAAAAGACATTGCTTTTCTCGAAAACCAGTTTGATTCTGCTTTTCTGGGTCCTTTGCTCATGAATTCAACACGAGTTTGTGCAGATAGGACTGGATCTAACCAGAAATTTCCAGTTCTGTTCTGCCTATCTCAATCACAGCTATTGCTACAGCCTCTGTGTTTGTTTCTGTTTTCTGGATATTATCAATTTACTTTAGAGTGTGAAATGAATTCTGGCAAATAACACTTTGTTTTTTTGTTGGCACACACTAATGCTTCCACATGGAGACACAACAGGTACACATTTGTGTTTTCTGAGTAGAATGCTAGAGAAACCAGATTAAAAATGATATTTGTGTTTGATAACATGACATTGAATCCACCTGCCCAAGAAAAAGACTTTGCTATTCTCCAAAACCAGGTTGACTCTGCTTTTCTGGGTGCTTTGCACACCAATTCCACACCAGTTTGTCCAGATAGGGCTGGATGGAACCCGAAATATCCGGTTCTGTTTTGGCTAACTCAATCCCAGCGCTGGCTACAGCTTCTGTGCTTGCTTGTGTTTTCTCGAGAGTATCTGTGCATTTTTGAGTTGTGAATGCATTCTAGCATGTAACATTTTGTTTTTCTGTTGGCAAATGCTAATTGGTTTCACATGAAGACACAACAGGTACACGTTCGTGTTTTCTCAGTAAAAACCTGCAGAAACCAGGTTACAAATGATATTTGTGTTTGTAAACATGACATTGAATCCACTTGCCCAAGAAAAAGACTTTGCTTTTCTCCAAAACCAGGTTGACTCTGCTTTTCTGGGTGCTTTGCACACCAATTCCACACCAGTTTGTCCGGATAAGGCTGGATGAAACCAGAAATATCCGGTTCAGTGGTGGCTAACTCAATCCCAGCTCTTGCTACAGTTTCTGTGATTGCTTGTGTTTTGTTGATGGTATCTGTGAACTTTAGAGTTGTGAATGCATTGTAGCATGTAACATTTTGTTTTCCTGTTGGCAAATGCTAATTGGTTTGACATGGAGACACAACAGGTACACATTCGTTTTTTCTGAGTAAAAACCTGCAGAAACCAGATTAAAAATAATATTTGTGTTTGCTAACATGACATTGAATCCACTTGCCCAAGAAAACGACTTTGCTTTTCTCCAAAACCAGTTTGACTCTGTTTTTCTGGGTACTTTGCACATGAATGCCACACGAGTTTGTCCAGATATATCTGGATCTAACCAGAAATATCCGGTTCTCTGTGGGTAAATGTATAACTGATTTTAAAACAGCATATGTGTTTGTTAGTGAATTCTGGATATTATCTATGAACGTTAGAGTTTTGAATGAATTTTAGCAAGTAACATTTTGTGTTTATGTTGGCAAAGCTAATAGGTTCCACAGGGAGACACAACAGGTACACATTCGAGTTTTCTGAGTAGAATGCTATAGAAACCTGGTTAAAAATGTTATTTGTGTTTGTAAACTTGACATTGTATCCACTTGCCCAAGAAAAATACCTTGCTTTTCTCCAAAACCAGGTTGACTCTGCTTTCCTGGGTCGTTTGTACAAGAATTCCACACTAGTTTGTCCAGATAGGTCTGGATCTCACCAGAAATTTCCTGTTATGTTCGGTCTAACTCAATCCCTTCTCATGCTACAGCCTCTGTGTTTGTTTCTGTTTTCTGGATATTATCTTTGAACTTCAGAGTTTGGAATGAATTCTGACATGTAACACTTTGTATTTTTGTTGCCAAACTCTAATTGGTTCCACATGGAGAAACAACAGGCACACATAAGAGTTTTCTGAGTAGAATGCTACAGAAACCAGGTTAAAAATGCAATTTGTGTTTGCTAACATGACATTGAATACACTTGCCCATGAAAAAGACTTTGCTTTTCTCCACAACCTGTTTGACTGTGTTTTCTGTGTCATTTGCACACGAATTCCACACTAGTTTGTCCAGATAGTTCTGGATCTAACCAGAAATACCCATTACTTTCTGCCTAACTCAATCCCAGCTCTTGCTACAGCCTCTGTGTTTGTTTCTGTTTTCTGGATATTATCAATTTACTTTAGAGTGTGGAATGAATTCTGGCATATAACACTTTGTTTTTTTGTTGGCACACACTAATTGCTTCCACAAGGAGACACAACAGGTACACATTTGTGTTTTCTGAGTAGAATGCTAGAGAAACCAGATTAAAAATGATATTTGTGTTTGATAACATGACATTGAATCCACTTGCCCAAGAAAAAGACTTTGCTTTTCTCCAAAACCAGTTTGACTCTGATTATCTGGGTCCTTTGCACACGAATTCCACACAGGTTTATCCAGTTTGTTCTGGATCAAACCAGAAATATCCGGTTCTGCTGTGGCTAAATGAATATCAGCTTTTAAAACAGCCTGTGTGTTTCTTGGTTTTCTGGATGTTCTCTTTGATCTTTAGAGTTTGGAAGGAATTTAGCACGTAACATTTTTTTTTTTTTGGGAAACACAATTTGTTTCAATGTGGAGACACAAAAGATACACATGTGAGTTGTCAGAGTAGAATACTACAGAAACAAAGTTAAAAATGATATTTGTGCTTGCTAACATGACATTGAATCCACTTGCCCAAGAAAAAGACGTTGCTTTTCTCCAAAACCAGTTTGACTCTGCTTTTTTGGGTCCTTTGCACACGAATTCCACATGAGTTTGTCCAGTTAGGTCTGGATCAATCCAGAAATAGCCAGTTCTGTTGTGGATAAATGAATATCAGCTTTTAAAACAACCTGTGTGTTTGTTAGTCTTTTCTGGATATTAACTATGAACTTTAGAGTTTGGAATGAATTCTGACATGTAACATTTTGTTTTCCTGTTAGCAAACACTACTTGTATTCACGTGGAGACACAACAGGTACTCATGTGAGTTGTCTGAGTAGAATGCTACAGAAACCAGGTTAAAAATGATATTTGAGTTTGTAAACATGACATTGAATCCACTTCCCCATGTAAAAGACTTTCCATTTCTGCATAACCAGTTTGACTGTGCTTTTCTGGGTCCTTTGCATAAGAATGCCACACGAGTTTGTCCAGATAGGTCTGGATCAAACCAGAAATATCCGGTTCTGGTGTGCCTAAATGAATATCATCTTTTAAAACAGCCTGTGTGTTTGTTAGTCTTTTCTGGATATTAACTATGAACTTTAGAGATTGGAATGAAATCTGACATGTAACATTTTGTTTTCTGTTGCCAATCACTAATTGGATTCAAAGGGAGAAACAACAGTTACACATTCGAGTTTTCTGAGTAGAATGTACAGAAACCAGGTTCAAAATGATATTTGTGTTTGCTAACATGACATTGAATCCACTTGCCCAAGAAAAAGACTTTGCTTTTCTCCAAAACCATTTCCAATATTCTTTTCTTGGTCCTTTGCACAAGATTTCCACAGCATTATGTCCAGAACGTCTGGAACTATGAAGAAATTTCCGGTTCTGTTCTGCCTAACTCAATCCCACATGACTTTGTCCAGATAGGTGTGGATCAAACCAGAAATATCCGGTTATGGTGTGCCTAAACGAATATCAGCTTTGAAAACTGCCTGTGTGTTAGTGATTTCTGTATATTTTCTATGAACTTCAGAGTTTTGAATCAATTTTAGCATGTAACACTTTGTTTTTTTTTGTTGGAAACACTATTTGGTTCCACATGGAGACACAACAGGTACACATAAGTGATTTCAGAGTAGAATGCTACAGAAACCAGGTTAAAACTGATATTTGCGACTGTAAACATGACATTGAATCCACTTGCCCAAGAGAAAGACCTTGCTTTTTTTCAAAACCAGTTGGACTTTGCTTTTCTGGGCGCTTTGCACATGAATTCCACATGAGTTTGTCCAGATATGTCTGGATCTAACCAGAAAGATCCGGATCTATTCTGCTAACTCAATCCCAGCTCTTGCTACAGCTTCTGTGTTTCTTTCTGTTTTGTGGATATTTTCTATTAAGTTTAGAGTTTTGAATGAATTTTAGCATGTTACATTTTGTTTTTCTGTTGGAAACGCTACTTGATTCACATGGAGACACAATGGGTGTACATAAGAGATTTCTGGGTACAATACTACAGAAACCAGGTTCAAAATGACATTTGAGTTTGTAAACATGACATTGAATCCACTTACCATGAAAAAGACTTTGCTTTGCAACAAAACCACTTTGACTCTGCTTTTCTGGGTCCTTTGCACATGAATTCCTCACCAGTTTGGCCAGATAGCTCTGGATCTAACCAGAAATATCCGGTTCTGTTGTGGGTAAATGAATATCAGCTTTAAAATAGCTTGTGCGTTTGTTAGTGTTTTCTGGATATTTTCTATGAACTTTAGATTTTTGAATGAATTTTAGCATGTTATATTTTGTTTTTCTGTTGGAAACGCTACTGGATTCACATGGAGACACAACGGGTGTACATAAGAGATTTCTGAATAGAATACTACAGAAACCAGGTTAAAAATGATATTTGTGTTTGTAAACATGACATTGAATCCACTTGCCGAAGAAAAAGACTTTGCTTTTCTCCTTACAAGATTGATTCTGCTTTTCTGTGTCCTTTGCACAAGAATTCCACACGAGTTTGTCCCGATAGGTCTGGATCTAACCAGAAATACCCGTTTCTGTTCTGCCTAACTCAATCCCAGCTCTTGCCACAGCCTCTCTGTTTGTTTCTGTTTTCTGGATATTTACAATGAACTTTGGAGTTTTGAATGAATTTTAGCATGTAACATTGTGTTTTTTTGTTGGAAACACTAATTCATTCCACATGGAGCACAACAGGTACACATAAGAGATTTCTGGGTACAATACTACAGAATCCAGGTTCAAAATGACATTTGTGTTTGCTAACATGACATTGAATCCATTTGCCAACGAAAAAGACTTTGCTTTTCTCCAAAACCACTTTGACTCTGTTTTTCTGGGTGCTTTGCACACGAATTCCACACGAGTTTATCCATATTGGTCTGGATCTAACCAGAAAAATCCGGTTATGTGTGGCTAAATGAATATCAGCTTTTAAAATAGCCTGAGTGCTTGTTAGTGTTTTCTGGATATTTTCTATGAACTTTAGAGTTTTGAATGAATTTTAGCATGTAACATTGTGTTTTTTTTTTTGAAACACTAATTGGTTCCACATGGAGACACAACAGGTACACATAAGTGTTTTCTGGATAGAATGCTACAGAAACCAGGTTCTAAATGATAATTGCGGCTGTAAACATGACTTTGAATCCACTTGCCCAAGAAAAAGACCTTGCTTTTCTCCAAAACCAGTTGGACTTTGCTTTTCTGGGCCCTGTGCACACGGATTTCTCACGAGTTTGTCCAGATAGGTCTGGATCTAACCAGAAATATCCGGGTGTGTTTTGCCTAACTCAATCCCAGCTCTTGCTACAGCCTCTGAGTTTGTTTAGGTTTTCTGGATATTTTCTATGAACTTTAGAGTTTCGAATGAATTTTAGCATGTAACATTGTGGGTTTTTTTGGCAAACCCTAATTGGTTGCACAAGGAGACACAACAGGTACACATTCGAGTTTTCTGAGTAGAATGCTACAGAAACCAGGTTCAAAATGATATTTCCGACTGTAAACATGACATTGAATCCACTTGCCCACAAAAAAGACTATGCTTTTCTCCAGAACCAGTTTGACTCTGCTTTTCTGGGTCCTTTGCACACGAATTCCACACGAGGTTGTCCAGATAAGTCTGGATCTAACCAGAAATACCCGTTTCTGTTCTCCCTAACTCAATCCCAGCTCTTGCTACAGCCTATGTGTTTGTTTCTTTTTTCTGGATATTTTCTATGAACTTTTAGTTTTGAATGAATTTTAGCATGTAACATTGTGTTTTTTTGTTGGAAAATCTAATTCGTTCCACATGGAGACACAACAGATACACATAAGTGATTTCTGAGTAGAATGCTACAGAAACCAGGTTAAAAATGACATTTGTGTTTGTAAACATGACATTGAATGCACTTGCCCATGAAAAAGACTTTGCTTTTCTCCAAAACCAGTTTGACTCTTCTTTTCTGGGTCCTTTGCACACGAATTCCACACGAGTTTGTACAGATACGTCTGGATCTAACCAGAAATATCGGTTCCGTTGTGGCTAAATGAATATCAGCTTTTAAAACAGCCTGTGTGTTTGTTTGTGTTTTCTGGATATTATCTATGAACTTTACTGTGTGGAATGAATTCTGGCATGTAACACTTTGTTTTTTTGTTGCCACACACTTATTCGTTCCACTATGAGACACAACAGGTACACATAAGAGGTTTCTAAGTAGAATACTACAGAAAGCAGGTTAAAAATGATATTTGTGTTTGATAACATGACATTGAATCCACTTGCCCATGAAAAAGACTTTGTTTTTCTCCAAAACCAGTTTGACTCTGCTTTTCTGGGTCCTTTGCACAAGAATTCCACATGATTTTGTCCAGACGGTTCTGGATCAAACCAGATATATTCGGTTCTGTTGTGGCTAAATGAATATCAGCTTTTAAAACAGCCTGTATGTTTCTTTGTGTATTCTGGGTATTAACTATGTACTTTAGAGTTTGTATTGAATTCTGGCATGTAACTCTTTGTTTTTCTGTTGCCAAACACTAATTGGATTCACATGGAGACACAACAGGTACACATTCGAGTTTTCTGAGTAGAATGCTACAGAAACCAGGTTCAGAATGATATTTGTGTTGGTGAACATGACAATGAATCTACTTCCCCAAGAAAAAGACTTTGCTTTTCTCCAAAACCAGATTGATTCTGCTTCTCTGTGTCCTTTGCGCAAGAATTCCACACGAGTTTGTCCAGATAGGTCTGGATCTTATCAGAAATATCGGTTCTGTTGTGGCTAAATGAATATCAGCCAGCATACATGAGTTCCTTATCGGAGGTGTGCAACGAAGCAGTTAGGAAGGGTTCCGTAGCCTGGGAGTAGGCATTCTCAATATGCGGGAATTCTGTAGCCTGCCAATAGGAAACACAGCTTTGGTCGGTCTGCATAATGGCTGCAGAGAGATTCAGTTCTCGGGAGTTCTGAATGCTAGTGGAGTACAAAGCTGTTTCAGCGGTCTGTAGCCTGGGAATAGGCATCCACAATGAGCGCAATATCTGTAGCCTGAGTGTAGGAGACAGAGCTTACAGGAGATCTGTAACCTGAGTGTAGTCAGATGCAGCTTACATGAGCTCTCTATCTGTGTTGTGGAACGAGGCATTTTGGAAGAGTTCTGTAGACTGGGAGTAGGCATTCACAATATGCAGGATTTCTGTAGCCTGACTCTAGGATGCACAGCTTATGGGCGTCCTATGTCCTGGCTGCAGAGAGATGCAGTTCACGGGAGTTCTGTATGCTAGTGGAGTGCAATGCTATTTCAGAGTTCTGTTGCATGGGAATAGGATGACACAATGTGCACAATGTCTGTATACTTAGACAGAGCTTACAGGAGTTCTGTAACCTGAGTTTTCAGATGCAGCTTACATGAGTTCTGTATCTGTGTTGTGGAACGAGGCATTTTGGAAGAGTTCTATAGCCTGGGAGTAGGCATTCGCAATATGCGGGATTTCTGTAGCCTAACTCTGGGATGTACAGCTTGTAGGACTTCTGGATACAGGCTGTAGAGAGATTCAGTTCATGGGATTTCTGTATGCTAGTGGAGTCAAAGCTGTTTCAGTGGTCTGTAGCCTGGGAATGGGCATACACAATGTGCGCAATTTCAGTAGCCTCAGAGTAGGAGACAGAGCTTACAGGAGTTCTGTAACCTGAGTGTAGTGATTTAGAGCATACATGAGTTCCGTATAGGAGGTGTGGAATGAAGGAATTAGGAAGGGTTCTGTAGACTGGGAGTAGGCATTCGCAATATGCGGGATTTCTGTAGCCTGCTTATAGAAAACGCAGCTTATGGTCAGTCTGTTTCCTGGCTGTAGAGAGATTCAGTTCATGGGAGTTCTGTATGCTAGTGGAGTGCTCAGCTGCTTCAGCGTTCTGTAGCCTGGGAATACGCTTACACCATGTGAGCAATTTTGGTAGCCTGAGTGTAGGAGACAGAGGATAAAGGAGTTCTGCCACCTGAGTGTAGTGATTTAAAGCATACATGAGTTCTGTATCGTAGGTTTGGAACGAAGCACTTAGGAAGGGTTCTGAGGCCTGGGAGTAAGCTCGCAATATATGGGATTTCTGTAGCTTACCTGTAGGAAACCCAGCTTATGGTCGGTCTACTTCCTGGCTGCAGAGAGATTCAGTTCATGGGAGTTCTGTATGATAGTGGAGTACAAATCTGTTTCAGCAGTCTGTATCCTGGGAATAGGCATACACAATGTGTGCAATGTCTGTAGACTGAGTGTAGGAGACAGAGCTTACACGAGTTCTGTAACCTGAGTGTAGTCAGATGCAGCGCACATGAGTTCTGTATTACACGTGTGGAACGAAGCAGTTTGGATTAGTTCTGTATCCTGGGAGTAGGCATTTGCAATATGCGGGATTTCTGTAGCCTGTCTATAGGAAACGCAGCTTATGGTCGGTCTGCTTCCTGGCTGTAGAGAAATTCAGTTTACGGGAGTTCTGTATGCTTGTGGAGTACGAAAGTGTTTCAGCTGTCTGTAGCATGGAAATAGGCATACACAATGTGCGCAAGTCTGTAGCCTGAGTGTAGGAGACAGAGCTTACAGGAGTACTGTAAACTGAGTTTAGTCTGATGCAGCGTACATGAGTTCTGTATCGGAGGTGTGGAACAAAGCAGTTTGGAAGAGTTCTGTAGCCTCGAAGTAGGCATTCGCAATATGCGGGATTTCTGTAGCCTGACTCTGGGATGTGCAGCTTATAGAAATTCTGGATACAGGCTGTAGAGAGATTCAGTTCATGGGAGTTCTCTATGCTAGTGGAGTGCACAGCTGTTTCAGCGTTCTGTAGCCTGGGAATACGCTTACACAATGAGAGCAATTTTGGTAGCCTGAGTGTAGGAGAGAGAGCGTACAGGAGTTCTCTATCCGGAGTTTAGTCAGATGCAGCGTACATGAATTCTGTATTACAGGTGTGGAACGAAGCAGTTTGGAACAGTTCTGTAGCCTGGGAGCAGGCATTCGCAATATGCGGGATTTCTGTAGCATGTCTATAGGAAACGCAGCTTATGTTCTGTCTGCTTCCTGGCTGCAGAGAGTTTCAGTTCACGGGAGCTCTGTATGCTAGTGGAGTGCAAAGCTGCTTGAGCGGTCTGTAGCCTGGGAATAGGCTTACCCCATGTGCGCAATGTCTGTAGCCTGAGTGTAGGAGACAGAGCTTACAGGAGTTCTGTAACCTGAGTTTAGTCAGATGCTGTGTACCTGAGTTCTGTATCGGAGGTGTGGATGTAAGCAGTTTGGATGAGTTCTGTAGCCTGGGAGTAGGGATTCGCAATATGCTGGATTTCTGTAGCCTGTCTATAGGAAACGCAGCTTATGGTTGGTCTGCTTCTAGGCTGTAGAGATATTCAGTTCATGGGAATTCTGTATGCTAGTGGAGTGCAATGCTATTTCAGATTTCTGTTGCCTGGGAATAGGATGACACAATGTGCACAATGTCTGTGTCCTTAGACAGAGATTGCAGGAGTTCTGTAACCTGAGTGTAGTGAGGTGCAGCTTACATGAGTTCTGTATTGGAGGTGTGTAACGAAGCAGTTTGTAAGAGTTCTGTATCCTGGGAGTAGGCATTCGCAATATGCGGGATTTCTGTAGCCTGCTTATAGAAAACGCAGCTTATGGTCAGTCTGTTTCCTGGCTGTAGAGAGATTCAGTTCATGGGAGTTCTGTATGCTAGTGGAGTACAAAAGTGTTTCAGCTGTCTGTAGCATGGAAATAGGCATACACAAATTGCCAAGTCTGTAGCCTGAGTGTAGGAGACAGAGCTTACAGGAGTACTGTAAACTGAGTTTAGTCTGATGCAGCGTACATGAGTTCTGTATCGGAGCTGTGGAACATAGCAGTTTGGAAGAGTTCTGTAGCCTGGGAGTAGGCATTCGCAATATGCGGGATTTCTGTAGCCTGAATCTGGGATGTGCAGCTTATAGAAATTCTGGATACAGGCTGTAGAGAGATTCAGTTCATGGGAGTTCTCTATGCTAGTGGAGTGCACAGCTGTTTCAGCGTTCTGTAGCCTGGGAATACGCTTACACAATGTGATCAATTTTGGTAGCCTGAGTGTAGGAGAGAGAGCGTACAGGAGTTCTCTATCCGGAGTTTAGTCAGATGCAGCGTACATGAATTCTGTATTACAGGTGTGGAACGAAGCAGTTTGGAACCGTTCTGTAGCCTGGGAGTAGGCATTCGCAATATGCGGGATTTCTGTAGCCTGTCTATAGGAAACGCAGCTTATGTTCTGTCTGCTTCCTGGCTGCAGAGAGTTTCAGTTCACGTGAGTTCTGTATGCTAGTGGAGTGCAAAGCTGCTTGAGCGGTCTGTAGCCTGGGAATAGGCTTACCCCATGTGCGCAATGTCTGTAGCCTGAGTGTAGGAGACAGAGCTTACAGGAGTTCTGTAACCTGAGTTTAGTCAGATGCTGTGTACATGAGTTCTGTATCGGAGGTGTGGATGTAAGCAGTTTGGATAAGTTCTGTAGCCTGGGAGTAGGGATTCGCAATATGCAGGATTTCTGTAGCCTGTCTATAGGAAACGCAGCTTATGGTTGGTCTGCTTCTAGGCTGTAGAGATATTCAGTTCATGGGAATTCTGTATGCTAGTGGAGTGCAATGCTATTTCAGATTTCTGTTGCCTGGGAATAGGATGACACAATGTGCACAATGTCTGTGTCCTTAGACAGAGATTGCAGGTGTTCTGTAACCTGAGTGTAGTGAGGTGCAGCTTACATGAGTTCTGTATTGGAGGTGTGTAACGAAGCAGTTTGTAAGAGTTCTGTATCCTGGGAGTAGGCATTCGCAATATGCGGGATTTCTGTAGCCTGCTTATAGAAAACGCAGCTTATGGTCAGTCTGTTTCCTGGCTGTAGAGAGATTCAGTTCATGGGAGTTCTGTATGCTAGTGGAGTACAAAAGTGTTTCAGCTGTCTGTAGCATGGAAATAGGCATACACAAATTGCCAAGTCTGTAGCCTGAGTGTAGGAGACAGAGCTTACAGGAGTACTGTAAACTGAGTTTAGTCTGATGCAGCGTACATGAGTTCTGTATCGGAGCTGTGGAACATAGCAGTTTGGAAGAGTTCTGTAGCCTGGGAGTAGGCATTCGCAATATGCGGGATTTCTGTAGCCTGAATCTGGGATGTGCAGCTTATAGAAATTCTGGATACAGGCTGTAGAGAGATTCAGTTCATGGGAGTTCTCTATGCTAGTGGAGTGCACAGCTGTTTCAGCGTTCTGTAGCCTGGGAATACGCTTACACAATGTGATCAATTTTGGTAGCCTGAGTGTAGGAGAGAGAGCGTACAGGAGTTCTCTATCCGGAGTTTAGTCAGATGCAGCGTACATGAATTCTGTATTACAGGTGTGGAACGAAGCAGTTTGGAACCGTTCTGTAGCCTGGGAGTAGGCATTCGCAATATGCGGGATTTCTGTAGCCTGTCTATAGGAAACGCAGCTTATGTTCTGTCTGCTTCCTGGCTGCAGAGAGTTTCAGTTCACGTGAGTTCTGTATGCTAGTGGAGTGCAAAGCTGCTTGAGCGGTCTGTAGCCTGGGAATAGGCTTACCCCATGTGCGCAATGTCTGTAGCCTGAGTGTAGGAGACAGAGCTTACAGGAGTTCTGTAACCTGAGTTTAGTCAGATGCTGTGTACATGAGTTCTGTATCGGAGGTGTGGATGTAAGCAGTTTGGATAAGTTCTGTAGCCTGGGAGTAGGGATTCGCAATATGCAGGATTTCTGTAGCCTGTCTATAGGAAACGCAGCTTATGGTTGGTCTGCTTCTAGGCTGTAGAGATATTCAGTTCATGGGAATTCTGTATGCTAGTGGAGTGCAATGCTATTTCAGATTTCTGTTGCCTGGGAATAGGATGACACAATGTGCGCAATGTCTGTGTCCTTAGACAGAGATTGCAGGTGTTCTGTAACCTGAGTGTAGTGAGGTGCAGCTTACATGAGTTCTGTATTGGAGGTGTGTAACGAAGCAGTTTGTAAGAGTTCTGTATCCTGGGAGTAGGCATTCGCAATATGCGGGATTTCTGTAGCCTGCTTATAGAAAACGCAGCTTATGGTCAGTCTGTTTCCTGGCTGTAGAGAGATTCAGTTCATGGGAGTTCTGTATGCTAGTGGAGTGCTCAGCTGCTTCAGCGTTCTGTAGCCTGGGAATACGCTTACACAATGTGAGCAATTTTGGTAGCCTGAGTGTAGGAGACAGAGGATAAAGTAGTTCTGCCACCTGAGTGTAGTGATTTAAAGCATACATGAGTTCTGTATCGTAGGTGTGGAACGAAGCACTTAGGAAGGGTTCTGAGGCCTGGGAGTAAGCTCGCAATATATGGGATTTCTGTAGCTTGCCTGTAGGAAACCCAGCTTATGGTCAGTCTGCTTCCTGGCTGCAGAGAGATTCAGTTCATGGGAGTTCTGTATGATAGTGGAGTACAAATCTTTTTCAGCAGTCTGTATCCTGGGAATAGGCATACACAATGTGTGCAATGTCTGTAGCCTGAGTGTAGGAGACAGAGATTACACGAGTTCTGTAACCTGAGTGTAGTCAGATGCAGCGCACATGAGTTCTGTATTACACGTGTGGAACGAAGCAGTTTGGATTAGTTCTGTATCCTGGGAGTAGGCATTTGCAATATGCAGGATTTCTGTAGCCTGTCTATAGGAAACGCAGCTTATGGTCGGTCTGCTTCCTGGCTGTAGAGAAATTCAGTTTACGGGAGTTCTGTATGCTATTGGACTACAAAGCTGTTTCAGCAGTCTGTAGCCTGGAATAGGCATACGCAATATGTGCAATGTCTGTAGCCTGAGTGTAGGAGACAGAGCTTAAGGAGTTCTGTAATCTGAGTTTAGTCAGATGCAGTGTACATGAGTTCTGAATCATAGGTGTGGATGTATGCCGTTGGGAAGAGTTCTGTAGCCTGGGAGTAGGCATTCACACTATGTGGGATTTCTTTAGCCTGAATCTGGCATGTGCACCCTATAGGAATTCTGGATACAGGCTGCAGAGAGATTCATTCACTGGAGTTCTGTAAGCTAATGGAGTGCAATGCTATTTCAGAGTCTGTTGCCTGGGAATAGGCTTACCCCAAGTGCTCAAAGTATGTAGACCGCGTGTAGGAGCCAGTGCTTCCAGGAGTTCTGTATCCTGAGTGTAGTGATTTACAACATTCATGAGTTCTGTATCGGATGTGTGGAATGAAGCAGTTTGGAAGGGTTCTGTAGCCGGTGAGTACACATTCGCAATATGCGGGATTTCTGTAGCCTGTCTATAGGAAACGCCGCTTATGATCTGTCTGCTTCCTGGCTGTAGAGAGATTCAGTTCATGGGAATTCGGTATGTTAGTGGAGTGCAGAGCTGTTTCAGCGGTTTGTAGCCTGGGAGTAGGCATTCGCAATATGCGGGATTTCTGTAGCCTGTCTATAGGAAAGGCAGCTTATAGGAATTCTGGATACAGTTTCTAGAGAGGATCAGTTCACGGGAGTTCTCTATGCTAGTGGAGTACAAAGCTGTTTCAGTGGTCTGTAGCCTCGGAATAAGCATACACAATGGGTGCAATGTCTGAAGCCTGAGTGTAGGAGACAGAGCTTACAGGAGTTCTGCAACCTGAGTGTAGTCAGATGCAGTGTACATAAGTTCTGTATCGGAGTTGTGGAGAGAAGCAGGTTGGAAGAGTTCTGTACTCTGGGAGTAGGCATTCGCAATATGCTTGATTTCTGTAGCCTGTCTAAAGGAAACGCAGCTCATGGTCGGTCTCCTTCCTGGGTGTAGAGGGATGCAGTTCACGGGGTTTCTGGATGATAGTGGAGTGCAATGCTATTTCAGAGTTCTGTTGCCTGGGAATAGGAAGACAAAATGTGCACAATGTCTGTATCCTTAGACAGAGCTTACAGGAGTTCTGTAACCTGAGTGTAGTGAGGCACAGTTAACATGAGTTCTGTATCAGAGGTGTGTAACGAAGCAGTTTGGAAGAGTTCTGTAGCCTGGGAGTAGGCATTCGCAATATGGGGGATTTCTGTATCCTGACTCTGGGATGTGCAGCTTACAGGAATTCTGGATACAGGCTGCAGAGAGATTCAGTTCACGGGAGTTCTGTATGCTAGTGGAGTGCAGAGCAGTTTCAACGTTCTGTAGCCTGGGATTAGGAGGACACAATGTGCGCAACTTTGGTAGCCTGAGTGTAGGAGAGTGATGGTACAGGAGTTCTGTAACCTATGTGTAGTGATTTACAGCATACATGAGTTCTGTATCTGAGGTGTGGAACGAAGCAGATTGGAAGGGTTCTGTAGCCTGGGAGTAGGCATTCGCAATATGTGGGATTTGTGTAGTAACTCTGGGATGTGTAGCTTGTTGGAATTCTGGATACAGGCTGCAGAGAGATTCAGTTCACGGGAGTTCTGTATGCTAGTGGAGTACAAAGCTGTTTCAGTGTTCTGTAGCCTGGGAATAGACATACACAATGTGTACAAAGTGCGTAGCCTGAGTGTAGGAGGTGTGGAACGAAGCATTTTGTAAGAGTTCTGTACCCTGGGAGTAGGCATTTGCAATATGCGGGATTTCTGTATCCTGTCTATAGGAAACGCAGCTTATGGTCGGTCTGCCTCCTAGCTGTGGAGAGATTCAGTTCACTGCAGTTCTGTATGCTAGTGGAGAACAAAGCTGTTTCAGCGGTCTATAGCCTGGGCATATGCTTACACAATGTGCGCAATGTCTGTAGCCTGAGTGTAGGAGACAGAGCTTACAGGAGTTCTGTAACCTATGTGTGGTGAGGTGCAGCTTACATGAGTTCTGTATCGGAGGTGTGTAACGAAGCAGTTTGTAAGAGTTCAGTAGCCTGGCAGTAGGCATTCACAATACGCGTCGTTTCTGTAGCCTGTCATTAGGAAACGCAGCTTATGGTCGGTCTGCTTCCTGGCTGCTGAGAGATTCAGTTCATGGAAGTTCTGTATACTCTGGAGTGCAAAGCTGTTTCAGCGGTCTGTAGCCTGGGAATAGGCATACACAATGTGCGCAATTTGGGTAGCAAGAGTGTAAGAGAGAGAGCATACAGGATTTCTGTAACCTGAGTGTAGTGATTTACAGTATACATGAGTTCTGTATCTGAGGTGTGGAACTAAGCAGTTTGGAAGAGTTCTCTAGACTGGGAGTAGGCATTCGGAATATGCGGGATTTCTGTAGCCTGACTATAGGACACGCAGCTTATGGTCGGTCTGCTTTTTGGCTGTAGAGAGATTCAGTTCACGGGAGTTCTGTTCGCTAGTGGAGTACAAAGCTGTTTCAGTCTTCTGTAGCCTGGGAATAGGCATACACAGTGTGCGCAATGTATGTAGCCCGCGTGTAGGAGCCAGAGCTTATAGGAGTTCTGTAACCTGAGTTTAGTCAGATGCAGCGTACATGAGTTCTGTATTGCAGGTGTGGAACGAAGCAGTTTGTAAGAGTTCTGTATCCTGGGAGTAGGCATTCGCAATATGCGGGATTTCTGTTTCCTGACTCTGGGATGTGCAGCTTACAGGAATTCTAAATACAGGCTGCAGAGATTCAGTTCACGGGAGTTCTGTATGCTAGTGTAGTGCAGAGCAGTTTCAGCGTTCTGTAGCCTGGGATTAGGATGACACAATGTGCGCAACTTTGGTAGCCTGAGTGTAGGAGAGTGAGCGTACAGGAGTTCTGTAACCTGAGTGTAGTGATTTACAACATACATGAGTTCTGTATCAGAGGTGTGGAACGAAGCACTTAGGAAGGGTTCTGTAGCCTGTGAGTAGAAATTCGCAATAAACGGGATTTCTGTAGCCTGTCAATAGGAAACGCAGCTTATGGTCAGTCTGCTTCCTGGCTCGAGACCGATTCAGTTACGGGAGTTCTGTATGCTAGTGGAGTACAAAGCTCTTTCAGTGTTCTGTAGCCTGGGAATAGACCTACACATTGTACGCAATGTCTGAAGCTGAGTGTAGGAGACAGAGCTTACCGGAGTTCTGTAACCTGAGTGTATTCAGATGCAGCGTACATGAGTTCTGTATTACAGGTGTGGAACGAAGCAGTTTGGAAGAGTTCTGTAGCCTGGGAGTAGGGATTCACAATATGTGGGATTTCTGTAGCCTGTCTATATGAAACGCAGGTTATGGGCGTTATGAGTCCTTGCTGTAGAGAGATTCAGTTCACGGGAGTTCTGAATGCTAGTGGAGTACAAAGCTGTTTCAGCTGTCTGTAGCCTGGGAATACGCTCACACAATGTGCACAATGTCTGTAGCCTGAGTGTAGGAGACAGAGCTTACAGGAGTTCTGTAACCTGAATTTAGTCAGATGCATCTTACATGAGTTCTGTATCAGGGGTGTGGATGTAAGCAGTTTGGAAGAGTTCTGTAGCCTGGGAGTAGGGATTCGAAATATGTGAGATTTCTGTAGCCTGACTCTCAGAAACACAGCTTAGGGGTGTTCTCCGTCCTGGCTGTAGAGACATGCAGTTCACTGGAGTTCTGTATGCTAGTGGAGTGCAATGCTATTTAAGAATACTGTTGCCTGGGAATAGGATGACACAATATGGACAATGTCTATATCATTAGACAGAGCTAACAGGAGTTCTGTAACCTGAGTGTAGGGAGGTGCAGCTTACATGAGTTCTGTATCGGAGGTGTGTAACCGAGCAGTTTGTAATAGTTCTGTATCCTGGGAGTAGGCATTCTTAATATGCGGGATTTCTGTAGCCTCTCTATAGGAAGCACAGATTATCGTCGGTGTGTTTCTGGCTGTAGAGAGATGCAGTTCATGGGAGTTCTGTAGGCTAGTGGAGTACAAAGCTGTTTCAGCGGTCTGTACCCTGGGAATAGGCATACACAAAATGCCCAATGTCTGTAGCCTGAGTGTAGGAAGCAGATCTTACAGGAGTTCTGTAACCTGAGTGTAGTTAGATGCAGCGTACATGAGTTCTGTATCGGAGGTGTGGATGTAAGCAGTTTGGAAGAGTTCTGTAGCCTGGGAGTAGGAATTTTCAATATGCGGGATTTCTGTAGCATATCTCTAGGATGCGCAGCTCATAGACGTTCTGCATCCTGGCTGTAGAGAGATGGAGTTCACGGGAGTTCTGTGTGCTTGTGGAGTGCAATGCTATTTCAGAGTTCCGTTGCCTGGGAATAGCATGACACAATATGTGCAATGTCTGTTTACTTAGACAGAGCTTACAGGAGTTCTGTAACCTGAGGGTAGTGAGGTGCAGCTTACATGAGTTCTGTATCGGTGGTGTGTTGCGAAGCAGTTTGTAATAGTTCTGTAGCCTGGGAGTAGGCATTCGCAATATGCGGGATTTCTGTCGCCTGACTCTGGGATGTGCACCTTATAGGAATTTTGGATACAGGCTGTAGAGAGATTAAGTTCATGGAAATTCTGTATTCTAGTGGAGTACAGAGCTGTTTCAGCGTTCTGTAACCTGAGAATACACTTACTTAATGTGCACAATTTAGGTAGCCTGAGTGTAGGAGAGAGACTGTACAGGAGTTCTGTAACCTGAGTGTAGTGATTTACCGCATACATGAGTTCTGTATCGTAGGTGTGGAACAAAGCTGTTAGGAAGGTTTCTGTAGCCTGTGAGTAGACATTCGCAATATCTGGGATTTTTTAGCCTTTCTATAGGAAACACAGCTTATGTTCGGTCTGCTTCCTGGTTGTAGAGAAATTCAGTTCATTGGAGTTCTGTATGCTAGTGGAGTACAAAGCTGTTTCAGCGTTCTGTAGCCTGGGAATAGGCATACACAATGTGCACAATGTCCATAGCCTGAGTGTAGGAGACAGTGCTAACAGGATTTCTGTAACCTGAGTGTAGTCAGATGCAGCTTACATGAGTTCTGTATTACAGGAGTGGAACGAAGAAGTTTGGAAGAGTTCTGTAACCTGGGAGTAGGGATTCGCAATATGCGCGATTTCTGTAGTCTGCTATAGGAAACACAGCTTACGGTCAGTCTGCTTCATGCCTGTAGAGCGATTCAGTTCACGGGAGTTCTGTATGCTACTGGAGTACAAAGTTGTTTCAGCAGTCTGTAGCCTCGGAATACGCTTACACAATGTGCACAAAGTCTTAGCCTGAGTGTAGGAGACAGAGCTTACAGGAGTTTTGTAACCTGAGTATAGTGAGATGCAGTGTACATGAGTTCTGTATCGGAGCAGCGGATGTAAGCAGTTTGGAAGAGTTCTGTAGCCTGGGAGTAGAGATTCGCAATAGGCGGGATTTCTGTAGCCTGTCTCTAGGATGCGCAGCTTATGGGCGTTCTGCGTCCTGGCTGTAGAGTGATGCAGTTCACGGGAGTTCTGTATGCTAGTGCAGTACAAAGCTGTTTCAGTGACTTTAGCCTGGAATAGGATGACACAATGTGCACAATGTCTGTATCCTTGAGTAGAGCTTACAGGAGTTCTGTAACCTGAGTGTAGTGAGGTGCAGCTTACATGTGTTCTGTATCGGAGTTGTGTAAAAAAGCAGTTTGGAAGAGTTCTGTAGCCTGGGAGTAGGCATTCGCAATATGAGGGATTTCTGTAGCCTGTGTATAGGATAAGCAGCTTATACGCACACTGAATACAAGATGTAGAGTGACTCAGTTCATGGGAGTTCTGTATGCTAGTGGAGTTCAAAGCTGTTTCAGTGATCTGTAGCCTGGGAATAAGCATACACAATGTGCGCAATGTCTGTAGCCCGAGTGTATGAGATAGAGCTTACAGGAGTTCTGTAACCTGAGTTTAGTCAGATGCAGCTTTCATGAGTTCTGTATTACAGGTGTGGAACGAAACATTTTGTAAGAGTTCTGTGCCCTGGGAGTAGGGATTCGCAATATGCGGGATTTCAATAGCCTGTCTATAGGAAACGCAGCTTATAGGTATTCTGGTTACATGCTGTAGAGTGATTACATGCTATAGGAAGAATTTCGTATTCCTGGGAGTAGGCATTCCCAATATGCAGGATTTCTGTAGCCTGTCATTAGGAAACACAGCTAATGGTATACTAGTGGAGTACAAACCAGTTTCAGCGGTCTGTATCCTATGCTGGATGGAACCAGAAATATCCGGTTCTGTGGTGGCTAACTCAATCCAAGCTCTTGCTACAGCCTCTGAGTTTGTTTGTGTTTTCTGGATAGTATCTGTGGACTTTAGAGTTGGGAATGCATTGTAGCATGTAACATTTTGTTTTTCTTTGGCAAACGCTAATTAGTTTCACATGGAGACACAACAGGTACACTTTCGTGTTTTCTGAGTAAAAAGCTGCAGAAACCAGGTTACAAATGATATTTGTGTTTGTAAACATGACATTGAATCCACTTGCCCAAGAAAATGACTTTTTTTTCTCCAAAACCAGGTTGACTCTGCTTTTCTGGATGCTTTGCACACCAACTCCAAACCAGTTTGTCCGGATTGGTCTAGATGAAACCAGAAATATCCGGTTCTGTGGTGGCTAACTCAATCCCAGCTCTTGCTACAGTTTCTGTGTTTGCTTGTGTTTTGTCGATAGAATATGTGGACTTTGGAGTTGTGAATGCATTGTAGCATGTAACATTTTGTTTTATGTTGGCAAATGCTAATTAGTTTCACATGGAGACACAACAGGAACACATTCGTGTTTTCTGAGTAAAAACCTGCAGAAACCAGGTTACAAATGATATTTGTGTTTGTAAACATGACATTGAATCCACTTGCCCAAGAAAAAGACTTTGCATTTTACAAAACCAGGTTGACTCTGCTTTTCTGGGTGTTATGCACACCAAATCCGCACCAGTTTGTCCGGATAGGGCTGGATGAAACCAGAAATATCTTGTTTTGTGGTGGCTAACTCAGTGCCAGCTATTGCTACAGTTTCTGCGTTTACTTGTGTTTTCTTGATAGTATCTGTGAACTTTAGAGTTGTGAATGCATTGTAACATGTAACAGTTTGTTTTCTGTTATCAAACGCTAATTGGTTTCACACAGAGACACAACAGGTACACATTCGTGTTTTCTGTGTATAAACCTGCAGAAACCAGTTTACAAATGATATTTGTGTTTGTAAACATGACATTGAATCCACTTGCCCAAGTAAACGACGTTGCTTTTCTCCAAAACCAGGTTGATTCTGCTTTTCTGGGTGCTTTCCACATCAATTCCACACCACTTTGTCCGGATAGGGCTGGATGAAACCAGAAATATCCGGTTCTGTGGTGGCTAGCTCAATCCAAGCTCTTGCTAGAACTTCTGTGTTTGTTTGTGTTTTCTCCATAGTATCTGTAGACTTTAGAGTTGTGAATGCATTGTAGCATGTAACATTTTGCTTCTCTGTTGGAAAACGCTAATGGTTTCACATGCAGAAACAACAGGTACACATTCGTGTTTTCTGAGTAAAAAGCTGAAGAATCCAGGTTAAAAATGATATTGGTGTTTGTAAACATGACATTGAATCCGCTTGCCCAAGAAAAAGAATTTGCTTTTCTCAAAAACCGGGTTGACTCTGCTTTTCTGGGTGCTTTGCACACAAAATCCACATTAGTTTGTACGGGTAGCGGTGGCTGAAACCAGAAATATCCTATTCTGTGCTGGCTATCTCAATCCCAGCTCTTGCTACAGCTTCTGTGTTTGCTTGTGTTTTCTCGATAGTAACTGTGGACTTTAGAGTTGTGAATGCATTGTAGCATGTAACATTTTGTTCTCTGTTGGCAAACGCAGAAATTGGTTTCACACCAATTCCACATTATTTTTTCTGGGTAACGCTGGCTGAAACCAGAAATATCCGGTTCTGTGTTGGCTAACTCAATCTCAGCTCTTGCTACAGCTTCTGTGTTTGCTTGTGTTTTCTCGATAGTATCTGTTGACTTTAGGATTGTGAATGCATTGTAGCATGTAACATTTTGTTTTCCGTTGACAAACGCAAAATTGGTTTCACATTGAGACACAACAGGTACAGATTTGTGTTTTCTGAGTAAAAAGCTGCAGAAACCAGGTTACAAATGATATTTGTGCTTGTAACCATGACATCAAATCCACCTGCCCAAGAAAACTACTTTACGTTTCTCCAAAACCAGGTTGACTCTGCTTTTTTGGGTGCGTTGCACACCAACTCCACACCAGTTTGTCCAGATAGGGCTGGAAGAAACCAGAAATAACCGGTTCTTAGTGGGTACTCAATGCCAGCTCTTGCTACATCTTCTGTGTTTGCTTGTGTTTTCTCGATAGTATCTGTTGACTTTAGGATTGTGAATGCATTGTAGCATGTAACATTTTGTTTTCCGTTGACAAACGCAAAATTGGTTTCACATTGAGACACAACAGGTACAGATTTGTGTTTTCTGAGTAAAAAACTGCAGAAACCAGGTTAAAAATGATATTTGTGTTTGTAAACATGACATTGAATCCACTTGCCCAAGAAAAGACTTTGCTTTTCTACAAAACCAGGTTGACTCTGCTTGTGTGGGAACTTTGCACACCGACTCCACACCAGTTTGTCCAGATAGGGCTGGATGGAAACAGAAATATCTGGATCTGGGGTCGCTATCTCAACCCCAGCTCTTGCTACAGCTTCTGTGTGTGCTTGTGTTTTCTCGATAGTATCTGTGGACTTTAGAGTTGTGAATGCTTGTAGCATGTAACATTTTGTTTTCTGTTGGCAAACGCTAATTGGTTTCACATGGAGAAACAACAGGTACAGTTTCCAGTATTCTGAGTAAAAAACTGCAGAAACCAGGTTAAAAATGATATTTGTGTTTGTAAACATGACATTGAATCCATTTGCCCAAGAAAAGACTTTGCTTTTCTACAAAACCAGGTTGACTCTGCTTGTGTGGGAACTTTGCACACCGACTCCACACCAGTTTGTCCAGATAGGGCTGGATGGAAACAGTAATATCTGGATCTGGGGTCGCTATCTCAATCCCAGCTCTTGCTACAGCTTCTGTGTGTGCTTGTGTTTTGTGGATAGTATCTGTGGACTTTAGAGTTGTGAATGCATTGTAGCATGTAACATTTTGTTTTTCATATGGCAATCACTGATTTGTTTCACATGTACACCCAACAGGTACATATTCGTGTTTTCTGAGTAAAAAGCTGCAGAAACCAGGTTACAAATGATATTTGTGTTTGTAAACATGACATTGAATCCACTTGCCCAAGAAAAAGTCTTTGCTTTTCTCCAAAACCGGGTTGACTCTGCTTTTCTGGGTGCTTTGCACACCAATTCCACACCAGTTTGTCCGGATAACGCTGGCTGAAACCAGAAATATCCGGTTCTGTGCTATCTAACTCAATCCCAGCTCTTGCTACAGCTTCTGTGTTTGCTTGTGCTTTCTCGATAGTATCTGTGGACTTTAGAGTTGTGAATGCATTGTAGCATGTAACATTTTGTTTTCTGTTGGCAAATGCTAATTGGTTTCACATGGAGAACCAACAGGTACACTTTCGTGTTTTCTGAGTAAAAAGCTGCAGCATCTGGTTAAAAGTGATATTTGTGTTTGTAAACATGATATTGAATCCACTTGCCCATGAAAAAGACTTTGCTTTTCTCCAAAACCAGGTTGACTCTGCTTTTCTGGTTGCTTTGCACAACAATTCTGCATGATTTTGTCCGCTTAGGGGTGGATGAATCCAGAAATATCTGATTCTGTGGTGACTAACACAGTCACAGCACTTGCTACAGCCTCTGAATTTGTTTCTGTTTTCTCGATAGTGTCTATGGACTTTAGAGTTGTGAATGCATTGTAGCATGTAACATTTTGTTTTCTGTTGGCAAACGCTACTTGGTTTCACATGGAGACACAACAGGTACACATTCGTGTTTTCTGAGTAAAAAGCTGCAGAAGCCAGGTAAAAAATGATATTTGTGTTTGTAAACATGACATTGAATCCACTTGCCCAAGAAAAAGAATTTGTTTTTCTCCAAAACCAGGTTGACTCTGCTTTTCTAAGTTCTTTGCATGCCAATTCCACACCACTTGTCCTGTTAGGACTGGATGAATCTAGAAATATCTGGTGCTGTGGTTGTTAGCTCAATCACAGCTCTTACTACAGCTTCTGTGTTTTCTTGTGTTTTGTCGATTGTATCTATGGAGTTTGGAGTTGTGAACGCATTGTAGCATGTCACATTTTGTTTTCTGTTGGCAAACGCTAATTGGTTACACATGTAGACACAACAGGTACACATTCGTATTTTCTGAGTAAAAAGCTGCAGAAACGAGGTTAAAAATGATATTTGTGTTTGTAAACATGACATTGAATCCACTTGCCCAAGAAAAAGACTTTGCTTTGATCCAAAATCCGGTTCACTCTGCTTTTCTGGGTGCTTTGCACACCAATTCCACACTACTTAGTCCGATAGGGCTGGAAGGAAGAAGGAATATCCTGTTCTGTGGTGGCTAACTCAATCCAAGCTCTTGCTACAGCCTCTGTGTTTGTGTTTTCTGGATAGTATCTATGGAATTTAGAGTTGGGTATGAATTGTAGCATGTAACATTTTACTTCCTGTTTGCAAATGGTAATTAGTTTCACCTGAAGACAACAGGTACACATTCGGGTTTCCTAAGTGAAGAGCTGCAGAAAACAGGTTAAAAATGATATTTGTGTTTGTAAACATGACATTGAATCCACTTGCCCAAGAAAAAGTCTTTGCTTTTCTCCAAAACAAGGTTGACTCTGCTTTTCTGGGGGCTTTGCACACCAATTCCACATCAGTTTGTCCAGATAGGTCTGGATGAACCCAGAAATATCCAGTTCAATGGTGGCTAACTCAATCCAAGCTCTTGCTACTGCCTCTGAGTTTGTTTGTGTTTTCTGGATAGTATCTATGGACTTTAGAGTTGTGTATGAATTGTAGCATGTAATATTCTGCTTCTTGTTGGCAAATGCTAATTGGTTTCTCCTGAAGACAACAGCTACACATTCGTGTTTTCTGAGTAAAAAGCTGCAGAACCAGGTTAAAAATGATATTTGTGTTTGTAATCATGACATTGAATCCACTTGCCCAAGAAAAAGATGTGTTCTTCTCCAAAACCAGGTTGCCTCTGATTTTCTCGGTGCTTTGCACACAAATTCCACACCAGTTTGTCCAGATACTGCTAGATGGAACCAGAAATATCCGGTTCTGTGGTGGCTAACTAAATGCAAGCTCTTGCTACAGCCTCTGAGTTTGTTTGTGTTTTCTAGATAGTATCTATGGACTTTAGAGTTCTGTATGAATTGTAGCATGTAACATTTTGGGTTTGTTTGGCAAACACTACTTGGTTTCACATGGAGACACAACAGGAACACATTCGTATTTTCTGAGTAAAAAGCTGCAGAAACGAGGTTAAAAATGATATTTGTGTTTGTAAACATGACATTGAATCCACTTGCCCAAGAAAAAGACTTTGCTTTGATCCAAAATCCGGTTCACTCTGCTTTTCTGGGTGCTTTGCACACCAATTCCACACTACTTTGTCCGATAGGGCTGGAAGGAAGAAGAAATATCCTGTTCTGAGGTGGCTAACTCAATCCAAGCTCTTGCTACAGCCTGTGTGTTTGTATGTGTTTTCTGGATAGTATCTATGGAATTTAGAGTTGTGTATGAATTTTAGCATGTAACATTTTTATTCCTGTTGGCAAATGGTAATTGGTTTCACTTGAAGGCAACAGGTACACATTCGGGTTTCCTAAGAGAAGAGCTGCAGAAAACAGGTTAAAAATGATGTTTGTGCTTGTAAAAATGATATGGAATCCACTTGCCCAAGAAAAAGACTTTGCTTTTCACCAAAACCAGGTTGACTCTGCTTTTCTGGGTGCTTTACACACCAATTCCACATCAGTTTGTCCAGATGGGTCTGGATGAACCCAGAAATATCCAGTTCAGTGGTGGCTAACTCAATCCAAGCTCTTGCTACAATTTCTGTGTTTGTTTGTGTTTTCTGGATAGTATCTATGGACTTTAGAGTTGCTATGAATTGTAGCATGTAATATTTTGCTTCTTGTTGGCAAATGCTAATGGGTTTCTCCTGAAGACAACAGGTACACATTCGTGTTTTCTGAGTAAAAAGCTGCAGAACCAGGTTAAAAATGATATTTGTGTTTGTAATCATGACATTGAATCCACTTGCCCAAGAAAAAGACTTTGTTTTTCTCCAAAACACGGTTGCCTCTGATTTTCTGAGTGCTTTGCACACAAATTCCACACCAGTTTGTCCAGACAGGGCTGTATGAAACCAGAAATATCCAGTTCTGTGGTGGCTAACTCTATGCAAGCTCTTGCTATAGCCCCTGAGTTTGTTTGTGTTTCCTAGATAGTATCTATGGACTTTAGAGTTCTGTATGAATTGCAGCATGTAACATTTTGGGTTTGTTTGGCAAACACTATTTGGTTTCACATGGAGACACAACAGGTACACATTCGTGTTTTCTGAGTAAAAAGCTGCAGAAACCAGGTAAAAAATGATATTTGTGTTTGTAAACATGACATTGAATCCACTTGCCCAAGAAAAAGACTTTGTTTTTCTCCAAAACCAGGTTGACTCTGCTTTTCTAAGTTCTTTGCATGCCAATTGCACACCATTTGTCCAGTTAGGACTGGATGAATCCAGAAATATCTGGTGCTGTTTTGGCTAGCTCAATCCCAGCTCTTACTACAGCTTCTGTGTTTCCTTGTGTTTTGTCGATAGTATCTATGGAGTTTGGAGTTGTGAACGCATTGTAGCATGTCACATTTTGTTTTCTGTTGGCAAACACTAATTGGTTTCACATGTAGACACAACAGGTACACATTCGTATTTTCTGAGTAAAAAGCTGCAGAAACGAGGTTAAAAATGATATTTGTGCTTGTAAACATGACATTGAATCCACTTCCCTAAGCCTAACCCTAGCCATAGCCCTAAACCTAACCCTAGCACTCACCCTAGCCCTAACCCTAAACCTAACCCTCGCCTTAGTCCTAACCATAACCTTAAGCATAGCCCTAGCGATAACCCTAACCCTAACCCTAGCCCTAGCCCTAGCACTAACACTAACCCTAACCCGAACCCGAACCCAAAACAGAACCCTAACCCTAACCCTAATCCTACATCTAAACTTAACCATAGCCTTAGACTTAGTCATAGTCCTGTTAACACAGCACTAGCCCTAAAGCTAACCCTACGCCTAACCCTAACCCTAATCTTAGCCCGAACCTTAACCCTAGCCTTAACACTAACCCTAACCCTAAACCTGATCGTAGCATAGCCCTAACCCAAACCCTAACCCTAACACTAATCTTAGCCCTAGCCATAGCCTAGCCCAAGCCCTAACCCTAACCCTAACCCTAACCCTAACCAAAACACTTACAGTAACCCTATCCCTAGCCCTAGCCCTAACCCTAAACCTAACCCTAACCGTAGCGCTAACCCTAGATCTAACCCTAACCCTAACCCTAACCCTAGCCCTAGCCCTAGCCCTAACCCTAACACTAACCCTAAACCTAATCCTAACCCTAGCCTTAGCCCTAACCCTAACCCTAGCCCAGGCCTAGCCCTAGCCCTAACCCTAAAGCTAACCCTAACCCTAACCCTAACCCTAGACCTAACCCTAACCTTATCCCTAACCCTAACCTTATCCCTAACCCTAACCCTAGCCCTAGCCCTAAACTTAACCCTAACTCTAACCCTAGCCCTAGACCTAGCCCTAGTCCTAGCCCTAACCCTAATCCTAGCCCTAGCCATAGCCCTAGAACTAACTCTAATCCTAACCCTATGCCTAGACCTAGCCCTAAACCTAACCCTGACCTGAACCCGAACCCAAACCCTAACCAAACTGTAACACTAGCCCTAGCCCTGGACCTAACACTAACCCTAGCCCTAGCCCTAGCCCTAGCCCTAGCCCTAACCCTAACCCTAATGCTTGCCCTAGACCTAACCCTAACCCTAACACTAGCCATAACCCTAGCCCTAACCCAAAACCTAACCCTAGACCTAACCTTAGCCCTAGCACTAGCCCCAGCCCTAGACCTAGCCCTAGCCCTAACCCTAACCCTAAACCTAACCCTAACCCTGACCCTAACCCTAACCCTAACCCTAACCATAGCCCTAGCCATAACCCAAACCCTAACACAAACCCTAGCCCTAGCCCTAGCCCTGGTCCAAGCCATAACCCTAAGCCTAACCCTAGCCCTAGGCCTAGCCCTAACCCTAGCCCTAAACCTAATCCTAAAACTAATCTAGCCCTAGCCCTAGCCCTAACCATAAACCTAACCCTAACTTTAACCCTAACCCTAACCCTAGCCCTAGCCCTAACCCTAACCCTAACCCCAATTCTAGCCCTAAACCTAACCCAAAACCGAACCGTAACCCTAACACTAACTTTAACCCAAACACAGACCCGAACCCTTACTGTAATCCAAACCCGAACACGAACCCAAACCCTAAACCTAACCCGAACCCGAAACAGAACCCTAACACTACCCTAACCCTAATCCTACACCTAACCTTAACCGTAGCCTTAGACTTAGTAATAGTCCTAACTGTAAACACAGAACTAGCCCTAAAGCTAAACCTACACCTAACCCTAACCGTAATCTTAGCCCGAACCCTAACCCTAGCATTAACACTAACTCTTATCCTAAACCTAAACCTAGCATAGCCCTAACCCAAACCGTAACCCTAACCCTAGCCCTAGCCCTAACCCTAACCCTAACCCTACTCCTAACCCTAGCCCTAGCCCTAACCCTAACCCTAACCCTAGCCCTAAACTTTACCCTAACCCTAACCCTAATCCTAGACCTAACCTAACCTTATCCCTAACCCTAACCTTAGCCCTAGCCCTAAACTTAACTCTAGACTTAGCAATAGCCATAGCCCTATCCCTAACCATAGCCCTAGCCCTAGCCATAGCCCTAAAGCTAACCCTAATCCTAACCCTAGGCCTACACCTAGTCCTAAACCTAACCCTGACCTGAACCCGAACCCGAACCCTAACCAAACCGTAACACTACCCCTACCCCTAGACCTAACACTAACCCTAGAACTAACCCTAACCCTAGCCCTAGCCCTAAACCTAACAGTTAAACTAACACTAGCCCTAGCCATAAACCTAACCCTAACTATAGACGTAGCCCTAGCCCTGGCCATAACCATAACCCTAACCGTAACCCTAGTTCTAGCCATAACCCTAACCCTAACCCTAATCCTAGCACTAGCCCTAGACCTAACCCTAACCCTCACCCTAAACCTAACCCCAACCCCAACCACACCCCAACCAAAACCCTAACCCTAGCCCTAGCCCAAGCCCTAACAATAACCCTAGCCCTAGAACTAACCATAGCCCTAACCATAACCTTATCCTTAACCCTAACCGTAACCTTCGCCCCAGCCCTAACCCTAACCCTAAACCTAACACTAAACATAGCCGTAAACCTAAAACTAACATAGCCCTCACCCTAGCCCTAGCCCTAACCCTAACCCTAGACCTAGCCCTAACGCTAATCCTAATGCTTGCCCTAGTCCCAAACTTAACCCTAACACTAGCCCTAACCCTAGCCCTAACCCTAACCCTAACCCTAACCCTAGGCCTAACCTTAGCCCTAGCCCTGCCCTAGCCCTAGCCCTAACCCTAAAACTAACCCTAACCCTAGCCATAACCATAAGCGTAATCCTCACCCTAACCCTCACCCAAACCCTAGCGATAACCCTAGCCCTAGTCCCAGCCCTAACCCTAACCCTAGTCATAATCCTAACCCTAATCCTAACCCTAGCCCTAGCCCTAGCCCTAGCCCTAGCCCTAACCCTAACCATAACCCTAGCCCTAGCCCTAACACTAACCGTAACCCTAGCCCTAGCCCTAACCCAAACCCTAACACTAACCCTAGCCCTAGCCCTAGCCATAGCCCAAGCCCTAATCTTAAACCTAACCCTAACCCTAACCCTAACCCTAAACCTAGCCCTAAACTTAGCCCTAGCCCTAGTCCTAACCCTAACCTTAACCCTAACCCTAACCCTAAATTTAACCCTAAACCTAACCCTAGCCATAGCCCTAACCCTAAACCTAGCAGTCGCCCTAGCCCTAACCCTAAACCTAACCCTCGCCTTAGTCCTAACCATAACCTTAAGCATAGCCCTAACAATAACCCTAACCCTAACCCTAGCCCTAGCCCTAGCACTAACACTAACCCTAACCCGAACCCGAACCCAAAACCGAACCCTAACTCTAACCCTAATCCACATACGAATGTGTACCTGTTGTGTCTCCATGTGAAACCAATTAGCGCTAGCCAACAGAAAAACAAAATGTTACATGCTACAATTCATTTGCAAATCTAAAGTCCACAGATACTATCGAGAAAACACAAGCAAACACAGAAGCTGTAGCAAGACGTGGCATTGCGTTAGCCACCACAGAACCGGATATTTCTGTTTTCATCCAGACCTATTCGGACTAACTGGTGTCGAGTTTGTGTGCAAAGCACCCAGAAAAGCAGAGTCAACCTGGTTTTGGAGAAAAGCAAAGTCTTTTTATTGGGCAAGTGGATTCAATGTCATGTTTACAAACACAAATATCATTTGTAACCTGGTTTCTGCAGCTTTTTACTCAGAAAACACGAATGTGTACCTGTTGTGTCTCCATGTGAAACCAATTAGCGTTTGCCAACAGAAAACAAAATGTTACATTCTCCAATACATTCACAACTCCAAAGTCCACACATACTATTGACAAACCACAATAAACACAGAAACTGTAGCAAGAGCTGGGATTGAGTTAGCCACCACAGAACCGGATATTTCTGTTTTAATCCAGACTTATCCGGACAAAGTGGTGTGGAGTTGGTGTGCAAAGCTCCCAGAAAAGCAGAGTCAACCTGGTTTTGGAGAAAAGCAAAGTCTTTTTCTTGGGCAAGTGGGTTCAATGTCATGTTTACAAACACAAATATCATTTGTAACCTGATTTCTGCAGGTTTTTACTCAGAAAAAACAAATGTGTACCTGTTGTGTCTCCATGTGAAACCAATTAGCGCTTGCCAACAGAAAAACAAAATGATACATGCTACAATTCATTTGCAAATCTAAAGTCCACAGATACTATCGAGAAAACACAAGCAAACACAGAAGCTGTAGCAAGACGTGGCATTGCGTTAGCCACCACAGAACCGGATATTTCTGTTTTCATCCAGACCTATTCGGACTAACTGGTGTCGAGTTTGTGTGCAAAGCACGCAGAAAAGCAGAGTCAACCTGGTTTTGGAGAAAAGCAAAGTCTTTTTCATGGGCAAGTGGATTCAATGTCATGTTTACAAACACAAATATCATTTGTAACCTGGTTTCTGCAGCTTTTTACTCAGAAAACACGAATGTGCACCTGTTGTATCTCCATGTGAAACCAATTAGCGTTTGCCAACAGAAAACAAAATGTTACATGCTACAATGCATTCACAACTCTAAAGTCCATAGATACTCTCAACAAAACACAAGCAAACACAAAAGCAGTAGCAAGAGCTGGGATTGAGTTAGCCAACACAGAACCGGATATTTCTGGTTTCAGCCAGCGCTATCCGGACAAACTAATGTGGAATTGGTGTGCAAAGCACCCAGAAATGCAGAGTCAACCCGGTTTTGGAGAAAAGCAAAGTCTTTTTCTTGGGCAAGTGGATTCAATGTCATGTTTACAAACACAAATAGCATTTGTAACCTGGTTTCTGCAGGTTTTTACTCAGAAAACACGAATGTGTACCTGTTGTGTCTTCATGTGAAACCAATTAGCGTTTGCCAACAGAAAAACAAAATGTTACATGCTACAATGCATTCACAACTCTAAAGTCCACAGGTACTTTCGAGAAAACACAAACAAACACAGAAGCTGTAGCAAGAGCTGGGATTGAGTTAGCCACCACAGAACCGGATATTTCTGGTTTCATCCATCCCTATCCGGACAAACTGGTGTGGAGTTTGTGTGCAAAGCACCCAGAGGGCCGGCGCCGTGGCTCAACAGGCTAATCCTCCGCCTTGCGGCGCCGGCACACCGGGTTCTAGTCCTGGTTGGGGCGCCGGATTCTGTCCCGGTTGCCCCTCTTCCAGGCCAGCCCTCTGCTGTGGCCCAGGAGTGCAGTGGAGGATGGACCAGGTGCTTGGGCCCTGCACCGCATGGGGAGACCAGGAAAAGCACCTGGATCTTGGCTCCTGCCACCGGACAAGCGCGGTGCGCCAGCCAAAGCGCGCCGACCGCGGCCTCCATTGGAGGGTGAACCAACGGCAAAGGAAGACCTTTCTCTCTGTCTCTCTCTCTCACTGTCCACTCTGCCTGTAAAAAAAACAAACAAACAAACAAAAAAAAAGCACCCAGAAAGCACAGTCAAACTGGTTTTGGAGAAAAGCAAAGTCTTTTTGTCTTTTTCTTGGGCAAGTGGATTCAATGTCATGTTTACAAACACAAATATCATCTTTAACCTGGTTTATGCAGCTTTTTTACTCAGAAAACACGAATGTGTACCTCTTGTGTCTCCAAGTGAAACCAATTATCGTATGCCAATAGAAAAACAAAATGTTACATGCTACAATGCATTCACAACTCTAAAGTCCATAGATACTATCCAGAAAACATAAACAAACACAGAGGCTGTAGCAAGAGCTTGGATTGAGTTAGCCACCACAGAACCGGATATTTCTGGTTTCATCCAGACCTATCTGGAGAAACTGGTGTGGAATTGGTGTGCAAAGCACCCAGAAAAGCAGACTCAACCTTTTTTTCAGAAAAGCAAAGTCTTTTTCTTGGGCAAGTGGATTCAATGTCATGTTTACAAACACAAATATAATTTGTAACCAGATTTCTGCAGGTTTTTACTCAGAAAACACGAATGTGTACCTGTTGTGTCTCCATGTGAAACCAATTAGCGTTTGCCAACAGAAAAACAAAATGTTACATGCTACAATGCATTCACAACTCTAAAGTCCATAGATACTATCCAGAAAACACAAGCAAACACAGAAGCTGTAGCAAGAGCTGATATTAAGTTAGCCACCACAGAACCGGATATTTCTGGTTTCATCCAGCCCTATCCGGACAAACTGGTGTGGAATTGGTGTGCAAATCACCCAGAATAGCAGAGTCAAGCTGGTTTTGGAGAAAAGCAAAGACTTTTTCTTGGGCAAGTGGATTCAATGTCATGTTCACAAACACAAATATCATTTTAAACCTGGTTTCTGCATCTTTTCGGTTAGGAAACGCGAATGTATTGCTGATCTCTTCATGTGAAACCAATTAGCATATGCCAACAAGAAGTAAAATGTTACATGCTACAATTCATACACAACTCTTAAGTTCATAGATACTATCCAGAAAACACAAACAAACACAGAGGCTGTAGGAAGAGCTTGGATTGAGTTAGCCACCACAGAACCGGATATTTCTGCATTCATCCAGCCCTATCCGGACAAACTGGTGTGAAGTTGGTGTGCAAAGCAGTTCATGGGAGTTCTGTATGCTAGTGGAGTGTAAAGCTGTTTCAGCGTTCTGTAGCCTGGGAATACGCTTACACTATGTGCGCAATTTCGGTAGCCTGAGTATAGGAGACAGATCGTACAGGAGATCTGTACCCTGAGTGTAGTGATTTACAGCATACATGAGTTCTGTATTGGAGGTGTGGAACGAAGCAGTTAGGAAGGGTTCTGTAGCCTGGGAGTAGGCATTCACAATATGCGGGATTTCTGTAGCCTGACTCTAGAATGCGCAGCTTATGGGCATTCTGCTTCCTGGCTGTAGACAGATTCAGTTCACGGGAGTTCTGTATGCTAGTGGAGTACAAAACTGTTTCAGCAGTCTGTAGCCTGGGAATAGGCATACACAATGTGCGCAATGTCCATAGCCTGAGTGTAGGAAACATTGCTTTCTGGATTTCTGCAACCTGAGTGTAGTAAGATGCAGCGTACATGAGTTCTGTATCGGGCGTGAGGAACGAGTCAGTTTGGAGAGTTCTGTAGCCTGGGAGTAGGCATTCGCAATATGCGGGATTTCTGTAACTCTGGGATGTGAGGATTATAGGAAATCTGGATACAGGCTGTAGAGAGATTCAGTTCATGGGAGTTCTGTATGCTAGTGGAGTGCAAACTGTTTCCGTGTTCTGTAGCCTGGGAATACGCTTAAACAATGTGTGCAATTTCGGTAGCCTGAGAGTAGGAGAGAGAGCGTACAGAATTTCAGTAACCTGAGTGCAGTGATTTACAGCATACATGAATTCTGTATTGGAGGTGTGGATAGAAGCAGTTAGGAAGGGTTCTGTGGCCTGGGAGTAGGGATTAGCAATATGCAGGATTTCTGTAGCATGTCTATAGGAAACACAGCTTATGATCGGTCTGCTTCCTGGCTGTAGAGAGATTCAGTTCATGAGATTTGTGCATGCTGGTGGAGTACAAAACTGTTTCAGCGGTCTGTAGCCTGGAAATAGGCATACACAATGTGTGCAATTTCTGTAGTCTGAGTGTAGGAGACTGAGCTTACAGGAGTTCTGTAACCTGAGTGTAGTCAGATGCAGCTTACATGAATTCTGTATTACAGTTGTGGAACGAAGCAGTTTGGGAGAGTTCTGTAGCCCGGGAGTAGGCATTCGCAATATACGGGATTTCTGTAGCCTGTCTATAGGAAACGCAGCTTATGTTCGGTCTGCTTCCTGGTTGTAGACAGATTCAGTTCATGGGAGTTCTGTATGCTAGTGGAGTGCTATGCTATCTCAGAGTACTTTTGCCTGGGAATAGGCATACACAATGTGCGCAATGTCTGTATCGTTAGACAGAGCTTACAGGAGTCTGTAACCAGAGTGTAGTCAGATGCAGCTTACATGAGTTTTGTATCAGAGGTGTGGATGTAAGCAGTTTGGAAGATTTCTGTAGCCTGTGTGTAGGGATTCGCAATATGCGGGATTTCTGTAGCCAGACTCTAGGATGTGCAGCTTATGGTCGGTCTGCTTCCTGGCCGTAGAGAGATTCAGTTCTCGGGAGCTCTGTATGCTAGTGGAGTACAAAGCAGTTTCAGGGGTCTGTAGCCTGGGAATAGGCATACACAATGTGCGCAATGTCCTTAGCCTGAGTGTAGGAGACAGAGCTTACTGGAGTGCTGCAACCTGAGTGTAGTCAGATTCAGCGTACATGAGTTCTGTATCGGAGGTGGGGAACGATGCACTTAGGAAGGGTCCTGACGCCTGGGAGTAGGCATTTGCAATATGCGGGATTTCTGTAGCCTGTCTATAAGAAACGCAGCTTATGCTGGGTCTGCTTCCTGGCTGTAAAAAGATTCAGTTCACGGGAGTTCTGTATGCTAGTAGAGTACAAAGCTGTTTCAGCAGTCTGTAGCCTGGAAATAGGCATACACAATGTGCGCAATGTCTGCAGCCTGAGTGTAGGAGCCAGAGCGTACAGGAGTTCTGTAACCTGAGTGTTGTTAGATGCAGCTTACATGACATCTCTATTACTGGTGTGGAACGAAGCATTTTGGATGGGTTCCTTAGCTTGAGAGTAGGCATTCGCAATATGCGGGATTTCTGTAGCCTGTCTATAGGAAACACAGCTTATGGTCGATCTGCTTCCTGGCTGTAGAGAGATTCAGTTCACGGGAGCTCTGTATGCTATTGGAGTACAAAGCTGTTTCAGCGGTCTGTAGCCTGGGAATAGGCATACACAATGTGCGCAATGTCCGTAACCTGAGTGTAGGAGACAGAGATTATAGGAGATCTGTAACCTGAGTTTAGTCAGATGCATCTTACTTGAGTTCTGTATCAGAGGAGTGGAACGAAGTAGTTTGTAAGAGTTCTGTAGCCTGGGAGTAGACATTCGCAATATGCGGGATTTCTGTCGCCTGTCTAGAGGAAATGCAGCTTATGGGCGTTCTGCGTCCTGGCTGTAGAGAGATGCAGTTCACGGGAGTTCTGTATGCTAGTGGAGTGCAAGGCTATTTCAGAGTTCTTTTGCCTGGGAATAGGCATACACAATGTGCGCAATGTTTGTATCCTTAGACAGAGTTTACAGGAGTTCTGTAAACTCAGTGTAGTCAGATGCAGCGTACAAAAGTTCTGTATCAGAGATGTGGAACGAAGAAGTTAGAAAGGGTTCTGTAGATTGGGAGTAGGCATTCTCAATATGCGGGATTACTGTAGCCTCTCTATAGGAAACACAGCTTATGGTCGGTCTGATTCCTGGCTGTAGAGAGATTCAGTTCATAGAGCTCTGTATGCTGGTGGAGTACAAATCTGTTTCAGCGGTCTGTAGCCTGGGAATTGGCATACACAATGTGCACAATGTCTGTAACCTGAGTGTAGGAGACAGAGCTTACAGGAGTTCTGTAACCTGAGTGTAGTCAGATGCAGCTTACATGAATTCTGTACTACAGGTGTGGAACGAAGCAGTTTGGAAGAGTTCCGTAGCCTGGGAGTTGGCATTCGCAATATGCAGGATTTCTGTAACCTGTCTATAGGAAACGCAGCTTATAGGAATTCTGGGTAAAGGCTTTAGAGATATTAAGTTCAAGGGAGTTCTGTATGCTAGTGGAGTGCAATGCTATTTCAGAGTTCTCTTGAATGGGAATAGGATAACACAATGTGCGCAATGTCTGTATCCTTATACAGAGCTTACAGGAGTTCTGTAACCTGAGTGTATGAGGTGCAGCTTACATGAGTTCTGTATCAGAGGTGTGGATATAAGCAGTTTGTAAGAGTTCTGTAGCCTGGGAGTAGGCATTCGCAATATGCGGAATTTCTGTAGCTTGACTCTGGGATGTGCAGCTTATAGGAATTCTGGATACAGGATGTAGAGAGATTTAGTTCATGAGAGTTCTGTATGCTAGTGGAGTGCACAGCTGTTTCAGCGTTCTGTAGCCTGGGAACACGCATACACAATGTGTGCAATTTCGGTAGCCTGAGTGTAGGAGACAGAGCTTACAGGAGTTCTGTAACCTGAGTATAGTCAGATGCAGCTTACATGAGATCAGTATTACAGGTGTGGAAAGAAGCAGTTTGGTAGGGTTCTGTAGCCTGGGAGTAGGCATTCGCAATATGCGGGATTTCTGTAGCCTGTCTATAGGAAACGCAGCTTATGCACGGTCTGCTTCCCGCCTGTAGAGAGATTCAGTTCACGGGAGTTCTGTATGCTATTGGACTACAAAGCTCTTTCAGCGGTCTGTAGCCAGGGAATAGGCATACACAATGTGTGCAATGTCTGTAGCCTGAGTATAGGAGACAGAGCTTACAGGAGTTCTGTAACCTGAGTTTAGTGAGATGCAGTGTACATGAGTTCTGTATTACAGGTGTGGATGTAAGCAGTTTGGAAGAGTTCAGAAGCCTTGGAGTAGGCATTCACAATATGCCGGATTTCTGTAGCCTGACTCTAGGATGCGCAGCTTATGGGCTTTCGGGCTATTGGCTGTAGAGCGAATCAGTTCATGGGAGTTCTGTATGCTAGTGGAGTACAAATCTGTTTCAGCGTTCTGTAGCCTGGGAATACGCATACACAATGTGCGCAATGTCTGTAGCCTGAGTGTAGGAGACAGAGCTTACAGGAGTTCTGTAACTTGAGTTTAATCAGATGCAGCCTACATGAGTTCTGTATCGGAGATGTGGAATGAAGCAGTTAGAAAGGCTTCTGTAGATTGTGAGTAGGGATTTGCAATACGCGGGATTTCTGTAGCCTGTCTGTAGGAAACACAGCTTATGGTCGGTCTGTTTCCTGGCTGTAGAGATATTCAGTTCATGGGAGCTCTGTATGCTAGTGGAGTACAAAGCTGTTTCAGCGGTCTGTAGCCTGGGAATAGGCATACACAATGTGCACAATGTCTGTAACCTGAGTGGAGGAGACAGAGCTTACAGGAGTTCTGTAACCTGAGTGTAGTCAGCTGCAGCATACATGAGTTCTGTATCGGGCGTGTGGAATGAATTAGTTTGGAAGAGTTCTGTAGCCTGGGAGTAGGCATTCGCAATATGCGAGATTTCTGTCGCCTTTCTAGAGGAAACGCAGCTTCTGGGCGGTCTGCTTCCTGGCTGTAGTGAGATGCAGTTCACGGGATTTCTCTATGCTAGTGAAGTACAAAGCTGTTTCAGACGACTGTACCCTGGGAATAAGCATACACAGTGTGCGCAATGCTTGTATCATTAGACAGAGCTTGCAGGAGTTCTGTAACCTGAGTGTAGTCAGATGCAGCTTACATGGGTTCTGTATCAGAGGTGTGGATGTAAGCAGTTTGGAAGATTTCTGTAGCCTGTGTGTAGGGATTCGCAACATGCGGGATTTCTGTAGCCAGACTCTAGGATGCGCATCTTATGGTCGGTCTGCTTCCTGGCTGTAGAGACATTCAGTTCATGGGAGCTCTGTATGCTAGTGGAGTACAAATCTGTTTCAGCGGTCTGTAGCCTGGGAATAGGCATACAGAATGTGCGCAATATCTGTAGCCTGAGTGTAGGAGACAGAGCTTACTGGAGTTCTGTAACCTGAGTTTAGTCAGATGCAGCATCCATGAGTTCTGTATCAGAGGAGTGGAACGAAGTAGTTTGGAAGAGTTCTGTAGCCTGGGAGTAGGCATTCGCAATATGCGGGATTTCTGTAGCCTGACTCTAGAATGCGCAGCTTATGGGCGTTCTGCGTCCTGGCTGTAGAGAGATGCAGTTCACGGGAGTTCTTTATGCTAGTGGAGTGCAAGGCTATTTCAGAGTTCTTTTGCCTGGGAATAGGCATACACCATGTGCACAATGTTTGTATCCTTAGACAGAGCTTACAGTAGTTCTGTAAACTGAGTGTAGTCAGATGCAGCGTACAAGTGTTCTGTATCAGAGGTGTGGAACGAATCAGTTTGGAAGAGTTCTGTATCCTGGGAGTAGGGATTTGCAATATGCAGGATTTCTGTAGCCAGACTCTAGGATGCGCAGCTTATGTTCGGTCTGCTTCCTGGCTGTATAGAGATGCAGTTCACGGGATTTCTGTATGCTAGTGGAGTACAAAGCTATTTCAGAGTTCTTGTGCCTGGGAATAGGCATACACAATGTGCAGAATGTCTGTAGCCTGAGTGTAGGAGACAGAGCTTACAGGATTTGTGTAACCTGAGATTAGTCAGATGCAGCGTACATGAGTTCTGTATCTGAGATATGGATATAAGCAGTTTAGAAGAGTTCTGTAGCCTGGGAGCAAGGATTCGCAATATGCGGGATTTCTGTAGCCTAACTCTGGGGGCGATTCTTATAGGAATTCTGGATACATGCAGTAGAGAAATTCAGTTCATGGGAGTTCTGTATGCTAGTGGAGTGTAAAGCTGTTTCAGCGTTCTGTAGCCTGGGAATACGCTTACACTATGTGCGCAATTTCGGTAGCCTGAGTATAGGAGACAGATCGTACAGCAGATCTGTACCCTGAGTGTAGTGATTTACAGCATACATGAGTTCTGTATTGGAGGTGTGGAACGAAGCAGTTAGGAAGGGTTCTGTAGCCTGGGAGTAGGCATTCACAATATGCGGGATTTCTGTAGCCTGACTCTAGAATGCGCAGCTTATGGGCATTCTGCTTCCTGGCTGTAGACAGATTCAGTTCACGGGAGTTCTGTATGCTAGTGGAGTAAAAAGCTGTTTCAGCAGTCTGTAGCCTGGGAATAGGCATACACAATGTGCGCAATGTCCATAGCCTGAGTGTAGGAAACATTGCTTTCTGGATTTCTGCAACCTGAGTGTAGTAAGATGCAGCGTACATGAGTTCTGTATCGGGCGTGAGGAACGAGTCAGTTTGGAGAGTTCTGTAGCCTGGGAGTAGGCATTCGCAATATGCGGGATTTCTGTAGCCTGACTCTAGAATGCGCAGCTTATGGGCATTCTGCTTCCTGGCTGTAGACAGATTCAGTTCACGGGAGTTCTGTATGCTAGTGGAGTAAAAAGCTGTTTCAGCAGTCTGTAGCCTGGGAATAGGCATACACAATGTGCGCAATGTCCATAGCCTGAGTGTAGGAAACATTGCTTTCTGGATTTCTGCAACCTGAGTGTAGTAAGATGCAGCGTACATGAGTTCTGTATCGGGCGTGAGGAACGAGTCAGTTTGGAGAGTTCTGTAGCCTGGGAGTAGGCATTCGCAATATGCGGGATTTCTGTAGCCTGACTCTAGAATGCGCAGCTTATGGTCGGTCTACTTCCTGGCTGTAGAGAGATGCAGTTCATGCGAGTTCTGTATGCTAGTGGAGAGCAAAGCTGTTTCAGCGGTCTGTAGCCTGGGAATAGGCATACACAATGTGCGCAATGTCTGTAGCCTGAGTGTAGGAGACAGAGCTTACAGGAGTTCTGTAACCTGAGTTTAGTCAGATGCAGCGTACATGAGTTCTGTATCTGAGGTGTGGAACGAAGCAATTTGTAAGAGTTCTGTAGCCTGGGAGTAGGCATTCACAATATGCGGGATTTCTATCGTGTTTCTAGAGGAAACGCAGCTTATGGGCGTTCTGCGTACTGGCTGTAGTGAGATGCAGTTCATGGGAGTTCCGTATGCTAGTGGAGTATAATTCTATTTCAGAGTTCCTTTGCCTGGGAATAGGTATACACAATGTGCACCTTGTTTGTATCCTTAGACAGAGCTTACAGTAGTTCTGTAACCAGAGTGTAGTCCAATGCAGCTTACATGAGCTCTGTATCAGAGGTGTGGATGTAAGCAGTTTAGAAGAGTTCTGTAGCCTGGTAGCAGGGATTCGCAATATACGGGATTTCTGTAGCATAACTCTGGGATGTGAAGCTTATAGGAATTCTGGATACATGCTGTAGAGAGATTCAGTTCATCGGAGTTCTGTATGCTAGTGGAGTGCAAAGCTGTTTCAGCGTTCTGTAGCCTGGGAATACGCTTACACTATGTACGCAATTTCGGTAGCCTGAGTATAAGAGACAGAGTGTACAGGAGTTCTGTACCCTGAGTGTAGTGATTTACAGCATACATGAGTTCTGTATCGGAGGTGTGGAACGAAGCAGTTAGGAAGGGTTCTGTAGCCTGGGAGTAGGAATTCGCAATATGCGGGATTTCTGTAGCTTGTCTCTATGATGCGCAGCTTATGGTCGGTCTGTTTCCTGGCTGTAGAGAGATGCAGTTCACGGGAGTTCTGTATGAAAGTAGAGAGCAAAGCTCTTTCAGCGGTCTGTAGCCTGGGAAAAAGCATACACAATGTGCACAATGTCTGTAGCCTGAGTGTAGGAGACAGAGCTTAGAGGAGTTCTGTAACTTGAGTTTAGTCAGATTCAGTGTTCATGAGTTCTGTATCGGAGATGTGGAACGAAGCAGTTAGGAATGGTTAATTAGATTGAAAATAGGCATTTGCAATTTGCGGGATTTCTGTAGCCTGTCTACAGGAAATGCAGCTTATGGTCGGTCTGTTTCCTGGCTGTAGAGAGATTCAGTTCACGGGAGCTCTGTATGCTAGTGGAGTACAAAGTTGTTTCAGCGGTGTGTAGCCTGGGAATAGGCATACACAATGTGCGCAATGTCTGTAGCATGAGTGTAGGAGACAGCTTACAGGAGTTCTGTAACCTGAGTTTAGTCAGATGCAGCGTACATGAGTTCTGTATCGGAGGAGTGGAATGAATTAGTTTGTAAGAGTTCTGTAGCCTGGGAGTAGTCATTCGCAATATGCGGTATTTCTGTCGCCTGTCTAGAGGAAACGCAGCTTTTGGGCATTCTGCATCCTGGCTGTAGAGAGATGCAGTTCATGGGAGTTTTGTATGCTAGTGGAGTGCAATGGTATTTCAGAGTTCTTTTGCCTGGGAGTAGGCATACACCATGTGCGCAATGTTTGTATCCTTAGTCAGAGCTTACAGGAGTTCTGTAACCTGAGTGTAGTCAGATGTAGCTTACATAGTTCTGTATCAGAAGTGAGGAACGAGACAGTTTGGAGAGTTCTGTAGCCTGGGAGTCGGGATTCGCAATATGCAGGATTTCTGTAGCCAGACTCTAGGATGCACAGCTTATGGTCGGTCTGCTTCCTGGCTGTAGAGAGATGCAGTTCACGGGAGTTCTGTATGCTAGTGGAGTACAAATCTGATTCAGCAGTCTGTAGCCTGGGAATAGCCATACACAATGTGCACAATATCTGCAGCCTGAGTGTAGGAGAAGGAGCTTAGAGGAGTTCTGTAACCTGAGTTTAGTCAGATGCAGCCTACATGAGTTCTGTATCTGAGATATGGATGTAAGCAGCTTAGAAGTGTTCTGTAGCCTGGCCTCAGGGATTCGCAATATGCGGGATTTCTGTAGGCTAACTCTGGGATGTGAATCTTATAGGAATTCTGCATACATGCTGTAGAGAGATTCAGTTCACGGGAGTTTTGTATGCTAGTGGAGTGCAAAGCTGTTTCAGCGGTCTGTAGCCAGGGAATACGCTTACACAATGAGCCCAATGTCGGTAGCCTGAGTGTAGGAGACAGAGCTTACAGGAGTTCTGAAACCAGAGTGTAGTGAGGTGCAGCTTACATGAGTTATGTATCGGAGGTGTGTAACGAAGCAGTTTGTAGGAGTTCTGTAGCCTGGGAGTAGGCATTCGCAATATGCGGGGTTTCTGTAGCCTGTCTGTAGGAAATGCAGCTTATGATCGGTCTGCTTCCTGGCTGTAGAGAGATTCAGTTCATGGAAGTTCTGTATGCTAGTGGAGTACAAATCTGTTTCAGCGGTCTGTAGCCTGGGAATACGCTCACACAATGTGCACAAAATCTTAGCCTGAGTGTAGGAGACAGAGCTTACAGGAGTTCTGTAACCTGAGTTTAGTCAGATGCAGCATACATGAATTCTGTATTACAGGTGTGGAACGAAGCAGTTTGTAAGAGTTCTGTAGCCTGAGAGTAGGCATTTGGAATATGTGGGATTTCTGTAGCCTGACTCTGGGATGTGCAGCTTATAGGGATTCTGGATACAGGCTGCAGAGAGATTCAGTTCATGGGAGTTCTGTATGCTAGTGGAGTTCAAAGCTGTTTCATCATTCTATAGCCTGGGAATACGCCTACACAATGTGCGCAATTTAGGTAGCCTGAGTGTAGGTGATAGAGCATACAGGAGTTCTGTAACCTGAGTGTAGTGATTTACAGCATACATTAGTTCTGTATCGGAGGTCTGGAACGAAGCAGTTAAGAAGTGTTCTGTATCCTGGGAGTAGGCATTCGCACTATTTGGGATTTCTGTAGCTTGTATATAGCAAACGCAGCTTATGGTCGGTCTGCTTCCTGGCTGTAGAGAGATTCAGTTCACGGGAGTTCTGTATGCTAGTGGAGTACAAAGCAATTTTAGCGGTCTGTAGCCTGGGAATAGGCTTACACAATGTGAGCAATGTCCATAGGCTGAGTGTAGGAGATAGAGCTTACAGGAGTTCTGTAACCTGAGTGCAGTCAGATGCAGCTTACATGAGTTCTGTATAACAAGAGTGGAACAAAGAAGTTTGGAAAAATTGTGTAGCCACGGAGTAGGCATTCGCAATATGCGGGATTTCTGTACCTGTCTATAGGATGTGCAGCGTATGGGCGTTCTGTGTCCTGGCTGTAGAGAGATGCAGTTCACGGGAGTTCTGTATGCTAGTGGAGTGCAATGCTATTTCAGAGTTCTGTTGCCTGGGAATAGGATGACACAATGTGCGCAATGTCTGTATCCTTAGACAGAGCTTACATGAGGTCTGCAAACTGAGTGTAGTGAGGTGCAGCTTACATGATTTCTGTATCGGAGGTGTGGAACGAAGCAGTTAGGAAGGTTTCTGTAGCCTGGGAGTAGGCATTCGCAATATGCTGGATTTCTGTACCCTGTCTATAGGAAACGCAGCTTATGGTCAGTCTGCTTCCTGGCTGTAGAGAGATTCAGTTCACGGGAGTTCTGTATGCTAGTGGAGTACAAAGCAGTTTCAGCGGTCTGTATCCTACGTCATGATGGAATCAGAAATACACGCTTCTGTGGTGGCTAACTCAATCCAAGCTCTTGCTACATCCTCTTAGTTTGTTAGTATTTTCTCGACAGTCTCTATGGACTTTAGAGTTGTGAATTCATTGTAAAATGTAACATTTTATATTTCTGTTAGCAAACGCTAATTGTGTCACATGGAAACACAAAAGGTACACTTTCGTGTTTTTTGAGTGAAAAGCTGCAGAAACCAGGTTAAAAATGATATTCGTGTTTGTAAACATGACATTGAATCCACTTGCCGAAGAAAAAGACTTTGCTTTTCTCCAAAAACAGGTTGACTCTGCCCTTCTGGGTGCTTTGCACACCAATTCCACACCAGTTTGTCCGGATAGGGCTGGATGAAACCAGAAATATCCGGTTCTGTGGTGGCAAAATCAACCCCATCTCTTGCTACAGCTTCTGTGTTTCCTTGTGTTATGTCGATAATATCTGTGGACTTTAGAGTTGTGAATGCATTTTAGCATGTATTATTTGGTTTTTCATTTGGCAAAACCTAATTGGTTTCACATGGAGACACAACAGGTACACATTCGTGTTTTCTGAGTAAAAACCTGCAGAAAGCAGGTTACAAATGATATTTGTGTTTGTAAACATGACATTGATTCCCCTTGCTCATGAAAAAGACTTTGCTTTTCTCCAAAACCAGGTTGACTCTGTTTTTCTGGGTGCTTTGTACACCAACTCCACCCAGTTTGTCTGGATAGGGCTGGATGAAACCAGAAATATCCGGTTCTGTGGTGGCTAACTCAATCCCAGCTCTGGCTACAGCTTCTGTGTTTCCTTGTGTTTTGTTGATAGTATCTATGGACTTTGGAGTTGCGAATGCATTGTAGCATGTAACATTTTGTTTTTCTGTTGGCAAAAGCTGATTGATATCACATGGAGACACAAGAGGTACACTTACATGTTTTCTGAGTAAAAACCTGCAGAATCCAGGTTAAAAATGATATCGGTGTTTGTAAACATGACATTGAATCCACTTGCCCAAGAAAAAGACTTTGCTTTTCTCCAAAACCAGGTTGACTCTGCTTTTCTGGGTGCTTTGCACACCAATTAAACACCAGTTTGTCAAGATATGACTGGATGAACCCAGAAATATCTGGTTCTGTGGTGGCTAACTCAATCCCAGCTCTTGCTGCAGCCTCTGAGATTGTTTGCGTTTTCTCGATGGTATCTATGGACTTTAGAGTTGTGAATGCATTGTAGCATGTAACATTTTGTTTTTCTGTTGGCATACGCTAATTGGTTTCACATGGAGACAACAGGTACACTTTCGAGTTTTCTGAGTAAGTATCAGCAGAAACTAGGTTAAAAATGATTTTGGTGTTGTAAACATGACATTGAATCCACTTGCCCAAGAAAAAGACTTTGCATTTCTCAAAAACCAGGTTGACTCTGCTTTTCTGGGTGCTTTGCACACCAATTCCACACCAGTTTGTCCAGATAGGACTGGATGAAACCAGAAATATCAGGTTCTGTGCAGGCTAACTCAATCGCAGCTCTTGCTACAGCTTCTGTGTTTGCATGTGTTTTCTGGATAGTATCTATGGACCCTAGAGTTGTGAATGAATTGTAGCATGTAACATTTTGGTTTTTGTTTAGCAAACGCTAATTGGTTTCACATAGAGACACAACATGTACAGATTCGAGTTTTGTGAGTAAAAACCTGTAGAAACAAGGTTAAAAATGATATTTGTGTTTGTAAACATGACATTGAATCCACTTTCCCAAGAAAAAGACTTTGCTTTTCTCCAAAACCAGGTTGACTCTGCTTTTCTGAGTGCTTTGCACACCAATTCCACACCAGTGTGTCCGGATAGCGCTGGATGAAACCAGAAATATCCGGTTCTGAGGTGGCTAACTCAATCCCAGATCTTGCTACAGCTTCTGTGTTTCCTTGTGTTTTCTCAATAATATCTTTGGATTTTAGAGTTGTTAATGCATTGTTGCATGTAACATTTCGTTTTTCTGTTCGCAAATGCTAATTGCTTACACATTTAGACACAACAGGTACAGATTCGTGTTTTCTGAGTAAAAAGCTGCAAAAAACCTGTTTAAAAATGATATTTGTGTTTGTAAACATGACATTGAATCCACCTGCCCAAGAAAAAGACTTTGCTTTTCTCCAAAGCCAGGTTGACTCTGCTTTTCTGGGTGCTCTTCACACCAATTCCACACGAGTTTGTCCAGATAGGGCTGGATGAAACCAAAAATATCCGGTTCTGTAGTGGCTAACTCAATCCCAGCTCTTGCTACTGCCTCTGTGTTTGTTTGTGTTTTCTGCATAGTATCTATGCACTTTAGAGTTGTGAATGCATTGTAGCATGTAACATTTTGTTTTTCTCTTGGCAAACGCTAATTGGTTTCACATGGAGAAACAACAGGTACACTTTCCTGTTTTCAGAGTAAAAACCTGCAGAAACCAGGTTACAAATGATATTTGTGTTTGTAAACATGACATTGAATCCCCTTTCCCAAGAAAAAGACTTTGCTTTTCTCCAAAACCAGGTTGACTCTGATTTTCTGGGTGCTGTGCACACAAACTCCACACCAGTTTGACCGGTTAGCACTGGCTGAAACCAGAAATATCCGGTTCTGTGGAGGCTAGGTCTATCCAAGCTCTTGCTGCAGGTTCTGTTTTTGTTTGTTTTTTCTCGATAGTATCTATGGACTTTAGAGTTGTGTATGAATTGTAGCATGTAACATTTAGTTCATTGTTTGGCAAATGCAAATCCGTTTCAATGGAGACACAACAGGTACACGTTCGTGTTTTCTGAGTGAAAAGCTGCAGAAACCAGGTTAAAAATGATATTGGTGTTTGTAAACATGACATTGAATCCACTTCCCAAAGAAAATGACTTTGCTTTTCTACAAAACCAGGTTGACTCTGCTTTTCTGGGTGCTTTGCACACCAATTCCACACCAGTTTGTCCAGATAGGACTGGATGAAACCAGAAATATCCGGTTCTGTGGAGGCTAACTCAATCCCAGCTCTTGCTACAGCTTCTGTGTTTGCTTGTGGTTTGTCGATAGTATCTATGGACTTTAGAGTTGTGAATGAATTGTAGCATGTAACATTTTGTTTTTCTGTTGGCATACGCTAATTGGTTTCACATGGAGACAAAACAGGTACACTTTCGAGTTTTCTGAGTAGCGAGCTGAAGAAACCAGTTTAAAAATGATATTTGTGTTTGTAAACATGACATTGAATCCACTTGCCCAAGAAAAAGACTTTGCTTTTCTCCAAAACCAGGTTGACTCTGCTTTTCTGGGTGCTTTGCACACCAACTCCACACCGGTTTGTCTGGATAGGGCTGGATGAAACCAGAAGTATCCGGTTCTGTGGTGGCTAACTCAATCCCAGCTCTTGCTACAGACTCTGAGTTTGTTTGTGTTTTCTCGTTAGTATCTATGGACTTTAGAGTTGTGAATGCATTGTAGCATGTAACATTTAGTTTTTCCATTGACATACGCGAATTGGTTTCACATGGAGACATGACTGGTACACATTCTTGTTTTCTGAGTAAAAAGCTGCAGAAACCTGGTTAAAAATGCTATTTGTGTTTGTAAACATGACATTGAATCCACTTGCCCAAGAAAGAGACTTTGCTTTTCTCCCAAACCAGGTTGACTCTGCTTTTCTGGGTACTTTGTACACCAATTCCACACCAGTTTGTCCAGATAGGACTGGATGAAACCAGAAATATCCGGTTCTGTGGTGGCTAACTCAATCCCAGCTCTTGCTACAGATTCTGTATTTGCTTGTGTTTTGTCGATAGTATCAATGTACTTTAGAGTTGTGAATGAATTGTAGCATGTAACATTTTGGTTTTTGTTTAACAAACGCTGATTGTGTTCACATGGAGACACAACGGGTACACATTCGAGTAGTCTGAGTAAAAAGCTGCAGATACCAGGTTAAAAATGTTATTTGTGTTTGGAAACATGACATTGAATCCACTTGCCAAAGAAAAAGACTTTGCTTTTCTCCAGCACCATGTTGACTCCTCTTTTCTGGGTGCTTTGCACACCAATTCCACACCAGTTTGTCCGGATAGGGCTGGATTAAACCAGAAATATCCGGTTCTGAGGTGGCTAACTCAATCCTAGCTCTTGCTACAGCTTCTGTGTTTGGTTGTGTTTTCTGGATATTATCTATGGACTGTAGATTTGTGAATGCATTGTAGCATGTAACATTTAATTTTCTGTTGGTATACGCTAATTGGTTTCACATGGAGAACAACAGGTACACATTCGTGTTTTCTGAGTAAAAACCTGCAGAAACCAGATTACAAATGATATTTGTGTTTGTAAGCATGACATTGAATCCACTTGCCCAAGAAAAAGACTTTGCTTTTCTCCAAACCCAGGTTGACTCTGCTTTTCTGGGTGCTTGCACACCAATTCCCCACCAGTTTGTCCAGATTGGGCTGCATGAAACCAGAAATATCCTGTTCCGAAGTGCTTAACTATTTCCCAGTTCTTGCTACAGCTTCTATGTTTGCTGGTGTTTTCTCGATAATATCTGTGGATTTTAGAGTTTCAAATACATTGTAGCATGTAACATTTTGTGTTTCTGTTCGCCAACGCTAATTGCTTACACATGAGACACAGCAGGTACACATTCGTGTTGTCTGAGTAAAAAGCGGCAAAAAACCTCGTTGCAAATGATATTTGTGTTTGTAAACATGACATTGAATCCACTTGCCCAAGAAAAAGACTTTGCTTTTCTCCAAAACCAACTTCACTCTGCTTTTCTGGGTGCTTTGCACACCAATTCCACACGAGTTTGTCCAGATAGGACTGGATGAAACCAGAAATATCCGGTTCTGTGGTGGCTAACTCAATCCCAGCTCTTGCTACAGCTTCTGTGTTTGCTTGTGTTTTCTCGATAGTATCTATGGACTTTAGAATTGTGAATGCATTGTAGCGTGTATCATTTTGTTTTTCTGTTGGCATACGGTATTTGGTTTCATATGGAGACACAACAGGTACACATTCGAGTTTTCCGAGTAAAAAGCTGCAGATACCAGGTTAAAAATGATATTTGTGTTTGTAAACATGACATTGAATCCACTTGCCAAAGAAAAAGACTTTGCTTTTCTCCAGCACCATGTTGACTCCTCTTTTCTGGGTGCTTTGCACAAAAATTCCACACCAGTTTGTCCGGATAGTGCAGGCTGAAACCAGAAATATCCGGTTCTGAGGTGGCTAACTCAATCCCAGCTCTTGCTACAGCTTCTGTGTTTGCTTGTGTTTTCTGGATAGTATCTAGGCACTTTAGATTTGCGAATGCATTGTAGCATGTAACTCTTTAGTTTTCTGTTGGCAAACACTAATTTGTTTCACATGGAGAACAACAGGTAAACATTCGTGTATTCTGAGTAAAAACCTGCAGAAACCAGGTTACAAATGATATTTTTGTTTGTAAACATGACATTGAATCCACTTGCCCAAGAAAAAGACTTTGCTTTTCTCCAAAACCAGGTTGACTCTGCTTTTCTGGGTGCTTTGCACACCATTTCCACACCAGTTTGTCCAGATTGGGCTGCATGAAACCAGAAATATCCAGTTCCGAGGTGGATAACTATTTTCCAGTTCTTCCTACAGCCTCTGTGTTTCCTTGTGTTTTCTCGATAATATCTGTGGATTTTAGAGTTTTGAATACATTGTAGCATGTAACATTTAGTTTTTCTGTTCGCAAACGCTAATTGCTTTCACATGGAGACACAGCAGGTACACATTCGTGTTGTCTCAGTAAAAAGCGGCAAAAAACCTCGTTGCAAATGATATTTGTGTTTGTAAACATGACATTGAATGCACTTGCCCAAGAAAAAGACTTTGCTTTTCTACAAAACCAGGTTGAATCCTCTTTTCTGGGTGCTTTGCACACCAACTCCACACCAGTTTGTCCAGATAGGACTGGATGAAACCAGAAATATCCTGTTCTGTGGTGGCTAACTCAATCCCAGCTCTTGCTACAGCTTCTGTGTTTGCTTTTGTTTTGTCGATAGTATCTATTATCTTTAGAGTTGTGAATGAACTGTAGCATGTAATATTTTGGTTTTTGTTTAACAAACGCTGATTGGGTTCACATGGAGACACAACAGGTACACATTCGAGTTTTCTGAGTAAAAACCTGCGGATACCAGGTTAAAAATGATATTTGTGTTCGTAAACATGACATTGAATCCACTTGCCCAAGAAAAAGACTTTGCTTTTCTCCAAAACCAGGTTGACTCCTCTTATCTGGGTGCTTTGCACACAAATTCCACACCAGTTTGTCCGGATAGTGCTAGATGAAACCAGAAATATCCGGTTCTGTGGTGGCTAAATCAGTCCCAACTCTTGCTACACCTTCTGTGTTTGCTTGTGTTTTCTGGATACTATCTATGGACTTTAGATTTGTGAATGCATTGTAGCATGTAACATTTTAGTTTTCTGTTGGCATACGCTAATTGGTTTCCCATGGAGAACAATAGGTACACATTCGTGTTTTCTGAGTAAAAAGCTGCAGAAACCAGGTTACAAATGATATTTTGGTTTGTAAACATGACATTGAATCCACTTGCCCAAGAAAAAGACTTTGCTTTTCTCCAAAACCAGGTTGACTCTGCTTCTCTGGGTGCTCTGCACACCAATTCCACACCAGTTTGTCCAGTTTGGGCTGGAAGAAACCAGAAATATCCGGTTCCGAGGTGGATAACTATTTCCCAGTTCTTGCTACAGCTTCTGTGTTTGCTTGTGTTTTCTCGATAATATCTGTGGATTTTAGAGTTTCAAATACATTTTAGCATGTAACATTTTGTTTTTCTGTTCGCAAACGCTAATTGCTTTCGCATGGAGACACAGCAGGTACACATTCGTGTTGTCTGAGTAAAAAGCGGCTAAAAACCTCGTTGCAAATGATATTTGTGTTTGGAAACATGACATTGAATGCACTTGCCCAAGAAAAAGACTTTGCTTTTCTCCAAAACCAACTTCTCTCTGCTTTTCTGGGTGCTTTTCACACCAACTCCGCACCAGTTTGTCCAGATAGGACTGGATGAAACCAGAAATATCCGGTTCTGTGGTGGCTAACTCAATCCCAGCTCTTGCTACAGCTTCTGTGTTTGCTTGTGTTTTGTCGATAGTAACTATGGACTTTAGAGTTGTGAAATAATTGTAGCATGTAACATTTTGGTTTTTGTTTAGCAAACACTAATTGGTTTCACATGGAGACACAACAGGTACACATTCGTGTTTTCTGAGTAAAAAGCTGCAGAAACCAGGTTAAAAATGATATTGGTGTTTGTAAACATGGCAGTGAATATGCTTGCCCAGGAAAAAGACTTTGCTTTTCTCCAAAACCAGGTTGACTCTGCTTTTCTGGGTGCTCTGCACACCAATTTCACATGAGTTTGTCCAGATAGGGCTGGATGAAACCAAAAATATCCGGTTCTGTGTAGGCTAACTCAATCCCAGCTCTTGCTACAACTTCTGTGTTTGCTTGTGGTTTGTCGATAGTATCTATGGACTTTAGAGTTGTGAATGAATTGTAGCATGTAAAATTTTGTTTTTCTGTTGGCATACGCTAATTGGTTTCACATGGAGACACAACAGGTACACTTTCGTGTTTTCTGAGTAGCAAGCTGCAGAAACCAGTTTAAATGATATTTGTGTTTGTAAACATGACATTGAATCCACTTGCCCCAGAAAAAGACTTTGCTTTTCTCAAAAACCAGGTTGACTCTGCTTTTCTGGGTGTTTTGCACACCAACTCCATTGCAGTTTGTCCGGATAGGGCTGGATGAAACCAGAAATATCCGGTTCTGTGGTGGCTAACTCAATCCCAGCTCTTGCTGCAGTTTCTGTTTTTGCTTTGTTTTCTGGATAGTATCTATGGACTTTAGAGTTGTGAATGCATTGTAGCATGTAACATTTATTTTTCTTTTGGCATACGCTGTGGGAACCACAGGCTGGCGACCTGTGGGGACCTCCTCATTGCACTGCCTCATCCTGCAGAGCAGAACAAGGTCAAGGAAGTGCTGAGCAAAAGACTTGCAAACAACCTGATGGGATGAGATACACCCTGACCTGAGACTATGCGTGCCCTTTGATCTAATTGATGGACTACTCGCCCTAGCCCTGGGGAACTGGGAATGGATAAAAGACCATGTTAGGGGCGGGAACGCGGAGCAGCCTCTTCAGTCTTTCTCCTTCTTTCTCTGGGCTGCTTCCTGCTCTTTCTCTCCTTTCTTTCTTCTATCACTAAGAATAAATGTTCCTTGAGAACTGATCAACAGCGGTCGTGTCGTGACTCTGTGTTGGACCTTCGCTGACGAGAGTTCCCGACAACTGGTGCCGTGACTCGGATCTTCAGGCCGATGATCCCTGGAAGCAGGTAAGAAAAGGATAAACGTACATATACGGGAGTCTAGGCCGGTAAAGGGAAAGGCCTAGGATTGTAACCACGTGTAAATCATAAAAGTAAAAGTGTAAATGGGAAACGTTTCGTCGACGACCAAATTACTGTTAAGCCGCTTGTTAAGTGCAACGGGGATGCCCGTGATAGCGGCCGTTCTTTTACTCACCAAAGCGGTTGCTAGCATGTTGTCCTGGTTAGTGGACGATGGTGAGCGGGAAGAACGAAAGTGGAAAAGGGTAGGTAAAGAATTAAGAGTGGTGGGAAAATCGCCGGAGATTTATAGGGTGTGGATTGAACAGGCTCTTCAAAATGAGCCAGAAGATATAGCAGATGAGGGATCAGAGATATTGGAGGAGGCTCAGAGTGAGTCCCAATGTGGAAGTCAGGATGGGGACAGGGAGGATAAGGCACAAATGAGTGTGGAGCAAGAGAGACCCCTTCTTTCCACACCTCCACACCCAGAAGGCCTATTTTCTCCAGGGGACCACCCGTGCCACTGTAGAATGGCTAATTTAACCTTACATGACCCTCCACATTGGCGACCGCTTACACTAACTAAGGTCCCCCCCACGAAAGGGAATCTTCCCCTCATGGAGGGAGTGGAGAGCAGGGAACCCTCCTCCATAAGATCCAGAGGAAGGGCAGAGAGAACACGCGGAACTCCCCCCAAGTGGGAAGAGTACCAGAAAGCAGACCAAGTGTTCCCAGTGGTAATGGATGCGCAAGGTAACAGATGATGGACCCCTTTAGACCACAAGTTGTTAAAAGAACTACAACAAGTGGTGCAGCTTTACGGACCACATGCTAACTTCACAAAGGCAGTTTTAGACAATATAGGAACCCAGGGACTGGTCCCAGAGGACTGGAGAAACCTAGTGAAAGCCGTGCTTGGTGGTGGGGACTTCCTGCTTTGGGCTGCTGCCTATAGAGAACTTGCTAAGACTCGGGCAGCAGAAAACGCGAAAAACGGTCAGCCAGCCTGGAATGAGGACATGCTAAACGGGGAAGGAGTTTTTCGCGATGAGAATACCCAGGCTCAATGCCCTAATGAAGTCCTAATGCAAGTAAGAGAAACAGCTCGTAGGGCCTGGAAGATCGTACCTAAGAAGGGAGAAATTAGGCACAGTTTGTCCAAAATTACACAAGGCCCAACCGAGCCCTATGCTGATTTTGTAAATAGGTTAATGGAAGCTGCCGGCAATATCTTTGAGACCATGGAGGAAGCCATGCCTCTAGTACGAAGATTAGCATATGAACAAGCAAACAAAACCTGCCATGAGGCCCTAAGGCCCTGGCAACACAAAGACATTCCCACCTTTTTAAAAATCTGTAGGGATGTTATGGATGATGTGGCCTCAGGGACGCATGCAGCAGTCATTATGGCAAGAATGCTACATAACAATGGGCCAAGGCGGAAGTGTTTTAAATGTGGAAAGGAAGGTCACCTAAAAAGAGAATGCACGGATTCCAAGCCTCCAGGGCGTCGGCCAGGGCTCTGCCCACGATGTGGAAAAGGCAATCACTGGGCAAATGAATGTTATTCCAAGCTAGATAAAGCCGGCAACCCACTAGGGCAACCCTTTAATCCAAAAAGTTCAGGGCAGCAGTTTCCAAAGAAACAAGTGGCGGGCCCCTGCACCCAGGGGCCCGAAAACTCAATGGGTAAGAGGACAGGCCATGGGAAGAACAGGACAGTTTCAGGGAGAACAACAGGCATTTACTGCACAGAGCTGCGAGCCTCCGACTATAAAGTATTAACACCACAAATGGGGGTCCAAGCCATAGATGTAGAACCCCAGGAGGCTATGGACCATATGGAAGGCTTGGGCATTACCATAGGAAAGGCTGCAAACTCTTTAAAAGGACTGGTAGTCATAACCGGAATTATCCAAATGCCTTGTAAGAAATTTAAAGTAATGTTGCAGTCCACTAAAGGAATCATACAGTTACTACCATCACAACCGGTTGCTCAATTACTAGTGATAAGCCCTGTGCTAGATGCCAGAGGAACCCAGGGAGAACATTTTGCAGCCCTTACCATGACTCTTGATAATCGTCCATTATGGATTCTTAACATCAAAGGGAAACCGATTAAGGGGCTGTTGGATACGGGCACAGATGTTAGTATCATCTCTGAGCAGGACTGGCCTCCCTCTTGGCCACTTCAAGAAGGGGATAACAACCTGGTAGGCTTAGGTACGGCTGTCGTCCCGTCTAGAAGCGTGCAAGTGCTAGACTGGCAAGATCAGGAGGGCAATACTGGTAAAGTGCAACCTTATGTATGTACTATTCCTATCACCTTATGGGGAAGGGATGTTTTGACACAACTCCGAATCCAATTAACTAGTGAACATGAGACTGAGTCATCCCCGGGGTGGAAAATGATGAAAAAAATGGGATATGCAGGCGGAGGACTAGGAAAAGACAAGCAGGGCATAAGGGACCCCATTGAGCCTCGAGGGCATAGAGGCAAGCAGGGTTTGGGTTTTTTCATAGGAGCCACTGTGCAGCAGCCATCACCACCACCACTAACCTGGTTAGATAACAAACCAGTGTGGATACCCCAGTGGCCCCTTACACAGGAGAAATTGGCTGCGGTAAAAGAAATAGTTCAACAGCAGTTAGAGGCAGGACATATTCAACCATCCACGTCACCCTGGAATACCCCAATTTTTGTAATAAAAAAGAAATCGGGCAAATATCGATTATTACAGGATTTGAGAGCCATAAACAGGCAGTTACAACCCATGGGGGCATTGCAACCAGGGCTGCCCGTTCCTACGATGATCCCAAAAGATTGGCCTGTGTTTGTAATTGATCTAAAAGACTGTTTTTTCTCCATCCCACTGAACTCACTAGATACGCAAAGATTTGCTTTTACAGTCTCGACTATTAACCATGAGGGCCCTGATAAAAGATTTGAGTGTAAAGTCCTCCATCAGGGTATGACTAACAGCCCCACCCTGTGCCGGTTGTTCCTATCATGAGCATAGAGCCTGTTGGGCAACAGCATTCAGATGTTAAAATTTTTCACTATATGGATGATTTACTATTAACAGCCGCTAGAGAAACCACTTTGAGTGAAGCATTTGCAACCTTAACTTTATGCTTACAGGAAACAGGACTACAGATAGCACCTAAAAAAAAAAATTTCAAAAAGACACCATACTTCAGTATTTGAGCCTAAAGCTAACCCCGACCAGTGTGACCCCCTTAGAATTTACCATCTCCACTACAGGACTAAAAACTTTAAATGATTTTCAAAAGTTATGTGGAAACTTAAATTGGATATGGCCTTATTGTAAACTAACTACTGAGGAAATGCTTCCACTGTTTAAACATTTTACTGACATTCCTTACAATCCCCAAGCTCAGGCCATTGTGGAACACACTCATTTATATCTAAAAACTTTAATTAATAAACAAAAAGGGGGAATAGGAGAATATGCGGTATCCAATAAAGATGCTTTGGCCTTAGCATTATATACCATAAATTTTTTAAATAAGAAAAAATGTGGTAAAACCCCAGCAGAATTACATTCCCAACCGACTGAAAAAGAGCCAGTACAGTGGATGATGTGGAAGGACCTGCAGGATAACCAATGGAAAGGCCCATTTCCCTTACTGCGGAGGGTGCGGGGAGCTGTTTGTTTTTTCCCACAGGGAGCCTCTCAACCTATCTGGACACCAGAAAGAAGAGTTCGGCTTCTTGCGCAGAGTCCTGACTAGCAGAGTCCAGCAGAGACCACAATAAACTCGCCCACAACAGAAAGCAAATGCCTTTTGATACCAGCCGGTGTTGGAGAAATTTTAGGAATAATAGTTGATTATTTGTAATTTACCGTAATGTATATTCTGTGTATAGTATTTTGTAACCATAATGTATATTCTGTGTATAGTATTTTGTAACTATAATGTATCTTCTATGTAAATAACCCTGGCTAGTGTATATTGCCAAGATGAAGGCTTGTATTAGGGCCTGTTTAGGGCCCTGCCTTGGCCTATGCCACTGTCTCTTGGTCAGTAAGATCATCTCAAGCATTGTCAGAAGGCAACAGCGCACCAACCTGATTGCTCAGCAGGCTATGCATGCTATGTTTCGCTCCGACCCTCAACAACAGATAGGGCTTAGCATGATGGAACGGTAGTCAATCACGGGTAATCACTGACAAGTGCACTAGGCAACCTAAGACAGAGCATGGGACATGCTTCCCAGTGACTAGATGACGGGTAAGCAGGTGGCACGTCGCTGGGAACCTGAGACAGGCATGATTCCATGTCATATATAACTAAAAAGGGGGAGCTGTGGGGAACCACAGGCTGGCGACCTGTGGGGACCTCCTCATTGCACTGCCTCATCCTGCAGAGCAGAACAAGGTCAAGGAAGTGCTGAACAAAAGACTTGCAAACAACCTGATGGGATGAGATACACCCTGACCTGAGACTATGCATGCCCTTTGATCTGATTGATGGATTACTCGCCCTAGCCCTGGGGGACTGGGAATGGATAAAAGACCATGTTAGGGGCGGGAACGTGGAGCAGCCTCTTCAGTCTTACTCCTTCTTTCTCTGGGCTGCTTCCTGCTCTTTCTCTCCTTTCTTTCTTCTATCACTAAGAATAAAAGTTCCTCGAGAACTGCTCAACAGCGGTCCTGTCCTGACTCCGTGTGTTGGACCTTCACTGATGAGGGTTCCCGACAATACGCTAATTGGTTTCACATGGAGACACAACAGGTACACATTCGTGTTTTCTGAGTAAAAAGCTGCAGAAACCAGGTTACAAATGATATTTGTGTTTGTAAACATGATATTGAATCCACATGCCCAAGAAAAAGACTTTGCTTTTCTCCAAAACCAACTTCACTCTGCTTTTCTGGGTGATTTGCACACCAATTAAACACCAGTGTGTCAAGATATGACTGGATGAACCCAGAAATATCCGGTTCAGTGGTGGCTAACTCAATCCCACTTCTTGATGCAGCCTCTGAGTTTGTTTGTGTTTTCTCGATAGTATCGATGGACTTTAGAGTTGTGAATGCATTGTAGCATGTAACATTTTGTTTTTCTGTTGGCAAACACTAATTGGTTTCACATGGAGACAGAACAGGTACACTTTCGAGTTTTATGAGTAAGAATCAGCAGAAACCAGGTTAAAAATGACTTTGGTGTTTTTAAACATGACATTGAATCCACTTGCCCCAGAAAAAGACTTTGCTTTTCTCAAAAACCAGGTTGACTCTGCTTTTCTGGGTGCTTTGCACACCAATTCCACACCAGTTTGTCCAGATAGGGCTGGATGAAACCAGAAATATCCGGTTCTGAGGTGGCTAACTCAATCCCAGCTCTTGCTACAGCTTCTGTGTTTCCTTGTGTTTTCTCAATTATATCTTTGGACTTTAGAATTGTGAATGCATTGTTGCATGTAACATTTCGTTTTTCTGTTCGCAAATGCTAATTGCTTACACATGGCGACACAACAGGTACAGATTCGTGTTTTCTGAGTAAAAAGCTCAAAAAACCTGTTTAAAAATGATATTTGTGTTTGTAATCATGACATTGAATCCACTTGCCCAAGAAAAAGACTGTGATTTTCTCCAAAACCAACTTAACTCTGCTTTTCTGGGTGCTTTGCACACCAATTAAACACCAGTGTGTCAAGATATGACTGGATGAACCCAGAAATATCTGGTTCTGTGGTGGCTAACTCAATCCCACTTCTTGCTGCAGCCTCTGAGTTTGTTTGTGTTTTCTCGATAGTATCTATGGACTTTAGAGTTGTGAATGCATTGTAGCATGTAACATTTCGTTTTTCTGTTCGCAAATGCTAATTGCTTACACATGGAGACACACCAGGTACAGATTCGTATTTTCTGAATAAAAAGCTGCAAAAACCTGTTTAAAAATGATATTTGTGTTTGTAAACATGACATTGAATCCACTTGCCCAAGAAAAAGACTTTGCGTTTCTCCAAAACCAGGTTGACTCTGCTTTTCTGGGTGATTTGCACACCAACTCCACACCGGTTTCTCTGGATAGGGCTGGATGAAACCAGAAATATCCGCTTCTGTGGAGGCTAACTCAATCCCAGCTCTTGCTACAGCTTCTGTGTTTGCTTATGTTTTCTGAATAGTATCTAGGCACTTTAGAGTTGTGAATGCATTGGAGCATGTAACATTTTGTTTTTCTGTGGCCAAACGCTAATTGGTTTCACATGAAGACACAATAGGTACACTTTCGTGTTTTCTGAGTAAAAACCTGCAGAAACCAGGTTACAAATGATATTGGTGTTTGTAAACATGACATTGAATCCACTTGCCCCAGAAAAAGACTTTGCTTTTCTCCAAAACCAGGTTGACTCTGCTTTTCTGGGTGATTTGCACACCAACTCCACACCGGTTTCTCTGGATAGGGTTGGATGAAACCAGAAATATCCGGTTCTGTGGAGGCTAACTCAATAACAGCTCTTGCTACAGCTTCTGTGTTTGCTTATGTTTTCTGGGTAGTATCTAGGCACTTTACAGTTGTGAATGCATTGTAGCATGTAACATTTTGTTTTTCTGTGGCCAAACGCTATTGGTTTCACATGGAGACACAACAGGTACACTTTCGAGTTTTATGAGTAAGAATCAGCAGAAACCAGGTTAAAAATGATATTGGTGTTTGTAAACATGACATTGAATCCACTTGCCCCAGAAAAAGACTTTGCTTTTCTCAAAAACCAGGTTGACTCTGCTTTTCTGGGTGCTTTGCACACCAATTCCACACTAGTTTGTCCGGATAGGGCTGGATGAAACCAGAAATATCCGGTTCTGTGGTGGCTAACTCAATCCCAGCTCTTGCTACAGCTTCTGTGTTTGCGTGTGTTTTCTGGATAGTATCTATGGACTTTAGAGTTGTGAATGCATTGTAGCATGTAACATTTTGGTTTTTGTTTAGCAAACGCTAATTGGTTTCACATGGAGACACAACATGTACAGATTTGTGTTTTGTGAGTAAAAACCTGTAGAAACAAGGTTAAAAATGATATTTGTGTTTCTAAACATGACATTGAATCCACTTCCCCAAGAAAAAGACTTTGCTTTTCTTCCAAAACAGGTTGACTCTGCTTTTCAGAGTGCTTTGCACACCAATTCCACACCAGTTAGTCCGGATAGCGCTGGATGAAACCAGAAATATCCGGTTCTGAGTTGGCTAACTCAATCCAAGCTCTTGCTACAGCTTCTGTGTTTCCTTGTGTTTTCTCAATTATATCTTTGGACTTTAGAATAGTGAATGCATTGTTGCATGTAACATTTCGTTTTTCTGTTCGCAAATGCTAATTGCTTACACATGGAGACGCAACAGGTATAGATTCGTGTTTTCTGAGTAAAAAGCTCAAAAAACCTGTTTAAAAATGATATTTGTGTTTGTAAACATGAAATTGAAACCACTTGCCCAAGAAAAAGACTTTGCTTTTCTCCAAAACAAACTTAACTCTGCTTTTCTGGGTGCTTTGCACACAAATTAAACACCAGTGTGTCAAGATATGACTGGATGAACCCAGAAACATCCGGTTCTGTGGTGGCTAACTCAATCCCACTTCTAGCTGCAGCCTCTGAGTTTGTTTGTGTTTTCTCGTTAGTATCTATGGACTTTAGAGTTGTGAATGCATTGTAGCATGTAACATTTCGTTTTTCTGTTCGCAAATGCTACTTGCTTACACATGGAGACACACCAGGTACAGATTCGTGTTTTCTGAATTCAAAGCTGCAAAAACCTGTTTAAAAATGATATTTGTGTTTGTAAACATGACATTGAATCCACATGCCCAAGAAAAAGACTTTGCTTTTCTCCAAAACCAGGTTGACTCTGCTTTTCTGGGTGACTTGCACACCAACTCCACACCGGTTTCTCTGGATAGGGCTGGATGAAACCAGAAATATCCGGTTCTGTGGAGGCTAACTCAGTCCCAGCTCTTGCTACAGCTTCTGTGTTTGCTTATGTTTTCTGGATAGTATCTAGGCACTTTAGAGTTGTGAATGCATTGGAGCATGTAACATTTTGTTTTTCTGTGGCCAAATGCTAATTGGTTTCACATGAAGACACAATAGGTACACTTTCGTGTTTTCTGAGTAAAAACCTGCAGAAACCAGGTTACAAATGATATTGGTGTTTGTAAACATGACATTGAATCCACTTGCCCAAGAAAAAGACTTTGCTTTTCTCCAAAACCAGGTTGACTCTGCTTTTCTGGGTGCTTTGCACACCAATTCCACACCAGTTTGTCCGGATAGGGCTGGATGAAACCAGAAATATCCGGTTCTGAGGTGGCTATGAATCCCAGCTCTTGCTACAGCTTCTGTGTTTGTTTGTGGCTTGTCGATAGTATCTATGGACTTTAGAGTTGTGAATGAATTGTAGCATGTAACATTTTGTTTTTCTGTTGGCATACGCTGTGGTGGAATGAGAAGGCCATGCCAAGGTGGCCACTGGCAAGCGAGCGTCAGTTACTCAGGAATGGCTTTGAAACCCACCTGGCAATGGAGCCTGCCTGGCAACAGGCTGTGATTGGATGGATTGGAAACTGCCTGGGAACAGGCTATGATTGGATGGAGTGGAAACTGCCTGGGAACAGGCTGTGACTGGATGGATTGGAAACTGCCTGGGAACAGGCTGTGACTGGATGTATTTGAAACTGCCTGGCAACAGGCTATAATTGGATGGCTTTGGAAACTGCCTGGCAACAGGCTATGATTGGATGGATTTGAAACTGCCTGGTAAAAGGCTGTGATTGGATGGCTTTGGAAACTGCCTGTTAAAAGGCTGTGATTGGATGGCTTTGGAAACTGCCTGACAATAGGCTGTGATTGGTTGGGGCATAGACCGCCCCTTGACCAGATTGGCTGGTCTTGGCTATATAAGAAGTTGTACCAACTGTAATAAACGAGTCTGCGGGCTGCTCGCCTCGAGCCTGCTTTCACCCGACTCCCGGGGTCTGTGTGGTGACTCCGCGCCTCTTGCCCCCACCACACTGCTCCTCTCAGAAACGAATCCACTGCAACATTGTTGAGAAACTCAACGGCAACATCTGGCGCGCCAACGTGACTGAGAAAGAGACAGTGTGTCGGACTCGGCGAGGTCCCCTCAGGATTTCGGCAAGTAGGCCCCTCGGTGTTTTGTGTGCTGTTCGGTTCTGTGAGGGTGAGCACAGAACCCCCTCCTACGCCCCTTTCCTTGTCCTTGTCCTCGGTCTGAGAGACCCCAGGTTAGCACACACCGCCCAGAAGCGTACGTCGCTTCTCGGCTCCTCCTTTTACTTTCGGTTTGCCCGGCGAATTCACATAAGGGACTGATCATCCCAGAATTCGGAACCAAGTCATCTTCCCTCACTCGAGAGAGGTGACGCTCCGGAGACACCGTGTGGGCATGGGCATACGGCCTTGACCTAACGAATCAAGGAAGTCCCCCACTAAGCACAGGACATACCTACGATCTGATACACCACTATCTGTTTGTCTAACGTAGGGAAACCTCCTGCAAAATGCCATCAACAGCTGAGGTGCTAGGAATTTGCTTTGTCATGGCAGCAGCGCTGTACGTGTCTTTCCTTTGGCCAGAGTTGGCATGCCGTGCCGCTCTTAAGCACTCAGACATAGGAAAGATACCCCCCTCTCAGAATCCTGCGCAGATTATCAAAGATAGTGAATTTGTGAGTGATAAGAGCCTGACACTCCAGGTCCCTGTCTCACAGACAATAGTTGATGATTCAGGGAGAGAAAGCTCCGACAGTGAAAGTAACAATGTAGCATACAAGGTAGCAAACGATGTAGTAAACAAGGTAGCAATGCCTAGTCAGCCACCCTCCACATACCCGTGGGATGAACTTAGAGGACCTCCAGACAATAACTCATTCGAGGTCATCCCATCTGCACCCAGTGATGATCCCCACATGTGTAGCAGTACTTGGACACCACAAGCTCTCAGGGCAGCCACTAGACCCTATGCCATCAGCATGTTTGCTGTTAATGTCGAAGTGTATGCAAAATTCAGGCCCTGGATTCTAACGCCTGTAAAAAGGCTTCTATTAACCAAAGGTCGAGGATATGCTTGTGTCTTTCCAGAGAATGCGGAACAGCCCATTTGGGTTCCAGCCCGAAACATCAAGCCTGCAATGGACAGCCAACCAGGACCAGCTGAACAAGACCGAGACTCCGCCTTGTTAGCAGATGCACCTGCCCTATCATCTTACCCTGAGAAACTGCCCATAGCCACATCTGTTACTGTTTTGTACCCCACTAGCTCTGGTCAGCCACTCAAATGGCCCACAGCCTGTGTGCAGTCATGCCATTCCTGATAACCATTACTCCTCATTCCTACCCCTATCTGAGCAAGCAATCCTGTGATCTCTTGATTTGAGCGCTGGTTAGTCAACGACGGGTAAGATCCCCTGGGGGACAACCTAAGACAGGCACAGCTGCGTACAGAGACCACATGGAAACGGGGTCAACAATGGTATGGCCAAGAATCATGCCTCCCGTTGCTCAAAAATAAACGAAAAGGGGGAAATGTGGTGGAATGAGAAGGCCATGCCAAGGTGGCCACTGGCAAGCGAGCGTCAGTTACTCAGGAATGGCTTTGAAACCCACCTGGCAATGGAGCCTGCCTGGCAACAGGCTGTGATTGGATGGATTGGAAACTGCCTGGGAACAGGCTATGATTGGATGGAGTGGAAACTGCCTGGGAACAGGCTGTGACTGGATGGATTGGAAACTGCCTGGGAACAGGCTGTGACTGGATGTATTTGAAACTGCCTGGCAACAGGCTATAATTGGATGGCTTTGGAAACTGCCTGGCAACAGGCTATGATTGGATGGATTTGAAACTGCCTGGTAAAAGGCTGTGATTGGATGGCTTTGGAAACTGCCTGTTAAAAGGCTGTGATTGGATGGCTTTGGAAACTGCCTGACAATAGGCTGTGATTGGTTGGGGCATAGACCGCCCCTTGACCAGATTGGCTGGTCTTGGCTATATAAGAAGTTGTACCAACTGTAATAAACGAGTCTGCGGGCTGCTCGCCTCGAGCCTGCTTTCACCCGACTCCCGGGGTCTGTGTGGTGACTCCGCGCCTCTTGCCCCCACCACGCTGCTCCTCTCAGAAACGAATCCACTGCAACATTGTTGAGAAACTCAACTGCAACAATACGCTAATTGGTTTCACATGGAGACACAACAGGTACACTTTCGAGTTTTCTGAGCAGCAAGCTGGAGAAACCAGTTTAAATGATATTTGTGTTTGTAAACATGACATTGAATCCACTTGCCCAAGAAAAAGACTGTGATTTTCTCCAAAACCAGGTTGACTCTACTTTTCTGGGTGCTTTGCACACCAACTGCACACCAGTTTGTCCGGATAGGGCTGGATGAAACCAGAAATATCTGGTTCTGTGGTGGCTAACTCAATCCCAGCTCTTGCTACAGACTCTGAGTTTGTTTGTGTTTTCTCGATAGTATCTATGGACTTTAGAGTTGTGAATGCATTGCAGCATGTAACATTTAGTTTTTCTGTTGACATATGCGAATTGGTTTCACATGGAGACACAACATCTACAGATTCGTGTTTTGTGAGTAAAAACCTGTAGAAACAAGGTTAAAAATGATATTTGTGTTTGTAAACATGACATTGAATGCACTTGTCAAAGAAAAAGGCTTTGCTTTTCTCCCAAACCAGGTTGACTCTGCTTTTCTGGGTGCTTGCACACCAATTCGACTCCAGTTTGTCGAGATACGACTGGATGAACCCAGAAATATCCGGTTCTGTGGTGGCTAACTCACTCCCAGCTGTTGCTACAGCTTCTGTGTTTGCTTGTGGTTTGTAGAGAGTATCTATGGACTTTAGAGTTGTGAATGCATTGTAGCATGTAACATTTTGATTTTCTGTTGGCAAACGCTATTTGGTTTCACATGGAGACACAACAGGTACACTTTCGTGTTTTCTGAGTAAAAAGCTGCAGAAAACAGGTTATAAATGATATTTGTGTTTGTAAACATGACATTGAATCCACTTGCCCAAGAAAAAGACTTTGCTTTTCTCCAAAACCAGGTGACTCTTCTTTTCTGGGTTCTTTGCATACCAATTCCACACCAGTTTGTCCAGATAGGACTGGATGAATTCAGAAATGTCCGGTTCTGTGGTGTCTATTTCAATCACAGCTCTTGCAACAGCTTCTGTGTTTGCTTGTATTTTCTCGATAATATCTGTGGATTTTAGAGTTGTGAATGAATTGTAGCATGTAACATTTTGTTTTCTGTTGGCAAACGCTAATTGGTTTCACATGGAGACACAACAGGTACACATTCGTGTTTTCTGAGTAAAAACATGCAGAATCCAGGTTAAAAATGATATCGGTGTTTGTAAACATGACATTGAATCCACTTGCCCAAGAAAAAGACTTTGCTTTTCTCCAAAACCAGGTTGACTCTGCTTTTCTGGGTGCTTTGCACACCAACTCCACACCAGTTTGTCCAGATAGGTCTGGATGGAACCAGAAATATCTGGTTCTGTGGTGGCTAACTCAATGCCAGCTCTTGCTACAGCTTCTGAGTGTGCTTGTGTTTTCTCGATAGTATCTGTGGACTTTAGAGTTGTGAATGCATTGTAGCGTGTAACATTTTTTTTTTCTGTTGGCAAACGCTAATTGGTTTCACATGGAGACACAACAGGTACACATTAGTGTTTTCTGAGGAAAAAGCTGCAGAAACCAGGTTACAAATGATATTTGTGTTTGTAAACATGACAATGAATCCACTTGCACAAGGAAAAGACTTTGCTTTTCTCCAAAACCGGGTTGACTCTGCTTTTCTGGGTGCTTTGCACACCAACACCACACCACTTGGTCCAGTTAGGGCTGGATGAATCCAGAAATATCCGGTTCTGTTTTGGCTAACTCAATCCCAGCTCCTGCTACAGATTCTGAGTTTGTTTGTGTTTTCTCGATAGTACCTATGGACTTTAGAGTTGTGAATGCATTGTAGCATGTATCATTTTGTTTTTCTGTTGGCCTACGCTAATTAGTTTCACATGGAGACACAAAGGTACACATTCGTGTTTTCTGCGTAAAAAGCTGCAGAAACCAGGTTACAAATGATATCTGTGTTTGTAAACATGACATTGAATCCACTTGCCCCAGAAAAAGGCTTTCCTTTTCTCCAAAAGCAGGTTGACTCTGCTTGTCTGGGTGCTTTGCACACCAATTCCACACCACTTTGTCCGGATAGGGTTGTATGAAAACAGAAATATCCGGGTCTGTGGTGGCTAACTCAATCCCAGCTCTTGCTACAGCTTCTGTGTTTGTTTGTGTTTTCTCGATACTATTTGTGAACGCATTGTAGCGTGTAACATTTTTTTTTCTGTTGGCAAACGTTAATTGGTTTCACATGGAGACACAACAGGTACACATTTGTGTTTTCTGAGTAAAAAGCTGCAGAAACCTGGTTACAAATGATATTTGTGTTTGTAAACATGACATTGCATCTACTTGCCCAAGGAAAAGACTTTGCTTTTTTCCAAAACCAGGTTGACTCTGCTTATCTGGGTGCTTTGCACACAACACCCCAAAACTTTGTCCGGATAGGGCTGGATGAAACCAGAAATATCTGGTTCTGTGGTGGTTAACTCAGTGCCAGCTCTTGCTAGCGAATCTGCATTTACTTGTGTTTTCTTAATAGTATCTGTGGACTTTAGAGTTGTGAATGCTTTGTAGCATGTAACATTTTGTTTTCTGTTGCCAAACACTAATTGGTTTCACATGCAGACACAACAGGTACACATTCCTGTTTTCTGAGCAAAAAGCTGCAGAAACCAGGTTAAAAATGATATTTGTGTTTGTAAGCATGACATTGAATCCACTTGCCAAAGAAAAAGACTTTGATTGTCTCCAAAACCAGGTTGACACTGCATTTCTGGGTGCTTTACACACGAATTACACACCAGTTTGTCCGGATAGGGCTGGATGAAACCAAAAATTTCCTGTTCTGTTTTGGCTAACTCAGTGCCAGCTCTTGCTACACCTTCTGTGTTTGCTTGTGTTTTCTCGATAGTATCTGTGGACTTTAGAGTTGTGAATGCATTGTAGCATGTAACATTTTGTTTTCTGTTGGCAAACGCTAATTGGTTTCACATGGAGAAACAACAGGTACACATTCGTGTTTTCTGAGTAAAAAGCTGCAGAAACCAGGTTACAAATGATATTTGTGTTTGTAAACATGACATTGAATCCACTTGCCCAAGAAAAAGACTTTGCTTTTCTCCAGCACCATGTTGACTCCTCTTTTCTGGGTGCTTTGCACACAAATTCCACACCAGTTTGTCCGGATAGCGCAGGCTGAAACCAGAAAATTCCGGTTCTGAGGTGGCTAACTCAATCCCAGCTCTTGCTACAGCTTCTGTGTTTGCTTGTGTTTTCTCGATAGTATCTATGGACTTTAGATTTGCGAATGCATTGTAGCATGTAACACTTTAGTTTTCTGTTGGCAAACGCTAATTTGTTTCACATGGAGAACAACAGGTAAACATTCGTGTATTCTGAGTAAAAACCTGCAGAAACCAGGTTACAAATGATATTTGTGTTTGTAAACATGACATTGAATCCACTTGCCCAAGAAAAAGACTTTGCTTTTCTCCAAAACCAGGTTGACTCTGCTTTTCTGGGTGCTTTGCACAGCAATTCCACACGAGTTTGTCCAGATAGGGCTGGATGAAACCAAAAATATCCGGTTCTGTAGTGGCTAACTCAATCCCAGCTCTTGCTACTGCCTCTGTGTTTGTTTGTGTTTTCTGCATAGTATCTATGTACTTTAGAGTTGTGAATGAATTGTAGCATGTAACATTTTGTTTTTCTCTTGGCAAACGCTAATTGGTTTCACATGAAGAAACAATAGGTACACTTTCCTGTTTTCAGAGTAAAAACCTGCAGAAACCAGTTTACAAATGATATTTGTGTTTGTAAACATGGCATTGAATCCCCTTTCCCAAGAAAAAGACTTTGCTTTTCTCCAAAACCAGGTTGACTCTGATTTTCTGGGTGCTGTGCACACAAACTCCACACCAGTTTGACCGGTTAGCACTGGCTGAAACCAGAAATATCTGGTTCTGTGGAGGCTAGGTCTATCCAAGCTCTTGCTGCAGCTTCTGTTTTTGTTTGTTTTTTCTCGATAGTATCTATGGACTTTAGAGTTTTGTATGAATTGTAGCATGTAACATTTAGTTCATTGTTTGGCAAATGCAAATCCGTTTCAATGGAGACACAACAGGTACACGTTCGTGTTTTCTGAGTGAAAAGCTGCAGAAACCAGGTTAAAAATGATATTGGTGTTTGTAAACATGACATTGAATAAACTTCCCCAAGAAAATGACTTTGCTTTTCTACAAAACAAGGTTGACTCTGCTTTTCTGGGTGCTTTGCACACCAATTCCACACCAGTTTGTCCAGACAGGACTGGATGAAACCAGAAATATCCAGTTCTGTGGAGGCTAACTCAATCCCAGCTCTTGCTACAGCTTCTGTGTTTGCTTGTGGTTTGTCGATAGTATCTATGGACTTTAGATTTGTGAATGCATTGTAGCATGTAACATTTTGTTTTCCTGTTGGCAAATGCTAATTGGTTTCACATGGCGACACAACAGGTACACATTCGTGTTTTCTGAGTAAAAACCTGCAGAAACCAGATTAAAAATAATATTTGTGTTTGCTAACATGACTTTGAATCCACTTGGCCAAGAAAACGACTTTGCTTTTCTCCAAAACCAGTTTGACTCTGTTTTTCTGGGTCCTTTGCACATGAATGCCACACGAGTTTGTCCAGATATATCTGGATCTAACCAGAAATATCCGGTTCTCTGTGGGTAAATGTATAACTGATTTTAAAACAGCATATGTGTTTGTTAGTGAATTCTGGATATTATCTATGAACGTTAGAGTTTTGAATGAATTTTAGCAAGTAACATTTTGTGTTTATGTTGGCAAAGCTAATAGGTTCCACAGGGAGACACAACAGGTACACATTCGAGTTTTCTGAGTAGAATGCTATAGAAACCTGGTTAAAAATGTTATTTGTGTTTGTAACTTGACATTGTATCCACTTGCCCAAGAAAAATACCTTGCTTTTCTCTAAAACCAGGTTGACTCTGCTTTCCTGGGTCGTTTGTACAAGAATTCACACTAGTTTGTCCAGATAGGTCTGGATCTCACCAGAAATTTCCTGTTATGTTCGGTCTAACTCAATCCCTTCTCATGCTACAGCCTCTGTGTTTGTTTCTGTTTTCTGGATATTATCTTTGAACTTCAGAGTTTGGAATGAATTCTGACATGTAACACTTTGTATTTTTGTTGCCAAACTCTAATGGGTTCCACATGGAGAAACAACAGGCACACATAAGAGTTTTCTGAGTAGAATGCTACAGAAACCAGGTTAAAAATGCAATTTGTGTTTGCTAACATGACATTGAATACACTTGCCCATGAAAAAGACTTTGCTTTTCTCCACAACCTGTTTGACTGTGTTTTCTGTGTCCTTTGCACACGAATTCCACACGAATTTGTCCAGATAGTTCTGGATCTAACCAGAAATACCCATTACTTTCTGCCTAACTCAATCCCAGCTCTTGCTACAGCCTCTGTGTTTGTTTCTGTTTTCTGGATATTATCAATTTACTTTAGAGTGTGGAATGAATTCTGGCATTTAACACTTTGTTTTTTTGTTGGCACACACTAATTGCTTCCACATGGAGACACAACAGGTACACATTTGTGTTTTCTGAGTAGAATGCTACAAAAACCAGATTAAAAATGATATTTGTGTTTGATAACATGACATTGAATCCACTTGCCCATGAAAAAGACTTTGCTTTTCTCCAAAACCAGTTTGACTCTGATTATCTGGGTCCTTTGCACACGAATTCCACACAGGTTTATCCAGGTTGTTCTGGATCAAACCAGAAATATCCGGTTCTGCTGTGGCTAAATGAATATCAGCTTTTAAAACAGCCTGTGTGTTTCTTGGTTTTCTGGATGTTCTCTTTGATCTTTAGAGTTTGGAAGGAATTTAGCACGTAACATTTTTTTTTTTTTTTGGGAAACACAATTTGTTTCAATGTGGAGACACAAAAGATACACATGTGAGTTGTCAGAGTAGAATACTACAGAAACAAAGTTAAAAATGATATTTGTGCTTGCTAACATGACATTGAATCCACTTGCCCAAGAAAAAGACGTTGCTTTTCTCCAAAACCAGTTTGCCTCTGCTTTTTTGGGTCCTTTGCACACGAATTCCACATGAGTTTGTCCAGTTAGGTCTGGATCAATCCAGAAATAGCCAGTTCTGTTGTGGATAAATGAATATCAGCTTTTAAAACAACCTGTGTGTTTGTTAGTCTTTTCTGGATATTAACTATGAACTTTAGAGTTTGGAATGAATTCTGACATGTAACATTTTGTTTTCCTGTTGGCAAACACTACTTGTATTCACGTGGAGACACAACAGGTACGCATGTGAGTTGTCTGAGTAGAATGCTACAGAAACCAGGTTAAAAATGATATTTGAGTTTGTAAACATGACATTGAATCCACTTCCCCATGTAAAAGACTTTCCATTTCTGCATAACCAGTTTGACTGTGCTTTTCTGGGTCCTTTGCATAAGAATGCCACACGAGTTTGTCCAGATAGGTCTGGATCAAACCAGAAATATCCGGTTCTGGTGTGCCTAAATGAATATCATCTTTTAAAACAGCCTGTGTGTTTGTTAGTCTTTTCTGGATATTAACTATGAACTTTAGAGATTGGAATGAATTCTGACATGTAACATTTTGTTTTCTGTTGCCAATCACTAATTGGATTCAAAGGGAGAAACAACAGTTACACATTCGAGTTTTCTGAGTAGAATGTACAGAAACCAGGTTCAAAATGATATTTGTGTTTCCTAACTTGACATTGAATCCACTTGCCCAAGAAAAAGACTTTGCTTTTCTCCAAAACCATTTCCAATATTCTTTTCTTGGTCCTTTGCACAAGATTTCCACAGCATTATGTCCAGAACGTCTGGAACTATGAAGAAATTTCCGGTTCTGTTCTGCCTAACTCAATCCCACATGACTTTGTCCAGATAGGTGTGGATCAAACCAGAAATATCCGGTTATGGTGTGCCTAAACGAATATCAGCTTTGAAAACTGCCTGTGTGTTAGTGATTTCTGTATATTTTCTATGAACTTCAGAGTTTTGAATCAATTTTAGCATGTAACACTTTGTTTTTTTTGTTGGAAACACTATTTGGTTCCACATGGAGACACAACAGGTACACATAAGTGTTTTCAGAGTAGAATGCTACAGAAACCAGGTTAAAACTGATATTTTCGACTGTAAACATGACATTGAATCCATTTGCCCAAGAGAAAGACCTTGCTTTTTTTCAAAACCAGTTGGACTTTGCTTTTCTGGGCGCTTTGCACATGAATTCCACATGAGTTTGTCCAGATATGTCTGGATCTAACCAGAAAGATCCGGATCTATTCTGCTAACTCAATCCCAGCTCTTGCTACAGCTTCTGTGTTTCTTTCTGTTTTGTGGATATTTTCTATTAAGTTTAGAGTTTTGAATGAATTTTAGCATGTTACATTTTGTTTTTCTGTTGGAAACGCTACTTGATTCACATGGAGACCCAACGGGTGTACATAAGAGATTTCTGAATAGAATACTACAGAAACCAGGTTAAAAATGATATTTGTGTTTGTAAACATGACATTGAATCCACTTGCCGAAGAAAAAGACTTTGCTTTTCTCCTTACAAGATTGATTCTGCTTTTCTGTGTCCTTTGCACAAGAATTCCACACAAGTTTGTCCCGATAGGTCTGGATCTAACCAGAAATACCCGTTTCTGTTCTGCCTAACTCAATCCCAGCTCTTGCCACAGCCTCTGTGTTTGTTTCTGTTTTCTGGATATTTACAATGAACTTTGGAGTTTTGAATGAATTTTAGCATGTAACATTGTGTTTTTTGTTGGAAACACTAATTCATTCCACATGGAGCACAACAGGTACACATAAGTGATTTCTGAGTAGAATGCTACAGAATCCAGGTTCAAAATGACATTTGTGTTTGTAAACATGACATTGAATCCACTTGCCCACAAAAACGACTTTACTTTTCAACAAAACCACTTTGGTTCTGCTTTTCTGGCTCCTTTGCACAAGATTTCCACATGAGTTTGTCCAGATAGGTCTGGATCTTACCAGAAATATACGGTTCTATTGTGGCTAAATCAATATCAGCTTTTAAAACAGCCTGAGTGTTTGTTAGTGTTTTCTGTATATTATCAATAACGTTAGAGTTTTGAATGAACTTTAGCATGTTAAATTTTGTTTTTATGTTGGCAAATGCTAATTGGTTCCACATGGAGACAAAACAGGTTCACATAAGTGTTTTCTGAGTAGAATGCTACAGAAACCAGGTTCAAATTTATACTTGTGTTTGTTAACATGACATTGAATTCACTTGCCCAAGAAAAAGACCTTTCTTTTCTCCAAAACCAGTTTCAATATTCTTTTCTGTGTCGTCTGCACAAGAATTCCACACGAGTTTTTCCAGATAGGTCTGGATCTAACCAGAAAGATCCGGGTCTGTTCTGCCTAACTCAATCCCAGCTCTTGCTACAGCCTCTGTGTTTGTTTCTGTTTTCTGGATATTATCTATGAACTTTAGAGATTGGAATGAATTCTGGCATGTAACACCTTGTGTTTTTGTTGGCAAACACTAACTGGTAACACATGGAGACACAACAGGTACACATTCGAGTTTTCTGAGTAGAATGCTACAGAAACCAGGTTCAAAATGATATTTGTGTTTGATAACATGACATTGAATCCACTTGCCCAAGAAAAAGACTTTGCTTTTCTGCAAAACTAGTTTCAATATACTTTTCTGGGTCTTCTGCACATGAATTCCACATGAGTTTTTCCAGATAGGGCTGGATCTAATCAGAAATACCCTGTTCTGTTCTGCCTAACTCAATCCCAGCTCTTGCTACAGCCTCTCTGTTTGTTTCCGTTTTCTGGATATTTTCTATGAACTTTAGAGTTTGGAATGAATTTTAGCATGTAACATTGTGTTTTTTGTTGGAAACGCTAAATCGTTGCACATGGAGCACAACAGGTACACATAAGTGTTTTCTGAGGAGAATGCTACAGAATCCAGGTTCAAAATGACATTTGTGTTTGCTAACATGACATTGAATCCATTTGCCAACGAAAAAGACTTTGCTTTTCTCCAAAACCACTTTGACTCTGTTTTTCTGGGTGCTTTGCACACGAATTCCACACGAGTTTATCCATATTGGTCTGGATCTAACCAGAAAAATCCGGTTATGTGTGGCTAAATGAATATCAGCTTTTAAAATAGCCTGAGTGCTTGTTAGTGTTTTCTGGATATTTTCTATGAACTTTAGAGTTTTGAATGAATTTTAGCATGTAACATTGTGTTTTTTTTTTTGAAACACTAATTGGTTCCACATGGAGACACAACAGGTACACATAAGTGTTTTCTGGATAGAATGCTACAGAAACCAGGTTCTAAATGATAATTGCGGCTGTAAACATGACTTTGAATCCACTTGCCCAAGAAAAAGACCTTGCTTTTCTCCAAAACCAGTTGGACTTTGCTTTTCTGGGCCCTGTGCACACGGATTTCTCACGAGTTTGTCCAGATAGGTCTGGATCTAACCAGAAATATCCGGGTGTGTTTTGCCTTACTCAATCCCAGCTCTTGCTACAGCCTCTGAGTTTGTTTAGGTTTTCTGGATATTTTCTATGAACTTTAGAGTTTCTAATGAATTTTAGCATGTAACATTGTGGGTTTTTTTGGCAAACCCTAATTGGTTGCACAAGGAGACACAACAGGTACACATTCGAGTTTTCTGAGTAGAATGCTACAGAAACCAGGTTCAAAATGATATTTCCGACTGTAAACATGACATTGAATCCACTTGCCCACAAAAAAGACTATGCTTTTCTCCAGAACCAGTTTGACTCTGCTTTTCTTGGTCCTTTGCACACGAATTCCACACGAGGTTGTCCAGATAAGTCTGGATCTAACCAGAAATACCCGTTTCTGTTCTCCCTAACTCAATCCCAGCTCTTGCAACAGCCTCTGTGTTTGTTTCTTTTTTCTGGATATTTTCTATGAACTTTTAGTTTTGAATGAATTTTAGCATGTAACATTGTGTTTTTTTGTTGGAAAATCTAATTTGTTCCACATGGAGACACAACAGATACACATAAGTGATTTCTGAGTAGAATGCTACAGAAACCAGGTTAAAAATGACATTTGTGTTTGTAAACATGACATTGAATGCACTTGCCCATGAAAAAGACTTTGCTTTTCTCCAAAACCACTTTGACTCTTCTTTTCTGGGTCCTTTGCACACGAATTCCACACGAGTTTGTACAGATACGTCTGGATCTAACCAGAAATATCGGTTCCGTTATGGCTAAATGAATATCAGCTTTTAAAACAGCCTGTGTGTTTGTTTGTGTTTTCTGGATATTATCTATGAACTTTACTGTGTGGATTGAATTCTGGCATGTAACACTTTGTTTTTTTGTTGCCACACACTTATTCGTTCCACTAGGAGACACAACAGGTACACATAAGAGGTTTCTAAGTAGAATACTACAGAAAGCAGGTTAAAAATGATATTTGTGTTTGATAACATGACATTGAATCCACTTGCCCATGAAAAAGACTTTGTATTTCTCCAAAACCAGTTTGACTCTGCTTTTCTGGGTCCTTTGCACAAGAATTCCACATGACTTTGTCCAGATGGTTCTGGATCAAACCAGATATATTCGGTTCTGTTGTGGCTAAATGAATATCAGCTTTTAAAACAGCCTGTATGTTTCTTTGTGTATTCTGGGTATTAACTATGTACTTTAGAGTTTGTATTGAATTCTGGCATGTAACTCTTTGTTTTTCTGTTGCCAAACACTAATTGGATTCACATGGAGACACAACAGGTACACATTCGAGTTTTCTGAGTAGAATGCTACAGAAACCAGGTTCAGAATGATATTTGTGTTGGTGAACATGACAATGAATCTACTTCCCCAAGAAAAAGACTTTGCTTTTCTCCAAAACCAGATTGATTCTGCTTCTCTGTGTCCTTTGCACAAGAATTCCACACGAGTTTGTCCAGATAGGTCTGGATCTTACCAGAAATATCGGTTCTGTTGTGGCTAAATGAATATCAGCCAGCATACATGAGTTCCTTATCGGAGGTGTGCAACGAAGCAGTTAGGAAGGGTTCCGTAGCCTGGGAGTAGGCATTCTCAATATGCGGGATTTCTGTAGCCTGCCAATAGGAAACACAGCTTTGGTCGGTCTGCATAATGGCTGCAGAGAGATTCAGTTCTCGGGAGTTCTGAATGCTAGTGGAGTACAAAGCTGTTTCAGCGGTCTGTAGCCTGGGAATAGGCATACACAATGAGCGCAATATCTGTAGCCTGAGTGTAGGAGACAGAGCTTACAGGAGTTCTATAACCTGAGTTTAGTCAGATGCAGCGTACATGAGTTCTGTATCGGATGTGTGGAACGAAGCAGTTAGGAAGGGTTCTGTAGGCTGGGAGTAGGCATTCGCAATATGTGGGATTTCTGTAGCCTGTGTATAGGAAAAGTAGCTTAGGGTCGGTCTGCTCCATGGATGTAGAGAGATTAAGTTCACGGGAGTTCTGTATGCTAGTGGAGTACAAAGCTGTTTCAGTGGTCTGTAGCCTAGGAATAGGCATACACAATGTGTGCAATGTCTGTAGCCTGAGTGTAGGAGACAGAGCTTACAGGAGTTCTGTAACCTGAGTGTAGTCAGATGCAGCGTACATGAGTTCTGTATTACAGGTGTGGAATGAAGCAGTTTGGAAGAGTTCTGTATCCTGGGAGTAGTCATTCGCAATATGCGGGTTTCTGTAGCCAGTGTATAGGAAACGCAGCTTGTGGTCGGTCCTCTTCCTGGCTGTAGAGAGATTCAGTTCACAGGAGTTCTGTATGCTAGTGGAGGACAAAGCTGTTTCAGCGGTCTGTAGCCTGGGCATAGGCCTACACAATGTGCGCAATGTCTGTAGCCTGAGTGTAGCAGACAGAGCTTACAGGAGTTCTATAACCTGAGTTTAGTCAGATGCAGCGTACATGAGTTCTGTATCGGAGGTGTGGATGTAAGCAGTTTGGAAGAGTTCTGTAGCCTGAGAGTGGGGATTCGTAATATGCGGGATTTCTGTAGCCTGACTCTAGGATGCGCAGCTTATGGGCGTTCTGTGTCCTGGCTGTGGAGAGATGCAGTTCACGGGAGTTCTGTATGCTAGTGGAGTGCAATGCTATTTCAGAGTTCTGTTGCCTGGGAATAGGATGACACAATGTGCGCAATATCTGTATCCTTAGACAGAGCTTACAGGAGTTTTGTAACCTGAGTGTAGTGAGGTGCAGCTTGCATGAGTTCTGTATTGGAGGTGTGTAACAAAGCAGTTTGCAAGAGTTCTGTAGCCTGGGATTAGGCATTCGCAATATGCGGGATTTCTGTAGCCTGTCTATAGGAAACGCTGCTTATAGGCATTCTGGATACAGGCTGTAGAGAAATTCAGTTCATGGGACTTCTGTATGCTAGTGGAGTGCAAAGCTGTTTCGCCATTCTGTAGCATGGGAATAGGCTTACACAATGTGTGCAATTTCGGTAGCCTGTGTTTAGGAGAGAGAGTACAGGAGTTCTGTATCCTCAGTGTAGTGATAGAGCATACATCAGTTCCATATCGGAAGTGTGGAACGAAGCAGTTAGGAAGGGTTCCGTAGCCTGGGAGTAGGCATTCACAATATACGGGATTCCTTTAGCCTCTCTATAGGAAACACAGGTTATGGTCTGTCTGCATCCTGGCTTTAGAGAGATTCAGTTCACGGAAGTTCTGTATGCTAGTGGAGTAGAAAGCTGTTTTGCTGGTCTGTAGCCTGGGAATAGGCATAAAAAATGAGCACAATATCCGTAGCCTGAGTGTAGGAGACAGAGCTTACAGGAGTTCTTAACCTGAGTGTATTCAGATGAAGCATACATGAGTTCTGTATTACAGGAGTTGAAGGAAGCAGTTTGGAAGTGTTTTGTAGCATGGGAGTAGCCTGTCTATAGGAAAGGGGCTTAGGGTCGGTCTGGTTCCTGGCTGTAGAGAGATTCAGTTCACGGGAGTTCTGTATGCTAGTGGAGTACAAAGCTGTTTCTGTGGTCTGTAGGCTGGGAATAGGCATACACAATGTGCGCAATGTCTGTAGCCTGAGTGTAGTAGACAGAGCTTACAGGTGTTCTGTAACCTGAGTGTAGTCAGATGCAGCGTACATGAGTTCTGTATTACAGGTGTGGAACGAAGCAGTTTGGGAGAGTTCTGTAGCCTGCGAGTAGGGATTCGCAATGTGTTGGATTTCTGTAGCCTCTCTATAGGAAACGCAGCTCATGGTCGGTCTGCTTCCTGGCTGTAGAGAGATTCAGTTTACGGGAGTTCTGTAGGCTAGTAGAGGACAAAGCTCTTTCAGCGGTCTGTAGCCTGAGAATAGGCATAACAATGTGCGCAATGTCTGTAGCCTGAGTGTAGCAGACAGAGCTTACAGGAGTTCTGTAACCTGAGTTTCGTCTGATGTAACGTACATGAGTTCTGTATCGGAGGTGTGGATGTAAGCAGTTCGGAATAGTTCTGTAGCCTGGGATTAGGCATTCGCAATATGCGGGATTTCTGTAGTCTGACTCTAGGATGCGCAGCTTATGGGCGTTCCGCGTCCTGGCTGTGGAAAGATTCAGTTCATTTGAGTTCTGTATGCTAGTGGAGTGCAATGTTATTTCAGAGTTCTGTTGGCTGGGAATAGGATGACGCCATGTGCGCAGTGTCTCTATCCTTAGACAGAGCTTACAGGAATTCTCTAACCTGAGTGTATTGAATGCAGCTTACATGATTTCTCTATCGGATTTTTGTAACAAAGCAGTTTGGAAGAGTTCTGTTGCCTGGGAGTTGGGATTCGCAATATGCGGGATTCCTGTAGCCTGACTCTGGAATGTGCAGCTTATAGGAATTCTGGATACAGGCTGTAGAGGTATTACGTTCATAGGAGTTCTGTATGCTAGTGGAGTGCATAGCTGTTTCAGCGTTCTGTAGACTGGGAATACGCTTACACAATGTGAGCAATTTTGGTAGCCTGAGTGAAGGACAGGGAGCGTATAGGAGTTCTCTATCCGGAGTGTAGTCAGATGCAGCGTACATGAATTCTGTATTACAGGTGTGGAACGAAGCATTTTGGAACAGTTCTGTAGCCTGGGAGTAGGCATTCGCAATATGCGGGATTTCTGTATCCTGCTTATAGAAACGCAGCTTATGGTCAGTCTGTTTCCTGGCTGTAGAGAGATTCAGTTCACGGGAGTTATGTATGCTAGTGGAGTGCAAAGCTGTTTCAGCATTCTGTAGCCTTGGAATACGCTTACACAATGTGAGCAATTTTGGTAGCCTGAGTGTAGGAGACAGAGCATACAGGAGTTCTGCAACTTGAGTGTAGTGATTTAATGCATACATGAGTTCTGTATCGTAGGTGTGGAACGAAGCACTTAGGAAGGGTTCTGAGGCCTGGGAGTAGGCTCGCAATATGGGATTTCTGTAGCTTGTCTGTAGGAAACCCAGCTTATGTTCGGTCTGCTTCCTGGCTTTAGAGAGATTAAGTTCATGGGAGTTCTGTATGCTAGTGGAGTACAAAGCTGTTTCAGCGGTCTGTATCCTGGGAATAGGCATACATAATGTGTGCAATGTCTGTAGCCTGAGTGTAGAAGACAGAGCTTACACGAGTTCTGTAACCTGAGTGTAGTCAGATGCAGTGCACATGAGTTCTGTATTACACGTGTGGAACGAAGCAGTTTGGATTAGTTCTGTATCCTGGGAGCAGGCATTTGCAATATGCGGGATTTCTGTAGCCTGTCTATAGGAAACGCAGCTTATGGTCAGTCTGCTTCCTGGCTGTAGAGAAATTCAGTTTACGGGACTTCTGCATGCTAGTGGAGTACGAAAGTGTTTCAGCTGTCTGTAGCATGGAAATAGGCATACAGAATGTGCGCAATGTCTGTATCCTTGGACAGAGCTTACAGGAGTTCTGTAACCTGAGTGTAGTCAGATGCAGCGTACATGAGTTCTGTATCGGAGGTGTGGAACGAAGCAGTTTGGAAGAGTTCTGTAGCCTGGGAGTAGGCTTTCGGAATATGCGGGATTTCTGTAGCCTGTCTATAGGAGACGCAGGTTACGGTCGGTCTGCTTCCTGGCTGTAGAGTGATTCAGTTTACGGGAGTTCTGTAAGCTAGTGGAGTGCAATGCTATTTCAAAGTTCTGTTGACTGGGAAAAGGGTGACACAATGTGTGCAATGTCTGTATCCTTAGACAGAGCTTACAGGTGTTCTGTAACCTGAGTGTAGTCAGATGCAGCTTACATGAGTTCTGTATTACAGGTGGGAGTGAAGCTGTTTGGAAGAGTTATGTAGCCTGGGAGTAGGCATTCACAATATGCGGGATTTCTGTAGCCTGTCTATAGTAAACGGAGCTTATGGTTGGTCTGCTTCCTGGCTGCAGAGAGATTCAGTTCAGGAGAGTTCTGTATGCTAGTGGAGTCAATGGTGTTTCAGAGTTCTGTTGCCTGGGAATAGGCTTACCCCATGTGTGCAATGTTTGTAGCCTGCGTGTAGGAAACTGAGCTTACAGGAGTTCTGTAACCTGAGTGCAGTCAGATGCAGCGTACATGAGTTCTGTATCGGAGTTGTGGATGTAAGCAGTTTGGAAGAGTTCTCTAGCCTTTGAGTAGGCATTCAAAATATGCGTGATTACTGTAGCCTGACTCTAGGATGCACAGCTTATAGGTGTTCTGCGTCCTGGCTGTAGAGAGATTCAGTACACGGGAGTTCTGTATGCTAGTGGAGTGCAATGCTGTTTCAGAGTTCTGTTTCCAGGGAATAGGATGGCACAATGTGCACAATGTCTGTATCCTTAGGTAGAGCTTACAGGAGTTTTGTAACCTGAGTGTATTGAGTGCAGCTTACATGAGTTCAGTATCGGAGGTGTGGATGTAAGCAGTTCGTAAGAATTCTGTAGCCTGGGAGTAGGCATTCGCAATATGCGGGATTTCTGTAGCCTGTCTGTAGGAAATGCAGCTTATACGAATTCTACATACAGGCTCTAGAGATATTCAGTTCACAGGAGTACTGTATGCTAGTGGAGGGCAATGCTATTTCAGAGTTCTGTTGCCTGTGAATAGGAGGACACAATGTACACAATGTCTGTGTACTCAGACAGAGCTTACAGGAGTTCTTTAACCTGAGTGTAGTGAGGTGCAGCTTACATGAATTCTGTATCGGAGGTGTGTAACGAAGCAGTTTGTTAGAGTTCTGTAGCCTCGGAGTAGGCGTTAGCAATATGCGCGATTTCTGTAGCCTGAATCTAGGATGTGCAGCTTATACGAATTCTGGATACAGGCTGTAGAGAGATTCAGTTCATGGGAGTTCTGTATGCTAGTGGAGGGCAAAGCTGTTTCAGGGTTAGGTAGCCTGGGAACACGCTTACACAATGTGAGCCATTTTGATAGCCTGAGTGTAGGAGACAGAGCTTACAGGAATGCTGCAACCCTAGTGTAGTGATTTACAGCATACATGAGTTGTGTATTGTTGGTGTAGAACGAAGCACTTTGGAAGGATTCTGACGCCTGGGAGTAGGCATTCGCAATATGCGGGATTTCTGTAGCCTGTCTATAGGAAACGCAGCTTATATTCTGTCTGCTTCCTGGCTTTAGAGAGATTCAGTTCACGGGAGTTCTGTATGCTAGTGGAGTGCAAAGCTGTTTCAGCGGTCTGTAGCCTGGGAATAGGCTTACCCCATGTGCGCAATGTCTGTAGCCTGAGTGTAGGAGACAGAGCTTAAAGGAGTTCTGTAACCTGAGTTTAGTCAGATGCAGTGTACATGAGCTCTCTATCGGAGGTGTGCATGTAAGCAGTTTGGAAGAGTTCTGTAGCCTGGGAGTAGGGATTTGCAATGTGCGGGATTTCGGTAGCCTGTCTATAGGAAAGGCAGCTTATATTCAGTCTGCTTCCTGGCTGCAGAGAGATTCAGTTCATGGGAGTTCTGTATGATAGTGGAGTACAAAGCTGTTTCAGCAGTCTGTATCCTGGGAATAGGCATACACAATGTGTGCAATGTCTGTAGCCTGAGTGTAGGAGACAGAGCTTACACGAGTTCTGTAACCTGAGTGTAGCCAGATGCAGCGCACATGAGTTCTGTATTACACGTGTGGAACGAAGCAGTTTGGATTAGTTCTGTATCCTGGGAGTAGGCATTTGCAATATGCGGGATTTCTGTAGCCTGTCTATAGGAAACACAGCTTATGGTCGGTCTGCTTCCTAGCTGTAGAGAAATTCAGTTTACGGGAGTTCTGTATGCTGGTGGAGTACAAAAGTGTTTCAGCTGTCTGTAGCATGGAAATAGGCATACAGAATGTGCGCAATGTCTGTATCCTTAGACAGAGCTTATAGGAGTTCGGTAACTTGAGTGTAGTCAGATGCAGCGTACATGAGTTCTGTATTACAGGTGTGGAACGAAGCAGTTTGGAAGAGTTTTGTAGCCTGGGAGTAGTCATTCGGAATATGCGGGATTTCTGTAGCCTGTCTATAGGAGACGCAGCTTACGGTCGGTCTGCTTCCTGGCTGTAGAGAGATTCAGTTTACGGGAGTTCTGTATGCTAGTGGAGTGCAATGCTATTTCAGAGTTCTGTTGACTGGGAAAAGGGTGACACAATGTGTGCAATGTCTGTTTCCTTAGACAGAGATTACAGGTGTTCTGTAACGTGAGTGTAGTCAGGTGCAGCTTACATGAGTTCTGTATTACAGGTGTGTAGTGAAGCAGTTTGGAAGAGTTTTGTAGCCTGGGAATAGGCATTTGGAATATACGGGATTTCTGTAGCCTGTCTTTGGAGATGCAGCTTACGGTCGGTCTGCACCCTGGCTGTAGATAGATTCAGTTTACGGGAGTTCAGTATGCTAGTGGAGTGCAATGATATTTCAGAGTTCTGTTGACTGGGAAAAGGGTGACACAATGTGTGCAATGTCTGTATCCTTAGACAGAGCTTACAGGTGTTCTGTAACCTGAGTGTAGTCAGATGCAGCTTACATGAGTTCTGTATTACAGGTGTGGAGTGAAGCTGTTTGGAAGAGTTCTGTAGCCTGGGAGTAGGCATTTGGAATATGCGCGATTTCTGTAGCCTGTCTATAGGAAACGCAGCATATGGTCGGTCTGCTTCCTGGCTGTAGAGAGATTCAGTTCAGGGGAGTTCTGTATGCTAGTGGAGTCAATGGTATTTCAGAGTTCTGTTGCCTGGGAATAGGCTTACCCCATGTGTGCAATGTTTGTAGCCTGCGTGTAGGAAACTGAGATTACAGGAATTCTGTAACCTGAGTTTAGTCAGATGCAGCGTACATGAGTTCTGTATCGGAGTTGTGGATGTAAGCAGTTTCGAAGAGTTCTCTAGCCTGGGAGTAGGCATTCGAAATATGCGTGATTACTGTAGCCTGACTCTAGGATGCACAGCTTATAGGTGTTCTGCGTCCTGGCTGTAGAGAGATTCAGTACACGGGAGTTCTGTATGCTAGTGGAGTGCAATGCTATTTCAGAGTTCTGTTTCCGGGGAATAGGATGGCACAATGTGGACAATGTCTGTATCCTTAGGTAGAGCTTACAGGAGTTTTGTAACCTGAGTGTAGTGAGTGCAGCTTACATGAGTTCTGTATCGGAGGTGTGGATGTAAGCAGTTCGTAAGAATTCTGTAGCCTGGGAGTAGGCATTCGCAATATGCGCGATTTCTGTAGCCTGACTCTAGGATGTGCAGCTTATAGGAATTCTGGATACAGGCTGTAGAGAGATTCAGTTCATGGGAGTTCTGTATGCTAGTGGAGTGCAAAGCTGTTTCAGTGGTCTGTAGCCTGGGAATAGGCTTACCCCATGTGCGCAATGTCTGTAGCCTGAGTGTAGGAGACAGAGCTTACAGGAGTTCTGTAACCGGCGTTTAGTCAGATGCAGTGTACATGAGTTCTGTATTGGAGGTATGCATGTAAGCAGTTTGGAAGAGTTCTGTAGCCTGGGAGTAGGGATTTGCAATGTGCGGGATTTCTGTAGCCTGACTCTAGGATGCGCAGCTTATGGGCGTTCTGCCTCCTGGCTGTAGAGTGTTGCAGTTAACGGGAGTTCTATATGCTAGTGGAATGCAATGCTGTTTTAGAGTCCTGTTTGCTCTGAATCGGATGACACAGTGTGCGTAATATGTGTATCCTTATACAGAGCTACTTGTTGTTCTGTAACCTGTGTTTAGAAAGATGCATTTTACATGAGTTCTGTATCAGATGTGTGTAACGAAGCAGTTTGTAAGAGTTCTGTAGCCTGGGAGTAGGCATTCACAATATGCGGAATTTCTGTAGCCTGACTCTGGGATGTGCATATTATAGGATTTCTGGATACAGGCTGCAGAGATATTCAGTTCATGGGAGTTCTGTATGCTAGTGGAGTACAAAGCTGTTTCAGCTGTCTGTATCCTGGTAATAGGCATACACAATGTGCGCAATGTCTGTAGCCTGAGTGTAGGAGACAGAGCTTACAGGAGTACTGTAAACTGAGTTTAGTCTGATGCAGCGTACATGAGTTCTGTATTACACGTGTGGAACAAAGCAGTTTGGAAGAGTTCTGTAGCCTGGGAGTAGGCATTCGCAATATGCGGGATTTCTGTAGCCTGACTCTGGGATGTGCAGCTTATAGAAATTCTGGATACAGGCTGTAGAGAGATTCAGTTCATGGGAGTTCTCTATGCTAGTGGAGTGCACAGCTGTTTCAGCGTTCTGTAGCCTGGGAATACGCTTACACAATGTGAGCAATTTTGGTAGCCTGAGTGTAGAAGAGAGAGCGTACAGGAGTTCTCTATCCTGAGTTTATTCAGATGCAGCGTACATGAATTCTGTATTACAGGTGTGGAACGAAGCATTTTGGAAGAGTTCTGTAGCCTGGGAGTAGGCATTCGGAATATGCGGGATTTCTGTAGCCTGTCTATAGGAAACGCAGCTTATGTTCTGTCTGCTTCCTGGCTGCAGAGAGTTTCAGTTCACGTGAGTTCTGTATGCTAGTGGAGTGCAAAGCTGCTTGAGCGGTCTGTAGCCTGGGAATAGGCTTACCCCATGTGCGCAATGTCTGTAGCCTGAGTGTAGGAGACAGAGCTTACAGGAGTTCTGTAACCTGAGTTTAGTCAGATGCTGTGTACATGAGTTCTGTATCGGAGGTGTGGATGTAAGCAGTTTGGATGAGTTCTGTAGCCTGGGAGTAGGGATTCGCAATATGCAGGATTTCTGTGGCCTGTCTATAGGAAACGCAGCTTATGGTTGGTCTGCTTCTAGGCTGTAGAGATATTCAGTTCATGGGAATACTGTATGCTAGTGGAGTGCAATGCTATTTCAATTTCTGTTGCCTGGGAATAGGATGACACAATGTGCGCAATGTCTGTGTCCTTAGACAGAGATTGCAGGAGTTCTGTAACCTGAGTGTAGTGAGGTGCAGCTTACATGAGTTCTGTATTGGAGGTGTGTAACGAAGCAGTTTGTAAGAGTTCTGTATCCTGGGAGTAGGCATTCGCAATATGCTGGATTTCTGTAGCCTGCTTATAGAAAACGCAGCTTATGGTCAGTCTGTTTCCTGGCTGTAGAGAGATTCAGTTCACTGGAGTTCTGTAAGCTAGTGGAGTGCAATGCTATTTCAGAGTCTGTTGCCTGGGAATAGGCTTACCCCAAGTGCTCAAAGTATGTAGACCGCGTGTAGGAGCCGGTGCTTCCAGGAGTTCTGTATCCTGAGTGTAGTGATTTACAACATTCATGAGTTCTGTATCGGATGTGTGGAATGAAGCAGTTTGGAAGGGTTCTGTAGCGGGTGAGTACACATTCGCAATATGCAGGATTTCTGTAGCCTGTCTATAGGAAACGCAGCTTATGATCTGTCTGCTTCCTGGCTGTAGAGAGATTCAGTTCATGGGAATTCGGTATGTTAGTGGAGTGCAGAGCTGTTTCAGCGGTTTGTAGCCTCGGTGTAGGCATTCGGAATATTCGGGATTTCTGTAGCCTGTCTATAGGAAAGGCAGCTTATAGGAATTCTGGATACAGTTTCTAGAGAGGATCAGTTCACGGGAGTTCTCTATGCTAGTGGAGTACAAAGTTGTTTCAGTGGTCTGTAGCCTCGGAATAAGCATACACAATGGGTGCAATGTCTGAAGCCTGAGTGTAGGAGACAGAGCTTACAGGAGTTCTGCAACCTGAGTGTAGTCAGATGCAGCGTACATAAGTTCTGTATCGGAGTTGTGGATGTAAGCAGTTTCGAAGAGTTCTGTACTCTGGGAGTAGGCATTCGCAATATGCTTGATTTCTGTAGCCTGTCTAAAGGAAACGCAGCTCATGGTCGGTCTCCTTCCTGGGTGTAGAGGGATGCAGTTCACGGGGTTTCTGGATGATAGTGGAGTGCAATGCTATTTCAGAGTTCTGTTGCCTGGGAATAGGATGACAAAATGTGCACAATGTATGTATCCTTAGACAGAGCTTACAGGAGTTCTGTAACCTGAGTGTAGTGAGGCACAGTTAACATGAGTTCTGTATCAGAGGTGTGTAACGAAGCAGTTTGGAAGAGTTCTGTAGCCTGGGAGTAGGCATTCGCAATATGGGGGATTTCTGTAGCCTGACTCTGGGATGTGCAGCTTACAGGAATTCTGGATACAGGCTGCAGAGAGATTCAGTTCACGGGAGTTCTGTATGCTAGTGGAGTGCAGAGCAGTGTCAGCGTTCTGTAGCCTGGGATTAGGAGGACACAATGTGCGCAACTTTGGTAGCCTGAGTGTAGGAGAGTGATGGTACAGGAGTTCTGTAACCTAAGTGTAGTGATTTACAGCATACATGAGTTCTGTATCTGAGGTGTGGAACGAAGCAGATTGGAAGGGTTCTGTAGCCTGGGAGTAGGCATTCGCAATATGTGGGATTTGTGTAGTAACTCTGGGATGTGTAGCTTGTTGGAATTCTGGATACAGGCTGCAGAGAGATTCAGTTCACGGGAGTTCTGTATGCTAGTGGAGTACAAAGCTGTTTCAGTGTTGTGTAGCCTGGGAATAGACATACACAATGTGTACAAAGTGCGTAGCCTGAGTGTAGGAGGTGTAGAACGAAGCATTTTGTAAGAGTTCTGTACCCTGGGAGTAGGCATTTGCAATATGCGGTATTTCTGTAGCCTGTCTATAGGAAACGCAGCTTATGGTCGGTCTGCCTCCTAGCTGTGGAGAGATTCAGTTCACGGGAGTTCTGCAGGCTAGTGGAGAACAAAGCTGTTTCAGCGGTCGGTAGCCTGGGAATAGGCATACACAATGTGCACAAAGTGCGTAGCCTGAGTGTAGGAGACAGAGCTTATAAGAGTTCCGTAACCTGAGTGTACTCAGATGCAGCGTACATCAGTTCTGTGTTACAGGTGTGCAACGAAGCAGTTTGGAAGAGTTCTGTAGCCTGGGAGTTGGCATTCGCAATATGCGGGATTTCTGTAGACTGACTCTGGGATGTGCATGTTATAGGTTTTCTGGATACAGGCATTAGAGAGATTCTGTTCATGGGAGTTCTGTATGCTAGTGCAGTACAAAGCTGTTTCAGCGTTCTGTAGCCTGGGCATATGCTTACACAATGTGCGCAATGTCTGTAGCCTGAGTGTAGGAGACAGAGCTTACAGGAGTTCTGTAACCTGAGTGTGGTGAGGTGCAGCTTACATGAGTTCTGTATCGGAGGTGTGTAACGAAGCAGTTTGTAAGAGTTCAGTAGCCTGGGAGTAGGCATTCACAATACGCGTCGTTTCTGTAGCCTATCATTAGGAAATGCAGCTTATGGTCGGTCTGGTTCCTGGCTGTTGAGAGATTCAGTTCATGGAAGTTCTGTATACTCTGGAGTGCAAAGCTGTTTCAGCGGTCTGTAGCCTGGGAATAGGCATACACAATGTGCGCAATTTGGGTAGCAAGAGTGTAAGAGAGAGAGCATACAGGATTTCTGTAACCTGAGTGTAGTGATTTACAGTATACATGAGTTCTGTATCTGAGGTGTGGAACTAAGCAGTTTGGAAGAGTTCTCTAGACTGGGAGTAGGCATTCGGAATATGCGGGATTTCTGTAGCCTGACTATAGGACACGCAGTTTATGGTCGGTCTGCTTTTTGGCTGTAGAGAGATTCAGTTCACGGGAGTTCTGTTCGCTAGTGGAGTACAAAGCTGTTTCAGTGTTCTGTAGCCTGGGAATAGGCATACACAGTGTGCGCAATGTATGTAGCCCGCGTGTAGGAGCCAGAGCTTATAGGAGTTCTGTAACCTGAGTTTAGTCAGATGCAGCGTACATGAGTTCTGTATTGCAGGTGTGGAACGAAGAAGTTTGGAAGAGTTCTGTATCCTGGGAGTAGGCATTCGCAATATGCGGGATTTCTGTTTCCTGACTCTGGGATGTGCAGCTTACAGGAATTCTAAATACAGGCTGCAGAGAGATTCAGTTCACGGGAGTTCTGTATGCTAGTGTAGTGCAGAGCAGTTTCAGCGTTCTGTAGCCTGGGATTAGGATGACACAATGTGCGCAACTTTGGTAGCCTGAGTGTGGGAGAGTGAGCGTACAGGAGTTCTGTAACCTGTGTGTAGTGATTTACAACATACATGAGTTCTGTATCGGAGGTGTGGAACGAAGCAGTTAGGAAGGGTTCTGTAGCCTGTGAGTAGAAATTCGCAATAAACGGGATTTCTGTAGCCTGTCAATAGGAAACGCAGCTTATGGTCAGTCTGCTTCCTGGCTCGAGACCGATTCAGTTACGGGAGTTCTGTATGCTAGTGGAGTACAAAGCTCTTTCAGTGTTCTGTAGCCTGGGAATAGACATACACAATGTACGCAATGTCTGAAGCTGAGTGTAGGAGACAGAGCTTACCGGAGTTCTGTAACCTGAGTGTATTCAGATGCAGCGTACATGAGTTCTGTATTACAGGTGTGGAACGAAGCAGTTTGGAAGAGTTCTGTAGCCTGGGAGTAGGGATTCACAATATGTGGGATTTCTGTAGCCTGTCTATAGGAAACGCAGGTTATGGGCGTTATGAGTCCTGGCTGTAGAGAGATTCAGTTCACGGGAGTTCTGAATGCTAGTGGAGTACAAAGCTGTTTCAGCTGTCTGTAGCCTGGGAATACGCTCACACAATGTGCACAATGTCTGTAGCCTGAGTGCAGGAGACAGAGCTTACAGGAGTTCTGTAACCTGAATTTAGTCAGATGCATCTTACATGAGTTCTGTATCAGAGGTGTGGATGTAAGCAGTTTGGAAGAGTTCTGTAGCCTGGGAGTAGGGATTCGAAATATGTGAGATTTCTGTAGCCTGACTCTCGGAATCACAGCTTAGGGGTGTTCTCCGTCCTGGCTGTAGAGAGATGCAGTTCACTGGAGTTCTGTATGCTAGTGGAGTGCATACTATTTAAGAATACTGTTGCCTGGGAATAGGTTGACACAATATGGACAATGTCTATATCATTAGACAGAGCTAACAGGAGTTCTGTAACATGAGTGTAGGGAGGTGCAGCTTACATGAGTTCTGTATCGGAGGTGTGTAACCGAGCAGTTTGTAATAGTTCTGTATCCTGGGAGTAGGCATTCTTAATATGTGGGATTTCTGTAGCCTCTCTATAGGAAACACAGATTATGGTCGGTGTGTTTCTGGCTGTAGAGAGATGCAGTTCACGGGAGTTCTGCAGGCTAGTGGAGTACAAAGCTGTTTCAGCGGTCTGTCGCCTGGGAATAGGCATACACAAAATGCCCAATGTCTGTAGCCTGAGTGTAGGAAGCAGATCTTACAGGAGTTCTGTAACCTGAGTGTAGTTAGATGCAGCGTACATGAGTTCTGTATCGGAGGTGTGGATGTAAGCAGTTTGGAAGAGTTTTGTAGCCTGGGAGTAGGAATTTTCAATATGCGGGATTTCTATAGCATATCTCTAGGATGCGCAGCTCATAGACGTTCTGCATCCTGGCTGTAGAGAGATGCAGTTCACGGGAGTTCTGTGTGCTTGTGGAGTGCAATGCTATTTCAGAGTTCCGTTGCCTGGGAATAGCATGACACAATATGTGCAATGTCTGTATCCTTAGACAGAGCTTACAGGAGTTCTGTAACCTGAGTGTAGTGAGGTTCAGCTTACATGAGTTCTGTATCGTTGGTGTGTTGCGAAGCAGTTTGTAAGAGTTCTGTAGCCTGGGAGTAAGCATTCGCAATATGCGGGATTTCTGTCGCCTGACTCTGGGATGTGCACCTTATAGGAATTTTGGATACAGGCTGTAGAGAGATTAAGTTCATGGAAACTCTGTATTCTAGTGGAGTACAGAGCTGTTTCAGCGTTCTGTAACCTGAGAATACACTTACTTAATGTGCGCAATTTAGGTAGCCTGAGTGTAGGAGAGAGACTGTACAGGAGTTCTGTAACCTGAGTGTAGTGATTTACCGCATACATGAGTTCTGTATCGTAGGTGTGGAACAAAGCTGTTAGGAAGGTTTCTGTAGCCTGTGAGTAGACATTCGCAATATCTGGTATTTTTTAGCCTTTCTATAGGAAACACAGCTTATGTTCGGTCTGCTTCCTGGTTGTAGAGAAATTCAGTTCATTGGAGTTCTGTATGCTAGTGGAGTACAAAGCTGTTTCAGCGTTCTGTAGCCTGGGAATAGGCATACACAATATGCACAATGTCCATAGCCTGAGTGTAGGAGACAGTGCTAACAGGATTTCTGTAACCTGAGTGTAGTCAGATGCAGCTTACATGAGTTCTGTATTACAGAAGTGGAAAAAGAAGTTTGGAAGAGTTCTGTAACCTGGGAGTAGGGATTCGCAATATGCGCGATTTCTGTAGTCTGCTATAGGAAACGCAGCTTACGGTCGGTCGGCTTCCTGCCTGTAGAGCGATTCAGTTCACGGGAGTTCTGTATGCTACTGGAGTACAAAGCTGTTTCAGCAGTCTGTAGCCTCGGAATACGCTTACACAATGTGCACAAAGTCTTAGCCTGAGTGTAGGAGACAGAGCTTACAGGAGTTCTGTAATCTGAGTATAGTGAGATGCAGTGTACATGAGTTCTGTATTGGAGGTATGCATGTAAGCAGTTTGGAAGAGTTCTGTAGCCTGGGAGTAGAGATTCGCAATAGGCGGGATTTCTGTAGCCTGACTCTAGGATGCGCAGCTTATGGGCGTTCTGCGTCCTGGCTGTAGAGTGATGCAGTTCACGGGAGTTCTGTATGCTAGTGGAGTACAAAGCTCTTTCAGTGTTCTGTAGCCTGGGAGTAGACATACACAATGTACGCAATGTCTGAAGCTGAGTGTAGGAGACAGAGCTTACCGGAGTTCCGTAACCTGAGTGTAGTCAGATGCAGCGTACATGAGTTCTGTATTACAGGTGTGGAACGAAGCAGTTTGGAAGAGTTCTGTAGCCTGGGAGTAGGGATTCACAATATGTGGGATTTCTGTAGCCTGTCTATAGGAAACGCAGGTTATGGGCGTTATGAGTCCTGGCTGTAGAGAGATTCAGTTCACGGGAGTTCTGAATGCTAGTGGAGTACAAAGCTGTTTCAGCTGTCTGTAGCCTGGGAATACGCTCACACAATGTGCGCAATGTCTGTAGCCTGAGTGTAGGAGACAGAGCTTACAGGAGTTCTGTAACCTGAATTTAGTCAGATGCATCTTACATGAGTTCTGTATCAGGGGTGTGGATGTAAGCAGTTTGGAAGAGTTCTGTAGCCTGGGAGTAGGGATTCGAAATATGTGAGATTTCTGTAGCCTGACTCTCGGAATCACAGCTTAGGGGTGTTCTCCGTCCTGGCTGTAGAGAGATGCAGTTCACTGGAGTTCTGTATGCTAGTGGAGTGCATACTATTTAAGAATACTGTTGCCTGGGAATAGGATGACACAATATGGACAATGTCTATATCATTAGACAGAGCTAACAGGAGTTCTGTAACATGAGTGTAGGGAGGTGCAGCTTACATGAGTTCTGTATCGGAGGTGTGTAACCGAGCAGTTTGTAATAGTTCTGTATCCTGGGAGTAGGCATTCTTAATATGTGGGATTTCTGTAGCCTCTCTATAGGAAACACAGATTATGGTCGGTGTGTTTCTGGCTGTAGAGAGATGCAGTTCACGGGAGTTCTGCAGGCTAGTGGAGTACAAAGCTGTTTCAGCGGTCTGTCGCCTGGGAATAGGCATACACAAAATGCCCAATGTCTGTAGCCTGAGTGTAGGAAGCAGATCTTACAGGAGTTCTGTAACCTGAGTGTAGTTAGATGCAGCGTACATGAGTTCTGTATCGGAGGTGTGGATGTAAGCAGTTTGGAAGAGTTTTGTAGCCTGGGAGTAGGAATTTTCAATATGCGGGATTTCTATAGCATATCTCTAGGATGCGCAGCTCATAGACGTTCTGCATCCTGGCTGTAGAGAGATGCAGTTCACGGGAGTTCTGTGTGCTTGTGGAGTGCAATGCTATTTCAGAGTTCCGTTGCCTGGGAATAGCATGACACAATATGTGCAATGTCTGTATCCTTAGACAGAGCTTACAGGAGTTCTGTAACCTGAGTGTAGTGAGGTTCAGCTTACATGAGTTCTGTATCGTTGGTGTGTTGCGAAGCAGTTTGTAAGAGTTCTGTAGCCTGGGAGTAAGCATTCGCAATATGCGGGATTTCTGTCGCCTGACTCTGGGATGTGCACCTTATAGGAATTTTGGATACAGGCTGTAGAGAGATTAAGTTCATGGAAACTCTGTATTCTAGTGGAGTACAGAGCTGTTTCAGCGTTCTGTAACCTGAGAATACACTTACTTAATGTGCGCAATTTAGGTAGCCTGAGTGTAGGAGAGAGACTGTACAGGAGTTCTGTAACCTGAGTGTAGTGATTTACCGCATACATGAGTTCTGTATCGTAGGTGTGGAACAAAGCTGTTAGGAAGGTTTCTGTAGCCTGTGAGAAGACATTCGCAATATCTGAGATTTTTTAGCCTTTCTATAGGAAACACAGCTTATGTTCGGTCTGCTTCCTGGTTGTAGAGAAATTCAGTTCAATGGAGTTCTGTATGCTAGTGGAGTACAAAGCTGTTTCAGCGTTCTGTAGCCTGGGAATAGGCATACACAATGTGCACAATGTCCATAGCCTGAGTGTAGGAGACAGTGCTAACAGGATTTCTGTAACCTGAGTGTAGTCAGATGCAGCTTACATGAGTTCTGTATTACAGAAGTGGAACGAAGAAGTTTGGAAGAGTTCTGTAACCTGGGAGTAGGGATTCGCAATATGCGCGATTTCTGTAGTCTGCTATAGGAAACGCAGCTTACGGTCGGTCTGCTTCCTGCCTGTAGAGCGATTCAGTTCACGGGAGTTCTGTATGCTACTGGAGTACAAAGCTGTTTCAGCAGTCTGTAGCCTCGGAATACGCTTACACAATGTGCACAAAGTCTTAGCCTGAGTGTAGGAGACAGAGCTTACAGAAGTTCTGTAACCTGAGTATAGTGAGATGCAGTGTACATGAGTTCTGTATTGGAGGTATGCATGTAAGCAGTTTGGAAGAGTTCTGTAGCCTGGGAGTAGAGATTCGCAATAGGCGGGATTTCTGTAGCCTGACTCTAGGATGCGCAGCTTATGGGCGTTCTGCATCCTGGCTGTAGAGTGATGCAGTTCACGGGAGTTCTGTATGCTAGTGGAGTACAAAGCTGTTTCAGTGACTTTAGCCTGGAATAGGATGAAACAATGTGCACAATGTCTGTATCCTTAGGCAGAGCTTACAGGAGTTCTGTAACCTGAGTGTAGTGAGGTGCAGCTTACATGAGTTCTGTATCGGAGTTGTGTAAAAAAGCAGTTTGGAAGAGTTCTGTAGCCTGGGAGTAGGCATTCGCAATATGAGGGATTTCTGTAGCCTGTGTATAGGATAAGCAGCTTATACGCACACTGAATACAAGATGTAGAGTGACTCAGTTCATGGGAGTTCTGTATGATAGTGGAGTTCAAAGCTGTTTGAGTGATCTGTAGCCTGGGAATAAGCATACACAATGTGCACAATGCCCATAGCCCGAGTATATGAGATAGAGCTTACAGGAGTTCTATAACCTGAGTTTAGTCAGATGCAGCTTTCATGAGTTCTGTATTACAGGTGTGGAACGAAGCATTTTGTAAGAGTTCTGTGCCCTGGGAGTAGGGATTCGCAATATGCGGGATTTCTGTAGCCTGTCATTAGGAAACACAGCTAATGGTATACTAGCGGAGTACAAACCAGTTTCAGCGGTCTGTATCCTATGCTGGATGGAACCAGAAATATCCGGTTCTGTGGTGGCTAACTCAATCCAAGCTCTTGCTACAGCCTCTGAGTTTGTTTGTGTTTTCTGGATAGTATCTGTGGACTTTAGAGTTGTGAATGCATTGTAGCATGTAACATTTTGATTTTCTGTTGGCAAACGCTAATTAGTTTCACATGGAGACACAACAGGTACACTTTCGTGTTTTCTGAGTAAAAAGCTGCAGAAACCAGGTTAAAAAAGATATTTGTGTTTGTAAACATGACATTGAATCCACTTGCCCAAGAAAATGACTTTGCTTTTCTCCAAAACCAGGTTGACTCTGCTTTTCTGGATGCTTTGCACACCAACTCCAAACCAGTTTGTCCGGATAGGGCTGGATGAAACCAGAAATATCTTGTTTTGTGGTGGCTAACTCAGTTCCAGCTATTGCTACAGTTTCTGCGTTTACTTGTGTTTTCTTGATAGCATCTGTGGACTTTAGAGTTGTGAATGCATTGTAACATTTAACAGTTTGTTTTCTGTTGTCAAACGCCAATTGGTTTCACTCGGAGACACAACAGGTACACATTCGTGTTTTCTGTGTATAAACCTGCAGAAACCAGGTTACAAATGATATTTGTGTTTGTAAACATGACATTGAATCCACTTGCCCAAGTAAACGACTTTGCTTTTCTCCAAAACCAGGTTGATTCTGCTTTTCTGGGTGCTTTCCACATCAATTCCACACCACTTTGTCCGGATAGGGCTGGATGAAACCAGAAATATCCGGTTCTGTGGTGGCTAATTCAATCCCAGCTCTTGCTAGAACTTCTGTGTTTGTTTGTGTTTTCTCCATAGTATCTGTGGACTTTAGAGTTGTGAATGCATTGTAGCATGTAACATTTTGCTTCTCTGTTGGAAAACGCTAATGGTTTCACATGCAGAAACAACAGGTACACATTCGTGTTTTCTGAGTAAAAAGCTGCAGAATCCAGGTTAAAAATGATATTGGTGTTTGTAAACATGACATTGAATCCGCTTGCCCAAGAAAAAGACTTTGCTTTTCTCAAAAACCGGGTTGACTCTGCTTTTCTGGGTGCTTTGCACACAAAATCCATATTAGTTTGTACGGGTAGCGGTGGCTGAAACCAGAAATATCCGGTTCTGTGTTGGCTATCTCAATCCCAGCTCTTGCTAAAGCTTCTGTGTTTGCTTGTGTTTTCTCGATAGTAACTGTGGACTTTAGAGTTGTGAATGCATTGTAGCATGTAACATTTTGTTTTCCGTTGACAAACGCAAAATTGGTTTCACATGGAGACACAACAGGTACAGATTCGTGTTTTCTGAGTAAAAAGCTGCAGAAACCAGGTTACAAATGATATTTGTGCTTGTAACCATGACATCAAATCCACCTGCCCAAGAAAACTGCTTTGCTTTTCTCCAAAACCAGGTTGACTCTGCTTTTTTGGGTGCGTTGCACACCAACTCCACACCAGTTTGTCCAGATAGGGCTGGATGGAAACAGAAATATCTGGATCTGGGGTCGCTATCTTAATCCCAGCTCTTGCTACAGCTTCTGTGTGTGCTTGTGTTTTTCTCGCTAGTATCTGTGGACTTTAGAGTTGTGAATGCAATGTAGCATGTAACATTTTGTTTTTCATATGGCAAACACTGATTTGTTTCACATGTACACCCAACAGGTACATATTCGTTTTTTCTGAGTAAAAAGCTGTAGAAACCAGGTTACAAATGATATTTGTGTTTGTAAACATGACATTAAATCCACTTGCCCAAGAAAATGACTTTGCTTTTCTCCAAAACCGGGTTGACTCTGCTTTTCTGGGTGCTTTGCACACCAATTCCACACCAGTTTGTCCGGATAACGCTGGCTGAAACCAGAAATATCCGGTTCTGTGCTATCTAACTCAATCCCAGCTCTTGCTACAGCTTCTGTGTTTGCTTGTGTTTTCTAGATAGTATCTGTGGACTTTAGAGATGTGAATGCATTGTAGCATGTAACATTTTGTTTTCTGTTGGCAAACGCTAATTGGTTTCACATGGAGACACAACAGGTACAGATTCGTGTTTTCTGAGTAAAAACCTGCAGAAACCAGGTTACAAATGATATTTGTGCTTGTAAACATGACATCGAATCCACCTGCCCAAGAAAACTACTTTGCGTTTCTCCAAAACCAGGTTGACTCTGCATTTCTGGGCGCTTTGCACACCAACTCCACACCAGTTTGTCCGGATAGCGCTGGCTGAAACCAGAAATATTCGGTTCTGAGGTGGCTAACTCAAACCCAGCTCTTGCTACAGCTTCTGTGTGTGATTGTGTTTTCTCGATAGTATCTGTGGACTTTAGAGTTGTGAATGCATTGTAGCATGTAACATTTTGTTTTTCTGTTGGCAAACGCTAATTGGTTTCACATGGAGATACAACAGGTACACTTTCCTGTTTTCTGAGTAAAAAGCTGCAGAAACCAGGTTACAAATGATATTTGTGTTTGTAAACATGACATTGAATCCACTTGCAGAAGAAAAAGACTTTGCTTTTCTCCAAAATTAGATTGACTCTGCTTTTCTGGGTGCTTTGCACACCAATTCCACATTAGTTTGTCTGGATAGGGCTGGCTGAAACCAGAAATATCCGGTTCTGTGGTGGCTAACTCAATCTCAGCTCTTGCTCCTGCTTTTGTGTTTGCTTGTGTTTTGTTGAGAGTATCTATGGACTTTAGAGTTGTGAATGTATTGTAGCATGTAACAGTTTGTTTTTCTGTTGGCAAACACTAATTGGTTTCACATGGAGACACAACAGGTACACATGCTTGTTTTCTGAGTAAAAAGCTGCAGAAACCAGGTTACAAATATTTGTGTTTGTAAACATGATATTGAATCCACTTGCCCAAGAAAATGACTTTGCTTTTCTCCAAAACCAGGTTGACTCTGCCTTTTTGGGTGCTGTGCACACCAATTCCACACCAGTTTGTCCGGATAACGCTGGCTGAAACCGGAAATATCCGGTTCTGTGGTGGCTAATTCAATCCCAGCTCTTGCTAGAACTTCTGTGTTTGTTTGTGTTTTCTCGATAGTATCTATGGACTTTAGAGTTTGAATGCATTGTAGCATGCAACATTTGGCTTCTCTGTTGGAAAACGCTAATAGGTTTCACATGGAGAAAAAAAAGGTACACTTTCCTGTTTTCTGAGTAAAAAGCTGCAGAAACCAGGTTACAAATGATATTTGAATTTGTAAACATGACACTGTATCCACTTGCCCAAGAAAAAGACATTGCTTTTCTCCAAAATCAGGTTTGCTCTGCTTTTCTGGGTGCTTTGCACACCGACTCCACACCAGTTAGTCCGGATAGGGCTAGATGAAACTAGAAATATCCGGTTTTGTGATGGCTATCTCAATCCCAGCTCTTGCTACAGCTTCTGTGTGTGCTTGTGTTTTCTCGAAAGTATCTGTGGACTTTAGAGTTGTGAATGCATTGTAGCATGTAACAGTTTGTTTTTCTCTTGGCAAATGCTAATCGGTTTCACACGTACACACAACAGGTACATATTCTTGTTTTCTGAGTAAAAAGCTGCAGAAACCAGGTTAAAAATGATATTTGTGTTTGTAAACATGACATTGAATCCACTTGCCAAAAAAAAGACTTTGCTTTTCTCCAAAACCAGGTTGACTCTGCTATTCTGGGTGCTTTGCACACCAACTCCACACCAGTTGGTCCGAATAGGTCTGGATGAAACCAGAAATATCCGGTTCAGTGGTGGCGAACTCAATCCCAGTTCTTGCTACAGCTTCTGTGTGTGCTTGTGTTTTCTAGATAGTATCTGTGGACTTTAGATTTGTGAATGCATTGTAGCATGTAACATTTTGTTTTCAGTTGGCAAACGCTAATTGGTTTCGCATGAAAACACAACAGGTACACATTCGTGTTATCTGAGTAAAAAGCTGCAGAAACCAGGTTACAAATGATATTTGTGTTTGTAAACATGACATTGAATCCACTTTCCCAAGAAAATGACTTTGCTTTTCTCCAAAACCGGGTTGACTCTGCTTTTCTGGGTGCTTTGCACACCTATTCCACACCAGTTTGTCCGGATAACGCTGGCTGAAACCAGAAATATCCGGTTCTGTGCTATCTAACTCAATCCCAGCTCTTGCTACAGCTTCTGTGTTTGCTTGTGTTTTCTAGATAGTATCTGTGGACTTTAGAGATGTGAATGCATTGTAGCATGTAACATTTTGTTTTCTGTTAGCAAACGCTAATTGGTTTCACATGGAGACACAACAGGTACAGATTCGTGTTTTCTGAGTAAAAAGCTGCAGAAACCAGGTTACAAATGATATTTGTGTTTGTAAACATGACATTGAATCCACTTGCCCAAGAAAATGACTTTGCTTTTCTACAAAAGCAGGTTGACTCTGCTTTTCTGGGAGCTTTGCACAACAACTCCACACCAGGTTGTCCGAATTGGGCTCGCTGAAACCAGAAATATCCGGTTCTGAGGTGGCTAACTCAATCCCAGCTCTTGCTACAGCTTCTGTGTTTGCTTGTGTTTTGTTGAGAGTATCTATGGACTTTAGAGTTGTGAATGCATTGTAGCATGTAACATTTTTTTTTTCTGTTGGCAAATGCTAATTGGTTTCACATGGACACACAACTGGTACACTTTCGTGTTTTCTGAGTAAAAAGCTGCAGAAACCAGGTTAAAAATGATATTTGTGTTTGTAAACATGACATTGAATCCACTTGCCCAAGAAAAAGACATTGCTTTTCTCCAAAACCAGGTTGACTCTGCTTTTCTGGGTGCTTTGCACACCAATTCCACATTAGTTTGTTCGGATAATGCTGGATGAATCCAGAAATATCCGCTTCTGTGGTGGCTAATTCAATCCCAGCTCTTGCTAGAACTTCTGTGTTTGTTTGTGTTTTCTCGATAGTATCTGTGGACTTTAGAGTTGTGAATGCATTGTAGCATGCAACATTTGGCTTCTCTGTTGGAAAACGCTAATAGGTTTCACATGGAGAAACAACAGGTACACTTTCCTGTTTTCTGAGTAAAAAGCTGCAGAATCCAGGTTACAAATGATATTTGTGTTTGTAAACTTGACATTGAATCCACTTGCCCAAGAAAATGACTTTGCTTTTCTCCAAACCCAGGTTTACTCTGCTTTTCTGGGAGCTTTGCACACCAACTCCACACCAGTTTGTCCGGATAGCGCTGGCTGAAACCAGAAATATTCGGTTCTGAGGTGGCTAACTCAAACCCAGCTCTTGCTACAGCTTCTGTGTTTGCTTGTGTTTTCTCGATAGTATCTGTGGACTTTAGAGTTGTGAATGCATTGTAGCATGTAACATTTTTTTTTCTGTTGGCAAACGCTAATTGGTTTCACATGGAGACACAACAGGTACAGTTTCCAGTATTCTGAATAAAAACCTGCAGAAACCAGGTTAAAAATGATATTTGTGTTTGTAAACATGACATTGAATCCACTTGCCCAAGAAAAGACTTTGCTTTTCTGCAAAACCAGGTTGACTCTGCTTGTGTGGGAACTTTGCACACCGACTCCACACCAGTTTGTCCAGATAGGGCTGGATGGAAACAGAAATATCTGGATCTGGGGTCGCTATCTCAATCCCAGCTCTTGCTACAGCTTCTGTGTGTGCTTGTGTTTTCTCGCTAGTATCTGTGGACTTTAGAGTTGTGAATGCATTGTAGCATGTAACATTTTGTTTTTCATATGGCAATCACTGATTTGTTTCACATGTACACCCAACAGGGACATATTCGTGTTTTCTGAGTAAAAAGCTGCAGAAACCAGGTGACAAATGATATTTGTGTTTGTAAACATGACATTGAATCCACTTGCCCAAGAAAAAGACTTTGCTTTTCTCCAAAACCGGGTTGACTCTGCTTTTCTGGGTGCTTTGCACACCAATTCCTCACCAGTTTGTCCGGATAACGCTGGCTGAAACCAGAAATATCCGGTTCTGTGCTATCTAACTCAATCCCAGCTCTTGCTATAGCTTCTGTGTTTGCTTGTGTTTTCTCGATAGTATCTGTGGACTTTAGAGTTGTGAATGCATTGTAGCATGTAACATTTTGTTTTCTTTTGGCAAACGCTAATTGGTTTCACATGGAGACACAACAGGTACAGATTCGTGTTTTCTGAGTAAAAACCTGCAGAAACCAGGTTACAAATGATATTTGTGTTTGTAAACATGACATCGAATCCACCTGCCCAAGAAAACTACTTTGCTTTTCTCCAAAACCAGGTTGAATCTGCATTTCTGGGCGCTTTGCACACCAACTCCACACCAGTTTGTCCAGATAGGTCTGGATGAAACCAGAAATATCAGGTTCTGATGGGGCTACTCAATGCCAGCTCTTGCTACAGCTTCTGTGTTTGCTTGTGTTTTCTCGATAGTATCTGTGGACTTTAGAGTTGTGAATGCATTGTAGCATGTAACATTTTGTTTTTCTGTTGGCAAACGCTAATTGGTTTCACATGGAGAAACAACAGGTACACTTTCGTGTTTTCTGAGAAAAAAGCTGCAGAAACCAGGTGACAAATGATATTTGTGTTTGTAAACATGACATTGAATCCACTTGCCCAAGAAAAAGACTTTGCTTTTCTCCAAAACCGGGTTGACTCTGCTTTTCTGGGTGCTTTGCACACCAATTCCTCACCAGTTTGTCCGGATAACGCTGGCTGAAAGCAGAAATATCCGGTTCTGTGCTATCTAACTCAATCCCAGCTCTTGCTATAGCTTCTGTGTTTGCTTGTGTTTTCTCGGTAATATCTGTGGACTTTAGAGTTGTGAATGCATTGTAGCATGTAACGTTTTGTTTTCTTTTGGCAAACGCTAATTGGTTTCACATGGAGACACAACAGGTACAGATTCGTGTTTTCTGAGTAAAAACCTGCAGAAACCAGGTTACAAATGATATTTGTGTTTGTAAACATGACATCGAATCCACCTGCCCAAGAAAACTACTTTGCTTTTCTCCAAAACCAGGTTGAATCTTCATTTCTGGGCGCTTTGCACACCAACTCCACACCAGTTTGTCCAGATAGGTCTGGATGAAACCAGAAATATCAGGTTCTGATGGGGCTACTCAATGCCAGCTCTTGCTACAACTTCTGTGTGTGCTTGTGTTTTCTCGATAGTATCTGTGGACTTTAGAGTTGTGAATGCATTGTAGCATGTAACATTTTGTTTTTCATATGGCAATCACTGATTTGTTTCACATGTACACCCAACAGGTACATATTCGTGTTTTCTGAGTAAAAAGCTGCAGAAACCAGGTTGCAAATGATATTTGTGTTTGTAAACATGACATTGAATCCACTTGCCCAAGAAAAAGTCTTTGCTTTTCTCCAAAACCGGGTTGACTCTGCATTTCTGGGCACTTCGCACACCAACTCCACACCAGTTTGTCCGGATAGGGCTGGATGAAACCAGAAATATCAGGTTCTGAGGGGGCTACTCAATGCCAGCTCTTGCTACAGCTTCTGTGTTTGCTTGTGTTTTCTCGATAGTATCTGTGGACTTTAGAGTTGTGAATGCATTGTAGCATGTAACATTTTATTTTTCTGTTGGGAAACGCTAATTGGTTTCACATGGAGACACCACAGGTACACTTTCGTGTTTTCTGAGTAAAAAGCTGCAGAAACCAGGTTAAAAATTATATTTGTGTTTGTAAACATGACAGTGAATCCACTTGCCCAAGAAAAAGACTTTGCTTTTCTCCAAAACCATGTTGACTCTGCTTTTCTGCGTGCTTTGCACACCAACTCCACACCATTTGGTCCGAATAGGGCTGGATGAATCCAGAAATATCCGGTTCTGTGTTGGCTAAATCAATCCCAGCTCTTGCTACAGCTTCTGTGTTTGCTTGTGTTTTGTTGAGAGTATCTATGGACTTTAGAGTTGTGAATGCATTGTAGCATGTAACAGTTTGTTTTTCTGTTGGCAAACACTAATTGGTTTCACATGGAGACACAACAGGTACACTTTCGTGTTTTCTGAGTAAAAAGCTGCAGAAACCAGGTTAAAAATTATATTTGTGTTTGTAAACATGACATTGAATCCACTTGCCCAAGAAAATGACTTTGCTTTTCTCCAAAACCAGGTTGACTCTGCTTTTCTGGGTGCTTTGCACACCAATTCCACATTAGTTTGTCCGGATAATGCTGGATGAATCCAGAAATATCCGGTTCTGTGGTGGCTAATTCAATCCCAGCTCTTGCTAGAACTTCTGTGTTTGTTTGTGTTTTCTCGATAGTATCTGTGGACTTTAGAGTTGTGAATGCATTGTAGCATGCAACATTTGGCTTCTCTGTTGGAAAACGCTAATAGGTTTCACATGGAGAAACAACAGGTACACTTTCCTGTTTTCTGAGTAAAAAGCTGCAGAAACCAGGTTACAAATGATATTTGTGCTTGTAAAGATGACATCGAATCCACCTGCCCAAAAAAAAGATTTTGCTTTTCTCCAAAACCAGGTTGACTCTGCATTTCTGGGCACTTCGCACACCAACTCCACACCAGTTTGTCCAGATAGGGCTGGATGAAACCAGAAATATCAGGTTCTGAGGGGGCTACTCAATGCCAGCTCTTGCTACACATTCTGTGTTTGCTTGTGTTTTCTCGATAGTATCTGTGGACTTTAGAGTTGTGAATGCATTGTAGCATGTAACATTTTGTTTTTCTGTTGGCAAACGCTAATTGGTTTCACATGGAGACACCACAGGTACACTTTCGTGTTTTCTGAGTAAAAAGCTGCAGAAACCAGGTTAAAAATGATATTTGTGTTTGTAAACATGACAGTGAATCCACTTGCCCAAGAAAAAGACTTTGCTTTTCTGCAAAATCATGTTGACTCTGCTTTTCTAGGTGCTTTCCACACCAACTCCACACCAGTTGGTCCGAATAGGGCTTGATGAATCCAGAAATATCCGGTTCTGTGTTGGCTAACTCAATCCCAGCTCTTGCTACAGCTTCTGTTTTTGCTTGTGTTTTGTTGAGAGTATCTGTGGACTTTAGAGTTGTGAATGCATTGTAGCATGTAACAGTTTGTTTTTCTGTTGGCAAACACTAATTGGTTTCACATGGAGACACAACAGGTACACTTTCCTGTCTTCTGAGTAAAAAGCTGCAGAAACCAGGTTAAAAATATTTGTGTTTGTAAACATGACATTGAATCCACTTGCCCAAGAAAATGACTTTGCTTTTCTCCAAAACCAGGTTGACTCTGCTTTTCTGGGTGCTTTGCACACCAATTCCACATTAGATTGTCCGGATAACGCTGGATGAATCCAGAAATATCAGGTTCTGTGGTGGCTAATTCAATCCCAGCTCTTGCTAGAACTTCTGTGTTTGTTTGTGTTTTCTCGATAGTATCTGTGGACTTTAGAGTTGTGAATGCATTGTAGCATGCAACATTTGGCTTCTCTGATGGAAAACGCTAATAGGTTTCACATGGAGAAACAACAGGTACACTTTCCTGTTTTCTGAGTAAAAAGCTGCAGAATCCAGGTTACAAATGATATTTGTGTTTGTAAACTTGACATTGAATCCACTTGCCCAAGAAAATGACTTTGCTTTTCTCCAAAACCAGGTTGACTCTGCTTTTCTGGGAGCTTTGCACACCAACTCCACACCAGTTTGTCCGGATAGCGCTGGCTGAAACCAGAAACATTCGGTTCTGAGGTGGCTAACTCAAACCCAGCTCTTGCTACAGCTTCTGTGTTTGCTTGTGTTTTCTCGATAGTATCTGTGGACTTTAGAGTTGTGAATGCATTGTAGCATGTAACATTTTTTTTTCTGTTGGCAAACGCTAATTGGTTTCACATGGAGAAACAACAGGTACAGTTTCCAGTATTCTGAGTAAAAAACTGCAGAAACCAGGTTAAAAATGATATTTGTGTTTGTAAACATGACATTGAATCCACTTGCCCAAGAAAAGACTTTGCTTTTCTACAAAACCAGGTTGACTCTGCTTGTGTGGGAACTTTGCACCCCGACTCCACACCAGTTTGTCCAGATAGGGCTGGATGGAAACAGAAATATCTGGATCTGGCGTCGCTATCTCAATCCCAGCTCTTGCTACAGCTTCTGTGTGTGCTTGTGTTTTCTCGCTAGTATCTGTGGACTTTAGAGTTGTGAATGCATTGTAGCATGTAACATTTTGTTTTTCATATGGCAATCACTGATTTGTTTCACATGTACACCCAACAGGTACATATTCGTGTTTTCTGAGTAAAAAGCTGCAGAAACCAGGTTACAAATGATATTTGTGTTTGTAAACATGACATTGAATCCACTTGCCCAAGAAAAAGTCTTTGCATTTCTCCAAAACCGGGTTCACTCTGCTTTTCTGGGTGCTTTGCACACCAATTCCACACCAGTTTGTCTGGATAACGCTGGCTGAAACCAGAAATATCCGGTTCTGTGCTATCTAACTCAATCCCAGCTCTTGCTACAGCTTCTGTGTTTGCTTGTGTTTTCTCGATAGTATCTGTGGACTTTAGAGTTGTGAATGCATTGTAGCATGTAACATTTTGTTTTTCTGTTGGGAAACGCTAATTGGTTTCACATGGAGACACAACAGGTACACTTTCCTGTTTTCTGAGTAAAAAGCTGCAGAAACCAGGTTAAAAATGATATTTGTGTTTGTAAACATGACAGTGAATCCACTTGCCCAAGAAAAAGACTTTGCTTTTCTCCAAAACCATGTTGACTCCGCTATTCTGGGTGCTTTGCACACCAACTCCACACCAGTTGGTCCGGATAACGCTGGATGAATCCAGAAATATCCGGTTCTGTGTTGGCTAACTCAATCCCAGCTCTTGCTACAGCTTCTGTGTTTGCTTGTGTTTTGTTGAGAGTATCTTTGGGCTTTAGAGTTGTGAATGCATTGTAGCATGTAACAGTTTGTTTTTCTGTTGGCAAACACTAATTGGTTTCACATGGAGACACAACAGGTACACTTTCCTGTCTTCTGAGTAAAAAGCTGCAGAAACCAGGTTAAAAATATTTGTGTTTGTAAACATGACATTGAATCCACTTGCCCAAGAAAATGACTTTGCTTTTCTCCAAAACCAGGTTGACTCTGCTTTTCTGGGTGCTTTGCACACCAATTCCACATTAGTTTGTCCGGATAACGCTGGATGAATCCAGAAATATCCAGTTCTGTGGTGGCTAATTCAATCCCAGCTCTTGCTAGAACTTCTGTGTTTGTTTGTGTTTTCTCGATAGTATCTGTGGACTTTAGAGTTGTGAATGCATTGTAGCATGTAACATTTTGTTTTTGTGATGGCAAACACTAATTGGTTTCACATTCAGACACAACAGTTACAGATTCGTGTTTTCTGAGTAAAAACCTGCAGAAACCAGGTTACAAATGATATTTGTGCTTGTAAAATGACATTGAATTCATCCGCCCAAGAGAAATACTTTGCTTTTCTCCAAAACCAGGTTGACTCTGCTTTTCTGGGTGCTTTGCACACCAATTCTACACCCGTTTGTCCAGATACTGTTGGATGAAAGCAGAAATATCTGGTTCTGAGGAGGCTACTCAATCCCAGCTCTTGCTACAGCTTCTGTGTTTGCTTGTGTTTTCTCGATAGTATCTGTGGACTTTAGAGTTGTGAATGCATTGTAGCATGTAACATTTTGTTTTTCTGTTGGCAAACGATAATTGGATTCACATGGAGAAACAACAGGTACACTTTGCTTTTTTCTGAGTAAAAAGCTGCAGAAACCAGGTTACAAATTATGTTTGTGTTTGTAAACATGACATTGAATCCCCTTGCCTAAGAATAAGACTTTGCTTTTCTCTAAACCAGGTTGACTCTGCTTTTCTGGGTGCTTTGCACACCAACTCCACACCAGTTTGTCCGGATATGTCTGGATGAAACCAGAAATATCCGGGTCTGTGGTGGCTAACTGAATCCCAGCTCTTGCTACAGTTTCTGTGTTTCCTTGTGTTTTACGATAGTATCTGTGGACTTTGGAGTTGTCAATGCATTGTAGCATGTAATATTTTGTTTTCTGTTGGCAAACGCTAATAGCTTTCACATGGAGACACAACAGGTACACATTCGTGTTTTCTGAGTAAAAACCTGGAGAAACCATGTTAAAAATGATATTTGTGTTTGTACACATGACATGGAATCCCCTTGCCCAAGAAAATGACTTTGCTTTTCTCCAAAACCAGGTTGACTCTGCTTTTCTGGGTGCTTTGCACACCAATTCCACACCAGTTTGTCCAGATAGGGTTGGATGAAACCAGAAATATCCTGTTCTGTGGTGGCTAATTCAATCCCAGCTCTTTCTACAGCTTCTGTGTTTGCTTGTGTTTTCTCGATAGTATCTGTTGACTTTAGAGTTGTGAATGCATTGTAGCATGTAACATTTTGTTTTCTGTTGGCAAACGCTAATTGGTTTCACATGGAGACACAACAGGTACACATTCGTGTCTTCTGAGTAAAAACCTGCAGAAACCTGGTTACAAATGATATTTGTGCTCGTAAACATGACATCGAATCCACCTGCCCAAGAAAAAGACTTTGCTTTTCTCCAAAACCAGGCTGACTGCTTGTCTGGGAACTTTGCACACCAATTCCTTACCCGTTTGTCCAGATAGTGTTGGATGAAACCAGAAATATCCGATTCTGAGGGGGCTACTCAATCCCAGCTCTTGCTACAGCTTCTGTGTTTGCTTGTGTTTTCTCGATAGTATCTTTGGACTTTAGAGTTGTGAATGCATTGTAGCATGTAACATTTTGCTTTCCGTTGGCAAACGCTAATTGGTTTCACATGGAGACACAACAGGTACACATTCGTGTTTTCTAAGTAAAAACCTGGAGAAACCAGGTTAAAAAGGATATTTGTGTTTGTACACATGACATTGAATCCCCTTGCCCAAGAAAAAGACTTTGCTTTTCTCCAAAACCAGGTTGACTCTGCTTTTCTGGGTGCTTTGCACACCAGTTCCACACCAGTTTGTCCGGATAGGGTTGGATGAAGCCAGAAATATCCGGTTCGGTGGTGCTAACTCAATCCCAGCTCTTGCTACAGCTTCTCTGCTTGCTTGTGCTTTGTTGATAGTATATATGGACTTTAGAGTTGTGAATGCATTGTAGCATGTAACAGTTTGTTTTTCTTTGGGCATACGCTAATTAGTTTCACATGGTAACACAACAGGTACACGTTCATGTTTTCTGAGTAAAAAGCTGCAGAAACCAGGTTAAAAATGGTATTTGTGTTTGTAACCATGACATTGAATCCACTTGCCCAAGAAAAAGACTTTGCTTTTCTCCAAAAGCAGGTTGACTCTGCTTTTCTGGGTGCTTTGCACACAAACTCCACACCAGTTTGTCCGGATTGGGTTGGATGAAACCAGAAATATCCGGTTCTGTGGTGTCTAACTCAATCCCAGCTCTTGCTACAGCTTCTGTGTTTGCTTGTGTTTTCTCGATAGTATCTGTTGACTTTAGGGTTGTGAATGCATTATAGCATGTAACATTTTGTTTTCTGTTGGGAAACGCTAATTGGTTTCACATGGAGACACAACAGGTACACATTCGTGTTTTCTGAGTAAAAACATGCAGAAACCAGGTTACAAATGATATTCGTGCTTTAAACATGACATTGAATCCACCTGCCCAAGAAAAAGACTTTGCTTTTCTACAAAAGCAGGTTGACTCTGCTTTTCTGGGTGCTTTGCACACCAACTCCACACCAGTTTGTCCGGATAGGTCTGGATGAAACCAGAAATATCCGGTTCTGTTCTGCCTAACTCAATCCCAGCTCTTGCTACCGCCTCTGTGTTTGTTTCTTTTTTCTGGATATTTTCTATGAACTTTAGAGTTTTGAATGAATTTTAGCATGTAACATTGTGTTTTTTTGTTGGAAAAGCTAATTCATTCCACATGGAGACACAACAGATACACATAAGTGATTTCTGAGTAGAATGCTACAGAAACCAGGTTAAAAATGACATTTGTGTTTGTAAACATGACATTGAATGCACTTGCCCATGAAAAAGACTTTGCTTTTCTCCAAAACCAGTTTGACTCTTCTATTCTGGGTCCTTTGCACACGAATTCCACACGAGTTTGTACAGATACGTCTGGATCTAACCAGAAATATCGGTTCCGTTGTGGCTAAATGAGTATCAGCTTTTAAAACATCCTGTGTGTTTGTTTGTGTTTTCTGGATATTATCTATAAACTTTACTGTGTGGAATGAATTCTGGCATGTAACACTTTGTGTTTTTGTTGCCACACACTTATTGGTTCCACTAGGAGACACAACAGGTACACATTCAAATTTTTGTAGTAGAATTCTACAGAAAGCAGGTTAAAAATGATATTTGTGTTTGATAACATGACATTGAATCCACTTGCCCATGAAAAAGACTTTGTTTTTCTCCAAAACCAGTTTGACTCTGCTTTTCTTGGTCCTTTGCACAAGAATTCCACATGACTTTGTCCAGATAGTTCTGGATCAAACCAGATATATCCGTTTCTGTTGTGGCTAAATGAATATCAGCTTTTAAAACAGCCTGTATGTTTCTTTGTGTATTCTGGGTATTAACTACGTACTTTAGAGTTTGGATTGAATTCTGGCATGTAACTCTTTGTTTTTCTGTTGCCAAACGCTAATTGGATTCACATGGAGACACAACAGGTACACATTCGAGTTTTCTGAGTAGAATGCTACAGAAACCAGGTCAGAATGATATTTGTGGTGGTGAACATGACAATGAATCTACTTGCCCAAGAAAAAGACTTTGCTTTTCCCCCAAACCAGATTGATTCTGCTTCTCTGTGTCCTTTGCACAAGAATTCCACACGAGTTTGTCCAGATAGGTCTGGATCTAACGAGAAATATCGGATCTGTTGTGGCTAAATGAATATCAGCCAGCATACATGATTTCTGTATCGGAGGTGTGGAACGAAGCAGTTTGGAAGGGTTCTGTAGCCTGGGAGTAGGCATTCGCAATACGCGGAATTTCTGTAGACTCTCTATAGGAAATGCAGCTTATGGTCGGTCTGCTTTCTGGCTGTAGAGAGATTCAGTTCACGGGATTTCTGTATGCTAGTGGAGTACAAAGCTGTTTCAGCGGTCTGTAGCCTGGGAATAGACCTACACAATGTGCGCAATGTCTGTAGCCTGAGTGTAGGAGAAAGAGCTTACAGGAGTTCTGTAACCTTAGTGTAGGCAGATGTAGCTTACATGAATTCTGTTACAGGTTTGTAACGGGGAATTTAGGAAGAGCTCTGTAGCCTGGGAGTAGGCATTCGCAATATGCGGGATTTCTGTATCCTATCTATAGGAAACGCAGCTTATGGTCGGTGTGCTTCTTGGCAGTAGACAGATTCAGTTCACGTGAGTTCTGTATGCTAGTGGAGTGCAATGCTCTCTCAGAGGTCTTTTGCCTGGGAATAGGCATACACAATGTGCTTGATGTCTGTATCGTTAGACAGAGCTTAAAAGAGTTCTGTATCCTGAGTGCAGTCAGATGCAGCGTACATGAATTCTGTATTACAGGTGTGGAATGAAGCATTTTGTAAGAGTTCTGTAGCCTGGGAGTAGGCATTTGCATATGAGGGATTTCTATCTCCTTTCTAGAGGAAACGCAGCTTATGGGCGTTCTTTTTACTGGCTGTAGTGAGATGCACTTCACGGGATTTCTGTATGCTAGTGGAGTACAAAGCCCTATCAGCGGACTGTAGCCTGGGAATAGTCATACACAATGTGCGCAATGTTTGTATGCTTAGACAGAGCTTACAGGAGTTCTGTAAACTGAGTGCAGTCAGATGCAGCTTACATGAGTTCTGTATCAGAGGTGTGGATGTAAGCAGTTTGGAAGATTTCTGTAGCCTGTGTGTAGGGATTCGCAATATGCGGGATTTCTGTATCCAGACTCTAGGATGCGCAGCTTATGGTCGGTCTGCTGCCTGCCTGTAGAGACATTCAGTTCATGGGAGCTCTGTATGCTAGTGGAGTACAAAGCTGTTTCAGCAGTCTGTAGCCTGGGAATAGGCATGTACAATGTGTGCAATGTCCGTAGCCTGAGTGTAGGAGACAGAGCTTACAGGTGTTCTGTAACCTGAGTTTAGTCAGATGCAGCTTATATGAGTTCTGTATCACAGGGGTGGAACGAAGTACTTTGTAAGAGTTCTGTAGCCTGGGAGTAGGCATTCGCAATATGCGGGATTTCTGTCGCCTGTCTAGAGGAATCGCAGCTTATGGGCGTTCTGCGTCCTGGCTGTAGAGAGCTGCAGTTCACGGGATTTCTGTATGCTAGTAGAGTGCAATGCTATTTCAGAGTTCTTTTGCCAGGGAATAGGCATACATAATGTGCACAATGTTTGTATCCTTAGACAGAGCTTACAGGAGTTCTGTAAACTGAGTGTAGTCAGGTGCAGCGTACATGAGTTCTGTATTGGAGATGTGGAACGAAGCAGTTAGCAAGGGTTCTGTAGATTGGGAGTACGTATTCGCAATATGCGGGATTTCTGTAGCCTGTCTATAGGAAACGCAGCTTATGGTCGGTCTGTTTCCTGGCTGTAGAGAGATTCAGTTCACGGGAGCTCTGTATGCTAGTAGAGTACAAATGTGTTTCAGCGGTCTGTAGCCTGGGAATAGGCATACACAATGTGCACAATGTCTTTAACCTGAGTATAGGAGACATAGCTTTCAGGAGTTCTGTAACCTGAGTTTAGTCAGATGCAGCATGCATGAGTTCTGTATCGGACGTGTGGAATGAAGCAGTTTGGAAGAGTTGTGCAGCCTGGGAGTAGGCATTCACAATATGCGGGATTTCTGTCGCCTTTCTAGAGGAAACGCAGCTTATGGGCGTTCCGCGTACTGGCTGTGGTGAGATGCAGTTCACGGGAGTTCTGTATGCTAGTGGAGTACAAAGCTGTTTCAGCCGACTGTAGCCTGCGAATAGGCATACACAATGTGCACAATGTCTGTAGCCTTAGACAGAGCTTACAGGAGTTCTGTAACATGAGTTTAGTCAGATGCAGCATACATGAGTTCTGTATCGGACATGTGGAACTAAGCAGTTTGGAAGAGTTCTGTAGCCTGGGAGTAGGCATTTGCAATATGAGGGATTTCTGTCGCCTTTCTAGAGGAAACGCAGCTTATAGGCGTTCTTTTTACTGTCTGTAGTGAGATGCACTTCACGGGATTTCTGGCTGCTAGTGGAGTACAAATCTCTATCAGCGGACTGTAGCCTGGGAATAGTCATACACAATGTGCGCAATGTTTGTATCCTTAGACAGATTTACAGGAGTTCTGTAAACTGAGTGTAGTCAGATGCAGCTTACATGAGTTCTGTATCAGAGGTGTGGATGTAAGCAGTTTGGAAGATTTCTGTAGCCTGTGTGTAGGGATTCGCAATATGCGGGATTTCTGTAGCCAGACTCTAGGGTGTGCAGCTTATGGTCGGTCTGCTTCCTGGCTGTAGAGAGATTCAGTTCACGGGAGCTCTGTATGCTAGTGGAGTACAAATCTGTTTCAGCAGTCTGTAGCCTAGGAATATGCATACACAATGTAAACAGTTTTGGTTGCCTGAATGTAGGAGACAGAATTAAAGGCGTTCTGTAACCTCAGTTTAGTCAGATGCAGGGTACATGAGTTTTGTATCTGAGATATGGATGTAAGCACTTTGGAAGAGTTCTGTAGACTGGGAGCAGGGATTTGCAATATGCGGGATTTCTGTAGCCTAACTCTGGATTGTGAATCTTATAGGAATTCTGGATACATGCTGTAGAGAGATTCGGTTCATGGGAGTCTGTATGCTAGTAGAGTGCAAAGCTGTTGCAGCGTTCTGTAGCCTGGGAATACGCTTACAATATGTGCGCAATTTTGGTAGCCTGAGTATAGGAGACAGATCGTACAGAAGTTCTGTACCCTGAGTGTAGTGATTTACAGCATACCTGAGTTCTGTATCGGAGGTTTGGAACGAAGCAGTTAGGAAGGGTTCTGTATCGTGGGAGTAGGAATTCGCAATATGGGGGATTTCTGTAGCCTGACTCTAGGATGCATAGCTTATGGGCGTTCTACTTCCCTGCTGTAGAGATTTTCAGTTCACAGGAATTCTGTATGCTAGTGGAGAACAAGCTGTTTCAGCGGTCTGTAGCCTGGGAATAGGCATACACAGTGTGCGCAATGTCCATCGCCTGAGTGTAGGAGACAGAGCTTACAGGAGTTCTGTAACCTGAGTGTTGTCATATCCAGCGTACATGAGTTATGTATCAGACGTGAGGAACGAAGCAGTTTGGAAGAGTTCTGTAGCCTGGGAGTAGGCATTCGCAATATGCGGGATTTCTGTAGCCTGTCTGTAGGAAACGCAGCTTATGGGCATTCTGCGTCCAGGCTGTAGAGAGATTCAGTTCACGGGAGTTCTGTATTCTAGTGGAGTGCAATGCTATTTCAGAGTTCTGTTTCCTGGGAATACGCTTACCCTATGTGCGCATTATCTGTTGACTGTGTGTAGGAGACAGAGCTTTCAGGAGCTCTGTAAACTGAGTTTAGTCAGAGTTTTTTTATAACGCTTTTATTTAAAGAATATAAATTTCCAAAATACAGCTTATAGATTACAATGGCTTCCCCCCCCATAACTTCCCCCCCCCGCAACCCTCCCCTTTCCCACTCCCTCTCCCCTTGCTTCACATCAAGATTCATTTTCAATTCTCTTTATATACAGAAGATCAGTTTAATATATATTAAGTGAAGATTTCAACAGATTGTCCTCTCATAGTAACACAAAGTGAAAAATACTGTTGGAGTACTAGTTATAGTATTAATTCACAATGTATAGCACATTAAAGACAGAGATCCTACATGATATATTTTTTTTAAAAATTGATTAATTTTCTAGGCAATTTCCAATTTAACACCAAGATATTTTTTTCATTTTTAATTATCTATATACAGAAGATTGATTCAGTATATACTAAGTAAAGATTTCATCAGTTTGCACCCACACAGAAACACAGTGTAAAATACTCTTTCAGTGCTAGTTATAGCATTACTTCACATTGGACAACACATTAAGGACAGATCCCACGTGAGACTTAAGTACACAGTGACTCCTGAAGTTGATTTAACAATTTGACACTCTTGTTTATGGCCTCAGTAATCTCCCTAGGCTCTAGTCATGAGTTGCCAAGGCTATGGAAGCCTTTAGGGTTCGCTGACTTCAATCTTATTCCAACAGGGTCATAGTCAAAGTGGAGGTTCTCTCCTCCCTTCAGAGAAAGGTACCTCCTTCTTTGATGGCCCCATTCGTTCCACTGGGATCTCACTCACAGAGATCTTTCATTTAGGTCTTCTTTTTTTTCCAGAGTGTCTTGGCTTTCCATGCCTAGAATATTCTCATGGGCTCTTGAGCCAGATCCGAATGCCTTAAGGGCTGATTCTGAGGCCAGAGTGCTATTTAGGACATCTGCCATTCTATGAGTCTGCTGTGTATCCCGCTTCCCATGTTGGATCATTCTCTCCCTTTTTGATTCTATCAGTTAGTATTAGCTTACACTAGTCTTGTTTGTGTCATCCCTTTGACTCTTAGACCTATCAGTGTGATCAATTGTGAACTGAAATTGATCACTTGGACTAGTGAGATGTCCTTGGTACATGCCACCTTGATGGGATTGTATTGGAATTCCCTGGCACATTTCTAACTCCATCATTTGGGGCATAACTGATTGAGCATGTCCCAAATTGTACATTTCCGCCTTCTCTTATTCCCACTCTTACATTTCACAGGGATCACTTTTCAGTTAAAATTTAAACACCTAAGAATAATTGTTTGTTAATTACAGAGTTCAACCAATAGTACTAGAATAAAAAAATTACTAAAATGGATAAAGTATTACATTGTACAACAGCAGTCAGCACAAGAGCTGATCAAGTTACTGTTTCTCATAGTGTCCATTTCACTTCAATAGGTTTCCCCTTTGGTGCTCAATTAGTTGTCACTGATCAGGGAGAACATATGATATTTGTCCCTTTGGGACTGGCTTAATTCACGCAGAATGATGTTTTCCAGATTCCTCCATCTTATTGCAAATGACCGGATTTCATTGTTTTTGACTGCTGTATAGTATTCTATAGAGTACATGTCCCATAATTTCTTTATCCAAATGTATGCTTTGAATTCCCTGTAATCTTTTGCTGTGAGGTTCCCTTCGTTTATCTTCTTTCATGTTGATGGCCGTGTTTCTGTGTTTCTGTGTGTAACACATCTTTAAGTATCTTTTGCAGGGCTGGACGAGTGGCAACAAATTCTTTCAATTTTTGTTTGTTATGAAAGGTCTTTAATTCGCCTTCACTCATTTAGTGAGATTTGGCCTTACATGAGTTCTGTATCGGAGAGGTGGGTGTAAGCTGTTTGGAAGAGTTCTGTAGCCCGGGAGTAGGCATTCGCAATATGCGGGATTTCTGTAGCCTGTCTATAGGAAACCCAGCTTATGGTCGGTCTGCTTCCAGGCTGTAGAGAGATACAGTTCAGGGTAGTTCTGTATGCTAGTGGAGTACAAATCTGTTTCAGCAGCCTGTAGCCTGGAATATGCAGACGCAATATGTGCAATGTCTGTAGCCTGAGTGTAGGAGACAGAGTCTGACAGGAGTTCTGTAACCTGAGTTTCGTCAGATGCAGCGTACATGAGTTCTGTATCGGATGTGTGGATGTAAGCACTTTAGAAGTGTTCTATAGCTTGAGGGTAGGGATTCGCAATATGAGGGATTTCTGCACCCTTTCTCTAGGAAGCACAGCTTATAGGTGATCTGCGTCCTGGCTGCAAAGTGTGCAGTTCACGGGAGTTCTGTATGCTAGTGGAGTACAAAGCTGTTTCAGCGGTCTTTAGCCTGGAAATAGGCATACACAATGCGTGCAATGTCTGCAGCCTGAGTGTAGGAGAGAGAGCTTACAGGAGTTCTGTAACCTGAGTGTAGTCATATGCAGCTTACAATGAATTCTGTATTACAGGTTTGGAACTAAGCAGTTTGGAAAAGTTCTGTAGCCTGGGAGTAGGCAATCGTAATATGCGGAATTTCTGTAGCCTGTCTATAGGAAACCCAGCTTACTGTCGGTCTGCTTCCTGACTGTAGACAGATTCAGTTCACGGGAGTTCTGTATGCTAGTGGAGTGCAATGCTATTTCAGATTTCTGTTGCATGGGAATAGGCATACACAATGTTCGCAATGTCTGTACCCTTAGTGTAGCAGACAGAGCTTACAGGGGTTCTGTAACCTCAGTTTAGTCAGATGCAGCGTACATGAGTTCTGTATCGGGACGAGTGGAACGAAGTAGTTTGTAAGAGTTCTGTAGCCTGGGAGTAGGCATTCGCAATATGCGGGTTTTCTGTAGCCTGTCTATAGGAAATGCAGCTTATTTGCGTTCTGTGTGCTGGCTATAGAGAGATACAGTTCACGGGAGTTCTGTATGCTAGTGGAGTGCAATGCTATTTCAGAGTTCTTTTGCTTGAAATAGGCATACACAATGTGTGCAATGTCTGTGTCCTTAGACAGAGCTTACAGGAGTTCTGTAACCTGAGTGTTGTCATATCCAGCGTACATGAGTTATGTATCAAACGTGAGGAACGAAGCAGTTTGTAAGAGTTCAGTAGCCTGGGAGTAGGCATTCGCAATATGCGGGATTTCTGTAGCCTGTCTATAGGAAACGCAGCTTATGTGCGTCTTCGTTCTGGCTGTAGAGAGATTCAGTTCACGGGAAGTCTGTATTCTAGTGGAGTTCAATGCTATTTTAGAGTTCTTTTTCCTGGGAATACGCTTACCCCATGTGCGCATTATCTGTTGACTGTGTGTAGGAGACAGAGCTTACAGGCGCTTGGTAAACTGAGTTTATTCAGATTTAACCTTACATGAGTTCTGTATCGGAGGAGTGAATGTAAGCTGTATGGAAGAGTTCTGTAGCCTGGGAGTAGGCATTCGCAATATGCGGGATTTCTGTAGCCTGTCTATAGGAATCGCAGCTTATGGTCGGTCTGCTTCCAGGCTGTACAGAGATTCAGTTCAGGGTAGTTCTGTATGCTAGTGGAGTACAAATCTGTTTCAGCAGTCTGTAGCGTGGAATAGGCATACACAATATGTGCAATGTCTGTAGCCTGAGTGTAGGAGACAGAGTCTGACAGGAGTTCTGTAACCTGAGTTTCGTCAGATGCAGCGTACATGATTTCTGTATCGGATGTGTGGATGTAAGCACTTTAGAAGTGTTCTGTAGCTTGAGTTTAGGGATTCGCAATATGAGGGATTTCTGCACCCTTACGCTAGGAAGCGCAGCTTATGGGTGATCTGCGTCCTGGCTGCAGAGAGTGCAGTTCACGGGAGTTCTGTATGCTAATGGAGTACAAAGCTGTTTCAGCGGTCTATAGCCTGGAAAAGGCATACACAATGTGTGAATTTCTGTACCCTGAGTGTAGGAGACAGAGCTTACAGGCGTTCTATAACCTGAGTGTAGTGAGGTGCAGATTACATGAGTTCTGTATCGGAGGTGTGGATGTAAGCAGTTTGGAAGAGTGCTGTAGCCTGTGAGTAGGGATTCGCAATATGCGGGATTTCTGTAGCTTGTCTATAGGAAACGCAGCTTTTGGGAATTCTGGATACAGGCTTTAGAGACATTCAGTTAACGACAGTTCTGTATGCTAGTGGAGTGTAATGCTATTTAAGACTTCTGTTTCCTGGAAATAGGCTTACCCCATATGCGCAATATATGTGGACTGTGTGTAGGAGACAGAGCTTACAGGAGTTCTGTAACCTGAGTTTAGTCAGATTCAGCGTACATGAGTTCTGTATTGGAGGGGTGGATGTAAGCTGTTTGGAAGAGTTCTGTAGCCTGGAGTAGGCATTCGCAATATGCGGGATTTCTGCAACCTGACTGTAGGATGCGCAGCTTATGGGCATTCTGCATCCAGGCTGTAGAGAGATGCAGTTCACGGGAGTTCTGTATGCTAGTGGAGTCAATGGTATTTCAGAGTTCAGTTGCCTGGGAATAAGATGACACAATCTGCGCAATGTCTGTATTCTTATACAGAGATTACAGGAGTTCTGTAACCTGAGTGAAGTGAGTTGCAGCTTACATGAGTTCTGTATCGGAGTTGTATAAAAGCATTTTGTAAGAGTTCTGTAGCCTGGGAACAGGCATTCGCAATATGCTGGATTTCTGTAGCCTAACTCTGGGATGTGCAGTTTATAGGATTTCTGGATACAGGCTGTAGAGAGATTCATCTCATGGGAGATCTGTATGGTAGTGGATGCAGAGCTGTTTCAGCGTTCTGTAGCCTGGGAATACGCTTACACAATGTGAGCAATTTTGGTAGCCTGAGTGTAGGTGACAGAGCATACAGGAGTTCTGCAACCTGAGTGTAGTGATTTACAGCATACATGAGTTGTGTATCGGAAGTGCGGAATGAAGCACTTAGGAAGGGTTCTATAGCCTAGGAGTAGGCATTCACAATATGCGGGATTTCTGTAGCCTGTCTGTAGGAAACACAGCTTATGGTCGGTCTGCTTCCTGCCTGTAGAGAGATTCAGTTCACGGGAGTTCTGTATGCTAGTTGAGTACAAAGCTGTTTCAGCGGTCTTTAGCCGGGAAATAGGCATATACAATGTGCGCAATGTCTTTAGCATGAGTGTAGGAGAGAGAGCGCACAGGAGTTCTGTAACCTGAGTGTAGTCAGATGCAGCTTACAATGAATTCTGTATTACAGGTTTGGAACTAAGCAGTTTTGAAAAGTTCTGCAGCCCGGGAGTAGGCATTCGCAATATGCGGGATTTCTGTAGCCTGTCTATAGGAAACCCAGCTTACTGTCGGTCTGCTTCCTGGCTGTAGACGGATTCAGTTCACGGAGTTCTGTATGCTAGTGGAGTGCAATGCTATTTCAGATTTCTGTTGCATGGGAATAGGCATACACAATGTTCGCAATGTCCGTACCCTGAGTGTAACAGACAGAGCTTACAGGGGTTCTGTAACCTCAGTTTAGTCAGATGCAGCGTACTTGAGTTCTGTATCGGAAGAGTGGAACGAAGTATTTTGTAAGAGTTCTGTAGCCTGGGAGTAGTCATTCGCAATATGCGGGTTTTCTGTAGCCTGTCTATAGGAAACGCAGCTTATTTGCGTTCTGCGTGCTGGCTATAGAGAGATACAGTTCACGGGAGTTCTGTATGCTAGTGGAGTGCAATGCTATTTCAGAGTTCTTTTGCCTGAAATAGGCATACACAATGTGCGCAATGTCTGTGTCCTTAGACAGAGCTTACAGGAGTTCTGTAACCTGAGTGTAGTCAGATGCAGCATTCATGAATTCTGTATTACAGGTGTGGAACGAAGCAGTTTGTAAGAGTTCAGTAGCCTGAGAGTAGGCATTCTCAATATACGGGATATCTCTAGCTTGACTATAGGAAACGCAGCTTATGGTCGGTCTACTTCCTGGCTCTGTAGATATTCAGTTCACGGGAGATCTGCATGCTAGTGGATTACAAAACTGTTTCAGCGGACTGTAGCGTCGGAATAGGCATACACAATGTGCACAATGTCTGTAGCCTGAGTGTAGGAATCAGAGCTTACAGGAGTTCTGTAACTTGAGTTTAGTCAGATGCAGCGTACATGAGTTCTGTATCGGAGATGTGGAACTAAGCAGTTAGGAAGGCTTCTGTAGATTGGGAGTAGGCATTGGCAATATGCGGGATTTCTGTAGCCTTTCTATAGGAAATTCAGCTTATGGTGGTCTGTTTCCTGGCTGTAGAGAGATTCAGTTCATATCAGCTCTTTATGCTAGTGGAGCAAATAGCTTTTTCAGCGGTTTGTATCCTGGTAATAGGCATACACAATGTGCGCAATGTCTGTAGCCTGAGTGTAGGAGACAGAGCTTACAGGAGTTCTGTAACCTGAGTGTAGTCAGATGCAGCGTATATGAGTTCTGTATCGGATGTATGGAACGAAGCAGTTTGGAACAGTTCTGTAGCCTGGGAGTAGGGATTCGCAATATGCGGGATTTCTGTCGCCTGGCTAGAAGAAACGCAGCTTATGGTCGGTCTGCTTCCTGCCTGTACAGAGATTCAGTTTCACGGGAGTTCTGTATGCTAGTGGAGTGCAATGCTATTTCAGAGTTCTGTTGCCTGGGAAAAGGGTGACACAATGTGTGCAATGTCTGTATCCTTAGACTGAGCTTACAGGTGTTCTGTAACCTGAGTGTAGTCAGATGCAGTGTACATGAGTTCTGTATCGGAGGTGTGGATGTAGCAGTTTGTAAGAATGCTGTAGCCTGGGAGTAGGCATTCGCAATATGCAGGATTTCTCTAGCCTGTCTATAGGAAATGTAGCTTATAGGAATTCTACATACAGGCTGTAGAGATATTCAGTTCACGTGAGTATGGTATGCTAGTGTAGGGCAATGCTATTTCAGAGTTCTGTTACCTGTGAATAGGATGACACAATGTGTGAAATGTCTGTGTCCTTAGACAGAGCTTACAGGAGTTCTGTAACCTGAGTGTAGTGAGGTGCAGCTTACATGAGTTCTGTATCGGAGGTGTGTAACGAAGCAGTTTGTAAGAGTTCTGTAGCGTGGGAGTAGGCTTTAGCAATATGCGGGATTTCTGTTGCCTGACTCTAGGATGTGCAGCTTATATGAATTCTAGAAACAGGCTGCAGAGAGATTAAGTTCATGGGAGTTCTGTATGCTGGTGGAGTGCAGAGCTGTTTCAGTGTTAGGTAGCCTGGGAACATGCTTACGCAATGTGAGCAATTTCAATAAACTGAGTGTAGGAGAAAGAGCATACAGGAGTTCTGCAACCTGAGTGTAGTGATTTACAGCATACTTGAGTTCTGTATTGTTGGTGTAGAACGAAGCACTTCGGAAGGATTCTGACGCCTGGGAGTAGGCATTCGCAATATGCGGGATTTCTGTAGCCTCTCTATACGAACCGCAGCTTATGATCTGTCGGCTTCCTGGCTGTAGAGAGATTCAATTCACGGGAGTTCTGTATGCTAGTGTAGTACAAAGCTGTTTCAACGGTCTGTAGCCTGGGAAAAGGCATACAAAGTGTGCACAATGTCTGTAGCCTGAGTGTAGGAGAGAGAGTGTATAGGAGTTCTGTAACCTGAGTGTAGTCAGATGCAGCGTATATGAGTTCTGTATTACAGGTGAGGAATGAAGCAGTTTGGAAGAGTTCTGTAGCCTGGGAGTAGGCATTCACAATATGCGGAATTTCTGTAACCTGTCTATAGGAAACGAAGCTTATGGTCGGTCTGCTTCCTGGATGTAGAGAGATTCAGTTCACGGGAGTTCTGTATGCTAGTGGAGTACAAAGCTGTTTCATCGGTCTGTAGCCTGGAAATCGGCATACACAATATGTGCAATGTCTGTAGCCTGAGTGTAGCAGACAGAGTCTGACAGGAGTTCTGTAACCTGAGTTTCGAAAGATGCAGCGTACATGATTTCTGTATCAGATGTGTGGATGTAAGCACTTTAGAAGTGTTCTGTAGCATGGGAATAGGGATTCGCAATATGAGGTATTTTTGCACCCTTACTCTATGATGCGCAGCTTATGGGCGATCCTTGTCCTGGCTGTAGAGAGTGCAGTTCACGGGAGTTCTGTATGCTAGTGGAGTACAAAGCTGTTTCAGCGGTCTATAGCCTGGAAAAGGCATACACAATGTGTGAATTTCTGTACCCTGAGTGTAGGAGACAGAGCTTACAGGTGTTCTGTAACTTGAGTGTAGTGAGTTGCAGCTTACATGAGTTCTGTATCGGAGGTGTGGATGTAAGCAGTTTGGAAGAGTTCTGTAGCCTGGGAGTAGGGATTCGCAATATGCAGGATTTCTGTAGCCTGTCTATAAAAAACGCAGCTTATAGGAATTCTGGATACAGGCTTTAGAGACATTCAGTTCACGGGAGTTTCGTATGCTAGTAGAGTGCAATGTTATTTCAGAGTTCTGTTGCCTGGGAAAAGGGTGACACAATGTGCGCAATGTCTGTTTCCTAAGACTGAGCTTACAGGTGTTCTGTAACCTGAGTGTAGTCAGATGCAGCTTACATGATTTCTGTATTACAGGTGTGGAGTGAAGCTTTTGTGGAAGAGTTCTGTAGCCTGGGAGTAGGCATTCGCAATATGCAGGATTTCTGTAGCCGGTCTTTAGGAAACACAGCTTAAGGGCGGTCTCCTTTCTGGTTGTAGAGAGATTCAGTTCACGAGAGTTCTGTATGCTAGTGGAGTACAAAGCTGTTTCAGTGGTCTGTAGCCTGGATATAGGCCTGCACAACATGCGCAATGTCTGTAGCCTGAGTTTAGGAGATAGAGCTTACAGGAGTTCTGAACCTGAGTTTAGTGAGATGCAGGGTATATGAGTTCTGTATTACAGGAGTTCAACAAATCAGTTTGGAAGAGTTCTGTAGCCTGGGAGTAGGCATTTGCAATATGCGGGATTTCTGTAGCCTGTCTATAGGAAACGTAGCTTATGCTGGGTCTGCTTCCTGGCTGTAGAGAGATTCAGTTCACGGGAGTTCTGTATGCTAGTGGAGAACAAAGCTGTTTCAGTGCTCTGTAGCCTGAGAATAGGCATACACAATGTGAGCAATGTCTGCAGCCTGAGTGTAGGAGACAGACCTTACAGGAGTTCTGTAACCTGAATTTAGTCAGATGCATTGTACATGAGTTCTGTATCGGAGGTGTGGTTGTAAGCAGTTTGGAAGAGTTCTGTAGCCTGGGAGTAGGCATTCGACATATGCGGGATTTCTGTAGCCTGTCTATAGGAAACGGCACTTTTAGGAATTCTGGATACAGGCTGCAGAGTGATTCAGTTCAAACGAGGTCTGTATGCTAGTGGAGTGCAATGCGATTTCAGAGTTCTCTAGCCTGGGAATAAGCTTACACAATGTGAGCAATTTCGGTAGCCTGAGTGTAGGATACAGATGATACAGGAGTTCTGAAACCTGAGTGTAGTGATTTACAGCATAAATGAGTTCTGTTCCGTAGGTGTGTAACGAAGCACTAAGGAAGGTTTCTGTAGCCTGGGAGTAGGCATTCGCAATATGCGGGATTTCTGTAGCTTGTCTATAGGAAACGCAACTTATGGTTGGTCGTTTTCCTGGCTGTTGAGAGATTCAGTTCACGGGAATTTTGTATGCTAGTGGAGTATAAAGCTGTTTCAGCTGTGTGTAGCCTGCGAATAGGCATACACAATGTGCCCAATGTCTGTAGCCTGAATGTAGGAGACAGAGCTTACAGGAGTTCTGTAACCTGATTCAGTCAGATGCAGCGTACATGAGTTCTGTATCGGAGGTGTGGATGTATGCAGTTTGGAAGTATTCTGTAGCTTGGGAGTAGGCATTCGCAATATGCAGAATTTCTGTAGCCTGACTCTAGGATGCGCAACTTATGGGCGTTCTCCGTCCTGGCTGTAGAGAGATGCAGTTCATTTGAGTTCTGTATGCTAGTGGAGTGCAATACTATTTCAGAGTTCTGTTGCCTGGGAATAGGATGACACAATGTGTGCAATGTCTGTATCCTTAGACAGTGCTAACAGGAGTTCTGTTACCTGAGTGTATTGAGGTGCAGCTTACATGAGTTCTGTATCGAAGGTGTGCAAAGAAGCATTTTGTAAGAGATCTGTAGCCTGGGAGTAGGCATTCGCTATATGCGGAATTTCTGTAGCCTGATTCTGGGATGTGCAGCTTATAGGCATTCTGGGTAAAGGCTCTAGAGATATTTAGTTCATTGGATTTCTGTATGCTAGTGGAGTGCCAAGCTGTTTCAGCGTTCTGTTGCCCGGGAATATGCTTTCACAATGTGAGGAATTTCGGCAACCTTAGAGTAGGATAGAGAGCGTACAGGAGTTCGGTATCCTCAGTGTAGTGATTTACAGCATACATGGGTTCCGTACCAGGGGTGTGGAAAGAAGCAGTTAGGAAGGGTTCTGTAGCCTGGGAGTAGGCATTCGCATATGCGGGATTTCTGTAGCCTCACTCTGGGATGTGCAGCTTATAGGAATTCTGGATAAAGGCTGTAGAGAAATGCACTTCATGACAGGTCTGTATGCTAGTGGAGTACACAGCTGTTGCAACGTTCTGTAGGCTCGGAATATGCTTACACAATGTGAGCAATTTCGGTAGCCTGAGTGTATGAGACAGAGCATACAGCAGTTCTGCAACCTGAGTGTAGTGTTTCACAGCATACAGGAGTTGTGTATCGTAGGTGTGGAACGAAGCACTTAGGAAGGGTTCTCAGGCCTGGGAGTAGGCATTTGCAATATGCGAGATTTCTGTAGCTTGTCTGCAGGAAACGCAGCTTATGGTCTGTCGGCTTCCTGGCTGTAGAGAGATTCATTTCACGGGAGTTCTGTATGCTAGTGGAGTACAAAGCTATTTCAGCGGTCTGTATCCTGGGAATAGACATACACAATGTGCGCAATCTCTGCAGCCTGAGTGTAGGAGACAGAGCTTACAGGAGTTCTGTATCCTGAATTTAGTCAGATGCAGATTACATAAGTTCTGTATCAGAGGAGTGGAACGAAGTAGTTTGTAAGAGTTCTGTAGCCTGGGAGTAGGCATTCGCAATATGTGGGATTTCTGTAGCCTGTCTATAGGAAACGGCATTTTTAGGAATTCTGGATACAGGCTGCAGAGAGATTCAGTTCAAAGGAGGTCTGTATGCTAGTTGAGTGCAATGCTATTTCAGAGTTCTCTAGCCTGGGAATATGCTTACACAATGAGAGCAATTTCGGTAGCCTGAGTGTAGGATACAGAGGATACTGGAGTTCTGAAACCTGAGTGTCGTGATTTACAGCATAAATGAGTTCTGTACTGTAGGTGTGGAACGAAGCACTTAGGAAGGTTTCTGTAGCCTGGGAGTAGGCATTCGCAATATGCGGGATTTCTGTAGCTTGTCTATAGGAAACGCAGCTTATGGTTGGTCTTTTTCCTGGCTGTTGAGAGATTCAGTTCACGGGAGTTCTGTATGCTAGTGGAGTACAAAGCTGTTTCAGCTGTGTGTAGCCTGCGAATAGGCATACACAATGTGCCCAATGTCTGTAGCCTGAATGTAGGAGACAGAGCTTACAGGAGTTCTGTAACCTGATTCAGTCAGATGCAGCGTACATGAGTTCTGTATCGGAGGTGTGGATGTATGCAGTTAGGAAGTATTCTGTAGCTTGGGAGCAGGCATTCGCAATACGCAGAATTTCTGTAGCCTGACTGTAGGATCGCACTTATGGGCATTCTGCGTCCTGGCTGTAGAGAGATGCAGTTCATGGGAGTTCTGTATGCTAGTGGAGTGCAATACTATTTCAGAGTTCTGTTGCCTGGGAATAGGATGACACAATGTGTGCAATGTCTGTATCCTTAGACAGTGCTAACAGGAGTTCTGTTACCTGAGTGTATTGAGGTGCAGCTTACATTAGTTCTGTAACGAAGGTGTGCAAAGAAGCACTTTGTAAGAGATCTGTAGTCTGGGAGTAGGCATTCGCTATATGCGGGATTTCTGTAGCTTGATTCTGGGATGTGCAGCTTATAGGCATTCTGGGTAAAGGCTCAAGAGATATTCAGTTCACGGGTGTTATGTATGCTTGTGGAGTGCAAAGCTGTTTCAGTGTTCTGTAGCCCGGGAATACGCTTTCACAATTTGAGGAATTTCGGCAACCTTAGTGTAGGATAGAGAGTGTACAGGAGTTCGGTATCCTCAGTGTAGTGATTTACAGCATACATGGGTTCCGTACCAGGGGTGTGGAACGAAGCAGTTAGGAAGGGTTCTGTAGCCTAGGAGTAGGCATTCGCAATATGCGGGATTTCTGTAGCCTCACTCTGGGATGTGCAGCTTAATGGAATTCTGGATAAAGGCTGTAGAGAGATGCACTTCATGACAGGTCTGTATGCTAGTGGAGTGCACAGCTCTTTCAGCGTTCTGTAGCCTGGGAATACGCTTACACAATGTGAGCAATTTCGGTAGCCTGAGTGTATGAGACAGAGCATACAGCAGTTCTGCAACCTGAGTGTAGTGTTTCACAGCATACAGGAGTTGTGTATTGTAGGTGTGGAACGAAGCACTTAGGAAGGGTTCTCAGGCCTGGGAGTAGGCATTTGCAATATGCGAGATTTCTGTAGCTTGTCTGCAGGAAACGCAGCTTATGGTCTGTCTGCTTCCTGGCTGTAGAGAGATTCATTTCACGGGAGTTCTGTATGCTAGTGGAGTACAAAGCTGTTTCAGCGGTCTGTATCCTGGGAATAGGCATACACAAAGTGCGCAATGTCTTTAGCATGAGTGTTGGAGACACAGCTTACAGGAGTTCTGTAATCTGAGTGTAGTCTGATGCACCGTACATGAGTTCTGTATTACAGGTGTGGAACGAAGCAGTTTGGAAGAGTTCTGTAGCCTGGGAGTAGGGATTCGCAATATGTGGGATTTCTGTAGCCTGCTTATTGGAAATGCAGCTTATGGTCGGCCTGCTTCTTGGCTGTAGAGAGATTCAGTTCATGGGAGTTCTGTATGCTAGTGGAGTACAAAGCTGTTTCATCGGTCTGTAGCCTTGAAATAGTGTAGGAGAGAGAGTGTACAGGAGTTTTGTAACCTGTGTTTTGTCAGATGCAGCTTACATGACATCTGTATTAGAGGTGTTGAATGAAGCAGTTTGCAAGTGTTCTGTAGCCTGGGAGTAGGGATTTGCAATATGCAGGATTTCTGTAGCCTGACTCTAGGATGCGCAGCTTATGGGCCTTCTGCATCCTGGCTGTAGAGAGATGCAGTTTACGGAAGTTCTGTATGCTAGTGGAGTGCAGTTCTATTTCAGAGTCCTGTTGCCTGGGAATCGGATGACACAATGTGTGCAATGTCTCTATCCTTAGACAGAGCTAACAGGTATTCTGATACCTGAGTGTAGTGAGGTGCAGGTTACATGAGTTGTGCATCGGAAGTGTGTAACGAAGCAGTTTGTAAGAGTTCTGTAGCCTGGGAGTAGGCATTCGCAATATGCGGAATTTTTGTAGCCTGACTCTGGGATCTGCAGCTTATAGGAATTCTGGATACAGGCTTCAGAGAGATTCAGTTCATGGGAGTTCTGTATGCTAGTGGAGTGCAAAGCTGTTTCAACGTTCTGTAGCCTGGGTATAGGCATACACAATGTGCGCAATGTCTTTAACCTGAGTGTAGGAGACAGAGCTTTCAGGAGTTCTGTAACAATGAGTGTAGTCAAATGCAGCGTACGTGAGTTCCGTATGGGAGGTGTGGATCAAAGCAGTATGGAAGAGTTCTGTAGCCCGGGAGTAGGCATCGAAATATGCAAACGCAGCTTATGGTCAGTCTCCTTCCTGGTTGTAGAGAGATTCAGTACACGGGAGTTCTGTATGCTAGTGGAGTACAAAGCTGTTTCAGTGCTCTGTAGCATGGGAATAGGCACACACAATGTGCTCAATGTCTGTAGACTAAGTGTAGGAGAGAGAGCTTACAATAGTTCTGTAACCTGAGTTTAGTCAGATGCAGCGTACATGTGTTCTGTATTGGATGTGTAGATGTAAGCAGTTTGGAACAGTTCTTTAGCCTGGGAGTAGTGATTTGCAATATGCGGGATTTCTGTAGCCTGACTCTAGGATTCGCAGCTTATGGGCGTTCTGCCTCCTGGCTGTAGAGAGATGCAGTTCATGGGAATTCCGTATGCTACTGGAGTGCACAGCTGTTTCAGAGTCCTGTTTGCTCTGAATCGGATGACACAGTGTGCGCAATATCTGTATCCTTATACAGAGTTAACAGTTGTTCTGTAACCTGAGTTTAGTCAGATGCAGCTTACATGAGTTCTGTATCTGCTGTGTGTAACGAAGCAGTTTGTAAGAGTTCTGTAGCCAGGGATTAGGCATTCACAATATGCGGAATTTCTGTAGCCTGACTCTGGGATGTGCAGCTTATACGAATTCTGGATACAGGCTGCAGAGAGACTCAGTTCATTGGAGTTGTGTATGCTAGTGGAGTACAAAGCTGTTTCAGGTCTGTAGCCTGGGAATAGGCATACACAATGTGCACAATGTCTGTAGCCTGAGTGTATGAGACAGAGCTTACAGGAGTTCTGTAACCTGAGTTTAGTCAGATGCAGCTTACATGATTTCTGTATCGGAGGTGTGGATGTAAGCAGTTTGGAAGAGTTCTGTAGCCTGGGAATAGGCCTTCGCAATATGCAGGATTTCTGTAGCCTGTCTATAGGAAATGAAGCTTCTAGGAATTCTGGATACAGGCCGTAAAGATATTCAGTTCATGGGAGTTCTGTATGCTGGTTGAGTGCAATGCTATCAGAGTTCTGTTTGCTGGGAATAGGATGACACAATGTGCACAATGTCTGTGTCCTTAGACGGAACTTACAGGAGTTCTGTAACCAGAGTGTAGTGAGGTGCAGCTTACATGAGTTCTGTATCGGAGGTGTGGATGTAAGCACTTTAGAAGTGTTCTGTAGCATGGGAGTAGGCATTAGCAATATGCGGGATTTCTGTAGCATTTCTATAGGAAACGCAGGTTATGTTCTGTCTGCTTCCTGGCTGTAGAGAGATTCAGTTCACGGGAGTTCTGTATGCTAGTGGAGTGCAAAGCTGTTTCAGCGGTGTAGCCTGGGAATAGGCCTACCCCATGTGCGCAATGTCTGTAGCCTGAATGTAGGAGACAGAGCTTACACGAGTTCTGTAACCTGAGTTTAGTCAGATGCAGTGCACATGAGTTCAGTATCGGAGGTGTGGATGTAAGCAGTTTGGAAGAGTTCTGTAGCATGGGATTAGGGATTCGCAATATGCGTGATTTCTGTAGCCTGACTCTAGGATGCGCAACTTATAGGCGTTCAGCATCCTGGCTGTAGAGAGATGCAGTACACGGGAGGTCTATATGCTTGTGGAGTGCAATGCTATTTCAGATTTTTGTTGCCTGGGAATAGGGTGGCACAATATGCGCAATGTCTGTTATCTTAGACAGAGCTTACAGGAGTTCTGTAACCTGAGTGTAGTGAGCTGCAACTTACGTGATTTCTGTATCGGTGGTGTGTAACGAAGCAGCTTGTAAGAGTTCTGTAGCCTGGGAGTAGGCATTCGCAATATGCGGGATTTCTGTAGCCTGACTCTGGGATGTGCAGCTTATAGGAATTCTGGATACAGGCTGTAGTGAGATTCAGTTCATGGGAATTCTGTATGCTAGTGGAGTGCAGAGCTGTTTCAGCGTTCTGTAGCCTGGGAATACGCTTACACAATGTGCACAATTCCTGTAGCCTGAGTGTAGGAGAGAGAGCATACAGGAGTTCTGTAACCAGCGTGTAGTGATTTACAACATTCATGAGTCCTGTATCGGAGGTGGGGAATGAAGCATTTAGGAAGGGTTCTGTAGCCTGTGAGTATACACTCGCAATATGCGGGATCTCTGTAGCCTGTCTATACGAAACGCAGCTTATGGTCTGTCTGCTTCCTGGCTGTAGAGAGACTCAGTTCATGGGAGTTCTGTATGCTAGTGGAGTACAAAGCTGTTTAAGCGGTCTGTAGCCTGGGAATAGTCATACACAATGTGTGCAATGTTCGTAGCCTGAGTGTGGAAGACAGTGTACAGGGGTTCTGCCACCTGAGTGTAATGATTTACAGCATACATGAGTTCTGTTCGAAGGTATGGAACGTTGCAGTTAGGAAGGGTTCTGTAGCCTGGGAGTAGGCATTCGCAATATGCGGGATTTCTGTAGCCTGTCTATAGAAAACTCAGCTTATGGGCATTCTGCTTCCTGGCTGTAGAGAGATTCAGTTCAAGGGAGTTCTGTATGCTAGTGGAGTACAAAGCTGTTTCAGCGGACTGTAGCCTGGGAATAGGCATACACAATGTGTGCAATGTCTGTAGCCTGAGTGTAGGAGACAGAGCTTACAGGAGTTCTGTAACCTGAATTTAGTCAGATGCAGCGTACATGAGTTCTGTATCGGAGGTGTGGATGTAAGCAGGTTGGAAGAGTTCTTTAGCCTGGGAGTAGGCATTCGCAATATGCGTGATTTCTGTAGCCTGTCTCTAGGAAAGACAGCTTATAGGAATCCTGGATACAGGTTCTAGAGAGGATAGGTTCATGGGAGTTCTTTGCTAGTGGAGTTCAAAGCTTTTTCATTGGTCCGTAGCCTGTGAGTAGTCATTCGCAATATGCGGGATTTCTGTAGCCTATCTATAGGAAACGCAGGTCATGGTTGGTCTCCTTCCTAGCTGTAGAAAGATGCAGTTCATGGGGTTTCTGTATGATACTGGAGTGTGATGCTATTTCAAAGTTCTGTTGCCTGAGAATAGGATGACACAATGTGCACAATATCTGTATCCTTAGACAGAGATTACAGGAGTTCTGTAGCCTGAGTGTAGTAAGGTGCAGCTTACATGAGTTCTGTATCGGAGGTGTGTAACGAAGCAGTTTGGAAGAGTTCTGTAGCCTGGGAGTAGGCATTCACAATATGCGGGATTTCTATAGCCTGACTCTGGGATGTGCAGCTTACAGGAATTCCGGATACAGGCTGCAGAGATTCAGTTCACAAGAGTTCTGTATGCTAGTGGAGTGCAGAGCAGTTTCAGTGTTCTGTAGCCTGGGAATAGGATGACACAATGTGCGCAACTTTGGTAGCCTGAGTGTAGGAGTGAGAGCCTACAGGAGTTCTGTAACCTGAGTGCATGATTTATAGTATAAATGAGTTTTGTATATGAGGTGTGTAATGAAGCAGTTTGGAATGGTTCTGTAGCACGGGAGTAGGCATTGGCAATATGTGGGATTTGTGTAGCCTAACTCTGGGATGTGTAGCTTACAGGAATCATGGATACAGGCTGCAGAGAGATTTAGTTCACAGGAGTTCTGTATGCTAGTGGAGTACAAAGCTGTTTCAGCGGTCTGTAGCCTGGGAATAGGCATACACAATGTGGGCAATGTCTGTAGCCTGAGTGTAGGAGACAGAGCTTACAGGAGTTCTGTAACCTGAGTTTAGTCAGATGCAGCATACATGAATTCTGTATTACAGGTGTGGAACGAAGTAGTTTGTAAGAGTTCTGTAGCATGGGAGTAGGCATTTGGAATATATGGGATTTCTGTAGCCTGACTCTGGGATGTGCAGCTATAGGAATTCTGGATGCAGGCTGCAGAGATATTCAGTTCATGGGAGTTCTGTATGCTAGTGGAGTTCAAAGCTGTTTCATCGTTCTGTAGCCTGGGAATACGCTTACACAATGTGTGCAATTTAGGTAGCCTGAGTGTAGGTTAGAGAGCGTACAGGAGGTCTGTAACCTGAGTGTAGTGATTTACAGCATACATGAATTCTGTATCGGAGGTGTGGAACGATGCACTTAGGAAGGGTTCTGTATCCTGGGAGTAGGCATTGGCAATATGCGGGATTTCTGTAGCCTGTCTATAGGAAATGCAGCTTATGGGCGTTCTGCGTCCAGGCTGTAGAGAGATTCAGTTCACGGGAATTCTGTATGCTAGTGGAGTAAAAAGCAGTTTTAGCGGTCTGTAGCCTGGTAATAGGCTTACTGAATGTGCACAATGTCCGTAGGCTGAGTGTAGGAGATAGAGCTTACAGGAGTTCTGTAACCTGAGTGTAGTCAGATGCAGCTTACATGAGTTCTGTATTACAGGAGTAGAACGAAGAAGTTTGGAAGAATTGTGTAGCCACGGAGTAGGCATTCGCAATATGCGGGATTTCTGTAGCCTGTCTATAGGATGTGCAGCTCATGGGCGTTCTGCGTCCTGGCTGTAGAGAGATGCAGTTCACGGGAGTTCTGTATGCTAGTGGAGAGCAATGCTATTTCAGAGTTCTGTTGCCTGGGAATAGGATGACACAATGTGCGCAATGCCTGTATCCTTAGACAGAGCTTACAGGAGGTATGTAACCTGAGTGTAGTGAGGTGGAGCTTGCATAATTTCTGTATCGGAGGTGTGGAACGAAGCAGTTAGGAAGGGTTCTGTAGCCTGGGAGTAGGCATTTGCAATATGCTGGATTTCTGTACCCTGTCAATAGGAAACGAAGCTTATGGTCAGTCTGCTTCCTGGCTGTAGAGAGATTCAGTTCACGGGAGTTCTGTATGCTAGTGGAGTACAAAGAAGTTTCAGCGGTCTGTATCCTAGGGAAGGATGGAACCGGAAATACCCGGTTCTGTGGTGGCTAACTCAATCCAAGCTCTTGCTACAACCTCTTAGTTTGTTAATATTTTCTCGAAAGTATCTATGGACTTTAGAGTTATGAATTCATTGCAGCATGTAACATTTTGTATTTCTGTTAGCATACGCTAATTGTGTCACATGGAAAAACAACAGGTACACTTTCATGTTTTTTGAGTGAAAAGCTACAGAAACCAGGTTAAAAATGATATTGGTGTTTGTAAACATGACATTGAATGCACTTGACCAAGAAAAAGACTTTGCTTTTCTCCAAAACAAGGTTGACTCTGCTTTTCTGGGTGCTTTGCACACCAATCCCACACCAGTTTGTCCAGATAGGGCTGGATGAAACCAGAAATATCCGGTTCTGTTTTGGCTAACTCAATCCCAGCTCTTGCTACTGATTCTGTGTTTGCTTGTGTTTCTCGATAATATCTGTGGATTTTAGAGTTGTGAATGCATTGTAGCATGTAACATTTTGTTTTTCTGTTGGCAAATGCTAATTGGTTTCACCTGCAGACACAACAGGTACACATTCATGTTTTCCGGGTAAAAAGCTGCAAAAAACCACTTTAAAAATGATATTTGTGTTTGTAAACATCACATTGAATCCACTTCCCCAAGAATAAGACTTTGCTTTTCTCCAAAACCAGGTTGACTCTGCTGTTCTGGGTGCTTTATACACCAACTCCACCCAGTTTGTCTGGATAGGGCTGGAGGAAACCAGAAACATCCGGTTCTGTGGTGCCTAACTCCATCCCAGCTCTTGCTACAGCTTCTGATTTTTTTCTGTTTTCTCGATAGTATCTATGGACTTTAGAGTTGTGAATGCATTGTAGCATGTAGCATTTTGTTTTTCTATTGTGAAACGCTAATTGGTTTCACATGGAGACACAACAGGTACAGATTCGTGTTTTCTGAGTAAAAAGATGCAAAAACTGTTTAAATATCATATTTGTGTTTGTAAACATGACAATGAATCCACTTGCCCAAGAAAAAGACTTTGCTTTTCTCCAAAACCAGGTTGACTCTGCTGTTCTGGGTGCTTTGCACACCAACTCCACACCAGTTTGTCCGGATTGGTCTGGATGAATTCAGAAATATCCGGTATTGTTGCTAACTCAATTCCAGCTCTTGCTACAGCCTCTGAGTTTGTTTGTGTTTTCTCGATAGTATCTATGGACTTTAGAGTTGTGAATGCATTGTAGCATGTAACATTTTGTTTTTCTGTTGGCATACGCTAATTGGTTTCACATGGAGACACAACAGGTACACTTTCGAGTATTCTGAGTAAGATGCAGCAGAAACCAAGTTAAAAATGATTTTGGTGTTTGTAAACATGACATTGAATCCACTTGTCCTAGAAAAAGACTTTGCTTTTCTCCAAAACCAGGTTGAATATGCTTTTCTGGGTGCTTTGCACAAAAATTCCACACCAGCTTGACCAGATAAGGCTGGATCAAACCAGAAATATCCAGTTCTGTGGTGGCTAACTCAATCCCAGCTCTTGCTACAGCTTCTCTGTTTGCTTGTATTTTCTCAATAATATCTGTGGATTTTAGAGTTGTGAATGCATTGTAGCATGTAGCATTTTGGTTTTCTGTTGTGTAACGCTAATTGGTTTCACATGGAGACACAATAGGTACAGATTCGTGTTTTCTGAGTAAAAAGTTGCAAAAAAGCTGTTTAAATATGATTTTTGTGTTTGTAAACATGATATTGAATCCACTTGCCCAAGAAAAAGACTTTGCTTTTCTCCAAAACCAGGTTGACTCTGCTGTTCTGGGTGCTTTGCACACCAACTCCACAACGGTTTGTCTGGATAGGCCTGATGAAACCAGAAATATCCGGTTCTTTGGTGGCTATCTCAATCCCAGCTCTTGCTACAGCTTCTGTGTTTGCTTTTTTTTGTCGATAGTATCTATGCACTTTAGAGTTGTGAATGAATTGTAGCATTTAACATTTTGGTTTTTCTTTTGCTAACATAATTGTTACAGCCTCTGAGTTTTTTTGTGTTTTTTTGATTGTAGCTACGTACTTTAGATTTGTGTATGAATTGCAGCATGCAACATTTTGTTTCTTGTTGGCAAATGCTAATTGGTTTTACATGAAGACAACAGTTACACATTCATCATTTCTGAGAGAAAAGCTGCAGAAACCAGGTTACAAATGATATCTGTGTTTGTGAACATGACATTGAATGCACTTGCCCAAGAAAAAGACTTTGCTTTTCTCCAAAACCAGGTTGACTCTGCTTTTCTGGGTGCTTTGCACACCAATTCCACACCAGTTTGACTGGGTAGGTCTGTATGAAACCAGAAATATCCGGTTTTGTGGTGGCTAACTCAATCCCAGCTCTTGCTACAGCTTCTGTGTTGTTTGTGTTTACTCGATAGTATCTATGGGCTTTAGAGTTGTGAATGCAATGTAGCATGTAATATTTTGTTTTTCTGTTGGCATGCGATAATTGGTTTCACATGGAGACACCACAGGTACACTTTCGTGTTTTTTAGTAAAAAGCTGCAGAAACTAGGTTAAAAATGATACTTGTGTTTGTAAACATGACATCGAATCCACTTGCCCAAGAAAAAGACTTTGCTTTTCTCCAAAACCAGGTTGACTCTGCTTTTCTGGGTGCTTTGTACACCAATTCCACAAGAGTTTGTCCGGTAGTGCTGGATGGAACCAGAAACATCCGGTTATGTGGTGGCTAACTCAATCCAAGCTCTTCCTACAGCCTCTGTGTTAGTTTGCGTTTTCTCAATAGTATCTATGTACTTTAGAGTTGTGAAAGAATTGTAGCATTTAACATTTTGCTTCTTGTTGGCAAATGCTAAATGGTTTCACATGGAGACACAACAGGTACATATTCGTGTTTTCTGAGGAAAAACCTGCAGAAACCAGGTTAAAAATGATATTTGTGTTTGTAAATATGACATCGAATCCACTTGACCAAGAAAAAGACTTTGCTTTTCTCCAAAACCAGGTTTACTCTGCTTTTCTGGGTGCTTTGCACACCAATACCACACGAGTTTGTCCGGATAGGGCTGGATGGAACAAGAAATATCCGGTTCTGTGGTGGCGAACTCAATCCCAGCTCTTGCAGGAATTTCTGTGTTTGCTGGTGCTTTCTCGATAGTATCTACGGACTTTAGAGTTGTGAATGCATTCTAGCATGTAACATTTTGTTTTTCTGTTGGCCTACGCTAATTGGTTTCACATGGAGACACAACAGGTACACATTCGTGTTTTCTGAGTAAAAAGCTGCAGAAACCAGGTTACAAATGATATTTGTGTTTGTAAACATGACAATGAATCCACTTGCCCAAGAAAAAGACTTTGCTTTTCTCCAAAACCAGGGTGACTCTGCTTTTCTGGGTGCTTTGCACACCAACTCCACACCAGTTGGTCCAGTTAGGGCTAGATGAATCCAGAAATATCCGGTTCTGTGGTGGCTAACTCAATCCCAGCTCCTGCTACAGCTTCTGAGTTTGTTTGTGTTTTCTCGATAGTACCTATGGACTTTAGAGTTGCGAATGCATTGTAGCATGTAACATTTTGTTTTTCTGTTGGTATACGCTAATTGGTTTCACATGGAGACACAAAGGTACACATTCGTGTTTTCTGAGTAAAAAGCTGCAGAAACCAGGTTAAAAATGATATTTGTGTTTGTAAACATGACATTGAATCCACTTGCCCAAGAAAATGACTTTGCTTTTCTCCAAAACCAGGTTGACTCTGCTTTTCTGGGTGCTTTGCACACCAGCTCCACACAAGCTTGTCCTGATAGGGCTGGATGAAAGCAAAAATATCCGGTAGTGTGGTGGCTAACTCAATCCCAGCTCTTCCTACAACCTCTGTGTGTGTTTGTGTTTTCTGGATAGTATCTATGGTCTTTAGAGTTGTGTATGAATTGTAGAATGTTAAATTTTGCTTCTTGTTGGCAAATGCTAATTGGTTTCACATGAAGAGAACAGGTACACATTCGCGTTTCCTAACTGAAATGCTGCAGAAACCAGGTTAAAAATGATACTTGTCTTTGTAAACATGACATTGAATCCACTTGCCCAAGAAAAAGACTTTGCTTTTCTCCAAAACCAGGTTGACTCTGCTTTTCTGGGTACTTTGTACACCAACTCCACACCAGTTTGTCCATATAGGGCTGGATGAAACCAGAAATATCCGGTTCTGTGGTGGCTAACTGAATTCCAGAACTTGCTACAGCCTCTGTGTTTGTTTGTGTTTTCAGGATAGTATCTATGTACTTTAGAGTTGTGTATGAATTGCCGCATGTAACATTTTGCTTCTTGTTGGCAAATGCTAATTGGTTTCACAAGAAGACAACAGGTACACGTTCGTCATTTCTGAGAGCAAAGCTGCAGAAACCAGTTTACAAATGATATCTGTGTTTGTGAACATGACATTGAATGCACTTCCCCAAGAAAAAGACTTTGCTTTTCTCCAAAACCAGGTTGACTCTGCTTTTCTGGGTGCTTTGCACACCAATTCCACACCAGTGTTTCCGGACAGGGCTGGATGAAACCAGTAATATCCATTTCTGTGCTGGCTAACTCAATCCCAACTCTTGCTACAGCTTCTGTGTTTGTTGTGTTTTCTCGATAGTATCTAGGACTTTAGAGGTGCGAATGCAATGTAGCATGTAACATTTTGTTTTTCTGTTGGCATGCGATAATTGGTTTCACATGGAGACACCACAGGTACACTTTCGTGTTTTTTAGTAAGAAGCTGCAGAATCTAGGTTAAAAATGATACTTGTGTTTGTAAACATGACATCGAATCCACTTGCCCAAGAAAAAGACTTTGCTTTTCTCCAAAACCAGGTTGACTCTGCTTTTCTGGGTGCGTTGCACACCAACTCCACACAAGCTTGTCCGGATAGTGCTGGATGAAACCAAAAATATCCGGTACTGTGGTGGCTAACACAATCCCAGCTCTTCCTACAGCCTCTGTGTTTGTTTGTGTTTTCTGGGTAGTAGCTATGGACTTTAGAGTTGTGTATGAATTGTAGCATGTTAAATTTTGCTTCTTGTTGGCAAATGCTAATTGGTTTCAAAGGAAGAGAACAGGTATACATTCGCGTTTCCTAACTGAAAAGCTGCAGAAACCAGGTTAAAAATGATATTTGTGTTTGTGAACATGACATTGAATCCACTTGCCTCGGAAAATGACTTTGCTTTTCTCCAAAACCAGGTTGACTCTGCTTTTCTGGTTGATTTGTACACCAATTTCACACCAGTTCGTCCAGATAGGGCTGGATGGAATCAGAAATATCTGGTTCTGTGGTGGCTAACTCTATCCCAGCTCTTGCTAGAGCTTCTGTGTTTACTTGTGTTTTCTCGATAGTATGTATGAACATTAGATTTGTGAATGCATTGTAGCATGTAACATTTAGTTTTTCTGTTGGCAAACGCTAATTGGTTTTACATGGAAACCCAACAGGTACACATTAGTCATTTCTGAGAGAAAAGCTGCAGAAACCAGGTTGCAAATGATATCTGTGTTTGTGAACATGACTTTGAATCCACTTGCCCCAGAAAAAGTCTTTTCTTTTCTCCAAAACCAGGTTGACTCTGCTTTTCTGGGTGCTTTGCACACCAACTCCACACAAGCTTGTCCTGATAGGGCTGGATGAAACCAAAAATATCCGGTAGTGTGGTGGCTAACTCAATCCCAGCTCTTCCTACAACCTCTGTGTTTGTTTGTGTTTTCTGGATAGTATCTATGGTCTTTAGAGTTGCGTATGAATTGTAGCATGTAACATTTTGTTTTTCTCTTTGCATGCGATAATTGGTTTCACATGGAGAAACCACAGGTACACTTTCGTGTTTTTTAGTAAAAAGCTGCAGAAACTAGGGAAAAATGATACATGTGTTTGTAAACATGACATCGAATCCACTTGCCCAAGAAAAAGACTTTGCTTTTCTCCAAAACCAGGTTGACTCTGATTTTCTGGGTGCTTTGCACACCAACTCCACACAAGCTTGTCCTGATAGGGCTGGATGAAACCAAAAATATCCGGTAGTGTGGTGGCTAACTCAATCCCAGCTCTTCCTACAACCTCTGTGTTTGTTTGTGTTTTCTGGATAGTATATATGGTCTTTAGAGTTGTGTATGAATTGTAGCATTTTAAATTTTGCTTCTTGTTGGCAAATGCTAATTGGTTTCACATGAAGAGAACAGGTATACATTCGCGTTTCCTAACTGAAAAGCTGCAGAAACCAGGTTAAAAATGATACTTGCGTTTGTAAACGTGACATTGAATCCACTTGCCCAAGAAAAAGACTTTGCTTTTCTCCAAAACCAGGTTGAATCTGCTTTTCTGGGTACTTTGTACACCAACTCCACACCAGTTTGTCCGTATAGGGCTGGATGAAACCAGAAATAATCGGTTCTCTGGTGGCTAACTCAATCCCAGCTCTTGCTACAGCCTCTGTGTTTGTTTGTGTTTTCAGGATAGTATCTATGTACTTTAGAGTTGTGTATGAATTGCCGCATGTAACATTTTGCTTCTTGTTGGCAAATGCTAATTGGTTTCACAAGAAGAAAACAGGTACACGTTCGTCATTTCTGAGAGCAAAGCTGCAGAAACCAGTTTACAAATGATATCTGTGTTTGTGAACATAACATTGAATGCACTTGCCCGAGAAAAAGACTTTGCTTTTCTCCAAAACCAGGTTCACTCTGCTTTTCTGGTTGCTTTGCACACCAATACCACACCAGTGTGTCCGGATAGGGCTGGATGAACCCAGAAATATCCATTTCTGTGCTCGCTAACTCAATCCCAACTCTTGCTACAGCTTCTGTGTTTGTTTGTGTTTTCTCGATAGTATCTATGGACTTTAGAGTTGCGAATGCAATGTAGCATGTAACATTTTGTTTTTCTGTTGGCATGTGATAATTGGTTTCACATGGAGACACCACAGGTACACTTTCGTGTTTTTTAGTAAAAAGCTGCAGAAACCAGGTTAATAATGATACTTGTGTTTGTAAACACGACATCGAATCCACTTGCCCAAGAAAAAGACTTTGCTTTTCTCCAAAACCAGGTTGACTCTGCTTTTCTGGGTGCTTTGCACACCAATTCCACACCAGTTTGTCCGGATAGGTCTAGATGAAACCAGAAATATCTGGTTCTGTGGTGGCTAACTCAATCCCAGCTCTTGCTACAGCTTCTGTGTTGTTTGTGTTTTCTGGATAGTATCTATGTACTTTAGAGTTGTGTATAAATTGTAGCATGTAACATTTTGTTTCTTGTTGGCAAATGCTAAATTGTTTCACATGGAGACACAACAGGTACATATTCGTGTTTTCTAGTAAAAACCACCAGAAACCAGTTTAAAAATGAAATTTGTGTTTGTAAACATGACATTAAATCCACTTGCCAAGAAAATGACTTTGCTTTTCTCCAAAACTCGGTTGACTCTGCTTTTCTGGGTGCTTTGTACACCAATTCCACATGAGTTTTTCCAGATAGGGCTGGATGGAACCAGAAATATCCGGTTCTGTAGTGGCTACTCAAACCCAGCTCTTGCTACAGCTTCTGTGTTTGCTTGTGTTTTCTCGATAGTATCTATGGACTTTAGAGTTGTGAATGCATTGTAGCATGTAATATTTTGTTTTTCTGTTGGCAAACGCTAATTGGTTTCACATGGAGAGAAAACAGGTACACTTTCGTGTTTTCTGAATAAAAACCTACAGAATAGAGGTTAAAATGATATTTATGTTTGTAAACACGACATTGAATCCACTTGCCCAAGAAAAAGACTTTGCTTTTCTCCAAAACCAGGTTGACTCTGCTTTTCTGGGTGCTTTGCACACCAGTTCCACACGAGTTTGTCTAGATAGGCTGAATGAAACCAGAAATATCCGTTTCTATGGTGGCTAACTCAATCCCAGCTCTTGTTACGGCTTCTGTGTAGGTTTGTGTTTTCTCAATAGTATCTATGGACTTTAGAGTTGTGAATGCATTGTAGCATGTAACATTTTGTTTTTCTGTTGGGAAACGCTAACTGGTTTCACATGGAGACACAACAGGTACACAATCGTGTTTTCTGAGTAAAAAGCTGCAGAAACCAGGTTAAAAATGATATTTGTGTTTGTAAACATGACATTGAATGCACTTGCCCAAGAAAAAGACATTGCTTTTCTCCAAAACCAGGTTGACTCTGCTTTTCTGGGTGCTTTGCACGCCAATTCCACACCAGTTTGTCCAGATAGGTCTGGATTAAACCAGAAATATCCGGTTCTGTGGTGGCTAACTCAATCCAAGTTGTTGCTACAGCTTCTGTGTTTGCTTGTGTTTTCTGGGTAGTATCTATGGACTTTAGAGTTGTGAATGCATTGTAGCATGTAACATTTTGTTTTTCTGTTGGCAACCACTACTTGGTTTCACATGTACACACAACAGGTACACTTTCATGTTTTCTGAGTAAAAAGCTGCATAAACAAGGTTAAAAATGATATTGGTGTTTGTACACATGACATTGAATCCACTGGCCCAAGAAAAAGACTTTGCTTTTCTCCAAAACCAGGTTGACTCAGCTATTCTGGGTGCTTTGCACACCAATTCCACACCAGTTTGTCCAGATAGGGCTTGATGAAACCAGAAATATCCGGTTCTGTGGTGGCTAACTCAATCCAAGTTGTTGCTACAGCTTCTGTGTTTGCTTGTGTTTTCTGGGTAGTATCTATGGACTTTAGAGTTGTGAATGCATTGTAGCATGTAACATTTTGTTTTTCTGTTGGCAAATACTACTTGGTTTCACATGTACACACAACAGGTACACTTTCGTGTTTTCTGAGTAAAAAGCTGCATAAACAAGGTTAAAAATGATATTGGTGTTTGTAAACATGAGATTGAATCCACTGGCCCAAGAAAACGACTTTGCTTTTCTCCAAAACCAGGTTGACTCTGCTTTTCTGGGTGCTTTGCACACCAATTCCACACCAGTTTGTCCATATAGGGCTGGATGAAACCAGAAATATCCGGTTCTGTGGTGGCTAACTCAATCCCAGCTCTTGCTACAGGCTCTGAGTGTGATTGTGTTTTCTGGGTAGTATCTATCGACTTTAGAGTTGTGTATGAATTGTAGCATGTAACATTTTGTTTTTCTGTTGGTATACGCTAACTGGTTTCACATGGAGACACAACAGGTACACATTGCTGTTTTCTAAGTAAAAAGCTGCAGAAAGGAGGTTAAAAATGATATTTGTGTTTGTAATCATGACATTGAATCCACTTGCCTAAGAAAAATCTTTGCTTTTCTCCAAAACCTGGTTGACTCTGCTTTTCTGTGTGCTTTGCACACCAATTCCACAACAGTTTGTCTGGATAGGGCTGGATGAAACCAATATATCCGATTCTGTGGTGGCAAACTCAATCCCAGCTCTTGCTACAGCTTCTGTATTTGCTTGTGTTTTCTCGATAGTATCTATGGACTTTAGAGTTGTGAATGCATTGTAGCATGTAACGTTTTATTTTTCTGTTGGGAAACGCTAATTGTTTTCACTTGGAGGCACAACAGGTACGGATTCGTGTTTTCTAAGTAAAAAGCTGCAGAAACCAGGTAATAAATGATATTTGTGTTTGTAACCATGACATTGAATGCACTTGCCCCAGAAAAAGACTTTGCTTTTCTCCAAAACGAGGTTGAGTCTGCATTTCTGGGTGCTTCGCACACCAATTCCACATGATTTTGTCCGGTTACGGCTGGATGAATCCAGAAATATCCGGTTCTGTGGTGGCTAACTCAATCCCAGCTCTTGCTACAGCCTCTGAATTTGTTTGTGTTTTCTCCATAGTATTATGGACTTTAGAGTTGTGAATGCATTGTAGCATGTAACATTTTGTTTTTCTGTTGGCAAACCCTACTTGGTTTCTCATTGAACACCACAGGTACACTGTCATGTTTTCTGAGTAAAAAGCTGCAGATACCGGTTACAAATGATATTTGTGTTTGTAAACATGACATTGAATCCACTTGCCCAAGAAAAAGACTTTGCTTTTCACCAAAACCAGGTTGACTCTGCTTTTCTGGGTGCTTTGCACACCAATTCCACATCAGTTTGTCCAGATAGGTCTGGATGAACCCAGAAATGTCCAGTTCAGTGGTGGCTAACTCAATCCAAGCTCTTGCTACAATTTCTGTGTTTGTTTGTGTTTTCTGGATAGTATCTATGGACTTTAGAGTTGTGTATGAATTGTAGCATGTAATATTTTGCTTCTTGTTGGCAAATGATAATTGGTTTCTCCTGAAGACAACAGCTACACATTCGTGTTTTCTGAGTAAATAGCTGCAGAACCAGGTTAAAAATGATATTTGTGTTTGTAATCATGACATTGAATCCACTTGCCCAAGAAAAAGACTTTTCTTTTCTCCAAAACCAGGTTGATTCTGCTTTTCTGGGTGCTTTGCATAGCAATTCCACACCATTTGTCCAGATAGGGCTGGATGAAACCAGAAATATCCGGTTCTGTGGTGGCTAACTCAATCCCAGCTCTTACTACAGCTTCTGTGTTTTCTTGTGTTTTGTCGATAGTATCTGTGGATGTAGGAGTTGTGAATGCATTGTAGCACGTAACATTTTGGTTTTCTTTTGGCATACGCTAATTGGTTTCACATGTAGATGCAACAGGTACACATTCGTATTTTCTGAGTAACAAGTTGCAGAAACGAGGTTAAAAATGATATTTGTGTTTGTAAACATGACATTGAATCCACTTGCCCAAGAAAAAGACTTTGCTTTTCTCCAAAATCCAGTTCACTCTGCTTTTCTCGGTGCTTTGCACACCAATTCCACACTACTTTGTCCGATAGGGCTGGAAGGAAGAAGAAATATCCTGTTCTGTGGTGGCTAACTCAATCCAAGCTCTTGCTACAGCCTCTGTGTTTGTTTGTGTTTTCTGGATAGTATCTATGGAATTTAGAGTTGTGTATGAATTCTAGCATGTAACATTTTACTTCCTGTAGGCAAATGGTAATTGGTTTCATCTGAAGACAACAGGTACACATTCGGGTTTCCTAAGTGAATAGCTGCAGAAACCAGGTTAAAATGATATTTGTGCTTGTAAAAATGACATTGCATCCACTTGCCCAAGAAAAAGACTTTGCTTTTCTCCAAAATCCGGTTGACTCAGCTTTTCTGGTTGCTTTGCACACCAATTCCACATGATTTTGTCCGCTTAGTGCTAGATGAATCCAGAAATATCCGGTTCTGTGGTGACTAATTCAGTCACAGCTCTTGCTACAGCCTCTGAATTTGTTTCTGTTTTCTCGATAGTATCTATGGACTTTAGAGTTGTGAATGCATTGTAGCATGTAACATTTTGTTTTTCTGTTGGCAAACGCTACTTGGTTTCACATGGAGACTCAACAGGTACACATTCGTGTTTTCTGAGTAAAAAGCTGCATAAACCAGGTTAAAAATCATATTTGTGTTTGTAATCATGACATTGAATCCACTTGCCCAAGAAAAATCTTTGCTTTTCTCCAAAACCTGGTTTACTCTGCTTTTCTGGGTGCTTTGCACACCAATTCCACATCAGTTTGTCCAGATAGGTCTGGATGAACCCAGAAATATCCAGTTCAGTGGTGGCTAACTCAATCCAAGCTCTTGCTACAATTTCTGTGTTTGTTTGTGTTTTCTGGATAGTATCTATGGACTTTAGAGTTGGTATGAATTGTAGCATGTAATATTTTGCTTCTTGTTGGAAAATGCTAATTGGTTTCTCCTGAAGACAACAGGTACACATTCGTGTTTTCTGAGTAAAAAGCTGCAGAACCAGGTTAAAAATGATATTTGTGTTTGTAATCATGACATTGAATCCACTTGCCCAAGAAAAAGACTTTGTTTTTCTCCAAAACCACGTTGACTCTGATTTTCTGAGTGCTTTGCACACAAATTCCACACCAGTTTGTCCAGACAGGGCTGTATGAAACCAGAAATATCCGGTTCTGTGGGGGCTAACTCTATGCAAGCTCTTGCTATAGCCTCTGAGTTTGTTTGTGTTTCCTAGATAGTATCTATGGACTTTAGAGTTCTGTATGAATTGCAGCATGTAACATTTTGGGTTTGTTTGGCAAACAGTATTTGGTGTCACATGGAGACACAACAGGTACACATTCGTGTTTTCTGAGTAAAAAGCTGCAGAAACCAGGTAAAAAATGATATTTGTGTTTGTAAACATGACATTGAATGCACTTGCCCAAGAAAAAGACTTTGCTTTTCTCCAAAACCAGGTTGACTCTGCTTTTCTGGGTGCTTTGCGTGCCAATTACACACCATTTGTCCATTTATAACTGGATGAATCCAGAAATATCCGGTGCTGTGGTGGCTAGCTCAATCCCAGCTCTTACTACATCTTCTGTGTTTCCTTGTGTTTTGTTGATAGTATCTGTGGAGTTTGGAGTTGTGAACGCATTGTAGCATGTAACATTTTGTTTTCTGTTGGCAAACTCTAATTGGTTTCACATGTAGACACAACAGGTACACATTCGTATTCTCTGAGTAAAACGCTGCAGAAACGAGGTTAAAAACGATATTTGTGTTTGTAAACATGACATTGAATCCACTTGCCCAAGAAAAAGACTTTGCTTTTATCCAAAATCCGATTCACTCTGCTTTTCTGGGTGCTTTGCACACCAATTCCACACGACTTTGTCCGATAGGGCTGGAAGGAAGAAGAAATATCCTGTTCTGTGGTGGCTAACTCAATCCAAGCTCTTGCTACAGCCTCTGTGTTTGTATGTGATTTCTGGATAGTATCTATGTAATTTAGAGTTGTGTATGAATTTTAGCATGTAACATTTTTATTCCTGTTGTCAAATGGTAATTGGTTTCACTTGAAGTCAACAGGTACACATTCGGGTTTCCTAAGAGAAGAGCTGCAGAAAACAGGTTAAAAATGATGTTTGTGCTTGTAAAAATGATATGGAATCCACTTCCCCAAGAAAAAGACTTTGCTTTTCACCAAAACCAGGTTGACTCTGCTTTTCTGGGTGCTTTGCACACCAATTCCACATCAGTTTGTTCAGATAGGTCTGGATGAACCCAGAAATATCCAGTTCATTGGTGGCTAACTCAATCCAAGCTCTTGCTACAATTTCTGTGTTTGTTTGTGTTTTCTAGATAGTATCTATGGACTTTAGAGTTGGTGTGAATTGTAGCATGTAATATTTTGCTTCTTGTTGGCAAATGCTAATTGGTTTCTCCTGAAGACAACAGGTACACATTCGTGTTTTCTGAGTAAAAAGCTGCAGAACCAGGTTAAAAATGATATTTGTGTTTGTAATCATGACATTGAATCCACTTGCCCAAGAAAAAGACTTTGTTTTTCTCCAAAACCACGTTGCCTCTGATTTTCTGAGTGCTTTGCACACAAATTCCACACCAGTTTGTCCAGACAGGACTGTATGAAACCAGAAATATCCGGTTCTGTGGGGGCTAACTCTATGCAAGCTCTTGCTATAGCCTCTGAGTTTGTTTGTGTTTTCTAGATAGTATCTATGGACTTTAGAGTTCTGTATGAATTGTAGCACGTAACATTTTGGTTTTGTTTGGCAAACACTATTTGGTTTCACATGGAGAGACAACAGGTACACATTCGTGATTTTTGAGTGAAAAGCTGCAGAAACCAGGTTAAAAATTATATTTGTGCTTCTAAACATGACATTGAATCCACTTGCGCAAGAAAAAGACTTTGCTTTTCTCCAAAACCAGGTTGAATCTGCTTTTCTGGGTGCTTTGCACACCAATTCCACATGATTTTGTCCGGTTAGGGCTGGATGAAACCAGAAATATCCGGTTCTGTGGTGGCTAACACAGTCACAGCTCTTGCTACAGCCTCTGAATTTGTTTGTGTTTTCTGGAGAGTATCTATGGATTTAGAGTTGTGAATGCATTGTAGCATGTAACATTTTGTTTTTCTTTGGCAAATGCTACCTGGTACACATTCGTATTTTCTGAGTAACAAGTTGCAGAAACGAGGTTAAAAATGATATTTGTGTTTGTAAACATGACATTGAATCCACTTGCCCAAGAAAAAGACTTTGCTTTGATCCAAAATCCGGTTCACTCTGCTTTTCTGGGTGCTTTACACACCAATTCCACACTACTTTGTCCGATCGGGCTGGAAGGAAGAAGAAATATCCTGTTCTGTGGTGGCTAACATAATCCAAGCTCTTGCACAGCCTCTGTGTTTGTATGTGTTTTCTGGATAGTATCTATGGAATTTAGAGTTGTGTATGAATTTTAGCATGTAACATTTTTATTCCTGTTGGCAAATGGTAACTGGTTTCACTTGAAGACAACAGGTACACATTCGGGTTTCCTAAGTGAAGAGCTGCAGAAAACAGGTTAAAAATGATATTTGTGTTTGTAACCATGACATTGAATCCACTTGCCCAAGAAAATGACTTTGCTTTTCACCAAAACCAGGTTGACTCTGCTTTTCTGGGTGCTTTGCCCCCCAATTCCACATCAATTTGTCCAGATAGGTCTGGATGAACCCAGAAATATCCAGTTCAGTGGTGGCTAACTCACTCCAAGCTCTTGCTACAATTTCTGTGTTTGTTTATATTTTCTGGATAGTATCTATGGACTTTAGAGTTGTGTATGAATTGTAGCATGTAATATTTTGCTTCTTGTTGCCAAATGCTAATTGGTTTCTCCTGAAGACAACAGGTACACATTCGTGTTTTCTGAGTAAAAAGCTGCAGAACCAGGTTAAAAATGATATTTGTGTTTGTAATCATGACATTGAATCCACTTGCCCAAGAAAAAGACTTTGTTTTTCTCCAAAACCAGGTTGCCTCTGATTTTCTCAATTCTTTGCACACAAATTCCACACCAGTTTGTCCAGACAGGGCTGTATGAAACCAGAAATATCCGTTCTGTGGTGGCTAACTAAATGCAAGCTCTTGCTACAGCCCCTGAGTTTGTTTGTGTTTTCTAGATAGTATCTATGGACTTTAGAGTTCTGTATGAATTATAGCATGTAACATTTTGGGTTTCTTTGGCAAACACTATTTGGTTTCACATGGAGAGAGAACAGGTACACATTCATGTTTTTTGAGTGAAAAGCTGCAGAAATAGGTTAAAAATTATATTTGTGCTTGTAAAAACGATATGGAATCCACTTGCTCAAGAAAAAGACTTTGCTTTTCTCCAAAACCAGATTGACTCTGCTTTTCTGGGTGCTTTGCACACCAATTCCACACCATTTTGTCCAGACAGGGCTGTATGAAACCAGAAATATCCGGTTCTGTGGTAGCTAACTAAATGCAAGCTCTTGCTGCAGTCTCTGAGTTTGTTTGTGTTTTCTGGATAGTATCTATGGACTTCAGAGTTCTGCATAAATTGAAGCATGCAACATTTTGGGTTTGCTTGGTAAACACTATTTGGTTTCACATGGAGACACAACAGGTACACATTCGCGTTTTTTGAGTGAAAAGCTGCAGAAACCAGATTAAAAATGATATTTGTGTTTGTAATCATCACATTGAATTTACAGGCAAAAGGAAAATACTTTGTTTTTCTCCAAAACAAGGTTGACTCTGATTTTCTGGGTGCTTTGCACACCAACTCCACATCAGTTTGTACTGATAGGGCTGGAGGAAACCAGAAACATCCGGTTCTGTGGTGGCTAACTCAATCCCAGCTCTTGCTACAGCATCTGAGTTCGTTTGTGTATTCTCGATAGTATCTATGGACTTTAGAGTTGTGAATGCATTGTAGCATGTAACATTTTGGTTTTTTGTTTGGCAAATGCTAATTGGTTTCAAAAGGAGACATAACAGGTACACATTCGTTTTTTCTGAGTAAAAAGCTTCAGAAACCAGGTTAAAAATTATATTTGTGTTTGTAAACATGACATTGAATCCACTTGCCAAAGAAAAAGACTGCTTTTCTACAAAACAAGGGTGACTCTGCTTTGCTGGGTGCTTTGCACACCAATTCCACACCAGTTTGTCCAGATATGGCTAGATGGAACAAGAAATATACGGTTCTGTGGTGGCTAACTCAATGCAAGCTCTTGCTACAGCCTCAGAGATTGTTTGTGTTTCTGGATTGTATCTATGGACTTTAGTGTTGTGTATGAATTGTAGCATGTAATATTTTACTTCTTGTTGGCAAATGCTAATTGATTTCACCTGAAGGCAATAGGTACACATTCGTTTTTTCTGAGTAAAAAGCTGCAGAATCCAGGCTAAAAATGATATTTGTGTTTGTAAACATTACATTGAATTCACTTGCTCAAGAAAACGACTTTGCTTTTCTCCAAAACCAGGTTGACTCTGCTTTTCTGGGTGCTTTGCACACCAACTCCACACCAGTTTTTCCAGATAGGGCTGGAGGAAAGCAGAAACATCCGGTTCTGTGGTGGCTAACTCAATTCCAGCTCTTGCTACAGCATCTGAGTTCGTTTGTGTTTTCTCGATAGTATCTGTGGACGTTAGAGTTGTGAATGCATTGTAGCATGTAACATTTTGTTTTTCTGTTGCTAAACGGTAATTGGTTTCACATGGAGACACAACAGGTACAGTTTTGTGTTTTCTGGGTAAAAACCTGTAGAAACAAGGTTAAAAATGATATTTGTGTTTGTAAACATGACATTGAATCCACTTGCCCAAGAAAAAGACTTTGCTTTTCTCCAACACTATTTTGATGATCCTATTTCAGGTGCTTTGCACACCAATTCCACACGAGTTTTTCCATATAGGTCTGGTTGAAACCAGAAATATCCGGTTCTGTGGTGGCTAACTCAATCCCAGCTCTTGCTAGAGCTTCTGTGTTTGCTTGTGTTTTCTTGATGGTATCTATGGACTTTCAAGTTGTGAATGCATGGTAGCATGTAACTTTTTTTTTCTGGTGGAAAACGCTAATTGGTTTCACATGGAGACACAACAGGTACACAATCATGTTTTCTGAGTAAAAAGCTGCAGAACCAGGTTAAAAATGATATTTGTGTTTGTAATCATGACATTGAATCCACTTGCCCAAGAAAAAGACGTTGTTTTTCTCCAAAACCAGGTTGCCTCTGATTTTCTCGTTGCTTTGCACACAAATTCCACACCAGTTTGTCCAGACAGGGCTGTATGAAACCAGAAAAATCTGGTTCTGTGTTGGCTAACTCAATGCAAGCTCTTGCTACTGTCTCTTAGTTTGTTTGTGTTTTCTGGATAGTATTTATGGACTTTAGAGATCTGTATGAATTGTAGCATGTAACATATTGCTTCTTGTTGGCAAATGCTAATTGGTTTCAGATGGAGACACAAGAGGTACACATTCGTGTATCCTAAGTGAAAAGCTGCAGAAAGCAGGTTAAAATGATATTTGTGTTTGTAAACATGACATTGAATCCACTTGCCCAAGAAAAAGACTTTGCTTTTCTCCAAAACCAGGTTGACTCTGCTGTTCTGGGTGCTTTGCACACCAACTACACACCAGTTTGTCCAGATAGGGCTGGAGGAAACCAGAAATATCCGGTTCTGTTGTGGCTAACTCAATCCCAACTCTTGCTACAGCCTCAGAGATTGTTTGTGTTTTCTCAATAGTATCTATAGACTTTAGAGTTGTGAATGCATTGTAGCATGTAACATTTTGGTTTTTGTTTGGCAAATGCTAATTGGTTTCACATGGAGACACAACAGGTACACATTTGTGTTTTCTGAGTAAAAACCTGCGGAAACCAGGTTACAAATGATATTTGCGTTTGTAAACATGACATTGAATCCACTTGCCCAAGAAAAAGACTTTGCTTTTCTCCAAAACCAGGTTGACTCTGCTGTTCTGGGTGCTTTGCACACCAACTACACACCAGTTTGTCCAGATAGGGCTGGAGGAAACCAGAAATATCCGGTTCTGTTGTGGCTAACTCAATCCCAACTCTTGCTACAGCCTCAGAGATTGTTTGTGTTTTCTCAATAGTATCTATAGACTTTAGAGTTGTGAATGCATTGTAGCATGTAACATTTTGGTTTTTGTTTGGCAAATGCTAATTGGTTTCACATGGAGACACAACAGGTACACATTCGTGTTTTCTGAGTAAAAACCTGCGGAAACCAAGTTACAAATGATATTTGTGTTTGTAAACATGACAATGAATCCACTTGCCGAAGAAAAAGTCTTTGCTTTTCTCCAAAACCAGGTTGACTCTGCTTTTCTGGATGCTTTGCACACCAATTCCACACCAGTTTGTCCACATACGGCTAGATGGAACCAGAAATATCCGGTTCTGTGGTCTCTAACTCAGTCCAAGCTCTTGCTGCAGCCTCTGTGTTTGTTTGTGTTTTCTGGATAGTATCTATGGACTTTAGAGTTGCGTATGAATTGTAGCATGTAACATTTTGCTTCTTGTTGGCAAATGCAACTTGGTTTCACATGAAGACAACAGGTACACATTCGTGTTTCCTAGTGAAAAGCTGCAGAAACCAGGTTTAACATGATATTTATGTTTGTAAACATGACATTGATTCCACTTGACCAGGATAATGACTTTTCTTTTCTCCAAAACCAGGTTGACTCTGCTTTTCTGGGTGCTTTGCACACCAACTCCACACCAGTTTGTCCAGATAGGGCTGGATGAAACTAGAAACATCCGGTTCTGTGGTGGCTAACTCAATCCCAGCTCTTGCTACAGCATCTGAGTTCGTTTGTGTTTTCTCAATAGTATCTATGGACTTTAGAGTTGTGAATGCATTGTAGCATGTAATATTTTACTTCGTGTTGGCAAATGCTAATTGATTTCACCTGAAAGCAACAGGTACACATTCGTGTTTTCTGAGTAAAAAGCTGCAGAAACCAGGTTACAAATGATATTTGTGTTTGTAAACATGACATTGAATCCACGTGCCCAAGAAAAAGACTTTGCTTTTCTCCAAAACAAGGGTTACTCTGCTGTTCTGGGTGCTTTGCACACCAATTCTATACCAGTTTCTCCAGATACGGCTAGATGGAACCAGAAATATCCAGTTCTGTGGTGGCTAACTCAATGCATGCTCTTGCTACAGCCTCGAGATTGTTTGTGTTTTCTGGATAGTATCTATGGACTTTAGAGTTGCGTATGAATTGTAGCATGTAACATTTTGCTTCTTGTTGTCAAATGCAACTGGGTTTCACATGAAGACAACAGGTACACATTCGTGTTTCCTAAGTGAAAAGCTGCAGAATCCGGGTTAAAAATGATATTTATGTTTGTAAACATGACATCAATTCCACTTGACCAGGAAAATGACTTTTCTTTTCTCCAAAACCAGGTTGAGTCTGCTTTTCTGGGTGCTTTGCACACCAACTCCACACCAGTTTTTCCAGATAGCGCTGGATGAAACCAGAAACATCCGGTTCTGTGGTGGCTAACTCAATCCCAGCTCTTGCTACAGCATCTGAGTTCCTTTGTGTTTTCTCAATAGTATCTATGCACTTTAGAGTTGTGAATGCATTGTAGCATGTAACAGTTTGTTTTTCTGTTGGCAAACGCTAATTGGTTTTACATGGAGACACAACAGGTACACATTCGTGTTTTCTGAGTAAAAACCTGCAGATATCAGGTTACAAATGATATTTGTGTTTGTAAACATGACATTGAATCCACTTGCCCAAGAAAAAGACTTTGCTTTTCTACAACACTATTTTGATGATCCTATTTCAGGTGCTTTGCACACCAATTCCACACGAGATTTCCATATAGGTCTGGTTGAAACCAGAAATATCCGGTTCTGTGGTGGCTAACTCAATCCCAGCTCTTGCTAGAGCTTCTGTGTTTGCTTGTGTTTTCTTGATGGTATCTGTGGACTTTACAGTTGTGAATGCATGGTAGCATGTAACTTTTTTTTTCTGGTGGCAAACGCTAATTGGTTTCACATGGAGACACAACAGGTACACATTCATGTTTTCTGAGTAAAAAGCTGCAGAACCAGGTTAAAAATGATATTTGTGTTTGTAATCATGACATTGAATCCACTTGCCCAAGAAAAAGACGTTGTTTTTCTCCAAAACCAGGTTGCCTCTGATTTTCTCGTTGCTTTGCACACAAATTCCACACCAGTTTGTCCAGACAGGGCTGTATGAAACCAGAAAAATCCGGTTCTGTGGGGGCTAACTCAATGCAAGCTCTTGCTACAGCCTCTTAGTTTATTTGTGTTTTCTGGATAGTATCTATGGACATTAGAGATCTGTATGAATTGTAGCATGTAACATATTGCTTCTTGTTGGCAAATGCTAATTGGTTTCAGATGGAGACACAAGAGGTACACATTCGTGTATCCTAAGTGAAAAGCTGCAGAAACCAGGTTACAAATGATATTTGTGTTTGTAAACATGACATTGAATCCACTTGCCCAAGAAAAAGACTTTGCTTTTCTCCAAAACCAGGTTGACTCTGCTTTTCTGGGTGCTTTGCACACCAACTCCACACCAGTTTGTCCAGATAGGTCTGGAAGAAACGAGAAATATCCGGTTCTGTGGTGGCTAACACAATCCCAGCTCTTGCTACAGCTTCTCTGTTTGCTTGAGGTTTCTAGATAGTATCTATGGACTTTAGAGTTGTGAATGCATTGTAGCATGTATGATTTTGTTTTTCTGTTGGCAAACGATAATTGGTTTCACATGGAGACACAACAGGTACACTTTAGTACATTCTGAGTAAAAATCTGCAGAATCCAGGTTAAAAATGATATTTGTGTTTGTAAACATGACATTGAATCCACTGGCCAAAGTAAAAGACTTTTCTTGTCTCTAAAACCAGGTTGACTCTGCTTTTCTGGGTGCTTTGCACACCAACTCCACACCAGTTTGTCCAGATAGGGTTGGATGCAACCAGAAATATCCGGTTCTGTGGTGGCTAACTCGATCCCAGCCCTTGCTACAGCTTCTGTGTTTGCTTGTGATTTGTTGATAGTATCTATGGACCTTAGAGTTGTGAATGCATTGTAGCATGTAATATTTTGTTTTTCTGTTGGTAAACGGTAATTGGTTTCACATGGAGACACAACAGGTACACATTCGTGCTTTCTGAGTAAAAACCTGAAGAAACCAGGTTACAAATGATATTTGTGTTTGTAAACATGACATTGAATCCACTTGCCCAAGAAAAAGACTTTGCTTTTCTCCAAAACCAGGTTGACTCTGCTTTTCTGGGTGCTTTGCACACCAACTACACACCAGTTTGTCCAGATAGGGCTGGAGGAAACCAGAAATATCCGGTTCTTTTGTGGCTAACTCAATCCCAACTCTTGCTACAGTTTCAGAGATTGTTTGTGTTTTCTCAATAGTATCTATAGACTTTAGAGTTGTGAATGCATTGCAGCATGTAACATTTTGGTTTTTGTTTGGCAAATGCTAATTGGTTTCACATGGAGACACAACAGGTACACATTCGTGTTTTCTGAGTAAAAACCTGCAGAAACCAGGTTACAAATTATATTTGTGTTTGTAAACATGACAATGAATCCACTTGCCGAAGAAAAAGTCTTTGCTTTTCTCCAAAACCAGGTTGACTCTGCTTTTCTGGATGCTTTGCACACCAATCCCACACCAGTTTGTCCACATACGGCTAGATGGAACCAGAAATATCCAGTTCTGTGGTGGCTAACTCAATGCATGCTCTTGCTACAGCCTCGAGATTGTTTGTGTTTTCTGGATAGTATCTATGGACTTTAGAGTTGCGTATGAATTGTAGCATGTAACATTTTGCTTCTTGTTGTCAAATGCAACTGGGTTTCACATGAAGACAACAGGTACACATTCGTGTTTCCTAAGTGAAAAGCTGCAGAATCCGGGTTAAAAATGATATTTATGTTTGTAAACATGACATCAATTCCACTTGACCAGGAAAATGACTTTTCTTTTCTCCAAAACCAGGTTGACTCTGCTTTTCTGGGTGCTTTGCACACCAACTCCACACCAGTTTGTCCAGATTGCACTGGATGAAACCAGAAACATCCGGTTCTGTGGTGGCTAACTCAATCCCAGCTCTTGCTACAGCATCTGAGTTCCTTTGTGTTTGCTCAATAGTATCTTTGGACTTTAGAGTTGTGAATGCATTGTAGCATGTAACAGTTTGTTTTTCTGTTGGCAAACGCTAATTGGTTTTACATGGAGACACAACAGGTACACATTCCTGTTTTCTGAGTAAAAACCTGCAGATATCAGTTTAAAAATGATATTTGTGTTTGTAAACATGACATTGAATCCACTTGCCCAAGAAAAAGACTTTGCTTTTCTCCAAAACCAGGTTGACTCTGCTTTTCTGGGTGCTTTGCACACCAACTCCACAGCAGTTTGTCCAGATAGGGCTGGAGGAAACCAGAAATATCCGGTTCTGTGGTGGCTAACTCAATCCCAGCTCTTGCTACAGCATCTGAGTTCGTTTGTGTTTTCTCAATAGTATCTGTGGACTTTAGAGTTGTGAATGCATTGTAGCATGTAACATTTTGTTTTTCTGTTGGTAAACGGTAATTGGTTTCACAAGGAGACACAACAGGTACACTTTCGTGTTTTCTGAGTAAAAACCTGCAGAAATAAGTTTAAAAATGATATTTGTGTTTGGAAACATTACATTTATCCACTTGCCCAAGAAAAAGACTTTTATTTTCTCCAAAACCAGGTTGACTCTGCTTTTGTGGGTACTTTGCACACCAATTCCCCACTAGTTTGTCCTGAAATGGCTGGATTAAACCAGAAATATACGGTTCTGTGGTGGCTAACTCAATCCCAGTACTTGCTACAACTTGTCTGTTTGCTTGTGTTTTGTCGATAGTATCTATGTACCTTAGAGTTGTGAATGCATTGTAGCATGTAACATTTTGTTTTTCTGTTGGTAAACGGTAATTGGTTTCACATGGAGACACAACAGGTACACTTTCGTGTTTTCTGAGTAAAAAGCTGCAGAAACCAGGTTACAAATGATATTTGTGTTTCTAAACATGACATAGAATCCACTTGCCCTAGGAAAAGACTTTGCTTTTCTCCAAAACCAGGTTGACTCTGCTTTTCTGGGTGTTTTGCACACCAATTCCACACCAGTTTGTCCAAATAAGGCTGGATGAATCCAGAAATATACGGTTCTGTGGTGGCTAACTCAATCCAAGCTGTTGCTACAACCTCAGATATTGTTTGTGCTTTCTGGGTAGTATCTATGGACTTTGAGTTGCGTATGAATTGTAGCATGTAATATTTTACTTCTTGTTGGCAAATGCTAATTGATTTCACCTGAAGGCAACAGGTACACATTTGTGTATCCTAAGTGAAAAGCTGCAAAAATAAGGTTAAAATGATATTTGTGTTTGTAAACATGACACTGAATCCACTTGCCCAAGAAAAAGACTTTGCTTTTCCCCAAAACCAGGTTGACTCTGCTTTTCTGGGTGCTTTGCACACCAACTCCACACCAGTTTGTCCAGATAGGGCTGGAGGAAACCAGAATCATCATCATTGGTTTCACATGGAGACACAAGAGGTACACATTTGTGTTTTCTGATTAAAACCTGCAGAAACCAGGTTAAAAATGATATTTGTGTTTGGAAACATGACATTGAATCCACTTGCCCAAGAAAAAGACTTTTCTTTTCTCGAAAACCAGGTTTACTCTGCTTTTCTGGGTGCTTTGCACACCAATTCCACACCAGTTTGTCCAGATCCGGCTAGATGGAACCAGAAATATCCGGTTCTGTGGTGGCTAACTCAATCCAAGCTCTTGCTACAGCCTCAGAGATTGTTTGTGTTTTCTGGATAGTATCGATGGACTTTAGAGTTGTGAAGGCATTGTAGCATGTAACATTTTGCTTCTTGTTGGCAATTAGGTCTGGATCAAACCAGAAATAACCGGTTCTATTGTCGCGAACTGAATATCAGCTTTTAAAAAAGCCTGTGTGTTTGTTTGTGTTTTCTGGATATTAACTATTAACTTGAGAGATGGAATGAATTCTGGCGTGAAACATTTTGTTTTTCTGTTGGCTAACGCTAATTGGTTCCACATGGAGACACAACAGGTACGCATTCGAGTTTTCTGAGTAGAATGCTACAGAAACCAGGTTAAAAATGACATTTGTGTTTGTAAACATGACATTGAATCCACTTGCCCAAGAAAAAGACTTTGTTTTTCTCCAAAACCAGGTTGACTCTGCTTTTCTGGGTGCTTTGCAGATGAATTCCACACGAGTTTGTCCAGACAGGTCTGGATCTCACCAGAAATACCCGTATCTGTTCTGCCTAACTCAATCCCAGCTCTTGCTAAAGCCTCGGTGTTTGTTTCTGTTTTCTGGATATTTTCTATGAACTTTAGAGTTTTGCACGAATTTTACCAGGTAACAATGTGTTTTTTTGTCAGAAACTATATTTACTTCCACATGGAGACACACCAGGTACACATTCACTTTTTCTGAGTAGAATGCTACAGAAACCAGGTTAAAAAAGATATTTCTGTTTGCTAACATGACATTGAATCCACTTGCCCACGAAAAAGGCTTTGTGTTTCTCCAAAACCTGCTTGAATGTGTTTTTCGTGGTCCTTTGCACATGTATTCCACACGAGTTTGTCCAGATTGTCTGGATCTAACCAGAAATATCAGGTTCTTTTGTCGCTAAATGAATAGCGTGTGTTTGTTAGTTTTTTCGGAATATTAGCTATGAACTTGAGAGTTTGGAATGAATTCCGACATGAAACAATTTGTTTTTCTGTTGTCAAACGCTAATTGGATTCACATGGGGACACAACAGGTACACATTCGTGCTTTCTGAGTAAAAACCTGCAGAAACCAGGTTACAAATGATATTTGTGTTTGTAAACATGACATTGAATCCACTTGCCCACGAAAACAGACTTTGCTTTTCTCCAAAACCTGTTTCAATATTGTTTTCTGGGTCCTTTGCACAAGAATTCCACACAAGTTTGTCCAGATAGTTCTGGATCTAGCCAGAAATATCCGGTTCTGTGTGGCTAAATGAATATCAGCTTTTAAAACAGCCTGTGTGTTTTTTAGTGTTTTCTGGATATTATCTATGAGCTTTAGAGTATTGAATGAATTTTAGCATGTTACATTTTGTTTTTTTTGTTGGCAAACGCTAATTGGTTCCACATGGATACATAACCGTTACACATCAGTGTTTTCTGAGTAGAATGCTACAGAAACCAGGTTAAAAATGATATTTGTGTTTGCTAACATGATATTGAATCCACTTGCCCAAGAAAAAGACTTTGCTTTTCTCCAAAACCAGTTTGACTCTGTTTTTCTGGGTTCTTTACACATGAATGCCACAAGAGTTTGTCCAGATATATCTGGATCTAACCAGAAATATCCGGTTCTGTGTGGCTAAATGATATCTGATGTTAAAACAGCCTATGTGTTTGTTAGTGAATTCTGGATATTATCTATGAACGTTAGAGTTTTGATAAAATTTTAGCAAGTAACATTTTGTGTTTATGTTGGCAAAGGCTAATTGGTTCCACATGGAGACACAACAGGTACACATTCGAGTTTTCTGAGTAGAATGCTACAGAAACCTGGTTAAAAATGTTATTTGTGTTTGTAAACATGACATTGTATCAACTTGTCCAAGAAAAAGTCTTTGCTTTTCTCCAAAACCAGTTTGACTTTGCTTTTCTGGGTCCTTTGCACACGAATTCTCCACGAGTTTGTCCAGATAGGTCTGGATCAAACCAGAAATATCTGGTTCTGTTGTCGCTAAATGAATATCAGCTTTTAAAACAGCCTGTGTCTTTGTTTGCGTTTTCTGGATATTAACTATTAACTTGAGCGATGGAATGAATTCTGGCATGAAACATTTTGTTTTTCTGTTGGCTAACGCTAATTGGTTCCACATGGAGACACAACAGATACGTAGCTTATGGGTGTTCTGCGTCCTGGCTATAGAGGGATGCAGTTCACGGGAGTTCTGTATGCTAGTGGAGTGCAATGCTATTTCAGAGTTCTGTTGCCTGGCAATAGCATGACACAATGTGTGTAATATCTATATCCTTAGATAGAGCTTACAGGAGTTCTGACCCCTGAGGGTAGTGAGGTACAGCTTACACGAGTTCTGTATCTGAGGTGTGTAACGAAGCAGTATGTAAGAGTTCTGTAGCCTGGGAGTAGGCATTCATAATATGGGGGATTTCTGTAGCCTGACTCAGGGATGTGCAGCTTATATGATCCTGGATACAGGCTGTAGTGAGATTCAGTTCACGGGAGTTCTGTATGCTAGTGGAGTACAAAGGTGTTTCAGCGTTTTGTAGCCTGGGAATAGGCATACACAATGTGTGCAATGTCTGTAGCCTGAGTGTAGGAGAGAGTGCTTACAGGAGTTCTGTAAACTGAGTTTAGTCAAGTGCAGCGTACAAGAGTTCTGTATCTGTGGTGTGGATGTAAGCTCTTTGTAAGAGCTCTGTAGCCTGGGATTAGGCATTCACAATATGCGGGATTTCTGTAGAATGACTCTAGGAACCGCAGCTTATGGGCGTTCTGCGTCCTGGCTGTAGAGGAATGCAGTTCACGGGAGTCTGTATGCTAGTGGAGTGCAATGCTATTTCAGAGTTCTCTTAATGTGAATAGGATGACACAACGTGAGCAATATCTATATTTAGACAGAGCTTACAGGAGTTCTGTAACCTGAGTGTAGTGAGGTGCAGCTTACATGAGTTCTGTATCTGAGGTGTGTTACGAAGAAGTTTGTAAGAGTTCTGTAGCCTGGGAGTAGGCATTCATAATATGCGGGATTTCTGTAGCCTGACTCAGGTATGTGCAGCTTATAGGAATCCTCGATCAGGCTGTAGAGAGATTCAGTTCACGGTATCTCTGTATGGTAGTGGAGTACAAAGCTGTTTCAGCATTTTGTAGCCTGGGAATAGGCATACACAATGTGCGCAATGTCTGTAGCCTGAGTGTAGGAGACAGTGCATACAGGAGTTCTCTAACCTGAGTTTATTCAACTGCAGCGTACATGAGTTCTGTATCGGAGGGGTGGTATGAAGCAGTTTGGAAGAGTTCTGTAGCCTGGGAGTAGGCATTCGCAATATGAGGGATTTCTGTAGTCTGACTCTGGGATGTGCAGCTTAAGGGCATTCTGCGTCCTGGCTATAGAGGTATGCAGTTCACAGGAATTGCATTCGCAATATGCAGGATTTCTGTCGCTTGTCTATAGGAAACGCAACTTATGATCGGTCTGCTTCCTGGCTTTAGAGAGATTCAGCTCTCAGGAGTTCTGTATGCCTGTGGAGTACAAAGCTTTTTCAGCGGTGTGTATCCTGGGAGTAGGCATACACAGTGTGCGCAATGTCTGCAGCCTGAGTGTAGGAGACAGAGCTTACAGGATTTCTGTAACCTGAGTGTAGTCAGATGCAGCTTACATGAGTTCTGTATTACAGATGTGGAACGAAGCAGTTTGGAAGAGTTCTGTAGCCTTGGAGAAGGGATTCGCAACATGCGGGATTTCTGTAGCCTGTCTTTAGGAAACTCAGCTTATGGTCGGTCTGCTTCCTGGCTGTAGAGAGATTAAGTTCATGGTAGTTCTGTATGCTAGTGGAGTACAAAGCTGTTTCAGTGGTCTGTAACCTGGGAATAGGATGACACAATGTGCGCAATGTCTGTAGCCTGAGTGTAGGAGACAGCCTTACAGAAGTTCTGTAACCTGAGTATAGTCAGATGCAGCGTACATGAATTCTGTATCGGAGGTGTGGATGTAAGCTCTTTGTAAGAGTTCTGTAGCCTAGGATTACGCATTCGCAATATGCGGGATTTCTGTAGCCCAACTCTAGGATAAGCAGCTTATGGGCATTCTGCGTCCTGACTGTAGAGGTATGCAGTTCACAGGAATGCTGTATGCTAGTGGAGTGCAAAGCTGTTTCAGCGTTCTGTAGCCTGGGAATAGGCATACACAATGTGCGCAATATCTATGTCCTTAGACAGAGATTACAGGAATTCTGTAACCTGAGTTTAGTCAGATGCAGCTTATATGAGTTCTGTATCTGAGGTGTGTAATGAAGCAGTTTGTAAGAGTTCTGTAGCCTGGGAGTAGGCATTCGCAATATGCGGGATTTTTGTAGCCTGACACGGGATGTGCAGCTTAGAGGAATCCTCGATCAGGCTGTAGAGATATTCAGTTCACGGGAGGTGTGTATGCTAGTGGAGTACAAAGCAGTTTCAGCGGTCTGTAGCCTGGGAATAGGCATACACAATGTGCGCAATGTTGTAGCCTGAGTGTAGGAGACAGAGCTTAAAGGAGTTCTGTAACCTGAGTGTAGTGATTTAGAGCATACGTGAGTTTCCCATCGGAGTTGTGAATCGAAGCAGTTATTAAGGGTTCTGTAGCCTGGGAGTAGACATTCGCAATATGAGGGATTTCTGTAGCCTGTCTATAGGAAACGCAGCTTATGATTGGTCTGCGTCATTACGTTAGAGAGATTCAGTTCACATGAGTTCTGTATGCTAGTGGAGAACAAAGCTGTTTCTCTGGTCTGTATCCTGGGAATAGGCATACACACTGTGCGCAATGTCCATAGCTTGAGTGTAGGAGACAGAGCTTACAAGAGTTATGTAAGCTGAGTGTAGTCAGATGCAGCTTATATGAGTTCTGTATTACAGATGTGGAACGAAGCAGTTTGGAAGAGTTCTGTAGCCTGGGAGTAGGGATTCGCAATATGCGGGATTTCTGTAGCATGTCTATAGCAAACGCAGCTTATGGTCGGTCTGCTTCCTGGCTGTAGAGAAATTCAGTTCACGGGAGTTCTGTATGCTAGTGGAGTACAAAGCTGTTTCAGCGGTCTGTAGCCTTAGAATAGGCCTACACAATGTGCACAATGTCTTTAGCCTGAGTGAAGGAGACATAGATTACAGGAGTTCTGTAAGCTGAGTGTAGTCAGATGCAGCTTACATGAGTTCTGTATCAGAGGTGTGGATGTAAGCAGTTTGGAAGAGTTCTGTAGCCTGGGATTAGGCATTCGCAATATGCGGGATTTCTGTAGCCTCACTCTAGGATGTGCAGCTTATGGGCGTTCTGCTTCCTGGCTGTAGAGAGATGCAGTTCACGGGAGTTCTATATGCTAGTGGAGTGCAATGCTATTTCAGAGTTCTGTTGCCTGGGAATAGGATGACACCATGTGTGCAATGTCTGTATCCTTAGACAGAGCTTACAGGAGTTCTCTAACCTGAGTGTATGAATGCAGCTTACATGATTTCTCTATCGGATTTGTTTAACAAAGCAGTTTGGAAGAGTTCTATAGCCTGGGAGTTGGGATTCGCAATATGCGGGATTACTGTAGCCTGATTCTGGGATGTGCAGCTTTTAGGAATTCTGGATACAGGCTGTAGAGAGATTAAGTTCATTTGAGTTCTGTATGCTAGTGGAGTGCAAAGATGTTTCAGCGTTCTGTAGCCTGGGAATACTCTTACAGAATGTGCGCAATGTCTGTAGCCTCAGTGTAGGAGACAGAGCGTACAGGATTTCTGTTACCTGAGTGTAGTTATTTACAGCATACATGAGTTCTGTATCGGAGGTGTGGATGTAAGCAGTTTGGAAGCGTTCTGTAGCCTGGGAACAGGCATTCGCAATATGCCGGATTTCTGTAGCCTGTCTTTAGGAAACGCGGTTTATGGTCGGTCTGCTTCCTGGCTGTAGAGAGATTCAGTTCATGGAAGTTCTGTATGCTAGTGGTGTACTAGCTGTTTCAGCGGTCTGTAGCCTGGGAATAGGCATACACAATGTGTGCAATGTCTGTAGCCTGAGTGTAGGAGACAGCCTTACAGGAGTACTGTAACCTTAGTTTAGTCAGATGCAGCGTACATGAGTTCTATATCAGAGTTGTGGATGTAAGGTCTTTGTAAGAGTTCTGTAGCTTAGGATTAAGCATTCGCAATATGAGGGATATCTGTAGCCTGACTCTAGGATGCGCAGCTTATGGGCGTAATGCGTCGTGGCTATAGAGGGATGCCGTTCACGGGAGTTCTGTATGCTAGTGGAGTGCAATGTTATTTCAGAGTTCTGTTGCCTGGGAATAGCATGACACAATGTGTGTAATATCTATATCCTAAGACAGAGCTTACAGGAGTTCTGTAACCAGAGTGTGGTGAGGTGCAGCTTACATGAGTTCTGTATCTGAGGTGTGGAAAGAAGCAGTTTGTAAGAGTTCTTCAGCCTGGGAGTAGGTATTCGCAATATGCGGGATTTCTGTAGCCTGACTCTGGGATGTGCAGCTTATAGGAACTCTGCATACACGTTGTAGAGACATTCAGTTCACGGCAGTTCTGTATGCTAGTGGAGTGCAAAGCTGTTTCAGCGGTCTGTAGCATGGGAATAGGCATACACAATGTGCACAATGTCTGTAGCCTCGGTGTAGGAGACAGAGCTTACAAGAGTTCTGTAACCTAAGTGTAGTGATTTAGAGCATACATGAGTTCCACATCGGAGGTGTGGATCGAAGCAGTTAGGAAGAGTTCTGTAGCCTCGAATTAGGCATTCGCAATATTCAGGAGTTCTGTCGCTTGTCTATAGGAAACGCAATTTATGATCGGTCTCCTTCCTGGCTTTAGAGAGATTCAGCTCTCAGGAGTTCTGTATGCCTGTGGAGTACAAAGCTGTTTCAGTGGCCTGTATCCTGGGAGTAGGCATACACAATGTGTGCAATGTCTGTAGCCTGAGTGTAGGAGACAGAGCTTACAGGAGTTCTGTAACCTGAGTGTAGTCAGATGCAGCGTACTTGCGTTCTGTATCGGAAGTGTGGATGTAAGCTCTTTGTAAGAGTTCTGTAGCCTGGGATTAGGAATTTCTGTAGCCCGACTCTAGGGTGCGCAGCTTATGGGCATTCTGCGTCCTGGATGTAGAGGGATGCAGTTCACGGGAGTTCTGTATGCTAGTGGAGTACAAAGCTGTTTCAGCGGTCTGTAGCCTGGGAATAGGCATACACAATGTGCACAATGTCTGTAGCCTGAGTGTAGGACTCAGAGCTTACAAGAGTTATGTAAGCTGAGTGTAGTCAGATGCAGCTTATATGAGTTCTTTTTTTATTATTTTTTTATATAAAGCTTTTATTTAAAGAATATAAATTTACAAAGAACAGCTTATGGATCACAATGGCTCCCCCCAACAACCTCCCTCCCTCCCCCTACCCTCCCCTCTCCCACTCCCTCCCCCCCTCCGCCCACATCAAGATTCATTTTCGATTCTCTTTATACACAGAAGATCAATTTAGTACATATTACGTAAAGATTTCAACGGTTTGCCCTCGCATAGAGACACAAAATGATAATACACTTGCCCAAGAAAAAGACTTTGCTTTTCTCCAAAACCAGGTTGACTCTGCTTTTCTGGGTGCTTTGCACACCAATTCCACACCCCTCTGTCCAGATAGTGTTGGATGAAACCAGTAATATCCGGTTCTGAGGGGGCTAACTCAATCCCAGCTCTTGCTACAGCTTCTGTGTTTGCTTGTGTTTTGTTGATGGTATCTGTGGACTTTAGAGTTGTGAATGCATTTTAGCATGTAACAGTTTGTTTTTTCTGCCATACTCTAATTCGTTTCACATGGAAACACAATAGGTACACGTTCGTGTGTTCTGAGTAAAAACCTGCAGAAACCAGGTTACAAATGATATTTGTGCTTGTAAGCATGACATCGAATCCACTTACCCAAGAAAAATACTTTGCTTTTCTCCAAAACCAGGTTGACTCTGCTTTTCTGGGTTCTTTGCACACCGATTCCACACCCCTTTGTCCAGATAGTGTTGGATGAAACCAGAAATATCCGGTGCTGAGGGGACTAACTCAATCCCAGCTCTTGCTACAGCTTCTGTGTTTGCTTGTGTTTTGTTGAGAGTATCTATGGACTTTAGAGTTGTGAATGCATTGTAGCATGTAACATTTTGTTTTCTGTTGGCAAACGCTAATTGGTTTCACATGGAGACACAACAGGTACACATTTGTGTTTTCTGAGTAAAAAGCTGCAGAAACCAGGTTACAAATGATATTTGTGTTTGTAAACATGACATTGAATCCCCTTCCCCAGAAAAAGACTTTGCTTTTCTCCAAAACCAGGTTGACTCTGCTTTTCTGGGTGCTTTGCACACCAATTCCACACCCCTTTGTCCAGATAGGTCTGGATGGAACCAGAAATATCCGGTTCTGATAGGGCTAACTCAATCCCAGCTCTTGCTAGAGTTTCTGCATTTACTTGTGTTTTCTTAATAGTATCTGTGGACTTTAGAGTTGTGAATGCATTGTAGCATTTAACATTTTGTTTTCTGTTGCCAAACACTAATTGGTTTCACATGCAGACACAACAGGTACACATTCGTGTTTTCTGAGCAAAAAGCTGCAGAAACCAGGTTACAAATGATATTTGTGTTTGTAAACATGACATTGAATCCACTTGCCCAAGAAAAAGACTTTGCTTTTCTCCAAAACCAGGTTGACTCTGCATTTCTGGGTGCTTTGCACACCAACTCCACAGAAGTTTGTCCGGATAGGGCTGCATGAAACCAGAAATATTCGGTTCTGTGGTGGCTAACTCAATCCCAGCTCTTGCTACAGCTTCTGTGTGTGCTTGTGTTTTCTCGATAGCATCTGTGGACTTTAGAGTTGTGAATGCATTGTAGCATGTAACATTTTGTTTTTCTGTTGGCAAACGCTAATAGGTTTCACATGCAGACACAACAGGTACACATTTGTGTTTTCTGAGTAAAAAGCTGCAGAAACCATGTTAAAAATGATATTTGTGTTTGTAAACATGACATTGAATCCACTTGCCCAAGAAAAAGACTTTGCTTTTCTCCAAAACCAGGTTGACTCTGCTTTTCTGGGTGCTTTGCACACCAATTCCACACCAGTTTGTCCAGATAGGTCTGGATGGAACCAGAAATATCTGGTTCTGTGGTGGCTAACTCAATGCCAGCTCTTGCTACAGCTTCTGAGTGTGCTTGTGTTTTCTCGATAGTATCTGTGGACTTTAGAGTTGTGAATGCATTGTAGCGTGTAACATTTTTTTTTCTGTTGGCAAACTTTAATTGGTTTCACATGGAGACACAACAGGTACACATTTGTGTTTTCTGAGAAAAAAGCTGCAGAAACCTGGTTACAAATGATATTTGTGTTTGTAAACATGACATTGCATCTACTTGCCCAAGAAAAAGACTTTGCTTTTTTCCAAAACCAGGTTGACTCTGCTTATCTGGGTGCTTTGCACACAACACCCCAAAACTTTGTCTGGATAGGGCTGGATGAAACCAGAAATATCTGGTTCTGTGGTGGTTAACTCAGTGCCAGCTCTTGCTAGCGAATCTGCATTTACTTGTGTTTCCTTAATAGTATCTGTGGACTTTAGAGTTGTGAATGCTTTGTAGCATGTAACATTTTGTTTTCTGTTGCCAAACACTAATTGGTTTCACATGCAGACACAACAGGTACACATTCCTGTTTTCTGAGCAAAAAGCTGCAGAAACCAGGTTAAAAATGATATTTGTGTTTGTAAACATGACATTGAATCCACTTGCCAAAGAAAAAGACTTTGCTTTTCTCCAAAACCAGGTTGACTCTGCATTTCTGGGTGCTTTGCACACCAACTCCACAGCAGTTTGTCCGGATAGGGCTGGATGAAACCAGAAATTTCCTGTTCTGTTTTGGCTAACTCAGTGCCAGCTCTTGCTAAAGTTTCTGTGTTTCCTTGTGTTTTCTTGATAGTATCTGTGGACTTTAGAGTTGTGAATGCATTGTAGCATGTAACATTTTGTTTTTATGTTGGCAAACGCTAATAGGTTTCACATGGAGACACAAGAGGTACACATTTGTGTTTTCTGATTAAAACCTGCAGAAACCAGGTTACAAATGATATTTGTGTTTGTAAACATGACATTGAATCCACTTGCCCAAGAAAACGACTGCTTTTCTTCAAAACCAGGTTGACTATGCTTTTCTGGGTGCTTTGCACACCAACTCCACACCAGTTTTTCCGGATAGGGCTGGATGAAGCCAGAAATATCCGGTTCTGAGGTGGCTTACGGAATCCCAGCTCTTGCTACAGTTTCTGTGTTTATTGTTGTTTGTCGATAGTATCTGTGGACTTTAGAGTTGTGAATGCATTGTAGCATGTAACATTTTGTTTTTCTGTTGGCAAACGCTAATTGGTTTCACATGGAGAAACAACAGGTACACGTTCATGTTTTCTGAGTAAAAAGCTGCAGAAACCAGGTTACAAATGATATTTGTGTTTGTAAACATGACATTGAATCCACTTGCCCAAGAAAAAGACTTTGCTTTTCTCCAAAACCAGGTTGACTCTGCTTTTCTGGGTGCTTTGCACACCAACTCCACACCAGTTTTTCCAGATAGGGCTGCCTGAAACCAGAATTATACGGTTCTGTGGTGGCTAACTCAATCCCAGCTCTTGCTACAGCTTCTGTGGGTGCTTGTGTTTTCTCGATAGCATCTGTGGACTTTAGAGTGTGAATGCATTGTAGCATGTAACATTTTGTTTTTCTGTTGGCAAATGCTAATAGGTTTCTCATGCAGACACAACAGGTACACATTTGTGTTTTCAGAGTAAAAAGCTGCAGAAACCAGGTTACAAATGATATTTGTGTTTGTAAACATGAGATTGAATCCACTTGCCCAAGAAAAAGACTTTGCTTTTCTCCAAAACCAGGATGACTCTGCTTTTCTGGGTGCTTTGCACACCAACTCCACACCAGTTTTTCCGGATAGGGCTGGATGAAACCAGAAATATCCGGTTCTGATAGGGCTAACTCAATCCCAGCTCTTGCTAGAGTTTCTGCATTTACTTGTGTTTTCTTAATAGTATCTGTGGACTTTAGAGTTGTGACTGCATTGTAGCATGTAACATTTTGTTTTCTGTTGCCAAACACTAATAGGTTTCACATGCAGACACAACAGGTACACATTCGTGTTTTCTGAGCAAAAAGCTGCAGAAACCAGGTTACAAATGATATTTGTGTTTGTAAACATGACATTGAATCCACTTGCCCAAGAAAAAGACTTTGCTTTTCTCCAAAACCAGGTTGACTCTGCTTTTCTGGGTGCTTTGCACACCAACTCCACAGCAGTTTGTCCGGATAGGGCTGCATGAAACCAGAAATATTCCGTTCTGTGGTGGCTAACTCAATCCCAGCTCTTATTACAGCTTCTGTGTGTGCTTGTGTTTTCTCGATAGCATCTGTGGACTTTAGAGTTGTGAATGCATTGTAGCATGTAACATTTTGTTTTTCTGTTGGCAAACGCTAATAGGTTTCACATGCAGACACAACAGGTACACATTTGTGTTTTCTGAGTAAAAAGCTGCAGAAACCAGGTTACAAATGATATTTGTGTTTGTAAACATGACATTGAATCCACTTGCCCAAGAAAAAGACTTTGCTTTTCTCCAAAACCAGGTTGACTCTGCTTTGCTGGGTGCTTTGCACACCAACTCCACACCAGTTTGTCCAGATAGGTCTGGATGGAACCAGAAATATCTGGTTCTGTGGTGGCTAACTCAATGCCAGCTCTTGCTACAGCTTCTGAGTTTGCTTGTGTTTTCTCGATAGTATCTGTGGACTTTAGAGTTGTGAATGCATTGTAGCGTGTAACATTTTTTTTTTCTGTTGGCAAACGTTAATTGGTTTCACATGAGACACAACAGGTACACATTTGTGTTTTCTGAGTAAAAAGCTGCAGAAACCTGGTTACAAATGATATTTGTGTTTGTAAACATGACATTGCATCTACTTGCCCAAGAAAAAGACTTTGCTTTTTTCCAAAACCAGGTTGACTCTGCTTATCTGGGTGCTTTGCACACAACACCCCAAAACTTTGTCCGGATAGGGCTGGATGAAACCAGAAATATCTGGTTCTGTGGTGGTTAACTCAGTGCCAGCTCTTGCTAGCGAATCTGCATTTACTTGTGTTTTCTTAATAGTATCTGTGGACTTTAGAGTTGTGAATGCTTTGTAGCATGTAACATTTTGTTTTCTGTTGCCAAACACTAATTGGTTTCACATTCAGACACAACAGGTACACATTCCTGTTTTCTGAGCAAAAAGCTGCAGAAACCAGGTTACAAATGATATTTGTGTTTGTAAACATGACATTGAATCCACTTGCCCAAGAAAAAGACTTTGCTTTTCTCCAAAACCAGGATGACTCTGCTTTTCTGGGTGCTTTGCACGCCAACTCCACAGCAGTTTGTCCGGATAGGGCTGCATGAAACCAGAAATATCTGGTTCTGTGGTGGTTCACTCAGTGCCAGCTCTTGCTAGCGAATCTGCATTTACTTGTGTTTTCTTAATAGTATCTGTGGACTTTAGAGTTGTGAATGCTTTGTAGCATGTAACATTTTGTTTTCTGTTGCCAAACACTAATTGGTTTCACATGCAGACACAACAGGTACATATTCCTGTTTTCTGAGCAAAAAGCTGCAGAAACCAGGTTAAAAATGATATTTGTGTTTGTAAACATGACATTGAATCCACTTGCCAAAGAAAAAGACTTTGCTTTTCTCCAAAACCAGGTTGACTCTGCATTTCTGGGTGCTTTGCACACGAATTACACACCAGTTTGTCCGGATAGGGCTGGATGAAACCAGAAATTTCCTGTTCTGTTTTGGCTAACTCAGTGCCAGCTCTTGCTAAAGTTTCTGTGTTTCCTTGTGTTTTCTTGATAGTATCTGTGGACTTTAGAGTTGTGAATGCATTGTAGCATGTAACATTTTGTTTTTATGTTGGCAAACGCTAATAGGTTTCACATGGAGACACAAGAGGTACACATTTGTGTTTTCTGATTAAAACCTGCAGAAACCAGGTTACAAATGATATTTGTGTTTGTAAACATGACATTGAATCCACTTGCCCAAGAAAACGACTGCTTTTCTTCAAAACCAGGTTGACTATGCTTTTCTGGGTGCTTTGCACACCAACTCCACACCAGTTTTTCCGGATAGGGCTGGATGAAGCCAGAAATATCCGGTTCTGAGGTGGCTTACGGAATCCCAGCTCTTGCTACAGTTTCTGTGTTTATTGTTGTTTGTCGATAGTATCTGTGGACTTTAGAGTTGTGAATGCATTGTAGCATGTAACATTTTGTTTTTCTGTTGGCAAACGCTAATTGGTTTCACATGGAGAAACAACAGGTACACGTTCATGTTTTCTGAGTAAAAAGCTGCAGAAACCAGGTTACAAATGATATTTGTGTTTGTAAACATGACATTGAATCCACTTGCCCAAGAAAAAGAATTTTGTTTTCTCCAAAACCAGGTTGACTCTGCTTTTCTGGGTGCTTTGCACACCAACTCCACACCAGTTTTTCCAGATAGGGCTGCCTGAAACCAGAATTATACGGTTCTGTGGTGGCTAACTCAATCCCAGCTCTTGCTACAGCTTCTGTGGGTGCTTGTGTTTTCTCGATAGCATCTGTGGACTTTAGAGTGTGAATGCATTGTAGCATGTAACATTTTGTTTTTCTGTTGGCAAATGCTAATAGGTTTCTCATGCAGACACAACAGGTACACATTTGTGTTTTCAGAGTAAAAAGCTGCAGAAACCAGGTTACAAATGATATTTGTGTTTGTAAACATGACATTGAATCCACTTGCCCAAGAAAAAGAATTTGCTTTTCTCCAAAACCAGGATGACTCTGCTTTTCTGGGTGCTTTGCACACCAACTCCACACCAGTTTTTCCGGATAGGGCTGGATGAAACCAGAAATATCCGGTTCTGTGGTGGTTCACTCAGTGCCAGCTCTTGCTAGCGAATCTGCATTTACTTGTGTTTTCTTAATAGTATCTGTGGACTTTAGAGTTGTGAATGCTTTGTAGCATGTAACATTTTGTTTTCTGTTGCCAAATCCTAATTGGTTTCACATGCAGACACAACAGGTACACATTCGTGTTTTCTGAGCAAAAAGCTGCAGAAACCAGGTTAAAAATGATAGTTTTGTTTGTAAACATGACATTGAATCCACTTCCCCAAGAAAAAGACTTTGCTTTTCTCCAAAACCAGGTTGACTCTGCTTTTCTGGGTGCTTTGCACACCAACTCCACAGCAGTTTGTCCGGATAGGGCTGCATGAAACCAGAAATATTCGGTTCTGTGGTGGCTAACTCAATCCCAGCTCTTGCTACAGCTTCTGTGTGTGCTTGTGTTTTCTCGATAGCATCTGTGGACTTTAGAGTTGTGAATGCATTGTAGCATGTAACATTTTGTTTTTCTGTTGGCAAACGCTAATAGGTTTCACATGCAGACACAACAGGTACACATTTGTGTTTTCTGAGTAAAAAGCTGCAGAAACCAGGTTACAAATGATATTTGTGTTTGTAAACATGACATTGAATCCACTTGCCCAAGAAAAAGACTTTGCTTTTCTCCAAAACCAGGTTGACTCTGCTTTTCTGGGTGCTTTGCACACCAACTCCACACCAGTTTGTCCAGATAGGTCTGGATGGAACCAGAAATATCTGGTTCTGTGGTGGCTAACTCAATGCCAGCTCTTGCTACAGCTTCTGAGTTTGCTTGTGTTTTCTCGATAGTATCTGTGGACTTTAGAGTTGTGAATGCATTGTAGCGTGTAACATTTTTTTTTTCTGTTGGCAAACGTTAATTGGTTTCACATGGAGACACAACAGGTACACATTTGTGTTTTCTGAGTAAAAAGCTGCAGAAACCTGGTTACAAATGATATTTGTGTTTGTAAACATGACATTGCATCTACTTGCCCAAGAAAAAGACTTTGCTTTTTTCCAAAACCAGGTTGACTCTGCTTATCTGGGTGCTTTGCACACAACACCCCAAAACTTTGTCCGGATAGGGCTGGATGAAACCAGAAATATCTGGTTCTGTGGTGGTTAACTCAGTGCCAGCTCTTGCTAGCGAATCTGCATTTACTTGTGTTTCCTTAATAGTATCTGTGGACTTTAGAGTTGTGAATGCTTTGTAGCATGTAACATTTTGTTTTCTGTTGCCAAACACTAATTGGTTTCACATGCAGACACAACAGGTACACATTCCTGTTTTCTGAGCAAAAAGCTGCAGAAACCAGGTTAAAAATGATATTTGTGTTTGTAAACATGACATTGAATCCACTTGCCAAAGAAAAAGACTTTGCTTTTCTCCAAAACCAGGTTGACTCTGCATTTCTGGGTGCTTTGCACACCAACTCCACAGCAGTTTGTCCGGATAGGGCTGGATGAAACCAGAAATTTCCTGTTCTGTTTTGGCTAACTCAGTGCCAGCTCTTGCTAAAGTTTCTGTGTTTCCTTGTGTTTTCTTGATAGTATCTGTGGACTTTAGAGTTGTGAATGCATTGTAGCATGTAACATTTTGTTTTTATGTTGGCAAACGCTAATAGGTTTCACATGGAGACACAAGAGGTACACATTTGTGTTTTCTGATTAAAACCTGCAGAAACCAGGTTACAAATGATATTTGTGTTTGTAAACATGACATTGAATCCACTTGCCCAAGAAAACGACTGCTTTTCTTCAAAACCAGGTTGACTATGCTTTTCTGGGTGCTTTGCACACCAACTCCACACCAGTTTTTCCGGATAGGGCTGGATGAAGCCAGAAATATCCGGTTCTGAGGTGGCTTACGGAATCCCAGCTCTTGCTACAGTTTCTGTGTTTATTGTTGTTTGTCGATAGTATCTGTGGACTTTAGAGTTGTGAATGCATTGTAGCATGTAACATTTTGTTTTTCTGTTGGCAAACGCTAATTGGTTTCACATGGAGAAACAACAGGTACACGTTCATGTTTTCTGAGTAAAAAGCTGCAGAAACCAGGTTACAAATGATATTTGTGTTTGTAAACATGACATTGAATCCACTTGCCCAAGAAAAAGACTTTGCTTTTCTCCAAAACCAGGTTGACTCTGCTTTTCTGGGTGCTTTGCACACCAACTCCACACCAGTTTTTCCAGATAGGGCTGCCTGAAACCAGAATTATACGGTTCTGTGGTGGCTAACTCAATCCCAGCTCTTGCTACAGCTTCTGTGGGTGCTTGTGTTTTCTCGATAGCATCTGTGGACTTTAGAGTGTGAATGCATTGTAGCATGTAACATTTTGTTTTTCTGTTGGCAAATGCTAATAGGTTTCTCATGCAGACACAACAGGTACACATTTGTGTTTTCAGAGTAAAAAGCTGCAGAAACCAGGTTACAAATGATATTTGTGTTTGTAAACATGAGATTGAATCCACTTGCCCAAGAAAAAGACTTTGCTTTTCTCCAAAACCAGGATGACTCTGCTTTTCTGGGTGCTTTGCACACCAACTCCACACCAGTTTTTCCGGATAGGGCTGGATGAAACCAGAAATATCCGGTTCTGATAGGGCTAACTCAATCCCAGCTCTTGCTAGAGTTTCTGCATTTACTTGTGTTTTCTTAATAGTATCTGTGGACTTTAGAGTTGTGACTGCATTGTAGCATGTAACATTTTGTTTTCTGTTGCCAAACACTAATAGGTTTCACATGCAGACACAACAGGTACACATTCGTGTTTTCTGAGCAAAAAGCTGCAGAAACCAGGTTACAAATGATATTTGTGTTTGTAAACATGACATTGAATCCACTTGCCCAAGAAAAAGACTTTGCTTTTCTCCAAAACCAGGTTGACTCTGCTTTTCTGGGTGCTTTGCACACCAACTCCACAGCAGTTTGTCCGGATAGGGCTGCATGAAACCAGAAATATTCCGTTCTGTGGTGGCTAACTCAATCCCAGCTCTTGCTACAGCTTCTGTGTGTGCTTGTGTTTTCTCGATAGCATCTGTGGACTTTAGAGTTGTGAATGCATTGTAGCATGTAACATTTTGTTTTTCTGTTGGCAAACGCTAATAGGTTTCACATGCAGACACAACAGGTACACATTTGTGTTTTCTGAGTAAAAAGCTGCAGAAACCAGGTTACAAATGATATTTGTGTTTGTAAACATGACATTGAATCCACTTGCCCAAGAAAAAGACTTTGCTTTTCTCCAAAACCAGGTTGACTCTGCTTTGCTGGGTGCTTTGCACACCAACTCCACACCAGTTTGTCCAGATAGGTCTGGATGGAACCAGAAATATCTGGTTCTGTGGTGGCTAACTCAATGCCAGCTCTTGCTACAGCTTCTGAGTTTGCTTGTGTTTTCTCGATAGTATCTGTGGACTTTAGAGTTGTGAATGCATTGTAGCGTGTAACATTTTTTTTTTCTGTTGGCAAACGTTAATTGGTTTCACATGAGACACAACAGGTACACATTTGTGTTTTCTGAGTAAAAAGCTGCAGAAACCTGGTTACAAATGATATTTGTGTTTGTAAACATGACATTGCATCTACTTGCCCAAGAAAAAGACTTTGCTTTTTTCCAAAACCAGGTTGACTCTGCTTATCTGGGTGCTTTGCACACAACACCCCAAAACTTTGTCCGGATAGGGCTGGATGAAACCAGAAATATCTGGTTCTGTGGTGGTTAACTCAGTGCCAGCTCTTGCTAGCGAATCTGCATTTACTTGTGTTTTCTTAATAGTATCTGTGGACTTTAGAGTTGTGAATGCTTTGTAGCATGTAACATTTTGTTTTCTGTTGCCAAACACTAATTGGTTTCACATTCAGACACAACAGGTACACATTCCTGTTTTCTGAGCAAAAAGCTGCAGAAACCAGGTTACAAATGATATTTGTGTTTGTAAACATGACATTGAATCCACTTGCCCAAGAAAAAGACTTTGCTTTTCTCCAAAACCAGGATGACTCTGCTTTTCTGGGTGCTTTGCACGCCAACTCCACAGCAGTTTGTCCGGATAGGGCTGCATGAAACCAGAAATATCTGGTTCTGTGGTGGTTCACTCAGTGCCAGCTCTTGCTAGCGAATCTGCATTTACTTGTGTTTTCTTAATAGTATCTGTGGACTTTAGAGTTGTGAATGCTTTGTAGCATGTAACATTTTGTTTTCTGTTGCCAAACACTAATTGGTTTCACATGCAGACACAACAGGTACATATTCCTGTTTTCTGAGCAAAAAGCTGCAGAAACCAGGTTAAAAATGATATTTGTGTTTGTAAACATGACATTGAATCCACTTGCCAAAGAAAAAGACTTTGCTTTTCTCCAAAACCAGGTTGACTCTGCATTTCTGGGTGCTTTGCACACGAATTACACACCAGTTTGTCCGGATAGGGCTGGATGAAACCAGAAATTTCCTGTTCTGTTTTGGCTAACTCAGTGCCAGCTCTTGCTAAAGTTTCTGTGTTTCCTTGTGTTTTCTTGATAGTATCTGTGGACTTTAGAGTTGTGAATGCATTGTAGCATGTAACATTTTGTTTTTATGTTGGCAAACGCTAATAGGTTTCACATGGAGACACAAGAGGTACACATTTGTGTTTTCTGATTAAAACCTGCAGAAACCAGGTTACAAATGATATTTGTGTTTGTAAACATGACATTGAATCCACTTGCCCAAGAAAACGACTGCTTTTCTTCAAAACCAGGTTGACTATGCTTTTCTGGGTGCTTTGCACACCAACTCCACACCAGTTTTTCCGGATAGGGCTGGATGAAGCCAGAAATATCCGGTTCTGAGGTGGCTTACGGAATCCCAGCTCTTGCTACAGTTTCTGTGTTTATTGTTGTTTGTCGATAGTATCTGTGGACTTTAGAGTTGTGAATGCATTGTAGCATGTAACATTTTGTTTTTCTGTTGGCAAACGCTAATTGGTTTCACATGGAGAAACAACAGGTACACGTTCATGTTTTCTGAGTAAAAAGCTGCAGAAACCAGGTTACAAATGATATTTGTGTTTGTAAACATGACATTGAATCCACTTGCCCAAGAAAAAGACTTTTGTTTTCTCCAAAACCAGGTTGACTCTGCTTTTCTGGGTGCTTTGCACACCAACTCCACACCAGTTTTTCCAGATAGGGCTGCCTGAAACCAGAATTATACGGTTCTGTGGTGGCTAACTCAATCCCAGCTCTTGCTACAGCTTCTGTGGGTGCTTGTGTTTTCTCGATAGCATCTGTGGACTTTAGAGTGTGAATGCATTGTAGCATGTAACATTTTGTTTTTCTGTTGGCAAATGCTAATAGGTTTCTCATGCAGACACAACAGGTACACATTTGTGTTTTCAGAGTAAAAAGCTGCAGAAACCAGGTTACAAATGATATTTGTGTTTGTAAACATGACATTGAATCCACTTGCCCAAGAAAAAGACTTTGCTTTTCTCCAAAACCAGGATGACTCTGCTTTTCTGGGTGCTTTGCACACCAACTCCACACCAGTTTTTCCGGATAGGGCTGGATGAAACCAGAAATATCCGGTTCTGTGGTGGTTCACTCAGTGCCAGCTCTTGCTAGCGAATCTGCATTTACTTGTGTTTTCTTAATAGTATCTGTGGACTTTAGAGTTGTGAATGCTTTGTAGCATGTAACATTTTGTTTTCTGTTGCCAAATCCTAATTGGTTTCACATGCAGACACAACAGGTACACATTCGTGTTTTCTGAGCAAAAAGCTGCAGAAACCAGGTTAAAAATGATAGTTTTGTTTGTAAACATGACATTGAATCCACTTCCCCAAGAAAAAGACTTTGCTTTTCTCCAAAACCAGGTTGACTCTGCTTTTCTGGGTGCTTTGCACACCAACTCCACAGCAGTTTGTCCGGATAGGGCTGCATGAAACCAGAAATATTCGGTTCTGTGGTGGCTAACTCAATCCCAGCTCTTGCTACAGCTTCTGTGTGTGCTTGTGTTTTCTCGATAGCATCTGTGGACTTTAGAGTTGTGAATGCATTGTAGCATGTAACATTTTGTTTTTCTGTTGGCAAACGCTAATAGGTTTCACATGCAGACACAACAGGTACACATTTGTGTTTTCTGAGTAAAAAGCTGCAGAAACCAGGTTACAAATGATATTTGTGTTTGTAAACATGACATTGAATCCACTTGCCCAAGAAAAAGACTTTGCTTTTCTCCAAAACCAGGTTGACTCTGCTTTTCTGGGTGCTTTGCACACCAACTCCACACCAGTTTGTCCAGATAGGTCTGGATGGAACCAGAAATATCTGGTTCTGTGGTGGCTAACTCAATGCCAGCTCTTGCTACAGCTTCTGAGTTTGCTTGTGTTTTCTCGATAGTATCTGTGGACTTTAGAGTTGTGAATGCATTGTAGCGTGTAACATTTTTTTTTTCTGTTGGCAAACGTTAATTGGTTTCACATGGAGACACAACAGGTACACATTTGTGTTTTCTGAGTAAAAAGCTGCAGAAACCTGGTTACAAATGATATTTGTGTTTGTAAACATGACATTGCATCTACTTGCCCAAGAAAAAGACTTTGCTTTTTTCCAAAACCAGGTTGACTCTGCTTATCTGGGTGCTTTGCACACAACACCCCAAAACTTTGTCCGGATAGGGCTGGATGAAACCAGAAATATCTGGTTCTGTGGTGGTTAACTCAGTGCCAGCTCTTGCTAGCGAATCTGCATTTACTTGTGTTTTCTTAATAGTATCTGTGGACTTTAGAGTTGTGAATGCTTTGTAGCATGTAACATTTTGTTTTCTGTTGCCAAACACTAATTGGTTTCACATGCAGACACAACAGGTACACATTCCTGTTTTCTGAGCAAAAAGCTGCAGAAACCAGGTTAAAAATGATATTTGTGTTTGTAAACATGACATTGAATCCACTTGCCCAAGAAAAAGACTTTGCTTTTCTCCAAAACCAGGTTGACTCTGCATTTCTGGGTGCTTTGCACACCAACTCCACAGCAGTTTGTCCGGATAGGGCTGCATGAAACCAGAAATATCTGGTTCTGTGGTGGTTCACTCAGTGCCAGCTCTTGCTAGCGAATCTGCATTTACTTGTGTTTTCTTAATAGTATCTGTGGACTTTAGAGTTGTGAATGCTTTGTAGCATGTAACATTTTGTTTTCTGTTGCCAAACACTAATTGGTTTCACATGCAGACACAACAGGTACACATTCCTGTTTTCTGAGCAAAAAGCTGCAGAAACCAGGTTAAAAATGATATTTGTGTTTGTAAACATGACATTGAATCCACTTGCCAAAGAAAAAGACTTTGCTTTTCTCCAAAACCAGGTTGACTCTGCATTTCTGGGTGCTTTGCACACGAATTACACACCAGTTTGTCCGGATAGGGCTGGATGAAACCAGAAATTTCCTGTTCTGTTTTGGCTAACTCAGTGCCAGCTCTTGCTAAAGTTTCTGTGTTTCCTTGTGTTTTCTTGATAGTATCTGTGGACTTTAGAGTTGTGAATGCATTGTAGCATGTAACATTTTGTTTTTATGTTGGCAAACGCTAATAGGTTTCACATGGAGACACAAGAGGTACACATTTGTGTTTTCTGAGTAAAAACCTGCAGAAACCAGGTTACAAATGATATTTGTGTTTGTAAACATGACATTGAATCCACTTGCCCAAGAAAACGACTGCTTTTCTTCAAAACCAGGTTGACTATGCTTTTCTGGGTGCTTTGCACACCAACTCCACACCAGTTTTTCCGGATAGGGCTGGATGAAGCCAGAAATATCCGGTTCTGAGGTGGCTTACGGAATCCCAGCTCTTGCTACAGTTTCTGTGTTTATTGTTGTTTGTCGATAGTATCTGTGGACTTTAGAGTTGTGAATGCATTGTAGCATGTAACATTTTGTTTTTCTGTTGGCAAACGCTAATTGGTTTCACATGGAGAAACAACAGGTACACGTTCATGTTTTCTGAGTAAAAAGCTGCAGAAACCAGGTTACAAATGATATTTGTGTTTGTAAACATGACATTGAATCCACTTGCCCAAGAAAAAGACTTTGCTTTTCTCCAAAACCAGGTTGACTCTGCTTTTCTGGGTGCTTTGCACACCAACTCCACACCAGTTTTTCCAGATAGGGCTGCCTGAAACCAGAATTATACGGTTCTGTGGTGGCTAACTCAATCCCAGCTCTTGCTACAGCTTCTGTGTGTGCTTGTGTTTTCTCGATAGCATCTGTGGACTTTAGAGTGTGAATGCATTGTAGCATGTAACATTTTGTTTTTATGTTAGCAAACGCTAATAGGTTTCACATGCAGACACAACAGGTACACATTCGTGTTTTCTGAGTAAAAAGCTGCAGAAACCAGGTTACAAATGATATTTGTGTTTGTAAACATGACATTGAATCCACTTCCCCAAGAAAAAGACTTTGCTTTTCTCCAAAACCAGGTTGACTCTGCTTTTCTGGCTGCTTTGCACACCAACTCCACACCAATTTGTCCGGTTAGGTCTAGATGGAACCAGAAATATCCGATTCTCTGGTGGCTAATCCCAGCTTTTGCTACAGTTTTGTGTTTGCTTTTGTTTTGTGTATAGTATCTGTGGACTTTGGAGTTGTGAATGCATTGTAGCATGTAACAGTTTGTTTTCTGTTGGCAAACACTAATTGGTTTAACATGGAGACACAACAGGTACACACTCGTGTTTTCTGAGTAAAAACCTGCAGAAACCAGGTTAAAAATGATATTTGTGTTTGTAAACATACATTGAATCCACTTGCCCAAGAAAAAGACTGTGATTTTCTCCAAAACCAGGTTGACTCTGCTTTTCTGGGTGCTTTGCACACCAATTCCACACCCCTTTGTCCAGATAGTGTTGGATGAAACCAGTAATATCCGGTTCTGAGGGGGCTAACTCAATCCCAGCTCTTGCTACAGCTTCTGTGTTTGCTTGTGTTTTCTCGATAGTATCTGTGGACTTTAGAGTTGTGAATGCATTTTAGCATGTAACAGGTTGTTTTTTCTGGCATACTCTAATTCGTTTCACATGGAAACACAATAGGTACACGTTCGTGTGTTCTGAGTAAAAACCTGCAGAAACCAGGTTACAAATGATATTTGTGCTTGTAAGCATGACATCGAATCCACTTGCCCAAGAAAAATACTTTGCTTTTCTCCAAAACCAGGTTGACTCTGCTTTTCTGGGTTCTTTGCACACCAATTCCACACCCCTTTGTCCAGATAGTGTTGGATGAAACCAGAAATATCCGGTGCTGAGGGGGCTAACTCAATCCCAGCTCTTGCTACAGCTTCTGTGTTTGCTTGTGTTTTGTTGAGAGTATCTATGGACTTTAGATTTGTGAATGCATTGTAGCATGTAACATTTTGTTTTCTGTTGGCAAACGCTAATTGGTTTCACATGGAGACACAACAGGTACACATTCGTGTTTTCTGAGTAAAAAGCTGCAGAAACCAGGTTACAAATGATATTTGTGTTTGTAAACATGACATTGAATCACCTTCCCCAGAAAAAGACTTTGCTTTTCTCCAAAACCAGGTTGACTCTGCTTTCCTGGGTGCTTTGCACACCAATTCCACACCCTTTTGTCCAGATAGGGCTGGATGAAACGAGAAATATCCGGTTCTGATGGGGCTAACTCAATCCCAGCTCTTGCTAGAGTTTCTGCATTTACTTGTGTTTTCTTAATAGTATCTGTGGACTTTAGAGTTGTGAATGCTTTGTAGCATGTAACATTTTGTTTTCTGTTGCCAAACACTAATTGGTTTCACATGCAGACACAACAGGTACACATTCGTGTTTTCTGAGCAAAAAGCTGCAGAAACCAGGTTACAAATGATAGTTTTGTTTGTAAACATGACATTGAATCCACTTGCCCAAGAAAAAGACTTTTCTTTTCTCCAAAACCAGGTTGACTCTGCTTTTCTGGGTGCTTTGCACACCAACTCCACAGCAGTTTGTCCGGATAGGGCTGCATGAAACCAGAAATATTCGGTTCTGTGGTGGCTAACTCAATCCCAGCTCTTGCTACAGCTTCTGTGGGTGCTTGTGTTTTCTCGATAGCATCTGTGGACTTTAGAGTGTGAATGCATTGTAGCATGTAACATTTTGTTTTTCTGTTGGCAAATGCTAATAGGTTTCTCATGCAGACACAACAGGTACACATTTGTGTTTTCAGAGTAAAAAGCTGCAGAAACCAGGTTACAAATGATATTTGTGTTTGTAAACATGAGATTGAATCCACTTGCCCAAGAAAAAGACTTTGCTTTTCTCCAAAACCAGGATGACTCTGCTTTTCTGGGTGCTTTGCACACCAACTCCACACCAGTTTTTCCGGATAGGGCTGGATGAAACCAGAAATATCCGGTTCTGATAGGGCTAACTCAATCCCAGCTCTTGCTAGAGTTTCTGCATTTACTTGTGTTTTCTTAATAGTATCTGTGGACTTTAGAGTTGTGAATGCATTGTAGCATGTAACATTTTGTTTTCTGTTGCCAAACACTAATAGGTTTCACATGCAGACACAACAGGTACACATTCGTGTTTTCTGAGCAAAAAGCTGCAGAAACCAGGTTACAAATGATATTTGTGTTTGTAAACATGACATTGAATCCACTTGCCCAAGAAAAAGACTTTGCTTTTCTCCAAAACCAGGTTGACTCTGCTTTTCTGGGTGCTTTGCACACCAACTCCACAGCAGTTTGTCCGGATAGGGCTGCATGAAACCAGAAATATTCCGTTCTGTGGTGGCTAACTCAATCCCAGCTCTTGCTACAGCTTCTGTGTGTGCTTGTGTTTTCTCGATAGCATCTGTGGACTTTAGAGTTGTGAATGCATTGTAGCATGTAACATTTTGTTTTTCTGTTGGCAAACGCTAATAGGTTTCACATGCAGACACAACAGGTACACATTTGTGTTTTCTGAGTAAAAAGCTGCAGAAACCAGGTTACAAATGATATTTGTGTTTGTAAACATTACATTGAATCCACTTGCCCAAGAAAAAGACTTTGCTTTTCTCCAAAACCAGGTTGACTCTGCTTTTCTGGGTGCTTTGCACACCAACTCCACACCAGTTTGTCCAGATAGGTCTGGATGGAACCAGAAATATCTGGTTCTGTGGTGGCTAACTCAATGCCAGCTCTTGCTACAGCTTCTGAGTTTGCTTGTGTTTTCTCGATAGTATCTGTGGACTTTAGAGTTGTGAATGCATTGTAGCGTGTAACATTTTTTTTTTCTGTTGGCAAACGTTAATTGGTTTCACATGAGACACAACAGGTACACATTTGTGTTTTCTGAGTAAAAAGCTGCAGAAACCTGGTTACAAATGATATTTGTGTTTGTAAACATGACATTGCATCTACTTGCCCAAGAAAAAGACTTTGCTTTTTTCCAAAACCAGGTTGACTCTGCTTATCTGGGTGCTTTGCACACAACACCCCAAAACTTTGTCCGGATAGGGCTGGATGAAACCAGAAATATCTGGTTCTGTGGTGGTTAACTCAGTGCCAGCTCTTGCTAGCGAATCTGCATTTACTTGTGTTTTCTTAATAGTATCTGTGGACTTTAGAGTTGTGAATGCTTTGTAGCATGTAACATTTTGTTTTCTGTTGCCAAACACTAATTGGTTTCACATTCAGACACAACAGGTACACATTCCTGTTTTCTGAGCAAAAAGCTGCAGAAACCAGGTTACAAATGATATTTGTGTTTGTAAACATGACATTGAATCCACTTGCCCAAGAAAAAGACTTTGCTTTTCTCCAAAATCAGGTTGACTCTGCATTTCTGGGTGCTTTGCACGCCAACTCCACAGCAGTTTGTCCGGATAGGGCTGCATGAAACCAGAAATATCTGGTTCTGTGGTGGTTCACTCAGTGCCAGCTCTTGCTAGCGAATCTGCATTTACTTGTGTTTTCTTAATAGTATCTGTGGACTTTAGAGTTGTGAATGCTTTGTAGCATGTAACATTTTGTTTTCTGTTGCCAAACACTAATTGGTTTCACATGCAGACACAACAGGTACACATTCCTGTTTTCTGAGCAAAAAGCTGCAGAAACCAGGTTAAAAATGATATTTGTGTTTGTAAACATGACATTGAATCCACTTGCCAAAGAAAAAGACTTTGCTTTTCTCCAAAACCAGGTTGACTCTGCATTTCTGGGTGCTTTGCACACGAATTACACACCAGTTTGTCCGGATAGGGCTGGATGAAACCAGAAATTTCCTGTTCTGTTTTGGCTAACTCAGTGCCAGCTCTTGCTAAAGTTTCTGTGTTTCCTTGTGTTTTCTTGATAGTATCTGTGGACTTTAGAGTTGTGAATGCATTGTAGCATGTAACATTTTGTTTTTATGTTGGCAAACGCTAATAGGTTTCACATGGAGACACAAGAGGTACACATTTGTGTTTTCTGATTAAAACCTGCAGAAACCAGGTTACAAATGATATTTGTGTTTGTAAACATGACATTGAATCCACTTGCCCAAGAAAACGACTGCTTTTCTTCAAAACCAGGTTGACTATGCTTTTCTGGGTGCTTTGCACACCAACTCCACACCAGTTTTTCCGGATAGGGCTGGATGAAGCCAGAAATATCCGGTTCTGAGGTGGCTTACGGAATCCCAGCTCTTGCTACAGTTTCTGTGTTTATTGTTGTTTGTCGATAGTATCTGTGGACTTTAGAGTTGTGAATGCATTGTAGCATGTAACATTTTGTTTTTCTGTTGGCAAACGCTAATTGGTTTCACATGGAGAAACAACAGGTACACGTTCATGTTTTCTGAGTAAAAAGCTGCAGAAACCAGGTTACAAATGATATTTGTGTTTGTAAACATGACATTGAATCCACTTGCCCAAGAAAAAGACTTTTCTTTTCTCCAAAACCAGGTTGACTCTGCTTTTCTGGGTGCTTTGCACACCAACTCCACACCAGTTTTTCCAGATAGGGCTGCCTGAAACCAGAATTATACGGTTCTGTGGTGGCTAACTCAATCCCAGCTCTTGCTACAGCTTCTGTGGGTGCTTGTGTTTTCTCGATAGCATCTGTGGACTTTAGAGTGTGAATGCATTGTAGCATGTAACATTTTGTTTTTCTGTTGGCAAATGCTAATAGGTTTCTCATGCAGACACAACAGGTACACATTTGTGTTTTCAGAGTAAAAAGCTGCAGAAACCAGGTTACAAATGATATTTGTGTTTGTAAACATGACATTGAATCCACTTGCCCAAGAAAAAGAATTTGCTTTTCTCCAAAACCAGGATGACTCTGCTTTTCTGGGTGCTTTGCACACCAACTCCACACCAGTTTTTCCGGATAGGGCTGGATGAAACCAGAAATATCCGGTTCTGATAGGGCTAACTCAATCCCAGCTCTTGCTAGAGTTTCTGCATTTACTTGTGTTTTCTTAATAGTATCTGTGGACTTTAGAGTTGTGAATGCATTGTAGCATGTAACATTTTGTTTTCTGTTGCCAAATCCTAATTGGTTTCACATGCAGACACAACAGGTACACATTCGTGTTTTCTGAGCAAAAAGCTGCAGAAACCAGGTTAAAAATGATAGTTTTGTTTGTAAACATGACATTGAATCCACTTCCCCAAGAAAAAGACTTTGCTTTTCTCCAAAACCAGGTTGACTCTGCTTTTCTGGGTGCTTTGCACACCAACTCCACAGCAGTTTGTCCGGATAGGGCTGCATGAAACCAGAAATATTCGGTTCTGTGGTGGCTAACTCAATCCCAGCTCTTGCTACAGCTTCTGTGTGTGCTTGTGTTTTCTCGATAGCATCTGTGGACTTTAGAGTTGTGAATGCATTGTAGCATGTAACATTTTGTTTTTCTGTTGGCAAACGCTAATAGGTTTCACATGCAGACACAACAGGTACACATTTGTGTTTTCTGAGTAAAAAGCTGCAGAAACCAGGTTACAAATGATATTTGTGTTTGTAAACATGACATTGAATCCACTTGCCCAAGAAAAAGACTTTGCTTTTCTCCAAAACCAGGTTGACTCTGCTTTTCTGGGTGCTTTGCACACCAACTCCACACCAGTTTGTCCAGATAGGTCTGGATGGAACCAGAAATATCTGGTTCTGTGGTGGCTAACTCAATGCCAGCTCTTGCTACAGCTTCTGAGTTTGCTTGTGTTTTCTCGATAGTATCTGTGGACTTTAGAGTTGTGAATGCATTGTAGCGTGTAACATTTTTTTTTTCTGTTGGCAAACGTTAATTGGTTTCACATGGAGACACAACAGGTACACATTTGTGTTTTCTGAGTAAAAAGCTGCAGAAACCTGGTTACAAATGATATTTGTGTTTGTAAACATGACATTGCATCTACTTGCCCAAGAAAAAGACTTTGCTTTTTTCCAAAACCAGGTTGACTCTGCTTATCTGGGTGCTTTGCACACAACACCCCAAAACTTTGTCCGGATAGGGCTGGATGAAACCAGAAATATCTGGTTCTGTGGTGGTTAACTCAGTGCCAGCTCTTGCTAGCGAATCTGCATTTACTTGTGTTTTCTTAATAGTATCTGTGGACTTTAGAGTTGTGAATGCTTTGTAGCATGTAACATTTTGTTTTCTGTTGCCAAACACTAATTGGTTTCACATGCAGACACAACAGGTACACATTCCTGTTTTCTGAGCAAAAAGCTGCAGAAACCAGGTTAAAAATGATATTTGTGTTTGTAAACATGACATTGAATCCACTTGCCCAAGAAAAAGACTTTGCTTTTCTCCAAAACCAGGTTGACTCTGCATTTCTGGGTGCTTTGCACACCAACTCCACAGCAGTTTGTCCGGATAGGGCTGCATGAAACCAGAAATATCTGGTTCTGTGGTGGTTCACTCAGTGCCAGCTCTTGCTAGCGAATCTGCATTTACTTGTGTTTTCTTAATAGTATCTGTGGACTTTAGAGTTGTGAATGCTTTGTAGCATGTAACATTTTGTTTTCTGTTGCCAAACACTAATTGGTTTCACATGCAGACACAACAGGTACACATTCCTGTTTTCTGAGCAAAAAGCTGCAGAAACCAGGTTAAAAATGATATTTGTGTTTGTAAACATGACATTGAATCCACTTGCCAAAGAAAAAGACTTTGCTTTTCTCCAAAACCAGGTTGACTCTGCATTTCTGGGTGCTTTGCACACGAATTACACACCAGTTTGTCCGGATAGGGCTGGATGAAACCAGAAATTTCCTGTTCTGTTTTGGCTAACTCAGTGCCAGCTCTTGCTAAAGTTTCTGTGTTTCCTTGTGTTTTCTTGATAGTATCTGTGGACTTTAGAGTTGTGAATGCATTGTAGCATGTAACATTTTGTTTTTATGTTGGCAAACGCTAATAGGTTTCACATGGAGACACAAGAGGTACACATTTGTGTTTTCTGAGTAAAAACCTGCAGAAACCAGGTTACAAATGATATTTGTGTTTGTAAACATGACATTGAATCCACTTGCCCAAGAAAACGACTGCTTTTCTTCAAAACCAGGTTGACTATGCTTTTCTGGGTGCTTTGCACACCAACTCCACACCAGTTTTTCCGGATAGGGCTGGATGAAGCCAGAAATATCCGGTTCTGAGGTGGCTTACGGAATCCCAGCTCTTGCTACAGTTTCTGTGTTTATTGTTGTTTGTCGATAGTATCTGTGGACTTTAGAGTTGTGAATGCATTGTAGCATGTAACATTTTGTTTTTCTGTTGGCAAACGCTAATTGGTTTCACATGGAGAAACAACAGGTACACGTTCATGTTTTCTGAGTAAAAAGCTGCAGAAACCAGGTTACAAATGATATTTGTGTTTGTAAACATGACATTGAATCCACTTGCCCAAGAAAAAGACTTTTCTTTTCTCCAAAACCAGGTTGACTCTGCTTTTCTGGGTGCTTTGCACACCAACTCCACACCAGTTTTTCCAGATAGGGCTGCCTGAAACCAGAATTATACGGTTCTGTGGTGGCTAACTCAATCCCAGCTCTTGCTACAGCTTCTGTGGGTGCTTGTGTTTTCTCGATAGCATCTGTGGACTTTAGAGTGTGAATGCATTGTAGCATGTAACATTTTGTTTTTCTGTTGGCAAATGCTAATAGGTTTCTCATGCAGACACAACAGGTACACATTTGTGTTTTCAGAGTAAAAAGCTGCAGAAACCAGGTTACAAATGATATTTGTGTTTGTAAACATGACATTGAATCCACTTGCCCAAGAAAAAGAATTTGCTTTTCTCCAAAACCAGGATGACTCTGCTTTTCTGGGTGCTTTGCACACCAACTCCACACCAGTTTTTCCGGATAGGGCTGGATGAAACCAGAAATATCCGGTTCTGATAGGGCTAACTCAATCCCAGCTCTTGCTAGAGTTTCTGCATTTACTTGTGTTTTCTTAATAGTATCTGTGGACTTTAGAGTTGTGAATGCATTGTAGCATGTAACATTTTGTTTTCTGTTGCCAAATCCTAATTGGTTTCACATGCAGACACAACAGGTACACATTCGTGTTTTCTGAGCAAAAAGCTGCAGAAACCAGGTTAAAAATGATAGTTTTGTTTGTAAACATGACATTGAATCCACTTCCCCAAGAAAAAGACTTTGCTTTTCTCCAAAACCAGGTTGACTCTGCTTTTCTGGGTGCTTTGCACACCAACTCCACAGCAGTTTGTCCGGATAGGGCTGCATGAAACCAGAAATATTCGGTTCTGTGGTGGCTAACTCAATCCCAGCTCTTGCTACAGCTTCTGTGTGTGCTTGTGTTTTCTCGATAGCATCTGTGGACTTTAGAGTTGTGAATGCATTGTAGCATGTAACATTTTGTTTTTCTGTTGGCAAACGCTAATAGGTTTCACATGCAGACACAACAGGTACACATTTGTGTTTTCTGAGTAAAAAGCTGCAGAAACCAGGTTACAAATGATATTTGTGTTTGTAAACATGACATTGAATCCACTTGCCCAAGAAAAAGACTTTGCTTTTCTCCAAAACCAGGTTGACTCTGCTTTTCTCGGTGCTTTGCACACCAACTCCACACCAGTTTGTCCAGATAGGTCTGGATGGAACCAGAAATATCTGGTTCTGTGGTGGCTAACTCAATGCCAGCTCTTGCTACAGCTTCTGAGTTTGCTTGTGTTTTCTCGATAGTATCTGTGGACTTTAGAGTTGTGAATGCATTGTAGCGTGTAACATTTTTTTTTTCTGTTGGCAAACGTTAATTGGTTTCACATGGAGACACAACAGGTACACATTTGTGTTTTCTGAGTAAAAAGCTGCAGAAACCTGGTTACAAATGATATTTGTGTTTGTAAACATGACATTGCATCTACTTGCCCAAGAAAAAGACTTTGCTTTTTTCCAAAACCAGGTTGACTCTGCTTATCTGGGTGCTTTGCACACAACACCCCAAAACTTTGTCCGGATAGGGCTGGATGAAACCAGAAATATCTGGTTCTGTGGTGGTTAACTCAGTGCCAGCTCTTGCTAGCGAATCTGCATTTACTTGTGTTTTCTTAATAGTATCTGTGGACTTTAGAGTTGTGAATGCTTTGTAGCATGTAACATTTTGTTTTCTGTTGCCAAACACTAATTGGTTTCACATGCAGACACAACAGGTACACATTCCTGTTTTCTGAGCAAAAAGCTGCAGAAACCAGGTTAAAAATGATATTTGTGTTTGTAAACATGACATTGAATCCACTTGCCCAAGAAAAAGACTTTGCTTTTCTCCAAAACCAGGTTGACTCTGCATTTCTGGGTGCTTTGCACACCAACTCCACAGCAGTTTGTCCGGATAGGGCTGCATGAAACCAGAAATATCTGGTTCTGTGGTGGTTCACTCAGTGCCAGCTCTTGCTAGCGAATCTGCATTTACTTGTGTTTTCTTAATAGTATCTGTGGACTTTAGAGTTGTGAATGCTTTGTAGCATGTAACATTTTGTTTTCTGTTGCCAAACACTAATTGGTTTCACATGCAGACACAACAGGTACACATTCCTGTTTTCTGAGCAAAAAGCTGCAGAAACCAGGTTAAAAATGATATTTGTGTTTGTAAACATGACATTGAATCCACTTGCCAAAGAAAAAGACTTTGCTTTTCTCCAAAACCAGGTTGACTCTGCATTTCTGGGTGCTTTGCACACGAATTACACACCAGTTTGTCCGGATAGGGCTGGATGAAACCAGAAATTTCCTGTTCTGTTTTGGCTAACTCAGTGCCAGCTCTTGCTAAAGTTTCTGTGTTTCCTTGTGTTTTCTTGATAGTATCTGTGGACTTTAGAGTTGTGAATGCATTGTAGCATGTAACATTTTGTTTTTATGTTGGCAAACGCTAATAGGTTTCACATGGAGACACAAGAGGTACACGTTTGTGTTTTCTGAGTAAAAACCTGCAGAAACCAGGTTACAAATGATATTTGTGTTTGTAAACATGACATTGAATCCACTTGCCCAAGAAAACGACTGCTTTTCTTCAAAACCAGGTTGACTATGCTTTTCTGGGTGCTTTGCACACCAACTCCACACCAGTTTTTCCGGATAGGGCTGGATGAAGCCAGAAATATCCGGTTCTGATGTGGCTTACGGAATCCCAGCTCTTGCTACAGTTTCTGTGTTTATTGTTGTTTGTCGATAGTATCTGTGGACTTTAGAGTTGTGAATGCATTGTAGCATGTAACATTTTGTTTTTTTGTTGGCAAACGCTAATTGGTTTCACATGGAGAAACAACAGGTACACATTCATGTTTTCTGAGTAAAAAGCTGCAGAAACCAGGTTACAAATAATATTTGTGTTTGTAAACATGACATTGAATCCACTTGCCCAAGAAAAAGACTTTTCTTTTCTCCAAAACCAGGTTGACTCTGCTTTTCTGGGTGCTTTGCACACCAACTCCACAGCAGTTTGTCCGGATAGGGCTGCCTGAAACCAGAATTATTCGGTTCTGTGGTGGCTAACTCAATCCCAGCTCTTGCTACAGCTTCTGTGTGTGCTTGTGTTTTCTCGATAGCATCTGTGGACTTTAGAGTGTGAATGCATTGTAGCATGTAACATTTTGTTTTTCTGTTAGCAAACGCTAATAGGTTTCACATGCAGACACAACAGGTACACATTTGTGTTTTCAGAGTAAAAAGCTGCAGAAACCAGGTTACAAATGATATTTGTGTTTGTAAACATGACATTGAATCCACTTCCCCAAGAAAAAGACTTTGCTTTTCTCCAAAACCAGGTTGACTCTGCTTTTCTGGCTGCTTTGCACACCAACTCCACACCAATTTGTCCGGTTAGGTCTAGATGGAACCAGAAATATCCGATTCTCTGGTGGCTAATCCCAGCTTTTGCTACAGTTTTGTGTTTGCTTTTGTTTTGTGTATAGTATCTGTGGACTTTGGAGTTGTGAATGCATTGTAGCATGTAACAGTTTGTTTTCTGTTGGCAAACACTAATTGGTTTAACATGGAGACACAACAGGTACACACTCGTGTTTTCTGAGTAAAAACCTGCAGAAACCAGGTTAAAAATGATATTTGTGTTTGTAAACATACATTGAATCCACTTGCCCAAGAAAAAGACTGTGATTTTCTCCAAAACCAGGTTGACTCTGCTTTTCTGGGTGCTTTGCACACCAATTCCACACCCCTTTGTCCAGATAGTGTTGGATGAAACCAGTAATATCCGGTTCTGAGGGGGTAACTCAATCCCAGCTCTTGCTACAGCTTCTGTGTTTGCTTGTGTTTTCTCGATAGTATCTGTGGACTTTAGAGTTGTGAATGCATTTTAGCATGTAACAGGTTGTTTTTTCTGGCATACTCTAATTCGTTTCACATGGAAACACAATAGGTACACGTTCGTGTGTTCTGAGTAAAAACCTGCAGAAACCAGGTTACAAATGATATTTGTGCTTGTAAGCATGACATCGAATCCACTTGCCCAAGAAAAATACTTTGCTTTTCTCCAAAACCAGGTTGACTCTGCTTTTCTGGGTTCTTTGCACACCAATTCCACACCCCTTTGTCCAGATAGTGTTGGATGAAACCAGAAATATCCGGTGCTGAGGGGGCTAACTCAATCCCAGCTCTTGCTACAGCTTCTGTGTTTGCTTGTGTTTTGTTGAGAGTATCTATGGACTTTAGATTTGTGAATGCATTGTAGCATGTAACATTTTGTTTTCTGTTGGCAAACGCTAATTGGTTTCACATGGAGACACAACAGGTACACATTTGTGTTTTCTGAGTAAAAAGCTGCAGAAACCAGGTTACAAATGATATTTGTGTTTGTAAACATGACATTGAATCACCTTCCCCAGAAAAAGACTTTGCTTTTCTCCAAAACCAGGTTGACTCTGCTTTCCTGGGTGCTTTGCACACCAATTCCACACCCTTTTGTCCAGATAGGGCTGGATGAAACGAGAAATATCCGGTTCTGATGGGGCTAACTCAATCCCAGCTCTTGCTAGAGTTTCTGCATTTACTTGTGTTTTCTTAATAGTATCTGTGGACTTTAGAGTTGTGAATGCTTTGTAGCATGTAACATTTTGTTTTCTGTTGCCAAACACTAATTGGTTTCACATGCAGACACAACAGGTACACATTCGTGTTTTCTGAGCAAAAAGCTGCAGAAACCAGGTTAAAAATGATAGTTTTGTTTGTAAACATGACATTGAATCCACTTGCCCAAGAAAAAGACTTTTCTTTTCTCCAAAACCAGGTTGACTCTGCTTTTCTGGGTGCTTTTCACACCAACTCCACAGCAGTTTGTCCGGATAGGGCTGCATGAAACCAGAAATATTCGGTTCTGTGGTGGCTAACTCAATCCCAGCTCTTGCTACAGCTTCTGTGTGTGCTTGTGTTTTCTCGATAGCATCTGTGGACTTTAGAGTGTGAATGCATTGTAGCATGTAACATTTTGTTTTTCTGTTGGCAAACGCTAATAGGTTTCACATGCAGACACAACAGGTACACATTTGTGTTTTCTGAGTAAAAAGCTGCAGAAACCAGGTTACAAATGATATTTGTGTTTGTAAACATGACATTGAATCCACTTGCCCAAGAAAAAGACTTTGCTTTTCTCCAAAACCAGGTTGACTCTGCTTTTCTGGGTGCTTTGCACACCAACTCCACACCAATTTGTCCGGTTAGGTCTAGATGGAACCAGAAATATCCGATTCTGTGGTGGCTAATCCCAGCTCTTGCTACAGTTTTGTGTTTGCTTGTGTTTTGTGTATAGTATCTGTGGACTTTGGAATTGTGAATGCATTGTAGCATGTAACAGTTTGTTTTCTGTTGGCAAACACCAATTGGTTTCACATGGAGACACAACAGGTACACACTCGTGTTTTCTGTGTAAAAACCTGCAGAAACCAGGTTACAAATGATATTTGTGCTTGTAAGCATGACATCGAATCCACTTGCCCAAGAAAAAGTCTTTGCTTTTCTCCAAAACCAGGTTGACTCTGCTTTTCTGGGTTCTTTGCACACCAATTCCACACCCCTTTGTCCAGATAGTGTTGGATGAAACCAGAAATATCCGGTGCTGAGGGGGCTAACTCAATCCCAGCTCTTGCTACAGCCTCTGAGTTTGTTTGTGTTTTCTGGATAGTATCTGTGGACTTTAGAGTTGGGAATGCATTGTAGCATGTAACATTTTGTTTTCTGTTGGCAAACGCTAATTGGTTTCACATGGAGACACAACAGGTACACATTTGTGTTTTCTGAGTAAAAAGCTGCAGAAACCAGGTTACAAATGATATTTGTGTTTGTAAACATGACATTGAATCCCCTTCCCCAGAAAAAGACTTTGCTTTTCTCCAAAACCAGGTTGACTCTGCTTTTCTGGGTGCTTTGCACACCAATTCCACAACCCTTTGTCCAGATTGGGCTGGATGAAACCAGAAATATCCGGTTCTGATAGGGCTAACTCAATCCCAGCTCTTGCTAGAGTTTCTGCATTTACTTGTGTTTTCTTAATAGTATCTGTGGACTTTAGAGTTGTGAATGCTTTGTAGCATGTAACATTTTGTTTTTCTGTTGGCAAACGCTAATAGGTTTCACATGCAGACACAACAGGTACACATTTGTGTTTTCTGAGTAAAAAGCTGCAGAAACCAGGTTACAAATGATATTTGTGTTTGTAAACATGACATTGAATCCACTTGCCCAAGAAAAAGACTTTGCTTTTCTCCAAAACCAGGTTGACTCTGCTTTTCTGGGTGCTTTGCACACCAACTCCACACCAGTTTGTGCAGATAGGTCTGGATGAAACCAGAAATATCCGGTTTTGTTTTGGCTAACTCAATCCCACCTCTTGCTACAGCTTCTGTGTTTCCTTGTGTTTTCTCGATAGAATATGTGCATTTTAGAGTTGTGAATGCATTGTACCATGTAACATTTTGTTTTTCTGTTGGCAAACGCTAATTGGTTTCACATGGAGACACAACAGGTACACGTTCGTGTTTTCTGAGTAAAAAGCTGCAGAAACCAGGTTAAAAATGATAGTTTTGTTTGTAAACATGACATTGAATCCACTTGCCCAAGAAAAAGACTTTTCTTTTCTCCAAAACCAGGTTGACTCTGCTTTTCTGGGTGCTTTGCACACCAACTCCACAGCAGTTTGTCCGGATAGGGCTGCATGAAACCAGAAATATTCGGTTCTGTGGTGGCTAACTCAATCCCAGCTCTTGCTACAGCTTCTGTGTGTGCTTGTGTTTTCTCGATAGCATCTGTGGACTTTAGAGTGTGAATGCATTGTAGCATGTAACATTTTGTTTTTCTGTTGGCAAACGCTAATAGGTTTCACATGCAGACACAACAGGTACACATTTGTGTTTTCTGAGTAAAAAGCTGCAGAAACCAGGTTACAAATGATATTTGTGTTTGTAAACATGACATTGAATCCACTTGCCCAAGAAAAAGACTTTGCTTTTCTCCAAAACCAGGTTGACTCTGCTTTTCTGGGTGCTTTGCACACCAACTCCACACCAATTTGTCCGGTTAGGTCTAGATGGAACCAGAAATATCCGATTCTGTGGTGGCTAATCCCAGCTCTTGCTACAGTTTTGTGTTTGCTTGTGTTTTGTGTATAGTATCTGTGGACTTTGGAATTGTGAATGCATTGTAGCATGTAACAGTTTGTTTTCTGTTGGCAAACACTAATTGGTTTAACATGGAGACACAACAGGTACACACTCGTGTTTTCTGTGTAAAAACCTGCAGAAACCAGGTTACAAATGATATTTGTGCTTGTAAGCATGACATCGAATCCACTTGCCCAAGAAAAAGTCTTTGCTTTTCTCCAAAACCAGGTTGACTCTGCTTTTCTGGGTTCTTTGCACACCAATTCCACACCCCTTTGTCCAGATAGTGTTGGATGAAACCAGAAATATCCGGTGCTGAGGGGGCTAACTCAATCCCAGCTCTTGCTACAGCCTCTGAGTTTGTTTGTGTTTTCTGGATAGTATCTGTGGACTTTAGAGTTGGGAATGCATTGTAGCATGTAACATTTTGTTTTCTGTTGGCAAACGCTAATTGGTTTCACATGGAGACACAACAGGTACACATTTGTGTTTTCTGAGTAAAAAGCTGCAGAAACCAGGTTACAAATGATATTTGTGTTTGTAAACATTACATTGAATCCCCTTCCCCAGAAAAAGACTTTGCTTTTCTCCAAAACCAGGTTGACTCTGCTTTTCTGGGTGCTTTGCACACCAATTCCACACCCCTTTGTCCAGATTGGGCTGGATGAAACCAGAAATATCCGGTTCTGATAGGGCTAACTCAATCCCAGCTCTTGCTAGAGTTTCTGCATTTACTTGTGTTTTCTTAATAGTATCTGTGGACTTTAGAGTTGTGAATGCTTTGTAGCATGTAACATTTTGTTTTTCTGTTGGCAAACGCTAATAGGTTTCACATGCAGACACAACAGGTACACATTTGTGTTTTCTGAGTAAAAAGCTGCAGAAACCAGGTTACAAATGATATTTGTGTTTGTAAACATGACATTGAATCCACTTCCCCAAGAAAAAGACTTTGCTTTTCTCCAAAACCAGGTTGACTCTGCTTTTCTGGGTGCTTTGCACACCAACTCCACACCAGTTTGTGCAGATAGGTCTGGATGAAACCAGAAATATCCGGTTTTGTTTTGGCTAACTCAATCCCACCTCTTGCTACAGCTTCTGTGTTTCCTTGTGTTTTCTCGATAGAATATGTGCATTTTAGAGTTGTGAATGCATTGTACCATGTAACATTTTGTTTTTCTGTTGGCAAACGCTAATTGGTTTCACATGGAGACACAACAGGTACACGTTCGTGTTTTCTGAGTAAAAAGCTGCAGAAACCAGGTTACAAATGATATTTGTGTTAGTAAACATGACACTGAATTAACTTGCCCAAGAAAAAGACTTTGCTTTTCTCCAAAACCAGGTTGACTCTGCTTTTCTGGGTGCTTTGCACACCAACTCCACAGCAGTTTGTCCGGATAGGGCTGCATGAAACCAGAAATATTCGGTTCTGTGGTGGCTAACTCAATCCCAGCTCTTGCTACAGCTTCTGTGTGTGCTTGTGTTTTCTCGATAGCATCTGTGGACTTTAGAGTTGTGAATGCATTGTAGCATGTAACATTTTGTTTTTCTGTTGGCAAACGCTAATAGGTTTCACATGCAGACACAACAGGTACACATTTGTGTTTTCTGAGTAAAAAGCTGCAGAAACCAGGTTACAAATGATATTTGTGTTTGTAAACATGACATTGAATCCACTTGCCCAAGAAAAAGACTTTGCTTTTCTCCAAAACCAGGTTGACTCTGCTTTTCTGGGTGCTTTGCACACCAACTCCACACCAATTTGTCCGGTTAGGTCTAGATGGAACCAGAAATATCCGATTCTGTGGTGGCTAATCCCAGCTCTTGCTACAGTTTTGTGTTTGCTTGTGTTTTGTGTATAGTATCTGTGGACTTTGGAATTGTGAATGCATTGTAGCATGTAACAGTTTGTTTTCTGTTGGCAAACACTAATTGGTTTCACATGGAGACACAACAGGTACACACTCGTGTTTTCTGAGTAAAAACCTGCAGAAACCAGGTTACAAATGATATTTGTGCTTGTAAGCATGACATCGAATCCACTTGCCCAAGAAAAATACTTTGCTTTTCTCCAAAACCAGGTTGACTCTGCTTTTCTGGGTTCTTTGCACACCAATTCCACACCCCTTTGTCCAGATAGTGTTGGATGAAACCAGAAATATCCGGTGCTGAGGGGGCTAACTCAATCCCAGCTCTTGCTACAGCTTCTGTGTTTGCTTGTGTTTTGTTGAGAGTATCTATGGACTTTAGATTTGTGAATGCATTGTAGCATGTAACATTTTGTTTTCTGTTGGCAAACGCTAATTGGTTTCACATGGAGACACAACAGGTACACATTTGTGTTTTCTGAGTAAAAAGCTGCAGAAACCAGGTTACAAATGATATTTGTGTTTGTAAACATGACATTGAATCCCCTTCCCCAGAAAAAGACTTTGCTTTTCTCCAAAACCAGGTTGACTCTGCTTTTCTGGGTGCTTTGCACACCAATTCCACACCCCTTTGTCCAGATAGGGCTGGATGAAACCAGAAATATCCGGTTCTGATAGGGCTAACTCAATCCCAGCTCTTGCTAGAGTTTCTGCATTTACTTGTGTTTTCTTAATAGTATCTGTGGACTTTAGAGTTGTGAATGCTTTGTAGCATGTAACATTTTGTTTTCTGTTGCCAAACACTAATTGGTTTCACATGCAGACACAACAGGTACACATTCGTGTTTTCTGAGCAAAAAGCTGCAGAAACCAGGTTACAAATGATATTTGTGTTTGTAAACATGACATTGAATCCACTTGCCCAAGAAAAAGACTTTGCTTTTCTCCAAAACCAGGTTGACTCTGCTTTTCTGGGTGCTTTGCACACCAACTCCACAGCAGTTTTTCCGGATAGGGCTGCATGAAACCAGAAATATTCGGTTCTGTGGTGGCTAACTCAATCCCAGCTCTTGCTACAGCTTCTGTGTGTGCTTGTGTTTTCTCGATAGCATCTGTGGACTTTAGAGTTGTGAATGCATTGTAGCATGTAACATTTTGTTTTTCTGTTGGCAAACGCTAATAGGTTTCACATGCAGACACAACAGGTACACATTTGTGTTTTCTGAGTAAAAAGCTGCAGAAACCAGGTTACAAATGATATTTGTGTTTGTAAACATGACATTGAATCCACTTGCCCAAGAAAAAGACTTTGCTTTTCTCCAAAACCAGGTTGACTCTGCTTTTCTGGGTGCTTTGCACACCAACTCCACACCAGTTTGTCCAGATAGGTCTGGATGGAACCAGAAATATCTGGTTCTGTGGTGGCTAACTCAATGCCAGCTCTTGCTACAGCTTCTGAGTGTGCTTGTGTTTTCTCGATAGTATCTGTGGACTTTAGAGTTGTGAATGCATTGTAGCGTGTAACATTTTTTTTTTCTGTTGGCAAACGTTAATTGGTTTCACATGGAGACACAACAGGTACACATTTGTGTTTTCTGAGTAAAAAGCTGCAGAAACCTGGTTACAAATGATATTTGTGTTTGTAAACATGACATTGCATCTACTTGCCCAAGAAAAAGACTTTGCTTTTTTCCAAAACCAGGTTGACTCTGCTTATCTGGGTGCTTTGCACACAACACCCCAAAACTTTGTCCGGATAGGGCTGGATGAAACCAGAAATATCTGGTTCTGTGGTGGTTCACTCAGTGCCAGCTCTTGCTAGCGAATCTGCATTTACTTGTGTTTTCTTAATAGTATCTGTGGACTTTAGAGTTGTGAATGCTTTGTAGCATGTAACATTTTGTTTTCTGTTGCCAAACACTAATTGGTTTCACATGCAGACACAACAGGTACACATTCCTGTTTTCTGAACAAAAAGCTGCAGAAACCAGGTTAAAAATGATATTTGTGTTTGTAAACATGACATTGAATCCACTTGCCAAAGAAAAAGACTTTGCTTTTCTCCAAAACCAGGTTGACTCTGCATTTCTGGGTGCTTTGCACACGAATTACACTCCAGTTTGTCCGGATAGGGCTGGATGAAACCAGAAATTTCCTGTTCTGTTTTGGCTAACTCAGTGCCAGCTCTTGCTAAAGTTTCTGTGTTTCCTTGTGTTTTCTTGATAGTATCTGTGGACTTTAGAGTTGTGAATGCATTGTAGCATGTAACATTTTGTTTTTATGTTGGCAAACGCTAATACGTTTCACATGGAGACACAAGAGGTACACATTTGTGTTTTCTGAGTAAAAACCTGCAGAAACCAGGTTACAAATGATATTTGTGTTTGTAAACATGACATTGAATCCACTTGCCCAGGAAAACGACTGCTTTTCTTCAAAACCAGGTTGACTATGCTTTTCTGGGTGCTTTGCACACCAACTCCACACCAGTTTTTCCGGATAGGGCTGGATGAAGCCAGAAATATCCGGTTCTGATGTGGCTTACGGAATCCCAGCTCTTGCTACAGTTTCTGTGTTTATTGTTGTTTGTCGATAGTATCTGTGGACTTTAGAGTTGTGAATGCATTGTAGCATGTAACATTTTGTTTTTTTGTTGGCAAACGCTAATTGGTTTCACATGGAGAAACAACAGGTACACGTTCATGTTTTCTGAGTAAAAAGCTGCAGAAACCAGGTTACAAATGATATTTGTGTTTGTAAACATGACATTGAATCCACTTGCCTAAGAAAAAGACTTTTCTTTTCTCCAAAACCAGGTTGACTCTGAACTCTTCTACGCTGCACTTGACTAAACTCAGGTTACAGAACTCCAGTAAGCACTGTCTCCTACACTCAGGCTAAAGACATTGCCCACATTGTGTATGCCTATTCCCAGCCTACAAAACGCTGAAACAGCTTTGTACTCCACTAGCATACAGAACTCCCGTGAACTGAATCACTCTACAGCCTGTATCCAGAATGCCTATAAGCTGCATATCCCTGAGTCAGGCTACAGAAATCCCGCATATTGCGAATCCCTACTCCCAGTCTACAGAACTCTTACATACTGCTTCGTTACACACCTCAGATACAGAACTCATGTAAGCTGCACCTCACTACCCTCAGGTTACAGAACTCCTGTAAGCTCTGTCTAAGAATATAGATATTACACTAATTGTGTCATCCTACTGCCAGGCAACAGAACTCTGAAATAGCATTGCACTCCACTAGCTTACAGAACTCCCGTGAACTGCATCCCTCTAAAGCCAGGATGCAGAACGCCCATAAGCTGCGCATCCTAGAGTCAGGCTATAGAAATCCCGCATATTGCGAATGCCTAATCCCAGTCTACAGAACTCTTACAAAGAGCTTACATCCACACCTCCGATACAGAACTCATGTACGCTGCATCTGACTGAACTCAGGTTACAGAACTCCTGCAAGGCTGTCTCCTACACTCAGGCTATGGACATTGCACACATTGTGTATGCCTGTCCACACACTAAAAACCGCTGAAACAGCTTTGTACTCCACTAGCATACAGAACTCCCCTGAACTGAACCTCTCTACAGCCAGGAAGCAGACGGACCATAAGCTGCGTTTCCTAGAGTCAGGCTACAGAAATCCCGCATGTTGCGAATCCCAACTCTCAGCTACAGAATTCTTCCAAACTGCTTCGCTCCACACCTGTAATACAGAACTCATATAAGCTGCATCTGACTACACTCAGGTTACAGAACTCTTGTAAGCTCTGTCTCCTACACTTAGGCTATGGACATTGCGCACATTGTGTATGCCTACTCCCAGGATACAGACCGCTGAAACAGCTTTGTACTGCACTAGCATACAGAACTCATGTGAACAGAATCTCTCTAAAGCCATGAAGCAGACCGATCATAAGCTGCGTTTCCTATAGAGAGGCTACAGAAATCCCACATATTGTGAATGTCCACTCCCAGGCTACAGAATCCTTCCTAACTGCTTCGATCCACACCTCCGAAGGGGAACTCATATATGCTCTAAATCACTAAAATCAGGTTACAGAACTCCTGTAAGCTCTGTCTCCTACACCCAGGCTACAGACGTTGCGCACATTGTGTATGCCTACTCCCAGGATACAGACCGCTGAAACAGCTTTGTACTCCACTAGCATACAGAACTCATGTGAACTGAATCTCTCTAAAGCCAGGAAGCAGACCGATCATAAGATTCTTTTCCTATAGTCAAGCTAAAGAAATCCCGCATATTGCGAATGCCTCCTTCGAGGCTACAGAACCCTTCCTAACTGCTTCGATCCACACCTCCGAAGGGGAACTCATGTATGCTCTAAATCACTACACTCAGGTTACAGAACTCCTGTAAGCTCTGTCTCCTACACCCAGGCTACAGACATTGTGCACATTGTGTATGCCTTTTCCCAGGCTACAGATGGCTGAAGCAGCTTTACACTCCACTAGCATACAGAAGTCCCGTGAACTGAATCTCTCCACAACATGTATCCAGAATTCCTATAAGCTGCACATCCCAGAGTCAGCCTACAGAAATCCCGCATATTGTGAATGCCTACTCCCAGGCTGCAGAACTCTTACGAACTGCTTCGTTCCAAACCTGTAGCACAGAACTCTTCTACGCTGCACTTGACAAAACTCAGGTTACAGAACTCCAGTAAGCACTGTCTCCTACACTCAGGCTAAAGACATTGCCCACATTGTGTATGCCTATTCCCAGCCTACAAAACGCTAAAACAGCTTTGTACTCCACTAGCATACAGAACTCCCGTGAACTGAATCACTCTACAGCCTGTATCCAGAATGCCTATAAGCTGCATATCCCTGAGTCAGGCTACAGAAATCCCGCATATTGCGAATCCCTACTCCCAGTCTACAGAACTCTTACATACTGCTTCGTTACACACCTCAGATATAGAACTCATGTAAGCTGCACCTCACTACCCTCAGGTTACAGAACTCCTGTAAGCTCTGTCTAAGAATATAGATATTACACTAATTGTGTCATCCTACTGCCAGGCAACAGAACTCTGAAATAGCATTGCACTCCACTAGCTTACAGAACTCCCGTGAACTGCATCCCTCTAAAGCCAGGATGCAGAACGCCCATAAGCTGCGCATCCTAGAGTCAGGCTATAGAAATCCCGCATATTGCGAATGCCTAATCCCAGTCTACAGAACTCTTACAAAGAGCTTACATCCACACCTCCGATACAGAACTCATGTACGCTGCATCTGACTGAACTCAGGTTACAGAATTCCTGCAAGGCTGTTTCCTACACTCAGGCTATGGACATTGCGCACATTGTGTATGCCTGTTCACACACTAAAAACCGCTGAAACAGCTTTGTACTCCACTAGCATACAGAACTCCCGTGAACTGAATCTCTCTACAGCCAGGAAGCAGACGGACCATAAGCTGCGTTTCCTAGAGTCAGGCTACAGAAATCCCGCATGTTCGAATCCCAACTCTCAGGCTACAGAATTCTTCCAAACTGCTTCGCTCCACACCTGTAATACAGAACTCATATAAGCTGCATCTGACTACACTCAGGTTACAGAACTCTTGTAAGCTCTGTCTCCTACACTCAGGCTATGGACTTTGCGCACATTGTGTATGCATACTCCCAGGATACAGACCGCTGAAACAGCTTTGTACTGCACTAGCATACAGAACTCATGTGAACTGAATCTCTCTAAAGCCATGAAGCAGACCGATCATAAGCTGCGTTTCCTATAGAGAGGCTACAGAAATCCTGCATATTGCGAATGTCCACTCCCAGGCTACAGAATCCTTCCTAACTGCTTCGATATACACCTCCGATGGGGAACTCACGTATGCTCTAAATCACTACACTCAGGTTACAGAACTCCTGTAAGCTCTGTCTCCTACACTCAGGCTACAGATAATGAGCACATTGTGTATGCCTATTCCCAGGCTACAGACCGCTGAAACAGCTTTGCACTCCACTAGCATAGAGAACTCCCTTGAACTGAATCTCTACAGCCTGTATCCAGAATTCCTATAAGCTGCACATCCCAGATTCAGACTACAGAAGTCCCACATATTGTGAATGCCTACTCCGAGGCTGCAGAACTCTTCCAAACTCCTTCGTTCCACACCTCCGATACAGAACTCATGTTCCCTGCACTTGACTAAACTCAGGATACAGAACTCCTGTAAGCACTGTCTCCTACACTCAGGCTAAAGACATTGCGCAGATTGTGTATGCATATTTCCAAGCTACAGACCGCTGAAACTGCTTTGTACTCCACTAGAATGCAGAACTCCTGTGAACTAAATCTCTCTACAGCCTGATCGAGGATTCCTATAAACTGCACACCCCTGAGTCAGGCTACAGAAATCCCGCATATTGCGAATGCCTACTCCCAGGCTACAGAACTCTTACAAACTGCTTTGTTACACACCTCAGATACAGAACTCATGTAAGCTGCACCTCACTACACGCAGGTTACAGAACTCCTGTAAGCTCTGTCTAAAATATAGATATTGTGCACATTGTGTCATCCTATTCCCAGGCAAGAGAACTCTGAAATGACATTGCACTCCACTAGCATACAGACTACTGTGAACTGTATTCCCCTACAGCCAGGATGCAGAACGCCCATAAGCTGCGCATCCTAGAGTCAGGCTACAGAAATCGAGCATATTGCAAATGCCTACTCCCAGGCTACAGAACTCTAACAAAGAGCTTACATCCACACCTCCGATACAGAACTCATATACGCTGCATCTGACTAAACTCAGGTTACAGAACTCCTGCAAGGCTGTCTCCTACACTTAGGCTACAGACATTGCGCACATTGTGTAGGCTTATTCTAAGGCTACAGAAGGCTGAAACTGCTTTGTTCTCCACTAGCATACAGAACGCCCATGAACTGAATCTCTCTACAGCCAGGAAGCAGACCGACCATAAGCTGCGTTTCCTAAAGCCAGGCTAAAATACGGCATATTGCGAATGTCTACTCCCGGGCTACAGAACGCTTCCAAACTGCTTACATCCACACCTCCGATACAGAACTCATGTATGATGTAAATAACTACACTCAGGTAACAGAAATCCTGTACGCTCTGTCTCCTACACTGAGACTACAGACATTACGCACATTCTGTAAACCGTATTCCCCGTCTACAGACCTATGAAACAGCTTTGCACTCCACTAGCATACAGAACTCCCATGAACGTAATCTCTCTACAGCCTTTATCCAGAATTCCTATAAGCTGCACATCCCAGAGTCAGGCTACAGAAATCCCGCATATTGCGAATCCCAACTCCCAGGCTACAGAACTCTTCCAAACTGCTTTGTTACACAAATCTGATAGCGAAATCATGTAAGCTGCATTCAATACCCTCAGGTTAGAGAATTCCTGTAAGCTCTGTCTAAGGATAGAGACATTGCGCACATGGTGTCATCCTATTCCCAGCCAACAGAACTCTGAAATAGCATTGCACTCCACTAGCATACAGAACTCCGATGAACTGAATCTCTGTACAGCCAGGACGAGGAACGCCCATAAGCTGTGCATCCTAGAGTGAGGCTACAGAATTCCCGCATATTGCGAATGCCTAATCCCAGGCTACAGAAACTTGCAAACTGCTTACATCCACACCACTGATACAGAACTCATGTAAGCTGCATCTGACTACACTCAGGTTACAGAACTCTTGTAAGCTCTGTCTCCTACACTCAGGCTACAGACATTGCGCACATTGTGTAGGCTTATTCTAAGGCTACAGACCGCTGAAAGAGCTTTGTACTCCACTAGCATACAGAACTCCTGTGAACTGAATCTCTCTACAGCCAGGAAGCAGACCGACCATAAGCTGTGTTTGCTATAGACATGCTACAGAAATCCCGCATATTGCGAATCCCTACTCCCAGGCTACAGAACTCTTCCAAACTGCTTCCTTCCACAGCTGTAATACAGATCTCATATAAGCTGCATCTGACTACACTCAGGTTACAGAACTCCTGTAAGCTCTGTGTCCTACACTCAGGCTATGGACATTGTGCACATTGTGTATGCCTATTCCCAGGCTACAGACCGCTGAAAGAGCATTGTACTCCACTAGCATACAGAACTCCTGTGAACTGAATCTCTCTAGAGCCAGCAAGTTGACCGACCATAAGCTACTTTTCCTATAGACAGGCTACAGAAAACCCGCATGTTGCGAATGCCAACTCTCAGGCTACAGAACCCTTCCTAACTGCTTCGTCTACGCCTCAGATAAAGAATTCATGTAAGCTGCACCTCACTACACTCAGTTTACAGAACTCCTGTAAGCTCTTTCTAAGGATACAGACATTGCCCACATTGTGTCATTCTATTCCCAGGCAACAGAACTCTGGAATAGCATTGCACTACACTAGCATACAAAAATGCCTTGAACTGAATCTCTCTACAACCTGTATCCAGAATCCCTATAAGCTGCACATCCCAGAGTCAGGCTGCAGAAATCCCGCATATTTCGAATGCCTACTCCCAGGCTGCAGAACTCTTACAAACATCTTCGTTCCACACCTCAGATACAGAACTCTTGTACGCTGCACTTGATTAAACTCAGGTTACAGAACTCCTGTAAGCTCTGTCTCCCACACTCAGGCTACAGACACTGCACACATTGTGTATGCCTACTCCCAGGATACTGACCGCTGAAACAGCTTTGTACTCCACTAGCATAGAGAACTCATGTGAACTGAATCTCTCTAAAGCCAGGAAGCAGACCGATCATAAGCTGCGTTTCCTATAGACAAGCTACAGAAATCCCGCATATTGCAAAAGCCTACTTCGAGGCTACAGAACCCTTCCTAACTGCTTCGTTCCACACCTCAAAGGGGAACTCATGTATGCTCTAAATCACTACACTCAGGTTACAGAACTCCTGTAAGCTCTGTCACTACTCCCAGGCTACAGAACGCTTACAAACTGCTTACATCCACACCTCCGATACAGAACTCATGTATGCTGTAAATAACTACATTCAGGTAACAGAAATCCTGTACGCTCTGTCTCCTACACTGAGGCTACATACATTGCGCACATTCTGTAAACCGTATTCCCCAGCTACAGACCCCTGAAACAGCTTTGCACTCCACTAGCATACAGAACTCCCATGAACGTAATACCTCTACAGCCTGTATCCAGAATTCCTATAAGCTGCACATTCCAGAGTCAGGCTACAGGAATCCCGCATATTGCGAATCCCAACTCCCAGGCAACAGAACTCTTCCAAACTGCTTTGTTACAAAAATCCGATAGAGAAATCATGTAAGCTGCATTCAATACACTCAGCTTAGAGAATTCCTGTAAGCTCTGTCTAAGGATAGAGACACTGCGCACATGGTGTCATCCTATTCCCAGCCAACAGAACTCTGAAATAACATTGCACTCCACTAGCATACAGAACTCCAATGAACTGAATCTTTCCACAGCCAGGACGCGGAACGCCCATAAGCTGCGCATCCTAGAGTCAGACTACAGAAATCCCGCATATTGCGAATGCCTAATCCCAGGCTACAGAACTCTTCCGAACTGCTTACATCCACACCTCCGATACAGAACTCATGTACGTTACATCAGACGAAACTCAGGTTACAGAACTCCTGTAAGCTCTGTCTGCTACACTGAGGCTACAGACATTGCGCACATTGTTATGCCTATTCTCAGGCTACAGACCGCTGAAAGAGCTTTGTCCTCTACTAGCCTACAGAACTCCCGTAAACTGAATCTCTCTACAGCCAGGAAGCAGACCGACCATGAGCTGCGTTTCCTATAGACAGGCTACAGAAATCCAACACATTGCGAATCCCTACTCGCAGGCTACAGAACTCTCCCAAACTGCTTCGTTCCACACCTGTAATACAGAACTCATGTACGCTGCATCTGACTACACTCAGGTTACAGAACACCTGTAAGCTCTGTCTACTACACTCAGGCTACAGACATTGCGCTCATTGTGTATGCCTATTCCCAGCCTACAGACCACAGAAACAGCTTTGTACTCCACTAGCATACAGAACTCCCGTGAACTGAATCTCTCTACAGCCAGGAACCAGACCGACCCTAAGCCCCTTTCCTATAGACAGGCTACTCCCATGCTACAAAACACTTCCAAACTGCTTCCTTCAACTCCTGTAATACAGAACTCATGTATGCTTCATCTGAATACACTCAGGTTAAGAACTCCTGTAAGCTCTGTCTCCTACACTCAGGAGACGGATATTGTGCTCATTTTTTATGCCTATTCCCAGGCTACAGACCAGCAAAACAGCTTTCTACTCCACTAGCATACAGAACTTCCGTGAACTGAATCTCTCTAAAGCCAGGATGCACACAGACCATAACCTGTGTTTCCTATAGAGAGGCTACAGGAATCCCGTATATTGTGAATGCCTACTCCCAGGCTACGGAACCCTTCCTAACTGCTTCGTTCCACACTTCCGATATGGAACTGATGTATGCTCTATCACTACACTGAGGATACAGAACTCCTGTACTCTCTCTCCTAAACACAGGCTACCGAAATTGAACACATTGTGTAAGCCTATTCCCATGCTACAGAATGGCGAAACAGCTTTGCACTCCACTAGCATACAGAAGTCCCATGAACTGAATTTCTCTACAGCCTGTATCCAGAATGCCTATAAGCAGCGTTTCCTATAGACAGGCTACAGAAATCCCGCATATTAAGAATGCCTACTCCCAGGATACAGAACTATTACAAACTGCTCGGTTACACACCTCCGATACAGAACTCATGCACTCAGGTTACAGAACTCCTGTAAGCTCTGTCTAAGGATACAGATATTGCGCAACATTGTGTCATCCTATTCCCAGGCAACAGAACTCTGAAATAGCATTGCACTCCACTAGCATACAGAACTCCCGTGAACTGCATCTCTCCACAGCCAGGACACAGAACGCCCATAAGCTGCGCATCCTAGAGTCAGGCTACAGAAATCCCGCATATTACGAATCCCCACTCTCAGGCTACAGAACTCTTCCAAACTGCTTACATCCACACCTCCGATACAGAACTCATGTACGCTGCATCTGACTAAACTCAGGTTATAGAACTCCTGCAAGCTCTGTCTGCTACAATCAGGCTACAGACATTGCGCACATTGTGTAGGCCTATGCCCAGGCTACAGACCGCTGAAACAGCTTTGTCCTCCACTAGCATACAGAACTCCTGTGAACTGAATCTCTCTACAGCCAGGAAGAGGACCGACCACAAGCTGCGTTTCCTATACACTGGCTACAGAAACCCGCATATTGCGAATGACTACTCCCAGGCTACAGAACTCTTCCAAATAGCTTCATTCCACACCTGTAATACAGAACTCATGTACGCTGCATCTGACTACACTCAGGTTACAGAACTCCTGTAAGCTCTGTCTCCTACACTCAGGCTACAGACATTGCACACATTGTGTATGCCTATTCCTAGGCTACAGACCACTGAAACAGCTTTGTACTCCACTAGCATACAGAACTCCCGTGAACTTAATCTCTCTACATCCATGGAGCAGACCGACCCTAAGCTACTTTTCCTATACACAGGCTACAGAAATCCCGCATATTACGAATGCCTACTCCCAGCCTACAGAACCCTTCCTAACTGCTTCGTTCCACACATCCGATACAGAACTCATGTACGCTGCATCTGACTAAACTCAGGTTATAGAACTCCTGTAAGCTCTGTCTCCTACACTCAGGCTACGGACAATGTGCACATTGTGTATGCCTAATCCCAGGCTACATACCGCTGAAACAGTTTTGTACTCCACTAGCATACAGAACTCCCGTGAACTGAATCTCTCTACAGCCAGGAAGCAGACCGAGCACAAGCTGCGTTTCCAATAGACAGGCTACAGAAATCCCGCATATTGCGAATGCCTACCCCAGGCTACAGAACGCTTCCAAACTTCTTGCATCCACACCTCCGATACAAAACTCATGTACGCTGTATCTCACTAAACTCAGGTTACAGAACTCCTGTAATCTCTGTCTCCTAAACTCAGGCTACAGACATTGCGCACATTGTGTAAGAGTATTCAGTGGCTGCAGAACACTGAAACAGCTTTGCACTCCACTAGCATACAGAACTCCCGTGAACTGCATCTCTCTGCAGCCTGTATCCAGAATTCCTATAAGCTGCACATCCCAAAGTCAGGCTACAGAAATCCCGCATATTGCGAATGCCTACTCCCAGGCTACAGAACTCTTACAAACTGCTTTGTTACACACCTCTGATACAGAAATCATGTAAGCTGCAGCTCACTACACTCAGGTTACAGAACTCCTGTAAGCTCTGTCTAAGGATACAGACATTGCGCACATTAAGTAATCATATTCCCAGGAAACAGAACTCTGAAACAGCTTTGCACTCCACTAGCATACAGAACTGCTGTGAACTGCATCTTTCTACAGCCAGGACGCAGAACGCCCATAAGCTGCACTTCCTAGAGTTAGGCTACAGAAATCCCGCATATTGCGAATGCCTACTCCCAGGCTACAGAACTCTTGCAAACTGCTTATATCCACACCTCCAATACAGAACTCATGTACGCTGCATCTGACAAAACTCAGGTAACAGAACTCCTGTAAGCACTGTCTCCTACACTCAGGCTACAGACATTGCGCACATTGTGTATGCCTATTCCCAGGCTACAGACCGCTGAAACAGCTTTGTACTCCACTAGCATTCGAAACTCCCGTGAACTGCATCTCTCTACAGCCAGGAAGCAGACCGACCATAAGCTGCGTTTCATATAGACAGGCTACAGAAATCCCACATATTTAGAATCCCTACTCCCAGGCTACAGAAATATTCCTAATTGCTTCATTCCACACCTCTATACAGAACTCATGTATGCTGTAAATCACTACACTCAGGTTGCAGAACTCCTGTACGCTCTGTCTCTTACACTCACGCTACCACATTGCTCACATTGTGTAAGAGTATTCCCAGGCTACAGACCGCTGAAACAGCTTTGTACTACACTAGCATACAGAGCTTCCATGAACTGAATCTCTCTTCAGCCAGGAATCAGAACGACCATATGCTGCATTTCCTATAGACAGGCTACAGAAATCCCGCATATTGCGAAACCCTACTCCCAGGCTTCAGAACTATTACAAACTGCTTCGTTCCACACCTGTAATACAGAACTCATGTAAGCTGCATCTGACTACACTCAGGTTACAGAATTCCTCTAAGCTCTGCCTAAGGATACAGACATTGCGCAACATTGTGTCATCCTATTATAAGGCAACATAACTGTGAAATATATTTGCACTTCACTAGCATACAGAACTCCCGTGAACTGAATTCCTCTATAGCCAGGACGCAGAACGCCCATCAGCTGCGCATACTAGAGTCAGGCTAGAGAAATGCCGCATATTGCGAATCCCTACTCCCAGGCTACAGAACTCTTCCAAACTGCTTATATCCACACCTCCGATACAGAACTCATGTAGGCTGCATCTGACTACACTCAGGTTACAGAACTCCTGTAAGCTCTGTCTCCTATAATCAGGCTACGGACATTGCACACCTTGTGTATGCCTATTCCCAGGCTACAGACCACTAAAACAGCTTTGTAATCCACTAGCATATAGTACTCGCATGAACTGAATCTCTCTGCAGCCTGTATCCAGAATTCCTATAAGCTGCACATCCCAAAGTCAGGCTACAGAAATCCCGCATATTGCAAATGCCTACTGCCAGGCTACAGAACTCTTACAAACTGCTTCGTTACACACCTCTGATATACAAATCATGTAAGCTGCATCTGACTACACTCAGGTTACAGAACTCCTGTAAGCTCTGTCTAAGGATACAGACATTGCGCACATTAAGTCATCCTATTCCCAGGAAACAGAACTCTGAAATAACTTTGCACACCACTAGCATACAGAACTGCATCTTTCTACAGCCAGGACGCAAAACGCCCATAACCTGCACATCCTAGAGTTAGGCTACAGAAATCCCACATATTGCGAATGCCTACTCCCAGTCTACAGAACCCTTCCTAATTGCTTCATTCCACACCTCTGATACAGAACTCATGTATGCGGTAAATCACAACACTCAGGTTGCAGAACTCCTGTACGCTGTGTCTCCTACACTCAGGCTACTGACATTGCTCACATTGTGTAAGAGTATTCCCAGGCTACAGACCTCTGAAACAGCTTTGTACTCCACTAGCATACAGAACTCACGTGAACTGAATCTCTCTACAGCGAGGAAGCAGACTGCCCATAAGCTGCGTTTCCTATAGACAGGCTACAGAAATCCGACATATTGCGAATGCCTACTCCCAGGCTACAGAACACTTACACACTGTTTCGTTACAGAGCTCTGATACAGAACTCATGTAAGCTGCACCTCACTACTCTCAGGTTACAGAACTCCTGTAAGCTCTGTCTCCTACACTCAGTATACGGACATTGCGCCCATTCTGTATGCCTATTCCCAGGCTACAGACCGCTGAAACAGCTTTGTACTCCACTAGCGTACAGAACTACTGTGAACTGAATCTCTCTAAAGCCAGGATGCAGACCGACCATAAGCTTTATTTCCTATAGACAGGCTACAGAAATCCCGCATATTGCGAATGCCTACTCCCAGTCTACAGAACCCTTCCTAATTCCTTCATTCTACACCTCCTATACGGAACTCATGTATGCTCTAAATCACTACACTCAGGTTACAGAACTCCTGTAAGCTCTGTCTCCTACTCTGAGGCTACTGAAATTGCGCACATTGTGTATGCCCATTCCCAGGCTACAGACCACTGAAACAGCTTTGACTCCACTAGCATACAGAAATCCCATGAACTGAATCTCTCTACAGCCTGTATCCAGAAGTCCTACAAGCTGTACATCCCAGAGTTAGGCTACAGAAATCCCGCATATTGCGAATGCCTACTCCCAGGCTATAGAACTCTTCCAAAATGCCTCGTTCCACAACACAGATACAGAACTCATGTAAGCTGCATCTGAAAACTCAGGTTACAGAACTCCTGTAAGCTCTGTCTAAGTATACAGACATTGTGCACATTGTGTCATCCTATTCCCATGCAACAGAACTCTGAAATAGCATTGCACTCCACTAGCATACAGAACTCCCGTGAACTGCATCTCTCTGCAGCCAGGACATAGAACGCCCATAAGCTGTGCATCCTAGAGTCAGGCTACAGAAATCCTGCATATTGTGAATGCCTACTCCCAGTCTACAGAACTCTTCCAAAATGCCTCGTTCCACAACACAGATAGAGAGCTCATGTAAGCTGCATCTGACTACACTCAGGTTACAGATCTCCTGTAAGCTCTGTCTCCTACACTCAGGCTACAGATATTGCGCTCATTGTGGATGCCTATTCCCAGGCTACAGACCGCTGAAACAGCTTTGTACTCCACTAGCATTCAGAACTCCCGAGAACTGAATCTCTCTGCAGCCATTATGCAGACCGACCAAAGCTGTGTTTCCTATTGGCAGGCTACAGAATTCCCGCATATTGAGAATGCCTACTCCCAGGCTACGGAACCCTTCCTAACTGCTTCGTTGCACACCTCCGATAAGGAACTCATGTATGCTGGCTGATATTCATTTAGCCACAACAGAACCGATATTTCTGATAAGATCCAGACCTATCTGGACAAACTCGTGTGGAATTCTTGCGCAAAGGACACAGAGAAGCAGAATCAATCTGGTTTTGGAGAAAAGCAAAGTCTTTTTCTTGGGGAAGTAGATTCATTGTCATGTTCACCAACACAAATATCATTCTGAACCTGGTTTCTGTAGCATTCTACTCAGAAAACTCGAATGTGTACCTGTTGTGTCTCCATGTGAATCCAATTAGTGTTTGGCAACAGAAAAACAAAGAGTTACATGCCAGAATTCAATACAAACTCTAAAGTACATAGTTAATACCCAGAATACACAAAGAAACATACAGGCTGTTTTAAAAGCTGATATTCATTTAGCCACAACAGAACCGAATATATCTGGTTTGATCCAGAACCGTCTGGACAAAATCATGTGGAATTCTTGTGCAAAGGACCCAGAAAAACAGAGTCAAACTGGTTTTGGAGAAAAACAAAGTCTTTTTCATGGGCAAGTGGATTCAATGTCATGTTATAACACAAATATCATTTTTAACCTGCTTTCTGTAGTATTCTACTTAGAAACCTCTTATGTGTACCTGTTGTGTCTCATAGTGGAACGAATAAGTGTGTGGCAACAAAAAAACAAAGTGTTACATGCCAGAATTCATTCCACACAGTAAAGTTCATAGATAATATCCAGAAAACACAAACAAACACACAGGCTGTTTTAAAAGCTGATATTCATTTAGCCACAACGGAACCGATATTTCTGGTTAGATCCAGACGTATCTGTACAAACTCGTGTGGAATTCGTGTGCAAAGGACCCAGAAAAGAAGAGTCAAAGTGGTTTTGGAGAAAAGCAAAGTCTTTTTCATGGGCAAGTGCATTCAATGTCATGTTTACAAACACAAATGTCATTTTTAACCTGGTTTCTGTAGCATTCTACTCAGAAATCACTTATGTGTATCTGTTGTGTCTCCATGTGGAACGAATTAGATTTTCCAACAAAAAAACACAATGTTACATGCTAAAATTCATTCAAAACTAAAAGTTCATAGAAAATATCCAGAAAAAAGAAACAAACACATAGGCTGTAGCAAGAGCTGGGATTGAGTTAGGGAGAACAGAAACGGGTATTTCTGGTTAGATCCAGACTTATCTGGACAACCTCGTGTGGAATTCGTGTGCAAAGGACCCAGAAAAGCAGAGTCAAACTGGTTCTGGAGAAAAGCATAGTCTTTTTTGTGGGCAAGTGGATTCAATGTCATGTTTACAGTCGGAAATATCATTTTGAACCTGGTTTCTGTAGCATTCTACTCAGAAAACTCGAATGTGTACCTGTTGTGTCTCCTTGTGCAACCAATTAGGGTTTGCCAAAAAAACCCACAATGTTACATGCTAAAATTCATTCGAAACTCTAAAGTTCATAGAAAATATCCAGAAAACCTAAACAAACTCAGAGGCTGTAGCAAGAGCTGGGATTGAGTTAGGCAAAACACACCCGGATATTTCTGGTTAGATCCAGACCTATCTGGACAAACTCGTGAGAAATCCGTGTGCACAGGGCCCAGAAAAGCAAAGTCCAACTGGTTTTGGAGAAAAGCAAGGTCTTTTTCTTGGGCAAGTGGATTCAAAGTCATGTTTACAGCCGCAATTATCATTTAGAACCTGGTTTCTGTAGCATTCTATCCAGAAAACACTTATGTGTACCTGTTGTGTCTCCATGTGGAACCAATTAGTGTTTCAAAAAAAAAAACACAATGTTACATGCTAAAATTCATTCAAAACTCTAAAGTTCATAGAAAATATCCAGAAAACACTAACAAGCACTCAGGCTATTTTAAAAGCTGATATTCATTTAGCCACACATAACCGGATTTTTCTGGTTAGATCCAGACCAATATGGATAAACTCGTGTGGAATTCGTGTGCAAAGCACCCAGAAAAACAGAGTCAAAGTGGTTTTGGAGAAAAGCAAAGTCTTTTTCGTTGGCAAATGGATTCAATGTCATGTTAGCAAACACAAATGTCATTTTGAACCTGGATTCTGTAGTATTGTACCCAGAAATCTCTTATGTGTACCTGTTGTGCTCCATGTGGAATGAATTAGTGTTTCCAACAAAAAAACACAATGTTACATGCTAAAATTCATTCAAAACTCCAAAGTTCATTGTAAATATCCAGAAAACAGAAACAAACAGAGAGGCTGTGGCAAGAGCTGGGATTGAGTTAGGCAGAACAGAAACGGGTATTTCTGGTTAGATCCAGACCTATCGGGACAAACTCGTGTGGAATTCTTGTGCAAAGGACACAGAAAAGCAGAATCAATCTTGTAAGGAGAAAAGCAAAGTCTTTTTCTTCGGCAAGTGGATTCAATGTCATGTTTACAAACACAAATATCATTTTTAACCTGGTTTCTGTAGTATTCTATTCAGAAATCTCTTATGTACACCCGTTGTGTCTCCATGTGAATCCAGTAGCGTTTCCAACAGAAAAACAAAATATAACATGCTAAAATTCATTCAAAAATCTAAAGTTCATAGAAAATATCCAGAAAACACTAACAAACACACAAGCTATTTTAAAGCTGATATTCATTTACCCACAACAGAACCGGATATTTCTGGTTAGATCCAGAGCTATCTGGCCAAACTGGTGAGGAATTCATGTGCAAAGGACCCAGAAAAGCAGAGTCAAAGTGGTTTTGTTGCAAAGCAAAGTCTTTTTCATGGTAAGTGGATTCAATGTCATGTTTACAAACTCAAATGTCATTTTGAACCTGGTTTCTGTAGTATTGTACCCAGAAATCTCTTATGTACACCCATTGTGTCTCCATGTGAATCAAGTAGCGTTTCCAACAGAAAAACAAAATGTAACATGCTAAAATTCATTCAAAACTCTAAACTTAATAGAAAATATCCACAAAACAGAAAGAAACACAGAAGCTGTAGCAAGAGCTGGGATTGAGTTAGCAGAATAGATCCGGATCTTTCTGGTTAGATCCAGACATATCTGGACAAACTCATGTGGAATTCATGTGCAAAGCGCCCAGAAAAGCAAAGTCCAACTGGTTTTGAAAAAAAGCAAGGTCTTTCTCTTGGGCAAGTGGATTCAATGTCATGTTTACAGTCGCAAATATCAGTTTTAACCTGGTTTCTGTAGCATTCTACTCTGAAATCACTTATGTGTACCTGTTGTGTCTCCATGTGGAACCAAATAGTGTTTCCAACAAAAAAAAACAAAGTGTTACATGCTAAAATTGATTCAAAACTCTGAAGTTCATAGAAAATATACAGAAATCACTAACACACAGGCAGTTTTCAAAGCTGATATTCGTTTAGGCACACCATAACCGGATATTTCTGGTTTGATCCACACCTATCTGGACAAAGTCATGTGGGATTGAGTTAGGCAGAACAGAACCGGAAATTTCTTCATAGTTCCAGACGTTCTGGACATAATGCTGTGGAAATCTTGTGCAAAGGACCAAGAAAAGAATATTGGAAATGGTTTTGGAGAAAAGCAAAGTCTTTTTCTTGGGCAAGTGGATTCAATGTCATGTTAGCAAACACAAATATCATTTTGAACCTGGTTTCTGTACATTCTACTCAGAAAACTCGAATGTGTAACTGTTGTTTCTCCCTTTGAATCCAATTAGTGATTGGCAACAGAAAACAAAATGTTACATGTCAGATTTCATTCCAATCTCTAAAGTTCATAGTTAATATCCAGAAAAGACTAACAAACACACAGGCTGTTTTAAAAGATGATATTCATTTAGGCACACCAGAACCGGATATTTCTGGTTTGATCCAGACCTATCTGGACAAACTCGTGTGGCATTCTTATGCAAAGGACCCAGAAAAGCACAGTCAAACTGGTTATGCAGAAATGGAAAGTCTTTTACATGGGGAAGTGGATTCAATGTCATGTTTACAAACTCAAATATCATTTTTAACCTGGTTTCTGTAGCATTCTACTCAGACAACTCACATGAGTACCTGTTGTGTCTCCACGTGAATACAAGTAGTGTTTGCTAACAGGAAAACAAAATGTTACATGTCAGAATTCATTCCAAACTCTAAAGTTCATAGTTAATATCCAGAAAAGACTAACAAACACACAGGTTGTTTTAAAAGCTGATATTCATTTATCCACAACAGAACTGGCTATTTCTGGATTGATCCAGACCTAACTGGACAAACTCATGTGGAATTCGTGTGCAAAGGACCCAAAAAAGCAGAGTCAAACTGGTTTTGGAGAAAAGCAACGTCTTTTTCTTGGGCAAGTGGATTCAATGTCATGTTAGCAAGCACAAATATCATTTTTAACTTTGTTTCTGTAGTATTCTACTCTGACAACTCACATGTGTATCTTTTGTGTCTCCACATTGAAACAAATTGTGTTTCCCAAAAAAAAAAAAAAATGTTACGTGCTAAATTCCTTCCAAACTCTAAAGATCAAAGAGAACATCCAGAAAACCAAGAAACACACAGGCTGTTTTAAAAGCTGATATTCATTTAGCCACAGCAGAACCGGATATTTCTGGTTTGATCCAGAACAAACTGGATAAACCTGTGTGGAATTCGTGTGCAAAGGACCCAGATAATCAGAGTCAAACTGGTTTTGGAGAAAAGCAAAGTCTTTTTCTTGGGCAAGTGCATTCAATGTCATGTTATCAAACACAAATATCATTTTTAATCTGGTTTCTGTAGCATTCTACTCAGAAAACACAAATGTGTACCTGTTGTGTCTCCTTGTGGAAGCAATTAGTGTGTGCCAACAAAAAAACAAAGTGTTATATGCCAGAATTCATTCCACACTCTAAAGTAAATTGATAATATCCAGAAAACAGAAACAAACACAGAGGCTGTAGCAAGAGCTGGGATTGAGTTAGGCAGAAAGTAATGGGTATTTCTGGTTAGATCCAGAACTATCTGGACAAACTAGTGTGGAATTCGTGTGCAAATGACACAGAAAACACAGTCAAACAGGTTGTGGAGAAAAGCAAAGTCTTTTTCATGGGCAAGTGTATTCAATGTCATGTTAGCAAACACAAATTGCATTTTTAACCTGGTTTCTGTAGCATTCTACTCAGAAAACTCTTATGTGTGCCTGTTGTTTCTCCATGTGGAACCAATTAGAGTTTGGCAACAAAAATACAAAGTGTTACATGTCAGAATTCATTCCAAACTCTGAAGTTCAAAGATAATATCCAGAAAACAGAAACAAACACAGAGGCTGTAGCATGAGAAGGGATTGAGTTAGACCGAACATAACAGGAAATTTCTGGTGAGATCCAGACCTATCTGGACAAACTAGTGTGGAATTCTTGTACAAACGACCCAGGAAAGCAGAGTCAACCTGGTTTTGGAGAAAAGCAAGGTATTTTTCTTGGGCAAGTGGATACAATGTCAAGTTTACAAACACAAATAACATTTTTAACCAGGTTTCTATAGCATTCTACTCAGAAAACTCGAATGTGTACCTGTTGTGTCTCCCTGTGGAACCTATTAGCTTTGCCAACATAAACACAAAATGTTACTTGCTAAAATTCATTCAAAACTCTAACGTTCATAGATAATATCCAGAATTCACTAACAAACACATATGCTGTTTTAAAATCAGTTATACATTTACCCACAGAGAACCGGATATTTCTGGTTAGATCCAGATATATCTGGACAAACTCGTGTGGCATTCATGTGCAAAGTACCCAGAAAAACAGAGTCAAACTGGTTTTGGAGAAAAGCAAAGTTGTTTTCTTGGGCAAGTGGATTCAATGTCATGTTAGCAAACACAAATATTATTTTTAATCTGGTTTCTGCAGGTTTTTACTCAGAAAAAACGAATGTGTACCTGTTGTGTCTCCATGTCAAACCAATTAGCATTTGCCAACAGGAAAACAAAATGTTACATGCTACAATGCATTCACAACTCTAAAGTTCACAGATACCATCAACAAAACACAAGCAATCACAGAAACTGTAGCAAGAGCTGGGATTGAGTTAGCCACCACTGAACCGGATATTTCTGGTTTCATCCAGCCTTATCCGGACAAACTGGTGTGGAATTGGTGTGCAAAGCACCCAGAAAAGCAGAGTCAACCTGGTTTTGGAGAAAAGCAAAGTCTTTTTCTTGGGCAAGTGGATTCAATGTCATGTTTACAAACACAAATATCATTTGTAACCTGGTTTCTGCAGGTTTTTCCTTAGAAAACACGAACGTGTACCTGTTGTGTCTTCATGTGAAACCAATTAGCATTTGCCAACAGAAAAACAAAATGTTACATGCTAGAATGCATTCACAAATCAAAAATGCACAGATACTCTCGAGAAAACACAAGCAAGCACAGAAGCTGTAGCCAGCGCTGGGATTGAGTTAGCCAAAACAGAACCGGATATTTCGGGTTCCATCCAGCCCTATCTGGACAAACTGGTGTGGAATTGGTGTGCAAAGCGCCCAGAAATGCAGAGTCAACCTGGTTTTGGAGAATAGCAAAGTCTTTTTCTTGGGCAGGTGGATTCAATGTCATGTTATCAAACACAAATATCATTTTTAATCTGGTTTCTCTAGCATTCTACTCAGAAAACACAAATGTGTACCTGTTGTGTCTCCATGTGGAAGCAATTAGTGTGTGCCAACAAAAAAACAAAGTGTTATTTGCCAGAATTCATTTCACACTCTAAAGTAAATTGATAATATCCAGAAAACAGAAACAAACACAGAGGCTGTAGCAATAGCTGTGATTGAGATAGGCAGAACAGAACTGGAAATTTCTGGTTAGATCCAGTCCTATCTGCACAAACTCGTGTTGAATTCATGAGCAAAGGACCCAGAAAAGCAGAATCAAACTGGTTTTCGAGAAAAGCAATGTCTTTTTCCTTGGCAAGTGTATTCAATTTCATGTTTACCAACACAAATACCATTTTGCAACTGGTTTCTCTAGCATTCTACTCACAATTCTCAAAGGTGTACCTGTTTTTTCTCCATGTGGAACCAGTTAGCATTTCCAACAAATAAACACAATGTTACATTCCAGAATTCATTCAAACTCTAAAGTTCATAGTTAATATCCAGAAAACACTAACAAACTCACAGGCTGTTTTAAAAGCTGATATTTTTTAGCCACAACAGAACTAGATATTTCTGGTTTCATCCAGACCTATCTGGACAAACTCATGAGGAATTCGTGTGGAAAGGACCCAGAAAAGCAAAATCAAACTGGTTTTGGAAAAAAGAAAAGTCTTTTTTGTTTGCAAGTGGATTCAATGTCATGTTAACAAACACAAGTATAATTTTGAACCTGGTTTCTCTAGCATTCTACTCAGAAAACTCGAATGTGTACCTGTTGTGTCTCCATGTGGAACCAATTAGCGTTTGCCTGCAAAAAAACAAAATGTAACATGCTAAAATTCATTCAAAACTCTAAAGTTCATAGAAAATATCCAGAACACAGAAACAAACACAGAGGCTGTAGCAAGAGCTGGGATTGAGTTAGGCAGAAAGTAATGGGTATTTCTGGTTAGATCCAGAACTATCTGGACAAACTAGTGTGGAATTCGTGTGCAAAGGACACAGAAAACACAGTCAAACAGGTTGTGGAGAAAAGCAAAGTCTTTTTCATGGGCAAGTGTATTCAATGTCATGTTAGCAAACACAAATTGCATTTTTAACCTGGTTTCTGTAGCATTCTACTCAGAAAACTCTTATGTGTGCCTGTTGTTTCTCCATGTGGAACCAATTAGAGTTTGGCAACAAAAATACAAAGTGTTACATGTCAGAATTCATTCCAAACTCTGAAGTTCATAGATAATATCCAGAAAACAGAAACAAACACAGAGGCTGTAGCATGAGAAGGGATTGAGTTAGACCAAACATAACAGGAAATTTCTGGTGAGATCCAGACCTATCTGGACAAACTAGTGTGGAATTCTTGTACAAACGACCCAGGAAAGCAGAGTCAACCTGGTTTTGGAGAAAAGCAAGGTATTTTTCTTGGGCAAGTGGATACAATGTCATGTTTACAAACACAAATAACATTTTTAACCAGGTTTCTATAGCATTCTACTCAGAAAACTCGAATGTGTACCTGTTGTGTCTCCCTGTGGAACCTATTAGCTTTGCCAACATAAACACAAAATGTTACTTGCTAAAATTCATTCAAAACTCTAACGTTCATAGATAATATCCAGAATTCACTAACAAACACATATGCTGTTTTAAAATCAGTTATACATTTACCCACAGAGAACCGGATATTTCTGCTTAGATCCAGATATATCTGGACAAACTCGTGTGGCATTCATGTGCAAAGGACCCAGAAAAACAGAGTCAAACTGGTTTTGGAGAAAAGCAAAGTCCTTTTCTTGGGCAAGTGGATTCAATGTCATGTTAGCAAACACAAATATTGTTTTTAATCTGGTTTCTGCAGGTTTTTACTTAGAAAACATGAATGTGTACCTGATGTGTCTCCTTGTGAAACCAATTAGCATTTGCCAACAGGAAAACAAAATGTTACATGCTACAATGCATTCACAACTCTAAAGTTCACAGATACCATCAACAAAACACAAGCAATCACAGAAACTGTAGCAAGAGCTGGGATTGAGTTAGCCACCACTGAACCGGATATTTCTGGTTTCATCCAGCCCTATCCAGACAAACTGGAGTGGAGTTGGTGTGCAAAGCACCCAGAAAAACAGAATCAACCTGGTTTTGGAGAAAAGCAAAGTCGTTTACTTGGGCAAGTGGATTCAATGTCATGTTTACAAACACAAATATCATTTTTAACCTGGTTTCTGCAGCTTTTTACTCAGAAAACAAGAATGTGTACCTGTATTGTCTCCATGTGAAACCAATTAGCGTTTGCCAACAGAAAAACAAAATGTTACATGCTGCAATGCATTCAGAATTCGAAAGTCCATAGATACCATCGAGAGAACAGAAGCAAACACAGAAGCTGTAGCAACAGGTGGGATTGAGTTAGCCAAAACAGAACCGGATATTTCTGGTTTCATCCAGACCTATCTGGAGAAACTGGTGTGGAACTGGTGTGCAAATCACCCAGAAATATCGAGTCAACCTGTTTTTGGAGAAAAGCAAAGTCGTTTTCTTGGGCAAGTGGATTCAATGTCATGTTTACAAACAGAAATATCATTTGTAACCTGATTTCTGCAGCTTTTTACTCAGAAAACAGGAAAGTGTACCTGTTGTGTCTCCATGTGAAACCAATTAGCGTTTGCCAACAGAAAAACAAAATGTTACATGCTACAATGCATTCAGATTTCTAAAGTCCACAGATACTATCGAGAGAACAGAAGCAAACACAGAAGCTGTAGCAAGAGCTGGGCTTGAGTTAGCCACCACAGAACCGGATATTTATGGTTTCATCCAGCCCTATCCGGACAAACTGGTGTGGAATTGGTGTGCAAAGCACCCTGAAAAGCAGAGTCAACCTGGTTTTGGAGAAAATCAAAGTCTTTTTCTTGGGCAAGGGGATTCAATGTCATGTTTACAAACACAAATATCATTTTTACCCTGGTTTCTGCAGCTTTTCACTTAGGAAACACGAATATGTACCTGTTGCTTTCAGGTGAAGTCAATTAGCATTTGCCAACAAGAAGTAAAATATTACATGCTACAATGAATTCACAACTCTAAAGTCCATAGATACTAACGACAAAACAAAAGCAAACACAGAAGCTGTAGCAGAGCTGGAATTGAGTTAGCCAACACAGAACCGGATATTTCTGGTTTCATCCAGTCCTATCTGGACAAACTGGTGTGGAATTGGTGTACAATGTACCCAGAAAAGCAGAGTCAACCTGGTTTTGGAGAAAAGCAAAGTCTTTTTCTTGGGCAAGTGCATTCAATGTCATGTTTACAAACATAAATATCATTTTTAACCTGGATTCTGCAGCTTTTTACTCAGAAAGCACGAATGTGTACCTGTTGTGTCTCCATGTGAAACCAATTAGCGTTTGCCAATAGAAAGACAAAATCCTACATGCTACAATGCATTCACAACTCTAAAGTCCATAGATACTATCGAGAAAACTCAAGCGAACAGAGAAGCTGTAGCAAGAGCTGGGATTGAGTTAGCCACCACAGAACCGGATATTTCTGGTTTCAACCAGACCTCTGTGGAAAACTGTTGTGGAATTGGTGTGCAAAGCACCCAGAAAAGCAGAGTCAACCTGGTTTTGGAGAAAAGCAAAGTCTTTTTCTTGGGCAAGTGCATTCAATGTCATGTTTAAGAACACAAATATCATTTTTAACCTGGTTACTGCAGCTTTTCCCTTAGGAAACACGAATATGTACCTGTTGCCTTCAGGTGAAATCAATTAGCATTTGCCAACAAGAAGTAAAATATTACATGCTACAATGCATTCACAACTCTAAAGTTCATAGATACTATCGAGAAAACACAAGCAAATACAGAAGCTGTAGCAAGAGCTGGTATTGAGTTTGCCACCACAGAACCGGATATTTCTGGTTTCATCCAGCCCTATCTGGAAATACTGGTGGGGAATTGGTGTGCAAAGCACACATAAAGCAGAGTAAACCTGGTTTTGGAGAAAAGAAAAGTCTTTTTCTTGGGCAAGTGGATTCAATGTCATGTTTACAAACACAAATAGCATTTTTAACCTGGTTTCTGCATGTTTTACTCAGAAAACACGAATGTGTACCTGTTGTGTTTCCATGTGAAACCAATTAGCCTTTGCCAACAGAAAAACAAAATCTTACATGCTACAATGCATTCACAACTCTAAAGTCCATAGACTGTATCCAGAAAACACAAACAAACTCAGGGGCTGCAGCAATAGCTTGCATTGAGTTAGCCACCACAGAATCAGATATTTCTGGTTTCAAACAGCCCTGTCTGGACAAACTGGTGTGGAATTGGTGTGCAAAGCACCCAGAAAAGCAGAGTCAACCTGGTTTGAGAAAAGCAAAGTCTTTTTCTTGGGCAAGTGGATTCAATGTGATGTTTACAAATAAAGTATCATTTGTAACCTGGTTTCTGCAGGTTTTTACTTAGAAAAAACGAAAGTGTACCTGTTGTTTCTCCATGTGAAACCAATTAGCGTTTGCAAACAGAAAACAAAATGTTACATGCTACAATGCATTCACAACTCTAAAGTCCACAGATACTATCGACAAACCACAATAAACACAGAAAGTGTAGCAAGAGCTGGGATTCAGTTAGCCACCTCAGAACCGGATGTTTTTGGTTTCAGCCTGCGCTATCCGGACAAACTTATGGGGAACTGGTGTGCAAAGCACCCAAAAAAGCAGAGTCAACCTGGTTTTGGAGAAAAGCAATGTTTTTTCTTGGGCAAGTTAATTCAGTGTCATGTTTACTAACACAAATATCATTTGTAACCTGGTTTCTGCAGCTGTTTACTCAGAAAACACAAACGTGTACCTGTTGTGTCTCCATGTGAAACCAATTAGCGTTTGCCAACAGAAAAACAAAATGTTACATGCTACAATGCATTCACAACTCTAAAGTCCACAGATACTATCCAGAAAACACAAGGAAACACAGAAACTTTAGCAAGAGCTGGCACTGAGTTAGCCAAAACAGAACAAGAAATTTCTGGTTTCATCCAGCCCTATCCGGACAAACTGGTGTGGAATTGGTGTGCAAAGCACCCAGAAATGCAGAGTCAACCTGGTTTTGGAGAAAAGCAAAGTCTTTTTCTTTGGCAAGTGGATTCAATGTCATGTTTACAAACACAAATATCATTTTTAACCTGGTTTCTGCAGCTTTTTGCTCAGAAAACAGGAATGTGTACCTGTTGTGTCTGCATGTGAAACCAATAAGTGTTTGGCAACAGAAAACAAAATGTTTCATGCTACAAAGCATTCACAACTCTAAAGTCCACAGATACTATTAAGAAAACACAAGTAAATGCAGATTCTCTAGCAAGAGCTTGCAGTGAGTTAACCACCACAGAACCAGATATTTCTGGTTTCATCCAGCCCTATCCGGACAAAGTTTTGGGGTGTTGTGTGCAAAGCACCCAGATAAGCAGAGTCAACCTGGTTTTGGAAAAAAGCAAAGTCTTTTTCTTGGGCAAGTAGATGCAATGTCATGTTTACAAACACAAATATCATTTGTAACCAGGTTTCTGCAGCTTTTTACTCAGAAAACACAAATGTGTACCTGTTGTGTCTCCATGTGAAACCAATTAACTTTTGCCAACAGAAAAAAAAAATGTTACACGCTACAATGCATTCACAACTCTAAAGCCCACAGATACTATCGAGAAAACACAAGCACACTCAGAAGCTGTAGCAAGAGCTGGCATTGAGTTAGCCACCACAGAACCAGATATTTCTGGTTCCATCCAGACCTATCTGGACAAACTGGTGTGGAGTTGGTGTGCAAAGCACCCAGAAAAGCAGAGTCAACCTGGTTTTGGAGAAAAGCAAAGTCTTTTTCTTGGGCAAGTGGATTCAATGTCATGTTTACAAACACAAATATCATTTGTAACCTGGTTTCTGCAGCTTTTTACTCAGAAAACACAAATGTGTACCTGTTGTGTCTGCATGTGAAACCTATTAGCGTTTGCCAACAGAAAAACAAAATGTTTTGTACTCCACTAGCATACAGAACTCCCGTAAACTGAATTTCTCTACAGCCAGGAAGCAGACCGACCATAAGCTGGGTTTCCTACAGGCAAGCTACAGAAATCCCATATATTGCGAGCTTACTCCCAGGCCTCAGAACCCTTCCTAAGTGCTTCGTTCCACACCTACGATACAGAACTCATGTATGCTTTAAATCACTACACTCAGGTGGCAGAACTCCTTTATCCTCTGTCTCCTACACTCAGGCTACCAAAATTGCTCACATTGTGTAAGCGTATTCCCAGGCTACAGAACGCTGAAACAGCTGTGCACTACACTAGCATACAGAACTCCCATGAACTGAATCTCTCTACAGCCAGGAAACAGACTGACCATAAGCTGCGTTTTCTATAAGCAGGCTACAGAAATCCCGCATATTAAGAATGCCTACTCCCAGGATACAGAACTCTTACAAACTGCTTCGTTACACACCTCCAATACAGAACTCATGTAAGCTGCACCTCACTACACTCAGGTTACAGAACTCCTGCAATCTCTGGCTAAGGACACAGACATTGCGCACATTGTGTCATCCTATTCCCAGGCAACAGAAATCTGAAATAGCATTGCACTCCACTAGCATACAGAATTCCCATGAACTGAATATCTCTACAGCCTAGAAGCAGACCAACCATAAGCTGCGTTTCCTATAGACAGGCCAAAGAAATCCCGCATATTGCGAATCCCTACTCCCAGGCTACAGAACTCATCCAAACTGCTTACATCCACACCTCCGATACAGAACTCATGTACACAGCATCTGACTAAACTCAGGTTACAGAACTCCTGTAAGCTCTGTCTCCTACACTCAGGCTACAGACATTGCGCACATGGGGTAAGCCTATTCCCAGGCTACAGACCGCTCAAGCAGCTTTGCACTCCTCTAGCATACAGAACTCACGTGAACTGAAACTCTCTGCAGCCAGGAAGCAGACAGAACATAAGCTGCGTTTCCTATAGACAGGCTACAGAAATCCCGCATATTGCGAATGCCTACTCCCAGGCTACAGAACTGTTCCAAACTGCTTCGTTCCACACCTCCGATACAGAACTCATGTACGCTGCATCAGACTAAACTCAGTTTACAGTACTCCTGTAAGCTCTGTCTCCCACACTCAGGCTACAGACTTGCGCACATTGTGTATGCCTATTTCCATGCTACAGACAGCTGAAACACTTTTGTACTCCACTAGCATACAGAACTCCCGTAAACTGAATTTCTCTACAGCCAGGAAGCAGACCGACCATAAGCTGCGTTTCCTATAGACAGGCTACAGAAATCCCGCATATTGCAAATGCCTACTCCCAGGATACAGAACTAATCCAAACTGCTTCGTTCCACACGTGTAATACAGAACTCATGTGCGCTGCATCTGACTACACTCAGGTTACAGAACTCGTGTAAGCTCTGTCTCCTACACTCAGGCTACAGACATTGCACACATTGTGTATGCCTATTCCCTGGATACAGTTGCTGAAAAAGATTTGTACTCCACTATCATACAGAATTCCCATGAACTGAATCTCTGCAGCCAGGAAGCAGACCGACCATAAGCTGGGTTTCCTACAGGCAAGCTACAGAAATCCCATATATTGCGAGCTTACTCCCAGGCCTCAGAACCCTTCCTAAGTGCTTCGTTCCACACCTACGATACAGAACTCATGTATGCTTTAAATCACTACACTCAGGTGGCAGAACTCCTTTATCCTCTGTCTCCTACACTCAGGCTACCAAAATTGCTCACATTGTGTAAGTGTATTCCCAGGCTACAGAACGCTGAAACAGCTGAGCACTCCACTATCATACAGAACTCCCATGAACTGAATCTCTCTACAGCCAGGAAACAGACTGACCATCAGCTGCGTTTTCTATAAGCAGGCTACAGAAATCCCGCATATTGCGAATGCCTACTCCCAGGATACAGAACTCTTACAAACTGCTTCGTTACACACCTCCAATACAGAACTCATGTAAGCTGCACCTCACTACAATCAGGTTACAGAAATCCTGCAATCTCTGTCTAAGGACACAGACATTGCGCACATTGTGTCATCCTATTCCCAGGCAAGAGAAATCTGAAATAGCATTGCACTCCACTAGCATACAGAATTCCCATGAACTGAATATCTCTACAGCCTAGAAGCAGACCAACCATAAGCTCGTTTCATATAGACAGGCTACAGAAATCCCGCATATTGCGAATCCCTACTCCCAGGCTACAGAACTCATCCAAACTGCTTACATCCACACCTCCGATACAGAACTCATGTACACAGCATCTGACTAAACTCAGGTTACAGAACTCCTGTAAGCTCTGTCTCCTACACTCAGGCTATAGACATTGCACACATGGGGTAAGCCTATTCCCAGGCTACAGACCGCTCAAGCAGCTTTGCACTCCACTAGCATACAGAACTCACGTGAACTGAAACTCTCTGCAGCCAGGAAGCAGAAAGAAAATAAGCTGCGTTTCCTATAGACAGGCTACAGTAATCCCGCATATTGCGAATGCCTACTCCCAGGCTACAGAACTGTTCCAAACTGCTTCGTTCCACACCTGTAATACAGAATTCATGTACGCTGCATCTGACTAAACTCCGGATAGAGAACTCCTGTACGCTCTCTCTCCTACACTCAGGCTACCAAAATTGCTCACATTGTGTAAGCGTATTCCCAGGCTACAGAACGCTGAAACAGCTGTGCATTCCACTAGCATAGAGAACTCCCATGAACTGAATCTCTCTACAGCCTGTATCCAGAATTTCTATAAGCTGCACATCCCAGAGTCAGGCTACAGAAATCCCGCATATTGCGAATGCCTACTTCGAGGCTACAGAACTCTTCCAAACTGCTTTGTTCCACACCTCCGATAGAGAACTCATGTACGCTGCATCAGACTAAACTCAGTTTACAGTACTCCTGTAAGCTCTGTCTCCTACACTCAGGCTACAGACATTGCGCAAATTGTGTATGCCTATTACCAGGATACAGACAGCTGAAACAGCTTTGTACTCCACTAGCATACAGAACTCCCATGAACTGAATATCTCTGCAGCCTGTATCTGGAAATCCTATAGTATGCACATCCCAGAGTCAGGCTACAGAAATTCCACATATTGTGAATGCCTACTCCCAGGCTACAGAACTCTTACAAACTGCTTCGTTACACACATCTGATACAGAACTCATGTAAAATGCATCTTTCTAAACACAAGTTACAGAACAACTAGTAGCTCTGTACAAGGATACACATATTACGCACACTGTGTCATCCGATTCAGAGCAAACAGGACTCTAAAACAGCATTGCACTCCACTAGCATATAGAACTCCCGTTAACTGCAACTCTCTACAGCCAGGAGGCAGAACGCCCATAAGCTGCGCATCCTAGAGTCAGGCTACAGAAATCCCGCACATTGCAAATCCCTACTCCCAGGCTACAGAACTCTTCCAAACTGCTTACATGAATACCTCCAATACAGAACTCATGTACACTGCATCTGAATAACGCCGGTTACAGAACTCCTGTAAGCTCTGTCTCCTACACTCAGGCTACACACATTGCGCACATGGGGTAAGCCTATTCCCAGGCTACAGACCACTGAAACAGCTTTGCACTCCAATAGCATAAAGAACTCCCGTGAACTGAATCTCTCTGCAGCCAGGAAGCAGACAGAACATAAGCTGCGTTTCCTATAGACAGGCTACAGAAATCCCGCATATTGCGAATGCCTACTCCCAGGCGTCAGAATCCTTCCAAAGTGCTTCGTTCTACACCAACAATACACAACTCATGTATGCTGTAAATCACTACACTAGGGTTGCAGAACTCCTGTAAGCTCTGTCTCCTACACTCAGGCTATCGAAATTGCTCACATTGTGTGAGCGTGTTCCCAGGCTACCTAACCCTGAAACAGCATTGCACTCCACTAGCATACAGAACTCCCATGAACTGAATCTCTCTACAGCCTGTATCCAGAATTCCTATAAGCTGCACATCCTAGAGTCAGACTACAGAAATCGCGCATATCGCGAATGCCTACTCCCAGGCTACAGAATTCTTACGAACTGCTTACATCCACACTTCCGATACAGAACTCATGTAAGCTGCACTCACTACACTCAGGTTACAAAACTCCTGTAAGCTCTACCAAAGGATACAGACATTGTGCATTTTGTGCCATCCTATTCCCCGGAAACAGAACTCTGAAACAGCATTGCACTCCACTAGCATACAGAACTCCCGTGTACTGAATCTCTCTACAGCCAGGACGCAGAACACCTATAAGCTGTGCATCCTAGAGTCAGGCTACAGTAATCACGCATATTTCGAATGCCTACTCCCAGGCTACAGAACTTTTCGAAACTGCTTACATCCACAACTCCGATACAGAACTCATGTACGCTGCATCTGACTAAACTCAGGTTACAGAATTCCTGTAAGCTCAGTTTCCTACACGCAGGCTACAAACATTGCACACATGGGGTAAGCCTATTCCCAGGCAAAAGAACTCTGAAATACCATTGACTCCACTGGCATACAGAACTCCCCTGAACTGAATCTCTCTACAGCCAGGAAGCAGACCGACCATAAGCTGCGTTTCCTATAGACAGTCTACTGAAATCGCGCATATTGTGAATGCCTACTCCCAGGCTACAGAACTCTTCCAAACAGCTTCACTCCACACCTGTAATACAGAACTCATGTAAGCTGCATCTGACTACACTCAGGTTACAGAACACCTGTAAGCTCTGTCTAAGGATACAGACATTGCACACATTGTGTCACCCTTTTCCCAGTCAACAGAACTCTGAAATAGCATTGCACTCCACTAGCATACAGAACTCCCGTAAACTGACTCTCTACAGCCAGGGAGCAGACCGACCGTAAGCTGCATCTCGAATAGACAGGCTACAGAAATCCCGTATATTCCTAATGCCTACTCCCTGGCTACAAAACTCTTCCAAACTGCTTCACTCCACACCTGAAATACAGAACTCATGTAAGCTGCACCTGACTACACTCACGTTACAGAACACCTGTAATCTCTGTCTAAGGATACAGACATTGCACACATTGTGTCACCCTTTTCCCAGTCAACAGAACTCTGAAATAGCATTGCACTCCACTAGCATACAGAACTCCCGTAAACTGAATCTCTCTACAGCCAGGAAGCAGACCGACCGTAAGCTGCGTCTCCTATAGACAGGCTACAGAAATCTCGCATATTCCGAATGCCTACTCCCAGGCTACAAAACTCTTCCAAACTGCTTCGTTCCACACCTGTAATACAGAACTCATGTAAGCTGCATCTGACTACACTCAAGTTACAGAACTCCTGTAAGCTCTGTCTAAGGATACAGACATTGCCCACATTCTGTATGCCTATTTCCATGCTACAGACAGCTGAAACACTTTTGTACTCCACCAGCATACAGAACTCCCGTAAACTGAATTTCTCTACAGCCAGGAAGCAGACCGACCATAAGCTGCGTTTACTATAGACAGGCTACAGAAATCCCGCATATTGCAAATGCCTACTCCCAGGATACAGAACTAATCCAAACTGCTTCGTTCCACACGTGTAATACAGAACTCATGTGCACTGCATCTGACTACACTCAGGTTACAGAACTTGTGTAAGCTCTGTCTCCTACACTCAGGCTACAGACATTGCACACATTGTGTATGCCTATTCCCAGGATACAGACTGCTGAAACAGCTTTGTACTCCACTATCATACAGAACTCCCATGAACTGAATCTCTCTGCAGCCAGGAAGCAGACTGAATATAAGCTGCCTTTCCTATAGACAGGCTACCGAAATCCCGCATATTGCGAATGACTACTCCCAGGCTACAGAACACTTCCAAACTGCTTACATGCACACCTCTGATACAGAACTCATGTACACTGCATCTGACTAAACTCAGGTTACAGAACTGCTTTAATCTCTGTCTCCTACACTCAGGCTACAGACATTGTGCACATGGGGTAAGCCTATTCCCAGGCTACAGACCACTGAAACAGCTTTGCACTCCACTAGCATACAGAACTCCCGTGAGCTGAACCTCTCTAAAGCCAGGAAGCAGACAGAATATAAGCTGCATTTCCTATAGACAGGCTACAGAAATCCCGCATATTGCGAATGCCTACTCCCAGGCGTCAGAATCCTTCCAAAGTGCTTCGTTCTACACCAACAATACACAACTCAGGTATGCTGTAAATCACTACACTAGGGTTGCAGCATTCCTGTAAGCTCTGTCTCCTACACTCAGGCTATCAAAATTGCTCACATTGTGTAAGCGTGTTCCCAGGCTACCTAACCCTGAAACAGCTTTGCACTCCACTAGCATACAGAACTCCCATGAACTGAATCTCTCTACAGCCTGTATCCAGAATTCGTATAAGCTGCACATCCTAGAGTCAGGCTACAGAAATCGCGCATATTGCTAATGCCTACTCCGAGGCTACAGAACTCTAACAAACTGCTTCGTTACACACCTCCGATACAGAATTCATGTAAGCTGCACCTCACTACACTCAGGTTAAAGAACTCCTGTAAGCTCTGTCTGAGTACACAGACATTGTGTACATTGTGTCCTCCTATTCACAGGCAACAGAACTCTGAAATAGCATTGCCCTCCACTAGCATACAGTACTCCTGTGAACTGAATATCTCTAGAGCCTGTATGTAGAATTCGTATAAGCTGCGTTTCCTACAGACAGGCTACAGAAATCCCGCATATTGCGAATGCCTACTCCCAGGCTACAGAATTCTTACGATCTGCTTACATCCACACCTCCGATACAGAACTCATGTAAGCTGCACTCACTACACTCAGGTTACAAAACTCCTGTAAGCTCTACCTAAGGATACAGACATTGTGCACATTGTGCCATCCTATTCCCCGGAAAACAGAACTCTGAAACAGCATTGCACTCCACTAGCATACAGAACTCCCGTGTACTGAATCTCTCCACAGCCAGGACGCAGAACACCTATAAGCTGTGCATCCTAGAGTCAGGCTACAGTAATCACGCATATTTTGAATGCCTACTCAAAGGCTAGAGAACTCTTCCAAACTGCTTACATCCACAACTCCGATACAGAACTTATGTACGCTGCATCTGACTGCACTCAGGTTACAGAACTCCTGTAAGCTCAGTTTCCTACACGCAGGCTACAAACATTGCACACATGGGGTAAGCCTATTCCCAGGCAACAGAACTCCGAATCACCATTGACTCCACTAGCATACAGAACTCTTCTGAACTGAATCTCACTACAGCCAGGAAGCAGACCAACCATAAGCTCCATTTACTATAGACAGGCTACAGAAATCCCGCATATTGTGAATGCCTACTCCCAGGCTACATAACTCTTCCAAACAGCTTCATCCCACCTGTAATACAGAACTCATGTAAGCTGCATCTGACTACACTCAGGTTACAGAACACCTGTAAGCTCTGTCTAAGGATACAGACATTGCACACATTGTGTCACCCTTTTCCCAGTCAACAGAACTTTGAAATAGCATTGCACTCCACTAGCATACAGAACTCCCGTAAACTGAATCTCTCTACAGCCAGGAAGCAGAACGACCGTAAGCTGCGTCTCCTATAGACAGGCTACAGAAATCCCGCATATTCCGAAAGCCTACTCCCAGGCTACAGAACTCTTCCAAACTGCTTCGTTCCACACCTGTAATTCAGAACTCATGTACGCTGCATCTGACTACACTCAGGTTACAGAACTCCTGTAAGCTCTGTCCAAGGATACAGACATTGCGCACATTGTGTATGCCTATTTCCATGCTACAGACAGCGGCAGAACAGAACAGGGTATTTCTGATTAGATCCAGCCCTATCTGGAAAAACTCATGTGGAATTCATGTGCAGAAGACCCAGAAAAGTATATTGAAACTAGTTTTGCAGAAAAGCAAAGTCTTTTTCTTGGGCAAGTGGATTCAATGTCATGTTATCAAACACAAATATCATTTTGAACCTGGTTTCTGTAGCATTCTACTCAGAAAACTCGAATGTGTACCTGTTGTGTCTCCATTTGTTACCAGTTAGTGTTTGCCAACAAAAACACAAGGTGTTACATGCCAGAATTCATTCCAATCTCTAAAGTTCATAGATAATATCCAGAAAACAGAAACAAACACAGAGGCTGTAGCAAGAGCTGGGATTGAGTTAGCCAGAACAGACCCGGATCTTTCTGGTTAGATCCAGACCTATCTGGAAAAACTCGTGTGGAATTCTTGTGCAGAGGACACAGAAAAGAATATTGAAACTGGTTTTGGAGAAAAGCAAGGTCTTTTTCTTGGGCAAGTGGATTCAATGTCATGTTAACAAACACAATATAAATTTGAACCTGGTTTCTGTAGCATTCTACTCAGAAAACACTTATGTGTACCTGTTTTGTCTCCATGTGGAACCAATTAGCATTTGCCAACATAAAAACAAAATTTAACATGCTAAAGTTCATTCAAAACTCTAACGTTATTGATAATATACAGAAAACACTAACAAACACTCAGGCTGTTTTAAAAGCTGATATTCATTTATCCACAATAGAACCGTATATTTCTGGTAAGATCCAGACCTATCTGGACAAACTCATGTGGAAATCTTGTGCAAAGGAGCCAGAAAAGCAGAACCAAAGTGGTTTTGTTGAAAAGTAAAGTCGTTTTTGTGGGCAAGTGGATTCAATGTCATGTTTACAAACACAATTGTCATTTTGAACCTGGATTCTGTAGCATTCTACTCAGAAATCACTTATGTGTACCTGTTGTGCTCCATGTGGAATGAATTAGTGTTTCCAACAAAAAACACAATGTTACATGCTAAAATTCATTCAAAACTCCAAAGTTCATTGTAAATATCCAGAAAACAGAAACAAACACAGAGGCTGTGGCAAGAGCTGGGATTGAGTTAGGCAGAACAGAAATGGGTATTTCTGGTTAGATCCAGACCTATCGGGACAAACTCGTGTGGAATTCTTGTGCAAAGGACACAGAAAAGCAGAATCAATCTTGTAAGGAGAAAAGCAAAGTCTTTTTCTTCGGCAAGTGGATTCAATGTCATGTTTACAAACACAAATATCATTTTTAACCTGGTTTCTGTAGTATTCTATTCAGAAATCTCTTATGTACACCCGTTGTGTCTCCATGTGAATCCAGTAGCGTTTCCAACAGAAAAACAAAATGTAACATGCTAAAATTCATTCAAAAATCTAAAGTTCATAGAAAATATCCAGAAAACACTAACAAACGCACAAGCTATTTTAAAGCTGATATTCATTTACCCACAACAGAACCGGATATTTCTGGTTAGATCCAGAGCTATCTGGCCAAACTGGTGAGGAATTCATGTGCAAAGGACCCAGAAAAGCAGAGTCAAAGTGGTTTTGTTGCAAAGCAAAGTCTTTTTCATGGTAAGTGGATTCAATGTCATGTTTACAAACTCAAATGTCATTTTGAACCTGGTTTCTGTAGTATTGTACCCAGAAATCTCTTATGTGTACCTGTTTTGTCTCCATGTGGAACGTATTAGCTTTTCCAACAAAAAAACACAATGTTACAGGCTAAAATTCATTCAAAACTCCAAAGTTCATTGTAAATATCCAGAAAAAAGAAACAAACAGAGAGGCTGTGGCAAGAGCTGGGATTGAGTTAGGCAGAACAGAAACGGGTATTTCTGGTTAGATCCAGACCTATCGGGACAAACTCGTGTGGAATTCGTGTGCAAAGGACACAGAAAAGCAGAATCAATCTTGTAAGGAGAAAAGCAAAGTCTTTTTCTTCGGCAAGTGGATTCAATGTCATGTTTACAAACACAAATATCATTTTTAACCTGGTTTCTGTAGTATTCTATTCAGAAATCTCTTATGTACACCCATTGTGTCTCCATGTGAATCAAGTAGCGTTTCCAACAGAAAAACAAAATGTAACATGCTAAAATTCATTCAAAACTCTAAACTTAATAGAAAATATCCACAAAACAGAAAGAAACACAGAAGCTGTAGCAAGAGCTGGGATTGAGTTAGCAGAATAGACCCGGATCTTTCTGGTTAGATCCAGACATATCTGGACAAACTCATGTGGAATTCATGTGCAAAGCGCCCAGAAAAGCAAAGTCCAACTGGTTTTGAAAAAAAGCAAGGTCTTTCTCTTGGGCAAATGGATTCAATGTCATGTTTACAGTCGCAAATATCAGTTTTAACCTGGTTTCTGTAGCATTCTACTCTGAAAACACTTATGTGTAACTGTTGTGTCTCCATGTGGAACCAAATAGTGTTTCCAACAAAAAAAACAAAGTGTTACATGCTAAAATTGATTCAAAACTCTGAAGTTCATAGAAAATATACAGAAATCACTAACACACAGGCAGTTTTCAAAGCTGATATTCGTTTAGGCACACCAGAACCGGATATTTCTGGTTTGATCCACACCTATCTGGACAAAGTCATGTGGGATTGAGTTAGGCAGAACAGAACCGTAAATTTCTTCATAGTTCCAGACGTTCTGGACATAATGCTGTGGAAATCTTGTGCAAAGGACCAAGAAAAGAATATTGGAAATGATTTTGGAGAAAAGCAAAGTCTTTTTCTTGGGCAAGTGGATTCAATGTCATGTTAGCAAACACAAATATCATTTTGAACCTGGTTTCTGTACATTCTACTCAGAAAACTCGAATGTGTAACTGTTGTTTCTCCCTTTGAATCCAATTAGTGATTGGCAACAGAAAACAAAATGTTACATGTCAGAATTCATTCCAATCTCTAAAGTTCATAGTTAATATCCAGAAAAGACTAACAAACACACAGGCTGTTTTAAAAGATGATATTCATTTAGGCACACCAGAACCGGATATTTCTGGTTTGATCCAGACCTATCTGGACAAATTCGTGTGGCATTCTTATGCAAAGGACCCAGAAAAGCACAGTCAAACTGGTTATGCAGAAATGGAAAGTCTTTTACATGGGGAAGTGGATTCAATGTCATGTTTACAAACTCAAATATCATTTTTAACCTGGTTTCTGTAGCATTCTACTCAGACAACTCACATGCGTACCTGTTGTGTCTCCACGTGAATACAAGTAGTGTTTGCCAACAGGAAAACAAAATGTTACATGTCAGAATTCATTCCAAACTCTAAAGTTCATAGTTAATATCCAGAAAAGACTAACAAACACACAGGTTGTTTTAAAAGCTGATATTCATTTATCCACAACAGAACTGGCTATTTCTGGATTGATCCAGACCTAACTGGACAAACTCATGTGGAATTCGTGTGCAAAGGACCCAAAAAAGCAGAGTCAAACTGGTTTTGGAGAAAAGCAACGTCTTTTTCTTGGGCAAGTGGATTCAATGTCATGTTAGCAAGCACAAATATCATTTTTAACTTTGTTTCTGTAGTATTCTACTCTGACAACTCACATGTGTATCTTTTGTGTCTCCACATTGAAACAAATTGTGTTTCCCAAAAAAAAAAATGTTACGTGCTAAATTCCTTCCAAACTCTAAAGATCAAAGAGAACATCCAGAAAACCAAGAAACACACAGGCTGTTTTAAAAGCTGATATTCATTTAGCCACAGCAGAACCGGATATTTCTGGTTTGATCCAGAACAAACTGGATAAACCTGTGTGGAATTCGTGTGCAAAGGACCCAGATAATCAGAGTCAAACTGGTTTTGGAGAAAAGCAAAGTCTTTTTCATGGTAAGTGGATTCAATGTCATGTTTACAAACTCAAATATCATTTTTAATCTGGTTTCTGTAGCATTCTACTCAGAAAACACAAATGTGTACCTGTTGTGTCTCCTTGTGGAAGCAATTAGTGTGTGCCAACAAAAAAACAAAGTGTTATATGCCAGAATTCATTCCACACTCTAAAGTAAATTGATAATATCCAGAAAACAGAAACAAACACAGAGGCTGTAGCAAGAGCTGGGATTGAGTTAGGCAGAAAGTAATGGGTATTTCTGGTTAGATCCAGAACTATCTGGACAAATTCGTGTGGAATTCGTGTGCAAAGGACACAGAAAACACAGTCAAACAGGTTGTGGAGAAAAGCAAAGTCTTTTTCATGGGCAAGTGTATTCAATGTCATGTTAGCAAACACAAATTGCATTTTTAACCTGGTTTCTGTAGCATTCTACTCAGAAAACTCTTATGTGTGCCTGTTGTTTCTCCATGTGGAACCAATTAGAGTTTGGCAACAAAAATACAAAGTGTTACATGTCAGAATTCATTCCAAACTCTGAAGTTCAAAGATAATATCCAGAAAACAGAAACAAACACAGAGGCTGTAGCATGAGAAGGGATTGAGTTAGACCGAACATAACAGGAAATTTCTGGTGAGATCCGACCTATCTGGACAAACTAGTGTGGAATTCTTGTACAAACGACCCAGGAAAGCAGAGTCAACCTGGTTTTGGAGAAAAGCAAGGTATTTTTCTTGGGCAAGTGGATACAATGTCAAGTTTACAAACACAAATAACATTTTTAACCAGGTTTCTATAGCATTCTACTCAGAAAACTCGAATGTGTACCTGTTGTGTCTCCCTGTGGAACCTATTAGATTTGCCAACATAAACACAAAATGTTACTTGCTAAAATTCATTCAAAACTCTAACGTTCATAGATAATATCCAGAATTCACTAACAAAAACATATGCTGTTTTAAAATCAGTTATACATTTACCCACAGAGAACCGGATATTTCTGGTTAGATCCAGATATATCTGGACAAACTCGTGTGGCATTCATGTGCAAAGGACCCAGAAAAACAGAGTCAAACTGGTTTTGGAGAAAAGCAAAGTCGTTTTCTTGGGCAAGTGGATTCAAAGTCACGTTAGCAAACACAAACATTATTTTTAATCTGGTTTCTGCAGGTTATTACTCAGAAAACACGAATGTGTACCAGTTGTGTCTCCATTTGAAACCAATTAGCATTTGCCAACAGGAAAACAAAATGTTACATGCTACAATGCATTCACAACTCTAAAGTTCACAGATACCATCAACAAAACACAAGCAATCACAGAAACTGTAGCAAGAGCTGGGATTGAGTTAGCCACCACTGAACCGGATATTTCTGGTTTCATCCAGCCCTATCCAGACAAACTGGAGTGGAGTTGGTGTGCAAAGCACCCAGAAAAGCAGAATCAACCAGGTTTTGGAGAAAAGCAAAGTCTTTTTCTTGGGCAAGTGGATTCAATGTCATGTTTACAAACGCAAATATCATATTTAACCTGGTTTCTGCATATTTTTATTCAGAAAATAAGGAACGTGTACTTGTTGTGTCTCCATGTGAAACCAATTGGCATTTGCCAAAAGAAAAACAAAATGTTACATGCTAAAATGCATTCAGAATTCTAAAGTCCATAGATACCATCGAGAGAACAGAAGCAAACACAGAAGCTGTAGCAAGAGCTGGGATTGAGTTAGCCACCACAGAACCGGATATTTCTGGTTTCATCCAGCCCTATCCGGACAAACTGGTGAGGAGTTGGTTTGCCAAGCACCCAGAAAAGCAGAGTCAACCTGGTTTTTGAGAAAAGCAAAGTCTTTTTCTTGGGCAAGTGGATTCAATGTCATGTATACAAACACAAATATCATTTTTAACCTGTTTTCTGCAGCTTTTTACTCAGAAAACACGAATGTGTACCTGTTGTCTCCATGTGAAACCAATTAGCGTATGCCAACAGAAAAACAAAATGTTACATGCTAGAATGCATTCACAACTCTAAAATGCAAAGATACTATCGACAAAACACAAGCAAGCACAGAAGCTGTATCAAGAGCTGGGATTGAATTAGCCAAAAGGGAACCTGACATTTCTGGTTTCATCCAGACCTATCTGGGCAAACTGGTGTAGAATCGGTGCGCAAAGAACCCAGAAAAGCCGAGTCAACCTGGGTTTGGAGAAAAGCAAAGTCGTTTTTTTGGGCAAGTGGATTCAATGTCATGTTTACAAACACAAATATCATTTGTAACCTGGTTTCTGCAGGTTTTTACTCAGAAAGCACGAATGTGTACCTGTAGTGTCTTCATGCAAAACCAATTAGCGTTTGCCAACAGCAAAACATAAAGTTACATGCCACAAGTCATTCACAACTTTGAAGTCCATAGATACTATCGAGAAAACACAAACAAATTAAGAGGCTGTAGCAAGAGCTGGGATTGAGTTCCCCACCACAGAACCATATATTTCTGGTTTCATCCAGCCCTATCCAGACAAACTGGAGTGGAGTTGGTGTGCAAAGCACCCAGAAAAGCAGAGTCAACCTGGTTTTGGAGAAAAGCAAAGCCTTTTTCTTAGCCAAGTGGATTCAATGTCATGTTTACAAACACAAATATAATTTTTAAGATGGTTTCTGCAGCTTTTTATTCAGAAACCACGAATGTGTACCTCTTGTGTCTCCATGTGAAACCAATTAGCATTTGCAAACTGAAAAACAAAATGATACATGCTACAATGCATTCAGAACTCTAAAGTCCACAGATACTATCAACAAATCACAAGCAAACAAAGAGGATGTAGCAAGAATTTGGATTGATTTGACCACCACAGAACAGGATATTTCTGGTTTCATCCAGCCCTATCCGCACAAAGTGTAGGGGGGTTGGTGTGCAAAGCATTTAGAAAAGCAGAGTCAACCTGATTTTGCAGAAAAGCCAAGTGATTTTCTTGGGCAAGTGCATTCAATGTCATGTTTACAAACACAAATATCATTTTAACCTGGTTTCTGCAGCTTTTTACTCAGAAAACATGAATGTGTGCATGTTGTGTCTTCATGGGAAACCAGTGAGCATTTGCCAACAAAAAACCAAAACGTTACATGCTACAATGCATTCAGAATTCTAAAGTCCACAGATACTTTCGAGAAAACACTAGCAAACACAGAAGCTGTAGCAAGAGGTGGGATTGAGTTAGCCACCACAGAACCGGATATTTCTGGTTTCATCGAGCCCTATCCGGACAAACTGGTGTGAAATTGGTGTGCAAAGAACCCAGAAAAGCAGAGTCAACCTGGTTTTGGAGAAAAGCAAGGTATTTTTCTTGGGCAAGTGGATACAATGTCATGTTTACAAACACAAATAACATTTTTAACCAGCTTTCTATAGCATTCTACTCAGAAAACTCAAATGTGTACCTCTTGTGTCTCCCTGTGGAACCTATTAGCTTTGCCAACATAAACACAAAATGTTACTTGCTAAAATTCATTCAAAACTCTAACGTTCATAGATAATATCCAGAATTCACTAACAAACACATATGCTGTTTTAAAATCAGTTATACCTTTACCCACAGAGAACCGGATATTTCTTGTTAGATCCAGATATATCTGGACAAACTCGTGTGGCATTCATGTGCAAAGGACCCAGAAAAACAGAGTCAAACTGGTTTTGGAGAAAAGCAAAGTCGTTTTCTTGGGCAAGTGGATTCAATGTCATGTTAGCAAACACAAATATTGTTTTTAATCTGGTTTCTGCAGGTTTTTACTCAGAAAACACGAATGTGTACCTGTTGTGTCTCCATGTGAAACCAATTAGCATTTGCCAACAGGAAAACAAAATGTTACATGCTACAATGCATTCACAACTCTAAAGTTCACAGATACCATCAACAAAACACAAGCAATCACAGAAACTGTAGCAAGAGCTGGGATTGAGTTAGCCACCACTGAACCGGATATTTCTGGTTTCATCCAGCCCTATCCAGACAAAGTGAAGTGAGTTGGCACAGATACTATCGAGAAAACACAAGCACACACAGAAGCTGTAGCAAGAGCTGGGATTGAGTCTGCGAAAACAGAACTGGATATTTCTGGTTTCATCCAGACTTATCTGGACAAACTGGTGTGGAATTGGTGTGCAAATCACCCACAAATGCCGAGTCAACCTGGTTTTGGAGAAAAGCAAAGTCTTTTTCTTGGGCAAGTGGATTCAATGTCATGTTTACAAAAGCAAATATCATTTTTTACCTGGTTTCAGCAGCTTTTTACTCAGAAAACAAGAATGTGTACCTGTTGAGTCTTCATGTGAAACCAATTAGCGTTTGCCAACAGAAAAACAAAATGTTACATGCTACAATGCATTCAGAACTCTAAAGTCCACAGATACTATCGAGAAAACACAAGCAAACACTGAAGCTGTAGCAAGAGCTGGGATTGAGTTAGCCACCACAGAACCGGGTTTTTATGGTTTCAGCCAGCGCTATCCTTACAAACTGTTGTGGAATTCGTGTGCAAAGCACCCAGAAAAGCAGAGTCAACCTGGTTTTGGAGAAAAGCAAAGTCTTTTTCTTAGGCAAGTGGATTCAATGTCATGTTTACAAACACAAATATCATTTGTAACCTGGTTTCTGCAGGTTTTTACTCAGAAAACATGAATGTGTGCATGTTGTGTCTTCATGGGAAACCAGTTAGCCTTTGCCAACAGAAAAACAAAATGTTACATGCTATAATGCATTCAGAATTAAAAAGTCCACAGATACTATCAAGAAAACACTAGCAAACACAGAAGCTGTAGCAAGAGGTGGGATTGAGTTAGCCACCACTGAACCGGATATTTCTGGGTTCATCCAGCCCTATCCGGTGAAAATGGTGTGTAATTGGTGTGCAAAGCACCCAGAAAAGCAGAGTCAACCTGGTTTTGGAGAAAAGCAAAGTCTTTTTCTTTGGCAAGTGGATTCAATGTCATGTTTACAAACAAAAATAACATAATTAACCTGGTTTCTGCTGATTTTTATTCAGAAAATAAGGAATGAGTACCTGTTGTGTCTCCATGTGAAACCAATTGGCGTTTGCCAAAAGAAAAACAAAATGTTACATGCTAAAATGCATTCAGAATTCTAAAGTCCACAGATACTATCGACAAAACACAAGCAATCACAGAAACTGTAGCAAGAGCTGGGATTGAGTTCGCCAGCACAGAACCATATATTTCTGGTTTCATCCAGCCCTATCCGGACAAACTGGTGTGGAGTTGGTGTGCAAAGCACCCTGAAAAGCAGAGTCAACCTGGTTTTGGATAAAAGCAAAGTCTTTTTCTTGGGCAAGTGGATTCAATGTCATGTTTACAAACACAAATATCATTTGTAACCTGGTTTCTGCAGCTTTTTACTCTGAAAACATGAACGTGTACCTGTTGTGTTTCCATGCAAAACTAATCAGCGTATGCCAAAAGAAAAACAAACTGTTACATGCTACAATGCATTCACAACTCTAAAGTCCATAGATACTATCAACAAAACACAAGCAAACACAGAAGCTGTAGCAAGACCTGGGATTGAGTTAGCCACCACAGATCCGGATATTTCTGGTTTCAGCCAGCGCTATCCGGAAAATCTGTTGTGGAATTGGTGTGCAAAGCGCCCAGAAAAGCAGAGTCAACCTGGTTTTGGAGAAAAGTAAAGTCTTTTTCTTGGGCAAGTGCATTCAATGTCATGTTTACGAACACAAATATCATTTTTAACCTGGTTTCTGCAGCTTTTCCCTTAGGAAACACGAATATGTACCTGTTGCCTTCAGGTGAAATCAATTAGCATTTGCCAACAAGAAGTAAAATATTACATGCTACAATGCATTCACAGCTCTAAAGTGCATAGATACTATCGAGAAAACACAAGCAAATACAGAAGCTGTAGCAAGAGCTGGGATTGAGTTTGCCACCACAGAACCGGATATTTCTGGTTTCATCCAGCCCTACCCGGAAATACTGGTGTGGAATTGGTGTGCAAAGCACCCAAAAAGCAGAGTCAACCTGGTTTTGGAGAAAAGAAAAGTCTTTTTCTTGGGCAAGTGCATTCAATGTCAGGTTCACAAACACAGATATCATTTGTAACCTGGTTTCTGCAGCTTTTCTCTCAGAAATGATGAATGTGTAACTGTTGTCTTCATGTAAAACCAATTAGCATTTGCCAACAAGAAACAAAATGTTGCATGCTGCAATTTATACACAAATCTAAAGTACGTAGCTACAATCAAAAAAACACAAACAAACTCAGAGGATGTAACAATTATGTTAGCAAAAGAAAAACCAAAATGTTAAATGCTACAATTCATTCACAACTCTAAAGTGCATAGATACTATCAACAAAAAAAAGCAAACACAGAAGCTGTAGCAAGAGCTGGGATTGAGATAGCCACCAAAGAACCGGATATATCTGGTTTCATCAGGCCTATCCAGACAAACCGGTGTGGAGTTGGTGCGCAAAGCACCCAGAACAGCAGAGTCAACCTGGTTTTGGAGAAAAGCAAAGTCTTTTTCTTGGGCAAGTGGATTCAATATCATGTTTACAAACACAAAAATCATATTTAAACAGCTTTTTTGCAACTTTTTACTCAGAAAACACGAATCTGTACCTATTGTGTCTCCATGTGAAACCAATTAGCGTTACACAACAGAAAAACAAAATGCTACATGCTACAATGCATTCACAACTCTAAAATCCACAGATATTATTGAGAAAATACAAGCAAACAGAGAAGCTGTAGCAAGAGCTGGGATTGAGTTAGCCACCACAGAACTGGATATTTCTGGTTTGATCCAGCCTTATCTGGTCAAGCTGGTGTGGAATTTTTGTGCAAAGCACCCAGAAAAGCATATTCAACCTGGTTTTGGAGAAAAGTAAAGTCTTTTTCTAGGACAAGTGGATTCAATGTCATGTTTACAAACACCAAAATCATTTTTAACTTGGTTTCTGCTGCTTCTTACTCAGAATACTCGAAAGTGTACCTGTTGTGTCTCCATGTGAAACCAATTAGCGTATGCCAACAGAAAAACAAAATGTTACATGCTACAATGCATTCACAACTCTAAAGTCCATAGATACTATCGAGAAAACACAAACAAACTCAGAGGCTGTAGCAAGAGCTGGAATTGAGTTAGCAACAGTACCGGATATTTCTGGATTCATCCAGACCTATCCGGACAAACTGGTGTGGAATTGGTGTGCAAAGCACCCAGAACAGCAGAGTCAACCTGGTTTTGGAGAAAAGCAAAGTCTTTTTCTTGGGCAAGTCATTCATTGTCATGTTTATAAACACAAATATATTTAAACAGTTTTTGCATCTTTTTACTCAGAAAACACGAATCTGTACCTGTTGTGTCTCCATGTGAAACCAATTAGCGTTTCACAATAGAAAAACAAAATCTTACATGCTACAATGCATTCACAACTCTAAAGTCCATAGATACTATCCAGAAAACACAAACAAACTCAGGGGCTGTAGCAATAGCTTGCATTGAGTTAGCCACCACAGAATCAGATATTTCTGGTTTCAAACAGCCCTGTCTGGACAAACTGGTGTGGAATTGGTGTGCAAAGCACCCAGAACAGCAGAGTCAACCTGGTTTTGGAGAAAAGCAAAGTCTTTTTCTTGGGCAAGTGGATTCAATGTCATGTTTACAAACACAAATATCATTTGTAACCTGGTTTCTGCAGGTTTTTCCTTAGAAAACACGAAAGTGTACCTGTTGTTTCTCCATGTGAAACCAATTAGCGTTTGCCAACAGAAAAACAAAATGTTACATGCTACAATGCATTCACAACTCTAAAGTCCACAGACACTATCGACAAACCACAATAAACACAGAAAGTGTAGCAAGAGCTGGGATTCAGTTAGCCACCTCAGAACAGGATGTTTTTGGTTTCAGCCAGTCCTATCTGGACAAACTGGTGTGGAATTGTTGTACAAAGTACCCAGAAAAGCAGAGTCAACCTGGTTTGGGGAAAAGCAAAGTCTCTTTTTGGGCAAGTGGATTCAATGTCATGTTTACAAACACAAATATCATTTTTAACCTGGTTTCTGCAGCTTTTTGCTCAGAAAACAGGAATGTGTACCTGTTGTGTCTGCATGTGAAACCAATTAGTGTTTGGCAACAGAAAAGAAAATGTTACATGCTACAAAGCATTCACAACTCTAAAGTCCACAGATACTATTAAGAAAACACAAGTAAATGCAGAAACTCTAGCAAGAGCTGGCACTGAGTTAACCACCACAGAACCAGATAATTCTGGTTTCATCCAGCCCTATCCGGACAAAGTTTTGGGGTGTTGTGTGCAAAGCACCCAGATAAGCAGAGTCAACCTGGTTTTGGAGAAAAGCAAAGTCTTTTTCTTGGGCAAGTAGATGCAATGTCATGATTTCAAACACAAATATCATTTGTAACCAGGTTTCTGCAGCTTTTTACTCAGAAAACACGAATGTGTACCTGTTGTGTCTCCATGTGAAACCAATTAGTGTTTGGCAACAGAAAAAATAAATGTTACACGCTACAATGCATTCACAACTCTAAAGTCCACAGATACTATCGAGAAAACACAAGCACACTCAGAAGCTGTAGCAAGAGCTGGGATTGATTTAACCACCACTGAACAGGATATTTCTGGAATCATCCAGCCCTAACCGCACAAAGTGTTGGGGGGTTGGTGTGCAAAGCATTTAGAAAAGCAGAGTCAACCTGATTTTGTAGAAAAGCAAAGTGTTTTTCTTGGGCAAGTGGATTCAATGTCATGTTTACAGACACAAATATCATTTTTAACCAGGTTTCTGCACGTTTTTACTCAGAAAACATGAATGTGTACCTGTTGTGCCTTCATGTGAAACCAGTTAGCGTTTGCCAACAAAAAAACAAAATGTTACATGCTACAATGCATTCAGAATTCTAAAGTCCACAGATACTATCGAGAAAACGCAAGCAAACACAGAAGCTGTAGCAAGAGCTGGCACTGAGTTAGCCACCACAGAACCAGATATTTCTGGTTCCATCCAGACCTGTCTGGACAAACTGGTGTGGAGTTGGTGTGCAAAGCACCCAGAAAAGCAGAGTCAACCTGGTTTTGGAGAAAAGCAAAGTCTTTTTATTGGGCAAGTAGATTCAATGTCTTGTTTACAAACACAAATATCATTTTTAACAAGTTGTCTGCAGATTTTCCTTCAAAAAACATGAATGTGTACATGTTGTGCATGTGAAACCAATTAGCGTTTGCCAAAGAAAAACCATAATATTATATACTACAATTCATACGCAACTCTAAAGTCCATAGATACTATCCTGAAAACACAAACAAACTCAGAGGCAGTAGTAAGAGCTGGGATTGAGTTAGCCACCACAGAACCGGATATTTCTGATTCCATCCAGCCCTATCTGGAGAAACTGGTGTGGAATTGGTGTGCAAAGCACCCAGAAAAGCAGACTCAACCTGGTTTTGGAGAAAAGCAAAGTCTTTTTCTTGGGCAAGTGGATTCAATGTCATGTTTACAAGCACAAATATCATTTGTAACCTGGTTTCTGCAGCTTATTACTAAGAAAACACGAATGTGTACCTGTTGTGTCTCCATGTGAAAACAATTAGTGTTTTTCCAAGAGAAAGCAAAATGTTTCATGCTAGAACGAATTCACAACTCCAACTTCCATAAATACTATCGACAAAACACAAGCAAACACAGAAGCTGCAGCAAGATCTGCGATTGAGTTAACCACCACAGAACCGGATATTTCTCGTTCCATCCAGCCTTATCTGGAAAAACTCGTGTGGAATTGGTGTACAAAGCACGCAGAAAAGCATAATCAACCTGGTTTGGAGAAAAGCAAATTATTTTTCTTGGGCAGGTGGATTCAATATGATGTTTACAAAAACAAGTATCATTTTTAACCTGGTATCTGCAGCTTTTTACTCCGAAGACACGAATGTGTAACTGTTGTGTCTCCATGTGTTACCAATTAGCATTTGCCCACAGAAAAGCAAAATGTTACATGCTACAATTAATACACAGCTCTATAGTACATAGATAATATACAGAAAACACAAAAAAACACAGAGGCTGTAGCAAGATCTGGGATTGAGTCAGCCAGCACAGAACCGGATAATTCTCGTTTCATCTAGTCCTATAGGGACAAACTGGTGTGGAAATGCTATGCAAAGCACCCAGAAAAGCAGAGACAACCTGGTTTTGGAGAAAAGCAAAGTCTTTTTCTTGGGCAAGTGCATTCAATGTCATGTTTAGAAACACAAATATCATTTTTTACCTGGATGCTGCAGCTTTTTACTCAGAAAACACGAATGTGCACCTGTTCTGTCTCCATGTGAAACCTATTAGAGTATGCCAACAGAAAAACAAAGTGTTACATGCTACAATGCATTCACAACTCTAAAGTCCATACATACTATCGAGAAAACAGAACAAACACAGAAAATGTAGCAAGAGCTGGGATTGAGTTAGCCACAACAGAACCGGATATTTCTGGCTTCATCCAGACCTATCTGGACAAACTGGTGTGGAATTGGTGTGCAAAGCACTTAGAAAAGCAGAGTCAACCTGGTTTTGGAGAAAAGCAAAGTCGTTTTTTGGGCAAGTGGATTCAATGTCATGTTTCCAAACACAAATATCATTTTTTACCTGGTTTCTGCAGCTTTTTACTCAGAAAACACGAATGTGTACCTGTTGTGTCTCCATGTGAAACCAATTAGCGTTTGCCAACAGAAAAACAAAATGTTACATGCTACAATGCATCACAACTCTAAAGTCCATAGATACTATCGAGAAAACACAAACAAACACAGAAGCTGTAGCAAGAGCTAGGATAGAGTTAGCCACCACAGAACCGGATATTTCTGATTCCATCCAGCCCTATCTGGAGAAACTGGTGTTTAATTGGTGTGCAAAGCACCCAGAAAAGTAGAGTCAACCTGGTTTTGGAGAAAAGCAAAGTCTTTTTCTTGGGCCAGTGGATTCAATGTCATGTTTACGAACACAAATATCATTTTTAACCTGGTTTCTGCAGCTTTTTACTCAGAAAACACGAATGTGTACCTGTTGTGTCTGCATGTGAAACCAATTAGCCTTTGCCAACATAAACACAAAATGTTACTTGCTAAAATTCATTCAAAACTCTGACGTTCATAGATAATATCCAGAATTCACTAACAAACACATAGGCTGTTTTAACATCAGATATTCATTTAGCCACACAGAACCGGATATTTCTGGTTAGATCCAGACCCATCTGGACAAACTCTTGTGGCATTCATGTGTAAAGGACCCAGAAAAACAGAGTCAAACTGGTTTTTGAGAAAAGCAAAGTCTTTTTCTTGGGCAAGTGGATTCAATATCATGTTAGCAAACACAAATATCATTTTTAAACTGGTTTCTGTAGCATTCTACTCAGAAAACACGTATGTGTACCGGTTATGTCTCCATGTGGAACCAATTAGCGTTTGCCAACAAAAAAAAAACAAAATGTAACATGCTAAAATTCATTCAATACTCTAAAGCTCATAGATAATATCCAGAAAACACTAAAAAACACACAGGCTCTTTTAAAAGCTGATATTCATTCAGCCACACAGAACCGGATATTTCTGGCTAGATCCAGAACTATCTGGACAAACTTGTGTGGAATTCTTGTGCAAAGGACCCAGAAAACAATATTGAAACAGATTTTTGAGAAAAGCAAAGTCTGTTTTCGTGGGCAAGTGGATTCAATGTCATGTTTAGAAACACAAATATAATTTTTAACCAGGTTTCTGTAGCATTCTACTCAGAAAACTCGAATGTGTACCTGTTGTGTCCCCATGTGAATCCAATTAGCGTTTGACAACAGAAAAACAAATTGTTTCAGCCGGAATTCATTCCAAACTCTCAAGTTCATAGTTAATATTCCAAAAACACTAACAAACACACGCTATTCATTTAGCGACAAAAGAACCTGATATTTCTGGTTAGATCCAGACCCATCTGGACAAACTCGTGTGGAATACATGTGCAAAGGACCCCGAAAAACACATTCAATCGGTTTTTGGAGAAATGCAAAGCCTTTTTCTTGGGCAAGTGGATTTAATGACATGTTAGCAAACAGAAATATCATTTTTAACCTGGTTTCTGTAGCATTCTACTCAGAAAACGTGAATGTGTACCTGGTATGTCTCCATGTGGAAGTAAATATAGTTTCTGACAAAAAAACTCATTGTTACCTCGTAAAATTCGTGCAAAACTCTAAAGTTCATAGAAAATATCCAGAAAACAGAAACAAACACCGAGGCTGTAGCAAGAGCTGGGATTGAGTTAGGCAGAACAGAAACGGTTATTTCTGGTGAGATCCAGACCTGTCTGGACACACTCGTGTGGAATTCGTGTGCAAAGGACCCAGAAAAGCAAAGTCAAACTGGTTTTGGAGAAAAGCAAAGACTTTTTCTTGGGCAAGTGGATTGAATGTCATGTTTAGAAACAAAAATGTCATTTTTAACCTGGTTTCTGTAGCATTCTACTCAGAAAACTCGAATGCGTACCTGTTGTGTCTCCATGTGGAACCAATTAGCGTTAGCCAACAGAAAAACAAAATGTTTCATGCCAGAATTCATTCCATCTCTCAAGTTAATTGTTAATATCCAGAAAACACAAACAAACACACAGGCATTTTTAAAAGCTGATATTCAGTTAGCAACAATAGAACCGGTTATGTCTGGTTTGATCCAGACCTAATTGCCAACAAGAAGCAAAATATTACATGCTACAATTCATACACAACTCTAAAGTCCATAGATACTATCCAGAAAACACAAACAAACACAGAGGCTGTAGCAAGAGCTTGGATTGAGATAGCCACCACAGAACCGGATATTTCTGGTTTCATCCAGACATATATGGAAAAACTGGTTTGGAATTTGTGTGCAAAGCACTCAGAAAATCAGAGGCAACCTGGTTTTGGAGAAAAACAAAGTCTTTTTCTTGGGCAAGCGTATTTAATCTCAGGTTTCCAAACACAAATATCATTTTAACCTGGTTCCTGCAGCTTTTTACTCAGAAAACACGAATGTGTACCTGTTGTGTCTCCATGTGAAACCAATTAGCGTAGGCCAACAGAAAAACAAAATGTTACATGCTACAATGCATGACAACTCTAAAGTCCATAGATACTATCGACAAAACACAAGCAAACACAGAAGCTGTAGCAAGAGCTGGGATTGAGTTAACCACCACAGAACCGGATATTTCTCGTTCCATGCAGCCTTATCTGGACAAACTCGTGTGGAATTCGTGTACAAAGCATGCAGAAAAGCATAGTCAACCTGGTTTGGAGAAAAGCAAAGTATTTTTTTTGGGCAAGTGTATTCAATGTCATGTTTACAAACACAAATATCGTTTTAACCTGGTACTGCAGCTTTTTACTCAGAAGACACAAATGTGAACCTGTTGTGTCTCCATGTGAAACCCATTAGCATTTGCTCACGGAAAAGCTAAATGTTACATGCTACAATTAATACACAGCTCTATAGCACATAGATAATATACAGAAAACACAAACAAACACAGAAGCTGTAGCAAGAGCTGGGATTGAGTTAGCCTCCACAGAACCGGATATTTCTGGTTTCATCTAGTCCTATCTGGAAAAACTGGTGTGGAAATGGTGTGCAAAGCAACCAGAAAAGCAGAGTCAACCTGGTTTTGGAGAAAAGCAAAGTCGTTTTTTGGGGAAGTGCATTCAATGTCATGTTTACAAAAACAAATACCCTTTTTTACCTGGATGCTGTAGCTTTTTACTCAGAAAACACGAATGTGCACCTGTTCTGTCTCCATGTGAAATGTATTAGAGTAAGCTAACAGAAAAACAAAATGTTACATGCTACAATGCTTTCACAACTCTAAAGTCCATAGATACTACCCGGAAAACACAAGCAAACACAGAAGCTGTAGTAAGAACTTGGATTGAGTTAGCCACCACAGAACAGGATATTTCTGGATTCATCCAGTCCTATCTGGACAAACTGGTGTTTAATTGGTGTGCAAAGAACCCAGAAAAGCAGAGTCAACCTGGTTTTGGAGAAAAGCAAAGTCTTTTTCTTGGGCAAGTGCATTAAATGTCATGTTTACAAACACAAATATCATTTTTAACCTGGTTTCTGCAGCTTTTTACTCAGAAAACACGATTGTGTACCTGTTGTGTCTCCATGTGAAACCAATTAGCGTTTCCCAACAGAAAAACAAAATGTTACATGCTACAATGCATTCACAACTCTAAAGTCCATACATACTATCGACAAAACACAAGCAATCACAGAAAATGTAGCAAGAGCTGGGATTGAGTTAGCCACCACAGAACCGGATATTTCTGGTTTCATCCAGACCTATCTGGAAAAACTGGTGTGGAGTTGGTGTGCAAAGCACCCAGAAAAGCAGAGTCAACCTGGTTTTGGAGAAAAGCAAAGTCTTTTTCTTGGGCAAGTGCATTCAATGTCATGTTTCCAAACACAAATATCATTTTTTACCTGGTTTCTGCAGCTTTTTACTCAGAAAACACGAATGTGTACCTGTTGTGTCTCCATGTGAAACCAATTAGCGTTTGCCAACAGAAAAACAAAATGTTACATGCTACAATGCATCACAACTCTAAAGTCCATAGATACTATCGAGAAAACACAAACAAACACAGAAGCTGTAGCAAGAGCTAGGATAGAGTTAGCCACCACAGAACCGGATATTTCTGATTCCATCCAGCCCTATCTGGAGAAACTGGTGTTTAATTGGTGTGCAAAGCACCCAGAAAAGTAGAGTCAACCTGGTTTTGGAGAAAAGCAAAGTCTTTTTCTTGGGCCAGTGGATTCAATGTCATGTTTACGAACACAAATATCATTTTTAACCTGGTTTCTGCAGCTTTTTACTCAGAAAACACGAATGTGTACCTGTTGTGTCTGCATGTGAAACCAATTAGCCTTTGCCAACATAAACACAAAATGTTACTTGCTAAAATTCATTCAAAACTCTGACGTTCATAGATAATATCCAGAATTCACTAACAAACACATAGGCTGTTTTAACATCAGATATTCATTTAGCCACACAGAACCGGATATTTCTGGTTAGATCCAGACCCATCTGGACAAACTCTTGTGGCATTCATGTGTAAAGGACCCAGAAAAACAGAGTCAAACTGGTTTTTGAGAAAAGCAAAGTCTTTTTCTTGGGCAAGTGGATTCAATATCATGTTAGCAAACACAAATATCATTTTTAAACTGGTTTCTTTAGCATTCTACTCAGAAAACACGTATGTGTACCGGTTATGTCTCCATGTGGAACCAATTAGCGTTTGCCAACAAAAAAAAAACAAAATGTAACATGCTAAATTTCATTCAATACTCTAAAGCTCATAGATAATATCCAGAAAACACTAAAAAACACACAGGCTCTTTTAAAAGCTGATATTCATTCAGCCACACAGAACCGGATATTTCTGGCTAGATCCAGAACTATCTGGACAAACTTGTGTGGAATTCTTGTGCAAAGGACCCAGAAAACAATATTGAAACAGATTTTTGAGAAAAGCAAAGTCTGTTTTCGTGGGCAAGTGGATTCAATGTCATGTTTAGAAACACAAATATAATTTTTAACCAGGTTTCTGTAGCATTCTACTCAGAAAACTCGAATGTGTACCTGTTGTGTCCCCATGTGAATCCAATTAGCGTTTGACAACAGAAAAACAAATTGTTTCAGCCGGAATTCATTCCAAACTCTCAAGTTCATAGTTAATATTCCAAAAACACTAACAAACACACGCTATTCATTTAGCGACAAAAGAACCTGATATTTCTGGTTAGATCCAGACCCATCTGGACAAACTCGTGTGGAATACATGTGCAAAGGACCCCGAAAAACACATTCAATCGGTTTTTGGAGAAATGCAAAGCCTTTTTCTTGGGCAAGTGGATTTAATGACATGTTAGCAAACAGAAATATCATTTTTAACCTGGTTTCTGTAGCATTCTACTCAGAAAACGTGAATGTGTACCTGGTATGTCTCCATGTGGAAGTAAATATAGTTTCTGACAAAAAAACTCATTGTTACCTCGTAAAATTCGTGCAAAACTCTAAAGTTCATAGAAAATATCCAGAAAACAGAAACAAACACCGAGGCTGTAGCAAGAGCTGGGATTGAGTTAGGCAGAACAGAAACGGTTATTTCTGGTGAGATCCAGACCTGTCTGGACACACTCGTGTGGAATTCGTGTGCAAAGGACCCAGAAAAGCAAAGTCAAACTGGTTTTGGAGAAAAGCAAAGACTTTTTCTTGGGCAAGTGGATTGAATGTCATGTTTAGAAACAAAAATGTCATTTTTAACCTGGTTTCTGTAGCATTCTACTCAGAAAACTCGAATGCGTACCTGTTGTGTCTCCATGTGGAACCAATTAGCGTTAGCCAACAGAAAAACAAAATGTTTCATGCCAGAATTCATTCCATCTCTCAAGTTAATAGTTAATATCCAGAAAACACAAACAAACACACAGGCATTTTTAAAAGCTGATATTCAGTTAGCAACAATAGAACCGGTTATGTCTGGTTTGATCCAGACCTAATTGCCAACAAGAAGCAAAATATTACATGCTACAATTCATACACAACTCTAAAGTCCATAGATACTATCCAGAAAACACAAACAAACACAGAGGCTGTAGCAAGAGCTTGGATTGAGATAGCCACCACAGAACCGGATATTTCTGGTTTCATCCAGACATATATGGAAAAACTGGTTTGGAATTTGTGTGCAAAGCACTCAGAAAATCAGAGGCAACCTGGTTTTGGAGAAAAACAAAGTCTTTTTCTTGGGCAAGCGTATTTAATCTCAGGTTTCCAAACACAAATATCATTTTAACCTGGTTCCTGCAGCTTTTTACTCAGAAAACACGAATGTGTACCTGTTGTGTCTCCATGTGAAACCAATTAGCGTAGGCCAACAGAAAAACAAAATGTTACATGCTACAATGCATGACAACTCTAAAGTCCATAGATACTATCGACAAAACACAAGCAAACACAGAAGCTGTAGCAAGAGCTGGGATTGAGTTAACCACCACAGAACCGGATATTTCTCGTTCCATGCAGCCTTATCTGGACAAACTCGTGTGGAATTCGTGTACAAAGCATGCAGAAAAGCATAGTCAACCTGGTTTGGAGAAAAGCAAAGTATTTTTTTTGGGCAAGTGTATTCAATGTCATGTTTACAAACACAAATATCGTTTTAACCTGGTACTGCAGCTTTTTACTCAGAAGACACAAATGTGAACCTGTTGTGTCTCCATGTGAAACCCATTAGCATTTGCTCACGGAAAAGCTAAATGTTACATGCTACAATTAATACACAGCTCTATAGCACATAGATAATATACAGAAAACACAAACAAACACAGAAGCTGTAGCAAGAGCTGGGATTGAGTTAGCCTCCACAGAACCGGATATTTCTGGTTTCATCTAGTCCTATCTGGAAAAACTGGTGTGGAAATGGTGTGCAAAGCAACCAGAAAAGCAGAGTCAACCTGGTTTTGGAGAAAAGCAAAGTCTTTTTCTTGGGGAAGTGCATTCAATGTCATGTTTACAAAAACAAATACCCTTTTTTACCTGGATGCTGTAGCTTTTTACTCAGAAAACACGAATGTGCACCTGTTCTGTCTCCATGTGAAATGTATTAGAGTAAGCTAACAGAAAAACAAAATGTTACATGCTACAATGCTTTCACAACTCTAAAGTCCATAGATACTACCCGGAAAACACAAGCAAACACAGAAGCTGTAGTAAGAACTTGGATTGAGTTAGCCACCACAGAACAGGATATTTCTGGATTCATCCAGTCCTATCTGGACAAACTGGTGTTTAATTGGTGTGCAAAGAACCCAGAAAAGCAGAGTCAACCTGGTTTTGGAGAAAAGCAAAGTCTTTTTCTTGGGCAAGTGCATTAAATGTCATGTTTACAAACACAAATATCATTTTTAACCTGGTTTCTGCAGCTTTTTACTCAGAAAACACGATTGTGTACCTGTTGTGTCTCCATGTGAAACCAATTAGCGTTTCCCAACAGAAAAACAAAATGTTACATGCTACAATGCATTCACAACTCTAAAGTCCATACATACTATCGACAAAACACAAGCAATCACAGAAAATGTAGCAAGAGCTGGGATTGAGTTAGCCACCACAGAACCGGATATTTCTGGTTTCATCCAGACCTATCTGGAAAAACTGGTGTGGAGTTGGTGTGCAAAGCACCCAGAAAAGCAGAGTCAACCTGGTTTTGGAGAAAAGCAAAGTCTTTTTCTTGGGCAAGTGCATTCAATGTCATGTTTCCAAACACAAATATCATTTTTTACCTGGTTTCTGCAGCTTTTTACTCAGAAAACACGAATGTGTACCTGTTGTGTCTCCATGTGAAACCAATTAGCGTTTGCCAACAGAAAAACAAAATGTTACATGCTACAATGTATCACAACTCTAAAGTCCATAGATACTATCGAGAAAACACAAACAAACACAGAAGCTGTAGCAAGAGCTAGGATAGAGTTAGCCACAACAGAACCGGATATTTCTGATTCCATCCAGCCCTATCTGGAGAAACTGGTGTTTAATTGGTGTGCAAAGCACCCAGAAAAGTAGAGTCAACCTGGTTTTGGAGAAAAGCAAAGTCTTTTTCTTGGGCCAGTGGATTCAATGTCATGTTTACGAACACAAATATCATTTTTAACCTGGTTTCTGCAGCTTTTTACTCAGAAAACACGAATGTGTACCTGTTGTGTCTGCATGTGAAACCAATTAGCCTTTGCCAACATAAACACAAAATGTTACTTGCTAAAATTCATTCAAAACTCTGACGTTCATAGATAATATCCAGAATTCACTAACAAACACATAGGCTGTTTTAACATCAGATATTCATTTAGCCACACAGAACCGGATATTTCTGGTTAGATCCAGACCCATCTGGACAAACTCTTGTGGCATTCATGTGAAAAGGACCCAGAAAAACAGAGTCAAACTGGTTTTTGAGAAAAGCAAAGTCTTTTTCTTGGGCAAGTGGATTCAATATCATGTTAGCAAACACAAATATCATTTTTAAACTGGTTTCTGTAGCATTCTACTCAGAAAACACGTATGTGTACCGGTTATGTCTCCATGTGGAACCAATTAGCGTTTGCCAACAAAAAAAAACAAAATGTAACATGCTAAAATTCATTCAATACTCTAAAGCTCATAGATAATATCCAGAAAACACTAAAAAACACACAGGCTCTTTTAAAAGCTGATATCCATTCAGCCACACAGAACCGGATATTTCTGGCTAGATCCAGAACTATCTGGACAAACTTGTGTGGAATTCTTGTGCAAAGGACCCAGAAAACAATATTGAAACAGATTTTTGAGAAAAGCAAAGTCTGTTTTCGTGGGCAAGTGGATTCAATGTCATGTTTAGAAACACAAATATAATTTTTAACCAGGTTTCTGTAGCATTCTACTCAGAAAACTCGAATGTGTACCTGTTGTGTCCCCATGTGAATCCAATTAGCGTTTGACAACAGAAAAACAAATTGTTTCAGCCGGAATTCATTCCAAACTCTCAAGTTCATAGTTAATATTCCAAAAACACTAACAAACACACGCTATTCATTTAGCGACAAAAGAACCTGATATTTCTGGTTAGATCCAGACCCATCTGGACAAACTCGTGTGGAATACATGTGCAAAGGACCCCGAAAAACACATTCAATCGGTTTTTGGAGAAACGCAAAGCCTTTTTCTTGGGCAATTGGATTTAATGACATGTTAGCAAACAGAAATATCATTTTTAACCTGGTTTCTGTAGCATTCTACTCAGAAAACGTGAATGTGTACCTGGTATGTCTCCATGTGGAAGTAAATATAGTTTCTGACAAAAAAACTCATTGTTACCTCGTAAAATTCGTGCAAAACTCTAAAGTTCATAGAAAATATCCAGAAAACAGAAACAAACACCGAGGCTGTAGCAAGAGCTGGGATTGAGTTAGGCAGAACAGAAACGGTTATTTCTGGTGAGATCCAGACCTGTCTGGACACACTCGTGTGGAATTCGTGTGCAAAGGACCCAGAAAAGCAAAGTCAAACTGGTTTTGGAGAAAAGCAAAGACTTTTTCTTGGGCAAGTGGATTGAATGTCATGTTTAGAAACAAAAATGTCATTTTTAACCTGGTTTCTGTAGCATTCTACTCAGAAAACTCGAATGCGTACCTGTTGTGTCTCCATGTGGAACCAATTAGCGTTAGCCAACAGAAAAACAAAATGTTTCATGCCAGAATTCATTCCATCTCTCAAGTTAATTGTTAATATCCAGAAAACACAAACAAACACACAGGCATTTTTAAAAGCTGATATTCAGTTAGCAACAATAGAACCGGTTATGTCTGGTTTGATCCAGACCTAATTGCCAACAAGAAGCAAAATGTTACATGCTACAATTCATACACAACTCTAAAGTCCATAGATACTATCCAGAAAACACAAACAAACACAGAGGCTGTAGCAAGAGCTTGGATTGAGATAGCCACCACAGAACCGGATATTTCTGGTTTCATCCAGACATATATGGAAAAACTGGTTTGGAATTTGTGTGCAAAGCACTCAGAAAATCAGAGGCAACCTGGTTTTGGAGAAAAACAAAGTCTTTTTCTTGGGCAAGCGTATTTAATCTCAGGTTTCCAAACACAAATATCATTTGTAACTTTGTTTCTGCAGCTTTTTACTCAGAAAACACGAATGTGTACCTGTTGTGTCTCCATGTGCAACCAATTAGCGTAGGCCAACAGAAAAACAAAATGTTACATGCTACAATGCATGACAACTCTAAAGTCCATAGATACTATCGACAAAACACAAGCAAACACAGAAGCTGTAGCAAGAGCTGGGATTGAGTTAACCACCACAGAACCGGATATTTCTCGTTCCATGCAGCCTTATCTGGACAAACTCGTGTGGAATTCGTGTACAAAGCATGCAGAAAAGCATAGTCAACCTGGTTTGGAGAAAAGCAAAGTATTTTTTTTGGGCAAGTGTATTCAATGTCATGTTTACAAACACAAATATCGTTTTAACCTGGTACTGCAACTTTTTACTCAGAAGACACAAATGTGAACCTGTTGTGTCTCCATGTGAAACCCATTAGCATTTGCTCACGGAAAAGCTAAATGTTACATGATACAATTAATACACAGCTCTATAGCACATAGATAATATACAGAAAACACAAACAAACACAGAAGCTGTAGCAAGAGCTGGGATTGAGTTAGCCACCACAGAACCGGATATTTCTGGTTTAATCTAGTCCTATCTGGAAAAACTGGTGTGGAAATGGTGTGCAAAGCAACCAGAAAAGCAGAGTCAACCTGGATTTGGAGAAAAGCAAAGTCTTTTTCTTGGGGAAGTGCATTCAATGTCATGTTTACAAAAACAAATACCCTTTTTTACCTGGATGCTGTAGCTTTTTACTCAGAAAACACGAATGTGCACCTGTTCTGTCTCCATGTGAAATCTATTAGAGTATGCTAACAGAAAAACAAAATGTTACATGCTACAATGCTTTCACAACTCTAAAGTCCATAGATACTACCCGGAAAACACAAGCAAACACAGAAGCTGTTGTAAGAACTTGGATTGAGTTAGCCACCACAGAACCGGATATTTCTGGATTCATCCAGTCCTATCTGGACAAACTGGTGTTTAATTGGTGTGCAAAGCACCCATAAAAGCAGAGTCAACCTGGTTTTGGAGAAAAGCAAAGTCTTTTTCTTGGGCAAGTGCATTAAATGTCATGTTTACAAACACAAATATCATTTTTAACCTGGTTTCTGCAGCTTTTTACTCAGAAAACACGATTGTGTACCTGTTGTGTCTCCATGTGAAACCAATTAGCGTTTCCCAACAGAAAAACAAAATGTTACATGCTACAATGCATTCACAACTCTAAAGTCCATACATACTATCGACAAAACACAAGCAATCACAGAAACTGTAGCAAGAGCTGGGATTGAGTTAGCCACCACAGAACCGGATATTTCTGGTTTCATCCAGCCCTATCTGGAAAAACTGGTGTGGAGTTGGTGTGCAAAGCACCCAGAAAAGCAGAGTCAACCTGGTTTTGGAGAAAAGCAAAGTCTTTTTCTTGGGCAAGTGGATTCAATGTCATGTTTCCAAACACAAATATCATTTTTAACCTGGTTTCTGCAGCTTTTTACTCAGAAAACACGATTGTGTATCTGTTTTCTCTCCATCTGAAACCAATTAGCGTTTGCCAACAGACAAGCAAAATGTTACATGCTACAATGCATTCACAACTCTAAAGTCCATAGATACTATCCAGAAAACACAAACAAACACACATGCAGTAGCAAGAGCTAGGATTGAGTTAGCCACCATAGAAACGGATATTTTTGGTTCCATCCAGCCTATCTAGACAAACTCGTGTGGAACTGGTGTGCAAAGCACCCAGAAAAGCAGAGTCAACCTGGTTTTGGAGAAAATCAAAGTCTTTTTCTTGGGCAAGTGGATTCAATGTCGTGTTTACAAACATAAATATCATTTTAACCTCTTTTCTGTAGGTTTTTATTCAGAAAACATGAATGTGTACCTGTTGTGTCTCCATGTGAAACCAATTAGTGTATGCCAACAGAAAAACAAAATATTACATGCTACAATGCATTCACAACTCTAAAGTCCACAGATACTATCGAGAAAACACAAGCAAACACAGAAGCTGTAGCAAGAGCTGGGTTTCAGATAGCCACTACAGAACCGGATATTTCTGGTTCCATCCAGCCCTGTCTGGAAAAACTGGTGTGGAACTGGTGTACAAAGCACCCAGAAAAGCAGAGTCAACCTGGTTTTGGAGAAAAGCAAAGTCATTTTCTTGGGCAAGTGGTTTTAATGTCATGTTTACAAACACAAATTTCATTTTTAACCTGGTTTCTGGTGGTTTTTACTAGAAAACACGAATATGTACCTGTTGTGTCTCTATGTGAAACATTTAGCATTTGCCAACAAGAAACAAAATGTTACATGCTACAATTTATACACAACTCTAAAGTACATAGATACTATCCAGAAAACACAAACAACATAGAAGCTGTAGCAAGAGCTGGGATTGAGTTAGCCACCACAGAACCAGATATTTCTGGTTTCATCTAGACCTATCCGGACAAACTGGTGTGGAATTGGTGTGCAAAGCACCCAGAAAAGCAGAGTCAACCTGGTTTTGGAGAAAAGCAAAGTCTTTTTCTGGGGCAAGTGGATTCAATGTCATGTTCACAAACACAGATATCATTTGTAACATGGTTTCTGCAGCTTTTCTCTCAGAAATGACGAATGTGTACCTGTTGGGTCTCCATGTGAAACCAATTAGCGTTTGCCAACAGAAAAAAAATATGTTACATGCTACAATACATTCACAAATCTAAAGTCCATACATACTATCGAGAAAACACAAGTAAACACAGAAGCTCTAGCAAGAGGTGGGATAGAGTTAGCCACCAAAGAACCGGATATTTCTGATTCCATCCAGCCCTATCTGGACGAACCGGTGTGAAATTGGTGTACAAATCAACCAGAAAAGCAGAGTCAACCTGGCTTTGGAGAAAAGCAAGTCATTTTCCTAGGCAAGTGGATTCAATGTCATGTTCACAAATACAAATATCCTTTTTAACCTGGTTTCTGCAGCTTTTCAGTTAGGAAACGTGAATGTATACCTATTCTCTTCATGTGAAACCAATTAGCATTTGCCAACAAGAAGCAAAATTTAACATGCTATAATTCATACACAACTCTAATGTCCATAGCTACTACCCAGAAAACAAAAACAAACACAGAGGCTGTAGGAAGAGCTGGGATTGAGTTAGCCACCACAGTACTGGATATTTTTGGCTTCATCCAGCACTATCCGGACAAGCTTGTGTGGAGTTGGTGTGCAACGCACACAGAAAAGCAGAGTCAACCTGGTTTTGGAGAAATGCAAAGTCTTTTTCTTGGGCAAGTGGATTCAATGTCATGTTTACAAACACCAAAATCATTTTTAACCTAGTTTCTGCTGATTCTTACTGAGAAAACTCGAAAGTGTACCTGTTGTCTCCATGTGAAACCAATTAGCGTATGCCAACAGAAAAACAAAATGTTACATGCTACAATGCATTCACAACTCTAAAGTCCATAGATACTATCGAGAAAACGCAAACAAACTCAGAGGCTGCAGCAAGAGCTGGGATTGAGTTAGCCACCACAGAACCGGATATTTCTGCGTTCATCCAGTCATATCTTGACAAACTGGTGTTTAATTGGTGTGCAAAGCACCCAGAAAAGCAGAGTCAACCTGGTTTTGGAGAAAAGCAAAGTCATTTTCTTGGGCAAGTGGATTCAATGTCATGTTTACAAACACAAATATCATTTTTAAACTTGTTTATACAGGTTTTTACTCAGAAAACACGAAAGTGTACCTATTGTGTCTCCATGTGAAATCAATCAGCTTTTGCCAACAGAAAAACAAAATGTTACATGCTACAATGCATTCGCAACTCCAAAGTCCATAGATACTATCAACAAAACACAAGTAAACACAGAAGCTGTAGCCAGAGCTGGGATTGAGTTAGCCAAAACAGAACCGGATATTTCTGGATTCATCCAGCCCTAACTGGACCAACTGGTGTGGTGTTGGTGTGCAAAGCACCCAGAAAAGCAGAGTCAACCCGGTTTTGGAGAAAAGCAAAGTCTTTTTCTTGGGCAAATGGATTCATTGTGATGTTTACAAACACAAATATCATTTGTAACCTGGTTTCTGCAGCTTTTTCCTCAGAAAACACTAATGTGTACCTGTTGTGTCTCCATGTGAAACCAATTAGCGTTTGCCAACAGAAAAAAAAAATGTTACACGCTACAATGCATTCACAACTCTAAAGTCCACAGATACTATCGAGAAAACACAAGCACACTCAGAAGCTGTAGCAAGAGCTGGCATTGAGTTAGCCACCACAGAACCAGATATTTCTGGTTCCATCCAGACCTATCTGGACAAACTGGTGTGGAGTTGGTGTGCAAAGCACCCAGAAAAGCAGAGTCAACCTGGTTTTGGAGAAAAGCAAAGTCTTTTTCTTGGGCAAGTGGATTCAATGTCATGTTTACAAACACCGATATCATTTTTAACCTGGATTCTGCAGGTTTTTACTCAGAAAACATGTAAGTGTACCTGTTGTGCCTCCTTGTGAAACCATTTAGCATTTGCCAAAAGAAAACAACATGTTACATGCTACAATTTATAAACAACTCTAAAGTACATAGATACTATCCAGAAAACACAAACAAACTCAGAGGCTGTCGCAAGAGCTGGCATTGAGTTAGCCACCTGTTCATTCTCCATGTGAAACCTATTACCCTTTGCCAACAGAAAAACAAAATGTTACATGCTACAATGCATTCACAACTCTAAAGTCCACAGATGCTATCGAGAAAACACAAGCACACACAGAAGCTGTAGCAAGAGCTGGAATTGAGCTAGCCACCACAGAACCGGATATTTCTGGTTTCATCCAGCCCTATCCGGACAAACTGGTGTGGAGTTGGTGTGCAAAGCACCCAGAAAAGCAGAGTCAACCTGGGTTTGGAGAAAAGCAAAGTCTTTTTCTTGGGCAAGTGGATTCAATGTCATGTTCACAAACACAAATATCATTTGTAACCTGGTTTCTGCAGCTTTTTACTCAGAAAACACGAATGTGTACCTGATCAGTCTCCATGTGCAACCTATTACCCTTTGCCAACAGAAAAACAAAATGTTACATGCTACAATGCATTCACAACTCTAAAGTCCATACATACTATCGACAAAACACAAGCACACACAGAAGTTGTAGCAAGAGCTGGGATTGAGCTAGCCACCACAGAACCGGATATTTCTGGTTTCATCCAGCCCTATCCGGACAAACTGGTTTGGATTTGGTGTGCAAAGCACCCAGAAAAGCAGAGTCAACCTGGGTTTGGAGAAAAGCAAAGTCTTTTTCTTGGGCAAGTGGATTCAATGTATTGTTTACAAACACAAATATCATTTGTAACCTGGTTTCTGCAGGTTTTTACTCAGACATCATGAATGCGTACCTGTTCTGTCTTCATGCGAAATCAATTAGCGCTTGCCAACAGAAAAACCAAATGTTACATGCTACAATGCATTCACAACTCTAAAGTCCACAGATACTATCGAGAAAACACAAGCAAACACAGAAGCTGTATCAAAAGCTGGCATTGAGTTAGCCACCACAGAACTGGATGTCTCTGGTTTCATCCAGCCCGATCCGGATAAACTGGTGTGGAGTTGGTGTGCAAAGCACCCAGAAAAGCAGAGTCAACCTGGGTTTGGAGAAAAGCAAAGTCTTTTTATTCTTTAAGGGGATTCAATGTCATGTTTACAAAAACAAATATCATTTGTAACCTGGTTTCTGCAGGTTTTTACACAGAAAACACGAATGTGTACCTGTTGTGTCTCCATGTGAAACCTATTAGCGTTTACCAAAAGAAAAACAAAATTTTACACGCTACAATGAATTCACAACTCTAAAGTCCACAGACTATCGACAAAACACAAGCACACACAGAAGCTGTAGCAAGAGCTGGGATTGAGTTAGCCACCACAGAACCGGATATGTCTGGTTTCATCCAACCCGATCCGGACGGACAAACTGTTGAGGAATTGCTGTGCAAAGTACCCAGAAAAGCAGAGTCAACCTGAGTTTGGAAAAAAGCAAAGTCTTTTTCTTGGGCAAGTGGATTCAATGTCATGTTTACAAACACAAATATCATTTTTGACCTGGTTTCTGCAGCTTTGACTTAGAAAATACGAATGTGTACCTGTTGTGTCTCCATGTGAAACCAATTAGCGCTTGCCAACAGAAAACACAATGCTACGTGCTACAATGCATTCACAACTCCAAAGTCCACAGATACGATCGACAAAACACAAGCACAAACAGAAGCTGTAGCAAGAGCTGGGATTGAGTTAGCCAACACAGACCCGGATATTTCTGGTTTCATCCAGCCCGATCCGGACAAACTGGTGTGGAATTGCTGTGCAAAGCACCCAGAAAAGCAGAGTCAACCTGGTTTTGGAGAAAAGCAAAGTCTTTTTCTTGGGCAAGTGGATTCAAAGTCATGTTTACAAACACAAATATCATTTGTAACCTGGTTTCTGCAGGTTTTTACACAGAAAACACGAATGTGTACCTGCTGTGTCTCCATGTGAAACCAATTAGCGTTTGACAACAGAAAACAAAATGTTACATGCTACAAAGCATTCACAACTCTAAAGTCCGCAGATACTATCAAGAAAACACAAGTAAACGCAGAAATTGTAGCAAGAGCTGGCACTGAGTTAGCCACCACAGAACAGGATATTTCTGGTTTCATCCAGCCCTATCCGGACAAACTGGTGTGGATTTGGTGTGCAAAGCACCCAGAAAAGCACAGTCAACCTGGGTTTGGAGAAAAGCAAAGTCTTTTTCTTGGGCAAGTGGATTCAATGTCATGTTTAAAAACACAAATGTCATTTGTAACCTGGTTTCTGCAGCTTTTTACTCAGAAAACACGAATGTGTACCTGTTGAGTCTCCATGAGAAACTTATTACCCTTTGCCAACAGAAAAACAAAATGTTACATGCTACAATGCATTCACAACTCTAAAGTCCACAGATGCTCTCGAGAAAACACAAGCACGCACAGAAGCTGTAGCAAGAGCTGGGATTGAGCTAGCCACCACAGAACCAGATATTTCTGGATTCATCCAGCCCTATCCGGACAAACTGGTGTGGAGTTGGTGTGCAAAGCACCCAGAAAAGCAGAGTCAACCTGGGTTTGGAGAAAAGCAAAGTCTTTTTCTTGGGCAAGTGGATTCAATGTCATGTTTACAAACACAAATATCATTTTTCACCTGGTTTCTGCAGCTTTGACTTAGAAAATACGAATGTGTACCTGTTGTGTCTCCATGTGAAACCAATTAGCGTTTGCCAACAGAAAACACAATGCTATGTGCTACAAAGCATTCACAACTCTAAAGTCCACAGATACTATCGACAAAACACAAGCAAACACAGAAGGTGTAGGAAGAGCTGGGATTTAGTTAGCCAACACAGACCCGGATATTTCTGGTTTCATCCAGCCCTATCCGGACAAACTGCTGTGGAGTTGGTGTGCAAAGCACCCAGAAAAGCAGAGTCAACCTGGTTTTGGAGAAAAGCAAAGTCTTTTTCTTGGGCAAGTGGATTCAATTGCATGTTTACAAACACAAATATCATTTGTAACCTGGTTTTTGCACCTTTTACTCAGAAAATACGAATGTGTACCTGTTGTGTGTCCATGTGAAACCAATTAGCGTTTGCCCTCAGAACAAAATTTTACATGCTACAATGCATTCACAACTCCAAAGTCCACAGATACTATCGACAAAACACAAGCACACACAGAAGCTGTAGCAAGAGCTGGGATTGAGATAACCACCACAGAACCGGATATGTCTGGTTTCATCCAGCCCGATCCGGACAAACTGGTGTGGAATTGCTGTGCAAAGCACCCAGAAAAGCAGAGTCAACCTGGGTTTGGAGAAAAGCAAAGTCTTTTTCTTGGGCAAGTGGATTCAAAGTCATGTTTACAAACACAAATATCATTTGTAACCTGGTTTCTGCAGGTTTTTACACAGAAAACACGAATGTGTACCAGCTGTGTCTCCATGTGAAACCAATTAGCGTTTGACAACAGAAAACAAAATGTTACATGCTACCAAGCATTCAAAACTCTAAAGTCCGCAGATACTATCAAGAAAACACAAGTAAACGCAGAAACTGTAGCAAGAGCTGGCACTGAGTTAGCCACCACAGAACCGTATATTTCCAGTTTCATCCGACACTATCCGGACAAACGGGTGTGGATTTGGTGTGCAAAGCACCCATAAAAGCACAGTCAACCTGGGTTTGGGGAAAAGCAAAGTCTTTTTCTTCTGCAAGGGGATTCAATGTCATGTTTACAAACACAAATATCATTTGTAACCTGGTTTCTGCAGCTTTTTACTCAGAAAACACGAATGTGTACCTGTTGTGTCTCCATGTGAAACCTATTACCCTTTGCCAACAGAAAAACAAAATGTTACATGCTACAATGCATTCACAACTCTAAAGTCCACAGATGCTATCGAGAAAACACAAGCACACACAGAAGCTGTAGCAAGAGCTGGGATTGAGTTAGCCACCACAGAACCGAATATTTCTGGTTTCATCCAGCCCTATCCGGACAAACTGTTGTGAGTTGCTGTGCAAAGCACCCAGAAAAGCAGAGTCAACCTGGGTTTGGAGAAAAGCAAAGTCTTTTTATTCTTTAAGGGTATTCAATGTCATGTTTACAAACACAAATATCATTTGTAACCTGGTTTCTGCAGGTTTTTACTCAGAAAACACGAATGTGTACCTGTTGTGTCTCCATGTGAAACCTATTAGCGTTTACCAAAAGAAAAACAAAATGTTACACGCTACAATGCATTCACAACTCTAAAGTCCACAGATGCTATCGAGAAAACACAGGCACACACAGAAGCTGTAGCAAGAGCTGGGATTGAGCTAGCCACCACAGAACCGGATATTTCTGGTTTCATCCAGCCCTATCCGGACAAACTGGTGTGGAATTGCTGTGCAAAGCACCCAGAAAAGCAGAGTCAACCTGGTTTTGGAGAAAAGCAAAGTCTTTTTCTTGGGCAAGTGGATTCAAAGTCATGTTTAAAAACACAAATATGTTTTGTAACCTGGTTTGCAGCTTTTTACTCAGAAAACATGAATGTGTACCTGTTGTGTCTCCATGTGCAACCTATTACCTTTTGCCAACAGAAAAACAAAATGTTACATGCTACAATGCATTCACAACTCTAAAGTCCACAGATGCTATCGAGAAAACACAAGCACACACAGAAGCTGTAGCAAGAGCTGGGATTGAGCTAGACAGCACAGAACCGGATATTTCTGGTTTCATCCAGCCCTATCCGGACAAACTGTTGTGGAGTTGCTGTGCAAAGCACCCAGAAAAGCAGAGTCAACCTTGGTTTGGAGAAAAGCAAAGTCTTTTTATTCTTTAAGGGTATTCAATGTCATGTTCACAAACACAAATATCATTTGCAACCTGGTTTCTGCAGGTTTTTACTCAGAAAACACGAATGTGTACCTGTTGTGTCTCCATGTGAAACCTATTAGTGTTTACCAAAAGAAAAACAAAATGTTACACGCTACAATGAATTCACAACTCTAAAGTCCACAGACTATCGACAAAACACAAGCACACACAGAAGCTGTAGCAAGAGCTGGGATTGAGCTAGCCACCACAGAACCGGATATTTCTGGTTTCATCCAGCCCTATCCGGACAAACTGGTGTGGAATTGCTGTGCAAAGCACCCAGAAAAGCAGAGTCAACCTGGTTTTGGAGAAAAGCAAAGTCTTTTTCTTGGGCAAGTGGATTCAATGTCATGTTTACAAACACAAATATCATTTTTGGCCTGGTTTCTGCAGCTTTGACTTAGAAAATACGAATATGTACCTGTTGTGTCTCCATGTGAAACCAATTAGCGTTTGACAACAGAAAACACAATGCTACGTGCTACAATGCATTCACAACTCCAAAGTCCACAGATACGATCGACAAAGCAAAAGCAAACACAGAAGCTGTAGCAAGAGCTGGGATTGAGCTAGCCAACACAGACCCGGATATTTCTGGTTTCATCCAGCCCTATCCGGACAAACTCCTGTGGAGTTAGTGTGCAAAGCACCCAGGAAAGCAGAGTCAACCTGGTTTTGGAGAAAAGCAAAGTCTTTTTCTTGGGCGAGTGGATTCAATGTCATGTTTACAAACACAAATATCATTTATAACCTGGTTTCTGCAGGTTTTTACTCAGAAAACACGAATGTATACCTGTTATGTCTTCATGCGAAACCAATTAGCACGTGCCAAGAGAAAAACAAAATGTTACATGCTACAATGCATTCACAACTCTAAAGTCCACAGATACTATCGAGAAAACACAAGCAAACACAGAAGCTGTATCAAAAGCTGGCATTGAGTTAGCCACCACAGAACCGGATGTCTCTGGTTTCATCCAGCCCTATCCGGACAAACTGGTGTGGAGTTGGTGCGCAAAGCACCCAGAAAAGCAGAGTCAACCTGGGTTTGGAGAAAAGCAAAGTCTTTTTCATGGGCAAGTGGATTCAATGTCATGTTTACAAACACAAATATCATTTGTAACCTGGTTTCTGCAGCTTTTTACTCAGAAAACACGAATGTTTACCTGTTGTGTCTCCATGTGAAACCTATTAGCGTTTACCAAAAGAAAAACAAAATGTTACACGCTACAATGCATTCACAACTCTAAAGTCCACAGAGTATCGATAAAACACAAGCCCACACAGAAGCTGTAGCAAGAGCTGGGATTGAGATAACCACCACAGAACCGGATATGTCTGGTTTCATCCAGCCCGATCCGGACAAACTGGTGTGGAATTGCTGTGCAAAGCACCCAGAAAAGCAGAGTCAACCTGGTTTTGGAGAAAAGCAAAGTCTTTTTCTTGGGCAAGTGGATTCAAAGTCATGTTTACAAACACAAATATCATTTGTAACCTGGTTTCTGCAGCTTTTTACTCAGAAAACATGAATGTGTACCTGTTCAGTCTCCATGTGCAACCTATTACCCTTTGCCAACAGAAAAACAAAATGTTACATACTACAATGCATTCACAACTCTAAAGTCCACAGATGCTATCGAGAAAACACAAGCACACACAGAAGCTGTAGCAAGAGCTGGGATTGAGTTAGCCACCACAGAACCGAATATTTCTGGTTTCATCCAGCTCGATCCGGACAAACTGGTGTGGAGTTGGTGTGCAAAGCACCCAGAAAAGCAGAGTCAACCTGGGTTTGGAGAAAAGCAAAGTCTTTTTCTTGGGCAAGTGGATTCAAAGTCATGTTTACAAACACAAATATCATTTTTGACCTGGTTTCTGCAGCTTTTACTTAGAAAATACGAATGTGTACCTGTTGTGTCTCATTGTGAAACCAATTAGCGTTTCCAACAGAAAACACAATGCTACATGCTACAATGCGTTCACAAATCCAAAGTCCCCAGATACTATCGACAAAACACAAGCAAACACAGAAGCTGTAGCAAGAGCTGGGATTGAGTTAGCCAACACAGAACCGGATATTTCTGGTTTCATACAGCCCTATCCAGACAAATTTTTGTGGAGTTTGTGTCCAAAGCACCAAGAAAAGCAGAGTCAACCTGGTTTTGGAGAAAAGCAAAGTCTTTTCTTGGGCAAGTGGATTCAATGTCATGTTTACAAACACAAATATCATTTGTAACCTGATTTCTGCAGGTTTTTACTCAGAAAACATGAATGTATACCTGTTATGTCTTCATGCGAAACCAATTAGCACGTGCCAAAAGAAAAACAAAATGTTACATGCTACAATGCATTCACAACTCTAAAGTACACAGATACTATCGAGAAAACACAAGCAAACAGAGAAGCTGTATCAAAAGCTGGCATTGAGTTAGCCACCACAGAACCAGATGTCTCTGGTTTCATCCAGCCCTATCCGGACAAACTGGTGTGGAGTTGGTGTGCAAAGCACCCAGAAAAGCAGAGTCAACCTGGGTTTGGAGAAAAGCAAAGTCTTTTTCTTGGGCAAGTGGATTCAATGTCATGTTTATAAACACAAATATCATTTGTAACCTGGTTTCTGCAGCTTTTTACTCAGAAAACACGAATGTGTACCTGTTGTGTCTCCATGTGAAACCTATTAGCGTTTACCAAAAGAAAAACAAAATGTTACACGCTACAATGCATTCACAACTCTAAAGTCCACAGATACTATCGACAAAACACAAGCACACACAGAAGCTGTAGCAAGAGCTGGGATTGAGATAACCACCACAGAACCGGATATGTCTGGTTTCATCCAGCCCGATCCGGACAAACTCGTGTGGAATTGCGGTGCAATGCACCCAGAAAAGCAGAGTCAACCTGGTTTTGGAGAAAAGCAAAGTCTTTTTCTTGGGCAAGTGGATTCAAAGTCATGTTTACAAACACAAATGTCATTTGTAACCTGGTTTCTGCAGCTTTTTACTCAGAAAACACGAATGTGTACCTGCTGTGTCTCCATGTGAAACCAATTAGCGTTTGACAACAGAAAACAAAATGTTACATGCTACAAAGCATTCACAACTCTAAAGTCCGCAGATACTATCAAGAAAAGACAAGTAAACGCAGAAACTGTAGCAAGAGCTGGCACTGAGTTAGCCACAACAGAACAGGATATTTCTGGTTTCATCCGGCACTATCCGGACAAACGGGTGTGGATTTGGTGTGCAAAGCACCCAGAAAAGCACAGTCAACCTGGGTGTGGAGAAAAGCAAAGTCTTGTTATTCTTTAAGGGGATTCAATATCATGTTTACAAACACAAATATCATTTGTAACCTGGTTTCTGCAGCTTTTTACTCAGAAAACACGAATGTGTACCTGTTGTGTCTCCATGTGAAACCTAATACCCTTTGCCAACAGAAAAACAAAATGTTACATGCTACAATGCATTCACAACTCTAATGTCCACAGATGCTATCGAGAAAACACAAGCACACACAGAAGCTGTAGCAAGAGCTGGGATTGAGATAACCACCACAGAACCGGATATGTCTGGTTTCATCCAGCCCTATCCGGACAAACTTGTGTGGAATTGCTGTGCAAAGCACCCAGAAAAGCAGAGTCAACCTGGTTTTGGAGAAAAGCAAAGTCTTTTTCTTGGGCAAGTGGATTCAATGTCATGTTTACAAACACAAATATCATTTGTAACCTGGTTTCTGCAGGTTTTTACTCAGAAAACACGAATGTATACCTGTTATGTCTTCATGCGAAACCAATTAGCACGTGCCAAGAGAAAAACAAAATGTTACATGCTACAATGCATTCACAACTCTAAAGTCCACAGATACAATCGAGAAAGCACAAGCAAATGCAGAAGCTGTAGCAAGAACTGGGATTGAGTTAGCCAACTAAGAACCGTATATTTCCAGTTTCATCCAACACTGTCTGGACAAACGGGTTTGGAGTTGGTGTGCAAAGCACCCAGAAAAGCACTGTCAACCTGGGTTTGGAGAAAAGCAAAGTCTTTTTCTTGGGCAAGTGGATTCAAAGTCATGTTTACAAACACAAATATCATTTGTAACCTGGTTTCTGCAGCTTTTTACTCAGAAAACACGAATGTGTACCTCTTGTATCTCCACGTTAAACCAATTAGCATTTGCCAACAGAAAAACAAAATGTTACATGCTACAATGCATTCACTACTCTAAAGTTCATAGATACTATCCAGAAAACACAAGCAAACACAGAAGCTCTAGCAAGAGCTGGGATTGAGTAAGCCACCACAGACCCGGATATTTCTGGTTTCATCCAGCCCTATCCAGACAAACTGCTGTGGAGTTTGTGTGCAAAGCACCCAGAAAAGCAGAGTCAACCTCGTTTTGGAGAAAAGCAAAGTCTTTTTCTTGGGCAAGTGGATTCAAAGTCATGTTTACAAACACAAATATCATTTGTAACCTGGTTTCTGCAGGTTTTTACTCGGAAAACATGAATGTATACCTGTTGTGTCTTCATGCGAAACCAATTAGCGCTTGCCAACAGAAAAACCAAATGTTACATGCTACAATGCATTTACAACTCTAAAGTCCACAGATACTATCGAGAAAACACAAGCAAACACAGAAGCTGTATCAAAAGCTGGCATTGAGTTAGCCACCACAGAACCGGATGTCTCTGGTTTCATCCAGCCCTATCCGGACAAACTGGTGTGGAGTTGGTGTGCAAAGCACCCAGAAAAGCAGAGTCAACCTGGGTTTGGAGAAAAGCAAAGTCTTTTTCTTGGGCAAGTGGATTCAATGTCATGTTTACAAACACAAATATCATTTGTAACCTGGTTTCTGCAGGTTTTTACTCAGAAAACACGAATGTGTACCTGTTGTGTCTCCATGTGAAACCTATTAGCGTTTACCAAAAGAAAAACAAAATGTTACACGCTACAATGGATTCACAACTCTAAAGTCCACAGACTATCGACAAAACACAAGCACACACAGAAGCTGTAGCAAGAGCTGGGATTGAGATAACCACCACAGAACCGGATATGTCTGATTTCATCCAGCCCTATCCGGACAAACTGTTGTGGAATTGCTGTGCAAAGCACCCAGAAAAGCAGAGTCAACCTGGGTTTGGTGAAAAGCAAAGTCTTTTTATTCTTTAAGGGGATTCAATGTCATGTTTACAAACACAAATATCATTTGTAACCTGGTTTCTGCAGCTTTTTACTCAGAAAACATGAATGTGTACCTGTTCATTCTCCATGTGAAACCTATTACCCTTTGCCAACAGAAAAACAAAATGTTACATGCTACAATGCATTCACATCTCTAAAGTCCACAGATGCTATCGAGAAAACACAAGCACACACAGAAGCTGTAGCAAGAGCTGGGATTGAGCTAGCCACCACAGAACCGGATATTTCTGGTTTCATCCAGCCCTATCCGGACAAACTGGTGTGGAGTTGGTGTGCAAAGCACCCAGAAAAGCAGAGTCAACCTGGGTTTGGAGAAAAGCAAAGTCTTTTTCTTGGGCAAGTGGATTCAATGTCATGTTTACAAACACAAATATCATTTTTGACCTGGTTTCTGCAGCTTTGACTTAGAAAATACGAATGTGTACCTGTTGTGTCTCCATGTGAAACCAATTAGCGTTTCCCAACAGAAAACACAATGCTACGTGCTACAATGCATTCACAACTCCAAAGTCCACAGATACGATCGACAAAACACAAGCACACACAGAAGCTGTAGCAAGAGCTGGGATTGAGCTAGCCACCACAGAACCGGATATTTCTTGTCTCATCCAGCCCTATCCAGACAAACTGGTGTGGAATTGCTGTGCAAAGTACCCAGAAAAGCAGAGTCAACCTGGTTTTGGAGAAAAGCAAAGTCTTTTTCTTGGGCAAGTGGATTCAATGTCATGTTTACAAACACAAATATCATTTGTAACCTGGTTTCTGCAGGTTTTTACTCAGAAAACACGAATGTATACCTGTTATGTCTTCATGCGAAACCAATTAGCACGTGCCAAGAGAAAAACCAAATGTTACATGCTACAATGCATTCACAACTCTAAAGTCCACAGATAGTATCGAGAAAGCACAAGCAAACGCAGAAGCTGTAGCAAGAGCTGGGATTGAGTTAGCCAACTAAGAACCGTATATTTCCAGTTTCATCCAACACTGTCTGGACAAACGGGTGTGGAGTTGGTGTGCAAAGCAACCAGAAAAGCAGAGTCAACCTGGGTTTGGAGAAAAGCAAAGTCTTTTTCTTGGGCAAGTGGATTCAATGTCATGTTTACAAACACAAATATCTTTTTTTTTTTTATAAAGCTTTTATTTAAAGAATATAAATTTCCAAAGAACAGCTCATGGACCACAATGGCTCCCCCCCCACACAACTTCCCTCCCTCCCCCCACCCTCCCCTTTTCCGCTCCCTCTCCCCTTCTGTTCACATCAAGATTCATTTTCAATTCTCTTTATACACAGAAGATCAATTTAGTACATATTACGTAAAGATTTCAACGGTTTGCCCTCGCATAGAGACCCAAAATGATAATACTGTTGGAGTACTAGTTATAGTATTAATTCACAATGTACAGCACATTAAGGACAGAGATCCTACATGATTTTTTTTTAAAAAAATTGATTAATTGTCTATGCGATTTCCAATTTAACACCAAGATTTTTTAATCATTTGCAATTATCTTTATATAAAGAAGATCGATTCAATATATACTATGTAAGGATTTCATCAGTTTGCACCCACTCAGAAACACAAAGTGTAAAAATACTGTTTCAGTACTAGTAATAGCATCACTTCACATTGGATAACACATTAAGGACAGATCCCTCATGAGACGTAAGTACACAGTGACTCCTGATGTTGATTTAACAATTTGACACTCTTGTTTATGGCGTCAGTAATCTCCCTAGGCTCTGGTCATGAGTTGCCGAGGCTATGGAAGCCTTTAGGGTTCGCCGACTTCGATCTTATTCCCACAGGGCCATAGTCAAAGTGGAAGTTCCCTCCTCCCTTCAGCGAAAGGTACCTCCTTCTTTGATGGCCCCGTTCTTTCCACTGGGATCTCACTCGCAGAGATCTTTCATTTAGGTCTTCTGTTTTTTCCAGAGTGTCTTAGCTTTCCATGCCTAAAATATTCTCATGGGCTCTTCAGCCAGATCCAAATGCCTTAAGGGCTGATTCTGAGGCCAGAGTGCTATTTAGGACATCTGCCATTCTATGAGTCTGCTGTGTATCCTGCTTCCCATGTTGGATCATTCTCTCCCTTTTTCATTCTATCAGTTAGTATTAGCAGACACTAGTCTTGTTTGTGTGATCCCTTTGACTCTTAGACCTATCAGTGTGATCAATTGTGAGCTGAAATTGATCACTTGGACTAATGAGATGGCCTTGGTACATGCCACCTTGATGGGATTGTATTGGAAACCCCTGGCACAATTCTAACTCCATCATTTGGGGCCGTTCCGATTGAGCATGTCCCAAATTTTACATCTCCTCCCTCTCTTATTCCCACTCTTATATTTCACAGAGATCACTTTTCGGTTAAAATTTAAACACCTAAGTATAATTGTGTGTTAATTACAGAGTTCAACCACTAGTACTAGGATAAAGAGAAAAAAAAATACTACCATGGATAAAGTATTACATTGTACAACAACAGTCAGCACAAGAGCTGATCGAGTCACTGTTTCTCATAGTGTCCATTTCACTTCTACAGGTTTCCCCTTTGGTGCTCAGTTAGTCATCGCCAATCAAGGGAAACAAATGATATTTGTCTCTTTGGGACTGACTTAATTCACTCAGCATGATGTTTTCTAGATTCCTCCATTTTGTTGCAAGTGACCGGATTTCATTGTTTTTGACTGCTGTATAGTATTCTGTAGAGTACATGTCCCATAATTTCCTAATCCAGTCTACTGTTGAAGGGCATTTGGGTTGGTTCCAAGTCTTAGCTATTGTGAATTGAGCCGCAATAAACATTGCTGTGCAGACGGCTTTTTTGTTTGCCAATTTAATTTCCTTTGGGTAAATTCCAAGGAGTGGGATGGCTGGGTTGAATGGTAGGGTTATATTCAGGTTTCTGAGGAATCTCCAGACTGACTTCCATAGTGGCTTCACCAGTTTGCATTCCCACCAACAGTGGATTAGTGTCCCTTTTTCCCCACATCCTCTCCAGCATCTATTGTTGGTGGATTTCTGAATGTGAGCCATTCTCACCGGGGTGAGGTGAAACCTCATTGTGGTTTTGATTTGCATTTCCCTAATTGCTAGGGATCTTGAACATTTTTTCATGTGTCTGTTGGCTATTTGGATTTCCTCTTTGGAAAAATGTCTATTGAGGTCCTTGGCCCATCTCTTAAGTGGGTTGTTTGTTTTGATGTTGTGGAGTTTCTTAATTTCTTTGTAGATTCTGGTTATCAACCCTTTATCTGTTGCATAGTTTGCAAATATATTTTCCCATTCTGTCGGTTTCCTATTCACTTTCCTGACTGTTTCTTTTGCAGTACAGAAACTTTTCAATTTGATGCAATCCCAGTAGTTAATTTTGGTTTTCAGTGCCTGTGCTTCTGGGGTCTTTTCCAAGAAGTCTTTGCCAGTACCTATGTCTTGCAGGGTTTCTCCTATGCTCTCCAGTAATTTGATGGTGTCGGGTCGTAGGTTTAAATTTTTAATCCATGTTGAATGAATTTTTGTGTAAGGTGAAAGGTAGGGGTCTTGCTTCATGGTTCTGCACGTGGAAATCCAGTTTTCCCAGCACCATTTATTAAACAGACTGACCTTACTCCAGGGATTGGTTTTGGATCGTTGATCAAATATAAGTTGGCTGTAGGTGTTGGGATTGATTTCTGGAGTTTCTATTCTGTTCCATTGGTCTATCCATCTGTTTCTGTACCAGTACCATGCTGTTTTGATAACAACTGCCCTGTAGTATGTCCTGAAATCTGGTATTGTTATGCCTCCGGCTTTGTTTTTGTTGTACAAGATTGCTTTAGCTATTCGAGGTCTCCTGTGTCTCCATATGAATTTCACCATCATTTTTTCCAGATCTGAGAAGAATGTCCTCGGTATCTTGATTGGTATTGCGTTGAATCTGTAAATTGCTTTTGGGAGAATGGACATTTTGATGATATTGATTCTTCCAATCCATGAGCATGGGAGATTTCTCCATTTTTTGGTATCCTCTTCTATTTCTTTCTTTAAGGTTTTGTAATTTTCATTGTAGAGATCTTTAATGTCCTTAGTTAAATTTATTCCAAGGTATTTGATTGTTTTTGTAGCTATTGTGAATGGGATTGATCTTAGCAGTTCTTCCTCAGCCGTGGCATTGTCTGTGTATACAAAGGCTGTTGATTTTTGTGCATTGATTTTATATCCTGCTACTTTGCCAAACTCTTCTATGAGTTCCAATAGTCTCTTAGTAGAGTTCTTTGGGTCCCCTAAATAAAGAATCATGTCGTCTGCAAAGAGGGATAGTTTGAGTTCTTCCTTCCCAACTTGTATCCCTTTAATTTCTTTTTCTTGCCTAATAGCTCTGGCTAAGACTTCCAGCACTATATTGAATAGCAGTGGTGAGAGTGGGCATCCCTGTCTGGTACCAGATCTCAGTGGAAATGCTTCCAACTTTTCCCCATTCAATAGGATATTGGCCGTGGGTTTTTCATAAATTGCTTTGATTGTATTGAGGAATGTGCCTTCTATACCCAGTTTGCTTAGGGTTTTCATCATGAAAGGGTGTTGAATTTTATCGAATGCTTTCTCTGCGTCTAGTGAGATAATCATATGGTTTTTCTTCTGCAGCCTGTTAATGTGGTGTATCACGTTGATTGTTTTGCGAATATTGAACCATCCCTGCATACCAGGGATGAATCCCACTTGGTCTGGGTGGATGATCTTTCTGATGTGTTGTTGCAGTCTATTGGCCAGAATTTTGTTGAGGATTTTTGCATCTATGTTCATGAGGGATATTGGTCTGTAATTCTCTTTCAATGCTGCATCTTTTTCTGGCTTAGGAATTAAGGTGATGCTGGCTTCATAGAAGGAATTTGGGAGAATTCCCTCTTTTTCGATTGTTCTGAATAGTTTGAGAAGAATTGGGGTTAGTTCTTCTTTAAATGTCTGGTAGAATTCAGCAGTGAATCCATCTGGTCCTGGGCTTTTCTTTGTTGGGAGGGCCTTTATTACTGATTCAATTTCTGACTCACTTATGGGTCTGTTTAGGTTTTCTATGTCTTCCTGGTTCAATTTAGGTAGGTTGCATGTGTCCAGGAATCTATCCATTTCTGATAGGTTTCCCTGTTTACTGGCATACAAGTCCTTGTAGTAATTTCTAATGATTCTTTTGATTTCTGTGGTGTCTGTTGTTATATTTCCTTTTTCATCTCTGATTTTACTGATTTGGGTCTTTTCTCTTCTTTTTTTAGTTAGTTGGGCCAATGGGGTGTCAATCTTGTTTATTTTTTCAAAAAACCAGCTCCTCGTTTGGCTGATTTTTTGTAATGTTTTTTTTGGATTCAATCCTGTTGATTTCTTCTCTGATTTTGATTATTTCTCTTTTTCTACTAGATTTGGGTCTAGTTTGCTGCAAATTTTCTAGATCCTTGAGATGCATTGAAAGCTCATCTATTTGGTGCCTTTCCAGTTTCTTGATGTAGGCACCTATTGATATAAACTTTCCTCTTAACACTGCTTTTGCTGTATCCCATAAGTTTTGGTATGTTGTGCTGTTATCCTCATTTACTTCCAGAAAATTTTTGATTTCTCTTTTGATTTCTTCAGTGACCCATTGTTCATTCAGGAGCATGTTGTTCAATTTCCATGTGTTTGCATATGCTCTAGAGATTCCTGAGTTGCTAATTTCCAACTTCACTCCCTCATGGTCTGAGAAGTTGCATGGTATGATTCTAATTCTTTTGAATTTGCTGAGACTTGCTTTATGGCCTAATATGTGATCAATCCTAGAGTAGGTTCCATGTACTGCTGAGAAGAATGTGAATGCATTACTTGTAGGATGAAAAGTTCTGTAGATATCTGTTAGATCCATTTGGGCTATAGTGTTGTTTAAATCTACTGTCTCCTTGTTGATCTTCTGTCCTGTCGATCTGTCAATATCTGTGAGTGAAGTATTGAAGTCCCCCAGTACTATTGTGTTGGGGTCTAAGTCTCCCTTTAAGTTTCTTAACAAATTTTTTAAATAAACCTGTGGCCTGTAATTAGGTGCATATACATTGAGAATTGTTATATCTTCCTGTAGTATTGATCCCTTAATCATTATATAGTGCCCCTCTTTGTCTCTCTTAACAGTTTTTGTGTTAAAGTTTATGTAGTCCGATATTAAGATGGTTACACCCGCTCTTTTTTCATTTCTGTTGGCATGGTATATCTTGTTCCATCCTTTTATTTTCAGTCTGTATGGATCTTCGTTGGAAAGATGTGTTTCTTGTAGGCAGCAAATAGATGGTTTTTGTTCCTTAACCCAATCAGCCAATCTCTGTCTTTTAACAGGACAGTTTAGACCTTTAACGTTCAATGTGACTATTGATAAGTGGTAAGTTTGCCCTGCCATTTGCCAGATATTTTCTAATGTATGCTTTGAATTCCCTGTGATCTTTTGCCGTGAGGTTCCCTTCGTTTACCTTCTTTCATGTTGATGGTCGTGTTTCTGTGTTTCTGTGTGTAACACGTCTTTAAGTATCTTTTGCAGGGCTGGACGAGTGGCAACAAATTCTTTCAATTTTTGTTTGTTATGAAAGGTCTTTATTTCACCTTCATTCACAAATGAGAGCTTTGCAGGGTATAATATTCTGGGCTGGCAGTTTTTCTCTCTAAGTACCTGGGCTATGTCTCGCCATTCCCTTCTAGCTTGTAGGGTTTCTGTTGAGAAGTCAGCTGTAAGTCTAATTGGAGATCCTCTGAGAGTAATCTGACGTTTCTCTCTTGCACATTTTAGGATCTTTTCTTTTTGCTTCACTGTGGTGAGTTTAATTACAATATGTCGTGCAGAGGATCTCTTTTGGTCATGTTTATTAGGGGTTCTATGAGCTTCCTGGATTAGGATTTCTCTGTCTTTCTCCAAGCCTGGAAAGTTTTCTGCTAGTATCTCCCTAAAAAGGCCTTCTAATCCTTTCTCCCTCTCCATACCTTCAGGAACACCTAGAACCCGAATGTTGGGTTTTTTAATAGTATCCTGTAAATTCCCGACAATATCTTTTAGTTTTCTAATTTCCTCTTCTTGTCTTTGGTTTGACTGTTTCCTCTCCTGTTCTCTGTCTTCTAGGTCCGATATTCTCTCCTCTGCTTCACCCATTCTGGTTTTAAGGCCCTCAAGATTGCTTGTCACTTGATCTATTGAATTCTTCAATTCATTAAGATTTTTTGTCACTCTCGTAGCTTCTTGTTCTACTAGTTGTTTCATTTCGTTTTGATTTCTCCGTAGTGCTTCATTCTCGCGAGAGAGATTTTCTATCTTATCCATTAAAGATTTCTGTAGTTCAAGAATTTGTTTTTGAGAACTTCTTAATGTTCTTATCAATTCTTTGAGATCTGCTTCTTGCATTTCTTCTATCTCATTATCTTCACAATCCTGACTTGGGGTGTCTTTTCCGTTTGGGGTCATCATAGCGTCTTCCTTGATCTTGCTCCCTCGGAATCTGTTTTTATTTGGCATTTTTTTTTTCCCCACACTCTTTCTCTGGGTTGTCAAGGTAACGGAGTTTGTGTGCGCGGTGTGTTCCCAGTTTTTGGATCCCCTTCAGGTTTCTACAGCCTCAGGTTTTTGGTTCCGTCTGCCTCAGTGATGGGTGGGCGGGCGGGCGGGCGCACCTTGTCCCACTGCGTTTAATCTAGCTCGAATTAGCAGGGTGGGTGACGAGAGAGGCTAGTGTCCGTGCAGGCTCGCCTCAATTGTGCTGTTTCCCCCCTGGCGTCTGCTTCCCCCCGCCAGTGTCTCGGGATCCCTGTATCGGCCCCCGTTCAAGCGCTCAGTTCCAATGGCGACTGTGTTCCGCCCGGCTTCCGGTTCAGCCGGCGGGCGCGCCGTCCCACTGCGTTCAGTCCAGCTAGAATTAGCAGGGTGGGCAACGAAAGAGGCTAGTGTCCGTGTGGGCTCGCCTCAATTGTGCTGTTTCCCCCGAGGCGTCTGCTTCCCCCCGCCAGTGTCTCGGGATCCCTGTATCGGCTCCCGTTTAAGCGCTCGATTCCAATGGCGACTGTGTTCCGTCCGGTTCCCGTCCCTCCCGGCAGCTCCCGTGCCACTAAGGCACGATTTGCCGTTCGCAAACTTACTTTCCCCTAGGTCCTCTGCGTCTCATTCACTGGGTCCGGAAGAATTTCCACTGCATTTTTTTCCGTGAGATTTTTCCTGAGGCTACAGTAACTCTGTTTTTATTAAACTATCTTTTTGCGGACTGCTAGTGCACGTCCTCACTATTCCGCCATCTTGGCTCCGCCCACAAATATCTTTTGTAACCTGGTTTCTGCATGTTTTTACTCGGAAAACATGAATGTGTACCTGTTGTGTCTTCATGCGAAACCAATCAGCGCTTGCCAACAGAAAAAACAAATGTTACATGCTACAATGCATTTACAACTCTAAAGTCCACAGATACTATCGAGAAAACACAAGCAAACACAGAAGCTGTATCAAAAGCTGGCATTGAGTTAGCCACCACAGAACCGGATGTCTCTGGTTTAATCCAGCCCTATCCGGACAAACTGGTGTGGAGTTGGTGTGCAAAGCACCCAGAAAAGCAGAGTCAACCTGGGTTTGGAGAAAAGCAAAGTCTTTTTCTTGGGCAAGTGGATTCAATGTCATGTTTACAAACACAAATATCATTTGTAACCTGGTTTCTGCAGGTTTTTACTCAGAAAACACGAATGTGTACCTGTTGTGTCTCCATGTGAAACCTATTAGCGTTTACCAAAAGAAAAACAAAATGTTAGATGCTACAATGCATTCACAACTCTAAAGTCCACAGATACTATCGACTAAACACAAGCACACACAGAAGCTGTAGTAAGAGCTGGGATTGAGATAACCACCACAGAACCGGATATGTCTGGTTTCATCCAGCCCGATCCGGACAAACTGGTGTGGAATTGCTGTGCAAAGCACCCAGAAAAGCAGAGTCAACCTGGTTTTGGAGAAAAGCAAAGTCTTTTTCTTGGGCAAGTGGTGTCAAAGTCATGTTTACAAACACAAATATCATTTGTAACCTGGTTTCTGCAGGTTTTTACACAGAAAACACGAATGTGTACCTGTTGTGTCTCCATGTGAAACCAATTAGCGTTTGACAACAGAAAAGAAAATGTTACATGCTACAAAGCATTCACAACTCTAAAGTCCGCAGATACTATCAAGAAAACACAAGTAAACGCAGAAACTGTAGCAAGAGCTGGAACTAAGTTAGCCACCACAGAACAGGATATTTCTGGTTTCATCCAGCCCTATCCGGACAAACTGGTGTGGATTTGGTGTGCAAAGCACCCAGAAAAGCAGAGTCAACGTGGTTTTGGGGAAAAGCAAAGTCTTTTTCTTGGGCAAGTGGATTCAAAGTCATGTTTACAAACACAAATATCATTTGTAACCTGGTTTCTGCAGCTTTTTACTCAGAAAACCAGAATGTGTACCTGTTGTGTCTCCATGTGAAACCAATTAGTGTTTGCCAAGAGAAAAACAAAATGTTACATGCTACAAAGCATTCACAACTCTAAAGTCCGCAGATACTATCAAGAAAACACAAGTAAACGCAGAAACTGTAGCAAGAGCTGGCACTGAGTTAGCCACCACAGAACTGGATATTTCTGGTTTCATCCAGCCCTATCCGGACAAACTGGTGTGGAGTTGGTGTGCAAAGCACCCAGAAAAGCAGAGTCAACCTGGGTTTGGAGAAAAGCAAAGTCTTTTTCTTGGGCACGTGGATTCAATGTCATGTTTACAAACACAAATATCATTTTTGACCTGGTTTCTGCAGCTTTTACTTAGAAAATACGAATGTGTGCCTCTTGTGTCTCCATGTGAAACCAATTAGCATTTGCATACAGAAAACACAATGCTACATGCTACAATGCATTCACAACTCCAAAGTCCACAGATACTATCGAGAAAACAGAAGCACACACAGAAGCTGTAGCAAGAGCTGGGATTGAGTTAGCCACCACAGAACCGGATATTTCTGGTTTCATCCAGCCCTATCCAGACAAACTTTTGTGGAGTTTTTTGTGCAAAGCACCCTGCAAAGCAGAGTCAACCTGGTTTTGGTTAAAAGCAAAGTCTTTTTCTTGGGCAAGTGGATTCAATGTCATGTTTACAAACACAAATATCTTTTGTAACCTGGTTTCTGCATGTTTTTACTCGGAAAAAATGAATGTGTACCTGTTGTGTCTTCATGCGAAACCAATCAGCGCTTGCCAACAGAAAAAACAAATGTTACATGCTACAATGCATTTACAACTCTAAAGTCCACAGATACTATCGAGAAAACACAAGCAAACACAGAAGCTGTATCAAAAGCTGGCATTGAGTTAGCCACCACAGAACCGGATGTCTCTGGTTTCATCCAGCCCTATCCGGACAAACTGGTGTGGAGTTGGTGTGCAAAGCACCCAGAAAAGCAGAGTCAACCTGGGTTTGGAGAAAAGCAAAGTCTTTTTCTTGGGCAAGTGGATTCAATGTCATGTTTACAAACACAAATATCATTTGTAACCTGGTTTCTGCAGGTTTTTACTCAGAAAACACGAATGTGTACCTGTTGTGTCTCCATGTGAAACCTATTAGCGTTTACCAAAAGAAAAACAAAATGTTACACGCTACAATGCATTCACAACTCTAAAGTCCACAGATACTATCGACTAAACACAAGCACACACAGAAGCTGTAGTAAGAGCTGGGATTGAGATAACCACCACAGAACCGGATATGTCTGGTTTCATCCAGCCCGATCCGGACAAACTGGTGTGGAATTGCTGTGCAAAGCACCCAGAAAAGCAGAGTCAACCTGGTTTTGGAGAAAAGCAAAGTCTTTTTCTTGGGCAAGTGGTGTCAAAGTCATGTTTAAAAACACAAATATCATTTGTAACCTGGTTTCTGCAGGTTTTTACACAGAAAACACGAATGTGTACCTGTTGTGTCTCCATGTGAAACCAATTAGCGTTTGACAACAGAAAAGAAAATGTTACATGCTACAAAGCATTCACAACTCTAAAGTCCGCAGATACTATCAAGAAAACACAAGTAAACGCAGAAACTGTAGCAAGAGCTGGAACTGAGTTAGCCACCACAGAACAGGATATTTCTGGTTTCATCCAGCCCTATCCGGACAAACTGGTGTGGATTTGGTGTGCAAAGCACCCAGAAAAGCAGAGTCAACGTGGTTTTGTGGAAAAGCAAAGTCTTTTTCTTGGGCAAGTGGATTCAAAGTCATGTTTACAAACACAAATATCATTTGTAACCTGGTTTCTGCAGCTTTTTACTCAGAAAACCAGAATGTGTACCTGTTGTGTCTCCATGTGAAACCAATTAGTGTTTGCCAAGATAAAAACAAAATGTTACATGCTACAAAGCATTCACAACTCTAAAGTCCGCAGATACTATCAAGAAAACACAAGTAAACGCAGAAACTGTAGCAAGAGCTGGCACTGAGTTAGCCACCACAGAACTGGATATTTCTGGTTTCATCCAGCCCTATCCGGACAAACTGGTGTGGAGTTGGTGTGCAAAGCACCCAGAAAAGCAGAGTCAACCTGGGTTTGGAGAAAAGCAAAGTCTTTTTCTTGGGCAAGTGGATTCAATGTCATGTTTACAAACACAAATATCATTTTTGACCTGGTTTCTGCAGCTTTTACTTAGAAAATACGAATGTGTGCCTCTTGTGTCTCCATGTGAAACCAATTAGCATTTGCATACAGAAAACACAATGCTACATGCTACAATGCATTCACAACTCCAAAGTCCACAGATACTATCGAGAAAACAGAAGCACACACAGAAGCTGTAGCAAGAGCTGGGATTGAGTTAGCCACCACAGATCCGGATATTTCTGGTTTCATCCAGCCCTATCCAGACAAACTTTTGTGGAGTTTTTTGTGCAAAGCACCTTGGAAAGCAGAGTCAACCTGGTTTTGGTTAAAAGCAAAGTCTTTTTTTGGGCAATTGGATTCAATTGCATGTTTACAAAAACAAATATCATTTTTAACCTGGTTTCTGCAGGTTTTTACTCATAAATCATGAATGCGTACCTGTTGTGTCTTCATGCGAAATCAATTAGCGCTTGCGAAGAGAAAAACAAAATGTTACATGCTACAATGCATTTACAACTCTAAAGTCCACAGATACTATCGAGAAAACACAAGCAAACACAGAAGCTGTATCAAAAGCTGGCATTGAGTTAGCCATCACAGAACCGGATGTTTCTGCTTTCTTCCAGCCTTATCTGGAAAAATTGCTGTGGAGTTGGTGTGCAAAGTACCCAGAAAAGCAGATTCAACCTGTTTTTGAAGAAAAGCAGTCTTTTTCTTGGGCCAGGGGATTCAATGTCATGTTTACAAACACAAATATCATTTGTAACCTGGTTTCTGCAGGTTTTTACTCGGAAAACATGAATGTGTACCTGTTGTGTCTTCATGTGAAACCAATTAGCGCTTGCCAACAGAAAAACAAAATGTTACATGCTACAATAAATTTACAGCTCCAAAGTCCACAGGTAAGATAGACAAAACACAAGCAAACACAGAAGCTGTAGCAAGAGCTGGGATTGGGATAACCACCACAGAACCGGATATGTCTGGTTTCATCCAGCCCGATCCGGACAAACTGGTGTGGAATTGCTGTGCAAAGCACCCAGAAAAGCAGAGTCAACCTGGGTTTGGAGAAATGCAAAGTCGTTTTGTGGGGCAAGTGGATTCAATGTCATGTTTACAAACACAAATATCATTTGTAACCTGGTTTCTGCAGGTTTTTCCTCAGAAAACACAAATGTGTACCTCTTGTGTATCCATGTGAAACCAATTAGCGTTTGACAACAGGAAAACAAAATGTTACATGCTACAATGCATTCACAACTCCAAAGTCCACAGATACTATTGACAAAACACAAGCAAACACAGAAGCTTAGCAAGAGCTGGCATGAGTAAGCCACCAAAGACTCGGATATTTCTTGTTTCATCCAGCACTATCCAGACAAACTGCTGTGAATTTGGTGTGCAAAGCACCCAGAAAAGCAGAGTTAACCTGGTTTTGAAGAAATGCAAAGTCTTTTTCTTGGGCAAGTGGATTCAATGTCATGTTTACAAACACAAATATCATTTGTAACCTGGTTTCTGCAGGTTTTTCCTCAGAAAACACGAATGTGTACCTGTTGTGTCTCCATGTGAAACCAATTAGCGTTTGCCAACAGAAAAACAAAATGTTACATGCTACAATGCATTCACAACTCTAAAGTCCACAGATGCTATCAAGAAAACACAAGCACACACAGAAGCTGTAGCAAGAGCTGGGATTAAGTTAGCCACCACAGAACCGAATATTTCTGGTTTCATCCAGCTCGATCCGGACAAACTGGTGTGGAGTTGGTGTGCAAAGCACCCAGAAAAGCAGAGTCAACCTGGGTTTGGAGAAAAGCAAAGTCTTTTTCTTGGGCAAGTGGATTCAATGTCATGTTTACAAACACAAATATCATTTTTGACCTGGTTTCTGCAGCTTTTACTTAGAAAATACGAATGTGTACCTGTTGTGTCTCCATGTGAAACCAATTAGCGTTTCCAACAGAAAACACAATGCTACATGCTACAATGCATTCACAAATCCAAAGTCCACAGATACTTTCGACAAAACACAAGCAAACACAGAAGCTGTAGCAAGAGCTGGCACTGAGTTAGCCACCACAGAACAGGATATTTCTGGTTTCATCCAGCCCTATCTGGACAAACTGGTGTGGATTTCGTGTGCAAAGCACCCAGAAAAGCAGAGTCAACCTGGTTTTGGAGAAAAGCAAAGTCTTTTTCTTGGGCAAGTGGATTCAATGTCATGTTTACAAACACAAATATCATTTGTAACCTGGTTTCTGCAGCTTTTACTCAGAAAACACGAATGTGTACCTGTTGTGTCTCCATGTATAACTTATTAGCATTTGCCAACAGAAAAACAAAAGGTTATATGCTACAATGCATTTACAACTCTAAAATCCACAGATACTATCGTGAAAACACAAGCAAACACAGAAGCTGTATCAAGAGCTGGCATTGAGTTAGCCATCACAGAACAGGATGTTTCTGCTTTCTTCCAGCCCTATCCGGAAAAATTGCTGTGGAGTTGGTGTGCAAAGTACCCAGAAAAGCAGATTCAACCTGTTTTTGAAGAAAAGCAGTCTTTTTCTTGGGCCAGGTGATTCAACGTCATGTTTACAAACACAAATATCATTTGTAACCTGGTTTCTGCAGGTTTTACTCGGAAAACATGAATGTGTACCTGTTGTGTCTTCATGTGAAACCAATTAGCGCTTGCCAACAGAAAAACAAAATGTTACATGCTACAATAAATTTACAGCTCCAAAGTCCACAGGTAAGATCGACAAAACACAAGCAAACACAGAAGCTGTAGCAAGAGCTGGCATTGAGTTAGCCACGACAGAACCAGATGTCTCTGGTTTCATCCAGCCCGATCCGGACAAACTGGTGTGGAATTGCTGTGCAAAGCACCCAGAAAAGCAGAGTCAACCTGGGTGTGGAGAAATGCAAAGTGCTTTTGTGGGGCAAGTGGATTCAATGTCATGTTTACAAACACAAATATCATTTGTAACCTGGTTTCTGCAGGTTTTTCCTCAGAAAACACGAATGTGTACCTGTTGTGTCTCCATGTGAAACCAATTAGCGTTTGCCAACAGAAAAACAAAATGTTACATGCTACAATGCATTCACAACTCTAAAGTCCATAGATACTATCCAGAAAACACAAGCAAACACAGAAGATCTAGCAAGAGCTGGGATTGCGTAAGCCACCGCAGAACCGGATATTTCTTGTTTCATCCAGCCCTATCCAGACAAACTGGTGTGGATTGTGCGCAAAGCACCCAGAAAAGCAGAGTCAACCTGGTTTGGAGAAAAGCAAAGTCTTTTTCTTGGGCAAGTGGATTCAATGTCATGTTTACAAACACAAATAGCATTTGTAACCTGGTTTCTAGAGCTCTTTACTAAGAAAAGAGTAAACTGTACCTGTGTTTCTCCACGTGAAACCAATTAGCATTTGCCAACAGAAAAACAAAATGTTACATGCTACAATGCATTCCCAACTCTAAAGTCAACAGACTATCGACAAAACACAAGCACACAGAAGCTGTAGCAAGAGATGGGATTGAGATAACCACCACAGAACCGGATATGTCTGGTTTCATCCAGCCCGATCTGGACAAACTGGTGTGGAATTGCTGTGCAAAGCACCCAGAAAAGCAGAGTCAACCTGGGTTTGGAGAAATGCAAAGTCTTTTTCTTGGGCAAGTGGATTCAATGTCATGTTTACAAACACAAATAGCATTTGTAACCTGATTTCTGCAGGTTTTTACTCAGAAAACATGAATGTATACCTGTTATGTCTTCATGCGAAACCAATTAGCACGTGCCAAAAGAAAAACAAAATGTTACATGCTACAATGCATTCACAACTCTAAAGTACACAGATACTATCGAGAAAACACAAGCAAACACAGAAGCTGTATCAAAAGCTGGCATTGAGTTAGCCACGACAGAACCATATGTCTCTGGTTTCATCCAGTCCTATCCGGACAAACTGGTGTGGAGTTGGTGTGCAAAGCACCCAGAAAAGCAGAGTCAACCTGGGTTTGGAGAAAAGCAAAGTCTTTTTCTTGGGCAAGTGGATTCAATGTCATGTTTACAAACACAAATATCATTTGTAACCTGGTTTCTGCAGCTTTTTACTCAGAAAACACGAATGTGTACCTGTTGTGTCTCCATGTGAAACCTATTAGCGTTTACCAAAAGAAAAACAAAATGTTACACGCTACAATGCATTCACAACTCTAAAGTCCACAGATACTATCGACAAAACACAAGCACACACAGAAGCTGTAGCAAGAGCTGGGATTGAGATAACCACCACAGACCCGGATATGTCTGGTTTCATCCAGCCCGATCCGGACAAACTCGTGTGGAATTGTGGTGCAATGCACCCAGAAAAGCAGAGTCAACCTGGTTTTGGAGAAAAGCAAAGTCTTTTTCTTGGGCAAGTGGATTCAAAGTCATGTTTACAAACACAAATATCATTTGTAACCTGGTTTCTGCAGCTTTTTACTCTGAAAACACGAATGTGTACCTGCTGTGTCTCCATGTGAAACCAATTAGCGTTTGACAACAGAAAACAAAATGTTACATGCTACAAAGCATTCACAACTCTAAAGTCCGCAGATACTATCAAGAAAACACAAGTAAACGCAGAAACTGTAGCAAGAGCTGGCACTGAGTTAGCCACCACAGAACAGGATATTTCTGGTTTCATCCGGCACTATCCGGACAAACGGGTGTGGATTTGGTGTGCAAAGCACCCAGAAAAGCACAGTCAACCTGGGTTTGGAGAAAAGCAAAGTCTTGTTATTCTTTAAGTGTATTCAAAGTCATGTTTACAAACACAAATATCATTTGTAACCTGGTTTCTGCAGCTTTTTACTCAGAAAACCAGAATGTGTACCTGTTGTGTCTCCATGTGAAACCTAATACCCTTTGCCAACAGAAAAACAAAATGTTACATGCTACAATGCATTCACAACTCTAATGTCCACAGATGCTATCGAGAAAACACAAGCACACACAGAAGCTGTAGCAAGAGCTGGGATTGAGATAACCACCACCGAACCGGATATGTCTGGTTTCATCCAGCCCTATCCGGACAAACTTTTGTGGAATTGCTGTGCAAAGCACCCAGAAAAGCAGAGTCAACCTGGTTTTGGAGAAAAGCAAAGTCTTTTTCTTGGGCAAGTGGATTCAATGTCATGTTTACAAACACAAATATCATTTGTAACCTGGTTTCTGCAGGTTTTTACTCAGAAAACACGAATGTATACCTGTTATGTCTTCATGCGAAACCAATTAGCACGTGCCAAGAGAAAAACAAAATGTTACATGCTACAATGCATTCACAACTCTAAAGTCCACAGATACTATCGAGAAAGCACAAGCAAACGCAGAAGCTGTAGCAAGAGCTGGGATTGAGTTAGCCAACTAAGAACCGTATATTTCCAGTTTCATCCAACACTGTCTGGACAAACGGGTTTGGAGTTGGTGTGCAAAGCACCCAGAAAAGCAGAGTCAACCTGGGTTTGGAGAAAAGCAAAGTCTTTTTCTGGGGCAAGTGGATTCAAAGTCATGTTTACAAACACAAATATCATTTGTAACCTGGTTTCTGCAGCTTTTTACTCAGAAAACACGAATGTGTACCTGTTGTGTTTCCACGTTAAACCAATTAGCATTTGCCAACAGAAAAACAAAATGTTACATGCTACAATGCATTCACTACTCTAAAGTTCATAGATACTATCCAGAAAACACAAGCAAACACAGAAGCTCTAGCAAGAGCTGGGATTGAGTAAGCCACAACAGACCCGGATATTTCTGGTTTCATCCAGCCCTATCCAGACAAACTGCTGTGGAGTTTGTGTGCAAAGCACCCAGAAAAGCAGAGTCAACCTGGTTTTGGAGAAAAGCAAAGTCTTTTTCTTGGGCAAGTGGATTCAAAGTCATGTTTACAAACACAAATATCATTTGTAACCTGGTTTCTGCAGGTTTTTACTCGGAAAAAATGAATGTGTACCTGTTGTGTCTTCATGCGAAACCAATTAGCGCTTGCCAACAGAAAAACCAAATGTTACATGCTACAATGCATTTACAACTCTAAAGTCCACAGATACTATCGAGAAAACACAAGCAAACACAGAAGCTGTATCAAAAGCTGGCATTGAGTTAGCCACCACAGAACCGGATGTCTCTGGTTTCATCCAGGCCTATCCGGACAAACTGGTGTGGATTTGGTGTGCAAAGCACCCAGAAAAGCAGAGTCAACCTGGGTTTGGAGAAAAGCAAAGTCTTTTTCTTGGGCAAGTGGATTCAATGTCATGTTTACAAACACAAATATCATTTGTAACCTGGTTTCTGCAGGTTTTTACTCAGAAAACACGAATGTGTACCTGTTGTGTCTCCATGTGAAACCTATTAGCGCTTACCAAAAGAAAAACAAAATGTTACACGCTACAATGGATTCACAACTCTAAAGTCCACAGACTATCGACAAAACACAAGCACACACAGAAGCTGTAGCAAGAGCTGGGATTGAGATAACCACCACAGAACCGGATATGTCTGATTTCATCCAGCCCGATCCGGACAAACTGGTGTGGAATTGCTGTGCAAAGCACCCAGAAAAGCAGAGTCAACCTGGGTTTGGTGAAAAGCAAAGTCTTTTTATTCTTTAAGGGGATTCAATGTCATGTTTACAAACACAAATATCATTTGTAACCTGGTTTCTGCAGCTTTTTACTCAGAAAACATGAATGTGTACCTGTTCATTCTCCATGTGAAACCTATTACCCTTTGCCAACAGAAAAACAAAATGTTACATGCTACAATGCATTCACATCTCTAAAGTCCACAGATGCTATCGAGAAAACACAAGCACACACAGAAGCTGTAGCAAGAGCTGGGATTGAGCTAGCCACCACAGAACCGGATATTTCTGGTTTCATCCAGCCCTATCCGGACAAACTGGTGTGGAGTTGGTGTGCAAAGCACCCAGAAAAGCAGAGTCAACCTGGGTTTGGAGAAAAGCAAAGTCTTTTTCTTGGGCAAGTGGATTCAATGTCATGTTTACAAACACAAATATCATTTTTGACCTGGTTTCTGCAGCTTTGACTTAGAAAATACGAATGTGTACCTGTTGTGTCTCCATGTGAAACCAATTAGCGTTTCCCAACAGAAAACACAATGCTACGTGCTACAATGCATTCACAACTCCAAAGTCCACAGATACGATCGACAAAACACAAGCACACACAGAAGCTGTAGCAAGAGCTGGGATTGAGCTAGCCACCACAGAACCGGATATTTCTTGTCTCATCCAGCCCTATCCAGACAAACTGGTGTGGAATTGCTGTGCAAAGTACCCAGAAAAGCAGAGTCAACCTGGTTTTGGAGAAAAGCAAAGTCTTTTTCTTGGGCAAGTGGATTCAATGTCATGTTTACAAACACAAATATCATTTGTAACCTGGTTTCTGCAGGTTTTTACTCAGAAAACACGAATGTATACCTGTTATGTCTTCATGCGAAACCAATTAGCACGTGCCAAGAGAAAAACAAAATGTTACATGCTACAATGCATTCACAACTCTAAAGTCCACAGATACTATCGAGAAAGCACAAGCAAACGCAGAAGCTGTAGCAAGAGCTGGGATTGAGTTAGCCAACTAAGAACCGTATATTTCCAGTTTCATCCAACACTGTCTGGACAAACAGGTTTGGAGTTGGTGTGCAAAGCAACCAGAAAAGCAGAGTCAACCTGGGTTTGGAGAAAAGCAAAGTCTTTTTCTTGGGCAAGTGGATTCAATGTCATGTTTACAAACACAAATATCTTTTGTAACCTGGTTTCTGCATGTTTTTACTCGGAAAACATGAATGTGTACCTGTTGTGTCTTCATGCGAAACCAATCAGCGCTTGCCAACAGAAAAAACAAATGTTACATGCTACAATGCATTTACAACTCTATAGTCCACAGATACTATCGAGAAAACACAAGCAAACACAGAAGCTGTATCAAAAGCTGGCATTGAGTTAGCCACCACAGAACCGGATGTCTCTGGTTTCATCCAGCCCTATCCGGACAAACTGGTGTGGAGTTGGTGTGCAAAGCACCCAGAAAAGCAGAGTCAACCTGGGTTTGGAGAAAAGCAAAGTCTTTTTCTTGGGCAAGTGGATTCAATGTCATGTTTACAAACACAAATATCATTTGTAACCTGGTTTCTGCAGGTTTTTACTCAGAAAACACGAATGTGTACCTGTTGTGTCTCCATGTGAAACCTATTAGCGTTTACCAAAAGAAAAACAAAATGTTACACGCTACAATGCATTCACAACTCTAAAGTCCACAGATACTATCGACTAAACACAAGCACACACAGAAGCTGTAGCAAGAGCTGGGATTGAGATAACCACCACAGAACCGGATATGTCTGATTTCATTCAGCCCGATCCGGACAAACTGGTGTGGAACTGCTGTGCAAAGCACCCAGAAAAGCAGAGTCAACCTGGTTTTGGAGAAAAGCAAAGTCTTTTTCTTGGGCAAGTGGTGTCAAAGTCATGGTACAAACACAAATATCATTTGTAACCTGGTTTCTGCAGGTTTTTACTCAGAAAACACGAATGTGTACCTGCTGTGTCTCCATGTGAAACCAATTAGCGTTTGACAACAAAAAGAAAATGTTACATGCCAGAAAGCATTCACAACTCTAAAGTCCGCAGATACTATCAAGAAAACACAAGTAAACGCATAAACTGTAGCAAGAGCTGGCACTGAGTTAGCCACCACAGAACAGGATATTTCTGGTTTCATCCAGCCCTATCCGGACAAACTTTTGTGGAGTTTTTTGTGCAAAGCACCCTGGAAAGCAGAGTCAACCTGGTTTTGGTTAAAAGCAAAGTCTTTTTTTGGGCAATTGGATTCAATTGCATGTTTACAAACACAAATATCATTTTTAACCTGGTTTCTGCAGGTTTTTACTCAGAAATCATGAATGCGTACCTGTTGTGTCTTCATGCGAAATCAATTAGCGCTTGCGAAGAGAAAAACAAAATGTTACATGCTACAATGCATTTACAACTCTAAAGTCCACAGATACTATCGAGAAAACACAAGCAAACACAGAAGCTGTATCAAAAGCTGGCATTGAGTTAGCCATCACAGAACCGGATGTTTCTGCTTTCTTCCAGCCCTATCCGGAAAAATTGCTGTGGAGTTGGTGTGCAAAGTACCCAGAAAAGCAGATTCAACCTGTTTTTGAAGAAAAGCAGTCTTTTTGTTGGGCCAGGGGATTCAACGTCATGTTTACAAACACAAATATCATTTGTAACCTGGTTTCTGCAGGTTTTTACTCGGAAAACATGAATGTGTACCTGTTGTGTCTTCATGTGAAACCAATTAGCGCTTGCCAACAGAAAAACAAAATGTTACATGCTACAATAAATTTACAGCTCCAAAGTCCACAGGTAAGATAGACAAAACACAAGCAAACACAGAAGCTGTAGCAAGAGCTGGGATTGGGATAACCACCACAGAACCGGATATGTCTGGTTTCATCCAGTCCGATCCGGACAAACTGGTGTGGAATTGCTGTGCAAAGCACCCAGAAAAGCAGAGTCAACCTGGTTTTGGAGAAAAGCAAAGTCTTTTTCTTGGGCAAGTGGTGTCAAAGTCATGGTACAAACACAAATATCATTTGTAACCTGGTTTCTGCAGGATTTTACTCAGAAAACACGAATGTGTACCTGCTGTGTCTCCATGTGAAACCAATTAGCGTTTGACAACAAAAAGAAAATGTTACATGCTACAAAGCATTCCCAACTCTAAAGTCCGCAGATACTATCAAGAAAACACAAGTAAACGCATAAACTGTAGCAAGAGCTGGCACTGAGTTAGCCACCACAGAACAGGATATTTCTGGTTTCATCCAGCCCTATCCGGACAAACTTTTGTGGAGTTTTTTGTGCAAAGCACCCTGGAAAGCAGAGTCAACCTGGTTTTGGTTAAAAGCAAAGTCTTTTTTTTGGGCAATTGGATTCAATTGCATGTTTACAAACACAAATATCATTTTTAACCTGGTTTCTGCAGGTTTTTACTCAGAAATCATGAATGCGTACCTGTTGTGTCTTCATGCGAAATCAATTAGCGCTTGCGAAGAGAAAAACAAAATGTTACATGCTACAATGCATTTACAACTCTAAAGTCCACAGATACTATCGAGAAAACACAAGCAAACACAGAAGCTGTATCAAAAGCTGGCATTGAGTTAGCCATCACAGAACCGGATGTTTCTGCTTTCTTCCAGCCCTATCCGGAAAAATTGCTGTGGAGTTGGTGTGCAAAGTACCCAGAAAAGCAGATTCAACCTGTTTTTGAAGAAAAGCAGTCTTTTTGTTGGGCCAGGGGATTCAACGTCATGTTTACAAACACAAATATCATTTGTAACCTGGTTTCTGCAGGTTTTTACTCGGAAAACATGAATGTGTACCTGTTGTGTCTTCATGTGAAACCAATTAGCGCTTGCCAACAGAAAAACAAAATGTTACATGCTACAATGCATTCACAACTCCAAAGTCCACAGATACTATTGACAAAACACAAGCAAACACAGAAGCTTAGCAAGAGCTGGCATGAGTAAGCCACCACAGACTCGGATATTTCTTGTTTCATCCAGCACTATCCAGACAACCTGCTGTGAATTTGGTGTGCAAAGCACCCAGAAAAGCAGAGTCAACCTGGTTTTGAAGAAATGCAAAGTCTTTTTCTTGGGCAAGTGGATTCAATGTCATGTTTACAAACACAAATATCATTTGTAACCTGGTTTCTGCAGGTTTTTCCTCAGAAAACACGAATGTGTACCTGTTTTGTCTCCATGTGAAACCAATTAGCGTTTGCCAACAGAAAAACAAAATGTTACATGCTACAATGCATTCACAACTCTAAAGTCCACAGATGCTATCAAGAAAACACAAGCACACACAGAAGCTGTAGCAAGAGCTGGGATTAAGTTAGCCACCACAGAACCGAATATTTCTGGTTTCATCCAGCTCGATCCGGACAAACTGGTGTGGAGTTGGTGTGCAAAGCACCCAGAAAAGCAGAGTCAACCTGGGTTTGGAGAAAAGCAAAGTCTTTTTCTTGGGCAAGTGGATTCAATGTCATGTTTACAAACACAAATATCATTTTTGACCTGGTTTCTGCAGCTTTTACTTAGAAAATACGAATGTGTACCTGTTGTGTCTCCATGTGAAACCAATTAGCGTTTCCAACAGAAAACACAATGCTACATGCTACAATGCATTCACAAATCCAAAGTCCACAGATACTTTCGACAAAACACAAGCAAACACAGAAGCTGTAGCAAGAGCTGGGATTGAGTTAGCCAACACAGAACCGAATATTTCTGGTTTCATCCAGCCCTATCCAGACAAACTTTTGTGGAGTTTGTGTCCAAAGCACCCAGAAAAGCAGAGTCAACCTGGTTTTGGAGAAATGCAAAGTCTTTTTCTTGGGCAAGTGGATTCAATGTCATGTTTACAAACACAAATATCATTTGCAACCAGGGTTCTGCAGGTTTTTACTCAGAAAACATGAATGTATACCTGTTATGTCTTCATGCGAAACCAATTAGCGCTTGCCAACAGAAAAACAAAATGTTACATGCTACAATGCATTTACATCTCTAAAGTCCACAGATACTATCGAGAAAACACAATCTAACAGAGAAGCTGTATCAAAAGCTGGCATTGAGTTAGCCACCACAGAACCGGATGTCTCTGGTTTCATCTAGCCCTATCCGGACAAACTGGTGTGGAGTTGGTGTGCAAAGCACCCAGAAAAGCAGAGTCAACCTGGGTTTGGAGAAAAGCAAAGTCTTTTTCTTGGGCAAGTGGATTCAATGTCATGTTTACAAACACAAATATCATTTGTAACCTGGTTTCTGCAGCTTTTTACTCAGAAAACACGAATGTGTACCTGTTGTGTCTCCATGTATAACTTATTAGCGTTTGCCAACAGAAAAACAAAATGTTACATGCTACAATGCATTCACAACTCTAAAGTCCACAGACTATCGACAAAACACAAGCACACACAGAAGCTGTAGCAATAGCTGGGATTGAGATAACCACCACAGAACCGGATATGTCTGGTTTCATCCAGCCCTATCCGGACAAACTGGTGTGGAATTGCTTTGCAAAGCACCCAGAAAAGCAGAGTCAACCTGGTTTTGGAGAAATGCAAAGTCTTTTTCTTGGGCAAGTGGATTCAAAGTCATGTTTACAAACACAAATATCATTTGTAACCTGGTTTCTGCAGGTTTTTACACAGAAAACACGAATGTGTACCTGCTGTGTCTCCATGTGAAACCAATTAGCGTTTGACAACAGAAAACAAAATGTTACATGCTACAAAGCAATCACAACTCTAAAGTCCGCAGATACTATCAAGAAAACACAAGTAAACGCAGAAAGTGTAGCAAGAGCTGGCACTGAGTTAGCCACCACAGAACAGGATATTTCTGGTTTCATCCAGCCTTATCTGGACAAACTGGTGTGGATTTCGTGTGCAAAGCACCCAGAAAAGCAGAGTCAACCTGGTTTTGGAGAAAAGCAAAGTCTTTTTCTTGGGCAAGTGGATTCAATGTCATGTTTACAAACACAAATATCATTTTTGACCTGGTTTCTGCAGCTTTTACTCAGAAAACACGAATGTGTACCTGTTGTGTCTCCATGTATAACTTATTAGCATTTTCCAACAGAAAAACAAAAGGTTATATGCTACAATGCATTTACAACTCTAAAATCCACAGATACTATCGTGAAAACACAAGCAAACACAGAAGCTGTAGCAAGAGCTGGGATTGGGATAACCACTACAGAACCGGATATGTCTGGTTTCATCCAGTCCGATCCGGACAAACTGGTGTGGAATTGCTGTGCAAAGCACCCAGAAAAGCAGAGTCAACCTGGGTTTGGAGAAATGCAAAGTCGTTTTGTGGGGCAAGTGGATTCAATGTCATGTTTACAAACACAAATATCATTTGTAACCTGGTTTCTGCAGGTTTTTCCTCAGAAAACACGAATGTGTACCTGTTGTGTCTCCATGTGAAACCAATTAGCGTTTACCAACAGAAAAACAAAATGTTACATGCTACAATGCATTCACAACTCTAAAGTCCATAGATACTATCCAGAAAACACAAGCAAACACAGAAGATCTAGCAAGAGCTGGGATTGCGTAAGCCACCGCAGAACCGGATATTTCTTGTTTCATCCAGCCCTATCCAGACAACCTGGTGTGGAGTTTGTGCGCAAAGCACCCAGAAATGCAGAGTCAACCTGGTTTGGAGAAAAGCAAAGTCTTTTTCTTGGGCAAGTGGATTCAATGTCATGTTTACAAACACAAATAGCATTTGTAACCTGGTTTCTAGAGCTCTTTACTAAGAAAAGAGTAAACTGTACCTGTGTTTCTCCACGTGAAACCAATTAGCATTTGCCAACAGAAAAACAAAATGTTACATGCTACAATGCATTCCCAACTCTAAAGTCAACAGACTATCGACAAAACACAAGCACACAGAAGCTGTAGAAAGAGATGGGATTGAGATAACCACCACAGAACCGGATATGTCTGGTTTCATCCAGCCCGATCTGGACAAACTGGTGTGGAATTGCTGTGCAAAGCACCCAGAAAAGCAGAGTCAACCTGGGTTTGGAGAAATGCAAAGACTTTTTCTTGGACAAGTGGATTCAATGTCATGTTTACAAACACAAATAGCATTTGTAACCTGGTTTCTGCAGCTCTTTACTAAGAAAAGTGGAAAGTGTACCTGTTGTTTCTCCAGGTGAAACCAATTAGCATTTGCCAACATAAAAACAAAATGTTACATGCTACAATGCATTCACAACTCTAAAGTCCACATATACTATCGAGAAAGCACAAGCAAACGCAGAAGCTGTAGCAAGAGCTGGGATTTAGTTAGCGTCCTAAGAACCGGATATTTCTAGTTTCATCCAAAACTGTATGGACAAACTGATGTGGAGTTTGTGTGCAAAGCACCCAGAAAAGCAGAGTCAACCTGGTTTTGAAGAAAAGCCAAGTCTTTTTCTTGGGCAGGTGGATTCGATGTCATGTTTACAAGCACAAATATCATTTGTAACCTGGTTTCTGCAGCTTTTACTTAGAAAATACGAATGTGTACCTGTTGTGTCTCCATGTGAAACCAATTAGCGTTTGCCAACAGAAAACACAATGCTCCATGCTACAATGCATTCACAAATCCAAAGTCCACAGATACTATCGACAAAACACAAGAAAACACAGAAGCTGTAGCAAGAGCTGGGATTGAGTTAGCCAACACAGACCCGAATATTTCTGGTTTCTTCCAGCCCTATCCGGACAAACTGGTGTGGATTTGGTTTTCAAAGCAACCAGAAAAGCAGAGTCAACCTGGGTTTGGAGAAATGCAAAGTCTTTTTCTTGGGCAAGTGGATTCAATGTCATGTTTACAAACACAAATATCATTTGTAACCTGGTTTCTGCAGCTTTTTACTCAGAAAACACGAATGTGTACCTGTTGTGTCTCCATGTATAACTTATTAGCGTTTGCCAACAGAAAAACAAAATGTTATATGCTACAATGCATTCACAACTCTAAAATCCACAGATACTATCGAGAAAGCACAAGCAAACACAGAAGCTGTATCAAAAGCTGGCATTGAGTTAGCCACCACAGAACCGGATGTTTCTGGTTTCATCCAGCCCGATCCGGACAAACTGGTGTGGAATTGCTGTGCAAAGCACCCAGAAAAGCATAGTCAACCTGGTTTTGGAGAAAAGCAAAGTGTTTCTCTTCTGCAAGGGGATTCAATGTCATGTTTACAAACACAAATATCATTTGTAACCTGGTTTCTGCAGGTTTTTCCTCAGAAAACATGAATGTGTACCTGTTGTGTCTCCATGTGAAACCTATTACCCTTTGCCAACAGAAAAACAAAATGTTACATGCTACAATGCATTCACAACTCTAAAGTCCACAGATGCTATCGAGAAAACACAAGCACACACAGGAGCTTTAGCAAGAGCTGGGATTGAGCTAGCCACCACAGAACCGAATATTTCTGGTTTCATCCAGCCAGATCCGAACAAACTGGTGTGGAGGTGGTGTGCAAAGCACCCAGAAAAGCAGAGTCAACCTGGTTTTGGAGAAAAGCAAAGTCGTTTTCTTGGGCAAGTGGATTCAATGTCATGTTTACAAACACAAATATCATTTTTGACCTGGTTTCTGCAGCTTTTACTTAGAAAATACGACTGTGTACCTGTTGAGTCTCCATGTGTAACCAATTAGCGTTTGCCAACAGAAAACACAATGCTCCATGCTACAATGCATTCACAAATCCAAAGTCCACAGATACTATCGACAAAACACAAGCAAACACAGAAGCTGTAGCAAGAGCTGGGATTGAGTTAGCCAACACAGACCCGAATATTTCTGGTTTCATCCAGCCCTATCCGGACAAACTGGTGTGGATTTGGTGTGCAAAGCACCCAGAAAAGCAGAGTCAACCTGGGTTTGGAGAAAAGCAAAGTCTTTTTCTTGGGCAAGTGGATTCAATGTCATGTTTACAAACACAAATATCATTTGTAACCTGGTTTCTGCAGCTTTTTACTCAGAAAACACGAATGTGTACCTGTTGTGTCTCCATGTATAACTTATTAGCGTTTGCCAACAGAAAAACAAAATGTTATATGCTACAATGCATTCACAACTCTAAAATCCACAGATACTATCGTGAAAGCACAAGCAAACACAGAAGCTGTATCAAAAGCTGGCATTGAGTTAGCCACCACAGAACCGGATATTTCTAGTTCCATCCAACACTGTCTGGACAAACGGGTGTGGAATTGGTGAGCAAAGCACCCAGAAAAGCAGAGTCAACCTGGTTTTGGAGAAAAGCAAAGGCTTTTTCTTGGGCAGGTGGATTCGATGACATGTTTACAAGCACAAATATCATTTGTAACCTGGTTTCTGCAGGTTATTCCTCAGAAAACACGAATGTGTACCTGTTGTGTCTCCATGTGAAACCAATTAGCGTTTGCCAACAGAAAAACAAAATGTTACATGCTACAATGCATTCACAACTATAAAGTCCATAGATACTATCCAGAAAACACAAGCAAACACAGAAGCACTAGCAAGAGCTGGGATTGAGATAACCACCACAGAACCGGATATTTCTGGTTTCATCAAGCAAGATCCAGACAAACTGCTGTGGAGTTTGTGTGCAAAGCACCCAGAAAAGCAGAGTCAACCTGGTTTTGGAGAAAAGCAAAGTCGTTTTCTTGGGCAAGTGGATTCAATGTCATGTTTACAAACACAAATATCATTTTTGACCTGGTTTCTGCAGGTTTTTACACAGAAAACACGAATGTGTACCTGTTGTGTATCCATGTGAAACTTATTAGCGTTTACCAACAGAAAAACAAAATTTTACATGCTACAATGCATTCACAACTCTAAAGTCCTCAGACTATCGAGAAAACACAAGCACAGAGAGAAGCTGTAGCAAGAGCTGGCACTGAGTTAGCCACCACAGAACAGGATATTTGTGGTTCCATCCAGCCGTATCCGGACAAACTGGTGTGGAGTTGGTGTGTAAAGCACCCAGAAAAGCAGAGTCAACCTAGTTTTGATGAAAAGCAAAGTCTTTTTCTTTGAAAAGTGGATTCAATGTCATGTTTACAAACACAAATATCATTTGTAACTTGGTTTCTGCAGGTTTTTCCTCAGAAAACACGAATGAGTACCTGTTGTGTGTCCATGTGAAACCAATTAGCATTTTCCAAAAGAAAAACAAAATGTTACACGCTACAATGCATTCACAACTCTAAAGTCCACAGATACTATCGGGAAAACACAAGCACACTCAGAAGATGTGTCAATAGCTGGCACTGAGTTAGCCACCACAGAACAGGATATTTGTGTTTCCATCCAGCCCTATCCGGACAAACTGCTGTGGAGTTTGTGTGCAAAGCACCCAGAAAAGCAGAGTCAACCTGGTTTTGGAGAAAAGCAAAGTCTTTTTCTTGGGCAAGTGGTGTCAAAGTCATGTTTACAAACACAAATATCATTTGTAACCTGGTTTCTGCAGCTTTTACTCAGAAAACACGAATGTGTACCTGTTGTGTCTTCATGTGAAACCAATTAGCGTTTGCCCTCAGAAAACAAAATGTTACATGCTACAATGCATTCACAACTCCAAAGTCCACAGATACTATCGACAAAACACAAACAAACACAGAAGCTGTAGCCAGAGCTGGGATTGAGTTAGCCACCACAGAACCGGAAGTATCTAGTTTCATCCAGGCCGATCCGGACAAACTGGTGTGGAATTGGTGTGCAAAGCATCCAGAAAAGCAAAGTCAACATGGGTTTGGAGAAAAGCAAAGTCTTTTTCTTGGGTAAGTGGATTCAATGTCATGTTTACAAACACAAATATCATTTGTAACCTGGTTTCTGCAGCTTTTTACTCAGAAAATACGAATGTGTACCTGTTGTGTCTTCATGTGAAACCAATTAGCGTTTGCCAACAGAAAAACAAAATGTTACATGCTACAATGCATTCACAACTCTAAAGTCCATAGATACTATCCAGAAAACACAAGCAAACACAGAAGCTCTAGCAAGTGCTGGGATTGATAAGCCATCACAGAACCGGATATTTCTTGTTTCATCTAGCCCTATCTGAACAAACTGCTGTGGAGTTTGTGTGCAAAGCACCCAGAAAAGCAGTGTCAACCTGGTTTGGAGAAAATCAAATTCTTTTTGTTGGGCAAGTGGATTCAATTTCATGTTTACAAACACAAATATCATTTTTAACCTGGTTTCTGCAGGTTATTTTTCAGAAAACACGAATGTGTACCTGTTGTGTCTTCATGCGAAACCAATTAGCCCTTGCGAACAGAAAAACAAAATGTTACATGCTACAAAGCATTCACAACTCTAAAGTCCACAGATACTATCGAGAAAACACAAGCAAACAGAGAAGCTGTATGAAAAGCTGGCATTGAGTTAGCCACCACAGAACCGGATGTCTCTGGTTTTATACAGCCCTATCCAGACAAACTGGTGTGGAATTTGTGTGCAAAGCACCCAGAAAAGCAGAGTCAACCTGGGTTTGGAGAAAAGCAAAGTCGTTTTCTTGGGCAAGTGGATTCAAAGTCATGTTTACAAACACAAATATCATTTGTAACCTGGTTTCTGCAGGTTTTTACACAGAAAACACGAATGTGTACCTGCTGTGTCTCCATGTGAAACAATTAGCGTTTGACAACAGAAAACAAAATGTTACATGCTACAAAGCATTCACAACTCTAAAGTCCACAGATACTATCAAGAAAACACAAGTAAACGCAGAAAGTGTAGCAAGCGCTGGCACTGAGTTAGCCACCACAGAACAGGATATTTCTGGTTTCATCCAGCCCTATCCGGACAAACTGGTGTGGATTTGGTGTGCAAAGCACCCAGAAAAGCAGAGTCAACCTGGTTTTGGAGAAAACCAAAGTCTTTCTCTTCTGCAAGTGGATTCAATGTCATGTTTATAAACACAAATATCATTCGTAATCTGGTTTCTGCAGCTTTTACTCAGAAAACACGAATGTGTACCTGTTGTGTCTCCATGTATAACTTATTAGCGTTTACCAACAGAAAAACAAAAGGTTATATGCTACAATGCATTTACAACTCTAAAATCCACAGATACTATCGTGAAAACACAAGCAAACACAGAAGCTGTATCAAGAGCTTTCATTGAGTTAGCCATCACAGAACCGGATGTTTCTGCTTTCTTCCAGCCCTATCCGGAAAAATTGCTGTGGGTTGGTGTGCAAAGTACCCAGAAAAGCAGATTCAACCTGTTTTTGAACAAAAGCAGCCTTTTTCTTGGGCCAGGGGATTCAACGTCATGTTTACAAACAAAACAAATATCATTTGTAACCTGGTTTCTGCAGCTTTTTACTCAGAAAACACGTTGTGTACCTGTTGTGTCTTCATGTGAAACCAATTAGTGTTTGCCAACAGAAAAACAAAATGTTACATGCTACAATGCATTCACAACTCTAAAGTCCATAGATACTATCCAGAAAACACAAGCAAACACAGAAGCACTAGCAAGAGCTGGGATTGAGTAAGCCACCACAGAACTGGATATTTCTTGTTTCATCCAGCCCTATCCAGACAAACTGCTGTGGAGTTTGTGTGCAAAGCACCCAGAAAAGCAGAGTCAACCTGGTTTGGAGAAAAGCAAAGTCTTTTTCTTGGGCAAGTGGATTCAATGTCATGTTCACAAACACAAATATCATTTGTAACCTGGTTTCTGCAGGTTTTTACTCAGAAAACACGAATGTTTACCTGTTGTGTCTCCATGTGAAACATATTATGGTTTACCAAAAGAAAAACAAAATGTTACATGCTACAATGCATTCACAACTCTAAAGTCAACAGACTATCGACAAAACAGAAGCACACACAGAAGCTGTAGCAAGAGCTGGGATTGGGATAACCACCACAGAACCGGATATGTCTGGTTTCATCCAGCCCGATCCGGACAAACTGGTGTGGAATTGCTGTGCAAAGCACCCAGAAAAGCAGAGTCAACCTGGGTTTGGAGAAATGCAACGTCGTTTTGTTGGGCAAGTGGATTCAATGTCATGTTTAAAAAAACAAATATCATTTGTAACTTGGTTGCTTCAGCTTTTTACTCAGAAAACACGAATGTGTACCTCTTGTGTATCCATGTGAAACCAATTAGCGTTTGCCAACAGAAAACAAAATGTTACATGCTACAAAGCATTCACAAATCCAAATTCCACACATACTATCAAGAAAACACAAGTAAACGCAGAAACTGCAGCAAGAGCTGGCACTGAGTTAGCCACCACAGAACAGGATATTTCTGGTTTCATCCAGCCCTATCCAGAGAAACTGGTGTGGTTTTGGTGTGCAAAGCACCCAGAAAAGCAGAGTCAACCTGGTTTTGTAGAAATGCAAAGTCTTTTATTTAGGCACGTGGATTCAATGTCATGTTTACAAACACAAATATCATTTGTAACCTGGTTTCTGCAGGTTTTTCCTCAGAAAACACGAATGTGTACCTGTTGTGTCTCCATGTGAAACCTATTACCCTTAACCAACAGAAAAACAAAATGTTAGATGCTACAATGCATTCACAACTCTAAAGACCACAGATCCTACGAGAAAAGACAAGCACACTCAGAAGCTGTAGCAAGAGCTGGGATTGAGTTAGCCAACACAGACCCGAATATTTCTGGTTCCATCCAGACCTATCCGGACAAACTGGTGTGGAGTTGGTGTGCAAAGCACCCAGAAAAGCAGAGTCAACCTGGGTTTGGAGAAAAGCAAAGTCTTTTTCTTGGGCAAGTGGATTCAATGTCATGTTTACAAACACAAATATCATTTGTAACCTGGTTTCTGCAGCTTTTACTCAGAAAACACGAATGTGTACCTGTTGTGTCTCCATGTATAACTTATTAGCGTTTACCAACAGAAAAACAAAAGGTTATATGCTACAATGCATTTACAACTCTAAAATCCACAGATACTATCGTGAAAACACAAGCAAACACAGAAGCTGTATCAAGAGCTGGCATTGAGTTAGCCATCACAGAACCGGATGTTTCTGCTTTCTTCCAGCCCTATCCGGAAAAATTGCTGTGGAGTTGGTGTGCAAAGTACCCAGAAAAGCAGAGTCAACCTGTTTTTGAAGAAAAGCAGTCTTTTTCTTGGGCCAGGGGATTCAACGTCATGTTTACAAACAAAAATATTATTTGTAACCTGGTTTCTTCAGGTTTTTACTCGGAAAACATGAATGTGTACCTGTTGTGTCTTCATGTGAAACCAATTAGCGCTTGCCAACAGAAAAACAAAATGTTACATGCTACAATGCATTTACAGCTCCAAAGTCCACAGATACGATCGACAAAACACAAGCAAACACAGAAGCTGTAGCAAGAGCTGGAATGAGTAAGCCACCACAGAACAGGATATTTCTTGTTTCATCCAGCCCAATCCAGACAAACTGCTGTGAATTTGGTGTGCAAAGCACCCAGAAAAGCAGAGTCAACCTGGTTTTGAAGAAAAGCAAAGTCTTTTTCTTGGGCAAGTGGATTCAATGTCATGTTTACAAACACAAATATCATTTGTAACCTGGTTTCTGCAGGTTTTTCCTCAGAAAACACGAATGTGTACCTGTTGTGTCTCCATGTGAAACCAATTAACGTTTGCCAACAGAAAAACAAAATGTTACATGCTACAATGCATTCACAACTCTAAAGTCCACAGATACTATCGAGAAAGCACAAGCAAACGCAGAAGCTGTAGCAAGAGCTGGGATTGAGTTAGCCCCCTAAGAACCGGATATTTCTAGTTTTATCCAAAACTGTATGGACAAACTGATGTGGAGATTGTGTGCAAAGCACCCAGAAATGCAGAGTCAACCTGGTTTTGAAGAAAAGCAAAGTCTTTTTTTTGGGCAGGTGGATTCGATGTCATGTTTACAAGCACAAATATCATTTGTAACCTGGTTTCTGCAGCTTTTTCCTCAGAAAACACGAATGTGTACCTGTTGTGTCTCCATGTGAAACCAATTAGCGTTTGACAACAGAAAAACAAAATGTTACATGCTACAATGCATTCACAACTCTAAAGTCCATAGATACTATCCAGAAAACACAAGCAAACACAGAAGCTCTAGCAAGAGCTGGGATTGAGATAACCACCACAGAACCGGATATTTCTGGTTTCATCCATCCCGATCCAGACAAACTGGTGTGGAATTGCTGTGCAAAGCACCCAGAAAAGCAGAGTCAACCTGGTTTTGGAGAAAAGCAAAGTCTTTTTCTTGGGCAAGGGGATTCAATGTCATGTTTACAAACACAAATATCATTTGTAACCTGGTTTCTGCAGGTTTTTACTCAGAAAACATGAATGTGTACCTGTTGTGTCTTCATGCGTAACCAATTAGCCCTTGCGAACAGAAAAACTAAATGTTACATGCTACAATGGATTCACAACTCTAAAGTCTACAGATACTATCGAGAAAACACAAGTAAATGCAGAAACTGTAGCAAGAGTTGGCACTGAGTTAGCCACCACAGAACAGGATATTTCTGGTTTCATCCAGCCCGATCCGGACAAACTGGTGTGGATTTCGTGTGCAAAGCACCCAGAAAAGCAGAGTCAACCTGGTTTTGGAGAAAAGCAAAGTCTTTCTCTTCTGCAAGGGGATTCAATGTCATGTTTACAAACACAAATATCATTTGTAACCTGGTTTCTGCAGCTTTTTACTCAGAAAACACGAATGTGTACCTGTTGTGTCTCCATGTGAAACTTATTAGCGTTTGCCAACAGAAAAACAAAATGTTATATGCTACAATGCATTTACAACTCTAAAATCCACAGATACTATCGTGAAAACACAAGCAAACACAGAAGCTGTATCAAAAGCTGGCATTGAGTTAGCCACCACAGAACCGGATGTTTCTGGTTTCATCTAGCCCTATCCGGACAAACTGGTGTGGAGTTGGTGTGCAAAGCACCCAGAAAAGCAGAGTCAACCTGGGTTTGGAGAAAAGCAAAGTCTTTTCTTGGGCAAGTGGATTCAATGTCATGTTTACAAACACAAATATCATTTGTAACCTGGTTTCTGCAGCTTTTTACTCAGAAAACACGAATGTGTACCTGTTGTGTCTCCATGTGAAACCTATTACCGTTTACCAAAAGAAAAACAAAATGTTACATGCTACAATGCATTCACAACTCTAAAGTCCACAGACTATCGACAAAACACAAGCACACACAGAAGCTGTAGCAAGAGCTGGGATGGAGATAACCACCACAGAACCGGATATTTCTGGTTTCATCCAGCCCTATCCGGGCAAACTGGTGTGGAATTGCTGTGCAAAGCACCCAGAAAAGCAGAGTCAACCTGGTTTTGGAGAAAAGCAAAGTCTTTTTCTTGGGCAAGTGGTTTCAAAGTCATGTTGTCATGATTACAAACACAAATATCATTTGTAACCTGGTTTCTGCAGGTTTTTACACAGAAAACACGAATGTGTACCTGCTGTGTCTCCATGTGAAACCAATCAGCGTTTGACAACAGAAAACAAAATGTTACATGCTACAAAGCATTCACAACTCTAAAGTCCGCAGATACTATCAAGAAAACACAAGTAAACGCAGAAACTGTAGCAAGAGCTGGCACTGAGTTAGCCACCACAGAACAGGATATTTCTGGTTTCATCCAGCCCTATCCGGACAAACTGGTGTGGATTTGGTGCGCAAAGCACCGAGAAAAGCAGAGTCAACCTGGTTTTGGAGAAAAGCAAAGTCTTTCTCTTCTGCAAGGGGATTCAATGTCATGTTTACAAACACATATATCATTTGTAACCTGGTTTCTGCAGCTTTTTACTCAGAAAACACGAATGTGTACCTGTTGTGTCTCCATGTATAACTTATTAGCGTTTGCCAACAGAAAAACAAAATGTTATATGCTACAATGCATTTACAACTCTAAAATCCACAGATACTACCGTGAAAACACAAGCAAAAACAGAAGCTGTATCAAAAGCTGGGATTGAGTTAGCCACCACAGAACCGGATGTTTCTGGTTTCATCCAGCCCTATCCGGACAAACTGGTGTGGAGTTGGTGTGCAAAGCACCCAGAAAAGCAGAGTCAACCTCGGTTTGGAGAAAAGCAAAGTCTTTCTCTTCTGCAAGGGGATTCAATGTCATGTTTACAAACACAAATATCATTTGTAACCTTGTTTCTGCAGCTTTTTACTCAGAAAACACGAATGTGTACCTGTTGTGTCTCCATGTATAACTTATTAGCATTTGCGACAAGAAAAACAAAATGTTAGATGCTACAATGCATTTACAACTCTAAAATCCACAGATACTATCGTGAAAACACAAGCAAACACAGAAGCTGTATCAAAAGCTGGCATTGAGTTAGCCACCACAGAACGGATGTTTCTGGTTTCATCCAGCCCTATCCGTACAAACAGGTGTGGAGTTGGTGTGCAAAGCACCCAGAAAAGCAGTGTCAACCTGGGTTTGGAGAAAAGCAAAGTCTTTTGCTTGGGCAAGTGGATTCAATGTCATGTTTACAAACACAAATATCATTTGTAACCTGGTTTCTGCAGGTTTTTACTCAGAATACATGAATGTATACCTGTTATGTCTTCATGCGAAACCAATTAGCGCTTGCCAACAGAAAAATAAAATGTTACATGCTACAATGCATTTACATCTCTAAAGTCCACAGATACTATAGAGAAAACACAAGCAAACAGAGAAGCTGTATCAAAAGCTGGCATTGAGTTAGCCACCACAGAACAGGATATTTCTGGTTTCATCCAGCCCTATCCGGACAAACTGGTGTGTATATGGTGCGCAAAGCACCGAGAAAAGCAGAGTCAACCTGGTTTTGGAGAAAAGCAAAGTCTTTTTCTTGGGCAAGGGGATTCAATGTCATGTTTACAAACACAAATATCATTTGTAACCTGGTTTCTGCAGCTTTTTACTCAGAAAACACGAATGTGTACCTGTTGTGTCTCCATGTATAACTTATTAGCGTTTGCCAACAGAAAAACAAAATGTTATATGCTACAATGCATTTACAACTCTAAAATCCACAGATACTATCGTGAAAACACAAGCAAACACAGAAGCTGTATCAAAAGCTGGGATTGAGTTATCCACCACAGAACCGGATGTTTCTGGTTTCATCCAGCCCTATCCGGACAAACTGGTGTGGAGTTGGTGTGCAAAGCACCCAGAAAAGCAGAGTCAACCTCGGTTTGGAGAAAAGCAAAGTCTTTCTCTTCTGCAAGGGGATTCAATGTCATGTTTACAAACACAAATATCATTTGTAACCTGGTTTCTGCAGCTTTTTACTCAGAAAACACGAATGTGTACCTGTTGTGTCTCCATGTATAACTTATTAGCGTTTGCGAACAGAAAAACAAAATGTTAGATGCTACAATGCATTTACAACTCTAAAATCCACAGATACTATCGTGAAAACACAAGCAAACACAGAAGCTGTATCAAAAGCTGGCATTGAGTTAGACACCACAGAACCGGATGTTTCTGGTTTCATCCAGCCCTATCCGGACAAACTGGTGTGGAGTTGGTGTGCAAAGCACCCGGAAAAGCAGAGTCAACCTGGGTTTGGAGAAAAGCAAAGTCTTTTTCTTGGGCAAGTGGATTCAATGTCATGTTTACAAACACAAATATCATTTGTAACCTGGTTTCTGCAGCTTTTTACTCAGAAAACACGAATGTGTACCTGTTGTGTCTCCATGTGAAACCTATTACCGTTTACCAAAAGAAAAACAAAATGTTACATGCTACAATGCATTCACAACTCTAAAGTCCACACACTATCGACAAAACACAAGCACACACAGAAGCTGTAGCAAGAGCTGGGATGGAGATAACCACCACAGAACCGGATATTTCTGGTTTCATCCAGCCCTATCCGGACAAACTGGTGTGGAAATGCTGTGCAAAGCACCCAGAAAAGCAGAGTCAACCTGGTTTTGGAGAAAAGCAAAGTCTTTTTCTTGGGCAAGTGGATTCAAAGTCATGTTTACAAACACAAATATCATTTGTAACCTGGTTTCTGCAGCTTTTTACTCAGAAAACACGAATGTGTACCTGCTGTGTCTCCATGTGAAACCAATTAGCGTTTGACAACAGAAAAGAAAATGTTACATGCTACAAAGCATTCACAACTCTAAAGTCCGCAGATACTATCAAGAAAACACAAGTAAACACAGAAACTGTAGCAAGAGCTGGCACTGAGTTAGCCACCACAGAACAGGATATTTCTGGTTTCATCCAGCCCTATCCGGACAAACTGGTGTGGATTTGGTGCGCAAAGCACCCAGAAAAGCAGAGTCAACCTGGTTTTGGAGAAAAGCAAAGTCTTTCTCTTCTGCAAGGGGATTCAATGTCATGTTTACAAACACAAATATCATTTGTAACCTGGTTTCTGCAGCTTTTTACTCAGAAAACACGAATGTGTACCTGCTGTGTCTCCATGTATAACTTATTAGCGTTTGCCAACAGAAAAACAAAATGTTAGATGCTACAATGCATTTACAACTCTAAAATCCACAGATACTATCGTGAAAACACAAGCAAACACAGAAGCTGTATCAAAAGCTGGCACTGAGTTAGCCACCACGGAACCGGATGTTTCTGGTTTCATCCAGCCCTATCCGGACAAACTGGTGTGGAGTTGGTGTGCAGAGCACCCAGAAAAGCAGAGTCAACCTGGGTTTGGAGAAAAGCAAAGTCTTTTTCTTGGGCAAGTGGATTCAATGTCATGTTTACAAACACAAATATCATTTGTAACCTGGTTTCTGCAGCTTTTTACTCAGAAAACACGCAAGTATACATGTTATGTGTTCATGCGAAACCAATTAGCGCTTGCCAACAGAATAACAAAATGTTACATGCTACAATGCATTTACATCTCTAAAGTCCACAGATACTATCGAGAAAACACAAGCAAACAGAGAAGCTGTATCAAAAGCTGGCATTGAGTTAGCCACCACAGAACCGGATGTTCTGGTTTCATCCAGCCCTATCCGGACAAACTGGTGTGGAGTTGGTGTGCAAAGCACCCGGAAAAGCAGAGTCAACCTGGGTTTGGAGAAAAGCAAAGTCTTTTACTTGGGCAAGTGGATTCAATGTCATGTTTACAAACACAAATATCATTTGTAACCTGGTTTCTGCAGCTTTTTACTCAGAAAACACGAATGTGTACCTGTTGTGTCTCCATGTGAAACCTATTACCGTTTACCAAAAGAAAAACAAAATGTTACATGCTACAATGCATTCACAACTCTAAAGTCCACAGACTATCGACAAAACACAAGCACACCCAGAAGCTGTAGCAAGAGCTGGGATGGAGATAACCACCACAGAACCGGATATTTCTGGTTTCATCCAGCTCTATCCGGACAAACTGGTGTGGAATTGCTGTGCAAAGCACCCAGAAAAGCAGAGTCAACCTGGTTTTGGAGAAAAGCAAAGTCTTTTTCTTGGGCAAGTGGATTCAATGTCATGTTTACAAACACAAATATCATTTGTAACCTGGTTTCTGCAGCTTTTTACTCAGAAAACACGAATGTGTACCTGTTGTGTCTTCATGTGAAACCAATTAGTGTTTGCCAACAGAAAAACAAAATGTTACATGCTACAATGCATTCACAACTCTAAAGTCCGCAGATACTATCAAGAAAACACAAGCAAACACAGAAGCTCTAGCAAGAGCTGGGATTGAGTAAGCCATCACAGTACCGGATATTTATTATTTCATCTAGCCCTATCTGAACAAACTGCTGTGGAGTTTGTGTGCAAAGCACCCAGAAAAGCAGAGTCAACCTGGTTTTGGAGAAAAGCAAAGTCTTTTTCTTGTGCAGGTGGATTCGATGTCATGTTTACAAGCACAAATATCATTTTTAACCTGGTTTCTGCAGCTTTTTCCTCAGAAAACACGAATGTGTACCTGTTGTGTCTCCATGTGAAACCAATTAGCATTTGCCAACAGAAAAACAAAATGTTACATGCTACAATGCATTCACAACTCTAAAGTCCATAGATACTATCCAGAAAACACAAGCAAACACAGAAGCACTAGCAAGAGCTGGGATTGAGTAAGCCACCACAGAACCGGATATTTCTGGTTTCATCCAGCCCTATCCAGACAAACTGCTGTGAAATTTGTGTGCAAAGCACCCAGAAAAGCAGAGTCAACGTGGTTTTGGAGGAAAGCAAAGTCTTTTTCTTGGGCAAGTGGATTCAATGTCATGTTTACAAACACAAATATCATTTTTGACCTGATTTCTGCAACTTTTACTCAGAAAACACGAATGTGTACCTGTTGTGTGTCCATGTGAAAACAATTAGCGTTTCCCCTCAGAAAACAAAATGCTACATGCTACAATGCATTCACAACTGCAAACTGCACAGATACTATCGACAAAACACAAGCAAACACAGAAGCTGTAGCAAGAGCTGGGATTGAGTTATCCACCACAGAACCGGAAATATCTGGTTTCATCCAGGCCTATCCGGACAAACTGGTGTGGCGTTGGGGTGCAAAGCATCCAGAAAAGCAGAGTCAACCTGGTTTTGGAGAAAAGCAAAGTCTTTTTCTTGGGCAAGTGGATTCAATGTCATGTTTACAAACACAAATATCATTTTTAACCTGGTTTCTGCAGGTTTTCACTCAGAAAACACGAATGTGTAGCTGTTGTGTCTTCATGCGAAACCAATTAGCGCTAGCCAGCAGAAAAACAAAATGTTACATGTTACAATGCATTTACATCTGTAAAGTCCACAGATACTATCGAGAAAGCACAAGCAAACGCAGAAGCTGTAGCAAGAGCTGGGATTGAGTTAGCCCCCTAAGAACCGGATATTTCTAGTTTCATCCAACACTGTCTGGACAAACGGGTGTGGAATTGGTGAGCAAATCACCCAGAAAAGCAGTGTCAACCTGGTTTTGGAGAAAAGCAAAGGCTTTTTCTTGGGCAGGTGGATTCGATGTCATGTTTGCAAGCACAAATATCATTTTTAACCTGGTTTCTGCAGCTTTTTCTCAGAAAACACGAATGTGTACCTGTTGTGTCTCCATGTGAAACCAATTACCGATTGCCAACAGAAAAACAAAATGTTACATGCTACAATGCATTCACAACTCTAAAGTCCATAGATACTATCCAGAAAACACAAGCAAACACAGAAGCACTAGCAAGAGCTGGGATTGAGTAAGCCACCACAGAACCGGATATTTCAGGTTTCATCCAGCCCTATCCAGACAAACTGCTGTGGAGTTTGTGTGCAAAGAACCCAGAAAAGCAGAGTCAACCTGGTTTTGGAGAAAAGCAAAGTCGTTTTCTTGGGCAAGTGGATTCAAATTCATGATTACAAACACAAACAGCATTTGTAACCTGGTTTCTGCAGCTTTTTCCTCAGAAAAAAAGAATGTGTATTTGTTGTGTCTCCATGTGAAACCAATTAGCGTTTGCCAACAGAAAAACAAAATGTTACATTCTACAATGCATTCACAACTCTAAAGTCCACAGATACTATCGACAAAACACCAGCACATACAGAAGCTGTAGCAAGAGCTGGCACTGAGTCAGCCACCACAGAACAGGATATTTCTGGTTTCATCCAGCCCTATCTGGACAAACTGGTGTGGAATTGGTGTGCAAAGCACCCAGAAAAGCAGAGTCAACCTGGGTTTGGAGAAAAGCAAAGTCTTTTTCTTGGGCAAGTGAATTCAATGTCATGTTTACAAACACAAATATCATTTGTAACCTGGTTTCTGCAGCTTTTTCTCAGAAAACACGAATGTGTACCTGTTGTGTTTCCATGTGAAAGCAATTAGCGTTTGCCAATAGAAAAACAAAATCTTACATGCTACAATGCATTCACAACTCTAAATTCCACAGATACTATCCAGAAAACACAAATAAACTCAGAGGCTGTATTAAGAGCTTGGATTGAGTTAGCCACCACAGAACGTGATATTTCTGGTTCCATCCAATCCTAGGATACAGACCGCTGAAACTGGTTTGTAATCCACTAGCATACAGAACTCCTGTGAAGTGAATCTCTCTACTGCCAGGAAGCAGACCGACCATAAGCTGCGTTTCCTATTGACAGGCTACAGAAATCCTGCATATTGGGAATGCCTACTCCCAGGAACACGGAATCCTTCCTAAATGCTTAGTTCCACACCTCCGATACAGAACTCATGTACACTATAAATCACTACACTCAGGTTACCGATCTTCTGTATGCTGTCTCTCCTAAATTCAGGCTACCGAATTTGCGCACATGTGAAGCGTATTCCCAGGCTACAGACCGCTGAAACAGATTTGCACTCCACTAGCATACAGAACTCCCATGAAATGAATCTCTCTACAGCCTGTATCCAGAATTCCTATAAGCTGCACATCCCAGAGTCAGGCTACAGAAATCCCGCATATTGCGAATGCCTACTCCCAGGCTACAGAACTCTTCCAAACTGCTTACATCCACACCTCCGATGCAGAACTCATGTACACTTCATCTGAGTAAACTCAGGTTACAGAACTCCTGTAAGCTCTGTATTCTACACTCAGGCTACGGACATTGCGCTCATTGTGTAAGCCTATTCCCATGCTACAGACAGCTGAAACTGCTTTTTACTCCACTAGCATACAGAACTCCCATGAACTGAATCTCTCTAAAGCCAGTAAGCAGAACGACCATAAGCTGTGTTTCCTATAGACAAGCTAGAGAAAACCCGCATATTGTGAATGCCTAATCCCAGGCTACAGAACTCTTCCAAACTGCTTCGTTCCACACCTATAATACAGAACTCACATATGCTGTAAATCACTACACTCAGGTTACAGAACTCCTGTACACTCTATCACCTACACTCAGGCAACGGAATTCGTGCACATTGTGTAAGCATATTCCTAGGTTACTGAACTATGAAACAGCTTGGCACTCCACTAGCATACAGAACTCCCGTTAAGTGAATCACTAAACAGCATGAAACCAGAATACCTATAAGCTGCGTTTCCTATAGACAGGCTACAGAAAAACCGCATATTGCGAATGCCTACTCCCAGGGTACAGAACTCTTCCAAACTGCTTCGTTCACACCTGTAATACAGAACTCATGTAAGCTGCATCTGACCAAACTCAGGTAACAAACTCCTGTAAGCTCTGTCTCATACACTCGGGCTACGGACATTGCGCACATTGTGTATACCTATTCCCAGGCTACAGACCACTGAAACAGCTTTGAACTCCACTAGCATACAGAACTCCCATGAACTCCATCACTCTACAACTTGTATCCAGAACGCCTATAACCTGCTTATCCTATAGACAGGCTACAGAAATCCCGCATATTGTGAATGCCTACTTCCAGGCTACAGAACTCTTACAAACTACTTTGTTACACACCTCTGATACAGAACTCATGTAAACTGCACCTCACTACACTCAGGTTACAGAACTCCTGTAAGCTCTGTCTCCTACACTCAGGCTAAGACTTTGTGCATATTGTGTAAGCGTATTCCGAGGCTACAGAACGCTGAAACAGCTTTGTACTCCACTAGCATACAGAACTCCCGTGAACTGAATCTCTCTACAGCCAAGAAGCAGACCGACCGTAAGCTGCGTTTCCTATAGACAGACTACAGAAATCGCACATATTGCGAATCCCTACTCCCAGGCTACAGAACTCTTCCAAACTGCTTCGTTCCACACCTGTAGTACAGAACTCATGTAAGCTGCATCGGACTAAACTCAGGTTACAGAACTCCTGTAAGCTCTGTCTCCTACACTCAGCCTACAGACATTGCGCACATTGTGTATGCCTATTCCCAGGCTACAGACCGCTGAAACAGATTTGTACTCCACTAGCATACAGAACTCTCGTGAATTGAATCTCTCTACAGCCAGGAAGCAGAGCGACAATGAACTGCACATCCCAGAGTCAGGCTACAGAAATCCCGCATATTATGAATTCCTACTCCCAGGCTGCCGAACCCTTGCTAACTGCTTTGTTCCACAACCCGATAAAGAACTCATGTATGCTGTAAATCACTACACTCAGCATACAGAACTCTTCTAAGCTCTGTCTCCTACACGCAGGCCACTGAAATTCGCACATTGTGTAAGTGTATTCCCAGGCTATAGAATGCTGAAACATCTTTACACGCCACTGGCATACAGAACTCCCATGACCTGAATCTCTCTACAGCCTGTATCCAGAATACCTATATGCTGCACATCCCAGAGTCAGGCTACAGAAATCCCGCATATTGTGAATGCCTACTCCCAGGCTACAGAACTCTTCCAAACTGCTCCGTTACACAACTCCGATACAGAACTCATGTAACCTGCACCTCACTACACTCAGGTTACAGAACTCCTGTTAGCTCCAAGGATAGAGATTGCCCATATTGTGTCATCCTATTCGCAGGTAACATAACTCTGAAATAGCATTGCACTCCACTAGCATACAGAACTCCCATGAACTGCATCTCTCTATAGCCAGGACGCAGAACGCCCATAAGCTGCGCATCCTAGAGTCAGGCTACAGAAATAGCGCACATAGTGTAAGCGTATACCCAGGCTACAGAACGCTGTAACAGCTTTGCACTCCACTAGCATACAGAACTCCCATGAACTGAATCTCTCTACAGCATGTATCCAGAATTCCTATAAGATTCACATCCCAGAGTTAGGCTACAAGAAATCCCGCATATTGCGAATCCCTGCTCCCAGGCTACAGAAATCTTCCAAACTGCTTCGTTCCACACCTCTGATATAGAACTCATGTAAGCTGCATCTGACTACACTCAGGTTGCAGAACTCCTGTAAGCTCTGTCTCCTACACTCAGGTTACAGACATTGTGCAATTTGTGCATGCCTATTCCCAGGCTACAGACCGCTGAAACAGATTTGTACTCCACTAGCATACAGAACTCCCGTGAACTGAATCTCTCTACAGCATGTATCCAGAATTCCTATAAGATTCACATCCCAGAGTTAGGCTACAAGAAATCCCGCATATTGTGAAACCCTGCTCCCAGGCTACAGAAATCTTCCAAACTGCTAACATCCATATCTCTGATACAGAACTCATGTAAGCTGCATCTGACTACACTCAGGTTGCAGAACTCCTGTAAGCTCTGTCTCCTACACTCAGGCAACAGACATTGAGCACATTGTGTATGCCTATTCCCAGGCTACAGTCCGCTGAAACAGCTTTGTACTCCACTAGCATACAGAAGTCCCGTGAACTGCATCTCACTACAGCCAGTACGTAGAACGCCCATAAGCTGCGTTTCCTCTAGAAAGGTGACAGAATTCCCGCATATTGTGAATGCTTACTCCCAGGATACAGAACTCTTCCAAACTGCTTCGTTCCACACGTCCAATACAGAACTCATGTATGCTGCATCTGACTACACTCAGGTTACAGAACTCCTTAAGCTCTGTCTCCTACACTCAGGTTACAGACATTGTGCAATTTGTGTATGCCTATTCCCAGGCTACAGACCGCTGAAACAGATTTGTACTCCACTAGCATACAGAACTCCCGTGAACTGAATCTCTCTACAGGCAGGAAGCAGACCGACCATAAGCTGCATTTCCTATAGACAGGCTACAGAAATCCCGTATATTGCGAATGCCTACTCCAAGGCTACAGAATTCTTACAAACTGCTTCGCTCCGCACCTGTAATACAGAATTCATGTACGCTGCATCTGACTACACTCAGGTTACAGAACTTCTGTTAGCTCTGTCTAACAATACAGACATTGCGCACATTGTGTATGCCTATTCCCAGGCAAAAGAACTCTGAAATAGCATTGCACTCCACTAGCATACAGAAATTCCGTGAACTGCATCTCTCTATAGCCAGCACGCAGAACGCCCATAAGGTGCGTTTCCTACAGACCGGCTACTGAAATCCTGCATATTGCGAATGCCTACTCCCAGGCTACAGAACTCTTACAAACTACTTCGTTCCACTCAACCGATACAGATCTCATGTACGCTGCATCTGACTAAACTGAGGTTACAGAACTCCTGTGAGCTCTGTCTCCTACACTCAGGCTACAGAGATTGTGAACATTGTGTATGCCTATTCCCATGCAACAGAACTCTGAAATAACATTGCACTCCACCAGCATGCAGAAATACCGTGAACTGAATCTGTCTACAGCCAGGAAGCAGACTGACCATAAGCTGCGTTTCCCATAGATAGTCTACAGAAATCCCGCATATTGAAAATGCCTACTCCCGGGCTACAGAACTCTTCTAAACTGCTTCGTTCCAAACCTGTAATACAGAATTCATGTAAGCTGCATCTGACCACACTCAGGTTACAGAACTCCTGTAAGCTCTGTCTCCTACACTCAGGCTACGGACATTGTGCATATTGTGTATGCCTATTCTAAGGCTACAGACCGCTGAAACAGCTTTGTACACCACTAACATACAGAACTGCTGTGATCTAAATTTTCTACAGCCAGGAAGCAGAATGACCGTAAGCTGTGCATCCTAGAGTACGGCTACAGAAATCCCGCATATTGCGAATTCCTACTGCCACGCTACAGAACCACTCCTAACTGCTTTGTTCCACACCTCCAAAACAGAACTCATGTATGCTGTAAATCACTACATTCAGGTTACAGAACTCCAGTACACTCTCTCTCCTATAATCAGGCTACCGAAATAGCGCACATCGTGTAAGCGTATTCACAGGCTACAGAACGCTGAAACAGCTTTGCACTCCACTAGCATACAGAACTCCCATGAACTGAATCTCTCTACAGCACGTATCTAGAATTCCTATAAGATTCAAATCCCAGAGTTAGCCTTCAGAAATCCCGCATATTGCGAATCCCTGACCCAGGCTACAGAACTCTTCTAAACTGCTTATATCCATATCTCAGATACAGAACTCATGTACGGTGCATCTGACTACACTCAGTTTACAGAATTCCTGTAAGCTCTGTCTAAGGATACAGACATTGAGCACATTGTGTATGCCTATTCCTAGGCAAAAGAACTCTGAAACAGCTTTGTACTCCACTAGCACACAGAACTCCCATGAAATGCATCTCTCTATAGCCAGGACGAAGAACGCCCATAAGCTGCGTTTCCTATAGACAGGCTACTGAAATCCCGCATATTGCGAATGCCTACTCCCAGGCTAAGGAACCCTTCCTAACTGCAACGTTCCACACATCCGATACAGAACTCATGTACGCTGCATCTCACTAAACTCAGGTTACAGAACTCCTGTAAGCTCTGTCTCCTACACTCACGCTACGGACATTGCGAACATTGTGTATGCCTATTCCCAGGCTACAGACCGCTGAAATAGCATTGCACTTCACTAGCATACAGAATTCCCGTGAACTGAATCTGTCTACAGCCAGGAAGCAGACTGACCATAAGCTGCGTTTCCTATAGACAGGCGACAGAAATCCCGCATATTGTGAATGCCAATCCCAGTCTACAGAACTCTTCCAAACTGCTTTGTTCCACATGTCCGATACAGAACTCATGTATGCTGCATCTGACTACACTCAGGTTACAGAACTCCTGTAAGCTCTCACTCCTACACTCACGCTACAGACATTGCGCACATTGTGTATGCCTATTCCCAGGCTACTGACCGCTGAAACAGCTTTCTACTCCACTAGCATACAGAACACGCATGAACTGAATCTCTCCACAGCCTGTATCCAGATTTCCTATAACCCTCACATCACAGAGTCAGGCTACAGATATCCCGCATATGGCGAATGCCTACTCCCAGGCTACAGAATTCTTCCAAACTGCTTCGTACCTCACATCCGATACAGAACTCATGTACGCTGCATTTGACTACACTCAGGTTACAGAACTCCTGTAAGCTCTGTCTCTTACACTCAGGCTATGGACATTGCGCACATTGTGTATGCCTATTCACAATCTACAGACAGCTGAAACAGCATTGCACTCCACTAGCATTCAGAACTCCCGTGAACTGCATCACTCTACAGCCAGGATGCCTAACGCCCATACGCTGCGCTTCCTCTAGACAGGTGACAGAAATACCGCATATTGTGAATCCCTACTTCCAGGCTACAGAACTCTTACAAACTACTTCATTCTACTCCTCTGATACAGAACTCATGTAAGCTGCATCTGACTAAACTTGGTTTACACAACTCCTGTATGGACTGTCTCCTATACTCAGGCAATGGACATTGTGCACATTTTGTATGCCTATTCACAGGCAACAGACAGCTGAGACAGCTTTGCACTCCACTAGCATGCAGTGCTGCCATGAACTGCATCTCTCTACAGCCAGGAAACAAACCGACAACATCTGTCACATGAGCTAAGCCTATTCCCACGCACAGAACTTTGAAATAGCATTGCACTCCAATAGCATACAGACTTTCTGTGAACTGAATCTCTCTACAGCCCGTACCCAGAATTCCTATAAGTGCCGTTTCCTATAGACAGGCTACAGAAATCCCGCATATTGCGAATGCCTACTCCCAGGCTACAGAACTCTTACAAACTGATTCGTTCCACACCTGTAATACAGAACTCATGTACGCTGCATTTCACTAAACTCAGGTTTCAGAACTCCTGTAAGCTCTGTCCCCTACACTCAGGCTATAGACATTGCGCACATTGTGTATGCCTATTCCCTGTCTACAGACCGCTGAAACAGCTTTGTACTCCACTAGCATACAGAACTCCCGTGAACTGAATCTCTCTACAGCCAGGAAGCAGACAAACCATAAGATGCCTTTCCTATAGACAGGCTACAGATATCCCACATATTGCGAATGCCTGCTACCAGGCTACAGAACCCTTCCAAACATAATTGTTCCACACTTGTAATATTGAAATCATGTAAGCTGCATCTGACTATACTCAGGTTACAGAACTCCTGTACGCTCTGTCTCCTACACTCAGCATACAGACATTACGCACATTGTGTAAGCGTATTCCCATGCTACGGAATGATGCAACAGCTTTGTACTCCACTAGCATACAGAACTCCCATGAACTGAATCTCTCTGCAGCCTGTATCCAGAATTCCTATAAGCTGCCCATCCCAGAGTCAGGCTACAGAAATCTCGCATATTCCGAATTCGTACTCCCAGGCTTCAGAACCCTTTGGAAGTGCTTCGTTCTACACCAACAATACACAACTCATGTGTGCTGTAAATCACTACACTCAGGTTACAGAACTCCTGTATTATCTTTATCCTACACTCAGGCTATCGAAATTGCTCACATTGTGTAAGCGTGTTCCCAGGCTACCTAACGCTGAAAGCTTTGCACTCCACTAGCATACAGAACTCCCATGAACTGAATCTCTCTACAGCCTGTATCCAGAATTCATATAAGCTGCACATCCTAGAGTCAGGCTACAGAAATCGCGCATATTGTGAATGCCTACTCCCAGGCTACAGAACTCTAACAAACTGCTTCGTTACACACCTCCGATACAGAACTCATGTAAGCTGCACCTCACTGCACTCAGGTTACAGAACTCCTGTAAGCTCTGTCTCAGTACACAGACGTTGCGTACATTGTGTCATCCTATTCCCAGGCAAGAGAACTATGAAATAGCATTTCCCTCCACTAGTATACAGTACTCCCTTGAACTGAATATCTCAACAGCCTGTATGTAGAATTCCTATAAGCTGCGTTTCCTATAGACAGGCTACAGAAATCCCGCATATTGTGAATCCCTACTCCCAGGCTACAGAACTCTTACAAACTGCTTCGTTCCACACCTGTAATACAGAACTCATTTAAGCTGCATCTGACTACACTTAGGTTACAGAACTCCTTTAAGCTCTGTCTAAGGATACAAACATTGCGCACATTATGTCATCCCCTTCCCATGCAAAAGAACTCTGAAATACGATTGCACTCCACTAGCATTCAGAACTCCTGTGAACTGCATCTCTCTACAGCCAGGACACAGAACACCCATAAGCTTCGCATCCTAGTGTCAGGCTACAGAAATGCCGCATATTGCGAATCCCTACTTCCAGGCTACAGAACTCTTCCAAACTGCTTCGTTCCATTCCTGTAATACAGAACTCATGTAAGCTGCATCTGACTAAACTCAGGTTACAGAACTCCTGTAAGCTCTGTGTCCTTAACTCATACTATGGACATTGTGCACATAGTGTATGCCTATTCCCAGGCTACAGACTGCTGAAACAGCTTTGTACTCCACTAGCATACAGAAGTCCCGTGAACTGCATCTCACTACAGCCAAGAAGCAGACAGACCATAAGCTACGTTTCCTATAGACAGGCTACAGAATTCCCGCATATTGTGAATGCCACTCCCAGGCTACAGAACCCTTCCTAACTGCTTCGGTTCACACCTCCGATACAGAATTCATGTATGGGTTAAATCACTACACTCAGGTTACAGAACTCCTTTACGTTCTCTCTCCTACACTCAGGCTACCGAATTTGCACACATTGTGTAACCCTATTCCCAGGTTACAAAAGGCTGAAAGAGCTTTGCACTCCACTAGCATACAGAACGCCCGTTAACTGCATCTCTCTACAGCCAGGAATCAGACCGACCATAAGCTGCGTTTCCTATAGACAGGCTACAGAAATTCCACACATTGCGAATCCCTACTCCCAGGCTACAAAATCTTACAAACTGCTTCATTCCACACCTGTAATACAAAACTCATGTAATCTGCATCTGACAACACGCTGGTTACAGAACTCCTGTAAGCTCTGCCTAAGGATACAGACATTGCGCAGATTGTGTCATCCTATTCCCAGGCAACAGAACTCTGAAATAGCATTGCACTCCACTAGCATACAGAACTCCGATGAACTGAATCTCTCTAAACTCAGGACGCAGAACGCCCATAAGCTGCGCATCCTAGTGTCAGGCTGCAGAAATGCCGCATATTGTGAATCCCTACTCCCAGGCTATAGAACTCTTACAAACTTCTTACACCCACACCACCGATACAGAATTCATGTATGCTGCATCTGACTAAATCAGGTTACAGAACTCCTGTAAGCTCTCTCATCTACACTCAGGCTACAGACATTGCGCACATTGTGAAGGGCTATTCCCAGGCTACAGACCACTGAAACAGATTTGTAATCCACTAGCATACAGAACTCCCGTGAACTGAATCTCTCTACAGCCAGGACGCAGAACGCCCATAAGCTGCGCATCCTAGTAACAGGCTACAGAATTGCCGCATATTGCCAATCCCTACTCCCAGGCTACAGAACTCTTCCAAACTGCTTACATCCACACCTCCGATACAGCAGTCATGTACGCAGCATACAATGCATTCAAAAATTGAAAGTCCACAGATACTATCGAGAAAACACAAGCACACACAGAAGCTGTAGGGAGAGCTGGGATTGAGATAGCAACCTCAGAACCTGATATTTCTGCTTCCATCCAGATCTATCCGGACAAACTGGTGTGGAGTTTGTGTGCAAAGCACCCAGAAAAGCAGTCATGTACGCAGCATACAATGCATTCAAAAATTGAAAGTCCACAGATACTATCCAGAAAACACAAGCAAACACAGAAGCTCTAGCAAGAGCTGGGATTGAGTAAGCCACCACAGACCTGGATATTTCTGGTTTCATCCAGCCCTATCCAGACAAACTGCTGTGGAGTTTGTGTGCAAAGCACCCAGAAAAGCAGAGTCAACCTGGTTTTGGAGAAAAGCAAAGTCTTTTTCTTGGGCAAGTGGATTCAATGTCATGTTTACAAACACAAATATAATTTGTAACCTGGTTTCTGCATGTTTTTACTCGGAAAACATGAATGTGTACCGGTTGTGTCTTCATGCGAAACCAATTAGCGCTTGCCAACAGAAAAACCAAATGTTACATGCTACAATGCATTTACAACTCTAAAGTCCACAGATACTATCGAGAAAACACAAGCAAACACAGAAGCTGTATCAAAAGCTGGCATTGAGTTAGCCACCACAGAACCGGATGTCTCTGGTTTCATCCAGCCCTATGCGGACAAACTGGTGTGGATTTGGTGTGCAAAGCACCCAGAAAAGCAGAGTCAACCTGGGTTTGGAGAAAAGCAAAGTCTTTTTCTTGGGCAAGTGGATTCAATGTCATGTTTACAAACACAAATATCATTTGTAACCTGGTTTCTGCAGGTTTTTACTCAGAAAACACGAATGTGTACCTGTTGTGTCTCCATGTGAAACATATTAGCGTTTACCAAAAGCAAAACAAAATGTTACACGCTACAATGGATTCACAACTCTAAAGTCCACAGACTATCGACAAAACACAAGCACACACAGAAGCTGTAGCATGAGCTGGGATTGAGATAACCACCACAGAACCGGATATGTCTGATTTCATCCAGCCTGATCCGGACAAACTGGTGTGGAATTGCTGTGCAAAGCACCCAGAAAAGCAGAGTCAACCTGGTTTTGGAGAAAAGCAAAGTCTTTTTCTTGGGCAAGTGGATTCAATGTCATGTTTACAAACACAAATATCATTTGTAACCTGGTTTCTGCAGCTTTTTACTCAGAAAACACGAATGTGTACCTGTTGTGTCTCCATGTGAAACCTATTAACGTTTGCCAACAGAAAAACAAAATGTTACATGCTACAATGCATTCGCAAATCTAAAGTCCACAGATGCTATCGAGAAAACACAAGCACACACAGAAGCTGTAGCAAGAGCTGGGATTGAGCTAGCCACCACAGACCTGGATATTTCTGGTTTCATCCAGCCCTATCCGGACAAACTGGTGTGGAGTTGGTGTGCAAAGCACCCAGAAAAGCAGAGTCAACCTGGGTTTGGAGAAAAGCAAAGTCTTTTTCTTGGGCAAGTGGATTCAATGTCGTGTTTACAAACACAAATATCATTTTTGACCTGGTTTCTGCAGCTTTTACTTAGAAAATACGAATGTGTGCCTGTTGTGTCTCCATGTGAAACCAATTAGCGTTTGCATACAGAAAACACAATGCTACATGCTACAATGCATTCACAACTCCAAAGTCCACAGATACTATCGAGAAAACACAAGCACACACAGAAGCTGTAGCAAGAGCTGGGATTGAGTTAGGCAACACAGATCCGGATATTTCTGTTTTCATCCAGGCCTATCCAGACAAACTTTTGTGGAGTTTGTGTGCAAAGCACCCAGGAAAGCAGAGTCAACCTGGTTTTGGTTAAAAGCAAAGTCTTTTTCTTGGGCAAGTGGAATCAATGCATGTTTACAAACACAAATATCATTTTTAACCTGGTTTGTGCAGGTTTTTACTCAGAAATCATGAATGCGTACCTGTTGTGTCTTCATGCGAAACCAATTAGCACGTGCCAACAGAAAAACCAAATGTTACATGCTACAATGCATTTTCAACTCTAAAGTCCACAGATACTATCGAGAAAACACAAAAAACACAGAAGCTGTATCTAAAGCTGGCATTGAGTTAGCCACCACAGAACCGGATGTCTCTGGTTTCACCAGCCTTATCCGGATAAACTGGTGTGGAGTTAGTGTGCAAAGCACCCAGAAAAGCAGAGTCAACCTGGGTTTGGAGAAAAGCAAAGTCTTTTTCTTGGGCAAGTGGATTCAATGTCATGTTTACAAACACAAATATCATTTTTGACCTGGTTTCTGCAGCTTTGACTTAGAAAATACGAATGTGTACCTGTTGTGTCTCCATGTGAAACCAATTAGCGTTTGCCAACAGAAAACACAATGCTACGTGCTACAATGCATTCACAACTCCAAAGTCCACAGATACGATTGACAAAACACAAGCAAACACAGAAGCTGTAGCAAGAGCTGGGATTGAGTTAGCCAACACAGACCCGGATATTTCTGGTTTCATCCAGCCCTATCCGGACAAACTGCTGTGGAGTTAGTGTGCAAAGCACCCAGGAAAGCAGAGTCAACTTGGTTTTGGAGAAAAGCAAAGTCTTTTTCTTGGGCAAGTGGATTCAATGTCATGTTTACAAACACAAATATCATTTGTAACCTGGTTTCTGCAGGTTTTTACTCAGAAAACATGAACGTATACCTGTTATGTCTTCATGCGAAACCATTTAGCACGTGCCAACAGAAAAACAAAATGTTACATGCTACAATGCATTCACAACTCTAAAGTCCACAGATACTATCGAGAAAACACAAGCAAACACAAAAGCTGTATCAAAAGCTGGCATTGAGTTAGCCACCACAGAACCGGATGTCTCTGGTTTCATCCAGCCCTATCCAGACAAACTGCTGTGGAGTTGGTGTGCAAAGCACCCAGGAAAGCAGAGTCAACCTGGTTTTGGTTAAAAGCAAAGTCTTTTTCTTGGGCAATTGGATTCAATTGCATGTTTACAAACACAAATATCATTTTTAACCTGGTTTCTGCAGGTTTTTACTCAGAAATCATGAATGCGTACCTGTTGTGTCTTCATGCGAAATCAATTAGCGCTTGGCAACAGAAAAACCAAATGTTACATGCTACAATGCATTTACAACTCTAAAGTCCACAGATACTATCGAGGAAACACAAGCAAACACAGAAGCTGTATCAAAAGCTGGCATTGAGTTAGCCACCACAGCACCAGATGTCTCTGGTTTCATCCAGCCCTATCCGGATAAACTGGTGTGGAGTTGGTGTGCAAAGTACCCAGAAAAGCAGAGTTAACCTGGGTTTGGAGAAAAGCAAAGTCTTTTTCTTGGGCAAGTGGATTCAATATCATGTTTACAAACGCAAATATCATTTTTAACCTGGTTTGTGCAGGTTTTTACACAGAAAACACGAATGTGTACCTGCTGTGTCTCCATGTGAAACCAATTAGCGTTTGACAACAGAAAAGAAAATGTTACATGCTACAAAGCATTCACAACTCTAAAGTCCGCAGATACTATCAAGAAAACACAAGTAAACGGAGAAACTGTAGCAAGAGCTGGCACTGAGTTAGCCACCACAGAACAGGATATTTCTGGTTTCATCCAGCCCTATCCGGACAAACTGGTGTGGAGTTGGTGTGCAAAGCACCCAGAAAAGCAGAGTCAACCTGGGTTTGGAGAAAAGCAAAGTCGTTTTATTCTTTAAGGGGATTCAATGTCATGTTTACAAACACAAATATCATTTGTAACCTGGTTTCTGCAGCTTTTTACTCAGAAAACACGAATGTGTACCTGATGAGTCTCCATGTGAAACCTATTACCCTTTGCCAACAGAAAAACAAAATGTTACATGCTACAATGCATTCACAACTCTAAATTCCACAGATGCTATCGAGAAAACACAAGCCCACACAGAAGCTGTAGTAAGAGCTGGGATTGAGCTAGCCACCACAGAACCGGATATTTCCGGTTTCATCCAGCCCTATCCGGACAAACTGGTGTGGAGTTGGTGTGCAAAGCACCCAGAAAAGCAGAGTCAACCTGGGTTTGGAGAAAAGCAAAGACTTTTTCTTGGGCAAGTGGATTCAATGTCATGTTTACAAACAAAAATATCATTTTTGACCTGGTTTCTGAAGCTTTGACTTAGAAAATACGAATGTGTACCTGTTGTGTCTCCATGTGAAACCAATTAGCGTTTGCCAACAGAAAACACAATGCTACGTGCTACAATGCATTCACAACTCCAAAGTCCACAGATACGATCGACAAAACACAAGCACACACAGAAGCTGTAGCAAGAGCTGGGATTGAGATAACCATCACAGAACCGGATATGTCTGGTTTCATCCAGCCCGATCCCGACAAACTGGTGTGGAATTGCTGTGCAAAGCACCCAGAAAAGCAGAGTCAACCTGGTTTTGGAGAAATGCAAAGTCTTTTTCTTGGGCAAGTGGATTCAAAGTCATGTTTACAAACACAAATATCATTTGTAACCTGGTTTCTGCAGGTTTTTACACAGAAAACACGAATGTGTACCTGCTGTGTCTCCATGTGAAACCAATTAGCGTTTGACAACAGAAAACAAAATGTTACATGCTACAAAGCATTCACAACTCTAAAGTCCGCAGATACTATCAAGAAAACACAAGTAAACGCAGAAAGTGTAGCAAGAGCTGGCACTGAGTTAGCCACCACAGAACAGGATATTTCTGGTTTCATCCAGCCCTATCCGGACAAACTGGTGTGGATTTGGTGTGCAAAGCACCCAGAAAAGCAGAGTCAACCTGGTTTTGGAGAAAAGCAAAGTCTTTTTCTTGGGCAAGTGGATTCAATGTCATGTTTACAAACACAAATATCATTTGTAACCTGGTTTCTGCAGCTTTTACTCAGAAAACACGAATGTGTACCTGTTGTATCTCCATGTATAACTTATTAGCGTTTACCAACAGAAAAACAAAAGGTTATATGCTACAATGCATTTACAACTCTAAAATCCACAGATACTATCGTGAAAACACAAGCAAACACAGAAGCTGTATCAAAAGCTGGCATTGAGTTAGCCATCACAGAACCGGATGTTTCTGCTTTCTTCCAGCCCTATCCGGAAAAATTGCTGTGGAGTTGGTGTGCAAAGTACCCAGAAAAGCAGATTCAACCTGTTTTTGAAGAAAAGCAGTCTTTTTCTTGGGCAAGTGGATTCAAGGTCATGTTTACAAACAAAAATATTATTTGTAACCTGGTTTCTTCAGGTTTTTACTCGGAAAACACGAATGTTTACCTGTTGTGTCTTCATGTGAAACCAATTAGCGCTTGCCAACAGAAAAACAAAATGTTACATGCTACAATGCATTTACAGCTCCAAAGTCCACAGATACGATCGACAAAACACAAGCAAACACAGAAGCTGTAGCAAGAGCTGGGATGAGTAAGCCACCAAAGAACAGGATATTTCCGGGTTCATCAAGCACTGTCCGGAAAAACTGGTGTGGAGCTGGTGTGCAAAGCACCCAGAAAAGCAGATCAACCTGGTTTTGGAGAAAAGCAGTCGTTTCCTTGGGCAAGTGGATTCAATGTCATGTTTACAAACACAAATATCATTTGTAACCTGGTTTCTGCAGGTTTTTACTCAGAAAACACAAATATGTACCTGTTGTGTCTCCATGTGAAACCAATTATCATTTGCCAAGAGAAAAACAAAATGTTATATGCTACAATGCATTCACAACTCTAAAGTCCACAGATACTATCGAGAAAACACAAGCAAACACAGAAGCTGTATCAAAAGCTGGCATTGAGTTAGCCACCACAGAACCGGATGTCTCTGGTTTCATCCAGCCCTATCCGGACAAACTGGTGTGGAGTTGGTGTGCAAAGCACCCAGAAAAGCAGAGTCAACCTGGGTTTGGAGAAAAGCAAAGTCTTTTCCTTGGGCAAGTGGATTCAATGTATTGTTTACAAACACAAATATCATTTGTAACCTGGTTTCTGCAGGTTTTTACTCAGAAAATACGAATGTGTACCTGTTGTGTCTCCATGTGAAACCTATTAGCGTTTACCAAAAGAAAAACAAAATGTTACACGCTACAATGCATTCACAACTCTAAAGTCCACAGACTATCGACAAAACACAAGCACACACAGAAGCTGTAGCAAGAGCTGGGATATGAGATAACCACCACAGAACCGGACATGTCTGGTTTCATCCAGCCCGATCCGGACAAACTGGTGTGGAATTGCTGTGCAAAGCACCCAGAAAAGCAGAGTCAACCTGGTTTTGGAGAAAAGCAAAGTCTTTTTCTTGGGCAAGTGGATTCAAAGTCATGTTTACAAACACAAATATCATTTGTAACCTGGTTTCTGCAGGTTTTTACACAGAAAACACGAATGTGTACCTGCTGTGTCTCCATGTGAAACCAATTAGCGTTTGACAACAGAAAACAAAATGTTACATGCTACAAAGCATTCACAACTCTAAAGTCCGCAGATACTATCAAGAAAACACAAGTAAACGCAGAAACTGTAGCAAGAGCTGGCACTGAGTTAGCCACCACAGAACAGGATATTTCTGGTTTCATCCAGCCCTATCCGGACAAACTGGTGTGGATTTGGTGTGCAAAGCACCCAGAAAAGCAGAGTCAACCTGGGTTTGGAGAAAAGCAAAGTCGTTTTATTCTTTAAGGGGATTCAATGTCATGTTTACAAACACAAATATCATTTGTAACCTGGTTTCTGCAGCTTTTACTCAGAAAACACGAATGTGTACCTGTTGTATCTCCATGTATAACTTATTAGCGTTTACCAACAGAAAAACAAAAGGTTATATGCTACAATGCATTTACAACTCTAAAATCCACAGATACTATCGTGAAAACACAAGCAAACACAGAAGCTGTATCAAAAGCTGGCATTGAGTTAGCCATCACAGAACCGGATGTTTCTGCTTTCTTCCAGCCCTATCCGGAAAAATTGCTGTGGAGTTGGTGTGCAAAGTACCCAGAAAAGCAGATTCAACCTGTTTTTGAAGAAAAGCAGTCTTTTTCTTGGGCAAGTGGATTCAAGGTCATGTTTACAAACAAAAATATTATTTGTAACCTGGTTTCTTCAGGTTTTTACTCGGAAAACACGAATGTTTACCTGTTGTGTCTTCATGTGAAACCAATTAGCGCTTGCCAACAGAAAAACAAAATGTTACATGCTACAATGCATTTACAGCTCCAAAGTCCACAGATACGATCGACAAAACACAAGCAAACACAGAAGCTGTAGCAAGAGCTGGGATGAGTAAGCCACCAAAGAACAGGATATTTCCGGGTTCATCAAGCACTGTCCGGAAAAACTGGTGTGGAGCTGGTGTGCAAAGCACCCAGAAAAGCAGATCAACCTGGTTTTGGAGAAAAGCAGTCGTTTCCTTGGGCAAGTGGATTCAATGTCATGTTTACAAACACAAATATCATTTGTAACCTGGTTTCTGCAGGTTTTTACTCAGAAAACACAAATATGTACCTGTTGTGTCTCCATGTGAAACCAATTATCATTTGCCAAGAGAAAAACAAAATGTTATATGCTACAATGCATTCACAACTCTAAAGTCCACAGATACTATCGAGAAAACACAAGCAAACACAGAAGCTGTATCAAAAGCTGGCATTGAGTTAGCCACCACAGAACCGGATGTCTCTGGTTTCATCCAGCCCTATCCGGACAAACTGGTGTGGAGTTGGTGTGCAAAGCACCCAGAAAAGCAGAGTCAACCTGGGTTTGGAGAAAAGCAAAGTCTTTTCCTTGGGCAAGTGGATTCAATGTATTGTTTACAAACACAAATATCATTTGTAACCTGGTTTCTGCAGGTTTTTACTCAGAAAATACGAATGTGTACCTGTTGTGTCTCCTTGTGAAACCTATTAGCGTTTACCAAAAGAAAAACAAAATGTTACACGCTACAATGCATTCACAACTCTAAAGTCCACAGACTATCGACAAAACACAAGCACACACAGAAGCTGTAGCAAGAGCTGGGATATGAGATAACCACCACAGAACCGGACATGTCTGGTTTCATCCAGCCCGATCCGGACAAACTGGTGTGGAATTGCTGTGCAAAGCACCCAGAAAAGCAGAGTCAACCTGGTTTTGGAGAAAAGCAAAGTCTTTTTCTTGGGCAAGTGGATTCAAAGTCATGTTTACAAACACAAATATCATTTGTAACCTGGTTTCTGCAGGTTTTTACACAGAAAACACGAATGTGTACCTGCTGTGTCTCCATGTGAAACCAATTAGCGTTTGACAACAGAAAACAAAATGTTACATGCTACAAAGCATTCACAACTCTAAAGTCCGCAGATACTATCAAGAAAACACAAGTAAACGCAGAAACTGTAGCAAGAGCTGGCACTGAGTTAGCCACCACAGAACAGGATATTTCTGGTTTCATCCAGCCCTATCCGGACAAACTGGTGTGGATTTGGTGTGCAAAGCACCCAGAAAAGCAGAGTCAACCTGGGTTTGGAGAAAAGCAAAGTCGTTTTATTCTTTAAGGGGATTCAATGTCATGTTTACAAACACAAATATCATTTGTAACCTGGTTTCTGCAGCTTTTTACTCAGAAAACACGAATGTGTACCTGATGAGTCTCCATGTGAAACCTATTACCCTTTGCCAACAGAAAAACAAAATGTTACATGCTACAATGCATTCACAACTCTAAATTCCACAGATGCTATCGAGAAAACACAAGCCCACACAGAAGCTGTAGTAAGAGCTGGGATTGAGCTAGCCACCACAGAACCGGATATTTCCGGTTTCATCCAGCCCTATCCGGACAAACTGGTGTGGAGTTGGTGTGCAAAGCACCCAGAAAAGCAGAGTCAACCTGGGTTTGGAGAAAAGCAAAGACTTTTTCTTGGGCAAGTGGATTCAATGTCATGTTTACAAACAAAAATATCATTTTTGACCTGGTTTCTGAAGCTTTGACTTAGAAAATACGAATGTGTACCTGTTGTGTCTCCATGTGAAACCAATTAGCGTTTGCCAACAGAAAACACAATGCTACATGCTACAATGCATTCACAACTCCAAAGTCCACAGATACGATCGACAAAACACAAGCACACACAGAAGCTGTAGCAAGAGCTGGGTTTGAGATAACCATCACAGAACCGGATATGTCTGGTTTCATCCAGCCCGATCCTGACAAACTGGTGTGGAATTGCTGTGCAAAGCACCCAGAAAAGCAGAGTCAACCTGGTTTTGGAGAAATGCAAAGTCTTTTTCTTGGGCAAGTGGATTCAAAGTCATGTTTACAAACACAAATATCATTTGTAACCTGGTTTCTGCAGGTTTTTACACAGAAAACACGAATGTGTACCTGCTGTGTCTCCATGTGAAACCAATTAGCGTTTGACAACAGAAAACAAAATGTTACATGCTACAAAGCATTCACAACTCTAAAGTCCGCAGATACTATCAAGAAAACACAAGTAAACGCAGAAAGTGTAGCAAGAGCTGGCACTGAGTTAGCCACCACAGAACAGGATATTTCTGGTTTCATCCAGCCCTATCCGGACAAACTGGTGTGGATTTGGTGTGCAAAGCACCCAGAAAAGCAGAGTCAACCTGGTTTTGGAGAAAAGCAAAGTCTTTTTCTTGGGCAAGTGGATTCAATGTCATGTTTACAAACACAAATATCATTTGTAACCTGGTTTCTGCAGCTTTTACTCAGAAAACACGAATGTGTACCTGTTGTATCTCCATGTATAACTTATTAGCGTTTACCAACAGAAAAACAAAAGGTTATATGCTACAATGCATTTACAACTCTAAAATCCACAGATACTATCGTGAAAACACAAGCAAACACAGAAGCTGTATCAAAAGCTGGCATTGAGTTAGCCATCACAGAACCGGATGTTTCTGCTTTCTTCCAGCCCTATCCGGAAAAATTGCTGTGGAGTTGGTGTGCAAAGTACCCAGAAAAGCAGATTCAACCTGTTTTTGAAGAAAAGCAGTCTTTTTCTTGGGCAAGTGGATTCAAGGTCATGTTTACAAACAAAAATATTATTTGTAACCTGGTTTCTTCAGGTTTTTACTCGGAAAACACGAATGTTTACCTGTTGTGTCTTCATGTGAAACCAATTAGCGCTTGCCAACAGAAAAACAAAATGTTACATGCTACAATGCATTTACAGCTCCAAAGTCCACAGATACGATCGACAAAACACAAGCAAACACAGAAGCTGTAGCAAGAGCTGGGATGAGTAAGCCACCAAAGAACAGGATATTTCCGGGTTCATCAAGCACTGTCCGGAAAAACTGGTGTGGAGCTGGTGTGCAAAGCACCCAGAAAAGCAGATCAACCTGGTTTTGGAGAAAAGCAGTCGTTTCCTTGGGCAAGTGGATTCAATGTCATGTTTACAAACACAAATATCATTTGTAACCTGGTTTCTGCAGGTTTTTACTCAGAAAACACAAATATGTACCTGTTGTGTCTCCATGTGAAACCAATTATCATTTGCCAAGAGAAAAACAAAATGTTATATGCTACAATGCATTCACAACTCTAAAGTCCACAGATACTATCGAGAAAACACAAGCAAACACAGAAGCTGTATCAAAAGCTGGCATTGAGTTAGCCACCACAGAACCGGATGTCTCTGGTTTCATCCAGCCCTATCCGGACAAACTGGTGTGGAGTTGGTGTGCAAAGCACCCAGAAAAGCAGAGTCAACCTGGGTTTGGAGAAAAGCAAAGTCTTTTCCTTGGGCAAGTGGATTCAATGTATTGTTTACAAACACAAATATCATTTGTAACCTGGTTTCTGCAGGTTTTTACTCAGAAAATACGAATGTGTACCTGTTGTGTCTCCATGTGAAACCTATTAGCGTTTACCAAAAGAAAAACAAAATGTTACACGCTACAATGCATTCACAACTCTAAAGTCCACAGACTATCGACAAAACACAAGCACACACAGAAGCTGTAGCAAGAGCTGGGATATGAGATAACCACCACAGAACCGGACATGTCTGGTTTCATCCAGCCCGATCCGGACAAACTGGTGTGGAATTGCTGTGCAAAGCACCCAGAAAAGCAGAGTCAACCTGGTTTTGGAGAAAAGCAAAGTCTTTTTCTTGGGCAAGTGGATTCAAAGTCATGTTTACAAACACAAATATCATTTGTAACCTGGTTTCTGCAGGTTTTTACACAGAAAACACGAATGTGTACCTGCTGTGTCTCCATGTGAAACCAATTAGCGTTTGACAACAGAAAACAAAATGTTACATGCTACAAAGCATTCACAACTCTAAAGTCCGCAGATACTATCAAGAAAACACAAGTAAACGCAGAAAGTGTAGCAAGAGCTGGCACTGAGTTAGCCACCACAGAACAGGATATTTCTGGTTTCATCCAGCCCTATCCGGACAAACTGGTGTGGATTTGGTGTGCAAAGCACCCAGAAAAGCAGAGTCAACCTGGTTTTGGAGAAAAGCAAAGTCTTTTTCTTGGGCAAGTGGATTCAATGTCATGTTTACAAACACAAATATCATTTGTAACCTGGTTTCTGCAGCTTTTACTCAGAAAACACGAATGTGTACCTGTTGTATCTCCATGTATAACTTATTAGCGTTTACCAACAGAAAAACAAAAGGTTATATGCTACAATGCATTTACAACTCTAAAATCCACAGATACTATCGTGAAAACACAAGCAAACACAGAAGCTGTATCAAAAGCTGGCATTGAGTTAGCCATCACAGAACCGGATGTTTCTGCTTTCTTCCAGCCCTATCCGGAAAAATTGCTGTGGAGTTGGTGTGCAAAGTACCCAGAAAAGCAGATTCAACCTGTTTTTGAAGAAAAGCAGTCTTTTTCTTGGGCCAGGGGATTCAAGGTCATGTTTACAAACAAAAATATTATTTGTAACCTGGTTTCTTCAGGTTTTTACTTGGAAAACACGAATGTTTACCTGTTGTGTCTTCATGTGAAACCAATTAGCGCTTGCCAACAGAAAAACAAAATGTTACATGCTACAATGCATTTACAGCTCCAAAGTCCACAGATACGATCGACAAAACACAAGCAAACACAGAAGCTGTAGCAAGAGCTGGGATGAGTAAGCCACCAAAGAACAGGATATTTCCGGGTTCATCAAGCACTGTCCGGAAAAACTGGTGTGGAGCTGGTGTGCAAAGCACCCAGAAAAGCAGATCAACCTGGTTTTGGAGAAAAGCAGTCGTTTCCTTGGGCAAGTGGATTCAATGTCATGTTTACAAACACAAATATCATTTGTAACCTGGTTTCTGCAGGTTTTTACTCAGAAAACACAAATATGTACCTGTTGTGTCTCCATGTGAAACCAATTATCATTTGCCAAGAGAAAAACAAAATGTTATATGCTACAATGCATTCACAACTCTAAAGTCCACAGATACTATCGAGAAAACACAAGCAAACACAGAAGCTGTATCAAAAGCTGGCATTGAGTTAGCCACCACAGAACCGGATGTCTCTGGTTTCATCCAGCCCTATCCGGACAAACTGGTGTGGAGTTGGTGTGCAAAGCACCCAGAAAAGCAGAGTCAACCTGGGTTTGGAGAAAAGCAAAGTCTTTTCCTTGGGCAAGTGGATTCAATGTATTGTTTACAAACACAAATATCATTTGTAACCTGGTTTCTGCAGGTTTTTACTCAGAAAATACGAATGTGTACCTGTTGTGTCTCCATGTGAAACCTATTAGCGTTTACCAAAAGAAAAACAAAATGTTACACGCTACAATGCATTCACAACTCTAAAGTCCACAGACTATCGACAAAACACAAGCACACACAGAAGCTGTAGCAAGAGCTGGGATATGAGATAACCACCACAGAACCGGACATGTCTGGTTTCATCCAGCCCGATCCGGACAAACTGGTGTGGAATTGCTGTGCAAAGCACCCAGAAAAGCAGAGTCAACCTGGTTTTGGAGAAAAGCAAAGTCTTTTTCTTGGGCAAGTGGATTCAAAGTCATGTTTACAAACACAAATATCATTTGTAACCTGGTTTCTGCAGCTTTTTACTCAGAAAACACGAATGTGTACCTGTTGAGTCTCCATGTGAAACCTATTAACCTTTGCCAACAGAAAAACAAAATGTTACATGCTACAATGCATTCACAACTCTAAAGTCCACAGATGCTATCGAGAAAACACAAGCACACACAGAAGCTGTAGCAAGAGCTGGGATTGAGCTAGCCACCACAGAACCGGATATTTCTGGTTTCATCCAGCCCTATCCGGACAAACTGGTGTGGAGTTGGTGTGCAAAGCACCCAGAAAAGCAGAGTCAACCTGGGTTTGGAGAAAAGCAAAGTCTTTTTCTTGGGCAAGTGCATTCAATGTCATGTTTACAAACACAAATATCATTTTTGACCTGGTTTCTGCAGCTTTGATTTGGAAAATACGAATGTGTACCTGTTGTGTCTCCATGTGAAACCAATTAGCGTTTGCCAACAGAAAACACAATGCTACGTGCTACAATGCATTCACAACTCCAAAGTCCACAGATACGATTGACAAAACACAAGCAAACACAGAAGCTGTAGCAAGAGTTGGGATTGAGTTAGCCAACACAGACCCGGATATTTCTGGTTTCATCCAGCCCTATCCGGACAAACTGCTGTGGTGTTAGTGTGCAAAGCACCCAGGAAAGCAGAGTCAACTTGGTTTTGGAGAAAAGCAAAGTCTTTTTCTTGGGCAAGTGGATTCAATGTCATGTTTACAAACACAAATATCATTTGTAACCTGGTTTCTGCAGGTTTTTACTCAGAAAACATGAACGTATACCTGTTATGTCTTCATGCGAAACCATTTAGCACGTGCCAACAGAAAAACAAAATGTTACATGCTACAATGCATTCACAACTCTAAAGTCCACAGATACTATCGAGAAAACACAAGCAAACACAAAAGCTGTATCAAAAGCTGGCATTGAGTTAGCCACCACAGAACCGGATGTCTCTGGTTTCATCCAGCCCTATCCAGACAAACTTTTGTGGAGTTTGTGTGCAAAGCACCCAGGAAAGCAGAGTTAACCTGGGTTTGGAGAAAAGCAAAGTCTTTTTCTTGGGCAAGTGGATTCAATATCATGTTTACAAACGCAAATATCATTTTTAACCTGGTTTGTGCAGGTTTTTACACAGAAAACACGAATGTGTACCTGCTGTGTCTCCATGTGAAACCAATTAGCGTTTGACAACAGAAAACAAAATGTTACATGCTACAAAGCATTCACAACTCTAAAGTCCGCAGATACTATCAAGAAAACACAAGTAAACGGAGAAACTGTAGCAAGAGCTGGCACTGAGTTAGCCACCACAGAACAGGATATTTCTGGTTTCATCCAGCCCTATCCGGACAAACTGGTGTGGATTTGGTGTGCAAAGCACCCAGAAAAGCAGAGTCAACCTGGGTTTGGAGAAAAGCAAAGTCGTTTTATTCTTTAAGGGGATTCAATGTCATGTTTACAAACACAAATATCATTTGTAACCTGGTTTCTGCAGCTTTTTACTCAGAAAACACGAATGTGTACCTGATGAGTCTCCATGTGAAACCTATTACCCTTTGCCAACAGAAAAACAAAATGTTACATGCTACAATGCATTCACAACTCTAAATTCCACAGATGCTATCGAGAAAACACAAGCCCACACAGAAGCTGTAGTAAGAGCTGGGATTGAGCTAGCCACCACAGAACCGGATATTTCCGGTTTCATCCAGCCCTATCCGGACAAACTGGTGTGGAGTTGGTGTGCAAAGCACCCAGAAAAGCAGAGTCAACCTGGGTTTGGAGAAAAGCAAAGTCTTTTTCTTGGGCAAGTGGATTCAATGTCATGTTTACAAACAAAAATATCATTTTTGACCTGGTTTCTGAAGCTTTGACTTAGAAAATACGAATGTGTACCTGTTGTGTCTCCATGTGAAACCAATTAGCGTTTGCCAACAGAAAACACAATGCTACGTGCTACAATGCATTCACAACTCCAAAGTCCACAGATACGATCGACAAAACACAAGCACACACAGAAGCTGTAGCAAGAGCTGGGATTGAGATAACCATCACAGAACCGGATATGTCTGGTTTCATCCAGCCCGATCCGGACAAACTGGTGTGGAATTGCTGTGCAAAGCACCCAGAAAAGCAGAGTCAACCTGGTTTTGGAGAAATGCAAAGTCTTTTTCTTGGGCAAGTGGATTCAATGTCATGTTTACAAACACAAATATCATTTGTAACCTGGTTTCTGCAGGTTTTTACACAGAAAACACGAATGTGTACCTGCTGTGTCTCCATGTGAAACCAATTAGCGTTTGACAACAGAAAACAAAATGTTACATGCTACAAAGCATTCACAACTCTAAAGTCCGCAGATACTATCAAGAAAACACAAGTAAACGCAGAAAGTGTAGCAAGAGCTGGCACTGAGTTAGCCACCACAGAACAGGATATTTCTGGTTTCATCCAGCCCTATCCGGACAAACTGGTGTGGAGCTGGTGTGCAAAGCACCCAGAAAAGCAGATCAACCTGGTTTTGGAGAAAAGCAGTCGTTTCCTTGGGCAAGTGGATTCAATGTCATGTTTACAAACACAAATATCATTTGTAACCTGGTTTCTGCAGGTTTTTACTCAGAAAACACAAATATGTACCTGTTGTGTCTCCATATGAAACCAATTATCATTTGCCAAGAGAAAAACAAAATGTTATATGCTACAATGCATTCACAACTCTAAAGTCCACAGATACTATCGAGAAAACACAAGCAAACACAGAAGCTGTAGCAAGGGCTGGGATTGAGTTAGCCACCTCAGAACCGGATATATTTGGTTTCAGCCTGTGCTATCTGGAAAAACTGATGGGCAATTGGTGTGCAAAGCACCCAGAAAAGCAGAGTCAACCCGGTTTTGGAGAAAAGCAAAGTCTTTTTCTTGGGCAAGTAGATGCAATGTCATGCTTACAAACACAAATATCATTTGTAACCTGGTTTCTGCAGCTTTTTCCTCAGAAAACACGAATGTGTACCTGTTGTGTCTCCATGTGAAACCTATTAGCGTTTGCCAACAGAAAAACAAAATGTTACATGCTACAATGCATTCAAAAATTTAAAGTCCACAGATACTATCGAGAAAACACAAGCAAACACAGAAGGTGTATCAAGAGCTGGTATTGAGTTAGCCCCCACAGAACCGGATATTTCTGGTTTCATCCAGCCCTATCCAGACAAACTGGTGTGGATTTGGTGTGCACAGCACCCAGAAAAGCAGAGTCAACCTGGTTTTGTAGAAATGCAAAGTTTTTTTCTTGGGCAAGTGGATTCAATGTCATGTTTAAAAACACAAATATCATTTGTAACCTGGTTTGTGCAGGTTTTTACTCAGAAAACACGAATGTGTACCTGTTGTGTATCCATGTGAAACTTATTAGCGTTTACCAACAGAAAAACAAAATTTTACATGCTACAATGCATTCAAAAATTTAAAGTCCACAGATACTATCGAGAAAACACAAGCAAACACAGAAGGTGTAGCAAGAGCTGGTATAGAGTTAGCCCCCACAGAACCCAATATTTCTGGTTTCATCCAGCCCTATCCGGACAAACTGGTGTGGATTTGGTGTGCACAGCACCCAGAAAAGCAGAGTCAACCTGGTTTTGTAGAAATGCAAAGTCTTTTTCTTGGGCAAGTGGATTCAATGTCATGTTTACAAACACAAATATCATTTGTAACCTGGTTTCTGCAGGTTTTTACTCAGAAAACACGAATGTGTACCTGTTGTGTCTCTATGTGAAACCAATTAGCATTTGCCAACAGAAAAACAAAATGTTACATGCTACAATGCATTCACAACTCTAAAGTCCACAGATACTATCGACAAAACAGAAGCACACTCAGAAGCTTTAGCAAGAGCTGGGATTGAGCTAGCCACCACAGAACCGGATATTTCTGGTTTCATCCAGCCCTATCTGGAAAAACTGGTGTGGAGTGGGTGTGCAAAGCACCCAGAAAAGCAGAGTCAACCTGGGTTTGGAGAAAAGCAAAGTTTTTTTCTTGGGCAAGTGGATTCAATGTCATGTTTACAATCACAAATATCATTTGTAACCTGGTTTCTGCAGCTTTTTACTCAGAAAACACGAATGTGTACCTGTTGTTTCTCCATGTGAAACCAATTAGCGTTTGCCAACAGAAAACAAAATGTTACATGCTACAATGCATTCACAACTCTAAAGTCCACAGATACTATCGAGAAAACACAAGCAAACACAGAAGGTGTAGCAAGAGCTGGTATTGAGTTAGCCCCCACAGAACCGGATATTTCTTGTTTCATCTAGCCCTATCTGAACAAACTGCTGTGAAATTTGTGTGCAAAGGACCCAGAAAAGCAGTGTCAACCTGGTTTGGAGAAAAGCAAAGTCTTTTTCTTGGGCAAGTGGATTCAATGTCATGTTTACAAACACAAATAGCATTTGTAACCTGGTTTCTGCAGCTCTTTACTCAGAAAACTGGAAAGTGTACCTGTTGTTTCTCCATGTGAAACCAATTAGCATTTGCCAAAAGAAAAAAAAAAATGTTACATGCTACAATGCATTCACAACTCTAAAGTCCACATATACTATCGAGAAAGCACAAGCAAACGCAGAAGCTGTAGCAAGAGCTGGGATTGAGTTAGCCCCTAAGAACCGGATATTTCTAGTTTCATCCAACACTGTCTGGACAAACGGGTGTGGAATTGGTGAGCAAAGCACCCAGAAAAGCAGAGTCAACCTGGTTTTGGAGAAAAGCAAAGTCTTTTTTTTGGGCAGGTGGATTCGATGTCATGTTTACAAGCACAAATATCATTTTTAACCTGGTTTCTGCAGGTTATTCCTCAGAAAACACGAATGTGTACCTGTTGTGTCTCCACGTGAAACCAATTAGCGTTTGCCAACAGAAAAACAAAAAGTTACATGCTACAATGCATTCACAACTCTAAAGTCCATAGATACTATCCAGAAAACACAAGCAAACACAGAAGCTCTAGCAAGAGCTGGGATTGAGATAACCACCACAGAACCGGATATTTCTGTTTTCATCCATCCCGATCCGGACAAATTGGTGTGGAATTGCTGTGCAAAGCACCCAGAAAAGCAGAGTCAACCTGGTTTTGGAGAAAAGCAAAGTCTTTTTCTTGGGCAAGTAGATGCAATGTCATGTTTACAAACACAAATAACATTTGTAACCTGGTTACTGCAATTTTTTACTCAGAAAACACAAATGTGTACCTGTTGTGTCTGCATGTGAAACCTATTAGCGTTTGCCAACAGAAAAACAAAATGTACATACTACAGTGCATTTACAACTCTAAAGTCCCCAGATACTATCGACAAACCACAATAAACACAGAAACTGTAGCATTGCTGGGATTCAGTTAGCCACCTCAGAACCGGATATTTCTGGGTTCATCCAGCACTCTCCGGACAAACTGGTGTGGAGTTGGTGTGCAAAGCACCCAGAAAAGCAGATCAAACTGGTTTTGAAGAAAAGCAGTCGTTTTCTTGGGCAAGTGGATTCATGTCATGTTTACAAACACAAATATCATTTGTAACCTGGTTTCTGCAGGTTATTCCTCAGAAAACACGAATGTGTACCTGTTGTGTCTTCATGTGAAACCAATTAGCGTTTGCCAACAGAAAAACAAAATGTACATACTACAGTGCATTTACAACTCTAAAGTCCCCAGATACTATCGACAAACCACAATAAACACAGAAACTGTAGCATTGCTGGGACTCAGTTAGCCGCCTCAGAACCGGATATTTCTGGTTTCATCCAGCCCTATCCGGACAAACTGGTGTGGAATTTGTGTGCACAGCACCCAGAAAAGCAGAGTCAACCTGGTTTTGTAGAAATGCAAAGTCTTTTTCTTGGGCAAGTGGATTCAATGTCATGTTTACAAACACAAATATCATGTTCAACCTGGTTTCTGCAGGTTTTTACTCAGAAAACACGCATGTGTACCAGTTGTGTCTCCATGTGAAACCAGTTAGCGTTTGCCAGCAGAAAACAAAATGTTACATGCTAGAATGCATTCACAACTCTAAAGTCCACAGATACTATCGAGAAAACACCAGCGAACACAGAAGCTGTAGCAAGAGCTTGGATTGAGTAAGCCACCACAGAACCGGATATTTCTGGTTTCATCCAGCCCTATCCGGACAAACTTGTGCGGAGTTTGTGTGCAAAGCACCCAGAAAAGCAGAGTCAGCCTGGTTTTGGAGAAAAGCAAAGTCTTTTTCTTGGGCAAGTGGATTCAATGTCATGTTTACAAACACAAATATCATTTGTAACCTGGTTTCTGCAGCTTTTTACTCAGAAAACAGGAAAGTTTACCTGTTGTTTCTCCATGTGAAACCAATTAGCGTTTGCCAACAGAAAAACAAAATGTACATACTACAGTGCATTTACAACTCTAAAGTCCCCAGATACTATCGAGAAAACACAAGCAAACACAGAAGATGTAGCAAGAGCTGAGATTGATTTAGCCACAACAGAACCAGATATTTCTGGTTTCATCCAGCCCTATCCGGAAAAACTGGTGTGTAATTGGTGTGCAAAGCACCCAGAAAAGCAGAGTCAACCTGGGTTTGGAGAAAAGCAAAGTCTTTTTCTTGGGCAAGTGGATTCAATGTCATGTTTACAAACACAAATATCATTTGTAACCTGGTTTCTGCAGGTTTTTACTCAGAAAACACGAATGTGTACCTGTTGTGTCTCCATGTGAAACCAATTAGCGTTTGCCAACAGAAAAACAAAATGTTACATGCTACAATGCATTCACACTGTAAAGTCCATAGATACTATCCAGAATACACAAGCACACACAGAAGCTGTAGCAAGAGCTGGGATTGAGTAAGCCACCACAGAACCGGATATTTCTTCTTCGATCCAGACCTACCCGGGCAAACTGGTGTGGAGTTGGTGTGCAAAGCACCCATAAAAGCAGAGTCAACCCGGTTTTGGAGAAAAGAAAGTCTTTTTCTTGGGCAAGTGGATTCAATGTCATGTTTACTAACACAAATATGATTTGTAACCTGGTTTCTGCAGGTTTTTACTCAGAAAACACGAAATTGTACCTGTTGTTTCTCCATGTGAAACCAATTAGCGTTTGCCAACAGAAAAACAAAATGTTACACGCTACAATGCATTCACAACTCTAAAGTCCACAGATACTATGGACAAACCACAATAAACACAGAAACTGTAGCATTGCTGGGATTCAGTTAGCCACCTCAGAACCGGATATTTCCGGGTTCATCCAGCACTGTCCGGAAAAACTGGTGTGGAGCTGGTGTGCAAAGCACCCAGAAAAGCAGATCAACCTAGTTTTGAAGAAAAGCAGTCGTTTTCTTGGGCAAGTGGATTCAATGTCATGTTTACAAACACAAATATCATTTGTAACCTGGTTTCTGCAGGTTTTTACTCAGAAAACACAAATATGTACCTGTTGTGTCTCCATGTGAAACCAATTATCATTTGCCAACAGAAAAACAAAATGTTACATGCTACAATGCATTCACAACTCTAAACTCCACAGATACTATCGAGAAAACACAGGCAAACACAGAAGCTGTAGCAAGAGCTGGGATTGAGTTAGCCACCTCAGAACCGGATATATTTGGTTTCAGCCTGTGCTATCTGGACAAACTGATGGGCAATTGGTGTGCAAAGCACCCAGAAAAGCAGAGTCAACCCGGTTTTGGAGAAAAGCAAAGTCTTTTTCTTGGGCAAGTGGATTCAATGTCATGTTTACAAACACAAATATCATTTGTAACCTGGTTTCTGCAGCTTTTTACTCAGAAAACACAAATGTGTACCTATTGTGTCTCCATGTGAAACCAATTAGTGTTTGCCAACAGAAAAACAAAATGTTACATCCTACAATGCATTCAAAAATCTAAAGTCCACAGATACTATCGAGAAAACACAAGCACACACAGAAGCTGTAGCAAGAACTGGGATTGAGATAGCCACCTCAGAACCGGATATTTCTGCTTCCATCCAGATCTATCCGGACAAACTGGAGTGGAGTTGGTGTGCAAAGCACCCAGAAAAGCAGAGTCAACCCGGTTTTGGAGAAAAGCAAAGTCTTTTTCTTGGGCAAGTGGATTCAATGTCATGTTTACAAACACAAATATCATTTGTAACCTGGTTTCTGCAGTTTTTTCCTCAGAAAACACGAATGTGTACCTGTTGTGTCTCCATGTGAAGCCAATTAGCGTTTGCCAACAGAAAACAAAATGTTACATGCTACAATGCATTCAAAAATCTAAAGTCCACAGATGTTATCGAGAAAACACAAGCACACAGAGAAGCTGTAGCAAGAGCTTTGATTAAGTTAGCCACCACAGAACCCAATATTTCTGGTTTCAGCCAGCGCTATCCGGACAAACTAATGTACAATTGGTGTGCAAAGCACCCAGAAAAGCAGAATTAACCCAGTTTTGGAGAAAAGCAAAGTCTTTTTCTGGGCAAGTGGATTCAATGTCATGTTTACAAACACAAATATCATTTGTAACCTGGTTTCTGCAGGGTTTTACTCAGAAAACACAAATGTGTACGTGCTGTGTCTCCAGGGGAAACCAATTAGCTTATGCCAACAGAAAAACAAAATGTACATGCTACAGTGAATTTACAACTCTAAAGTCCACATACACTATCGGGAAAACACAAGCAAACACAGAAGCTGTAGCAAGAGCTGAGATTGAGTTAGCCACCACAGAACCAGATATTTCTGGTTTCATCCAGCCCTATCCGGAAAAACTGGTGTGTAATTGGTGTGCAAAGCACCCAGAAAGGCAGAGTCAAACCAGTTTTTGAGAAAAGCAAAGTCTTTTTCTTGGGCAAGTGGATTCAATGTCATGTTTACAAACACAAATATCATTTTTGACCTGGTTTCTGCAGCTTTTTACTCAGAAAACATGAATGTGTACCTGTTGTGTCTCCATGTGAAACCAATTAGCGTTTGCCAACAGAAAACAAAATGTTACATGCTACAATGCATTTACAACTCTAAAGTCCACAGATACTTTCGAGAAAGCACAAGCAAACGCAGAAGCTGTAGCAAGAGCTGGGATTGAGTTAGCCAACAAAGAACCGGATATTTCCAGTTTCATCCAACACTGTCTGGACAAACGGGTGTGGATTTTGGTGTGCAAAGCATCCAGAAAAGCAGAGTCAACCTGGGTTTGGAGAAAAGCAAAGTCTTTTTCTTGGGCAAGTGGATTCAATCTCATGTTTACAAACACAAATATCATTTGTAACCTGGTTTCTGCCTGTTTTACCTGTTGTGTCTTCATGTGAAACCAATTAGCGTTTGAAAACAGAAAAACAAAATGTTACATGCTACAATGCATTCAAAAATCTAAAGTCCACAGATGCTATCGAGAAAACACAAGCACACACAGAAGCTGTAGCAAGAGCTGGGATTGAGATAGCCACCTCAGAACCGGATATTTCTGCTTCCATCCAGACCTATCCGGGCAAACGGTGTGGAGTTGGTGTGCAAAGCACCCATAAAAGCAGAGTCAACCCGGTTTTGGGAAAAGCAAATTCTTTTTCTTGGGCAAGTGGATTCAATGTCATGTTTACAAACACAAATATCATTTGTAACCTGGTTTCTGCAGCTTTTACTCAGAAAACACGAATGTGTACCTGTTGTGTCTCCACGTGAAACCTATTAGCATTTGCCAACAGAAAAACAAAATGTTACATGCTACAATGCATTCAAAAATTTAAAGTCCACAGATACTATCCAGAAAACACAAGCACACACAGAAGCTCTAGCAAGAGCTGAGATTGAGTAAGCCACCACAGAACCGGATATGTCTGGTTTCATCCAGCCCGATCCGGACAAACTGGTGTGAAATTGCTCTGCCAAGCACCCAGAAAAGCAGAGTCAACCTGGTTTTGGAGAAAAGCAAAGTCTTTTTCTTGGGCAAGTAGATGCAATGTCATGTTTACAAACACAAATAACATTTGTAACCTGGTTACTGCAATTTTTTACTCAGAAAACACAAATGTGTACCTGTTGTGTCTGCATGTGAAACCTATTAGCGTTTGCCAACAGAAAAACAAAATGTACATACTACAGTGCATTTACAACTCTAAAGTCCCCAGATACTATCGACAAACCACAATAAACACAGAAACTGTAGCATTGCTGGGATTCAGTTAGCCACCTCAGAACCGGATATTTCTGGGTTCATCCAGCACTCTCCGGACAAACTGGTGTGGAGTTGGTGTGCAAAGCACCCAGAAAAGCAGATCAAACTGGTTTTGAAGAAAAGCAGTCGTTTTCTTGGGCAAGTGGATTCATGTCATGTTTACAAACACAAATATCATTTGTAACCTGGTTTCTGCAGGTTATTCCTCAGAAAACACGAATGTGTACCTGTTGTGTCTTCATGTGAAACCAATTAGCGTTTGCCAACAGAAAAACAAAATGTACATACTACAGTGCATTTACAACTCTAAAGTCCCCAGATACTATCGACAAACCACAATAAACACAGAAACTGTAGCATTGCTGGGACTCAGTTAGCCGCCTCAGAACCGGATATTTCTGGTTTCATCCAGCCCTATCCGGACAAACTGGTGTGGAATTTGTGTGCACAGCACCCAGAAAAGCAGAGTCAACCTGGTTTTGTAGAAATGCAAAGTCTTTTTCTTGGGCAAGTGGATTCAATGTCATGTTTACAAACACAAATATCATGTTCAACCTGGTTTCTGCAGGTTTTTACTCAGAAAACACGCATGTGTACCAGTTGTGTCTCCATGTGAAACCAGTTAGCGTTTGCCAGCAGAAAACAAAATGTTACATGCTAGAATGCATTCACAACTCTAAAGTCCACAGATACTATCGAGAAAACACCAGCGAACACAGAAGCTGTAGCAAGAGCTTGGATTGAGTAAGCCACCACAGAACCGGATATTTCTGGTTTCATCCAGCCCTATCCGGACAAACTTGTGCGGAGTTTGTGTGCAAAGCACCCAGAAAAGCAGAGTCAGCCTGGTTTTGGAGAAAAGCAAAGTCTTTTTCTTGGGCAAGTGGATTCAATGTCATGTTTACAAACACAAATATCATTTGTAACCTGGTTTCTGCAGCTTTTTACTCAGAAAACAGGAAAGTTTACCTGTTGTTTCTCCATGTGAAACCAATTAGCGTTTGCCAACAGAAAAACAAAATGTACATACTACAGTGCATTTACAACTCTAAAGTCCCCAGATACTATCGAGAAAACACAAGCAAACACAGAAGATGTAGCAAGAGCTGAGATTGATTTAGCCACAACAGAACCAGATATTTCTGGTTTCATCCAGCCCTATCCGGAAAAACTGGTGTGTAATTGGTGTGCAAAGCACCCAGAAAAGCAGAGTCAACCTGGGTTTGGAGAAAAGCAAAGTCTTTTTCTTGGGCAAGTGGATTCAATGTCATGTTTACAAACACAAATATCATTTGTAACCTGGTTTCTGCAGGTTTTTACTCAGAAAACACGAATGTGTACCTGTTGTGTCTCCATGTGAAACCAATTAGCGTTTGCCAACAGAAAAACAAAATGTTACATGCTACAATGCATTCACACTGTAAAGTCCATAGATACTATCCAGAATACACAAGCACACACAGAAGCTGTAGCAAGAGCTGGGATTGAGTAAGCCACCACAGAACCGGATATTTCTTCTTCGATCCAGACCTACCCGGGCAAACTGGTGTGGAGTTGGTGTGCAAAGCACCCATAAAAGCAGAGTCAACCCGGTTTTGGAGAAAAGAAAGTCTTTTTCTTGGGCAAGTGGATTCAATGTCATGTTTACTAACACAAATATGATTTGTAACCTGGTTTCTGCAGGTTTTTACTCAGAAAACACGAAATTGTACCTGTTGTTTCTCCATGTGAAACCAATTAGCGTTTGCCAACAGAAAAACAAAATGTTACACGCTACAATGCATTCACAACTCTAAAGTCCACAGATACTATGGACAAACCACAATAAACACAGAAACTGTAGCATTGCTGGGATTCAGTTAGCCACCTCAGAACCGGATATTTCCGGGTTCATCCAGCACTGTCCGGAAAAACTGGTGTGGAGCTGGTGTGCAAAGCACCCAGAAAAGCAGATCAACCTAGTTTTGAAGAAAAGCAGTCGTTTTCTTGGGCAAGTGGATTCAATGTCATGTTTACAAACACAAATATCATTTGTAACCTGGTTTCTGCAGGTTTTTACTCAGAAAACACAAATATGTACCTGTTGTGTCTCCATGTGAAACCAATTATCATTTGCCAACAGAAAAACAAAATGTTACATGCTACAATGCATTCACAACTCTAAACTCCACAGATACTATCGAGAAAACACAGGCAAACACAGAAGCTGTAGCAAGAGCTGGGATTGAGTTAGCCACCTCAGAACCGGATATATTTGGTTTCAGCCTGTGCTATCTGGACAAACTGATGGGCAATTGGTGTGCAAAGCACCCAGAAAAGCAGAGTCAACCCGGTTTTGGAGAAAAGCAAAGTCTTTTTCTTGGGCAAGTGGATTCAATGTCATGTTTACAAACACAAATATCATTTGTAACCTGGTTTCTGCAGCTTTTTACTCAGAAAACACAAATGTGTACCTATTGTGTCTCCATGTGAAACCAATTAGTGTTTGCCAACAGAAAAACAAAATGTTACATCCTACAATGCATTCAAAAATCTAAAGTCCACAGATACTATCGAGAAAACACAAGCACACACAGAAGCTGTAGCAAGAACTGGGATTGAGATAGCCACCTCAGAACCGGATATTTCTGCTTCCATCCAGATCTATCCGGACAAACTGGAGTGGAGTTGGTGTGCAAAGCACCCAGAAAAGCAGAGTCAACCCGGTTTTGGAGAAAAGCAAAGTCTTTTTCTTGGGCAAGTGGATTCAATGTCATGTTTACAAACACAAATATCATTTGTAACCTGGTTTCTGCAGTTTTTTCCTCAGAAAACACGAATGTGTACCTGTTGTGTCTCCATGTGAAGCCAATTAGCGTTTGCCAACAGAAAACAAAATGTTACATGCTACAATGCATTCAAAAATCTAAAGTCCACAGATGTTATCGAGAAAACACAAGCACACAGAGAAGCTGTAGCAAGAGCTTTGATTAAGTTAGCCACCACAGAACCCAATATTTCTGGTTTCAGCCAGCGCTATCCGGACAAACTAATGTACAATTGGTGTGCAAAGCACCCAGAAAAGCAGAATTAACCCAGTTTTGGAGAAAAGCAAAGTCTTTTTCTGGGCAAGTGGATTCAATGTCATGTTTACAAACACAAATATCATTTGTAACCTGGTTTCTGCAGGGTTTTACTCAGAAAACACAAATGTGTACGTGCTGTGTCTCCAGGGGAAACCAATTAGCTTATGCCAACAGAAAAACAAAATGTACATGCTACAGTGAATTTACAACTCTAAAGTCCACATACACTATCGGGAAAACACAAGCAAACACAGAAGCTGTAGCAAGAGCTGAGATTGAGTTAGCCACCACAGAACCAGATATTTCTGGTTTCATCCAGCCCTATCCGGAAAAACTGGTGTGTAATTGGTGTGCAAAGCACCCAGAAAGGCAGAGTCAAACCAGTTTTTGAGAAAAGCAAAGTCTTTTTCTTGGGCAAGTGGATTCAATGTCATGTTTACAAACACAAATATCATTTTTGACCTGGTTTCTGCAGCTTTTTACTCAGAAAACATGAATGTGTACCTGTTGTGTCTCCATGTGAAACCAATTAGCGTTTGCCAACAGAAAACAAAATGTTACATGCTACAATGCATTTACAACTCTAAAGTCCACAGATACTTTCGAGAAAGCACAAGCAAACGCAGAAGCTGTAGCAAGAGCTGGGATTGAGTTAGCCAACAAAGAACCGGATATTTCCAGTTTCATCCAACACTGTCTGGACAAACGGGTGTGGATTTTGGTGTGCAAAGCATCCAGAAAAGCAGAGTCAACCTGGGTTTGGAGAAAAGCAAAGTCTTTTTCTTGGGCAAGTGGATTCAATCTCATGTTTACAAACACAAATATCATTTGTAACCTGGTTTCTGCCTGTTTTACCTGTTGTGTCTTCATGTGAAACCAATTAGCGTTTGAAAACAGAAAAACAAAATGTTACATGCTACAATGCATTCAAAAATCTAAAGTCCACAGATGCTATCGAGAAAACACAAGCACACACAGAAGCTGTAGCAAGAGCTGGGATTGAGATAGCCACCTCAGAACCGGATATTTCTGCTTCCATCCAGACCTATCCGGGCAAACGGTGTGGAGTTGGTGTGCAAAGCACCCATAAAAGCAGAGTCAACCCGGTTTTGGGAAAAGCAAATTCTTTTTCTTGGGCAAGTGGATTCAATGTCATGTTTACAAACACAAATATCATTTGTAACCTGGTTTCTGCAGCTTTTACTCAGAAAACACGAATGTGTACCTGTTGTGTCTCCACGTGAAACCTATTAGCATTTGCCAACAGAAAAACAAAATGTTACATGCTACAATGCATTCAAAAATTTAAAGTCCACAGATACTATCCAGAAAACACAAGCACACACAGAAGCTCTAGCAAGAGCTGAGATTGAGTAAGCCACCACAGAACCGGATATGTCTGGTTTCATCCAGCCCGATCCGGACAAACTGGTGTGAAATTGCTCTGCCAAGCACCCAGAAAAGCAGAGTCAACCTGGTTTTGGAGAAAAGCAAAGTCTTTTTCTTGGGCAAGTAGATGCAATGTCATGTTTACAAACACAAATAACATTTGTAACCTGGTTACTGCAATTTTTTACTCAGAAAACACAAATGTGTACCTGTTGTGTCTGCATGTGAAACCTATTAGCGTTTGCCAACAGAAAAACAAAATGTACATACTACAGTGCATTTACAACTCTAAAGTCCCCAGATACTATCGACAAACCACAATAAACACAGAAACTGTAGCATTGCTGGGATTCAGTTAGCCACCTCAGAACCGGATATTTCTGGGTTCATCCAGCACTCTCCGGACAAACTGGTGTGGAGTTGGTGTGCAAAGCACCCAGAAAAGCAGATCAAACTGGTTTTGAAGAAAAGCAGTCGTTTTCTTGGGCAAGTGGATTCATGTCATGTTTACAAACACAAATATCATTTGTAACCTGGTTTCTGCAGGTTATTCCTCAGAAAACACGAATGTGTACCTGTTGTGTCTTCATGTGAAACCAATTAGCGTTTGCCAACAGAAAAACAAAATGTACATACTACAGTGCATTTACAACTCTAAAGTCCCCAGATACTATCGACAAACCACAATAAACACAGAAACTGTAGCATTGCTGGGACTCAGTTAGCCGCCTCAGAACCGGATATTTCTGGTTTCATCCAGCCCTATCCGGACAAACTGGTGTGGAATTTGTGTGCACAGCACCCAGAAAAGCAGAGTCAACCTGGTTTTGTAGAAATGCAAAGTCTTTTTCTTGGGCAAGTGGATTCAATGTCATGTTTACAAACACAAATATCATGTTCAACCTGGTTTCTGCAGGTTTTTACTCAGAAAACACGCATGTGTACCAGTTGTGTCTCCATGTGAAACCAGTTAGCGTTTGCCAGCAGAAAACAAAATGTTACATGCTAGAATGCATTCACAACTCTAAAGTCCACAGATACTATCGAGAAAACACCAGCGAACACAGAAGCTGTAGCAAGAGCTTGGATTGAGTAAGCCACCACAGAACCGGATATTTCTGGTTTCATCCAGCCCTATCCGGACAAACTTGTGCGGAGTTTGTGTGCAAAGCACCCAGAAAAGCAGAGTCAGCCTGGTTTTGGAGAAAAGCAAAGTCTTTTTCTTGGGCAAGTGGATTCAATGTCATGTTTACAAACACAAATATCATATGTAACCTGGTTTCTGCAGCTTTTTACTCAGAAAACAGGAAAGTTTACCTGTTGTTTCTCCATGTGAAACCAATTAGCGTTTGCCAACAGAAAAACAAAATGTACATACTACAGTGCATTTACAACTCTAAAGTCCCCAGATACTATCGAGAAAACACAAGCAAACACAGAAGATGTAGCAAGAGCTGAGATTGATTTAGCCACAACAGAACCAGATATTTCTGGTTTCATCCAGCCCTATCCGGAAAAACTGGTGTGTAATTGGTGTGCAAAGCACCCAGAAAAGCAGAGTCAACCTGGGTGTGGAGAAAAGCAAAGTCTTTTTCTTGGGCAAGTGGATTCAATGTCATGTTTACAAACACAAATATCATTTGTAACCTGGTTTCTGCAGGTTTTTACTCAGAAAACACGAATGTGTACCTGTTGTGTCTCCATGTGAAACCAATTAGCGTTTGCCAACAGAAAAACAAAATGTTACATGCTACAATGCATTCACACTGTAAAGTCCATAGATACTATCCAGAATACACAAGCACACACAGAAGCTGTAGCAAGAGCTGGGATTGAGTAAGCCACCACAGAACCGGATATTTCTTCTTCCATCCAGACCTACCCGGGCAAACTGGTGTGGAGTTGGTGTGCAAAGCACCCATAAAAGCAGAGTCAACCCGGTTTTGGAGAAAAGAAAGTCTTTTTCTTGGGCAAGTGGATTCAATGTCATGTTTACTAACACAAATATGATTTGTAACCTGGTTTCTGCAGGTTTTTACTCAGAAAACACGAAATTGTACCTGTTGTTTCTCCATGTGAAACCAATTAGCGTTTGCCAACAGAAAAACAAAAGGTTACACGCTACAATGCATTCACAACTCTAAAGTCCACAGATACTATGGACAAACCACAATAAACACAGAAACTGTAGCATTGCTGGGATTCAGTTAGCCACCTCAGAACCGGATATATTTGGTTTCAGCCTGTGCTATCTGGACAAACTGATGGGCAATTGGTGTGCAAAGCACCCAGAAAAGCAGAGTCAACCCGGTTTTGGAGAAAAGCAAAGTCTTTTTCTTGGGCAAGTGGATTCAATGTCATGTTTACAAACACAAATATCATTTGTAACCTGGTTTCTGCAGCTTTTTACTCAGAAAACACAAATGTGTACCTATTGTGTCTCCATGTGAAACCAATTAGTGTTTGCCAACAGAAAAACAAAATGTTACATCCTACAATGCATTCAAAAATCTAAAGTCCACAGATACTATCGAGAAAACACAAGCACACACAGAAGCTGTAGCAAGAACTGGGATTGAGATAGCCACCTCAGAACCGGATATTTCTGCTTCCATCCAGATCTATCCGGACAAACTGGAGTGGAGTTGGTGTGCAAAGCACCCAGAAAAGCAGAGTCAACCCGGTTTTGGAGAAAAGCAAAGTCTTTTTCTTGGGCAAGTGGATTCAATGTCATGTTTACAAACACAAATATCATTTGTAACCTGGTTTCTGCAGTTTTTTCCTCAGAAAACACGAATGTGTACCTGTTGTGTCTCCATGTGAAGCCAATTAGCGTTTGCCAACAGAAAACAAAATGTTACATGCTACAATGCATTCAAAAATCTAAAGTCCACAGATGTTATCGAGAAAACACAAGCACACAGAGAAGCTGTAGCAAGAGCTTTGATTAAGTTAGCCACCACAGAACCCAATATTTCTGGTTTCAGCCAGCGCTATCCGGACAAACTAATGTACAATTGGTGTGCAAAGCACCCAGAAAAGCAGAATTAACCCAGTTTTGGAGAAAAGCAAAGTCTTTTTCTGGGCAAGTGGATTCAATGTCATGTTTACAAACACAAATATCATTTGTAACCTGGTTTCTGCAGGGTTTTACTCAGAAAACACAAATGTGTACGTGCTGTGTCTCCAGGGGAAACCAATTAGCTTATGCCAACAGAAAAACAAAATGTACATGCTACAGTGAATTTACAACTCTAAAGTCCACATACACTATCGGGAAAACACAAGCAAACACAGAAGCTGTAGCAAGAGCTGAGATTGAGTTAGCCACCACAGAACCAGATATTTCTGGTTTCATCCAGCCCTATCCGGAAAAACTGGTGTGTAATTGGTGTGCAAAGCACCCAGAAAGGCAGAGTCAAACCAGTTTTTGAGAAAAGCAAAGTCTTTTTCTTGGGCAAGTGGATTCAATGTCATGTTTACAAACACAAATATCATTTTTGACCTGGTTTCTGCAGCTTTTTACTCAGAAAACATGAATGTGTACCTGTTGTGTCTCCATGTGAAACCAATTAGCGTTTGCCAACAGAAAACAAAATGTTACATGCTACAATGCATTTACAACTCTAAAGTCCACAGATACTTTCGAGAAAGCACAAGCAAACGCAGAAGCTGTAGCAAGAGCTGGGATTGAGTTAGCCAACAAAGAACCGGATATTTCCAGTTTCATCCAACACTGTCTGGACAAACGGGTGTGGATTTTGGTGTGCAAAGCATCCAGAAAAGCAGAGTCAACCTGGGTTTGGAGAAAAGCAAAGTCTTTTTCTTGGGCAAGTGGATTCAATCTCATGTTTACAAACACAAATATCATTTGTAACCTGGTTTCTGCCTGTTTTACCTGTTGTGTCTTCATGTGAAACCAATTAGCGTTTGAAAACAGAAAAACAAAATGTTACATGCTACAATGCATTCAAAAATCTAAAGTCCACAGATGCTATCGAGAAAACACAAGCACACACAGAAGCTGTAGCAAGAGCTGGGATTGAGATAGCCACCTCAGAACCGGATATTTCTGCTTCCATCCAGACCTATCCGGGCAAACGGTGTGGAGTTGGTGTGCAAAGCACCCATAAAAGCAGAGTCAACCCGGTTTTGGGAAAAGCAAATTCTTTTTCTTGGGCAAGTGGATTCAATGTCATGTTTACAAACACAAATATCATTTGTAACCTGGTTTCTGCAGCTTTTACTCAGAAAACACGAATGTGTACCTGTTGTGTCTCCACGTGAAACCTATTAGCATTTGCCAACAGAAAAACAAAATGTTACATGCTACAATGCATTCAAAAATTTAAAGTCCACAGATACTATCCAGAAAACACAAGCACACACAGAAGCTCTAGCAAGAGCTGAGATTGAGTAAGCCACCACAGAACCGGATATGTCTGGTTTCATCCAGCCCGATCCGGACAAACTGGTGTGAAATTGCTCTGCCAAGCACCCAGAAAAGCAGAGTCAACCTGGTTTTGTAGAAACGCAAAGTCTTTTTCTTGGACAAGTGGATTCAAAGTCATATTTACAAACACAAATATCATTTGTAACCTGGTTTCTGCAGGTTTTTACACAGAAAACACGAATGTGTACCTGCTGTGTCTCCATGTGAAACCAATTAGCGTTTGACAACAGAAAACAAAATGGTACATGCTACAAAGCATTCTCAACTCTAAAGTCCACAGATACTATCAAGAAAACACAAGCAAACACAGAAGCTGTAGCAAGAGCTAGCACTGAGTTAGCCACCACAGAACAGGATATTTCGGGTTTCATCCAGCCCTATCCAGACAAAATGGTGTGGAATTGTTGTGCAAAGCACCCAGAAAAGCAGAGTCAACCTGGGTTTGGAGAAAAGCAAAGTCTTTTTCTTGGGCAAGTGGATTCAATGTCATGTTTACAAACACAAATATCATTTGTAACCTGGTTTCTGCGGGTTTTTACTCAGAAAACACGAATGTGTACCTGTTGTGTCTCCATGTGAAACCTATTAGCGTTTACCAAAAGAAAAACAAAATGTTACACGCTACAATGCATTCACAACTCTAAAGTCCACAGATACTATCGACAAAACACAAGCCCACACAGAAGCTGTAGCAAGAGCTGGGATTGAGATAACCACCACAGAACCGGATATGTCTGGTTTCATCCAGCCTGATCCGGACAAACTGTTGTGGAATTGCTGTGCAAAGCACCCAGAAAAGCAGAGTCAACCTGGTTTTGGAGAAAAGCAAAGTCTTTTTCTTGGGCAAGTGGATTCAAAGTCATGTTTACAAACACAAATATCATTTGTAACCTGGTTTCTGCAGGTTTTTACACAGAAAACACGAATGTGTACCTGCTGTTTCTCCATGTGAAACCAATTAGCGTTTGCCAACAGAAAAACAAAATGTTGCATGCTACAATGCATTCACAACTCTAAAGTCCATAGATACTATCCAGAAAACACAAGCAAACACAGAAGCTCTAGCAAGAGCTGGGATTGAAAAGCCACCATAGAACGGGATATTTCTTGTTTCATCCAGCCCTATCCAGCCAAACTGCTGTGGAGTTTGTGTGCAAAGCACCCAAAAAAGCAGAGTCAACCTGGTTTTGGAGAAAAGCAAAGTCTTTTTCTTGGGCAAGTGGATTCAAAGTCAATTTACAAATACAAATATCATTTGTAGCCTGGTTTCTGCATGTTTTTACTCGGAAAACATGAATGTGTACCTGTTGTGTCTTCATGCGAAACCAATTAGCGCTTGCCAACAGAAAAACCAAATGTTACATGCTACAATGCATTTACAACTCTAACGTCCACAGACTATCGACAAAACACAAGCAAACACAGAAGCTGTAGCAAGAGCTGGGATTGAGTTAGCCAACACAGACCCGGATATTTCTGGTTTCATCCAGCCCTATCCGGACAAACTGCTGTGGAGTTAGTGTGCAAAGCACCCAGGAAAGCAGAGTCAACCTGGTTTTGGAGAAAAGCAAAGTCTTTTTCTTGGGCAAGTGGATTCAATGTCATGTTTACAAACACAAATATCATTTGTAACCTGGTTTCTGCAGGTTTTTACTCAGAAAACATGAATGTATTCCTGTTATGTCTTCATGCGAAACCAATTAGCACGTGCCAACAGAAAAACCAAATGTTACATGCTACAATGCATTCACAACTCTAAAGTCCACAGATACTATCGAGAAAACACAAACAAACACTGAAGCTGTATCAAAAGCTGGCATTGAGTTAGCCACCAGAGAACCGGATGTCTCTGGTTTCATCCAGCCCTATCCGGACAAACTGGTGTGGAGTTGGTGTGCAAAGCACCCAGAAAAGCAGAGTCAACCTGGGTTTGGAGAAAAGCAAAGTCTTTTTCTTGGGCAAGTGGATTCAATGTATTGTTTACAAACACAAATATCATTTGTAACCTGGTTTCTGCAGGTTTTTACTCAGAAAACACGAATGTGTACCTGTTGTGTCTCCATGTGAAACCTATTAGCGTTTACCAAAAGAAAAACAAAATGTTACACGCTACAATGCATTCACAACTCTAAAGTCCACAGACTATCGACAAAACACAAGCCCACACAGAAGCTGTAGCAAGAGCTGGGATTGAGATAACCACCACAGAACCGGATATGTCGGGTTTTACCCAGCCCGATCCGGACAAACTGGTGTGGAATTGCTGTGCAAAGCACCCAGAAAAGCAGAGTCAACCTGGTTTTGGAGAAAAGCAAAGTCTTTTTCTTGGGCAAGTGGATTCAAACTCATGTTTACAAACACAAATATCATTTGTAACCTGGTTTCTGCAGGTTTTTACACAGAAAACACGAATGTGTACCTGCTGTGTCTCCATGTGAAACCAATTAGCGTTTGACAACAGAAAACAAAATGGTACATGCTACAATGCATTCACAACTCTAAAGTCCGCAGATACTATCAAGAAAACTCAAGTAAACGCAGAAACTGTAGCAAGAGCTGGCACTGAGTTAGCAACCACAGAACAGGATATTTCTGGTTTCATCCAGCCCTATCCGGACAAACTGGTGTGGATTTGGTGTGCAAAGCACCCAGAAAAGCAGAGTCAACCTGGGTTTGGAGAAAAGCAAAGTCTTTTTCTTGGGCAAGTGGATTCAATGTCATGTTTACAAACACAAATGTCATTTGTAACCTGGTTTCTGCAGCTTTTTACTCAGAAAACACGAATGTGTACCTGTTGAGTCTCCATGTGAAACCTATTACCCTTTTCCAACAGAAAAACAAAATGTTACATGCTACAAAGCATTCACAACTCTAAAGTCCGCAGATACTATCAAGAAAACACAAGTAAACGCAGAAACTGTAGCAAGAGCTGGCACTGAGTTAGCCACCACAGAACACGATATTTCTGGCTTCATCCAGCCCTATCCGGACAAACTAGTGTGGAGTTGGTGTGCAAAGCACCCAGAAAAGCAGAGTCAACCTGGTTTTGGAGAAAAGCAAAGTCTTTTTCTAGGGCAAGTGGATTCAATGTCATGTTTACAAACACAAATGTCATTTGTAACCTGGTTTCTGCAGCTTTTTACTCAGAAAATACGAATGTGTACCTGTTGTGTCTCCATGTGAAACCAATTAGCGTTTGCCAACAGAAAACACAATGCTACGTGCTACAAAGCATTCACAACTCTAAAGTCCACAGATACTATCGACAAAACACAAGCACACACAGAAGCTGTAGGAAGAGCTGGGATTGAGTTAGCCAACACAGACCCGGATATTTCTGGTTTCATCCAGCCCTATCCGGACAAACTGCTGTGGAGTTTGTGTGCAAAGCACCCAGAAAAGCAGAGTCAACCTGGTTTTGGAGAAAAGCAAAGTCTTTTTCTTGAGCAACTGGATTCAATGTCATGTTTACAAACACAAATATCATTTGTAACCTGGTTTCTGCAGTTTTTTCCTCAGAAAACACGAATGTGTACCTGTTGTGTCTCCATGTGAAGCCAATTAGCGTTTGCCAACAGAAAACAAAATGTTACATGCTACAATGCATTCAAAAATCTAAAGTCCACAGATGTTATCGAGAAAACACAAGCACACAGAGAAGCTGTAGCAAGAGCTTTGATTAAGTTAGCTGCCACAGAACCCAATATTTCTGGTTTCAGACAGCGCTATCCGGACAAACTATTGTACAATTGGTGTGCAAAGCACCCAGAAAAGCAGAATTAACCCGGTTTTGGAGAAAAGCAAAGTCTTTTTCTTGGGCAAGTGGATTCAATGTCATGTTTACAAACACAAATATCATTTGTAACCTGGTTTCTGCAGGGTTTTACTCAGAAAACACAAATGTGTACCTGCTGTGTCTCCATGGGAAACCAATTAGCTTATGCCAACAGAAAAACAAAATGTACATGCTACAGTGAATTTACAACTCTAAAGTCCACATATACTATCGAGAAAACACAAGCACACACAGAAGCTGTAGGAAGAGCTGAGATTGAGTTAGCCACCACAGAACCAGATATTTCTGGTTTCATCCAGCCCTATCCGGAAAAACTGGTGTGTAATTGGTGTGCAAAGCACCCAGAAAGGCAGAGTCAAACCAGTTTTTGAGAAAAGCAAAGTCTTTTTCTTGGGCAAGTGGATTCAATGGATTGTTTACAAACACAAATATCATTTTTGACCTGGTTTCTGCAGCTTTTTACTCAGAAAACCTGAATGTGTACCTGTTGTGTCTCCATGTGAAACCAATTAGCGTTTGCCAACAGAAAACAAAATGTTACATGCTACAATGCATTTACAACACTAAAGTCCACAGATACTTTCGAGAATGCACAAGCAAACGCAGAAGCTGTAGCAAGAGCTGGGATTGAGTTAGCCAACTAAGTACCGGATATTTCCAGTTTCATCCAACACTGTCTGGACAAACGGGTGTGGAGTTGGTGTGCAAAGCACCCAGAAAAGCAGAGTCAACCCGGTTTTGGTTAAAAGCAAAGTCTTTTTCTTGGGCAAGTGGATGCAATGTCATGTTTAAAAAAACAAATATCATTTGTAACCTGGTTTCTGCAGCTTTTTACTCAGAAAACACGAATGTGTACCTGTTGTGTGTCCATGTGAAACCTATTAGTGTTTGCCAACAGAAAAACAAAATGTTACATGCTACAATGCATTCACAACTCTAAAGTCCACAGATACTATCGAGAATACACAAGCACACACAGAAGCTGTAGCAAGAGCTGGGATTGAGCTTGCCACCACAGAACTGGATATTTCTAGTTTCATCCAGCCCTATCCGGACAAACTGGTGTGGAGTTGGTGTGCAAAGCACCCAGAAAAGCAGAGTCAACCTGGGTTTGGAGAAAAGCAAAGTCTTTTTCTTGGGCAAGTGGATTCAATGTCATGTTTACAAACACGAATATCATTTTTGACCTGGTTACTGCAGCTTTTACTTAGAAAATACGAATGTGTGCCTGTTGTGTCTCCATGTGAAACCAATTAGCGTTTGCATACAGAAAACACAATGCTACATGCTACAATGCATTCACAACTCCAAAGTCCACAGATACTATCGAGAAAACACAAGCACACACAGAAGCTGTAGCAAGAGCTGGGATTGAGTTAGCCAACACAGATCCGGATGTTTCTGGTTTCATCCAGCGCTATCCAGACAAACTTTTGTGGACTTTGTGTGCAAAGCACGCAGGAAAGCAGAGTCAACCTGGTTTTGGAGAAAAGCAAAGTCTTTTTTTTGGGCAAGTGGATTCAATGTCATGTTTACAAACACAAATATCATTTTTAACCTGGTTTCTGCATGTTTTTACTCAGAAATCATGAATGTGTACCTGTTGTGTCTTCATGCGAAACCAATTAGCGCTTGCCAACAGAAACACACAATGTTACATGCTACAATGCATTCACAACTCTAAAATCCACAGGTACTATCGAGAAAGCACAAGCAAATGCAGAAGCTGTAGCAAGAGCTGGGATTGAGTTAGCCAACTAAGAACCGGATATTTCCAGTTTCATCCAACACTGTCTGGACAAACGGGTGTGGAGTTGGTGTGCAAAGCACCCAGAAAAGCAGAGTCAACCTGGGTTTGGAGAAAAGCAAAGTCTTTTTCTTGGGCAAGTGGATTCAATGTCATGTTTACAAACACAAATATCATTTGTAACCTGGTTTCTGCAGCTTTTTACACAGAAAACTCGAATGTGTACCTGTTGTGTCTCCATGTGAAACCAACTAGCGTTTGACAACAGAAAAACAAAATGTTACATGCTACAAAGCATTCACAACTCTAAAGTCCGCAGATACTATCAAGAAAACACAAGTAAACGCAGAAACTGTAGCAAGAGCTGGCACTGATTTAGCCACCACAGAACAGGATATTTCTGGTTTCATCCAGCCCTATCCGGACAAACTGGTGTGGAGTTGGTGTGCAAAGCACCCAGAAAAGCAGAGTAAACCTAGGTTTGGAGAAAAGCAAAGTCTTTTTCTTGGGCAAGTGGATTCAATGTCATGTTTACAAACACAAATATCATTTGTAACCTGGTTTCTGCATGTTTTTCTAGGAAAACATGAATGCTTACCTGTTGTGTCTTCATGTGAAACCAATTAGCGCTTGCCAACAGAAAAACAAAATGTTACATGCTACAATGCATTCACAACCCTAAAGTCCATAGATACTATCCAGAAAACACAAGCAAACACAGAAACTGTAGCGAGAGCTTGGATTAGTTAGCCACCACAGAACAGGATATTTCTGGTTCACCCAGACGTATCCGGAGAATCTGGTGTGAAGTGGTGTGCAAAGCACCCAGAAAAGCAGAGTCAACCAGGTTTTGGAGAAAAGCAAAATCTTTTTCTTGGGCAAGTGGATGCAATGTCATGTTTAAAAAAACAAATATCATTTGTAACCTGGTTTCTGCAGCTTTTTACTCAGAAAACACGAATGTGTACCTGTTGTGTGTCCATGTGAAACCTATTAGTGTTTGCCAACAGAAAAACAAAATGTTACATGCTACAATGCATTCACAACTCTAAAGTCCACAGATACTAACGAGAATACACAAGCACACACCGAAGCTATAGCAAGAGCTGGGATTGAGCTTGCCACCACAGAACTGGATATTTCTAGTTTCATCCAGCCCTATCCGGACAAACTGGTGTGGTGTTGGTGTGCAAAGCACCCAGAAAAGCAGAGTCAACCTGGGTTTGGAGAAAAGCAAAGTCTTTTTCTTGGGCAAGTGGATTCAATGTCATGTTTACAAACACGAATATCATTTTTGACCTGGTTTCTGCAGCTTTTACTTAGAAAATACGAATGTGTGCCTGTTGTGTCTCCATGTGAAACCAATTAGCGTTTGCATACAGAAAACACAATGCTACATGCTACAATGCATTCACAACTCCAAAGTCCACAGATACTATCGAGAAAACACAAGCAAATACAGAAGCTGTAGCAAGAGCTGGGATTGAGTTAGCCAACACAGATCCGGATGTTTCTGGTTTCATCCAGCCCTATCCGGACAAACTGCTGTGGATTTGGTGTGCAAAGCACCCAGAAAAGCAGATTCAACCTGGTTTTGAAGAAAAGCAGTCTTTTTCTTGGGCAAGGGGATTCAACGTCATGTTTACAAACAAAAATATCATTTGTAACCTGGTTTCTTCAGGTTTTTACTCGGAAAACACGAATGTGTACCTGTTGTGTCTTCATGTGAAACCAATTAGCGCTTGCCAACAGAAAAACAAAATGTTACATGCTACAATGCTTTTACAACTCCAAAGTCCACAGATACTATCGACAAAACACAAGCAAAGACAGAAGCTGTAGCAAGAGCTGGGATGAGTAAGCCACCACAGACCCGGATATTTCTTGTTTCATCCAGCCCTATCCAGACAAACTGGTGTGGATTTGGTGTGCAAAGCACCCAGAAAAGCAGAGTCAATCTGGTTTTGAAGAAAAGCAAAGTCTTTTTCTTGGGCAAGTGGATTCAATGTCATATTTACAAACACAAATATCATTTGTAACCTGGTTACTGCAGCTTTTTACTCAGAAAACACGAATGTGTACCTGTTGTGTCTCCATGTGAAACCAATTAACGTTTGCCAAGTGAAAAACAAAATGTTACATGCTACAATGCATTCGCATCTCTAAAGTCCATAGATACTATCCAGAAAACAGAAGCACACAAAGAAGCTGTAGCAAGAGCTGGGATTGAGCTAGCCACCACAGAACCGGATATTTCTTGTTTCATCCAGCCCAATCCAAACACACTGCTGTGAAGTTTGTGTGCAAAGCACCCAGAAAAGCAGAGTCAACCTGGTTTGGAGAAAAGCAAAGTCTTTGTCTTGGGCAAGTGGATTCAATCTCAAGTTTACAAACACAAATAGCATTTTTAACCACGTTTCTGCAGCTCTTTACTCAGAAAACAGCAAAGTGTACCTGTTGTTTCTCCATGTGAAACCAATTAGCATTTGCCAAAAGAAAAACAAAATGTTACATGCTGCAATGCATTCACAACCCTAAAGTCCACAGATACTATCAAGAAAACACAAGTAAACGCAGAAACTGTAGCAACAGCTGGCACTGAGTTAGCCAACACAGAACAGGATATTTCTGGTTTCATCCAGCCCTATCCTGACAAACTGGTGTGGATTTGGTGTGCAAAGCACCCAGAAAAGCAGAGTCAACCTGGATTTGGAGAAAAGCAAAGTCTTTTTCTTGGGCAAGTGGATTCAATGTCATGGTTACAAACACAAATATCATTTGTAACCTGGTTTCTGCAGCTTTTTACTCAGAAAACATGAATGTGTACCTGTTGTTTCTCCATGTGAAACCAAATACCCTTTGCCAACAGAAAAACAAAATGTTACATGCTACAATGCATTCACAACTCTAAAATCCACAGGTACTATCGAGAAAGCACAAGCAAACGCAGAAGCTGTAGCAAGAGCTGGGATTGAGTTAGCCAACTAAGAACCGGATATTTCCAGTTTCATCCAACACTGTCTGGACAAACGGGTGTGGAGTTGGTGTGCAAAGCACCCAGAAAAGCAGAGTCAACCTGGGTTTGGAGAAAAGCAAAGTCTTTTTCTTGGGCAAGTGGATTCAATGTCATGTTTACAAACACAAATATCATTTTTGACCTGGTTTCTGCAGCTTTTACTTAGAAAATACGAATGTGTACCTGTTGTGTCTCCATGTGAAACCAATTAGCGTTTCCAACAGAAAACACAATGCTACATGCTACAATGCATTCACAAATCCAAAGTCCACAGATACTATCGACAAAACACTAAAGTCCATAGATACTATCGTGAAAACACAAGCAAACACAGAAGCTCTAGCAAGAGCTGGGATTGAGTAAGCCACCACAGAACCGGATATTTCTTGTTTCATCCAGCCCTATCCAGACAAACTGCTGTGGAGTTTGTGTGCAAAGCACCCAGAAAAGCAGAGTCAACCTGGTTTTGGAGAAAAGCAAAATCTTTTTCTTGGGCAAGTGGATTCAATCTCATGTTTACAAACACAAATATCATTTGTAACCTGGTTTCTGCAGGTTTTTACTCAAAAAACATGAATGTGTAGCTGTTGTGTCTTCATGCGAAACCAATTAGCGCTAGCCAACAGAAAAACAAAATGTTACATGCTACAATGCATTTACAAATCTAAAGTCCACAGATACTATCGAGAAAACACAAGCAAACACAGGAGCTGTATCAAAAGCTGGCATTGAGTTAGCCACCACAGAACCGGATGTTTCTGGTTTCATCCAGCCCTATCCGGACAAACTGGTTTGGAGTTGGTGTGCAAAGCACCCAGAAAAGCAGAGTCAACCTGGGTTTGGAGAAAAGCAAAGTCTTTTTTTTGGGCAAGTGGATTCAATGTCATGTTTACAAACACAGATATCATTTGTAACCTGGTTTCTGCAGGTTTTTACTCAGAAAACACGAATGTGTACCTGTTGTGTCTTCATGTTTAAACAATTAGCGTTTGCCAACAGAAAAACAAAATGTTACATGCTACAATGCATTCACAACTCTAAAGTCCATAGATACTATCCAGAAAACACAAGCAAACACAGAAGCTCTAGCAAGAGCTGGGATTGAATAAGCCATCACAGAAGCGGATATTTCTTGTTTCATCTAGCCCTATCTGAACAAACTGCTGTGGAGTTTGTGGGCAAAGCACCCAGAAAAGCAGTGTCAACCTGGTTTGGAGAAAAGCAAAGTCTTTTTCTTGGGCAAGTGGATTCCATGTCATGTTTACAAACACAAATAGCATTTGTAACCTTTTTTTCTACAGCTCTTTACTCAGAAAACTGGAAAGTGTACCTGTTGTTTCTCCATGTGAAACCAATTAGCATTTGCCAACAGAAAAACAAAATGTTACATGCTACAATGCATTCACAACTCTAAAGTCCACAGATACTATCGAGAAAGCACAAGCAAACGCAGAAGCTGTAGCAAGAGCTGGGATTGAGTTAGCCCCCTAAGAACCGGATATTTCTAGTTTCATCCAACACTGTCTGGACAAACGGGTGTGGAATTGGTGAGCAAAGCACCTAGAAAAGCAGAGTCAACCTGGTTTTGGAGAAAAGCAAAGGCTTTTTCTTGGGTAGGTGGATTCGATGTCATGTTTTCAAGCACAAATATCATTTGTAACCTGGTTTCTGCAGGTTATTCCTCAGAAAACACGAATGTGTACCTGTTGTGTCTCCACGTGAAACCAATTAGCGTTTGCCAACAGAAAAACAAAATGTTACATGCTACAATGCATTCACAACTCTAACGTCCATAGATACTATCCAGAAAACACAAGCAAACATAGAAGCTCTAGCAAGAGCTGGGATTGAGATAACCACCACAGAACCGGATATTTCTGGTTTCATCCATCCCGATCCGGACAAACTGGTGTGGAATTGCTGTGCAAAGCACCCAGAAAAGCAGAGTCAACCTGGTTTTGGAGAAAAGCAAAGTCTTTTTCTTGGGCAGGTGGATTCGATGTCATGTTTACAAACACAAATATCATGTTTAACCTCGTCTCTGCATGTTTTACTCAGAAAACATGAATGTGTAGCTGTTGTGTCTTCATGCGAAACCAATTAGCGCTAGCCAACACAAAAACAAAATGTTACATGCTACAATGCATTTACAACTCTAAAGTCCACAGATACTATCGAGAAAACACAAGCAAACACAGAAGCTGTATCAAAAGCTGGCATTGAGTTAGCCACCACAGAACCGGATGTTTCTGGTTTCAACCAGCCCTATCCGGACAAACTGGTTTGGAGTTGGTGTGCAAAGCACACAAAAGCAGAGTCAACCTGAGTTTGGAGAAAAGCAAAGTCTTTTTCTTGGGCAAGTGGATTCAATGTCATGTTTACAAACACAAATATCATTTGTAACCTGGTTTCTGCAGTTTTTACTCAGAAAACACGAATGTGTACCTGTTGTGTCTTCATGTGAAACCAATTAGCGTTTGCCAACAGAAAAACAAAATGTTACATGCTACAATGCATTCACAACTCTAAAGTCCATAGATACTATCCAGAAAACACAAGCAAACACAGAAGCTCTAGCAAGAGCTGGGATTGAGATAACCATCACAGATCCGGATATTTCTTGTTTCATCAAGCCCTATCTGAACAAACTGCTGTGGAGTTTGTGTGCAAAGCACCCAGAAAAGCAGTGTCAACCTGGTTTGGAGAAAAGCAAAGTCTTTTTCTTGGGCAAGTTGATTCAATGTCATGTTTACAAACACAAATAGCATTTGTAACCTGGTTGCTGCAGCTCTTTACTCAGAAAACTGGAAAGTGTACCTGTTGTTTCTGCATGTGAAAACAATTAGCATTTGCCAACAGAAAAACAAAATGTTACATGCTACAATGCATTCACAACTCTAAAGTCCACAGACACTATCGAGAAAGCACAAGCAAACGCAGAAGCTCTAGCAAGATCTGGGATTGAGTTAGCCCCCTAAGAACCGGATATTTCTAGTTTCATCCAACACTGTCTGGACAAACGGGTGTGGAATTGGTGATCAAAGCACCCAGAAAAGCAGAGTCAACCTGGTTTTGGAGAAAAGCAAAGGCTTTTTCTTGGGCAAGTGGATACAATGTAATGTTGACAAACACAAATATCATTTGTAACCTGGTTTCTGCAGGTTTTTACTCAGAAAACACGAATGTGTACCTGTTGTGTCTTCATGAGAAACCAATTAGCATTTGCCAACAGAAAAACAAAATGTATATGCTACAATGCATTTACAAATCTAAAATCCACAGATACTATCGAGAAAACACAAGCAAACACAGAAGATGTAGCAAGAGCTGGCACTGATTTAGCCAAAACAGAACAGGATATTTCTGGTTTCATCCAGCCCTATCCGGACAAACTGCTGTGGAATTTGTGTGCAAAGCACCCAGAAAAGCAGAGTCAATCTGGTTTTGGAGAAAAGCAAAGTCTTTTTCTTGGGCAAGTGGATTCAATGTCATGTTTACAAACACAAATATCATTTTTAACCTGGTTTCTGCAGCTTTTTACTCAGAAAACACGAATGTGTACCTGTTGTTTCTCCATGTGAAACCAATTAGCATTTGCCAACAGAAAAACAAAATGTACATGCTACAATGCATTTACAACTCTAAAATCCACAGATACTATCGAGAAAACCAAAGCAAACACAGAAGCTCTAGCAAGAGCTGGCATTGATTTAGCCAAAACAGAACAGGATATTTCTGGTTTCATCCAGCCCTATCCGGACAAAGTTGTATTGAGTTTGTGTGCAAAGCACCCAGAAAAGCAGAGTCAACCTGGTTTTGGAGAAAAGCAAAGTCTTTTTCTTGGGCAAGTGGATTCAATGTCATGTTTACAAACACAAATATCATTTGTAACCTGGTTTCTGAGGCTTTTACTCAGAAAAAACGAATGTGTACCTGTTGTGTCTCCATGCGAAACCAATTAGCGTTTGCCAACAGAAAAACAAAATGTTACATGCTACAATGCATTCACAACTCTAAAGTCCACTGATACTATCAAGAAAACACAAGGAAACACAGAATCTGTAGCAAGAGCTGGCACTGAGTTAGCCACCTCAGAACCGGATATTTCTGGTTACATCCAGCCCTATCCGGACAAATTGCTGTGGAGCTGGTGTGCAAAGCACCCAGAAAAGCAGAGTAAATCTGGTTTTGGAGAAAAGCAAAGTCTTTTTCTTGGGCAAGTGGATTCAATGTCATGTTTACAAACACAAATATCAATTGTAACCTGGTTTCTGCAGCTTTTTACTCAGAAAACAGGAAAGTTTACCTGTTGTTTCTCCATGTGAAACCAATTAGCGTTTGCCAACAGAAAAACAAAATGTACATACTACAGTGCATTTACAACTCTAAAGTCCCCAGATACTATCGAGAAAACACAAGCAAACACAGAAGATGTAGCAAGAGCTGAGATTGAGTTAGCCACAACAGAACCAGATATTTCTGGTTTCATCCAGCCCTATCCGGAAAAACTGGTGTGTAATTGGTGTGCAAAGCACCCAGAAAGGCAGAGTCAACCTGGGTTTGGAGAAAAGCAAAGTCTTTTTCTTGGGCAAGTGGATTCAATGTCATGTTTACAAACACAAATATCATTTGTAACCTGGTTTCTGCAGGTTTTTACTCAGAAAACACGAATGTGTACCTGTTGTGTCTCCATGTGAAACCAATTAGCGTTTGCCAACAGAAAAACAAAATGTTACATGCTACAATGCATTCACACTGTAAAGTCCATAGATACTATCCAGAATACACAAGCACACACAGAAGCTGTAGCAAGAGCTGGGATTGAGTAAGCCACCACAGAACCGGATATTTCTTCTTCCATCCAGACCTACCCGGGCAAACTGGTGTGGAGTTGGTGTGCAAAGCACCCAGAAAAGCAGCGTCAACGTGGGTTTGGAGAAAAGCAAAGTCTTTTTCTAGGGCAAGTGGATTCAATGTCATGTTTACAAACACAAATGTCATTTGTAACCTGGTTTCTGTAGCTTTTTACTCAGAAAATACGAATGTGTACCTGTTGTGTCTCCATGTGAAACCAATTAGCGTTTGCCAACAGAAAACACAATGCTACGTGCTACAAGGCATTCACAACTCTAAAGTCCACAGATACTATCGACAAAACACAAGCACACACAGAAGCTGTAGAAAGAGCTGGGATTGAGTTAGCCAACACAGACCCGGATATTTCTGGTTTCATCCAGCCCTATCCGGACAAACTGCTGTGCAGTTTGTGTGCAAAGCACCCAGAAAAGCAGAGTCAACCTGGTTTTGGAGAAAAGCAAAGTCTTTTTCTTGAGCAAGTGGATTCAATGTCATGTTTACAAACACAAGTCATTTGTAACGTCGTTTCTGCAGCTTTTACTCAGAAAATACGAATGTGTACCTGTTGTGTGTCCATGTGAAACCAATTAGCGTTTGCCCTCAGACAAAATGCTACATGCTACAATGCATTCACAACTCCAAAGTCCACAGATACTATCGAGAAAACACAAGCAAACACAGAAGCTGTAGCAAGAGCTGGGATTGAGTTAGCCACCACAGAACAGGATATATCTGGTTTCATCCAGCCCTATCCGGACAAACTGGTGTGGATTTGGTGTGCAAAGCACCCAGAAAAGCAGTGTCAACCTGGTTTTGGAGAAAAGCAAAGTCTTTTTCTTGGGCAAGTGGATTCAATGTCATGTTTACAAACACAAATATCATTTGTAACCTGGTTTCTGCAGGTTTTTACTCAGAAAACACGATAGTGTACCTGTTGTTTCTCCATGTGAAACCAATTAGCGTTTGCCAACAGAAAAACAAAAGGTTACACGCTACAATGCATTCACAACTCTAAAGTCCACAGATACTATGGACAAACCACAATAAACACAGAAACTGTAGCATTGCTGGGATTCAGTTAGCCACCTCAGAACCGGATATTTCCGGGTTCATCCAGCACTGTCCGGAAAAACTGGTGTGGAGCTGGTGTGCAAAGCACCCAGAAAGGCAGAGTCAACATGGGTTTGGAGAAAAGCAAAGTCTTTTTCTTGGGCAAGTGGATTCAATGTCATGTTTACAAACACAAATAGCATTTGTAACCTGGTTTCTGCAGGTTTTTACTCAGAAAACACAAATATGTACCTGTTGTGTCTCCATGTGAAACCAATTATCATTTGCCAACAGAAAAACAAAATGTTATATGCTACAATGCATTCACAACTCTAAACTCCACAGATACTATCGAGAAAACACAGGCAAACACAGAAGCTGTAGCAAGAGCTGGGATTGAGTTAGCCACCTCAGAACCGGATATATTTGGTTTCAGCCTGTGCTGTCTGGACAAACTGATGGGCAATTGGTGTGCAAAGCACCCAGAAAAGCAGAGTCAACCCGGTTTTGGAGAAAAGCAAAGTCTTTTTCTTGGGCAAGTGGATTCAATGTCATGTTTACAAACACAAATATGATTTGTAACCTGGTTTCTGCAGCTTTTTACTCAGAAAACACAAATGTGTACCTATTGTGTCTCCATGTGAAACCAATTAGTGTTTGCCAACAGAAAAACAAAATGTTACATCCTACAATGCATTCAAAAATCTAAAGTCCACAGATACTATCGAGAAAACACAAGCAAACACAAAAGCTGTAGCAAGAGCTGGGATTGAGATAGCCACCTCAGAACCGGATATTTCTGCTTCCATCCAGATCTATCAGGACAAACTGGAGTGGAGTTGGTGTGCAAAGCACCCAGAAAAGCAGAGTCAACCCGGTTTTGGAGAAAAGCAAAGTCTTTTTCTTGGGCAAGTGGATTCAATGTCATGTTTACAAACACAAATATCATTTGTAACCAGGTTTCTGCTGTTTTTTCCTCAGAAAACACGAATGTGTACCTGTTGTGTCTCCATGTGAAGCCAATTAGCATTTGCCAACAGAAAACAAAATGTTACATGCTACAATGCATTCAAAAATCTAAAGTCCACAGATGTTATCGAGAAAACACAAGCACACAGAGAAGCTGTAGCAAGAGCTTTGATTAAGTTAGCCGCCACAGAACCCAATATTTCTGGTTTCAGCCAGCCCTATCCGGACAAACTAATGTACAATTGGTGTGCAAAGCACCCAGAAAAGCAGAATTAACCCGGTTTTGGAGAAAAGCAAAGTCTTTTTCTTGGGCAAGTGGATTCCATGTCATGTTTACAAACACAAATATCATTTGTAACCTGGTTTCTGCAGGGTTTTACTCAGAAAACACAAATGTGTACCTGCTGTGTCTCCATGTGAAACCAATTAGCTTATGCCAACAGAAAAACAAAATGTACATGCTACAGTGAATTTACAACTCTAAAGTCCACATATACTATCGAGAAAACACAAGCAAACACAGAAGCTGTAGCAAGAGCTGAGATTGAGTTAGCCACCACAGAACCAGATATTTCTGGTTTCATCCAGCCCTATCCGGAAAAACTGGTGTGTAATTGGTGTGCAAAGCACCCAGAAAGGCAGAGTCAAACCAGTTTTTGAGAAAAGCAAAGTCTTTTTCTTGGGCAAGTGGATTCAATGTCATGTTTACAAACACAAATATCATTTTTGACCTGGTTTCTGGAGCTTTTTACTCAGAAAACTTGAATGTGTACCTGTTGTGTCTCCATGTGAAACCAATTACCGTTTGCCAACAGAAAAACAAAATGTTACATGCTACAATGCATTTACAACTCTAAAGTCCACAGATACTTTCGAGAAAGCACAAGCAAACGCAGAAGCTGTAGCAAGAGCTGGGATTGAGTTAGCCAACTAAGAACCGGATATTTCCAGTTTCATCCAACACTGTCTGGACAAACGGATGTGGAGTTGGTGTGCAAAGCACCCAGAAAAGCAGAGTCAACCCGGTTTTGGTTAAAAGCAAAGTCTTTTTCTTGGGCAAGTGGATTCAAAGTCATGTTTACAAACACAAATATCATTTGTAACCTGGTTTCTTCAGGTTTTTACTAGTAAACTTGAATGTGTACCTGTTGTGTCTTCATCCGAAACCAATTAGCGCTTGAAAACAGAAAAACAAAATGTTACATGCTACAATGCATTCACAACTCCAAAGTCCACAGATACTATCGAGAAAACACAAGCAAACACAGAAGCTGTTACAAGAGCTGGGATTGAGTTAGCCACCACAGAACCGGATATTTCTGGTTTCATCCAGCCCTATCCAGACAAACTGCTGTGGATTTTGGTGTGCAAAGCATCCAGAAAAGCAGAGTCAACCTGGTTTTGGAGAAAAGCAAAGTCTTTTTCTTGGGCAAGTGGATTCAATCTCATGTATACAAACACAAATATCATTTGTAACCTGGTTTCTGCAGGTTTTACCTGTTGTGTCTTCATGTGAAACCAATTAGCGTTTGCAAACAGAAAAACAAAATGTTACATGCTACAATGCATTCAAAAATCTAAAGTCCACAGATACTATCGACAAAACACAAGCACACACAGAAGCTGTTGCAAGAGCTGGGATTGAGCTTGCCACCACAGAACTGGATATTTCTGGTTTCATCCAGCCCGATCTGGACAAACTGGTGTGGAATTGCATTCACAACTCTAAAGTCCACAGACTATCGACAAGACACAAGCGGTGTGGAGTTGGTGTGCAAAGCACCCATAAAAGCAGAGTCAACACGGTTTTGGGAAAAACAAAGTCTATTTCTTGGGCAAGTGAATTCAATGTCATGTTTACAAACACAAATATCATTTGTAACCTGGTTTCTGCATGTTTTTCTAGGAAAACATGAATGCTTACCTGTTGTGTCTTCATGTGAAACCAATTAGCGCTTGCCAACAGAAAAACAAAATGTTACATGCTACAATGCATTCACAACCCTAAAGTCCATAGATACTATCCAGAAAACACAAGCAAACACAGAAACTGTAGCGAGAGCTTGGATTAGTTAGCCACCACAGAACCGGATATTTCTGGTTCACCCAGACGTATCCGGAGAATCTGGTGTGGAGTGGTGTGCAAAGCACCCAGAAAAGCAGAGTCAACCAGGTTTTGGAGAAAAGCAAAGTCTTTTTCTTGGGCAAGTGGATGCAATGTCATGTTTAAAAAAACAAATATCATTTGTAACCTGGTTTCTGCAGCTTTTTACTCAGAAAACACGAATGTGTACCTGTTGTGTGTCCATGTGAAACCTATTAGTGTTTGCCAACAGAAAAACAAAATGTTACATGCTACAATGCATTCACAACTCTAAAGTCCACAGATACTATCGAGAATACACAAGCACACACAGAAGCTGTAGCAAGAGCTGGGATTGAGTTGCCACCACAGAACTGGATATTTCTAGTTTCATCCAGCCCTATCCGGACAAACTGGTGTGGAGTTGGTGTGCAAAGCACCCAGAAAAGCAGAGTCAACCTGGGTTTGGAGAAAAGCAAAGTCTTTTTCTTGGGCAAGTGGATTCAATGTCATGTTTACAAACACAAATATCATTTGTAACCTGGTTTCTGCAGGTTTTTACTCAGAAAACACGAATGTGTACCTGTTGTGTCTCCATGTGAAACCAATTAGCGTTTGCCAACAGAAAAACAAAATGTTACATGCTACAATGCATTCGCATCTCTAAAGTCCATAGATACTATCCAGAAAACAGAAGCACACAAAGAAGCTCTAGTAAGAGCTGGGATTGAGCTAGCCACCACAGAACCGGATATTTCTTGTTTCATCCTTCCCAATCCAAACACACTGCTGTGGAGTTTGTGTGCAAAGCACCCAGAAAAGCAGAGTCAACCTGGTTTGGAGAAAAGCAAAGTCTTTGTCTTGGGCAAGTGGATTCAATCTCATGTTTACAAACACAAATAGCATTTTTAACCACGTTTCTGCAGCTCTTTACTCAGAAAACAGCAAAGTGTACCTGTTGTTTCTCCATGTGAAACCAATTAGCATTTGCCAAAAGAAAAACAAAATGTTACATGCTGCAATGCATTCACAACCCTAAAGTCCACAGATACTATCAAGAAAACACAAGTAAACGCAGAAACTGTAGCAACAGCTGGCACTGAGTTAGCCAACACAGAACAGGATATTTCTGGTTTCATCCAGCCCTATCCGGACAAACTGGTGTGGATTTGGTGTGCAAAGCACCCAGAAAAGCAGAGTCAACCTGGGTTTGGAGAAAAGCAAAGTCTTTTTCTTGGGCAAGTGGATTCAATGTCATGTTTACAAACACAAATGTCATTTGTAACCTGGTTTCTGCAGCTTTTTACTCAGAAAACACGAATGTGTACCTGTTGAGTCTCCATGTGAAACCTATTACCCTTTTCCAACAGAAAAACAAAATGTTACATGCTACAAAGCATTCACAACTCTAAAGTCCGCAGATACTATCAAGAAAACACAAGTAAACGCAGAAACTGTAGCAAGAGCTGGCACTGAGTTAGCCACCACAGAACACGATATTTCTGGCTTCATCCAGCCCTATCCGGACAAACTGGTGTGGAGTTGGTGTGCAAAGCACCCAGAAAAGCAGCGTCAACGTGGGTTTGGAGAAAAGCAAAGTCTTTTTCTAGGGCAAGTGGATTCAATGTCATGTTTACAAACACAAATGTCATTTGTAACCTGGTTTCTGTAGCTTTTTACTCAGAAAATACGAATGTGTACCTGTTGTGTCTCCATGTGAAACCAATTAGCGTTTGCCAACAGAAAACACAATGCTACGTGCTACAAGGCATTCACAACTCTAAAGTCCACAGATACTATCGACAAAACACAAGCACACACAGAAGCTGTAGAAAGAGCTGGGATTGAGTTAGCCAACACAGACCCGGATATTTCTGGTTTCATCCAGCCCTATCCGGACAAACTGCTGTGCAGTTTGTGTGCAAAGCACCCAGAAAAGCAGAGTCAACCTGGTTTTGGAGAAAAGCAAAGTCTTTTTCTTGAGCAAGTGGATTCAATGTCATGTTTACAAACACAAGTCATTTGTAACGTCGTTTCTGCAGCTTTTACTCAGAAAATACGAATGTGTACCTGTTGTGTGTCCATGTGAAACCAATTAGCGTTTGCCCTCAGACAAAATGCTACATGCTACAATGCATTCACAACTCCAAAGTCCACAGATACTATCGAGAAAACACAAGCAAACACAGAAGCTGTAGCAAGAGCTGGGATTGAGTTAGCCACCACAGAACAGGATATATCTGGTTTCATCCAGCCCTATCCGGACAAACTGGTGTGGATTTGGTGTGCAAAGCACCCAGAAAAGCAGTGTCAACCTGGTTTTGGAGAAAAGCAAAGTCTTTTTCTTGGGCAAGTGGATTCAATGTCATGTTTACAAACACAAATATCATTTGTAACCTGGTTTCTGCAGCTTTTTACTCAGAAAACACAAATGTGTACCTATTGTGTCTCCATGTGAAACCAATTAGTGTTTGCCAACGTAAAAACAAAATGTTACATCCTACAATGCACTCAAAAATCTAAAGTCCACAGATAATATCGAGAAAACACAAGCACACACAGAAGCTGTAGCAAGAGCTGGGATTGAGATAGCCACCTCAGAACCGGATATTTCTGCTTCCATCCAGATCTATCCGGACAAACTGGAGTGGAGTTGGTGTGCAAAGCACCCAGAAAAGCAGAGTCAACCTGGTTTTGGAGAAAAGAAAAGTCATTATCTTGGGCAAGTGGATTCAATGTCATGTTAACAAACACAAATATCATTTGTAACCAGGTTTCTGCAGTTTTTTCCTCAGAAAACACGACTAGTGAAAAGCTGCAGAAACCAGGTTAAACATGATATTTATGTTTGTAAACATGACATTGATTCCACTTGACCAGGATAATGACTTTTCTTTTCTCCAAAACCAGGTTGACTCTGCTTTTCTGGGTGCTTTGCACACCAACTCCACAGCAGTTTGTCCAGATAGGGCTGGAGGAAACCAGAAACATCCGGTTCTGTGGTTGCTAACTCAATCCCAGTTCTTGCTACAGCATCTGAGTTCGTTTGTGTTTTCTCAATAGTATCTATGGACTTTAGAGTTGTGAATGTATTGTAGCATGTAATATTTTACTTCTTGTTGGCAAGTGCTAATTGATTTCACCTGAAAGCAACAGGTACACATTCGTGTTTTCTGAGTAAAAAGCTGCAGAAACCAGGTTACAAATGATATTTGTGTTTGTAAACATGACCTTGCATCCACGTGCCCAAGAAAAAGACTTTGCTTTTCTCCAAAACAAGGGTTACTCTGCTGTTCTGGGTGCTTTGCACACCAACTACACACCAGTTTCTCCAGATACGGCTAGATGGAACCAGAAATATCCGGTTCTGTGGTGGCTAACTCAATGCAAGCTCTTGCTACAGCCCTGAGATTGTTTGTGTTTTCTGGATAGTATCTATGGACTTTAGAGTTGCGTATGAATTGTAGCATGTAACATTTTGCTTCTTGTTGTCAAATGCAACTTGGTTTCACATGAAGACAACAGGTACACATTCGTGTTTCCTAAGTGAAAAGCTGCAGAATCCGGGTTAAAAATGATATTTATGTTTGTAAACATGACATCAATTCCACTTCACCAGGAAAATGACTTTTCTTTTCTCCAAAACCAGGTTGACTCTGCTTTTCTGGGTGCTATGCACACCAACTCCACACCAGTTTGTCCAGATAGCGCTGGATGAAACCAGAAACATCCGGTTCTGGGGTGGCTAACTCAATCCCAGCTCTTGCTACAGCATCTGAGTTCCTTTGTGTTTTCTCAATAGTATCTATGCACTTTAGAGTTGTGAATGCATTGTAGCATGTAACAGTTTGTTTTTCTGTTGGCAAACGCTAATTGGTTTTACATGGAGACACAACAGGTACACATTCCTGTTTTCTGAGTAAAAACGTGCAGATATCAGGTTACAAATGATATTTGTGTTTGTAAACATGACATTGAATCCACTTGCCCAAGAAAAAGACTTTGCTTTTCTACAACACTATTTTGATGATCCTATTTCAGGTGCTTTGCACACCAATTCCACACGAGATTTCCATATAGCTCTGGTTGAAACCAGAAATATCCGGTTCTGTGGTGGCTAACTCAATCCCAGCTCTTGCTAGAGCTTCTGTGTTTGCTTGTGTTTTCTTGATGGTATCTGTGGACTTTACAGTTGTGAATGCATGGTAGCATGTAACTTTTTTTTTCTGGTGGCAAACGCTAATTGGTTTCACATGGAGACACAACAGGTACACATTCATGTTTTCTGAGTAAAAAGCTGCAGAACCAGGTTAAAAATGATATTTGTGTTTGTAATCATGACATTGAATCCACTTGCCCAAGAAAAAGACGTTGTTTTTCTCCAAAACCAGGTTGCCTCTGATTTTCTCGTTGCTTTGCACACAAATTCCACACCAGTTTGTCCAGACAGGGCTGTATGAAACCAGAAAAATCCGGTTCTGTGGTGGCTAACTCAATGCAAGCTCTTGCTACAGCCTCTTAGTTTGTTTGTGTTTTCTGGATAGTATCTATGGACATTAGAGATCTGTATGAATTGTAGCATGTAACATATTGCTTCTTGTTGGCAAATGCTAATTGGTTTCAGATGGAGACACAAGAGGTACACATTCGTGTATCCTAAGTGAAAAGCTGCAGAAACCAGGTTAAAATGATATTTGTGTTTGTAAACATGACATTGAATCCACTTGCCCAAGAAAAAGACTTTGCTTTTCTCCAAAACCAGGTTGACTCTGCTTTTCTGGGTGCTTTGCACACCAACTCCACACCAGTTTGTCCAGATAGGTCTGGAAGAAACGAGAAATATCCGGTTCTGTGGTGGCTAACACAATCCCAGCTCTTGCTACAGCTTCTCTGTTTGCTTGAGGTTTCTCGATAGTATCTATGGACTTTAGAGTTGTGAATGCATTGTAGCATGTATGATTTTGTTTTTCTGTTGGCAAACGATAATTGGTTTCACATGGAGACACAACAGGTACACTTTCGTGCATTCTGAGTAAAAATCTGCAGAATCCAGGTTAAAAATGATATTTGTGTTTGTAAACATGACATTGAATCCACTGGCCAAAGTAAAAGACTTTTCTTGTCTCTAAAACCAGGTTGACTCTGCTTTTCTGGGTGCTTTGCACACCAACTCCACACCAGTTTGTCCAGATAGGGTTGGATGCAACCAGAAATATCCGGTTCTGTGGTGGCTAACTCAATCCCAGCCCTTGCTACAGCTTCTGTGTTTGCTTGTGATTTGTTGATAGTATCTATGGACCTTAGAGTTGTGAATGCATTGTAGCATGTAATATTTTGTTTTTCTGTTGGTAAGCGGTAATTGGTTTCACATGGAGACACAACAGGTACACATTCGTGCTTTCTGAGTAAAAACCTGAAGAAACCAGGTTACAAATGATATTTGTGTTTGTAAACATGACATTGAATCCACTTGCCCAAGAAAAAGACTTTGCTTTTCTCCAAAACCAGGTTGACTCTGCTTTTCTGGGTGCTTTGCACACCAACTACACACCAGTTTGTCCAGATAGGGCTGGAGGAAACCAGAAATATCCGGTTCTGTTGTGGCTAACTCAATCCCAACTCTTGTTACAGCTTCAGAGATTGTTTGTGTTTTCTCAATAGTATCTATAGACTTTAGAGTTGTGAATGCATTGTAGCATGTAACATTTTGGTTTTTGTTTGGCAAATGCTAATTGGTTTCACATGGAGACACAACAGGTACACATTCGTGTTTTCTGAGTAAAAACCTGCAGAAACCAGGTTAAAATGATATTTGTGTTTGTAAACATGACATTGCATCCACGTGCCCAAGAAAAAGACTTTGCTTTTCTCCAAAACAAGGGTTACTCTGCTGTTCTGGGTGCTTTGCACACCAACTACACACCAGTTTCTCCAGATACGGCTAGATGGAACCAGAAATATCCGGTTCTGTGGTGGCTAACTCAATGCAAGCTCTTGCTACAGCCCTGAGATTGTTTGTGTTTTCTGGATAGTATCTATGGACTTTAGAGTTGCGTATGAATTGTAGCATGTAACATTTTGCTTCTTGTTGTCAAATGCAACTTGGTTTCACATGAAGACAACAGGTACACATTCGTGTTTCCTAAGTGAAAAGCTGCAGAATCCGGGTTAAAAATGATATTTATGTTTGTAAACATGACATCAATTCCACTTCACCAGGAAAATGACTTTTCTTTTCTCCAAAACCAGGTTGACTCTGCTTTTCTGGGTGCTATGCACACCAACTCCACACCAGTTTGTCCAGATAGCGCTGGATGAAACCAGAAACATCCGGTTCTGGGGTGGCTAACTCAATCCCAGCTCTTGCTACAGCATCTGAGTTCCTTTGTGTTTTCTCAATAGTATCTATGCACTTTAGAGTTGTGAATGCATTGTAGCATGTAACAGTTTGTTTTTCTGTTGGCAAACGCTAATTGGTTTTACATGGAGACACAACAGGTACACATTCCTGTTTTCTGAGTAAAAACGTGCAGATATCAGGTTACAAATGATATTTGTGTTTGTAAACATGACATTGAATCCACTTGCCCAAGAAAAAGACTTTGCTTTTCTACAACACTATTTTGATGATCCTATTTCAGGTGCTTTGCACACCAATTCCACACGAGATTTCCATATAGCTCTGGTTGAAACCAGAAATATCCGGTTCTGTGGTGGCTAACTCAATCCCAGCTCTTGCTAGAGCTTCTGTGTTTGCTTGTGTTTTCTTGATGGTATCTGTGGACTTTACAGTTGTGAATGCATGGTAGCATGTAACTTTTTTTTTCTGGTGGCAAACGCTAATTGGTTTCACATGGAGACACAACAGGTACACATTCATGTTTTCTGAGTAAAAAGCTGCAGAACCAGGTTAAAAATGATATTTGTGTTTGTAATCATGACATTGAATCCACTTGCCCAAGAAAAAGACGTTGTTTTTCTCCAAAACCAGGTTGCCTCTGATTTTCTCGTTGCTTTGCACACAAATTCCACACCAGTTTGTCCAGACAGGGCTGTATGAAACCAGAAAAATCCGGTTCTGTGGTGGCTAACTCAATGCAAGCTCTTGCTACAGCCTCTTAGTTTGTTTGTGTTTTCTGGATAGTATCTATGGACATTAGAGATCTGTATGAATTGTAGCATGTAACATATTGCTTCTTGTTGGCAAATGCTAATTGGTTTCAGATGGAGACACAAGAGGTACACATTCGTGTATCCTAAGTGAAAAGCTGCAGAAACCAGGTTAAAATGATATTTGTGTTTGTAAACATGACATTGAATCCACTTGCCCAAGAAAAAGACTTTGCTTTTCTCCAAAACCAGGTTGACTCTGCTTTTCTGGGTGCTTTGCACACCAACTCCACACCAGTTTGTCCAGATAGGTCTGGAAGAAACGAGAAATATCCGGTTCTGTGGTGGCTAACACAATCCCAGCTCTTGCTACAGCTTCTCTGTTTGCTTGAGGTTTCTCGATAGTATCTATGGACTTTAGAGTTGTGAATGCATTGTAGCATGTAACATTTTGGTTTTTGTTTGGCAAATGCTAATTGGTTTCACATGGAGACACAACAGGTACACATTCGTGTTTTCTGAGTAAAAACCTGCAGAAACCAGGTTAAAATGATATTTGTGTTTGTAAACATGACATTGCATCCACGTGCCCAAGAAAAAGACTTTGCTTTTCTCCAAAACAAGGGTTACTCTGCTGTTCTGGGTGCTTTGCACACCAACTACACACCAGTTTCTCCAGATACGGCTAGATGGAACCAGAAATATCCGGTTCTGTGGTGGCTAACTCAATGCAAGCTCTTGCTACAGCCCTGAGATTGTTTGTGTTTTCTGGATAGTATCTATGGACTTTAGAGTTGCGTATGAATTGTAGCATGTAACATTTTGCTTCTTGTTGTCAAATGCAACTTGGTTTCACATGAAGACAACAGGTACACATTCGTGTTTCCTAAGTGAAAAGCTGCAGAATCCGGGTTAAAAATGATATTTATGTTTGTAAACATGACATCAATTCCACTTCACCAGGAAAATGACTTTTCTTTTCTCCAAAACCAGGTTGACTCTGCTTTTCTGGGTGCTATGCACACCAACTCCACACCAGTTTGTCCAGATAGCGCTGGATGAAACCAGAAACATCCGGTTCTGGGGTGGCTAACTCAATCCCAGCTCTTGCTACAGCATCTGAGTTCCTTTGTGTTTTCTCAATAGTATCTATGCACTTTAGAGTTGTGAATGCATTGTAGCATGTAACAGTTTGTTTTTCTGTTGGCAAACGCTAATTGGTTTTACATGGAGACACAACAGGTACACATTCCTGTTTTCTGAGTAAAAACGTGCAGATATCAGGTTACAAATGATATTTGTGTTTGTAAACATGACATTGAATCCACTTGCCCAAGAAAAAGACTTTGCTTTTCTACAACACTATTTTGATGATCCTATTTCAGGTGCTTTGCACACCAATTCCACACGAGATTTCCATATAGCTCTGGTTGAAACCAGAAATATCCGGTTCTGTGGTGGCTAACTCAATCCCAGCTCTTGCTAGAGCTTCTGTGTTTGCTTGTGTTTTCTTGATGGTATCTGTGGACTTTACAGTTGTGAATGCATGGTAGCATGTAACTTTTTTTTTCTGGTGGCAAACGCTAATTGGTTTCACATGGAGACACAACAGGTACACATTCATGTTTTCTGAGTAAAAAGCTGCAGAACCAGGTTAAAAATGATATTTGTGTTTGTAATCATGACATTGAATCCACTTGCCCAAGAAAAAGACGTTGTTTTTCTCCAAAACCAGGTTGCCTCTGATTTTCTCGTTGCTTTGCACACAAATTCCACACCAGTTTGTCCAGACAGGGCTGTATGAAACCAGAAAAATCCGGTTCTGTGGTGGCTAACTCAATGCAAGCTCTTGCTACAGCCTCTTAGTTTGTTTGTGTTTTCTGGATAGTATCTATGGACATTAGAGATCTGTATGAATTGTAGCATGTAACATATTGCTTCTTGTTGGCAAATGCTAATTGGTTTCAGATGGAGACACAAGAGGTACACATTCGTGTATCCTAAGTGAAAAGCTGCAGAAACCAGGTTAAAATGATATTTGTGTTTGTAAACATGACATTGAATCCACTTGCCCAAGAAAAAGACTTTGCTTTTCTCCAAAACCAGGTTGACTCTGCTTTTCTGGGTGCTTTGCACACCAACTCCACACCAGTTTGTCCAGATAGGTCTGGAAGAAACGAGAAATATCCGGTTCTGTGGTGGCTAACACAATCCCAGCTCTTGCTACAGCTTCTCTGTTTGCTTGAGGTTTCTCGATAGTATCTATGGACTTTAGAGTTGTGAATGCATTGTAGCATGTATGATTTTGTTTTTCTGTTGGCAAACGATAATTGGTTTCACATGGAGACACAACAGGTACACTTTCGTGCATTCTGAGTAAAAATCTGCAGAATCCAGGTTAAAAATGATATTTGTGTTTGTAAACATGACATTGAATCCACTGGCCAAAGTAAAAGACTTTTCTTGTCTCTAAAACCAGGTTGACTCTGCTTTTCTGGGTGCTTTGCACACCAACTCCACACCAGTTTGTCCAGATAGGGTTGGATGCAACCAGAAATATCCGGTTCTGTGGTGGCTAACTCAATCCCAGCCCTTGCTACAGCTTCTGTGTTTGCTTGTGATTTGTTGATAGTATCTATGGACCTTAGAGTTGTGAATGCATTGTAGCATGTAATATTTTGTTTTTCTGTTGGTAAGCGGTAATTGGTTTCACATGGAGACACAACAGGTACACATTCGTGCTTTCTGAGTAAAAACCTGAAGAAACCAGGTTACAAATGATATTTGTGTTTGTAAACATGACATTGAATCCACTTGCCCAAGAAAAAGACTTTGCTTTTCTCCAAAACCAGGTTGACTCTGCTTTTCTGGGTGCTTTGCACACCAACTACACACCAGTTTGTCCAGATAGGGCTGGAGGAAACCAGAAATATCCGGTTCTGTTGTGGCTAACTCAATCCCAACTCTTGTTACAGCTTCAGAGATTGTTTGTGTTTTCTCAATAGTATCTATAGACTTTAGAGTTGTGAATGCATTGTAGCATGTAACATTTTGGTTTTTGTTTGGCAAATGCTAATTGGTTTCACATGGAGACACAACAGGTACACATTCGTGTTTTCTGAGTAAAAACCTGCAGAAACCAGGTTAAAATGATATTTGTGTTTGTAAACATGACATTGCATCCACGTGCCCAAGAAAAAGACTTTGCTTTTCTCCAAAACAAGGGTTACTCTGCTGTTCTGGGTGCTTTGCACACCAACTACACACCAGTTTCTCCAGATACGGCTAGATGGAACCAGAAATATCCGGTTCTGTGGTGGCTAACTCAATGCAAGCTCTTGCTACAGCCCTGAGATTGTTTGTGTTTTCTGGATAGTATCTATGGACTTTAGAGTTGCGTATGAATTGTAGCATGTAACATTTTGCTTCTTGTTGTCAAATGCAACTTGGTTTCACATGAAGACAACAGGTACACATTCGTGTTTCCTAAGTGAAAAGCTGCAGAATCCGGGTTAAAAATGATATTTATGTTTGTAAACATGACATCAATTCCACTTCACCAGGAAAATGACTTTTCTTTTCTCCAAAACCAGGTTGACTCTGCTTTTCTGGGTGCTATGCACACCAACTCCACACCAGTTTGTCCAGATAGCGCTGGATGAAACCAGAAACATCCGGTTCTGGGGTGGCTAACTCAATCCCAGCTCTTGCTACAGCATCTGAGTTCCTTTGTGTTTTCTCAATAGTATCTATGCACTTTAGAGTTGTGAATGCATTGTAGCATGTAACAGTTTGTTTTTCTGTTGGCAAACGCTAATTGGTTTTACATGGAGACACAACAGGTACACATTCCTGTTTTCTGAGTAAAAACGTGCAGATATCAGGTTACAAATGATATTTGTGTTTGTAAACATGACATTGAATCCACTTGCCCAAGAAAAAGACTTTGCTTTTCTACAACACTATTTTGATGATCCTATTTCAGGTGCTTTGCACACCAATTCCACACGAGATTTCCATATAGCTCTGGTTGAAACCAGAAATATCCGGTTCTGTGGTGGCTAACTCAATCCCAGCTCTTGCTAGAGCTTCTGTGTTTGCTTGTGTTTTCTTGATGGTATCTGTGGACTTTACAGTTGTGAATGCATGGTAGCATGTAACTTTTTTTTTCTGGTGGCAAACGCTAATTGGTTTCACATGGAGACACAACAGGTACACATTCATGTTTTCTGAGTAAAAAGCTGCAGAACCAGGTTAAAAATGATATTTGTGTTTGTAATCATGACATTGAATCCACTTGCCCAAGAAAAAGACGTTGTTTTTCTCCAAAACCAGGTTGCCTCTGATTTTCTCGTTGCTTTGCACACAAATTCCACACCAGTTTGTCCAGACAGGGCTGTATGAAACCAGAAAAATCCGGTTCTGTGGTGGCTAACTCAATGCAAGCTCTTGCTACAGCCTCTTAGTTTGTTTGTGTTTTCTGGATAGTATCTATGGACATTAGAGATCTGTATGAATTGTAGCATGTAACATATTGCTTCTTGTTGGCAAATGCTAATTGGTTTCAGATGGAGACACAAGAGGTACACATTCGTGTATCCTAAGTGAAAAGCTGCAGAAACCAGGTTAAAATGATATTTGTGTTTATAAACATGACATTGAATCCACTTGCCCAAGAAAAAGACTTTGCTTTTCTCCAAAACCAGGTTGACTCTGCTTTTCTGGGTGCTTTGCACACCAACTCCACACCAGTTTGTCCAGATAGGTCTGGAAGAAATGAGAAATATCCGGTTCTGTGGTGGCTAACACAATCCCAGCTCTTGCTACAGCTTCTCTGTTTGCTTGAGGTTTCTCGATAGTATCTATGGACTTTAGAGTTGTGAATGCATTGTAGCATGTATGATTTTGTTTTTCTGTTGGCAAACGATAATTGGTTTCACATGGAGACACAACAGGTACACTTTCGTGCATTCTGAGTAAAAATCTGCAGAATCCAGGTTAAAAATGATATTTGTGTTTGTAAACATGACATTGAATCCACTGGCCAAAGTAAAAGACTTTTCTTGTCTCTAAAACCAGGTTGACTCTGCTTTTCTGGGTGCTTTGCACACCAACTCCACACCAGTTTGTCCAGATAGGGTTGGATGCAACCAGAAATATCCGGTTCTGTGGTGGCTAACTCAATCCCAGCCCTTGCTACAGCTTCTGTGTTTGCTTGTGATTTGTTGATAGTATCTATGGACCTTAGAGTTGTGAATGCATTGTAGCATGTAATATTTTGTTTTTCTGTTGGTAAGCGGTAATTGGTTTCACATGGAGACACAACAGGTACACATTCGTGCTTTCTGAGTAAAAACCTGAAGAAACCAGGTTACAAATGATATTTGTGTTTGTAAACATGACATTGAATCCACTTGCCCAAGAAAAAGACTTTGCTTTTCTCCAAAACCAGGTTGACTCTGCTTTTCTGGGTGCTTTGCACACCAACTACACACCAGTTTGTCCAGATAGGGCTGGAGGAAACCAGAAATATCCGGTTCTGTTGTGGCTAACTCAATCCCAACTCTTGTTACAGCTTCAGAGATTGTTTGTGTTTTCTCAATAGTATCTATAGACTTTAGAGTTGTGAATGCATTGTAGCATGTAACATTTTGGTTTTTGTTTGGCAAATGCTAATTGGTTTCACATGGAGACACAACAGGTACACATTCGTGTTTTCTGAGTAAAAACCTGCAGAAACCAGGTTAAAATGATATTTGTGTTTGTAAACATGACATTGAATCCACGTGCCCAAGAAAAAGACTTTGCTTTTCTCCAAAACAAGGGTTACTCTGCTGTTCTTGGTGCTTTGCACACCAATTCCACACCAGTTTCTCCAGATACGGCTAGATGGAACCAGAAATAACCGGTTCTCTGGTGGCTAACTCAATGCAAGCTCTTGCTACAGCCCTGAGATTGTTTGTGTTTTCTGGATAGTATCTATGGACTTTAGAGTTGCGTATGAATTGTAGCATGTAACATTTTGCTTCTTGTTGTCAAATGCAACTTGGTTTAACATGAAGACAACAGGTACACATTCGTGTTTCCTAAGTGAAAAGCTGCAGAATCCGGGTTAAAAATGATATTTATGTTTGTAAACATGACATCATTCCACTTGACTAGGAAAATGACTTTTCTTTTCTCCAAAACCAGGTTGACTCTGCTTTTCTGGGTGCTTTGCACACCAACTCCACACCAGTTTGTCCAGATAGCGCTGGATGAAACCAGAAACATCCGGTTCTGTGGTGGCTAACTCAATCTCAGCTCTTGCTACAGCATCTGAGTTCCTTTGTGTTTGCTCAATAGTATCTATGGACTTTAGAGTTGTGAATGCATTGTAGCATGTAACAGTTTGTTTTTCTGTTGGCAAACGCTAATTGGTTTTACATGGAGACACAACAGGTACACATTCCTGTTTTCTGAGTAAAAACGTGCAGATATCAGTTTAAAAATGATATTTGTGTTTGTAAACATGACATTGAATCCACTTGCCCAAGAAAAAGACTTTGCTTTTCTCCAAAACCAGGTTGACTCTGCTTTTCTGGGTGCTTTGCACACCAACTCCACAGCAGTTTGTCCAGATAGGGCTGGAGGAAACCAGAAACATCCGGTTCTGTGGTGGCTAACTCAATCCCAGCTCTTGCTACAGCATCTGAGTTCGTTTGTGTTTTCTCAATAGTATCTGTGGACTTTAGAGTTGTGAATGCATTGTAGCATGTAACATTTTGTTTTTCTGTTGGTAAACGGTAATTGGTTTCACAAGGAGACACAACAGGTACACTTTCGTGTTTTCTGAGTAAAAACCTGCAGAAATCAGTTTAAAAATGATATTTGTGTTTGGAAACATTACATTTATCCACTTGCCCAAGAAAAAGACTTTTATTTTCTCCAAAACCAGGTTGACTCTGCTTTTGTGGGTACTTTGCACACCAATTCCCCACGAGTTTGTCCTGATATGGCTGGATTAAACCAGAAATATACGGTTCTGTGGTGGCTAACTCAATCCCAGTTCTTGCTACAACTTCTCTGTTTGCTTGTGTTTTGTCGATAGTATCTATGTACCGTAGAGTTGTGAATGCATTGTAGCATGTAACATTTTGTTTTTCTGTTGGTAAACGGTAATTGGTTTCACATGGAGACACAACAGGTACACTTTCGTGTTTTCTGAGTAAAAAGCTGCAGAAACCAGGTTACAAATGATATTTGTGTTTCTAAACATGACATAGAATCCACTTGCCCTAGGAAAAGACTTTGCTTTTCTCCAAAACCAGGTTGACTCTGCTTTTCTGGGTGTTTTGCACACCAATTCCACACCAGTTTGTCCAAATAAGGCTGGATGAATCCAGAAATATACGGTTCTGTGGTGGCTAACTCAATCCAAGCTGTTGCTACAGCCTCAGATATTGTTTGTGCTTTCTGGGTAGTATCTATGGACTTTGAGTTGCGTATGAATTGTAGCATGTAATATTTTACTTCTTGTTGGCAAATGCTAATTGATTTCACCTGAAGGCAACAGGTACACATTTGTGTATCCTAAGTGAAAAGCTGCAGAAATAAGGTTAAAATGATATTTGTGTTTGTAAACATGACACTGAATCCACTTGCCCAAGAAAAAGACTTTGCTTTTCTCCAAAACCAGGTTGACTCTGCTTTTCTGGTTGCTTTGCACACCAACTCCACACCAGTTTGTCCAGATAGGGCTGGAGGAAACCAGAATCATCATCATTGGTTTCACATGGAGACACAACAGGTACAGTTTTGTGTTTTCTGAGTAAAAACCTGCAGAAACCAGGTTAAAAATGATATTTGTGTTTGGAAACATGACATTGAATCCACTTGCCCAAGAAAAAGACTTTTCTTTTCTCGAAAACCAGGTTTACTCTGCTTTTCTGGGTGCTTTGCACACCAATTCCACACCAGTTTGTCCAGATCCGGCTAGATGGAACCAGAAATATCCGGTTCTGTGGTGGCTAACTCAATCCAAGCTCTTGCTACAGCCTCAGAGATTGTTTGTGTTTTCTGGATAGTATCGATGGACTTTAGAGTTGTGAAGGCATTGTAGCATGTAACATTTTGCTTCTTGTTGGCAATTAGGTCTGGATCAAACCAGAAATAACCGGTTCTATTGTCGCGAACTGAATATCAGCTTTTAAAAAAGCCTGTGTGTTTGTTTGTGTTTTCTGGATATTAACTATTAACTTGAGAGATGGAATGAATTCTGGCGTGAAACATTTTGTTTTTCTGTTGGCTAACGCTAATTGGTTCCACATGGAGACACAACAGGTACGCATTCGAGTTTTCTGAGTAGAATGCTACAGAAACCAGGTTAAAAATGACATTTGTGTTTGTAAACATGACATTGAATCCACTTGCCCAAGAAAAAGACTTTGCTTTTCTCCAAAACCAGGTTGACTCTGCTTTTCTGGGTGCTTTGCAGATGAATTCCACACGAGTTTGTCCAGACAGGTCTGGATCTCACCAGAAATACCCGTATCTGTTCTGCCTAACTCAATCCCAGCTCTTGCTAAAGCCTCGGTGTTTGTTTCTGTTTTCTGGATATTTTCTATGAACTTTAGAGTTTTGCACGAATTTTACCAGGTAACAATGTGTTTTTTTGTCAGAAACTATATTTACTTCCACATGGAGACACACCAGGTACACATTCACGTTTTCTGAGTAGAATGCTACAGAAACCAGGTTAAAAAAGATATTTCTGTTTGCTAACATGACATTGAATCCACTTGCCCACGAAAAAGGCTTTGTGTTTCTCCAAAACCTGCTTGAATGTGTTTTTCGTGGTCCTTTGCACATGTATTCCACACGAGTTTGTCCAGATTGTCTGGATCTAACCAGAAATATCAGGTTCTTTTGTCGCTAAATGAATAGCGTGTGTTTGTTAGTTTTTTCGGAATATTAGCTATGAATTTGAGAGTTTGGAATGAATTCCGACATGAAACAATTTGTTTTTCTGTTGTCAAACGCTAATTGGATTCACATGGGGACACAACAGGTACACATTCGTGCTTTCTGAGTAAAAACCTGCAGAAACCAGGTTACAAATGATATTTGTGTTTGTAAACATGACATTGAATCCACTTGCCCACGAAAACAGACTTTGCTTTTCTCCAAAACCTGTTTCAATATTGTTTTCTGGGTCCTTTGCACAAGAATTCCACACAAGTTTGTCCAGATAGTTCTGGATCTAGCCAGAAATATCCGGTTCTGTGTGGCTAAATGAATATCAGCTTTTAAAACAGCCTGTGTGTTTTTTAGTGTTTTCTGGATATTATCTATGAGCTTTAGAGTATTGAATGAATTTTAGCATGTTACATTTTGTTTTTTTTGTTGGCAAACGCTAATTGGTTCCACATGGATACATAACCGTTACACATCAGTGTTTTCTGAGTAGAATGCTACAGAAACCAGGTTAAAAATGATATTTGTGTTTGCTAACATGATATTGAATCCACTTGCCCAAGAAAAAGACTTTGCTTTTCTCCAAAACCAGTTTGACTCTGTTTTTCTGGGTTCTTTACACATGAATGCCACAAGAGTTTGTCCAGATATATCTGGATCTAACCAGAAATATCCGGTTCTGTGTGGCTAAATGAATATCTGATGTTAAAACAGCCTATGTGTTTGTTAGTGAATTCTGGATATTATCTATGAACGTTAGAGTTTTGATAAAATTTTAGCAAGTAACATTTTGTGTTTATGTTGGCAAAGGCTAATTGGTTCCACATGGAGACACAACAGGTACACATTCGAGTTTTCTGAGTAGAATGCTACAGAAACCTGGTTAAAAATGTTATTTGTGTTTGTAAACATGACATTGTATCAACTTGTCCAAGAAAAAGTCTTTGCTTTTCTCCAAAACCAGTTTGACTTTGCTTTTCTGGGTCCTTTGCACACGAATTCTCCACGAGTTTGTCCAGATAGGTCTGGATCAAACCAGAAATATCCGGTTCTGTTGTCGCTAAATGAATATCAGCTTTTAAAACAGGCTGTGTCTTTGTTTGCGTTTTCTGGATATTAACTATTAACTTGAGCGATGGAATGAATTCTGGCATGAAACATTTTGTTTTTCTGTTGGCTAACGCTAATTGGTTCCAAATGGAGACACAACAGATACGCAGCTTATGGGTGTTCTGCGTCCTGGCTATAGAGGGATGCAGTTCACGGGAGTTCTGTATGCTAGTGGAGTGCAATGCTATTTCAGAGTTCTGTTGCCTGGCAATAGCATGACACAATGTGTGTAATATCTATATCCTTAGATAGAGCTTACAGGAGTTCTGACCCCTGAGGGTAGTGAGGTACAGCTTACACGAGTTCTGTATCTGAGGTGTGTAACGAAGCAGTATGTAAGAGTTCTGTAGCCTGGGAGTAGGCATTCATAATATGGGGGATTTCTGTAGCCTGACTCAGGGATGTGCAGCTTATATGATCCTGGATACAGGCTGTAGTGAGATTCAGTTCACGGGAGTTCTGTATGCTAGTGGAGTACAAAGGTGTTTCAGCGTTTTGTAGCCTGGGAATAGGCATACACAATGTGTGCAATGTCTGTAGCCTGAGTGTAGGAGAGAGTGCTTACAGGAGTTCTGTAAACTGAGTTTAGTCAAGTGCAGCGTACAAGAGTTCTGTATCTGTGGTGTGGATGTAAGCTCTTTGTAAGAGCTCTGTAGCCTGGGATTAGGCATTCACAATATGCGGGATTTCTGTAGAATGACTCTAGGAACCGCAGCTTATGGGCGTTCTGCGTCCTGGCTGTAGAGGAATGCAGTTCACGGGAGTCTGTATGCTAGTGGAGTGCAATGCTATTTCAGAGTTCTCTTAATGGGAATAGGATGACACAACGTGAGCAATATCTATATTTAGACAGAGCTTACAGGAGTTCTGTAACCTGAGTGTAGTGAGGTGCAGCTTACATGAGTTCTGTATCTGAGGTGTGTTACGAAGAAGTTTGTAAGAGTTCTGTAGCCTGGGAGTAGGCATTCGTAATATGCGGGATTTCTGTAGCCTGACTCAGGTATGTGCAGCTTATAGGAATCCTCGATCAGGCTGTAGAGAGATTCAGTTCACGGTATCTCTGTATGGTAGTGGAGTACAAAGCTGTTTCAGCATTTTGTAGCCTGGGAATAGGCATACACAATGTGCGCAATGTCTGTAGCCTGAGTGTAGGAGACAGTGCATACAGGAGTTCTCTAACCTGAGTTTAGTCAACTGCAGCGTACATAAGTTCTGTATCGGAGGGGTGGTACGAAGCAGTTTGGAAGAGTTCTGTAGCCTGGGAGTAGGCATTCGCAATATGAGGGATTTCTGTAGTCTGACTCTGGGATGTGCAGCTTAAGGGCATTCTGCGTCCTGGCTATAGAGGTATGCAGTTCACAGGAATTGCATTCGCAATATGCAGGATTTCTGTCGCTTGTCTATAGGAAACGCAACTTATGATCGGTCTGCTTCCTGGCTTTAGAGAGATTCAGCTCTCAGGAGTTCTGTATGCCTGTGGAGTACAAAGATTTTTCAGCGGAGTGTATCCTGGGAGTAGGCATACACAGTGTGCGCAATGTCTGCAGCCTGAGTGTAGGAGACAGAGCTTACAGGATTTCTGTAACATGAGTGTAGTCAGATGCAGCTTACATGAGTTCTGTATTACAGATGTGGAACGAAGCAGTTTGGAAGAGTTCTGTAGCCTTGGAGAAGGGATTCGCAACATGAGGGATTTCTGTAGCCTGTCTTTAGGAAACTCAGCTTATGGTCGGTCTGCTTCCTGGCTGTAGAGAGATTCAGTTCATGGTAGTTCTGTATGCTAGTGGAGTACAAAGCTGTTTCAGTGGTCTGTAACCTGGGAATAGGATGACACAATGTGCGCAATGTCTGTAGCCTGAGTGTAGGAGACAGCCTTACAGAAGTTCTGTAACCTGAGTATAGTCAGATGCAGCGTACATGAATTCTGTATCGGAGGTGTGGATGTAAGCTCTTTGTAAGAGTTCTGTATCCTAGGATTACGCATTCGCAATACGCGGGATTTCTGTAGCCCAACTCTAGGATAAGCAGCTTATGGGCATTCTGCGTCCTGACTGTAGAGGTATGCAGTTCACAGGAATGCTGTATGCTAGTGGAGTGCAAAGCTGTTTCAGCGTTCTGTAGCCTGGGAATAGGCATACACAATGTGCGCAATATCTATGTCCTTAGACAGAGATTACAGGAATTCTGTAACCTGAGTTTAGTCAGATGCAGCTTATATGAGTTCTGTATCTGAGGTGTGTAATGAAGCAGTTTGTAAGAGTTCTGTAGCCTGGGAGTAGGCATTCGCAATATGCGGGATTTTTGTAGCCTGACACGGGATGTGCAGCTTAGAGGAATCCTCGATCAGGCTGTAGAGATATTCAGTTCACGGGAGGTGTGTATGCTAGTGGAGTACAAAGCAGTTTCAGCGGTCTGTAGCCTGGGAATAGGCATACACAATGTGCGCAATGTTGTAGCCTGAGTGTAGGAGACAGAGCTTAAAGGAGTTCTGTAACCTGAGTGTAGTGATTTAGAGCATACGTGAGTTTCCCATCGGAGTTGTGAATCGAAGCAGTTATTAAGGGTTCTGTAGCCTGGGAGTAGACATTCGCAATATGAGGGATTTCTGTAGCCTGTCTATAGGAAACGCAGCTTATGATTGGTCTGCGTCATTACGTTAGAGAGATTCAGTTCACATGAGTTCTGTATGCTAGTGTAGAACAAAGCTGTTTCTCTGGTCTGTATCCTGGGAATAGGCATACACACTGTGCGCAATGTCCATAGCCTGAGTGTAGGAGACAGAGCTTACAAGAGTTATGTAATCTGAGTGTAGTCAGATGCAGCTTATATGAGTTCTGTATTACAGATGTGGAACGAAGCAGTTTGGAAGAGTTCTGTAGCCTGGGAGTAGGGATTCGCAATATGCGGGATTTCTGTAGCATGTCTATAGCAAACGCAGCTTATGGTCGGTCTGCTTCCTGGCTGTAGAGAAATTCAGTTCACGGGAGTTCTGTATGCTAGTGGAGTACAAAGCTGTTTCAGCGGTCTGTAGCCTTAGAATAGGCCTACACAATGTGCACAATGTCTTTAGCCTGAGTGAAGGAGACATAGATTACAGGAGTTCTGTAAGCTGAGTGTAGTCAGATGCGGCTTACATGAGTTCTGTATCAGAGGTGTGGATGTAAGCAGTTTGGAAGAGTTCTGTAGCCTGGGATTAGGCATTCGCAATATGCGGGATTTCTGTAGCCTCACTCTAGGATGTGCAGCTTATGGGCGTTCTGCTTCCTGGCTGTAGAGAGATGCAGTTCACGGGAGTTCTATATGCTAGTGGAGTGCAATGCTATTTCAGAGTTCTGTTGCCTGGGAATAGGATGACACCATGTGTGCAATGTCTGTATCCTTAGACAGAGCTTACAGGAGTTCTCTAACCTGAGTGTATGAATGCAGCTTACATGATTTCTCTATCGGATTTGTTTAACAAAGCAGTTTGGAAGAGTTCTATAGCCTGGGAGTTGGGATTCGCAATATGCGGGATTACTGTAGCCTGATTCTGGGATGTGCAGCTTTTAGGAATTCTGGATACAGGCTGTAGAGAGATTAAGTTCATTTGAGTTCTGTATGCTAGTGGAGTGCAAAGATGTTTCAGCGTTCTGTAGCCTGGGAATACTCTTACAGAATGTGCGCAATGTCTGTAGCCTCAGTGTAGGAGACAGAGCGTACAGGATTTCTGTTACCTGAGTGTAGTTATTTACAGCATACATGAGTTCTGTATCGGAGGTGTGGATGTAAGCAGTTTGGAAGCGTTCTGTAGCCTGGGAACAGGCATTCGCAATATGCCGGATTTCTGTAGCCTGTCTTTAGGAAACGCAGTTTATGGTCGGTCTGCTTCCTGGCTGTAGAGAGATTCAGTTCATGGAAGTTCTGTATGCTAGTGGTGTACTAGCTGTTTCAGCGGTCTGTAGCCTGGGAATAGGCATACACAATGTGTGCAATGTCTGTAGCCTGAGTGTAGGAGACAGCCTTACAGGAGTACTGTAACCATGTGCGCAATGTTTGTATCCTTAGATAGAGCTTACAGTAGTTCTGTAAACTGAGTTTAGTCAGATGCAGCGTACATGAGTTCTATATCAGAGTTGTGGATGTAAGGTCTTTGTAAGAGTTCTGTAGCTTAGGATTAGGCATTCGCAATATGAGGGATATCTGTAGCCTGACTCTAGGATGCGCAGCTTATGGGCGTAATGCGTCGTGGCTATAGAGGGATGCCGTTCACGGGAGTTCTGTATGCTAGTGGAGTGCAATGTTATTTCAGAGTTCTGTTGCCTGGGAATAGCATGACACAATGTGTGTAATATCTATATCCTAAGACAGAGCTTACAGGAGTTCTGTAACCAGAGTGTGGTGAGGTGCAGCTTACATGAGTTCTGTATTACAGGTGTGGGAAGAAGCAGTTTGGAAGTGTTCTGAAGCCTGGGAGTAGGCATTCGCAATATGAGGGATTTCTGTAGTCTGACTCTGGGATGTGCAGCTTAAGGGCATTCTGCGTCCTGGCTATAGAGGTATGCAGTTCACAGGAATTGCATTCGCAATATGCAGGATTTCTGTCGCTTGTCTATAGGAAACGCAACTTATGATCGGTCTGCTTCCTGGCTTTAGAGAGATTCAGCTCTCAGGAGTTCTGTATGCCTGTGGAGTACAAAGATTTTTCAGCGGAGTGTATCCTGGGAGTAGGCATACACAGTGTGCGCAATGTCTGCAGCCTGAGTGTAGGAGACAGAGCTTACAGGATTTCTGTAACCTGAGTGTAGTCAGATGCAGCTTACATGAGTTCTGTATTACAGATGTGGAACGAAGCAGTTTGGAAGAGTTCTGTAGCCTTGGAGAAGGGATTCGCAACATGAGGGATTTCTGTAGCCTGTCTTTAGGAAACTCAGCTTATGGTCGGTCTGCTTCCTGGCTGTAGAGAGATTCAGTTCATGGTAGTTCTGTATGCTAGTGGAGTACAAAGCTGTTTCAGTGGTCTGTAACCTGGGAATAGGATGACACAATGTGCGCAATGTCTGTAGCCTGAGTGTAGGAGACAGCCTTACAGAAGTTCTGTAACCTGAGTATAGTCAGATGCAGCGTACATGAATTCTGTATCGGAGGTGTGGATGTAAGCTCTTTGTAAGAGTTCTGTATCCTAGGATTACGCATTCGCAATACGCGGGATTTCTGTAGCCCAACTCTAGGATAAGCAGCTTATGGGCATTCTGCGTCCTGACTGTAGAGGTATGCAGTTCACAGGAATGCTGTATGCTAGTGGAGTGCAAAGCTGTTTCAGCGTTCTGTAGCCTGGGAATAGGCATACACAATGTGCGCAATATCTATGTCCTTAGACAGAGATTACAGGAATTCTGTAACCTGAGTTTAGTCAGATGCAGCTTATATGAGTTCTGTATCTGAGGTGTGTAATGAAGCAGTTTGTAAGAGTTCTGTAGCCTGGGAGTAGGCATTCGCAATATGCGGGATTTTTGTAGCCTGACACGGGATGTGCAGCTTAGAGGAATCCTCGATCAGGCTGTAGAGATATTCAGTTCACGGGAGGTGTGTATGCTAGTGGAGTACAAAGCAGTTTCAGCGGTCTGTAGCCTGGGAATAGGCATACACAATGTGCGCAATGTTGTAGCCTGAGTGTAGGAGACAGAGCTTAAAGGAGTTCTGTAACCTGAGTGTAGTGATTTAGAGCATACGTGAGTTTCCCATCGGAGTTGTGAATCGAAGCAGTTATTAAGGGTTCTGTAGCCTGGGAGTAGACATTCGCAATATGAGGGATTTCTGTAGCCTGTCTATAGGAAACGCAGCTTATGATTGGTCTGCGTCATTACGTTAGAGAGATTCAGTTCACATGAGTTCTGTATGCTAGTGTAGAACAAAGCTGTTTCTCTGGTCTGTATCCTGGGAATAGGCATACACACTGTGCGCAATGTCCATAGCCTGAGTGTAGGAGACAGAGCTTACAAGAGTTATGTAATCTGAGTGTAGTCAGATGCAGCTTATATGAGTTCTGTATTACAGATGTGGAACGAAGCAGTTTGGAAGAGTTCTGTAGCCTGGGAGTAGGGATTCGCAATATGCGGGATTTCTGTAGCATGTCTATAGCAAACGCAGCTTATGGTCGGTCTGCTTCCTGGCTGTAGAGAAATTCAGTTCACGGGAGTTCTGTATGCTAGTGGAGTACAAAGCTGTTTCAGCGGTCTGTAGCCTTAGAATAGGCCTACACAATGTGCACAATGTCTTTAGCCTGAGTGAAGGAGACATAGATTACAGGAGTTCTGTAAGCTGAGTGTAGTCAGATGCAGCTTACATGAGTTCTGTATCAGAGGTGTGGATGTAAGCAGTTTGGAAGAGTTCTGTAGCCTGGGATTAGGCATTCGCAATATGCGGGATTTCTGTAGCCTCACTCTAGGATGTGCAGCTTATGGGCGTTCTGCTTCCTGGCTGTAGAGAGATGCAGTTCACGGGAGTTCTATATGCTAGTGGAGTGCAATGCTATTTCAGAGTTCTGTTGCCTGGGAATAGGATGACACCATGTGTGCAATGTCTGTATCCTTAGACAGAGCTTACAGGAGTTCTCTAACCTGAGTGTATGAATGCAGCTTACATGATTTCTCTATCGGATTTGTTTAACAAAGCAGTTTGGAAGAGTTCTATAGCCTGGGAGTTGGGATTCGCAATATGCGGGATTACTGTAGCCTGATTCTGGGATGTGCAGCTTTTAGGAATTCTGGATACAGGCTGTAGAGAGATTAAGTTCATTTGAGTTCTGTATGCTAGTGGAGTGCAAAGATGTTTCAGCGTTCTGTAGCCTGGGAATACTCTTACAGAATGTGCGCAATGTCTGTAGCCTCAGTGTAGGAGACAGAGCGTACAGGATTTCTGTTACCTGAGTGTAGTTATTTACAGCATACATGAGTTCTGTATCGGAGGTGTGGATGTAAGCAGTTTGGAAGCGTTCTGTAGCCTGGGAACAGGCATTCGCAATATGCCGGATTTCTGTAGCCTGTCTTTAGGAAACGCAGTTTATGGTCGGTCTGCTTCCTGGCTGTAGAGAGATTCAGTTCATGGAAGTTCTGTATGCTAGTGGTGTACTAGCTGTTTCAGCGGTCTGTAGCCTGGGAATAGGCATACACAATGTGTGCAATGTCTGTAGCCTGAGTGTAGGAGACAGCCTTACAGGAGTACTGTAACCATGTGCGCAATGTTTGTATCCTTAGATAGAGCTTACAGTAGTTCTGTAAACTGAGTTTAGTCAGATGCAGCGTACATGAGTTCTATATCAGAGTTGTGGATGTAAGGTCTTTGTAAGAGTTCTGTAGCTTAGGATTAGGCATTCGCAATATGAGGGATATCTGTAGCCTGACTCTAGGATGCGCAGCTTATGGGCGTAATGCGTCGTGGCTATAGAGGGATGCCGTTCACGGGAGTTCTGTATGCTAGTGGAGTGCAATGTTATTTCAGAGTTCTGTTGCCTGGGAATAGCATGACACAATGTGTGTAATATCTATATCCTAAGACAGAGCTTACAGGAGTTCTGTAACCAGAGTGTGGTGAGGTGCAGCTTACATGAGTTCTGTATTACAGGTGTGGGAAGAAGCAGTTTGGAAGTGTTCTGAAGCCTGGGAGTAGGCATTCGCAATATGCGGGATTCTTTAGCCTGTCTATAGGAAACACAGCTTATGGTCGTTCTGCTTCCTGGCTATAGAGAGATTCAGTTCACAGGTATTCTGTATGCTAGTGGAGTGCAAAGCTGTTTCAGCCGTCTGTAGCCTGGGAATAGGCATACACAATGTGCAAAATGTCTTTTAGCCTGAATGAAGGAGACAGAGCTTACAGGAGTTCTGTAAACTGAGTTTCTTCAGATGCAGCGTACATGTGTTCTGTATCTGAGATATGGATTTAAGCAGTTTAGAAGAGTTCTGTAGCTTGGGAGCAGGGATTCGCAATATGTGGGATTTCTGTAGCCTAACTCTGGGATGTGAATCTTATAGGAATTCTGGATACATGCTGTAGAGTGGTTCAGTTCATGGGAGTTCTGTATGATAGTGGAGTGCAAAGCTGTTTCACCGTTCTGTAGCCTGGGAATTCGTTTACACTCTGTGTGCAATTTCGGTACCTGAGTGTAGGAGAGAGAGTGTACAGGAGTTCTGTAATCTGAGTGTAGTGATTTACAGCATACATGAGTTCTGTTTCGGAGGTGTGGAACGAAGCAGTTAGGAAGGGTTCTGTGGCCTTAGAGTAGTCATTCGCAATGTGCGGGATTTCTGTAGCATGACTCTAGGAAGCGCAACTTATGGGCGTTCTGCTTCCAGGCTGTAGAGAGATTCAGTTCACAGGAGTTCTGTAGGCTACTGGAGTACAAAGCTGTTTCAGCGGTCTGTAGCCTGGGAATAGGCATACACAATGTGCGCAATGTCTGTAGCCTGAGTGTAGAAGACAGAGCTTACAGGAGTTCTGTAACCTGAGTATAGTGGGGTGCAGCTTACATGAGTTCTGAATTACATGTGTGGAACAAAGCAGTTTGGAAGAGTTCTGTAGTCCGAGAACAGGGATTTGCAATATGCGGGATTTCTATAGCCTGTCTATAGGAAACGCAGCTTATGGTCGTTCGGCTTCCTGGCTGTAGAGATTCAGTTCACGGGAGTTCTGTATGCTAGTGGAGTACAAATCTGTTTCAGCGGTCTGTAGCCTGGGAATAGGCATACACAATGTGCACAATGTCCGTAGCCTGAGTGTAGGAGACAGAGCTTACAGGAGTTCTGTATCCTGAGTGTAGTCAGATGCTGCTTATATGAGATCTGTATTACAGGTGTGGAAGGAAGCAGTTTGGAGGAGTTCTATAGCCTGGGAGTAGGGATTCGCATATTCGGGATTTCTATAGCCTGTCTATAGCAAACCAAACTTATGGTCGGTCTGCTTCCTGGTTGTAGAGAGATTCAGTTCACGGGAGTTCTGTATGCTAGTGGAGTACAAAGCTGTTTCAGCGTTCTGTAGCCTGGGAATAGGCATACGCAATGTGTACAATGACTGTAGCCTGAGGGTAGGAGACAGATCTTACAGGAGTACTGTAAGCTGAGTGTACTGAGGTGCAGCATACATGAGTTCTGTACGGGAGTTGTGGATGTAAGCAGTGTGGAAGAGTTCTGTAGCCTGGCAGTAGGGATTCCCAATATGTGGGATTTCTGTAGCCTGACTCTATGAATCGCAGCTTATGGGCGTTCTGTGTCCTGGCTGTAGAGAGATGCAGTTCACTGGAGTTCTGTATGCTAGTGGAGTACAATGCTTTTCAGACTTATGTAGCCTGGGAATAAGATGACACCATGCGCGCAATGTCTGTATTCTTAGATAGAGCTTATAGGAGTTCTGTAACCTGAGTGTAGTGAGATGCAGCTTACATTATTTCTCTGTGAGATGTGTGTAACAAAGCAGTTTGGAAGAGTTCTGTAGACTGGGAGTAGTCATTCGCAATATGCGGGATTTATTTAGCCTGATTTTGGGATGTGCAGCTTATAGGAATTCTGGATAGAGGCTGCAGTGAGATTCAGTTCACAGGAGTTCTGTATGCTAGTGGAGTGCCAAGCTGTTTCAGCGTTCTATAGCCTGGGAATAGGCTTACACAATGTGCGCAAATTCGGTAGCCTGAGTATAGGATTCAGAGCGTACAGGAGTTCTGTCACCTGAGTGTAGTGATTTACAGCATACATGAGTTCTGTATCGGAGGTGGGGAATGAAGCATTTAGGAAGCGTTCTGTAGCCTGGGAGTAGGCATTCACAATATGTGGGATTTCTGTAGCCTGTCTATAGGAAACGCAGCTTATGGTCGGTCTGCTTCCTGGCTGTAGAGAGATTCAGTTCACGGGAGTTATGAATGCTAGTGGAGTACAAAGCTGTTTCAGCGGGCTGTAGCCTGGGAATAGGCATTCACAATGTGCGCAATGTCCGTAGCCTGAGTGTAGGAGACAGAGCTTACAGGAGTTCTGTAACCTGAGTGAAGTCAGATGCAGCTTATATGAGATTTGTATTACAGGTGTGGAACGAAGAAGTTTGGAAGAGTTCTGTAGCCTGGGAGTAGGGATTTGCAATATGAGGGATTTCTGTAGCCTGTCTATAGGAAACGCACCTTATGCTCGGTCTGTTTCCTGGTTGTAGAGAGATTCAGTTCATGGGAGTTCAGTATGCCAGTGGAGTGCAAAGCTGTGTCAGAGTTCTGTTGCATGGGAATAGCATGAAACCATGTGCGCAATGTCTGTATTCTTAGACAGAGTTTACAGGAGTTCTGTAACCTGAGTGTAGTAAGGTGCAGGTTACAAGAGTTCTGTATCGGAGGTGTGTGACGAAATAGTTTGTAAGAGTTCTGTAGCCTGGGAGTAGGCATTCGCAACATGCAGGATTTCTGTAGCCTGACTCTAGGATGCGCAGCTTATGGACGTTCTGTGTCCTGGCTGTAGAGAGATGCAGTTCACGCGAGTTCTGTATGCTAGTGGAGCGCAATGCTATTTCAGAGTCCTGTTACCTGGGAATGGGATGACACAATATGTGCAATATCTATATCCTTAGACTGAGCTTACAGGAGTTCGGTAACCTGAGTTTCGTCAGATGCAGCGTAAATGAATTGTGTATCGGAGGTGTGGATGTAAGCAGTTTCTAAGAGTTCTGTAGCCTGGGAGTAGGGATTCGCAATATGCGGGATTTCTGTAGCCTAACTCTAGGATGCGCAGCTTATGGCATTCAGTTCATAGGACTTCTGTATGCTAGTGGAGTGTAAAGCTGTTTCAGATTTCTGTTGCCTGGGAATAGGATGACACCATGTGCACAATGTCTGTATCCTTAGACAGTACTTACAGGAGTTCTGTAACCTGAGTGTAGTGAGGTGCAGCTTACATGAGTTCTGTATCGGAGCTGTGTAATGAAGCATTTTGTAAGAGTTCTGTAGCCTGGGAGTAGGGATTCGCAATATGCGGGAATTCTGTAGCCTGACTCTAGATGCACAGCTTATAGGCATTCTGGATACAGGCTGTAGAGAAATTCAGTTCATGGGAGTTCTGTATGCTAGTGGAGTGCAAGCTGTTTCAACGTTCTGTAGCCTGGGAATACGCTTACACAATGTGAGCAATGTCGGTAGCCTCAGTGTAGGAGAGAGCGTACTGGAGTTCTGCAACCTGAGTGTAGTGATTAACAGCATACATGAGTTCTGTATCAGAGGTGTGGAACAAAGCATTTGAGAAGGGTTCCATAGAGTGGGAGTAGGCATTTGCAATATTTGGGATTTCTGTATCTTGTCTACAGGAAATGGAGTTTATGGTTGGTCTGGTTTTTGGCTGTGGATAGATTCAGTTCACGGGAGTTCTGTATGCTAGTGGAGTGCAAAGCTGTTTCAGCTGTCTGTAGCCTGGGAATAGGCATACACAATGTGTGCAATGTCTGTAGCCTGAGTGTAGGAGACAGAGCTTACAGGAGTTCTGTAACCTGAGTTTAGTCAGATGCAGCTTACATGAGTTCTATATTACAGGTGTTGAACGAATCATTTCGAAGAGTTCTGTAGCCTGGAAGTAGGCATTCACAAAATGCGGGATTTCTGTATCCTGTCTATAGGATACGCAGCTTATGCTAGGTCTGCTTCCTGGCTGCAGAGAGATTCAGTTCACGGGAGTTTTTTATGCTAGTGGAGTGCAAAGCTGTTTCACTGTTCTGTAGCCTGGGAAAAGGCATGCACAATGTGTGCAATGTCTGTAGCCTGATTGTAGGAGACAGAGCTTACAGGAGTTCGGTAACCCGAGTGTAGTCAGATGCAGCATACATGAGTTCTGTATCAGAGGAGTGGAACGAAGTAGTTTGTAAGAGTTCTGTAGCCTGGGAGTAGGCATTCGCAATATGCAGGATTTCTGTCGCCTGTCTAGAGGAAACGCAGCTTATGGGCGTTCTGCGTCCTGGCTGTAGAGAGATGCAGTTCATGGGAGTTCTGTATGCTAGTGAAGTGCAATGCTATTTCAGAGTTCTTTTGCCTGGGAGTAGGCATACACAATGTGCGCAATGTTTGTATGCTTAGACAGAGCTTACAGGAGTTCTGTAAACTGAGTGTAGTCAGATGCACCGTACATGAATTCTGTATAACAGGTGTGGAACGAAGCAGTTTGTAAGAGTTCTGTAGCCTGGGAGTAGGCATTTTCAATATGTGGGAATTCTGTAGCTTGTCTAGAGGAAACGCAGCTTATGGTCGGTCTGCTTCCTGGCTCTAGACTGATTCAGTTCACGGGAGTTCTGTATGCTAGTGGTGTACAAAGCAATCAGTGTTCTGTAGCCTGGGAATAGGCATACACAATGTGCACAATATCTGTAGCCTGAGTGTAGGATACAGAGCTTACAGGAGTTCTGTAACTTAGGTTTAGTCAGATTCAGTGTTCATGAGTTCTGTATCGGAGATGTGGAACGAAGCAGTTAGGAAGGATTCTGTAGATTGAAAATAGGCATTCGCAATATGCGGGATTTCTGTAGCCTGTCTATAGGAAACGCAGCTTAGGGTCGGTCTGTTTCCTGGCTGTAGAGAGATTCATTTCTTGGGAGTTCTGTACGGTAGTGGAGTACAAAGCTGTTTCAGCGGTCTGTAGCCTGAGAATAGGCATACACAATGTGCGCAATGTCTGTAGCCTGAGTGTAGGAGACAGAGCTTACAGGAGTTCTGTAACCTGAGTTTAGTGAGATGCAGCGTACAAGAGTTCTGTATCGGAGGAGTGGAACGAAGTAGTTTGTAAGAGTTCTGTAGCCTGAGAGTAGGCATTCGCAATATGCGGGATTTCTGTCGCCTGTCTAGAGGAAACGCAGCTTATGGGCTTTCTGTGTCCTGGTTCTAGATAGATGCAGTTCACGGGAGTTCTGTATGCTAGTGGAGTGCAATGCTGTTTCAGAGTTCCTTTGCCTGGGAGTAGAAATACAGAATGTACGCAATGTTTGCATCCTTAGACAGAGCTTATAGTAGTTGTGTAACCTGAGTGTAGTCAGATGCAGCTTACATGAGTTCTGTATCAGAGGTGTGAAACGAATCAGTTTGTAAGAGTTCTGTAGCATGGGAGTAGGGATTCGCAACATGCGGGATTTCTGTAGCCAGACTCTAGGAAACGCAGCTTATGGTTGGTCTGCTTGCTGGCTGTAGAGAGATGCAGTTCACGGGAGTTCTGTATGCTAGTGGAGTACAAATCTGTTTCAGCGGTCTGTAGCCTGGGAATAGGCATACACAATGTTCACAATGTCTGTAGCCTGATTGTGGGAGAAGGAGCTTAGAGGAGTTCTGTAACCTGAGTTTAGTCAGATGCAGCATACATGAGTTCTATATCTGAGATATGGTTGTAAGCAGTTTAGAAGAGTTCTGTAGCCTGGCAGCAGGGATTCGCAATATGCGGGATTTCTGTAGCCTAAATCTGGGATGTGCAGCTTATAGGATTTCTGGATACAAGCTGTAGAGAGATTCATTTCTTGGGAGTTCTGTATGGTAGTGGAGTACAAAGCTGTTTCAGCTTTCTCTAGCCTGGAATACGCTTTCACAATGCGTGCAATTTCGGTAGCCTGAGTGTAGGAGACAGAGCTTACAGGAGTTCTGCAACCAGAGTGTAGTGATTTACAGCATACATGGGTTCTGTATCGGAGGTGTGGAACGAAGCACTTAGGAAGGGATCTGACGCCTCGGAGTAGGCATTCGCAATATGCGGGATTTCTGTAGCCTGTCTGTAGGAAACACAGCTTATGATCGGTCTGCTTCCTGGCTTTAGAGAGATTCAATTCACGTGAGTTCTGTATGCTAGTGGAGTGCAAAGCTGTTTCAGCGGTCTGTAGCATGGGAATAGGCATACACAATGTGCACAATGTCTGTAGCCTCGGTGTAGGAGACAGAGCTTACAAGAGTTCTGTAACCTAAGTGTAGTGATTTAGAGCATACATGAGTTCCACATCGGAGTTGTGGATCGAAGCAGTTAGGAAGAGTTCTGTAGCCTCGAATTAGGCATTCGCAATATGCAGGATTTCTGTCGCTTGTCTATAGGAAACGCAATTTATGATCGGTCTCCTTCCTGGCTTTAGAGAGATTCAGCTCTCAGGAGTTCTGTATGCCTGTGGAGTACAAAGTTGTTTCAGTGGCCTGTATCCTGGGAGTAGGCATACACAATGTGTGCAATGTCTGTAGCCTGAGTGTAGGAGACAGAGCTTACAGGAGTTCTGTAACCTGAGTGTAGTCAGATGCAGCGTACTTGCGTTCTGTATCGGAAGTGTGGATGTAAGCTCTTTGTAAGAGTTCTGTAGCCTGGGATTAGGAATTTCTGTAGCCCGACTCTAGGGTGCGCAGCTTATGGGCATTCTGCGTCCTGGATGTAGAGGGATGCAGTTCACGGGAGTTCTGTATGCTAGTGGAGTACAAAGCTGTTTCAGCGGTCTGTAGCCTGGGAATAGGCATACACAATGTGCACAATGTCTGTAGCCTGAGTGTAGGACTCAGAGCTTACAAGAGTTATGTAAGCTGAGTGTAGTCAGATGCAGCTTATATGAGTTCTTTTTTTATTATTTTTTTATATAAAGCTTTTATTTAAAGAATATAAATTTCCAAAGAACAGCTTATGGATCACAATGGCTCCCCCCCACAACCTCCCTCCCTCCCCCTACCCTCACCTCTCCCGCTCCCTCCCCCCCTCCGCCCACATCAAGATTCATTTTCGATTCTCTTTATACACAGAAGATCAATTTAGTACATATTACGTAAAGATTTCAACGGTTTGCCCTCGCATAGAGACACAAAATGATAATACACTTGCCCAAGAAAAAGACTCTGCTTTTCTCCAAAACCAGGTTGACTCTGCTTTTCTGGGTGCTTTGCACACCAATTCCACACCCCTTTGTCCAGATAGTGTTGGATGAAACCAGAAATATCCGGTGCTGAGGGGACTAACTCAATCCCAGCTCTTGCTACAGCTTCTGTGTTTGCTTGTGTTTTGTTGAGAGTATCTATGGACTTTAGAGTTGTGAATGCATTGTAGCATGTAACATTTTGTTTTCTGTTGGCAAACGCTAATTGGTTTCACATGGAGACACAACAGGTACACATTTGTGTTTTCTGAGTAAAAAGCTGCAGAAACCAGGTTACAAATGATATTTGTGTTTGTAAACATGACATTGAATCCCCTTCCCCAGAAAAAGACTTTGCTTTTCTCCAAAACCAGGTTGACTCTGCTTTTCTGGGTGCTTTGCACACCAATTCCACAACCCTTTGTCCAGATAGGGCTGGATGAAACCAGAAATATCCGGTTCTGATAGGGCTAACTCAATCCCAGCTCTTGCTAGAGTTTCTGCATTTACTTGTGTTTTCTTAATAGTATCTGTGGACTTTAGAGTTGTGAATGCAATGTAGCATGTAACATTTTGTTTTCTGTTGCCAAACACTAATTGGTTTCACATGCAGACACAACAGGTACACATTCGTGTTTTCTGAGCAAAAAGCTGCAGAAACCAGGTTACAAATGATATTTGTGTTTGTAAACATGACATTGAATCCACTTGCCCAAGAAAAAGACTTTGCTTTTCTCCAAAACCAGGTTGACTCTGCTTTTCTGGGTGCTTTGCACACCAACTCCACACCAGTTTGTCCAGATAGGTCTGGATGGAACCAGAAATATCTGGTTCTGTTATGGCTAACTCAATGCCAGCTCTTGCTACAGCTTCTGAGTGTGCTTGTGTTTTCTCGATAGTATCTGTGGACTTTAGAGTTGTGAATGCATTGTAGCGTGTAACATTTTTTTTTTTCTGTTGGCAAACGTTAATTGGTTTCACATGCAGACACAACAGGTACACATTTGTGTTTTCTGAGTAAAAAGCTGCAGAAACCTGGTTACAAATGATATTTGTGTTTGTAAACATGACATTGCATCTACTTGCCCAAGAAAAAGACTTTGCTTTTTTCCAAAACCAGGTTGACTCTGCTTATCTGGGTGCTTTGCACACAACACCCCAAAACTTTGTCCGGATAGGGCTGGATGAAACCAGAAACATCTGGTTCTGTGGTGGTTAACTCAGTGCCAGCTCTTGCTAGCGAATCTGCATTTACTTGTGTTTCCTTAATAGTATCTGTGGACTTTAGAGTTGTGAATGCTTTGTAGCATGTAACATTTTGTTTTCTGTTGCCAAACACTAATTGGTTTCACATGCAGACACAACAAGTACACATTCCTGTTTTCTGAGCAAAAAGCTGCAGAAACCAGGTTAAAAATGATATTTGTGTTTGTAAACATGACATTGAATCCACTTGCCAAAGAAAAAGACTTTGCTTTTCTCCAAAACCAGGTTGACTCTGCATTTCTGGGTGCTTTGCACACCAACTCCACACCAGTTTGTCCGGATAGGGCTGGATGAACCAGAAATTTCCTGTTCTGTTTTGGCTAACTCAGTGCCAGCTCTTGCTAAAGTTTCTGTGTTTCCTTGTGTTTTCTTGATAGTATCTGTGGACTTTAGAGTTGTGAATGCATTGTAGCATGTAACATTTTGTTTTTATGTTGGCAAACGCTAATAGGTTTCACATGGAGACACAAGAGGTACACATTTGTGTTTTCTGATTAAAACCTGCAGAAACCAGGTTACAAATGATATTTGTGTTTGTAAACATGACATTGAATCCACTTGCCCAAGAAAACGACTGCTTTTCTTCAAAACCAGGTTGACTATGCTTTTCTGGGTGCTTTGCACACCAACTCCACACCAGTTTTTCCGGATAGGGCTGGATGAAGCCAGAAATATCCGGTTCTGAGGTGGCTTACGGAATCCCAGCTCTTGCTACAGTTTCTGTGTTTATTGTTGTTTGTCGATAGTATCTGTGGACTTTAGAGTTGTGAATGCATTGTAGCATGTAACATTTTGTTTTTCTGTTGGCAAACGCTAATTGGTTTCACATGGAGAAACAACAGGTACACGTTCATGTTTTCTGAGTAAAAAGCTGCAGAAACCAGGTTACAAATGATATTTGTGTTTGTAAACATGACATTGAATCCACTTGCCCAAGAAAAAGACTTTTCTTTTCTCCAAAACCAGGTTGACTCTGCTTTTCTGGGTGCTTTGCACACCAACTCCACACCAGTTTTTCCAGATAGGGCTGCCTGAAACCAGAATTATACGGTTCTGTGGTGGCTAACTCAATCCCAGCTCTTGCTACAGCTTCTGTGGGTGCTTGTGTTTTCTCGATAGCATCTGTGGACTTTAGAGTGTGAATGCATTGTAGCATGTAACATTTTGTTTTTCTGTTGGCAAATGCTAATAGGTTTCTCATGCAGACACAACAGGTACACATTTGTGTTTTCAGAGTAAAAAGCTGCAGAAACCAGGTTACAAATGATATTTGTGTTTGTAAACATGACATTGAATCCACTTGCCCAAGAAAAAGACTTTGCTTTTCTCCAAAACCAGGTTGACTCTGCTTTTCTGGGTGCTTTGCACACCAACTCCACAGCAGTTTGTCCAGATACGGCTGCATGAAACCAGAAATATTCGGTTCTGTGGTGGCTAACTCAATCCCAGCTCTTGCTACAGCTTCTGTGTGTGCTTGTGTTTTCTCGATAGCATCTGTGGACTTTAGAGTTGTGAATGCATTGTAGCATGTAACATTTTGTTTTTCTGTTGGCAAACGCTAATATGTTTCACATGCAGACACAACAGGTACACATTTGTGTTTTCTGAGTAAAAAGCTGCAGAAACCAGGTTACAAATGATATTTGTGTTTGTAAACATGACATTGAATCCACTTGCCCAAGAAAAAGACTTTGCTTTTCTCCAAAACCAGGTTGACTCTGCTTTTCTGGGTGCTTTGCACACCAACTCCACAGCAGTTTGTCCGGATACGGCTGCATGAAACCAGAAATATTCGGTTCTGTGGTGGCTAACTCAATCCCAGCTCTTGCTACAGCTTCTGTGTGTGCTTGTGTTTTCTCGATAGCATCTGTGGACTTTAGAGTTGTGAATGCATTGTAGCATGTAACATTTTGTTTTTCTGTTGGCAAACGCTAATAGGTTTCACATGCAGACACAACAGGTACACATTTGTGTTTTCTGAGTAAAAAGCTGCAGAAACCAGGTTACAAATGATATTTGTGTTTGTAAACATGACATTGAATCCACTTGCCCAAGAAAAAGACTTTGCTTTTCTCCAAAACCAGGTTGACTCTGCTTTTCTGGGTGCTTTGCACACCAACTCCACACCAATTTGTCCGGTTAGGTCTAGATGGAACCAGAAATATCCGATTCTGTGGTGGCTAATCCCAGCTCTTGCTACAGTTTTGTGTTTGCTTGTGTTTTGTGTATAGTATCTGTGGACTTTGGAATTGTGAATGCATTGTAGCATGTAACAGTTTGTTTTCTGTTGGCAAACATTAATTGGTTTAACATGGAGACACAACAGGTACACACTCGTGTTTTCTGAGTAAAAACCTGCAGAAACCAGGTTACAAATGATATTTGTGCTTGTAAGCATGACATCGAATCCACTTGCCCAAGAAATATACTTTGCTTTTCTCCAAAACCAGGTTGACTCTGCTTTTCTGGGTTCTTTGCACACCAATTCCACACCCCTTTGTCCAGATAGTGTTGGATGAAACCAGAAATATCCGGTTCTGAGGGGCCTAACTCAATCCCAGCTCTTGCTACAGCTTCTGTGTTTGCTTGTGTTTTGTTGAGAGTATCTATGGACTTTAGATTTGTGAATGCATTGTAGCATGTAACATTTTGTTTTCTGTTGGCAAACGCTAATTGGTTTCACATGGAGACACAACAGGTACACATTTGTGTTTTCTGAGTAAAAAGCTGCAGAAACCAGGTTACAAATGATATTTGTGTTTGTAAACATGACATTGAATCCCCTTCCCCAGAAAAAGACTTTGCTTTTCTCCAAAACCAGGTTGACTCTGCTTTTCTGGGTGCTTTGCACACCAATTCCACACCCCTTTGTCCAGATAGGGCTGGATGAAACCAGAAATATCCGGTTCTGATAGGGTTAACTCAATCCCAGCTCTTGCTAGAGTTTCTGCATTTACTTGTGTTTTATTAATAGTATCTGTGGACTTTAGAGTTGTGAATGCATTGTAGCATGTAACATTTTGTTTTCTGTTGCCAAACACTAATTGGTTTCACATGCAGACACAACAGGTACACATTCGTGTTTTCTGAGTAAAAAGCTGCAGAAACCTGGTTACAAATGATATTTGTGTTTGTAAACATGACATTGCATCTACTTGCCCAAGAAAAAGACTTTGCTTTTTTCCAAAACCAGGTTGACTCTGCTTATCTGGGTGCTTTGCACACAACACCCCAAAACTTTGTCCGGATAGGGCTGGATGAAACCAGAAACATCTGGTTCTGTGGTGGTTAACTCAGTGCCAGCTCTTGCTAGCGAATCTGCATTTACTTGTGTTTCCTTAATAGTATCTGTGGACTTTAGAGTTGTGAATGCTTTGTAGCATGTAACATTTTGTTTTCTGTTGCCAAACACTAATTGGTTTCACATGCAGACACAACAAGTACACATTCCTGTTTTCTGAGCAAAAAGCTGCAGAAACCAGGTTAAAAATGATATTTGTGTTTGTAAACATGACATTGAATCCACTTGCCAAAGAAAAAGACTTTGCTTTTCTCCAAAACCAGGTTGACTCTGCATTTCTGGGTGCTTTGCACATCAACTCCACACCAGTTTGTCCGGATAGGGCTGGATGAACCAGAAATTTCCTGTTCTGTTTTGGCTAACTCAGTGCCAGCTCTTGCTAAAGTTTCTGTGTTTCCTTGTGTTTTCTTGATAGTATCTGTGGACTTTAGAGTTGTGAATGCATTGTAGCATGTAACATTTTGTTTTTATGTTGGCAAACGCTAATAGGTTTCACATGGAGACACAAGAGGTACACATTTGTGTTTTCTGATTAAAACCTGCAGAAACCAGGTTACAAATGATATTTGTGTTTGTAAACATGACATTGAATCCACTTGCCCAAGAAAACGACTGCTTTTCTTCAAAACCAGGTTGACTATGCTTTTCTGGGTGCTTTGCACACCAACTCCACACCAGTTTTTCCGGATAGGGCTGGATGAAGCCAGAAATATCCGGTTCTGAGGTGGCTTACGGAATCCCAGCTCTTGCTACAGTTTCTGTGTTTATTGTTGTTTGTCGATAGTATCTGTGGACTTTAGAGTTGTGAATGCATTGTAGCATGTAACATTTTGTTTTTCTGTTGGCAAACGCTAATTGGTTTCACATGGAGAAACAACAGGTACACGTTCATGTTTTCTGAGTAAAAAGCTGCAGAAACCAGGTTACAAATGATATTTGTGTTTGTAAACATGACATTGAATCCACTTGCCCAAGAAAAAGACTTTTCTTTTCTCCAAAACCAGGTTGACTCTGCTTTTCTGGGTGCTTTGCACACCAACTCCACACCAGTTTTTCCAGATAGGGCTGCCTGAAACCAGAATTATACGGTTCTGTGGTGGCTAACTCAATCCCAGCTCTTGCTACAGCTTCTGTGGGTGCTTGTGTTTTCTCGATAGCATCTGTGGACTTTAGAGTGTGAATGCATTGTAGCATGTAACATTTTGTTTTTCTGTTGGCAAATGCTAATAGGTTTCTCATGCAGACACAACAGGTACACATTTGTGTTTTCAGAGTAAAAAGCTGCAGAAACCAGGTTACAAATGATATTTGTGTTTGTAAACATGACATTGAATCCACTTGCCCAAGAAAAAGACTTTGCTTTTCTCCAAAACCAGGTTGACTCTGCTTTTCTGGGTGCTTTGCACACCAACTCCACAGCAGTTTGTCCAGATACGGCTGCATGAAACCAGAAATATTCGGTTCTGTGGTGGCTAACTCAATCCCAGCTCTTGCTACAGCTTCTGTGTGTGCTTGTGTTTTCTCGATAGCATCTGTGGACTTTAGAGTTGTGAATGCATTGTAGCATGTAACATTTTGTTTTTCTGTTGGCAAACGCTAATATGTTTCACATGCAGACACAACAGGTACACATTTGTGTTTTCTGAGTAAAAAGCTGCAGAAACCAGGTTACAAATGATATTTGTGTTTGTAAACATGACATTGAATCCACTTGCCCAAGAAAAAGACTTTGCTTTTCTCCAAAACCAGGTTGACTCTGCTTTTCTGGGTGCTTTGCACACCAACTCCACAGCAGTTTGTCCGGATATGGCTGCATGAAACCAGAAATATTCGGTTCTGTGGTGGCTAACTCAATCCCAGCTCTTGCTACAGCTTCTGTGTGTGCTTGTGTTTTCTCGATAGCATCTGTGGACTTTAGAGTTGTGAATGCATTGTAGCATGTAACATTTTGTTTTTCTGTTGGCAAACGCTAATAGGTTTCACATGCAGACACAACAGGTACACATTTGTGTTTTCTGAGTAAAAAGCTGCAGAAACCAGGTTACAAATGATATTTGTGTTTGTAAACATGACATTGAATCCACTTGCCCAAGAAAAAGACTTTGCTTTTCTCCAAAACCAGGTTGACTCTGCTTTTCTGGGTGCTTTGCACACCAACTCCACACCAATTTGTCCGGTTAGGTCTAGATGGAACCAGAAATATCCGATTCTGTGGTGGCTAATCCCAGCTCTTGCTACAGTTTTGTGTTTGCTTGTGTTTTGTGTATAGTATCTGTGGACTTTGGAATTGTGAATGCATTGTAGCATGTAACAGTTTGTTTTCTGTTGGCAAACATTAATTGGTTTAACATGGAGACACAACAGGTACACACTCGTGTTTTCTGAGTAAAAACCTGCAGAAACCAGGTTACAAATGATATTTGTGCTTGTAAGCATGACATCGAATCCACTTGCCCAAGAAATATACTTTGCTTTTCTCCAAAACCAGGTTGACTCTGCTTTTCTGGGTTCTTTGCACACCAATTCCACACCCCTTTGTCCAGATAGTGTTGGATGAAACCAGAAATATCCGGTTCTGAGGGGCCTAACTCAATCCCAGCTCTTGCTACAGCTTCTGTGTTTGCTTGTGTTTTGTTGAGAGTATCTATGGACTTTAGATTTGTGAATGCATTGTAGCATGTAACATTTTGTTTTCTGTTGGCAAACGCTAATTGGTTTCACATGGAGACACAACAGGTACACATTTGTGTTTTCTGAGTAAAAAGCTGCAGAAACCAGGTTACAAATTATATTTGTGTTTGTAAACATGACATTGAATCCCCTTCCCCAGAAAAAGACTTTGCTTTTCTCCAAAACCAGGTTGACTCTGCTTTTCTGGGTGCTTTGCACACCAATTCCACACCCCTTTGTCCAGATAGGGCTGGATGAAACCAGAAATATCCGGTTCTGATAGGGTTAACTCAATCCCAGCTCTTGCTAGAGTTTCTGCATTTACTTGTGTTTTATTAATAGTATCTGTGGACTTTAGAGTTGTGGATGCATTGTAGCATGTAACATTTTGTTTTCTGTTGCCAAACACTAATTGGTTTCACATGCAGACACAACAGGTACACATTCGTGTTTTCTGAGCAAAAAGCTGCAGAAACCTGGTTACAAATGATATTTGTGTTTGTAAACATGACATTGCATCTACTTGCCCAAGAAAAAGACTTTGCTTTTTTCCAAAACCAGGTTGACTCTGCTTATCTGGGTGCTTTGAACACAACACCCCAAAACTTTGTCCGGATAGGGCTGGATGAAACCAGAAATATCTGGTTCTGTGGTGGTTAACTCAGTGCCAGCTCTTGCTAGCGAATCTGCATTTACTTGTGTTTTCTTAATAGTATCTGTGGACTTTAGAGTTGCGAATGCATTGTACCATGTAACATTTTGTTTTCTGTTGGCAAAAGCTAATTGGTTTCACATGGAGACACAACAGGTACAGATTCGTGTTTTCTGAGTAAAAACCTGCAGAAACCAGGTTAAAAATGATATTTTTGTGCTTGTAAACATGACATCGAATCCACCTGCCCAAGAAAAAGACTTTGCTTTTCTCCAAAACCAGGTTGACTCTGCCTTTCTGGGTGCTTTGCACACCAACTCCACACCAGTTTTTCCGGATAGGGCTGGATGAAACCAGAAATATCCGGTTCTGGGGTGGCTAACTCAATCCCAGCTCTTGCTACATCTTCTGTGTGTGCTTGTTTTTTCTCGGTAGAATCTGTGGACTTTAGAGTTGTGAATGCATTGTAGCATGTAACATTTTGTTTTTCTGTTGGAAAATGCTAATTGGTTTCACATGGACACACAACAGGTACACATTTGTGTTTTCTGAGTAAAAACCTGCAGAAACCAGGTTACAAATGATATTTGTGTTTCTAAACATGACATTGTTTCCACTTGCCCAAGAAAAAGACTTTGCTTTTTTCCAAAACAGGGTTGACTCTGCTTTTCTGGGTGCTTTGCATACCAACTTCACACAAGTTTTTCCGGATAGGGCTGGATGAAACCAGAAACATCCGGTTCTGTGCTGGCTAACTCAATGCCAGCTTTTGATACAGCTTCAGTCTTTGCTTGTGTTTTCTCGATAGTATCTGTGGTCTTTGGAGTTGTGAATGCATTGTAGCATGTAGCATTTTGTTTTCTGTTGGCAAACGCTAATTGGTTTCACATGGAGACACAACAGGTACACATTAGTGTTTTCTGAGTCAAAAGCTGCAGAAACCAGGTCAAAAATGATATTTGTCTTTGTAAACATGACATTGAATCCACTTGCCCAAGAAAAACTTTTCTTTTCTCCAAAACAAGGTTGACTCTGCTTTTCTGGGTGCTTCGCACACAAACTGCACACCAGTTTGTCCGGATAGGGCTGGATGAAGCAAGAAATATCTGGTTCTGTGGTGGCTTACTCAATCCCAGCTCTTGCTAGAGCTTCTGTGTTTGCTTGTGTTTTCTGGATAGTATCTATGGACTTTAGAGTTGTGAATGCATTGTAGCATGTAACATTTTGTGTTTCTGTTGGCAAATGCTAATGGTTTCAAATGGAGACACAACAGGTGCACATTCTTGTCTTCTGAGGAAAACCCTGTAGAAACCAGGTTACAAATGATATTTGTGTTTGTAAACATGACATTGAATCCACTTGCCCAAGAAAAAGACTTTGCATTTCTACAAAACCAAGTTGACTCTGCTTTTCTGGGTGCTTTGCACACCAGTTGCACATTAGTTTGTCGGGAAAGCCCTGGCTGAAACCAGAAATATCGGCTTCTGAGGTGGCTAACTCAGTGCCAGCTATTGCTACAGCTTCTGTGTTTGCTTGTGTTTTCTCGATAGTGTCTGTAAACTTTAGAGTTGTGAAGGCATTGTAGCATGCAACATTTTGTTATTCTGTTTGCAAATGCTAATAGGTTTCACATGGAATCACAAGAGGTACACATTCGTGTTTTCTGAGTAAAAAGCTGCAGAAACCAGGTTACAAATGATATTTGTGTTTGTAAACATGACATTGAATCCACTTGCCCAAGAAAAAGACTTTGCTTTTCTCCAAACGAGGTTGACTCTGTTTTTCTGGGTGCTTTGCACACAAACTCCATAGCAGTTTGTTCAGATAGGGCTGGATGAAACAAGAAATATCCGGCTCTGTGGCGGATTACTCAATCCCAGCTCTTGCTAGAGCTTCTGTGTTTGCTTGTGTTTTCTGGATAGTATCTGTGGACTTTAGAGTTGTGAATGCATTGTAGCATGTAACACTTTGTTTTTCTGTTGGTAAACGCTAATTGGTTTCACATGGAGACACAACAGGTACACATTCATGTTTTCTGAGTAAAAAGCTGCAGAAACCAGGTTACAAATGATATTTGTGTTTGTAAACATGACATTGAATCCACTTGCCCAAGAAAAAGACTTTGCTTTTCTCCAAACCCAGGTTGACTCTGCTTTTCTGGGTGCTTTGCACACAAACTCCACACCAGTTTGTCCGGATAGGCCTGGATGAAACCAGAAATATCCGGCTCTGTGGTGGCTAACTCAATCCCAGCTGTTGCTCCAGCTTCTGTGTTTGCTTGTGCTTTATCGATAGTATCTGTGGACTTTAGAGTTGTGAATGCATTGTAGCATGTAGCATTTTTTTTTCTGTTGGCAAATGCTAATTGGTTTCACATGGAGACACAACAGGTACACATTCGTGTTTTCTGAGCAAAAAGCTGCAAAAACCAGGTTAAAAATTATATTTGTGTTTGTAAACATGACTTTGAATCCACTTGCCCAAGAAAAAGACTTTGCTTTTCTCCAAAACCAGGTTGACTCTGCCTTTCTGGGTGCTTTGTACACCAACTCCACACCAGTTTGTCCGGATAGGGCTGGATGAAACCAGAAATATCCTGTTCTGTGGTGGCTCACTCAGTGCCAGCTCTTGCTACAGTTTCTGTGTTTCCTTGTGTTTTTTGATAGTATCTGTGGACTTTAGAGTTGTGAATGCATTGTAGCATGTAACATTTTGTTTTCTGTTGTCAAACGATAATTGGTTTCACATGGAGACACAACAGGTACATATCATGTTTTCCGAGTAAAAACCTGAAGAAACCAGGTTACAAATGTTATTTGTGTTTGTAAACATGACGTTGAATCCCCTGGCCCAAAAAAGACTGCTTTTCTTCAAAAGCAGGTTGACTCTGCTTTGCTGGGTGCTTTGACAACAAATCCATAGCAAATTTTCCGGATAGGGCTGGATGCAACCTTAAATATCCAGGTCTGTGGTGGCTAACTCAATCCCAGCTCTTGCTACAATTTCTGCGTTTGCTTGATTTTGTCGATAGTATCTGTGGACTTTGGAGTTGTGAATGCGTTGCAGCATGTAACATTTTGTTTTTCTGTTGGCAAATGCTAATTGTTTTCACATGAAGACACAGCAGGTACACATTCGTGTTTTCTGACTAAAAAGCTGCAGAAACCAGGTTAAAAATGATATTTGTGTTTGTAAACATGACATTGAATCCAATTGCCCAAGAAAAAGGGTTTGCTTTTCTCCAAAACCAGGTTGACTCTTCTTTTCTGGGTTCTTTGCACACCAATTCCACACCAGTTTTTCCGGATAGGGCTGTATGAAACCAGAAATATCCTGTTCTGTGGTGGCTAACTCAGTGCCAGCTCTTGCTACAGTTTCTGTGTTTCCTTGTTTTTTCTCGATAGTATTTGTGGACTTTAGAGTTGTAAGTGCATTGTAGCATGTAACATTTTGTTTTTCTGTTGGCAAGCGCTAATTTGTTTCGCATGAATACACAACAGGTACACATTCATGTTTTCTGAGTAAAAAGCTGCAGAAACCGGATTCCAAATGATATTTGTGTTTGTAAACATGACATTGAATCGACTTGACCAAGAAAAAGACTTTGGTTTTCTCCAAAACCGGGTTGACTCTGCTTTTCTGGGTGCTTTGCACACAAACTCCAAACCAGTTTGTTCGGATAGGGCTGGAAGAAACCAGAAATATCCGGCTCTGTGGTGGCTAACTCAATCCCAGCTGTTGCTACAGCTTCTGTGTTTGCTTGTGCTTTGTCGATAGTATCTGTGGACTTTAGATTTGCAAATGAATTGTAGCATGTATCATTTTGTTTTTCTGTTGGCAAGCGCTAATTGGTTTCACATGGAGACACAACAGGTACACATTCGTTTTTTCTGAGTAAAAACCTGCAGAAATCAGGTTACAAATGATATTTGTGTTTGTAAACATGACATTGAACCCACTTGCCCAAGAAAAAGACTTTGCTTTTCTCCAAAACCAGGTTGACTCTGCTTTTCTGGGAGCTTTGCACACCAACTCCACACCACTTTGTCCGGATAAGTCTGGATTAAAACAGAAATATCCGGTTCTGTGGTGGCTAACTCAATCCCAGCTCTTGCTACAGTTTCTGTGTTTATTGTGGTTTGTCGATAGTATCTGTGGACTTTGGAGTTGTGAATGTATTGGAGCATGTAACATTTTGTTTTCTGTTGGCAAACGCTAATTGGTTTCACATGGAGACACAACAGGTACACATTCGTGTTTTCTGAGTAAAAACCTGCAGAAACCAGGTTACAAATGCTATTTGTGTTTGTAAACATGACATTGAATCCACTTGCCCATGAAAAAGACTTTGCTTTTCTCCAAAACCAGGTTGACTCAGCTTTTCTGGGTGCTTTGCACACAAACTCGACACCAGTTAGTCCGAATAGGTCTGGATGAAAACAGAAATATCCGGTTCTGTGGTGGCTAAGGCAATGCCACGTCTTGCTACAGCTTCTGTGTTTGCTTGTGTTTTCTCGATATTATCTGTGGACTTTAGAGTTGTGAATGCATTGTAGCATGTAACATTTTGTTTTTCTGTTGGCAAGCGCTAATTGGTTTCACATGGAGACACAACAGGTACACATTCGTATGTGGATTAGGGTTAGGGTTAGGGTTCGGTTTTGGGTTCGGGTTCGGATTAGGGTTAGTGTTAGTGCTAGGGCTAGGGCTAGGGTTAGGGTTAGGGTTATTGTTAGGGCTATGCTTAAGGTTATGGTTAGGACTAAGGCGAGGGTTAGGTTTAGGGTTAGGGCTAGGGCGACTGCTAGGTTTAGGGTTAGGGCTATGGCTAGGTTTAGGGTTAGGGTTAAATTTAGGGTTAGGGTTAGGGTTAGGGTTAGGGTTAGGGTTAGGGCTAGGGCTAGGGCTAAGTTTAGGGCTAGGTTTAGGGTTAGGGTTAGGGTTAGGGTTAGGTTTAAGATTGGGGCTTGGGCTATGGCTAGGGCTAGGGTTAGTGTTAGGGTTTGGGTTAGGGCTAGGGCTAGGGTTACGGTTAGTGTTAGGGCTAGGGCTAGGGTTATGGTTAGTGTTAGGGCTAGGGCTAGGGTTATGGTTAGTGTTAGGGCTAGGGCTAGGGCTAGGGTTAGGATTAGGGTTAGGATTATGACTAGGGTTGGGGCTAGGGTTAGGTTTAGGGCTAGGGTTTGGGTTAGGGCTGGGACTAGGGCTAGGGTTATCGCTAGGGTTTGGGTGAGGGTTAGGGTGAGGATTACGCTTATGGTTATGGCTAGGGTTAGGGTTAGTTTTAGGGTTAGGGCTAGGGCTAGGGCTAGGGCTAGGGCTAAGGTTAGGCCTAGGGTTAGGGTTAGGGTTAGGGTTAGGGTTAGGGCTAGGGTTAGGGCTAGTGTTAGGGTTAAGTTTGGGACTAGGGCAAGCATTAGGATTAGCGTTAGGGCTAGGGCTAGGGTTAGGGTTAGGTCTAGGGCTAGGGTGAGGGCTAGGGTTAGGTTTAGGTTTACGGCTATTGTTAGTGTTAGGTTTAGGGTTAGGGTTAGGGCTGGGGCGAAGATTACGGTTAGGGTTAAGGATAAGGTTAGGGTTAGGGCTATGGTTAGGTCTAGGGCTAGGGTTATTGTTAGGGCTTGGGCTAGGGCTAGGGTTAGGGTTTTGGTTGGGGTGTGGTTGGGGTTGGGGTTAGGTTTAGGGTGAGGGTTAGGGTTAGGTCTAGGGCTAGTGCTAGGATTAGGGTTAGGGTTAGGTTTAGGGTTAGGGTTAGGGTTTGGGTTAGGGCTATGCTAGGTTTAGGTTTAGGATAAGAGTTAGTGTTAATGCTAGGGTTAGGGTTCGGGCTAAGATTAGGGTTAGGGTTAGGTGTAGGTTTAGCTTTAGGGCTAGTGCTGTGTTTACAGTTAGGACTAAGGCTACGGTTAAGGTTAGGTGTAGGATTAGGGTTAGGGTAGTGTTAGGGTTCTGTTTCGGGTTCGGGTTAGGTTTAGGGTTCGGGTTCGTGTTCGGGTTTGGATTACAGTAAGGGTTCGGGTCTGTGTTTGGGTTAAAGTTAGTGTTAGGGTTACGGTTCGGTTTTGGGTTAGGTTTAGGGCTAGGATTGGGGTTAGGGTTAGGGTTAGGGCTAGGGCTAGGGTTAGGGTTAGGGTTAAAGTTAGGGTTAGGTTTATGGTTAGGGCTAGGGCTAGGGCTAGGTTTTGGTTTAGGGCTAGGGCTAGGGCTAGTGTTAAGGTTAGGGTTAGGTTTATGGTTAGGGCTAGGGCTAGGGCTAGGTTTTGGTTTAGGGCTAGGGCTAGGGCTAGATTAGTTTTAGGATTAGGTTTAGGGCTAGGCCTAGGGCTAGGGCTAGGGTTATGGTTAGGGTTAGGGCCAGGGCTAGGGCTAGGGCTAGGGTTTGTGTTAGGGTTTGGGTTATGGCTAGGGGTATGGTTAGGGTTAGGGTTAGGGTTAGGGTCAGGGTTAGGGTTAGGTTTAGTGTTAGGGTTAGGGCTAGGGCTAGGTCTAGGGCTGGGGCTAGTGCTAGGGCTAAGGTTAGGTCTAGGGTTAGGTTTTGGGTTAGGGCTAGGGTTATGGCTAGTGTTAGGGTTAGGGTTAGGTCTAGGGCAAGCATTAGGGTTAGGGTTAGGGCTAGGGCTAGGGCTAGGGCTAGGGCTAGGGTTAGTGTTAGGTCCAAGGCTAGGGCTAGTGTTACAGTTTGGTTAGGGTTTGGGTTCGGGTTCAGGTCAGGGTTAGGTTTAGGGCTAGGTCTAGGCGTAGGGTTAGGATTAGGGTTAGTTCTAGGGCTATGGCTAGGGCTAGGGTTAGGGTTAGGGCTAGGACTAGGGCTAGGGCTAGGGCTAGGGTTAGGGTTAGGGTTAAGTTTAGGGCTAGGGCTAGGGTTAGGGTTAGGGATAAGGATGGGTTAGGGATAAGGTTAGGGTTAGGTCTAGGGTTAGGGTTAGGGTTAGGGTTAGCGTTAGGGTTAGGGTTAGGGCTAGGCCTGGGCTAGGGTTAGGGTTAGGGCTAAGGCTAGGGTTAGGATTAGGTTTAGGGTTAGTGTTAGGGTTAGGGCTAGGGCTAGGGCTAGGGTTAGGGTTAGATCTAGGGTTAGCGCTACGGTTAGGGTTAGGATTAGGGTTAGGGCTAGGGCTAGGGATAGGGTTACTGTAAGTGTTTTGGGTAGGGTTAGGGTTAGGGTTAGGGCTTGGACTAGGGCTATGGCTAGGGCTAAGATTAGTGTTAGGGTTAGGGTTTGGGTTAGGGCTATGCTACGGTCAGGTTTAGGGTTAGGGTTAGTGTTAAGTCTAGGGTTAAGGTTCGGGCTAAGATTAGGGTTAGGGTTAGGCGTAGGGTTAGCTTTAGGGCTAGTGCTGTGTTAACAGGACTATGACTAAGTCTAAGGCTATGGTTAAGTTTAGATGTAGGATTAGGGTTAGGGTTAGGGTTCGGTTTTGGGTTCGGGTTCGGGTTAGGGTTAGTGTTAGTGCTAGGGCTAGGACTAGGGTTTAGGGATAGGGTTATCGTTAGGGCTATGCTTAAGGTTATGGTTAGGACTAAGGCGAGGGTTAGGTTTAGGGATAGGGCTAGGGTGACTGCTAGGGTTAGGTTTAGGGCTATGGCTAGGGTTAGGCTTAGGGTTATGGCTTGGGCCAGGGCTAGGGCTAGGGCTAGGGTTTGTGTTAGGGTTTGGGTTATGGCTAGGGCTATGGTTAGGGTTAGGGTTAGGGTTAGGGTTAGGGTTAGGGTTAGGGCTAGGGCTAGGTCTAGGGCTGGGGCTAGTGCTAGGGCTAAGGTTAGGTCTAGGGTTAGGTTTTGGGTTAGGGCTAGGGTTATGGCTAGTGTTAGGGTTAGGGTTAGGTCTAGGCCAAGCATTAGGGTTAGGGTTATGTCTAGGGCTAGGGCTAGCGTTAGTTTTAGGTCTAGGGCTAGGGCTAGTGTTACAGTATGGTTAGGGTTTGGGTTCGGGTTCAGGTCAGGGTTAGGTTTAGGGCTAGGTCTAGGCATAGGGTTAGGATTAGGGTTAGTTCTAGGGCTATGGCTAGGGCTAGGGTTAGGGTTAGGGCTAGGACTAGGGCTAGGGCTAGGGCTAGGTCTAGGGTTAGGGTTAGGGTTAAGTTTAGGGCTAGGGCTAGGGTTAGGGTTAGGGATAAGGTTAGGGTTAGGTCTAGGGTTAGGGTTAGGGTTAGGGTTAGGGCTAGGGCAAGGCCTGTGCTAGGGTTAGGGTTAGGGTTAAGTTTAGGGCTAGGTTTAGGGTGAGGGCTAGGGTTAGGGTTAGGGCTAAGGCTAGGGTTAGGATTAGGTTTAGGGTTAGTGTTAGGGTTAGGGCTAGGGATAGGGCTAGGGTTAGGGTTAGGGTTAGATCTAGGGTTAGGGCTACGGTTAGGTTTAGGTTTAGGGTTAGGGCCAGGGCTAGGGATAGGTTTACTGTAAGTGTTTTGGTTAGGATTAGGGTTAGGGCTAGGGTTAGGTTTAGTGTTAGGTTTAGGGTTAGGGTTAGGGATTGTGCTAGGGCTATGACTAGGGCTAAGGTTAGTGTTAGGGTTAGGGTTTGGGTTAGGGCTATGCTACGGTTAGGTTTAGGGTTAGGGTTATTGTTAAGGCTAGGGTTAAGGTTCGGGCTAAGATTAGGGTTAGGGTTAGGCGTAGGGTTAGCTTTAGGGCTAGTGCTGTGTTAACAGGACTATGACTAAGTCTAAGGCTATGGTTAAGGATAGATGTAGGAATAGGGTTAGGGTTAGGGTTCGGTTTTGGGTTCGGGTTCGGGTTAGGGTTAGTGTTAGTGCTAGGGCTAGGGCTAGGGTTAGGGTTAGGGTTATCATTAGGGCTATGCTTAAGGTTATGCTTAGGACTAAGGCGAGGGTTAGGTTTAGGGTTAGGGCTAGGGTGACTGCTAGGGTTAGGGTTAGGGCTATGGCTAGGCTTAGGGTTAGGGTTAAATTTAGGGTTAGGGTTAGGGTTAGGGTTAGGGTTAGGGCTAGGGCTAGGGCTAGGGCTAAGTTTAGGGCTAGGTTTAGGGTTAGGGTTAGGGTTAGGTTTAAGATTAGGGCTTGGGCTATGGCTAGGGCTAGGGCTAGGGTTAGTGTTAGGGTTTGGGTTAGGGCTAGGGTTACGGTTAGTGTTAGGGCTAGGGCTAGGGTTATGGTTAGTGTTAGGGCTAGGGCTAGGGCTAGGGTTAGGATTAGGGTTAGGATTATGACTAGGGTTGGGGCTAGGGTTAGGTTTAGGGCTAGGGTTAGGGTTAGGGCTGGGACTAGGGCAAGGGTTATCGCTAGGGTTTGGGAGAGGGTTAGGGTGAGGATTACGCTTATGGTTATGGCTAGGGTTAGGGTTAGTTTTAGGGTTAGGGCTAGGGCTAGGGCTAGGGCTAAGGTTAGGCCTAGGGTTAGGGTTAGGGTTAGGGTTAGGGCTAGGGTTAGGGCTAGTGTTAGGGTTAAGTTTGGGACTAGGGCAAGCATTAGGTTTAGCGTTAGGGCTAGGGCTAGAGTTAGGGTTAGGGCTAGGGTGAGGGCTATGGTTAGGGTTAGGGTTAGGGTTAGGGATAAGGTTAGGGTTAGGGTAAAGGTTAGGGTTAGGTCTAGGGTTAGGGTTATGGTTAGGATTAGGGTTAGGGTTAGGGTTAGGGTTAGATCTAGGGTTAGCGCTACTGTTAGGGTTAGGTTTAGGGTTAGGGCTAGGGCTAGGGATAGGGTTACTGTAAGTGTTTTGGTTAGGGTTAGGGTTAGGGTTAGGGTTAGGGCTTGGGCTAGGGCTATGGCTAGGGGTAAGATTAGTGTTAGGGTTAGGGTTTGGGTTAGGGCTATGCTATGGTCAGGTTTAGGGTTTGGGTTAGTGTTAAGGCTAGGGTTAAGGGTCGGGCTAAGATTAGGGTTAGGGTTAGGCGTAGGGTTAGCTTTAGGGCTAGTGCTGTGTTAACAGGACTATGACTAAGTCTAAGGCTATGGTTAAGTTTAGATGTAGGATTAGGCTTAGGGTTAGGGTTAAATTTAGGGTTAGGGTTAGGGTTAGGGTTAGGGTTAGGGTTAGGGCTAGGGCTAGGGCTAAGTTTAGGGCTAGGTTTAGGGTTAGGGTTAGGGTTGGGTTTAAGATTAGGGCTTGGGCTATGGCTAGGGCTAGGGCTAGGGTTAGTGTTAGGGTTTGGGTTAGGGCTAGGGTTACGGTTAGTGTTAGGGCTAGGGCTAGGGTTATGGTTAGTGTCAGGGCTAGGGCTAGGGCTAGGGTTAGGATTAGGGTTAGGATTATGACTAGGGTTGGGGCTAGGGTTAGGTTTAGGGCTAGGGTTAGGGTTAGGGCTGGGACTAGGGCTAGGGTTATCGCTAGGGTTTGGGAGAGGGTTAGGGTGAGGATTACGCTTATGGTTATGGCTAGGGTTAGGGTTAGTTTTAGGGTTAGGGCTAGGGCTAGGGCTAGGGCTAAGGTTAGGCCTAGGGTTAGGGTTAGGGTTAGGGTTAGGGCTAGGGTTAGGGCTAGTGTTAGGGTTAAGTTTGGGACTAGGGCAAGCATTAGGTTTAGCGTTAGGGCTAGGGCTACAGTTAGGGTTAGGGCTAGGGTGAGGGCTATGGTTAGGGTTAGGGTTAGGGTTAGGGATAAGGTTAGGGTTAGGGTTAAGGTTAGGGTTAGGTCTAGGGTTAGGGTTATGGTTAGAATTAGGGTTAGGGTTAGGGTTAGGGTTAGATCTAGGGTTAGCGCTACTGTTAGGGTTAGGTTTAGGGTTAGGGCTAGGGCTAGGGATAGGGTTACTGTAAGTGTTTTGGTTAGGGTTATGGTTAGGGTTAGGGTTAGGGCTTGGGCTAGGGCTATGGCTAGGGCTAAGATTAGTGTTAGGGTTAGGGTTTGGGTTATGGCTATGCTATGGTCAGGTTTAGGGTTTGGGTTAGTGTTAAGGCTAGGGTTAAGGGTCGGGCTAAGATTAGGGTTAGGGTTAGGCGTAGGGTTAGCTTTAGGGCTAGTGCTGTGTTAACAGGACTATGACTAAGTCTAAGGCTATGGTTAAGTTTAGATGTAGGATTAGGCTTAGGGTTAGGGTTAAATTTAGGGTTAGGGTTAGGGTTAGGGTTAGGGTTAGGGCTAGGGCTAGGGCTAAGTTTAGGGCTAGGTTTAGGGTTAGGGTTAGGGTTAGGTTTAAGATTAGGGCTTGGGCTATGGCTAGGGCTAGGGCTAGGGTTAGTGTTAGGGTTTGGGTTAGGGCTAGGGTTACGGTTAGTGTTAGGGCTAGGGCTAGGGTTATGGTTAGTGTTAGGGCTAGGGCTAGGCCTAGGGTTAGGATTAGGGTTAGGATTATGACTAGGGTTGGGGCTAGGGTTAGGTTTAGGGCTAGGGTTAGGGTTAGGGCTGGGACTAGGGCTAGGGTTATCGCTAGGGTTTGGGAGAGGGTTAGGGTGAGGATTACGCTTATGGTTATGGCTAGGGTTAGGGTTAGTTTTAGGGTTAGGGCTAGGGCTAGGGCTAGGGCTAAGGTTAGGCCTAGGGTTAGGGTTAGGGTTAGGGTTAGGGCTAGGGTTAGGGCTAGTGTTAGGGTTAAGTTTGGGACTAGGGCAAGCATTAGGTTTAGCGTTAGGGCTAGGGCTACAGTTAGGGTTAGGGCTAGGGTGAGGGCTATGGTTAGGGTTAGGGTTAGGGTTAGGGATAAGGTTAGGGTTAGGGTTAAGGTTAGGGTTAGGTCTAGGGTTAGGGTTATGGTTAGGATTAGGGTTAGGGTTAGGGTTAGGGTTAGATCTAGGGTTAGCGCTACTGTTAGGGTTAGGTTTAGGGTTAGGGCTAGGGCTAGGGATAGGGTTACTGTAAGTGTTTTGGTTAGGGTTAGGGTTAGGGTTAGGGTTAGGGCTTGGGCTAGGGCTATGGCTAGGGCTAAGATTAGTGTTAGGGTTAGGGTTTGGGTTAGGGCTATGCTATGGTCAGGTTTAGGGTTTGGGTTAGTGTTAAGGCTAGGGTTAAGGGTCGGGCTAAGATTAGGGTTAGGGTTAGGCGTACGGTTAGCTTTAGGGCTAGTGCTGTGTTAACAGGACTATGACTAAGTCTAAGGCTATGGTTAAGTTTAGATGTAGGATTAGGGTTAGGGTTAGGGTTCGGTTTTGGGTTCGGGTTCGGGTTAGGGTTAGTGTTAGTGCTAGGGCTAGGGCTAGGGTTAGGGATAGGGTTATCGTTAGGGCTATGCTTAAGGTTATGGTTAGGACTAAGGCGAGGGTTAGGTTTAGGGTTAGGGCTAGGGTGACTGCTAGTGTTAGGTTTAGGGCTATGGCTAGGGTTAGGCTTAGGGTTATGGCTTGGGCCAGGGCTAGGGCTAGGGCTAGGGTTTGTGTTAGGGTTTGGGTTATGGCTAGGGCTATGGTTAGGGTTAGGGTTAGGGTTAGGGTTAGGGTTAGGGTTAGGGTTAGGGTTAGGGTTAGGGTTAGGGCTAGGGCTAGGTCTAGGGCTGGGGCTAGTGCTAGGGCTAAGGTTAGGTCTAGGGTTAGGTTTTGGGTTAGGGCTAGGGTTATGGCTAGTGTTAGGGTTAGGGTTAGGTCTAGGCCAAGCATTAGGGTTAGGGTTATGTCTAGGGCTAGGGCTAGCGTTAGTGTTAGGTCTAGGGCTAGGGCTAGGGTTACAGTATGGTTAGGGTTTGGGTTCGGGTTCAGGTCAGGGTTAGGTTTAGGGCTAGGTCTAGGCATAGGGTTAGGATTAGGGTTAGTTCTAGGGCTATGGCTAGGGCTAGGGTTAGGGTTAGGGCTAGGACTAGGGCTAGGGCTAGGGCTAGGTTTAGGGTTAGGGTTAAGTTTAGGGCTAGGGCTAGGGTTAGGGTTAGGGATAAGGTTAGGGTTAGGTCTAGGGTTAGGGTTAGGGTTAGGCTTAGGGTTAGGGCTAGGGCTAGGCCTGTGCTAGGGTTAGGGTTAGGGTTAAGTTTAGGGCTAGGTTTAGGGTGATGGCTAGGGTTAGGGTTAGGGCTAAGGCTAGGGTTAGGATTAGGTTTAGGATTAGTGTTAGGGTTAGGGCTAGGGATAGGGCTAGGGTTAGGGTTAGGGTCAGATCTAGGGTTAGGGCTACGGTTAGGTTTAGGTTTAGGGTTAGGCCTAGGTCTAGGGATAGGTTTACTGTAAGTGTTTTGGTTAGGATTAGGGTTAGGGCTAGGGTTAGGTTTAGCGTTAGGTTTAGGGTTAGGGTTAGGGCTTGGGCTAGGGCTATGACTAGGGCTAAGTTTAGTGTTAGGGTTAGGGTTTGGGTTAGGGCTATGCTACGGTTAGGTTTAGGGTTAGGGTTAGTGTTAAGGCTAGGGTTAAGGTTCGGGCTAAGATTAGGGTTAGGGTTAGGCGTAGGGTCAGCTTTAGGGCTAGTGCTGTGTTAACAGGACTATGACTAAGTCTAAGGCTATGGTTAACGATAGATGTAGGAATAGGGTTAGGGTTTGGGTTCGGTTTTGGGTTCGGGTTCGGGTTAGGGTTAGTGTTAGTGCTAGGGCTAGGGCTAGGGTTAGGTTTAGGGTTATCGTTAGGGCTATGCTTAAGGTTATGGTTAGGACTAAGGCGAGGGTTAGGTTTAGGGTTAGGGCTAGGGTGACTGCTAGGGTTAGGGTTAGGGCTATGGCTAGGCTTAGGGTTAGGGTTAAATTTAGGGTTAGGTTTAGGGTTAGGGTTAGGGTTAGGGTTAGGGCTAGGGCTAGGGCTAAGTTTAGGGCTAGGTTTAGGGTTAGGGTTAGGGTTAGGTTTAAGATTAGGGCTTGGGCTATGGCTAGGGCTAGGGCTAGGGTTAGTGTTAGGGTTTGGGTTAGGGCTAGGGCTAGGGTTACGGTTAGTGTTAGGGCTAGGGCTAGGGTTATGGTTAGTGTTAGGGCTAGGGCTAGGGCTAGGGCTAGGGTTAGGATTAGGGTTAGGATTATGACTAGGGTTAGGGCTAGGGTTAGGTTTAGGGCTAGGGTTAGGGTTAGGGCTGGGACTAGGTCTAGGTTTATTGCTAGGGTTTGGGTGAGGGTTAGGGTGAGGATTACGCTTATGGTTATGGCTAGGGTTAGGGTTTTTTTTAGGGTTAGGGCTAGGGCTAGGGCTAGGGCTAAGGTTAGGCCTAGGGTTAGGGTTAGGGTTAGGGCTAGGGTTAGGGCTAGGGTTAGGGCTAGTGTTAGGGTTATGTTTGGGACTAGGGCAAGCATTAGGTTTAGCGTTAGGGCTAGGGCTAGAGTTAGGGTTAGGGCTAGGGTGAGTGCTAGCGTTAGGGTTAGGGTTAGGGTTAGGGATAAGGTTAGGGTTAGGGTTAAGGTTAGGGTTAGGTCTAGGGTTAGGGTTAGGGTTAGGATTAGGGTTAGGGCTAGGGCTAGGCCTGTGCTAGGGTTAGGGTTAGGGTTAAGTTTAGGGCTAGGTTTAGGGTTAGGGCTAGGGTTAGGGTTAGGGCTAAGGCTAGGGTTAGGATTAGGTTTAGGGTTAGTGTTAGGGTTAGGGCTAGGGCTAGGGCTAGGGTTAGGGTTAGGGTTAGATCTAGGGTTAGCGCTACGGTTAGGGTTAGGTTTAGGGTTAGGGCTAGGGCTAGGGATATGGTTAGTGTAAGTGTTTTGGTTAGGGTTAGGGTTAGGGTTAAGTTTAGGGCTAGGGCTAGGTTTAGGTTTAGGGATAAGGTTAGGGTTAGGGATAAGGTTAGGTTTAGGTCTAGGGTTAGGGTTAGGGTTAGGGTCAGGGTTAGGGTTAGGGTTAGGGCTAGTGCTAGGCCTGGGCTAGGGTTAGGGTTAGGGTTAAGTTTAGGGCTAGGTTTAGGGTTAGGGCTAGGGTTAGGGTTAGGGCTAAGGCTAGGGTTAGGATTAGGTTTAGGGTTAGTGTTAGGGTTAGGGCTAGGGCTAGGGCTAGGGTTAGGGTTAGGGTTAGATCTAGGGTTAGCGCTACGGTGAGGGTTAGGTTTAGGGTTAGGGCTAGGGCTAGGGATAGGGTTACTGTAAGTGTTTTGGTTAGGGTTAGGGTTAGGGTTAGGGTTAGTGTTAGGGTTAGGGTTGGGCTAGGTCTATGGCTAGGGCTAAGATTAGTGTTAGGGTTAGGGTTTGGGTTAGGGCTATGCTACGGTTAGGTTTAGGGTTAGGGTTAGTGTTAAGGCTAGGGTTAAGGTTCGGGCTAAGATTAGGGTTAGGGTTAGGCGTAGGGTTAGCTTTAGGGCTAGTGCTGTGTTAACAGAACTATGACTAAGTCTAAGGCTATGGTTAAGGTTAGATGTAGGATTAGGGTTAGGTTTCGGTTTTGGGTTCGGGTTCGGGTTAGGGTTAGTGTTAGTGCTAGGGCTAGGGCCAGGGTTAGGGTTAGGGTTATCGTTAGGGCTATGCTTAAGGTTATGGTTAGGATTAAGGCGAGGGTTAGGTTTAGGGATAAGGCTAGGGTGACTGCTAGGGTTAGGGTTAGGGCTATGGCTAGGCTTAGGGTTAGGGTTAAATTTAGGGTTAGGGTTAGGGTTAGGGTTAGGTTTAGGGCTAGGGCTAGGGCTAGGGCTAAGTTTAGGGCTAGGTTTAGGGCTTGGGTTAGGGTTAGGTTTAAGATTAGGGCTTGGGCTATGGCTTGGGCTAGGGCTAGGGTTAGTGTTAGGGTTTGGGTTAGGGCTAGGGCTAGGGTTACGGTTAGTGTTAGGGCAGGCCTAGGGTTATGGTTAGGGTTAGGGCTAGGGCTAGGGCTAAGGCTAGGGCTAGGGTTAGGATTAGGGTTAGGATTATGACTAGGGTTAGGGCTAGGGTTAGGTTTAGGGCTAGGGTTAGGGTTAGGGCTGGGACTAGGGCTAGGGTTATCGCTAGGGTTTGGGTGAGGGTTAGGGTGAGGATTACGCTTATGTTTATGGCTAGGGTTAGGGTTAGTTTTAGGGTTAGGGTTAGGGCTAGGGCTAGGGCTAGGGCTAAGGTTAGGGCTAGGGTTAGGGTTAGGGTTAGGGTTAGGGCTATGGTTAGGGCTAGTGTTAGGGTTAAGTTTGGGACTAGGGCAAGCATTAGGTTTAGCATTAGGGCTAGGGCTAGGGTTAGTGTTAGGGCTAGGGCTAGGGTGAGGGCTAGGGTTAGGTTTAGGTTTACGGCTATGGTTAGTGTTAGGTTTAGGGTTAGGGTTAGGGCTGGGGCGAAGGTTACGGTTAGGGTTAAGGATAAGGTTAGGGTTAGGGCTATGGTTAGGTCTAGGGCTAGGTTTATTGTTAGGGCTTGGGCTAGGGCTAGGGTTAGGGTTTTGGTTGGGGTGTGGTTGGGGTTGGGGTTAGGTTTAGGGTGAGGGTTAGGGTTAGGTCTAGGGCTAGTGCTAGGATTAGGGTTAGGGTTAGGGTTATGGCTAGAACTAGGGTTACGGTTAGGGTTATGGCTATGGCCAGGGCTAGGGCTACGTCTATAGTTAGGGTTAGGTTTAGGGCTAGGGCTAGTGTTAGTTTAACTGTTAGGTTTAGGGCTAGGGCTAGGGTTAGGGTTAGTTCTAGGGTTAGTGTTAGGTCTAGGGCTAGGGCTAGTGTTACGGTTTGGTTAGGGTTCGGGTTCGGGTTCAGGTTAGGGTTAGGTTTAGGGCTAGGTCTAGGCCTAGGGTTAGGATTAGGGTTAGCTTTAGGGCTATGGCTAGGGCTAGGGCTATGGTTAGGCCTAGGGCTACGGCTATTGCTAAGTCTAGAGTTAAGTTTAGGGCTAGGGCTAAGGTTAGGGTTAGGGATAAGGTTAGGTTAGGTCTAGGATTAGGGTTAGGGTTAGGGTTAGGGTTAGCGTTAAGTTTAGGGCTAGGGTTATGGTTAGGGCTAGGGTTAGGGTTAGGATTAGGGCTAGGGCTAGGGTTAGGATTAGGGTTAGGGTTAGGATTAGGGCTAGGGCTAGGCCTGTGCTAGGGTTAGGGTTAGGGTTAAGTTTAGGGCTAGGTTTAGGGTTAGGGCTAGGGTTAGGGTTAGGGCTAAGGCTAGGGTTAGGATTAGGTTTAGGGTTAGTGTTAGGGTTAGGGCTAGGGCTAGGGCTAGGGTTTGGGTTAGGGTTAGATCTAGGGTTAGCGCTACGGTTAGGGTTAGGTTTAGGGTTAGGGCTAGGGCTAGGGATAGGGTTACTATAAGTGTTTTGGTTAGGGTTCGGGTTAGGGTTAAGTTTAGGGCTAGGGCTAGTGTTAGGTTTAGGGATAAGGTTAGGGTTAGGTCTAGGGTTAGGGTTAGGGTTAGGGTTAGGGTTAGGGTTAGGGCTAGTGCTAGGCCTGGGCTAGGGTTAGGGTTAGGGTTAAGTTTAGGGCTAGGTTTAGGGTTAGGGCTAGGGTAAGGGTTAGGGCTAAGGCTAGGGTTAGGATTAGGTTTAGGGTTAGTGTTAGGGTTAGGGCTAGGGCTTGGGATAAGGTTAGGGTTAGGGTTAGATCTAGGGTTAGCGCTACGGTGAGGGTTAGGTTTAGGGTTAGGGCTAGGGCTAGGGATAGGGTTACTGTAAGTGTTTTGGTTAGGGTTAGGGTTAGGGTTAGTGCTAGGGTTAGGGCTTGGGCTAGGTCTATGGCTAGGGCTAAGATTAGTGTTAGGGTTAGGGTTTGGGTTAGGGCTATGCTACGGTTAGGTTTAGGGTTAGGGTTAGTGTTAAGGCTAGGGTTAAGGTTCAGGCTAAGATTAGGGTTAGGGTTAGGCGTAGGGTTAGCTTTAGGGCTAGTGCTGTGTTAACAGAACTATGACTAAGTCTAAGGCTATGGTTAAGGTTAGATGTAGGATTAGGGTTAGGGTTCGGTTTTGGGTTCGGGTTCGGGTTAGGGTTAGTGTTAGTGCTAGGGCTAGGGCCAGGGTTAGGGTTAGGGTTATCGTTAGGGCTATGCTTAAGGTTATGGTTAGGATTAAGGCGAGGGTTAGGTTTAGGGATAGGGCTAGGGTGACTGCTAGGGTTAGGGTTAGGGCTATGGCTAGGCTTAGGGTTAGGGTTAAATTTAGGGTTAGGGTTAGGGTTAGGGTTAGGTTTAGGGCTAGGGCTAGGGCTAGGGCTAAGTTTAGGGCTAGGTTTAGGGCTAGGGTTAGGGTTAGGTTTAAGATTAGGGCTTGGGCTATGGCTTGGGCTAGGGCTAGGGTTAGTGTTAGGGTTTGGGTTAGGGCTAGGGCTAGGGTTACGGTTAGTGTTAGGGCAGGCCTAGGGTTATGGTTAGGGTTAGGGCTAGGGCTAGGGCTAAGGCTAGGGCTAGGGTTAGGATTAGGGTTAGGATTATGACTAGGGTTAGGGCTAGGGTTAGGTTTAGGGCTAGGGTTAGGGTTAGGGCTGGGACTAGGGCTAGGGTTATCGCTAGGGTTTGGGTGAGGGTTAGGGTGAGGATTACGCTTATGGTTATGGCTAGGGTTAGGGTTAGTTTTAGGGTTAGGGCTAGGGCTAGGGCTAGGGCTAGGGCTAAGGTTAGGCCTAGGGTTAGGGTTAGGGTTAGGGTTAGGGCTAGGGTTAGGGCTAGTGTTAGGGTTAAGTTTGGGACTAGGGCAAGCATTAGGTTTAGCATTAGGGCTAGGGCTAGGGTTAGGGTTAGGGCTAGGGCTAGGGTGAGGGCTAGGGTTAGGTTTAGGTTTACGGCTATGGTTAGTGTTAGTTTTAGGGTTAGGGTTAGGGCTGGGGCGAAGGTTACGGTTAGGGTTAAGGATAAGGTTAGGGTTAGGGCTATGGTTAGGTCTAGGGCTAGGTTTATTGTTAGGGCTTGGGCTAGGGCTAGGGTTAGGGTTTTGGTTGGGGTGTGGTTGGGGTTGGGGTTAGGTTTAGGGTGAGGGTTAGGGTTAGGTCTAGGGCTAGTGCTAGGATTAGGGTTAGGGTTAGGGTTATGGCTAGAACTAGGGTTACGGTTAGGGTTATGGCTATGGCCAGGGCTAGGGCTACGTCTATAGTTAGGGTTAGGTTTAGGGCTAGGGCTAGTGTTAGTTTAACTGTTAGGTTTAGGTCTAGGGCTAGGGTTAGGGTTAGTTCTAGGGTTAGTGTTAGGTCTAGGGCTAGGGCTAGTGTTACGGTTTGGTTAGGGTTCAGGTTCGGGTTCAGGTTAGGGTTAGGTTTAGGGCTAGGTCTAGGCCTAGGGTTAGGATTAGGGTTAGCTTTAGGGCTATGGCTAGGGCTAGGGCTATGGTTAGGCCTAGGGCTACGGCTATTGCTAAGTCTAGAGTTAAGTTTAGGGCTAGGGCTAAGGTTAGGGTTAGGGATAAGGTTAGGTTAGGTCTAGGATTAGGGTTAGGGTTAGGGTTAGGGTTAGCGTTAAGTTTAGGGCTAGGGTTATGGTTAGGGCTAGGGTTAGGGTTAGGATTAGGGCTAGGGCTAGGGTTAGGATTAGGGTTAGGGTTAGGATTAGGGCTAGGGCTAGGCCTGTGCTAGGGTTAGGGTTAGGGTTAAGTTTAGGGCTAGGTTTAGGGTTAGGGCTAGGGTTAGGGTTAGGGCTAAGGCTAGGGTTAGGATTAGGTTTAGGGTTAGTGTTAGGGTTAGGGCTAGGGCTAGGGCTAGGGTTAGGGTTAGGGTTAGATCTAGGGTTAGCGCTACGGTTAGGGTTAGGTTTAGGGTTAGGGCTAGGGCTAGGGATAGGGTTACTATAAGTGTTTTGGTTAGGGTTAGGGTTAGGGTTAAGTTTAGGGCTAGGGCTAGTGTTAGGTTTAGGGATAAGGTTAGGGTTAGGTCTAGGGTTAGGGTTAGGGTTAGGGTTAGGGTTAGGGTTAGGGCTAGTGCTAGCCCTGGGCTAGGGTTAGGGTTAGGGTTAAGTTTAGGGCTAGGTTTAGGGTTAGGGCTAGGGTAAGGGTTAGGGCTAAGGCTAGGGTTAGGATTAGGTTTAGGGTTAGGGCTAGGGCTAGGGCTAGGGTTAGGGTTAGGGTTAGATCTATGGTTAGCGCTACGGTGAGGGTTAGGTTTAGGGTTAGGGCTAGGGCTAGGGATAGGGTTACTGTAAGTGTTTTGGTTAGGGTTAGGGTTAGGGTTAGGGTTAGTGTTAGGGTTAGGGCTTGGGCTAGGTCTATGGCTAGGGCTAAGATTAGTGTTAGGGTTAGGGTTTGGGTTAGGGCTATGCTACGGTTAGGTTTAGGGTTAGGGTTAGTGTTAAGGCTAGGGTTAAGGTTCGGGCTAAGATTAGGGTTAGGGTTAGGCGTAGGGTTAGCTTTAGGGCTAGTGCTGTGTTAACAGAACTATGACTAAGTCTAAGGCTATGGTTAAGGTTAGATGTAGGATTAGGGTTAGGGTTCGGTTTTGGGTTCGGGTTCGGGTTAGGGTTAGTGTTAGTGCTAGGGCTAGGGCCAGGGTTAGGGTTAGGGTTATCGTTAGGGCTATGCTTAAGGTTATGGTTAGGATTAAGGCGAGGGTTAGGTTTAGGGATAGGGCTAGGGTGACTGCTAGGGTTAGGGTTAGGGCTATGGCTAGGCTTAGGGTTAGGGTTAAATTTAGGGTTAGGGTTAGGGTTAGGGTTAGGGTTAGGTTTAGGGCTAGGGCTAGGGCTAGGGCTAAGTTTAGGGCTAGGTTTAGGGCTAGGGTTAGGGTTAGGTTTAAGATTAGGGCTTGGGCTATGGCTTGGGCTAGGGCTAGGGTTAGTGTTAGGGTTTGGGTTAGGGCTAGGGCTAGGGTTACGGTTAGTGTTAGGGCAGGCCTAGGGTTATGGTTAGGGTTAGGGCTAGGGCTAGGGCTAAGGCTAGGGCTAGGGTTAGGATTAGGGTTAGGATTATGACTAGGGTTAGGGCTAGGGTTAGGTTTAGGGCTAGGGTTAGGGTTAGGGCTGGGACTAGGGCTAGGGTTATCGCTAGGGTTTGGGTGAGGGTTAGGGTGAGGATTACGCTTATGGTTATGGCTAGGGTTAGGGTTAGTTTTAGGGTTAGGGCTAGGGCTAGGGCTAGGGCTAGGGCTAAGGTTAGGCCTAGGGTTAGGGTTAGGGTTAGGGTTAGGGCTAGGGTTAGGGCTAGTGTTAGGGTTAAGTTTGGGACTAGGGCAAGCATTAGGTTTAGCATTAGGGCTAGGGCTAGGGTTAGGGTTAGGGCTAGGGCTAGGGTGAGGGCTAGGGTTAGGTTTAGGTTTACGGCTATGGTTAGTGTTAGGTTTAGGGTTAGGGTTAGGGCTGGGGCGAAGGTTACGGTTAGGGTTAAGGATAAGGTTAGGGTTAGGGCTATGGTTAGGTCTAGGGCTAGGTTTATTGTTAGGGCTTGGGCTAGGGCTAGGGTTAGGGTTTTGGTTGGGGTGTGGTTGGGGTTGGGGTTAGGTTTAGGGTGAGGGTTAGGGTTAGGTCTAGGGCTAGTGCTAGGATTAGGGTTAGGGTTAGGGTTATGGCTAGAACTAGGGTTACGGTTAGGGTTATGGCTATGGCCAGGGCTAGGGCTACGTCTATAGTTAGGGTTAGGTTTAGGGCTAGGGCTAGTGTTAGTTTAACTGTTAGGTTTAGGTCTAGGGCTAGGGTTAGGGTTAGTTCTAGGGTTAGTGTTAGGTCTAGGGCTAGGGCTAGTGTTACGGTTTGGTTAGGGTTCAGGTTCGGGTTCAGGTTAGGGTTAGGTTTAGGGCTAGGTCTAGGCCTAGGGTTAGGATTAGGGTTAGCTTTAGGGCTATGGCTAGGGCTAGGGCTATGGTTAGGCCTAGGGCTACGGCTATTGCTAAGTCTAGAGTTAAGTTTAGGGCTAGGGCTAAGGTTAGGGTTAGGGATAAGGTTAGGTTAGGTCTAGGATTAGGGTTAGGGTTAGGGTTAGGGTTAGCGTTAAGTTTAGGGCTAGGGTTATGGTTAGGGCTAGGGTTAGGGTTAGGATTAGGGCTAGGGCTAGGGTTAGGATTAGGGTTAGGGTTAGGATTAGGGCTAGGGCTAGGCCTGTGCTAGGGTTAGGGTTAGGGTTAAGTTTAGGGCTAGGTTTAGGGTTAGGGCTAGGGTTAGGGTTAGGGCTAAGGCTAGGGTTAGGATTAGGTTTAGGGTTAGTGTTAGGGTTAGGGCTAGGGCTAGGGCTAGGGTTAGGGTTAGGGTTAGATCTAGGGTTAGCGCTACGGTTAGGGTTAGGTTTAGGGTTAGGGCTAGGGCTAGGGATAGGGTTACTATAAGTGTTTTGGTTAGGGTTAGGGTTAGGGTTAAGTTTAGGGCTAGGGCTAGTGTTAGGTTTAGGGATAAGGTTAGGGTTAGGTCTAGGGTTAGGGTTAGGGTTAGGGTTAGGGTTAGGGCTAGTGCTAGGCCTGGGCTAGGGTTAGGGTTAGGGTTAAGTTTAGGGCTAGGTTTAGGGTTAGGGCTAGGGTAAGGGTTAGGGCTAAGGCTAGGGTTAGGATTAGGTTTAGGGTTAGTGTTAGGGTTAGGGCTAGGGCTAGGGCTAGGGTTAGGGTTAGGGTTAGATCTAGGGTTAGCGCTACGGTTAGGGTTAGGTTTAGGGTTAGGGCTAGGGCTAGGGATAGGGTTACTGTAAGTGTTTTGGTTAGGGTTAGGGTTAGGGTTAGGGTTAGTGTTAGGGTTAGGGCTTGGGCTAGGTCTATGGCTAGGGCTAAGATTAGTGTTAGGGTTAGGGTTTGGGTTAGGGCTATGCTACGGTTAGGTTTAGGGTTAGGGTTAGTGTTAAGGCTAGGGTTAAGGTTCGGGCTAAGATTAGGGTTAGGGTTAGGCGTAGGGTTAGCTTTAGGGCTAGTGCTGTGTTAACAGAACTATGACTAAGTCTAAGGCTATGGTTAAGGTTAGATGTAGGATTAGGGTTAGGGTTCGGTTTTGGGTTCGGGTTCGGGTTAGGGTTAGTGTTAGTGCTAGGGCTAGGGCTAGGGTTAGGGTTAGGGTTATCGTTAGGGCTATGCTTAAGGTTATGGTTAGGACTAAGGCGAGGGTTAGGTTTAGGGTTAGGGCTAGGGCGATTGTTAGGGTTAGGGTTAGGGGTATGGCTAGGGTTAGGGTTAGGGTTAAATTTAGGGTTAGGGTTAGGGTTAGGGTTAGGGTTAGGGCTAGGGCTAGGGCTAGGGCTAAGTTTAGGGCTAGGTTTAGGGCTAGGGTTAGGGTTAGGTTTAAGATTAGGGCTTGGGCTATGGCTTGGGCTAGGGCTAGGGTTAGTGTTAGGGTTTGGGTTAGGGCTAGGGCTAGGGTTACGGGTAGTGTTAGGGCAGGCCTAGGGTTATGGTTAGGGTTAGGGCTTGGGCTAGGGCTAAGGCTAGGGCTAGGGTTAGGATTAGGGTTAGGATTATGACTAGGGTTAGGGCTAGGGTTAGGTTTAGGGCTAGGGTTAGGGTTAGGGCTGGGACTAGGGCTAGGGTTATCGCTAGGGTTTGGGTGAGGGTTAGGGTGAGGATTACGCTTATGGTTATGGCTAGGGTTAGGGTTAGTTTTAGGGTTAGGGCTAGGGCTAGGGCTAGGGCTAGGGCTAAGGTTAGGCCTAGGGTTAGGGTTAGGGTTAGGGTTAGGGCTAGGGTTAGGGCTAGTGTTAGGGTTAAGTTTGGGACTAGGGCAAGCATTAGGTTTAGCATTAGGGCTAGGGCTAGGGTTAGTGTTAGGGCTAGGGCTAGGGTGAGGGCTAGGGTTAGGTTTAGGTTTACGGCTATGGTTAGTGTTAGGTTTAGGGTTAGGGTTAGGGCTGGGGCGAAGGTTACGGTTAGGGTTAAGGATTTGGTTAGGGTTAGGGCTATGGTTAGGTCTAGGGCTAGGTTTATTGTTAGGGCTTGGGCTAGGGCTAGGGTTAGGGTTTTGGTTGGGGTGTGGTTGGGGTTGGGGTTAGGTTTAGGGTGAGGGTTAGGGTTAGGTCTAGGGCTAGTGCTAGGATTAGGGTTAGGGTTAGGGTTATGGCTAGAACTAGGGTTACGGTTAGGGTTATGGCTATGGCCAGGGCTAGGGCTACGTCTATAGTTAGGGTTAGGTTTAGGGCTAGGGCTAGTGTTAGTTTAACTGTTAGGTTTAGGTCTAGGGCTAGGGTTAGGGTTAGTTCTAGGGTTAGTGTTAGGTCTAGGGCTAGGGCTAGTGTTACGGTTTGGTTAGGGTTCAGGTTCGGGTTCAGGTTAGGGTTAGGTTTAGGGCTAGGTCTAGGCCTAGGGTTAGGATTAGGGTTAGCTTTAGGGCTATGGCTAGGGCTAGGGCTATGGTTAGGCCTAGGGCTACGGCTATTGCTAAGTCTAGAGTTAAGTTTAGGGCTAGGGCTAAGGTTAGGGTTAGGGATAAGGTTAGGTTAGGTCTAGGATTAGGGTTAGGGTTAGGGTTAGGGTTAGCGTTAAGTTTAGGGCTAGGGTTATGGTTAGGGCTAGGGTTAGGGTTAGGATTAGGGCTAGGGCTAGGGTTAGGATTAGGGTTAGGGTTAGGATTAGGGCTAGGGCTAGGCCTGTGCTAGGGTTAGGGTTAGGGTTAAGTTTAGGGCTAGGTTTAGGGTTAGGGCTAGGGTTAGGGTTAGGGCTAAGGCTAGGGTTAGGATTAGGTTTAGGGTTAGTGTTAGGGTTAGGGCTAGGGCTAGGGCTAGGGTTAGGGTTAGGGTTAGATCTAGGGTTAGCGCTACGGTTAGGGTTAGGTTTAGGGTTAGGGCTAGGGCTAGGGATAGGGTTACTATAAGTGTTTTGGTTAGGGTTAGGGTTAGGGTTAAGTTTAGGGCTAGGGCTAGTGTTAGGTTTAGGGATAAGGTTAGGGTTAGGTCTAGGGTTAGGGTTAGGGTTAGGGTTAGGGTTAGGGTTAGGGTTAGGGCTAGTGCTAGCCCTGGGCTAGGGTTAGGGTTAGGGTTAAGTTTAGGGCTAGGTTTAGGGTTAGGGCTAGGGTAAGGGTTAGGGCTAAGGCTAGGGTTAGGATTAGGTTTAGGGTTAGGGCTAGGGCTAGGGCTAGGGTTAGGGTTAGGGTTAGATCTAGGGTTAGCGCTACGGTGAGGGTTAGGTTTAGGTTTAGGGCTAGGGCTAGGGATAGGGTTACTGTAAGTGTTTTGGTTAGGGTTAGGGTTAGGGTTAGGGTTAGTGTTAGGGTTAGGGCTTGGGCTAGGTCTATGGCTAGGGCTAAGATTAGTGTTAGGGTTAGGGTTTGGGTTAGGGCTATGCTACGGTTAGGTTTAGGGTTAGGGTTAGTGTTAAGGCTAGGGTTAAGGTTCGGGCTAAGATTAGGGTTAGGGTTAGGCGTAGGGTTAGCTTTAGGGCTAGTGCTGTGTTAACAGAACTATGACTAAGTCTAAGGCTATGGTTAAGGTTAGATGTAGGATTAGGGTTAGGGTTCGGTTTTGGGTTCGGGTTCGGGTTAGGGTTAGTGTTAGTGCTAGGGCTAGGGCCAGGGTTAGGGTTAGGGTTATCGTTAGGGCTATGCTTAAGGTTATGGTTAGGATTAAGGCGAGGGTTAGGTTTAGGGATAGGGCTAGGGTGACTGCTAGGGTTAGGGTTAGGGCTATGGCTAGGCTTAGGGTTAGAGTTAAAGTTAGGGTTAGGGTTAGGGTTAGGGTTAGGGCTAGGGCTAGGGCTAGGGCTAAGTTTAGGGCTAGGTTTAGGGCTAGGGTTAGGGTTAGGTTTAAGATTAGGGCTTGGGCTATGGCTAGGGCTAGGGCTAGGGTTAGTGTTAGGGTTTGGGTTAGGGCTAGGGCTAGGGTTACAGTTAGTGTTAGGGCAGGGCTAGGGTTATGGTTAGGGTTAGGGCTAGGGCTAGGGCTAGGGCTAGGGCTAGGGTTAGGATTAGGGTTAGGATTATGACTAGGGTTAGGGTTAGGGTTAGGTTTAGGGCTAGGGTTAGGGTTAGGGCTGGGACTAGGGCTAGGGTTATCGCTAGGGTTTGGGTGAGGGTTAGGGTGAGGATTACGCTTATGGTTATGGCTAGGGTTAGGTTTAGTTTTAGGGTTAGGGCTAGGGCTAGGGCTAGGGTTAAGGTTAGGCCTAGGGTTAGGGTTAGGGTTAGGGTTAAGGCTAGGGTTAGGGCAAGTGTTAGGGTTAAGTTTGGGACTAGGGCAAGCATTAGGTTTAGCATTAGGGCTAGGGCTAGGGTTAGGGTTAGGGCTAGGGCTAGGGTGAGGGCTTGGGTTAGGTTTAGGTTTACGGCTATGGTTAGTGTTAGGTTTAGGTTTAGGCTTAGGGCTGGGGCGAAGGTTACGGTTAGGGTTAAGGATAAGGTTAGGGTTAAGGATAAGGTTAGGGTTAGGGCTATGGTTAGGTCTAGGGCTAGGGTTATTGTTAGGGCTTGGGCTAGGGCTAGGGTTAGGTTTTTGGTTGGGGTGTGGTTGGGGTTGGGGTTAGGTTTAGGGTGAGGGTTAGGGTTAGGTCTAGGGCTAGTGCTAGGATTAGGGTTAGGGTTAGGGTTATGGCTAGAACTAGGGTTACGGTTAGGGTTAGGGTTATGGCTATGGCCAGGGCTAGGGCTACGTCTATAGTTAGGGTTAGGTTTAGGGCTAGGGCTAGTGTTAGTTTAACTGTGAGGTTAGGGCTAGGGCTAGGGTTAGGGTTAGTTCTAGGGTTAGTGTTAGGTCTAGGGCTAGGGCTAGTGTTACGGTTTGGTTAGGGTTCGGGTTCGGGTTCAGGTCAGGGTTAGGTTTAGGGCTAGGTCTAGGCCTAGGGTTAGGATTAGGGTTAGCTTTAGGGCTATGGCTAGGGCTAGGGCTATGGTTAGGCCTAGGGCTACGGCTATTGCTAAGTCTAGAGTTAAGTTTAGGGCTAGGGCTAAGGTTAGGGTTAGGGATAAGGTTAGGTTAGGTCTAGGATTAGGGTTAGGGTTAGGGTTAGGGTTAAGTTTAGGGCTAGGGTTATGGTTAGGGCTAGGGTTAGGGTTAGGGTTAGGGCTAGGGCTAGGGTTAGGATTAGGGTTAGGGTTAGGGTTAGGGCTAGGGCTAGGGTTAGGGTTAAGGTTAGGGTTTGGGTTAGGGCTATGCTAGGTTTAGGTTTAGGATAAGAGTTAGTGTTAATGCTAGGGTTAGGGTTCGGGCTAAGATTAGGGTTAGGGTTAGGTGTAGGTTTAGCTTTAGGGCTAGTGCTGCGTTTACATTTAGGACTATTACTAAGACTAAGGCTACGGTTAAGGTTAGGTGTAGGATTAGGGTTAGGGTAGTGTTAGGGTTCTGTTTCGGGTTCGGGTTAGGTTTAGGGTTCGGGTTCGTGTTTGGGTTTGGATTACAGTAAGGGTTCGGGTCTGTGTATGGGTTAAAGTTAGTGTTAGGGTTACGGTTCGGTTTCGGGTTAGGTTTAGGCCTAGGATTGGGGTTAGGGTTAGGGTTAGGGCTAGGGCTAGGGTTAACGTTAGCGTTAGCGTTAGGGTTAGTGTTAGGCTAGGGCTAGGGTTAGGGCTAGTGTTAGGTTAGTGTTAGGGCTAGGGCTAGTGTTAAGGTTAGGGTTAGGTTTATGGTTAGGGCTAGGGCTAGGGCTAGGTTTTGGTTTAGGGCTAGGGCTAGGGCTAGATTAGGTTTAGGATTAGGTTTAGGGCTAGGGTTAGGGCTAGGCCTAGGGCTAGGGTTAGGCTTAGGGTTATGGCTTGGGCCAGGGCTAGGGCTAGGGCTTGGGTTTTTGTTAGGGTTTGGGTTATGGCTAGGGCTATGGTTAGGGTTAGGGTTAGGGTTAGGGTTAGGTTTAGGTTTAGGTTTAGGGCTAGGGCTAGGTCTAGGGCTGGGGCTAGGGCTAGGGCTAAGGTTAGGTCTAGGGTTAGGTTTTGTGTTAGGGCTAGGGTTATGGCTAGTGTTAGGGTCAGGGTTAGGTCTAGGGCAAGCATTAGGGTTAGGGTTAGGGCTAGGGCTAGGGCTAGCGCTAGGGCTAGGGTTAGTGTTAGGTCTAGGGCTAGGGCTAGTGTTACAGTTTGGTTAGGGTTTGGGTTCGGGTTCAGGTCAGGGTTAGGTTTAGGGCTAGGTCGAGGCGTAGGGTTAGGATTAGGGTTAGTTCTAGGGCTATGGCTAGGGCTAGGGTTAGGGTTAGGGCTAGGACTAGGGCTAGGGCTAGGGCTAGGGTTAGGGTTAGGGTTAAGTTTAGGGCTAGGGCTAGGGTTAGGGTTAGGGATAAGGTTAGGGTTATGTCTAGGGTTAGGGTTATGGTTCGGGTTAGGGTAGGGCTAGGGCTAGGCCTGGGCTAGGGTTAGGGTTAGGGTTAAGTTTAGGGATAGGTTTAGGGTTAGGGCTAGGGTTAGGGTTAGGGCTAAGGTTAGGGTTAGGATTAGGTTTAGGGTTAGTGTTAGGGTTACGGCTAGGGCTAGGGCTAGGGTTAGGGTTAGGGTTAGGGTTAGATCTAGGGTTAGGGCTACGGTTAGGTTTAGGTTTAGGGTTAGGCCTAGGGCTAGGGATAGGTTTACTGTAAGTGTTTTGGTTAGGATTAGGGTTAGGGCTAGGGTTAGGTTTAGCGTTAGGTTTAGGGTTAGGGTTAGGGCTTGGGCTAGGGCTATGACTAGGGCTAAAGTTAGTGTTAGGGTTAGGGTTTGGGTTAGGGCTATGCTACGGTTAGGTTTAGGGTTAGGGTTAGTGTTAAGGCTAGGGTTAAGGTTCGGGCTAAGATTAGGGTTAGGGTTAGGCATAGGGTTAGCTTTAGCGCTAGTGCTGTTTTAACAGGACTATGACTAAGTCTAAGGCTATGGTTAAGGTTAGATGTAGGATTAGGGTTAGGGTTAGGGTTCGGTTTTGGGTTCGGGTTCAGGTTAGGGTTAGTGTTAGTGCTAGGGCTAGGGCTAGGGTTAGGGTTAGGGTTATCGTTAGGGCTATGCTTAAGGTTATGGTTAGGACTAAGGCGAGGGTTAGGTTTAGGGTTAGGGCTAGGGCGACTGTTAGGGTTAGGGTTAGGGTTAAATTTAGGGTTAGGGTTAGGGTTAGGGTTAGGGTTAGGGTTAGGGCTAGGGCTAGGGCAAAGTTTAGGGCTAGGTTTAGGGTTAGGGTTAGGGTTAGGTTTAAGATTAGGGCTTGGGCTATGGCTAGGGCTAGGGCTAGGGTTAGTGTTAGGGTTTGGGTTAGGGCTAGGGCTAGGGTTACGGTTAGTGTTAGGGCTAGGGCTAGGGTTATGGTTAGGGTTAGGGCTAGGGCTAGGGCTAGGGCTAGGGTTAGGATTAGGGTTAGGGCTAGGGCTAGGGTTAGGGCTAGGGTTAGGTTTAGGGCTAGGGTTAGGGTTATGGCTGGGACTAGGGCTAGGGTTATCGCTAGGGTTTGGGTGAGGGTTAGGGTGAGGATTACGCTTATGGTTATGGCTAGGGTTAGGGTTAGTTTTAGGGTTAGGGCTAGGGCTAGGGCAGGGCTAGGGCTAAGGTTAGGCCTAGGGTTAGGGTTAGGGTTAGGGTTAGGGCTAGGGTTAGGGCTAGTGTTAGGGTTAAGTTTGGGACTAGGGCAAGCATTAGGTTTAGCGTTAGGGCTAGGGCTTGGGTTAGGTTTAGGGCTAGGGCTAGGGCTAGTGTGAGGGCTAGGGTTAGGTTTAGGTTTACGGCTATGGTTAGTGTTAGGTTTAGGGTTAGGGTTAGGGCTGGGGCGAAGGTTATGGTTAGGGTTAAGGATAAGGTTAGGGTTAGGGCTATGGTTAGGTCTAGGGCTAGGGTTATTGTTAGGGCTTGGGCTAGGGCTAGGGTTAGGGTTTTGGTTGGGGTGTGGTTGGGCTTGGGGTTAGGTTTAGGGTTCGGGTTCGTGTTCGGGTTTGGATTACAGTAAGGGTTCGGGTCTGTGTTTGGGTTAAAGTTAGTGTTATGGTTACGGTTCGGTTTCGGGTTAGGTTTAGGGCTAGGATTGGTGTTAGGGTTAGGGTTAGGGCTAGGGCTAGGGCTAGGGTTAGCGTTAGCGTTAGCGTTAGGGTTAGGTTTATGGTTAGGGCTAGGGCTAGGGCTAGGTTTTGGTTTAGGGCTAGGGCTAGGGCTAGATTAGGTTTAGGATTAGGTTTAGGGCTAGGGTTAGGGCTAGGCCTAGGGCTACGGTTAGGCTTAGGGTTATGGCTTGGGCCAGGGCTAGGGCTAGGGCTAGGGTTTGTGTTAGGGTTTGGGTTATGGCTAGGGGTATGGTTAGGGTTAGGGTTAGGGTTAGGGTCAGGGTTAGGGTTAGGTTTAGGGTTAGGGTTAGGGCTAGGGCTAGGTCTAGGGCTGGGGCTAGTGCTAGGGCTAAGGTTAGGTCTAGGGTTAGGTTTTGGGTTAGGGCTAGGGTTATGGCTAGTGTTAGGGTTAGGTTTACGTCTAGGGCAAGCATTAGGGTTAGGGTTAGGGTTAGGGCTAGGGCTAGGGCTAGGGCTAGGGTTAGTGTTAGGTCCAGGGCTAGGGCTAGTGTTACAGTTTGGTTAGGGTTTGGGTTCGGGTTCAGGTCAGGGTTAGGTTTAGGGCTAGGTCTAGGCATAGGGTTAGGATTAGGATTAGTTCTAGGGCTATGGCTAGGGCTAGGGTTAGGGTTAGGGTTAGGGCTAGGACTAGGGCTAGGGCTAGGGCTAGGGTTAGGGTTAGGGTTAAGTTTAGGGCTAGGGCTAGGGTTAGGGTTAGGGATAAGTTTAGGGTTAGGGATAAGGTTAGGGCTAGGGCTGGGCTAGGGTTAGGGTTAGGGTTAGGGCTAGTGCTAGGCCTGGGCTAGGGTTAGGGTTAGGGTTAGGGTTAGGTTAAGTTTAGGGCTAGGTTTAGGGTTAGGGCTAGGGTTAGGGTTAGGGCTAAGGCTAGGGTTAGGATTAGGTTTAGGGTTAGTGTTAGGGTTAGGGCTAGGGCTTGGGCTAGGGTTAGGGTTAGGGTTAGATCTAGGGTTAGCGCTATGGTTAGGGTTAGATTTAGGGTTAGGGCTAGGGCTAGGGATAGGGTTACTGTAAGTGTTTTGGTTAGGGTTAGGGTTAGGGTTAGGGTTATGGTTAGGGCTTGGGCTAGGGCTATGGCTAGGGCTAAGTTTAGTGTTATGGTTAGGGTTTGGGTTAGGGCTATGCTACGGTTAGGTTTAGGGTTCGGGTTCGTGTTCGTGTTCGGGTTTGGATTACCGTAAGGGTTCGGGTCTGTGTTTGGGTTAAAGTTAGTGTTAGGGTTACGGTTCGGTTTCGGGTTAGGTTTAAGGCTAGGATTGGGGTTAGGGTTAGGGTTAGGGTTAGGGTTAGGGCTATGGCTAGGCTTAGGGTTAGAGTTAAAGTTAGGGATAGGTTTAGGGTTAGGGTTAGGGTTAGGGTTAGGGCTAGGGCTAGGGCTAAGTTTAGGGCTAGGTTTAGGGTTAGGGTTAGGGTTAGGTTTAAGATTAGGGCTTGGGCTATGGCTAGGGCTAGGGCTAGGGTTAGTGTTAGGGTTTGGGTTAGGGCTAGGGCTAGGGTTACGGTTAGTGTTAGGGCTAGGGCTAGGGTTATGGTTAGGGTTAGGGTTAGGGCTAGGGCTAGGGCTAGGGCTAGGGTTAGGATTAGGGTTAGGATATGACTAGGGTTAGGGCTAGGGTTAGGTTTAGGGCTAGGGTTAGGGTTATGGCTGGGACTAGGGCTAGGGTTATTGCTAGGGTTTGGGTGAGGGTTAGGGTGAGGATTACGCTTATGGTTATGGCTATGTTTAGGGTTAGTTTTAGGGTTAGGGCTAGGGCTAGGGCTAGGGCTAGGGCTAAGGTTAGGCCTAGGGTTAGGGTTAGGGTTAGGGTTAGGGTTAGGGTTAGGGCTAGGGTTAGGGCTAGTGTTAGGGTTAAGTTTGGGACTAGGGCAAGCATTAGGTTTAGCGTTAGGGCTAGGGCTAGGGTTAGGGTTAGGGCTAGGGCAAGGGTGAGGGCTAGGGTTAGGTTTAGGTTTATGGCTATGCTTAGTGCTAGGTTTAGGGTTAGGGTTAGGGCTGGGGCGAAGGTTACGGTTAGGGTTAAGGATAAGGTTAGGGTTAGGGCTATGGTTAGGTCTAGGGCTTGGGCTAGGGCTAGGGTTAGGGTTTTGGTTGGGGTGTGGTTGGGGTTGGGGTTAGGTTTAGAGTGAGGGTTAGGGTTAGGTCTAGGGCTAGTGCTAGGATTAGGGTTAGGGTTAGGGTTATGGCTAGAACTAGGGTTACGGTTAGGGTTAGGGTTATGGCTATGGCCAGGGCTAGGGCTACGTCTATAGTTAGGGTTAGGTTTAGGGCTAGGGCTAGTGTTAGTTTAATTGTGAGGTTTAGGGCTAGGGCTAGGGTTAGGGTTAGTTCTAGGGTTAGTGTTAGGTCTAGGGCTAGGGCTAGTGTTACGGTTTGATTAGGGTTCGGGTTCGGGTTCAGGTCAGGGTTAGGTTTAGGGCTAGGTCTAGGCCTAGGGTTAGGATTAGGGTTAGCTTTAGGGCTATGGCTAGGGCTAGGGCTATGGTTAGGGCTAGGGCTATGGCTATTGCTAAGTCTAGAGTTAAGTTTAGGGCTAGGGCTAAGGTTAGGGTTAGGGATAAGGTTAGGTTAGGTCTAGGATTAGGGTTAGGGTTAGGGTTAGGGTTAGGGTTAGGGTTAAGTTTAGGGCTAGGGTTATGGTTAGGGCTAGGGTTAGGGTTAGGGTTAGGGCTAGGGCTAGGGTTAGGATTAGGGTTAGGGTTAGGGTTAGGGCTAGGGCTAGGCTAGGGTTAGGGTTAGGGTTTGGGTTTGGGTTAGGACTATGCTAGGTTTAGGTTTAGGATAAGAGTTAGTGTTAATGCTAGGGTTAGGGTTCGGGCTAAGATTAGGGTTAGGGTTAGGTGTAGGTTTAGCTTTAGGGCTAGTGCTGTGTTTACAGTTAGGACTATTACTAAGTCTAAGGCTACGGTTAAGGTTAGGTGTAGGATTAGTGTTAGGGTAGTGTTAGGGTTCTGTTTCGCGTTCGGGTTAGGTTTGGGGTTTGGTTTCGTGTTCGGGTTTGGATTACAGTAAGGGTTCGGGTCTGTGTTTGGGTTAAAGTTAGTGTTAGGGTTACGGTTCGGTTTCGGGTTAGGTTTAGGGCTAGGATTGGGGTTAGGGTTAGGGTTAGGGTTAGGGCTAGGGCTAGGGTTAGTGTTAGGGTTAAAGTTAGGGTTAGGGTTAGCGTTAGGGTTTTGGTTAGGGCTAGGGCTAGGGCTAAGTTTAGGGCTAGGTTTAGGGTTAGGGTTAGGGTTAGGTTTAAGATTAGGGCTTGGGCTATGGCTAGGGCTAGGGCTAGGGTTAGTGTTAGGGTTAGGGCTAGGGCTAGGGCTAGGGCTAGGGTTAGGATTAAGGTTAGGATTATGACTAGGGTTAGGGCTAGGGTTAGGTTTAGGGCTAGGGTTAGGGTTAGGGTTAGGGCTGGGACTAGGGCTAGGGTTATCTCTAGGGTTTGGGTGAGGGTTAGAGTGAGGATTACGCTTATGGTTATGGCTAGGTTTAGGGTTAGTTTTAGGGTTAGGGCTAGGGCTAGGGCTAGGGCTAGGGCTAAGGTTAGGCCTAGGGTTAGGGTTAGGGTTAGGGTTAGGGTTAGTGTTAGTGCTAGAACTAGATTTAGGTTTAGTGTTAGATCTATGGCTAGGGCTAGGGTTAGGGTTACGGTTAGGTTTAGGTTTAGGACTAGGGCTAGGGCTAGTGTTAGGGTTAGGGTTAGGGCTTTGGCTAGGGCTATGGCTAGGGCTAAGGTTAGTGTAAGTGTTTTGTTTAAAGTTATGGTTAGTGCTATGTCCGGGTTAGTGTTAGGGTTGTTGTTAGTGTTAGGACTTGGGCTAGGGCTATTCCTAGGGCTAGAGTTAGTGTTAGGGTTTGATTTGGGCTATGCTACAGCTAGGTTTATGGTTAGGGTTAGTGCTAAGGCTAGGGTTAGGGTTCGGACTAAGGTTAGGTTTAAGTGTAGGGTTAGCTTTAGGGCTAGTTCTGTGTTAACAGTTAGGACTATGAATAAGTCTAAGGCTATGGTTAAGGCTAGGTGTAGGATTAGGGTTAGGGTTAGGGTTCGGTTTCGGGTTCCGTTTCGGGTTGGTGTTAGGGTTAGTGTTAGTGCTAGTGCTAGGGCTAGGGCTATTCTTAAATTTGGTGTTATGGCTAGGGCTAGTGTTAAGGTTAGGGTTAGGTTTACGGTTATGGCTAGGGCTAGGGTTAGGGTTAGGGTTAGGTTTAGGGCTAGGTCTAGGGCTAGGCTTAGGTTTAGGTTTAGGGTTAGGGCTAGGGCTAGGGCTAGGCCTAGCTCTAGGGTTAGGGTTAGGGTCAGGGCTTGGGCTAGGGCTAGGGCTAGGGTTAGTGTTAGGTTTTGGTTAGGGCTAGGGCTGTGGTAAGGTTTAGTGTTAGGGTTAGGGTTAAGGTTAGGCCTTGGGCTAGGGTGAGGTCTAGGGCTAGGGTTAGTGTTAGGGTTTGTGTTAGGGCTACGGCTAGGGTTAGGTTTAGGATTAGGTATAGTGTTAAGGCTAGTGTTATGGCTAGGGCTTGGTTTAGGTTTAGTGTTACGGTTACGTTTAGGGCTAGGGTTAGGTTTAGGGTTTGGGTTAGGGCTAGGGGTAGAGCTAGGGCTATGGCAAGGGTTAGGGTTAGGGATAGTCTTAGGGTTAGGTCTAGGTTTCGGGCTAGGTTTATGTTTAGGGCTAGGGTTAGGGTTAGGGCTAGGGCTAGGGCTATGGCTAGGATTAGTGTTAGGGTTTGGGTTAGGGCTTTTTGCTATGGTTAGGGTTCGGGGTAGGGTTAGGGCTTGGGCTAGGGCTACAGCTAGGATTAGGGTTAGGGTTAGGGTTATGGCTAGAACTAGGGTTACGGTTAGGGTTAGGGTTATGGCTATGGCCAGGGCTAGGGCTAGGTCTAGAGTTAGGGTTAGGTTTAGGGCTAGGGCTAGTGTTAGTTTAACGGATAGTGTTAGGGCTAGGGTTACGGTTAGGGCTAGGTTTAGGGTTAGTCCTAGGGCTAGTGTTAGGTCTAGGGCTAAGGCTAGTGTTACGGTTTGGTTAGGGTTTGGTTTCGGATTCAGGTTAGGGCTGTACATCACTACACTCAGGTTACAGAACTCCTGTTCGCTGTCTCTCCTACGCTCTGCCTATTGAAATTGCTCACATTGTATAAGCGTATTCCTAGGCTACAGAACTCTAAACAGGTTTGCACTCCACTAGCATACAGAACATCCAAGAACTGAATCTCTCTACAGGCACATCCAGAATGCCTATAAGCTGCACATCCCAGAGTCAGGATGCAGAAATCCCACATATTGCGAATCCCTACTCCCAGGCGACAGAACTCTTCCAAAGGGCTTACATCCACACATTGTATACAGAACTCATGTACGCTGCATCTCACTAAACTCAGGTAACAGAACTCCTGTAAGCTCGATCTCTTACACGCAGGCTACAGATATTGCAAACATTGTGTATGCCTATTCCCAGGCTACAGAACTCTAAAACAGCTTTGCACTCCACTAGCATACCGAACTCCCATGAACTGAATCACTCTGCAGCCTGTATCCAGAATTCCTATGAGCTGCACATCCCAGAGTCAGGCTAGAGAAATCCCGCATATTGCGAATGCCTACTCCCAGGCTACAGAACTCTTACAAACTGCTTCGTTACCTACCTCTGATAGAGAAATCATGTTACCTGCACCTCACTACACTCTGGTTGCAGGACTCCTGTAAGCTCTGTCTAAGGATACAGACATTGCGGACATTGTGTCATCCTATTCTCAGGCAACAGAACTCTGAAATAGCATTGCATTCCAGTAGCATACAGAAATCCTGTGAACTGCAGCTCTCTAGAGCCAGGACGCAGAATGGCCATAAGCTGCACTTCCTAGAGTCAGGCTACAGAAATCCCGCATATTGAGAATCCCTACTCCCAGGGTACAGAACTCTTCCAAACTGCTTACATTCACACCTCCGATACAGAACTCATCTACACTGCATCTGACTAAACTCAGGTTACAGAACTCCTGTAAGCTCTGTCTACTACCCTCAGGCAACAGACATTGCGCACATTGTGTAAGCCTATTCCCAGGCTACAGACCGCTGAAACAGCTTTGTACACCACTAGCATACAGAACTCCCATGAACTGAATCTCTCTACAGCCGGGAAGGAGACCGACCATAAGCTGCGTTTCTATAGACAGGCTACAGAAATCCCGCATATTGCGAATGCCTACTCCCAGGCTACAGAACCCTTCCTAACTGCTTCGTTCCACACCTCAGATACAGAACTCATGTATGCTGTAAATCACTACACTCAGGTTAGAGAACTTCTGTACACTCTCTCCTACACTCAGTCTACCGAAATTAGCACATGGTGTAAGCGTATTCCCAGGATACAGAGCGCTGAAACAGCTTTGCATTCCACTAGCATACAGAACTCCCATGAACTGTATCACTCTACAGCCTGTATCCAGAATTCCTATAAGCTGCACATCCCAGAGTCAGGCTACAGAAATCCCGTATATTGCGAATGCCTACTCCCAGGCTACAGAACTCTTACAAACTGCTTCGTTACACACCTCCGATAGAGAACTCATGTAAGCTGTACCTCACTACACTCAGGTTACAGAACTCCTGTAAGCTCTGTCTAAGGATACAGACATTGCACACATTGTGTCATCCTATTCCCAGGCAACAGAACTGTGAAATAGCATTGCACTCAACTAGCATACAGAACTCCCGTGAACTGCAGCTCTCTACAGCCTGGAAGCAGACCGACCATAAGCTGCGTTTCCTATAGACAGGCTACAGAAATCCCGCATATTGCGAATGCCCTCTCCCAGGCTACAGAACTCTTCCAAACTGCTTCATTCCACACCTGTAATACAGAATTCATGTACCCTGCATCTCACTACACTCAGGTTACAGAACTCCTGTAAGCTCTGTCTCCTACACACAGGCTACGGACAATGTGCACATCGTGTAACCGTATTCCCTGGGTACAGACCACTGAAACAGCTTTGTACTCCACTCGCATACAGAAATCCCATGAACTGAATCTCTACAGCCTCTATCCAGAATTCCTGTAAGATGCACATCCCAGAGTTCGGCTACAGAAATCCCGCATTTTGCAAATGCCTAATCCCAGGCTACAGAACTCGTACAAACTGCTCCGATGCACACCTCTGATACAGAACTCATGTATGCTGCATCTGACTACACTCAGGTTACAGAACTCATGTAAGCTCTGTCTAAGGATACAGACATTGTGCACATTGAGTCTCTTTTCCCAGACCAGAGAACTCTGAAATAGCATTGCACTCCACTTGCATACATAACTCCCGTGAACTACATTTCTCTACAGCCAGGATGCAAACGACCATAAGCTGCGCATCCTAGAGTCAGACTACAGAAGGCCCACATATTTCTAATCCCTACTCCCAGGCTATAGGACTCTTCCAAACTGCTTCGTTACACACCTGTAATACAGAACTCATGTAAGCTGGTTCTGACGACACCCAGGTTACAAAACTCCTGTAAGCTCTGTCTCCTACACTCAGGCTACGGTCATATCGCAGATTCTGTATGCCTATTCCCAGGCGACAGACCCCTGAAACAGCTTCGTACTCCACTAGCATACAGAACTCCCGTGAACTGAATCTCTCTACAGCCAGGAAGCAGAACGACCATAAACTGCATTTCCTATAGACAGGCTACAGATTCCCACATACAGCGAATGCCTACTCCCAGGCTATAGATCTCTTTCAAAATGCTTCATTCCACACCTGTAATACAGAACTCATGTAAGCTGCATCTGACTACACTTCGGTTACAGAACTCCTATAAGCTCTGTCTAAGAATACAGACATTTCACACATTGTGTCATCCTATTACCAGGCAACAGAACTCTGAAATTGCAATGCACTCCACTAGCATACAGAACTCCCGTGAACTGAATCTCTCTACAGCCAGGACGCAGAACGCCAGTAAGCTGCGCATCCTAGAGTCAGGCTAAAGATATCCCGCATATTGGAATCCCTAATCCCAGGCTACAGAACTCTTCCAAACTGCTCCCTTCCACACCTCCGATACAGAATTCATGTACGCTGCATCTGACTACACTCAGGTTACAGAACTCCTGTAAGCTCTGTCTCCTACACTCAGGCTGAAAACATTGTGCACATTGTGTAATAGTATTCCCAGGCTACAGACCCATGAAACAGATTTGTACTCCACTAGCATACAGAACTCCTGTGAACTGCATCTCTCTATAGCCACGAAGCAGACCGACCATAAGCTGCGTTTCCTATAGACAGGCTACAGAAGTCCCGCATATTGCGAATGCCTACTCCAAGGTACAGAACCCTTCCAAACTGCTTTGTTACAAACCAGTAATACAGAACCCATGTAAGCTGCGTCTGAATACACTCAGGTTACAGAACTCTTGTAAGCTCTCTCTTTACACTCAGGCTACAGACATTGCGCACATTGTGTGTGAATATTCCCAGGCTAAAGACTGCAGAAACAGCATTGAACTCCACTAGCATACAGAACTCCAGTGAACTGATTCTCTCTACAGCATGAAGCAGACCGACCATAAGCTGCGTTTCGTATAGACAGGCTACAGAAATCCTGCATATTGCGAATGCCTACTCCCAGGCTACAGAACTCTTGCAAAATGCTTGGTTCCACACCTGTAATACAGAACTCATGTACGCTGCATCTGACTAAACTCAGGTTACAGAACTCCTGTAAGCTCTGTCTAATGATACAAACATTGCGTACATTGTGTCATCCTATTCCCAGGCACCAGAACTCTGAAAGAGCATTGCACTGCACTAGCATACAGAACTCCTTAAACTGTATCTCTCTACAGCCAGGTCGCAGAACGCCCATAAGCTGCACATCCTAGAGTCAGGCTACAGAAATCCCGCAAATTGTGAATGCCTACTCCCAGGCTACAGAACTCTTCCAAACTGCTTCATTCCACACCTCTGATACAGAACTCATGTATGCTATAAGTCACTACACACAGGTTACAGAACTCCTGTATGCTCTCTCTCCTACACTCAGGCTACCAAAATTGCGCACATTTTGTAAGCTTATTCCCAGGCTACAGACCGCTGAAACAGCTTTGCACTCCACTAGCATACAGAATTCCTGTGAACTGCATCTCTCTACATCCAGGACGTAGAATGCCCATATGCTGCATTTCCTACAGTCAGGCTACAAAATTCCCTCCTATTGTGAGCGCCTACTGGCAGGATACTGAACCCTTCCTAACTGCTTCATTCCAAACCTCCAGTACGGAACTCATGTACCCTGCATCTCACCACAATCAGGTTACAGAAGTCCTGTACGCTCTCTCTCCTACATGCAGGCTACAGACATTGTGCACATTGGGTAAGCCTATTCCCAATTACAGAACTTTGAATCAGCTTTGCACTCCACCATATACAGAAGTCCTGTGAAGTACAACTCTCTATAGCCAGGAAGCAGAATGTCCATAAGCTGTGTTTCCTACAGTCAGGCTACACAAATCCCGTATATTGCGAATGCTTATTCCCAGCTACAGAGTCTTCCACACTGCTTCGCTCCACACCTGCAATACAGACTCATATAAGCTGTAAATCACCAGACTCAGGTTACAGAACTGTAGGCTCTGACTCCTACACTCAGGCTCTAGACATTGAGCAGATTGTGTCAGCCTATTCCCAGGCTACAGAACGCTTAAACAACTTTGCACTCCACTAGCACATAGAACTCCCGTGAACTGCATCTCTCTACAACCAGGACGCAGAACGCCCATAAGCTGCGTTTATTACAGTCAGGATACACAATTCCCGCATATTGGGAATCCCTACGCCCAGGCTACAGAACTCTTCCAAACTGCTTACACGCACACCCCTGATACAGAACTCATGTATGCTGTAAATCACTAAACTCAGGTTGCGGAACTCCAGTACGCTCTCTCTCCTCCACTCAGGCTTCCGAAATTGCTCACATTGTGTAAGCATATTCCCAAGCTACAGACCGGTGAAACAGCTTTGCACTCCACTAGCATACAGAACTCCCGTGAACTGAATCTCTCTGCAGCCTTTATCCAGAATTCCTGTAAGCTGCACATACCAGAGTCAGGCTACAGAAATCCCGCATATTGCGAATCCCTACTCCCAGGTACAGAACTCTTACAAACTGCTTACATCCACAACTTGATACAGAACTCATGTACACTGTATCTGACAAAACTCAGGTTACAGAACTCCTGTAAGCTCTGTCTCCTACATTCAGGCTACAGACATTGCACACATTGTATGCCTATTCCCAGGGTACAGACCTGCTGAAACAGCTTTGTACTCCACTAGCATACAGAAGTGCCGTGAATTTAATCTCTCTACAGCCATGAAGCAGACCGACCATAAGCTGCGTTTCCTACTGTCAGGGTACACAAATAACTCCTATTGCGATTCCTACTCCCAGGCTACAGAACTCTTCAAAACTGCTTACATCCACACCCCTGATACAGAACTCCTGTACGCTCTGTCTCATACACTCAGGCTATAGACATTACGCACATTGTGTAAGAATCTTCCCAAGCAACAGAACGCTGAAACATCTTTGCACTCCACTATTACACAGACTCCCGTGTACTGCATCTCTACCGCCAGGACGCAGAATGCCCATAAGCTGCGTTTTCTACAGTCAGGCTACACAAATCCCGCATGTTCCAAAGGCCTACTCCCAGGCTACAGAAAACTTCCAAACTGCTTCGTTCCACACCTCCGATACAGAACTCATGTATGCTGCATCTCACTACACTCAGGTTACAGAACTCCAGTATGCTCTCTCTCCTACACGCAGGCTACAGACATTGTGCACATTGGGTAAGCCTATTTCCAATTATAGAACTCTGAAACAGCTTTGCACTCCACCATATACTGAAGTCCTGTGAACTACAACTCTATATAGCCAGGAAGCAGAATGCCCATAAGCTGTGTTTCCTACACTCAGGCTACACAAATCCCGTATATGGCGAATGCTTACTCCCAGCTACAGAAGTCTTCCACACTGCTTCGCTCCACACCTGCGATACAAAACTCATGTAAGCAGTAATTCACTACGCTCAGGTTACAGAAGTCCTGTACGCTCTGTCTCCTACACTCAGGCTACAGACATTGCGCACATTGTGTCAACATATTACAAGGCTACAGAACGCTGAAATAACTTTGCACTCCACTAGCATACAGAACTCCTGGGAACTGCATCTCTATACAGCCTTGATGCAGACCGCTCACAAGCTGCTTTTCTCACAGTCAGGCTACACAAGTCCCGTATATTGCGAATGCCTACTCCCAGGCTACAGAACTCTTACAAACTGCTTCATTACACAACTCCGATACAGAACTCATGTAAGCTGCATCTGACTGCACTCAGGTTACAGAACTCCTGTAAGCTCTGTCTCCTACACTCAGGCTACAGACATTGCGCACATTGTGTATGCCTATTCCCAGGATACAGACCGCTGAAACAGCTTTGTACTCCACTAGCATACAGAACTCCCATGAAATGAATCTCTCTACAGCCAGGAAGCAGACAGACCATAAGCTGCATTTCCTACAGACAAGCTACAAAAATCTCGCATATTGCGAATGCGTACTCCCAGGCCTGAGAACCCTTCCTAAGTGCTTCGTTCCACACCTACGATACACAACTCTGTATGCTGTGAAACACTACACTCAGGTTGCAGAACTGCTGTATGCTGTGTCTCATACACTCAGGCTACCGAACTTGCTCACATTGCATAAGCGTATTCCCAGGCTACAGAACCCTGAAACAGCTGTGCACTCCACTAGCATACAGAACTCTCATGAACTGCATCTCTCTACAGCCTTTATCCAGAATTCCTATAAGCTGCACATCCCAGAGTGAGGCTACAGAAATCCCGCATATTGCGAATGCCTACTCCCAGGATACAGAACTCATACATACTGCTTCGTTACACACCTCTGATACAGAACGCACATAAGCGGCACGTAACTAAACTCAGGTTACAGAACTCCTGTAAGCTCTGTCTAAGGACACAGACATTGCACACATTGTGTCATCCTATTCCCAGCAAACAGAACTCTGAAATAGCATTGACCTCCACTAGCATACTGTACTCCCGAGAACCTAATATCTCTACAGCCTGTATGTAGAATTCCTATAAGCTGCGTTTCCTATAGACAGGGTACAAAAATCCCGCTTATTGCGAATGCCTACTCCCAGGCTACAGAACTCTTCCAAACTGCTTACATCCACACCACCGATAAAGAATTCATGTAAGCTGCACCTCACAACACTCATGTTACAAAACTCCTGTAAGCTCTGTCTAAGTATACAGACATTGTGCACATTGTGTCATCCAATTCCCAGGCAACAGAACTCTGAAATAGCATTGCACTCCACTTGCATACAGAACTCCCGTGAACTGAATCTATCTACAGCCAGGATACAGAACGACCATCAGTTGCGCATCCTAGAGTAAGGCTACAGAAATCCCGCATATTGTGAATGCCTACTCCCAGGCTACAGAACTCTTCCAAACTGCTTCGTTTGACACCTGTAATACTGAACTCATGTAAGCTGCATCTGACTACACTTAGGTTACAGAACTCCTGTACGCTCTCTCCTACACTCAGGCTACTGAAATTGTGCACATTGTGAAAGTGTATTCCCAGGCTACAGAACGCTGAAACAGCATTGCACTCCACTAAAATACAGAACTCCCATGAACTTAATCTCTGTACAGCCTATACCCAGCATTCCTATAAGCTGCGTTTCCTACAGACAGGCGACAGAAATCCCGCATATTGCGAATGCCTACTGCCAGGCTACAGAACTCTTACAATCTGCTTCGTTACACACCTCCAAAACACAACGCATGTAAGTAGCACCTCACTACACTCAGGTTACAGAACACCTGTAAGCTCTGTCTAAGGATACAGACATTTCGCACATTGTGTCATCCTAATCCCAGGCAACAGAACTTTGAAATAGCATTGCCTCCACTAGCATACAGAACTCCCATGAACTGCATCTCTCTACAGCCAGGACACAGAATGCCCATAAGCTGCACATCCTAGCGTCAGGATACAGAAATCCCGCACATTGTGTATGCCTATTTCCAGTCTACAGGCCGCTGAAGGAGCTTTGTACTCCACTAGTATACAGAACTCCCGTGAACTGAATAACTCTACGGCCAGGAAGCAGACCGACCATAAGCTGCGTTTATTATAGACAGGCTACAGAAATCCCGCATATTGCTAATGCCTACACCCAGGCTACAGAATCCTTCCAAACTGCTTAATTCCAAACCTGTAATATAGAACTCATGTACTCTGCATCTGAATACACTCAGGTTACAGAACTCCTCTAAGCTCTGTCTCCTACACTCAGGCTACATTCATTGCACACATTGTGTATGCCTATTACCAGGCAACAGACCGCTGAAACAGATTTGTACTCCACTAGCATTCAGAACTCCCATGAACTGAATCTCTCTACAGGCAGGAAGCAGACCGACCATAAGCTGCGTTTCCTATAGACAGGCTACAGAAATCCCGCATATTGCGAATAACTACTCCCAGGCTACTTAACTTTTCCAAACTGCTTCATTCCACACCTGTAATACAGAATTCATGTACGCTGCATCTGACTACACTCAGGTTACACAACTCTTGTAAGCTCTGTCTCCTACAGTCAGGCTACGGACATTGCACACATTGTGTAAGCGTATTCCCTGGCTACAGACCACTAAAGCAGCTTTGTACTCCACTAGCATACACAAATCCCGTGAACTGAATCTCTCTACAGCCAGGAAGCAGACCGACCATAAGCTGGGTTTCCCTTAGAAAGGCTGCAGAAATTCCACATATTGTGAATGCCTACTCACAGGCTACAGAACCCTTCCTAAATACTTTGTTCCACACCCCCGATACGGAACCTATGTATGCTGCAAATCACTACACTGAGGATACCGAATTCCTGTACGCTCTCTTTCTACACACAGGCTGCCGAAATTCCTCACATTGCGAAAGCGTATTCCCGGGCTGCAGAACGCTGAAAGAGCTTTGCACTCCACTAGCATACAGAACTCCCCTGAACTGAATCTCTCTAGAGCCTTTACCCAGAATGCCTATAAGCTGAACATTCCAGAGTCAGGCTACAGAAATCTTGCATATAGCGAATGCCTACTACCAGGCTACAGATCTCTTACAAAGTGCTTCTTTGCACACCGTTGATACAGAACTCATGTAAGCTGCACCTCACTACACTCAGGTAACAGAACTCCTGTTAGCACTGTCTAAGGATACAGACATTGCACACATTGTGTCATCCTATTCCCAGGCAACAGAACTCTGAAATAGCATTGCACTCCACTAGCATACAGAACTCCCGTGAACTGCATCTCTCTACAGCCAGGACGCAGAACGCCCATAAGCTGCGCATCCTAGAGTCAGGCTACAGAAATCCTGTATATTGCGAATGCCAACTCCCAGGCTACAGAATTCTTCCAAACTGCTTCGTTCCAAACCTCCGATACAGAAATCATGTACGCTGCATCTGACTAAACTGAGGTTACAGAACTACTGTAAGCTTTGTCTCCTCCACGCAGGCTACATACATTTGTCACATGAGCTAAGCCTATTCCCACGCAACAGAACTCTGAAATAGCATTTCACTCCACTAGCATACAAACATCATGTGAACTAAATCTCTCTGCAGCCTGTATCCAGAATTCCTAAAAGCGCCGTTTCCTATAGACAGGCTACAGAAATCCCACATATTGCGAATGCCTATTCCCAGGCTACAGAACTCTTCCAAACTGCTTACATCCACACCTCCGATACAGAACTCATGTACGCTGCATCTGACTAAATTCAGGTTACAGAACTCCAGTAAGCTCTGTCTCCTACACTCAGGCTGCAACATTGCTCACATTGTGTTTGCTTATTCTCAGGCTACAGAGCACAGAAACAGTTTTGTACTCCACTAGCATACAGAACTCCCGTGAACTGAATCGCTCTACAGCCAGGAAGCAGACCGACCATAAGCTACGTTTCCTATAGACAGGCTACAGAAATCCCGCATATTGCGAATGCCTACTCCCAGGCTACAGAACTCTTCCAAACTGCTTCATTCCACACCTGTAATACAGAACTCATGTACCCTGTATCTCACTAAACTCAGGTTTCAAAACTCCTGTAACCTCTGTCTCCTACACAGGTTACAGACATTGCACACATTGTGTATGCTATTTCCAGGCTAAAAACCGCTGAAAAAGCTTTGTGCTTCACTGGCATACAGAACTCCCGTGAACTGAATCTCTCTACAGCCAGGAAGTAGAACGACCATAAGCTGTGTTTCCTACAGACAGGCTACAGAAATCCCTCATATTGCGAATGCCTACACCCAGGCGTCAGTATCCTTCCTAAGTGCTTCGTTCCACACCTCCGATACAGAGCTCATGTGTGCTGTAAATCACTACACTCAGGTTATAGAACTCCTGTATGCTTTGTCACCTACACTCAGGCTACCAAAATTGCTCACATTGTGTAAGCGTATTCCCAGGCTACAGAATGCTGAAACAACTCTGCACTCCACTACCATACAGATCTCCAATGAGATGAATCTCTCTACAGCCTGTATCCAGAAATCCTATAAGCTGCACATTCCAGATTTAGGCTACAGAAATCCCGCATATTGCGAATGCCTACTCCCAGGCTACGGAACTCTTACACACTGCTGTTATACACACCTCCGATACAGAACTCATGTAAGCTGCAACTTACTACACTCAGGTTACAGAACTCCTGTAATATCTGTCTAAGGATACAGACATTGCGCAGATTGTATCATCTTATTCCCAGGCAACTTAACTCTGAAATACCATTGACTCCACTAGCATACAGAACTCCCGTGAACTGCATCTCTCTACAGCCAGCACACAGAATGCCCATAAGCTGCGCATCCTAGAATCAGGTTACAGAAATCCCACATATTGTGAATGCCTACTCCCAGGCTACAGAACTCTTCCAAACAGGTTACAACCACCCCTCCGATACAGAACTCATGCACGCTGAATCTGACTAAACTCAGGTTACAATACTCCTGTAAGCTCTGTCTCCTACACAAAGTCAATAGATATTGCGCACATGGGGTAAGCGTATTCCCAGGAAACAGAACTCTGAAATAGAATTACACTCCACTAGCATACAGAACTGCCGTTAACTGAATGTCTCTTAAGCCTGTATCCAGAATTCCTATTAGCTGCGTTTCTTATAGACAGGCTACAGAAATGCCGCATATTGCGAATCCCTACTCCCAGGCTTCAGAACTCTTCCAAACTGATTACATCCATATCTCAGATACAGAACTCATGTAAGCTACATCTGACTACACTCAGGTTACAGAAGTCCTGTAAGCTCTGTCTAAGGATACAGACATTGCGCACATTGTGTCATCCTATTCCCAGGCTGCAAACCGCTGAAACATCTTTGTACTCCACTAGCATACAGAACTCCCGTGAACTGCCTCTCACTAGAGCCAGGACGCAGAACACACATAAGCTGCGTTTCCTCCAGACAGGCGACAGATATCCCGCATATTGCGAATCCTACTCCCAGGCTACAGAACTCTTACAAACTGCTTCGTTCCACACGTCCGATACAGAACTCATGTACGCTGCATCTGACTACACTCACGTTACAGAACTCCTGTAAGCTCTGTCTCGTACACTCAGGCTACAGACATTGCGCACATCGTGTATGCCTATTACCAGGCTACAGACCGATGAAACAGCTTTGTACTCCACTAGCATACAGAGCTCCCGTGAACTGATCTCTCTACAGGCAGGAAGCAGACCGACCATAAGCTGCGTTTCCTATAGACAGGCTACAGAAATCCCGCATATTGCCAATGCCTACTCCCAATCTACAGAACCCTTCCTAACTGCTTCGTTCCACATCTCTGATACAGAACTCATGTACGCTGATCTGACTAAACTCAAGTTACAGAACTCCTGTATGCTCTGTCTCCTACACTCAGGCTATCGAAATTGCTCACATTGTGTATGCCTATTCCCAGGCTACAGACCAGTGAAACAGCTTTGTACTCCACTAGCATACAGAACTCCCGTAAACTTAATCAGAATAGAGCCAACAAGTAGACCGACCATAAGCTGTGTTTCCTATACACTGGCACAGAAATCCCGTATATTGCGAATGCCTACTCCCAGGATACAGAACTCTTACAAAATGCTTCGTTCCACACCTGTAATACAGAATTCATGTACGCTGCATCTGACTACACTCAGGTTACAGAACTCCTGTAAGCTCTGTCTAACGATACAGACATTGTGCACATTGTGTATGCCTATTCCAGGCAAAAGAACTCTGAAATAGCATTGCACTCCACTAGCATACAGAACTCCCGTGAACTGCATCTCTCTATAGCCAGCACATAGATCGCCCATAAGCTGCGTTTCCTAAAGGCAAGCTACAGAAATCCCGCATATTACGAATGCCTACTCCCAGGCTACAGAACTCTTACAAACTACTTCGTTCCACTCCTCCGATACAGAACTCATGTACGCTGCATCTGACTAAACTCAGGTTACAGAACTCCTTTGAGCTCTGTCTCTTACACTCAGGCTATGGACATTGCGAACATTGTGTATGCCTATTCCCATGCAACAGAACTCTGAAATAGCATTGCACTCCACTAGCATACAGAACTCCCGTGAACTGAATCTGTCTACAGCCAGGAAGGAGACCGACCATAAGCTGCGTATCCTATAGACCGGCTACGGAATTCCCGCATATTGTGAATGCCTACTCCTGGGCTCCAGAACTCTTAGAAACTGCTTCGTTCCAAACCTGTAATACAGAATTCATGTAAGCTGCATCTGACTACACTCTGGTTACAGAACTGATGTAAGCTCTGTCTCCTACACTCAGGCTATGGACATTGGGCACATTGTGTATGCCTATTTCCAGGCTACAGACCGCTGAAACAGATTTGTACTCCAATAGCATACACAAATCTCGTGAACTGAATCTCTCTACAGCCAGGAAGCAGACCGACCATAAGCTGCATTTCCCATAGACAGGCTGCAGAAATCCCGCATATCGCGAATGCTTACTCTGAGGCCACAGAACCCTTCCTAACTGCTTCGAATCACACCTCCGATACAGAATTCATGTATGCTGTAAAACAATACACTCAGGTTACAGAAATCCTGTATGCTCTCTCTCCTACACTCAGGCTACCGAAATTGCATACATTGTGTAAGCAAATTCCCAGGCTACAGAACACGGAAACAGCTTTGCACTCCACGAGCATACAGAACTCCCATGAACTGAATATCTCTGCAGCCTGTATCCAGATTTCGTATAACCCTCACATCCCAGAGTCAGGCTAAAGAAATCCCGCATATTGCGAATGCCTACCCCCAGGCTAAAGAACAATCCAAACTGCCTCGTTCCTCACGTCCGATACAGAACTCATGTACGCTGCATCTGACTAAACTCAGGTTACAGAACTCCTGTAAGCTCTGTCTCCTACACTCAGGCTACGGACATTGCGCACATTGTGTATGCCTATTCCCAGGCTACAGACCGCTAAAACTGCTTTGTACGCCACTAGAATACAGAACTCCCGTGAACTGCATTTCTCTACAGCCAGGAAGCAGACCGAGCATAAGCTGCGCATCCTAGAGCCTGGCTACAGAAGTCCCGCATATTGCGAATTCCTAATCCCAGGCGACAGAACACTTCCAAACTGCTTACATCCAGGCCTCTGATACAGAACTCATGTAAGCTGCATCTGACTAAACTCACGTTACAGAACTCCTGTAAGCTCTGTCTTCTACACTCAGGCTACAGATACTGTGCACATTGTGTTTGCCTATTCCCAGGCTACAGAACACTGAAAGAGCTTTGTACTCCACTAGCTTACAGAACTCCCGTGAACTGAATCTGTCTCGAGCTAGGAAGCAGACCGACCATAAGCTGCGTTTCCTCTAGACAAGCTACAAAAATCCCGCATATTGCAAATGCCTACTCCCAGGCTACAGAACTCTTACAAACTGCTTCGTTCCACAACTGTAATACAGAATTCATGTAAGCTGCATCTGACTACACTCAGGTTACAGAACTCCTGTAAGATCTCTCTCCCACACTCAGGCTACGGACATTGTGAACATTGTGTATGCCTATTACCAGGCTACAGACCGATGAAACAGCTTTGTACTCCACTAGCATACAGAATTCCCGTGAACTGAATCTCTCTACAGCCAGGAAGCAGACCGACCATAAGCTGCGTATCCTATAGACAGGCTAAAGAAATCCCGCATATAGCGAATGCCTACTCCCAGGCTACAGAACAATCCAAACTGCTTCATTCCACACCTGTAATACAGAATCATGTATGCTGCATCTGACTACACTCAGGTTACCGAACTCCTGTAAGCTCTGTCTCCTACAATCAGGCTACAGACATTGCACACATTGTGTATGCCTATTCACAGGCTACAGATCGTTGAAACAGCTTTGTACTGCACTAGCATACAGAACTCCCGTGAACTGAATCTCTGTACAGCCAGGAAGCAGACAGAACATAAGCTGCGTTTCCTATAGACAGGCTACAGAAATCCCGCATATTGCGAAAGCGTAGTGCCAGGCTACAGAGCTCTTACAAACTACTTCGTTCCACTCCTCCAATACAGAACTCATGTAAGCTGCACCTCACTACACTCAGGTAACAGAACTCCTGTTAGCACTGTCTAAGGATACAGACATTGCGCACATTGTGTATGCCTATTCCCAGGCTAGAGACCACTGAAACAAATTTGTACTCCACTAGCATTCAGAACTCCCGTGAACTGCATCTCTCTACAGCCAGGAAGCAGACCGACCATAAGCTGCGCATCCTAGAGTGTGGCTACTGAAATCCTGCATATTGCGAATCCCTACTCCCAGGCTACAGAACTCTTCCAAACTGATTCGTTCCACACCTCTGATACAGAACTCATGTAAGCTGCATCCGACTACACTCAGGTTACAGAACTCTTGTAAGCTCTGTCTAAGGATACAAACATTGTGCACATTGTGTATGCCTATTCCCAGGCAAAAGAACTCTGAAACAATTTTGTACTCCACTAGGATTCAGAACTCCCGTGAACTGAATCACTCTACAACCAGGAAGGAGACCGAACATAAGCTGCATTTCCTATAGACAGGCTACAGAAATCCCGCATATTGCGAATGCGTACTGCCATGCTACAGAGCTCTTACAAACTACTTCGTTCCACTCCTCCAATACAGAACTCATGCACGCTGCATCTGACTAAATTGAGGTTACAGAACTCCTGTAAGCTCTGTCTATTACACTCAGGCTACAGACATTGCGCACATTGTGTATGCCTATTCCCAGGCTACAGATCGCTGAAACAAATTTGTACTCCACTAGCATACAGAACTCCCGTGAACTGCATCTCTCTACAGCCAGGAAGCAGACCGACCATAAGCTGCGCATCCTAGAGTGTGGCTACAGAAATCCTGCATATTGCGAATCCCTACTCCCAGGCTACAGAACTCTTCCAAACTGATTCGTTCCACCCCTCTGATACAGAACTCATGTAAGCTGCATCTGACTACACTCAGTTTACAGAACTCCTGTAAGCTCTAAGGATACAAACATTTTGCACATTGTGTATGCCTATTCCCAGGCAAAAAAACTCTGAAATACCATTGCACTCCACTAGCTACAGAGCTCCCGTGAACTGAACCTCTCGAGAATCAGGAAACAGACCGACCCTAAGCTGCGTTTCCTATAGACAGGCTACAGAAATCCCGCATATTGCGAATGCCTATTTCTAATCTACAGAACTCTTCCTAACTGCTTCGTCCCACATCTCCAATACAGAACTCATGAACACTGCATCTGACTAAACTTATGTTACAGAACTCCTGTAAGCTCTGTATCCTACACTCAGGTTACAGACATTGTGCACATTGTGTATGCCTATTCCCAGGCTACAGAACACTGAAATTGCTTTGTATTCCACAAGCATACAGAAATCCCGTGAACTGAATCTCTCTACAGCCAGGAAGCAGACCGACCATAAGTAGCGTTTCCTATAGACAAGCTACAGAAATCCCGATATTTCAAATGCCTACTCCCAGGCTACAGAACTCTTAAAAAATGCTTCGTTCCACAACTGTAATACAGAATTCATGTACGCTGCATCTGTCTAAACTCAAGTTACAGAACTCCTGTAAGCTCTGTCTCCTACACTCAGGCTACAGATATTGTGCACATTGTGTATGCCTATTCCCAGGCTACAGACCGCTGAAACAGCTTTGTACTCCACTAGCATACAGAACTACCGTGAACTGAGTCTGTCTATAGCCAGGACGCAGAACGCCCATAAGCTGCGTATCCTATAGACAGGCTACAGAAATCCCGCATATTGCTAATGCCTACTCCCAGGCTACAGAACTCTTACAAACTACTTCATTCCACTCCTCCGATACAGAACTCATGTACGCTGCATCTGACTGCACTCAGGTTACAGAACTCATGGAAGCTCTGTCTCCTACACTCAGGCTATGGACATTGCGAACATTGTGTATGCCTTTTCCCATGCAACAGAACTTTGAAATAGCTTTGCACTCCACTAGCATATAGAACTCCTGTGAACTGAATCTGTCTACAGCCAGGAAGCAGACCGACAATATGCTGCGTTTCCTATAGACAGGATACAGAAATCCCGCATATTGCGAATGCCTACTCCAGGGCTACAGAACTCTTTAAAACTGCTTACATCCATATCTCTGATACAGAACTCATGTACGCTGCATCTGACTACACTCAGGTTACAGAACTCCTCTAAGCTCTGTCTCCTACACGCAGACGACGGACACTGTGCACATTGTGTATGCTTATTCCCAGGCTACAGACCGCTGAAACAGCTTTGCACTCCACTAGCATACAGAACTCCCGTGAACTGCATCTCTCTACATCAAGGACGCAAAACGCCCATAAGCTGCGCATCCTAGAGTCAGGCTACAGAAATCCCACATATTGTGAATGCCTACTCCCAGGCTACAGAACTATTCCTAACTGCCTCGTTCCAAACCTGTAATACATAAGTCATGTAAGCTGCATCAGACTACACTCAGGTTACAGAACGCCTGTACACTCTCAATCCTACACTCAGGCTACAGACATTGAGCACATTGTGTAAGCCTATTCCCAGGCTACAGACCGCTGAAACAGCTTTGTACTCCACTAGCATACAGAACTCCCGTGAAATGAATCTCTCTATAGGCAGGAAGCAGACCGACCATAAGTTGTGTTTCCTATAGACAGGCAAGAGAAATCCCGCATATTGCGAATGCCTACTCCCAGGCTACAGAACTCTTCCAAACTGCTTTGTTCCACACCTCCACTACAGAACTCACGTACGCTGCATCAGACTACACTGAGGTTACAGAACTCCTGTAAGCTATGTCTCCTACACTCAGGCTACAGACATTGCGCACATTGTGAAGGCCTATATGTAGGATACAGACCACTGAAACAGCTTTGTACTCCACTAGGATTCAGAACTCCCGTGAACTGAATCACTCTACAACCAGAAAGGAGACCGACCATAAGCTGCATTTCCTATAAACAGGCTACAGAAATCCCTCATATTGCGAATCCCTACTCCCAGGCTACAGAAATCTTCCAAAGTGCTTCGTTCCACACATGTAATACGGAACTCATGTACGTTGCATCTCACTAAACTCAGGTTACAGAACTCCTGTAAGCTCTGACCCCTACAATCAGGCTACAGACATTGCGCACATTATGTATGCCTATTCCAAGGCTACAGACCGCTGAACAGCTTTGTACTCCACTAGCATACAGAACTCCCGTGAACTGAATCTCTCTACAGGTAGGAAGCAGACCGACCATAAGCTGCATTTCCTATTCACAGGCTACAGAAATCCCACATATTGCGAATGCCTACTCCCAGGCTACAGAACCCTTCCAAACTACTTCCTTCCACACCTGTAATGAAGATGTCATGCAAGCTGTATCTGACACACTCAGGTTACAGAACTCCTGTACGATCTGTCTCCTACACTCAGGCTGCAGACATTGCGCACATTGTGTATGCCTATTTCCATGCTACAGACCGCTGAAACAGCTTTGTACTCCACTACCGTACAGAACTCCCAAGAAATGAATCTCTCTACAGCCAGGAAACAGACCGACCCTAAGCTGTGTTTCCTATAGACAGGCTACAGAAATCCCGCATATTGCGAATGCCTATTTTCAATCTACAGAATCCTTCCTAACTGCTTCGTTCCACATCTCCGATACAGAACTCATGAACACTGAATCTGACTAAACCTAAGTTACAGAACTCCTGTAAGCTCTGTATCCTACACTCAGGCTACAGATATTGTGCACATTGTGTATGCCTATTCCCAGGCTACAGAACACTGATTGCTTTGTACACCACTAGCATACAGAACTCCCGTGAACTGAATCAGTCTAGAGCCAGGAAGCAGACCGACCATAAGCTGCGTTTCCTCTAGACAAGCTACAGAATTCCCACATATTGAAAATGCCTACTCCCAGGCTACAGAACTCTTACAAACTGCTTCGTTCCACACCTGTTATACAGAATTCATGTACGGTGCATCTGACTACACTCAGTTTACAGAACTCCTGTAAGCTCTGTCTAAGCATACAAACATTGCGCACATTGTGTATGCCTACTCCCAGGCAAAAGAACTCTGAAATAGCATTGCACTTCACTAGCATACAGAACTCCCATGAACTGCATCTCTCTACAGCCAGGACGCAGAACGCCCATAAGCTGCGTTTCCTCTAGACAGGCGACAGAAATCCTGCATATTGCGAATGCCTACTCCCAGGCTACAGAACTCTTCCAAACTGCTTACATCCGTCTCTGTCTCCTACAATCAGGCTACAGACATTGCACACATTGTGCATGCCTTTTCCCAGGCTACAGAACAGTGAAACAGCTTTGCACTCCACTAGCATAAAAAACTCCCGTGAACTGAATCTCTCTGCAGCCAGGAAGCAGACCTAGCATAAGCTGCATATCCTATAGACAGGATACAGAAATCCCGCATTTTGTGAATGCCTACTTCCAGGCTACAGAACTCTTCGAAATGATTCGTTCAACACCTGTAATATAGAACTCATGTAAGCTGCATCTGACTAAACTCAGGTTACAGAACTCCTGTAAGCTCTGTCTCCTACACTCAGGCTACAGACATTGCACACATTGTGTATGCCTATTCCCAGGCTACAGACAGCTGAAACAGCTTTGCACTCCACTAGCATACAGAACTCCCGTGAACTGAATCTATCCACAGCCAAAAACCAGACCAACCATAAACTCCATTTCCTGTAGACAAGATACAGAAATCCCAAATATTGCAAATGCCTACTCCCACTCTATGGAACCCTTCCCAAATGCTTTGTTCCACACCTCTGATACAGAACTCATGTATGCTGTTAATCACTACACTCAGGTTGCAGAACTCCAGTACGCTCTCTCCTACACTGAGGCTACCGACATTGCTCACATTGTGTAAGCGTATTCCCAGGCTACAGAACGTTGAAACAGCTTGCACTCCACTAGCATACAGAACTCCCATGAACTGAATTTCTCTACAGCCTGTATCCAGAATGCCTATAAGCTGTGCATCTAGAGTCAGGCTACAGAATTCCCGCATATTGCGAATCCCTACTCCCAGGCTACAGAACTCTTACAAAATGCTTCATTACACAGCTCCGATACAGAACTCATGTAAGCTGCACCTCACTACACTCAGGTTACAGAACTCCTGTAAGTACTGTCTAAGGATACAGACATTGTGCACATGGTGTCATCCTATTCCCAGGCAACAGAAATCTGAAACAGCTTTACACTCCACTAGCATACAGAAGTCCTATGAACTGAATGCCATAAGCTGCGCATCCTAGAGTTAGGCTACAGAAATCCCGCATATTGCGAATCCCTACTCCCAGGCTACAGAACTCTTAGAAACTGCTTACATCCACACCTCCGATACACAATTCATGTACGCTGCATCTGACGAAACTCAGGTTACCGAACTCCTGTAAGCTCAGTCTAAGGATATAGATATTGCACATATTGTGTCATCCCATTCCCAGGTAACAGGACTCTGAAATAGCATTGCGCTCCACTAGCATACAGAACTCGCGTGAACTGCATCTCTCTACAGCCAGGACACAGTACGTCCATAAGCTGCGCATCCTAGAGTCAGGCTACAGAAATCCTGCATGTTGCGAATGCCTACTCCCAGGCTACAGAACTCTTACAAACTATTTCGTCACACACCTCCGATACAGAACTCTTGTAACCTGCACCTTACTACACTCAGCTTACAGAACTCCTGTAAACTCTGTCTAAGAATACAGACATTGCGCACATGGTTTCATGCTATTCCCATGCAACAGAACTCTGACACAGCTTTGCACTCCACTGGCATACTGAACTCCCATGAACTGAATCTCTCTACAACCAGGAAACAGACCGAGCATAAGGTGTGTTTCCTATAGACAGGCTACAGAAATCCCTCATATTGCAAATCCCTACTCCCAGGCTACAGAACTCTTCCAAACTTCTTCGTTCCACACCTGTAATACAAATCTCATATAAGCTGCATCTGACTTCACTCAGGTTACAGAACTCCTGTAAGCTCTGTCTCCTACACTCAGGCTACGGACATTGCGCACATTGTGAATGCCTATTCCCAGGCTACAGCCCGCTGAAACAGCTTTGTACTCCACTAGCATTCATAACTCCCGTGAACTGAATCTCTCTACAGCCAGGAAGCAGACCGACCATAAGCTGCGTTTCCTATAGACAGGCTACAGAAATCCCACATATTGTGAATGCCTACTCCCAGGCTACAGAACGCTTCCTAAATGCTTCATTCCCCACCTCCGATACAGAACTCATGTATGCTGTAAATCACTACACTCAGGTGACAGAACTCCTGTACGCTCTGAATCCTATACTCAGGCTACCGAATTTGCGCACATTGTGTAAGCCTATTCCCAGGCTATAGAACGCTGAAACAGCTTGGCACTCCACTAGCATACAGAACTCCTGTGAACTGAATCTCACTGCAGCCTCTATCCAGAATTCCTATAAGCTGCACATCCCAAAATCAGGCTAAATAAATCCCGCATATTGCGAATGACTACTCCCAGTCTACAGAACTCTTCCAAACTGCTTTGTTACACACATCTCACAGAGAAATAATGTAAGCTGCATCTCACTACACTCAGGTTACAGAACTCCTATAAGCTCTATCTAAGAATACAGACATCTTATTCCCAGGCTACATAAGTCTGAAATAGCATTGTACTCCACTAGCATACAGAACTCCAGTGAACTGCATCTCTCTACAGCCAGGACACAGAACGCCCATAAGCTGCGATTCATAGAGTCAGGCTACAGAAATCCCACATATTGGGAATCCCTACTGCCAGGCTATAGAACTCTTCCACACTGCTTACATCCACAACTCCCGTACAGAACTCATGTATGCTGCACCTCAGTACACTCAGCTTACAGTACTCCTGTAAGATCTGTCTCCTACCCTCAGGCTACAGTCATTGTACACATTGCGTATGCCTATTCCCAGGCTACAGAACGCTGAAACAGCTTTGTACTCCACTAGCATACAGAACTCCCGTGAACTGAATCTCTCTACAACCAGGAAGCAGACCGACCATAAGTTTGGTTAGCTATAGACAGGCTATAGAAATCCCGAATATGCGAATCCCTACTCCCAGGCTATAGAACTCCTCCAAACTGCTTCCTTCCACACCTGTAATACAGATCTCATATAAGCAGCATCTGACTACACTCAGGATACAGAACTCCTGTAAGCTCTGTCTCCTATACTCAGGCTACGGACATTGTGCACATTGCATATTGCAAATCCCTGTTCTCGGACTACAGAACTCTTCCAAACTGCTTTGTTCCACACATGTAATTCAGAACTCATGTAAGCTGCACCCCACTATACTCAGGTTACAGAACTCCTGTAAGCTCTGTCTTCTACACTCAGGCTACAGACATTGCGCACATTGTGTATGCCTATTCCCAGGCTACAGACCGCTGAAACAGCTTTGTACTCCAGTAGCCTACAGAACTCCTGTGAACTGAATCTCTCTACAGCCTGGAAGCAGAACGCCCATAAGTTGCGCTTCCTAGAGTCATGCTACAGAAATCCCGCACATTGCGAATGACTACTCTAAGGCCACAGAACCCTTCCTAACTGCTTCGTTCCACACCTCCGAAACAGAACTCATGTATGCTGTAAATCACTACACTCAGATTACAGAACTCCTGTACACTCTCTCTCCTACACTCAGGTACCGAAATTGCACACAGAGTGTAAACGAATTCCCAGGCTACAGAACGGTGAAACAGCTTTGCACTCCACTATCATACAGAACTCCCATGAACTGAACCACTCTACAGCATGTATCCAGAATTCCTATAAGATTCACATCCCAGAGTTAGGCTACAGAAATCCCACATATTGCGAATCCCTGCTCCCAAGCTACAGAACTCTTCTAAACTGCTTAAATCCATATATCAGATACAGAACACATGTACGCTGCATCTGAAGAAACTCAGTTTACAGAACTCCTGTAAGCTCTGTCTCCTTCATTCAGGCTAAAAGACATTTTGCACATTGTGTATGCCAATTCCCAGGCTACAGACGGCTGAAACAGCTTTGCACTCCACTAGCATACAGAATACCTGTGAACTGAATCTCTCTATAGCCAGGAAGCAGAACGACCATAAGCTGTGTTTCCTATAGACAGGCTAAAGAATCCTGCATATTGCGAATGCCTACTCCCAGGCTTCAGAACACTTCCAAACTGCTTCTTCCCACACCTGTAATACAGAACTCATACAAGCTGCATCTGACTACACTCAGGTTACAGAACTCCTGTAAGCTCTGTCTCCTACACTCAGGCTGCAGACGTTGCACACATTGTGTAAGCCTATTCCCAGGCTACAGACCGCTGAAACAGCTTTGTACTCCACTAGCATACAGATCTCCCATGAACTGAATCTCTCTACCGCCAGGAAGCAGACCGACCATAAGATGCGTTTCCCATAGACAGGCTGCAGAAATCCCGCATATTGCAAATGCTTACTCGGAGGCTACCTAACCCTTCCTAACTGGTTCGATCCACACCTCCGATGCGGAACTCATGTATGCTGTAAATCACTACACTCAGGTTACAGAAATCGTATATGCTCTCTCAATTACACTCAGGCTGCAGACATTGCGCACATTGTGTATGCCTATTCCCAGGCTACAGAACGCTGAAAGAGCTTTGCTCTCCAATAGCATACAGAACTCCCATGAACTGAATCTCCCTACAGCCTGTATCCAGAATGCCTATAAGCAGCGTTTACTATAGACAGGCTACAGAAATTCCACATATTGCGAATGCCCACTCCCAGGGTACAGAACTCTTACAAAAGCTTCGTTCCACACCTCAGATACAGAACTCATGTAAGCTGCATTTCAAAACACTCAGGTTACAGAACTCCTGTAAGCTCTGTCTAAGGATACAGACATTGCGCAAATGGTGTATGCCTATTCCCAGAGTACAGAACTCTGAAACAGCTTTGCACTCCACTGGCATACAGAACTCCCGTGAACTGTAGCTCTCTACAGCTAGGACGCAGAACGCCCATAAGCTGCGCATCCTAGAGTCAGGCTACAGAAATCCCCCATATTGCGAATACCTACTCCCAGGCTAAAAAACACTTCCAAACTGCTTACATCCACACCTCCGATACAGAACTCATGTTCACTGCATCTGACTAAACTCAGGTTACAAAACTCTTGTAAGCTCTGTCTCCGACACTCAGGCTACGGATATTGCTCACATTGTGTATGCCTATTCCCAGGCTATAGACCAATGAAACAGCTTTGTACTCCACTAGCATACAGAACACCCATGAACTAAATCTCTCTACAGCCAGGAAGCAGACAGACCATAAGATGCATTTCCTATAGACAGGCTACAGATATCCGGCATATTGCGAATGCGTACTCCCAGGCTACAGAAGGCTTCCAAACTGATTACATCCACACCTCTGATACAAAACTCATGTTCGCTGCATCTCACTAAACTCAGGTTACAGAACTCCTGTAATCTCTGTGTCCTAAACTCAGGCTACCGAAATTGCGCACATTGTGTAAGAGTATTCTGTGGCTGCAGACCGCTGAAACAGCTTTGTACTCCACTAGCATACAGAACTCCCGTGAACTGCATTTCTCTGCAGCCTGTATCCAGAATTCCTATAAGCTGCACATCCCAGAGTCAGGCTACAGAAATCCCGCATATTGTGAATGCCTACTCCCAGGCTACAGAACTCTTACAAACTGCTTCATTACACACCTCTGATACAGAAATCATGTAAGCTGCACCCTACTACACTCAGGTTACAGAAATCCTTTAAGCTCTGTCTAAGGATACAGACATTGCGCACATTATGTAATCCTATTCCCAGGAAACAGAACTGTGAAATAGCTTTGCACTCCACTAGCATACAGAAATGCCGTGAACTGCATCTTTCTACAGCCAGGACACAGAATGCCCATAAGCTGCGCATCCTAGAGTCAGTCTACAGAAATCCCGCATATTGCGAATCCCTACTCCCAGGCTACAGAACTCTTCCAAACTGCTTACATCCACACCTCCGATACAGAACTCATGTACGCTGCATCTGACAAAACTCAGGTTACAGAACTCCTGTAAGCTCTATCTCCTACACTCAGGCTGCAGAATTTGCGCACATTGTGTATGCCTATTCCCAGGCTACAGACCGCTGAAACAGCTTTGTACTCCACTAGCATTCAGAACTCCCGTGAACTGAATCTCTCTACAGCTAGGAAGCAGACCGACCATAAGCTGCGTTTCCTAGAGTCAGGCTACAGAAATCCCACATATTTTGAATCCCTACTCCCAGGCTACAGAACCCTTCCTAATTGCTTCATTCCACACCTCTGATACAGAACTCATGTATGCTGTAAATCACTACACTCAGGTTGCACAACTCCTGTATGCTCTGTCTCTTACACTCAGGCTACCAACATTGCTCACATTGTGAGAGTATTCCCAGGCTACAGACCGCTGAAACAGCTTTGTACTCCACTAGCTTACAGAACTCACGTGAACTGAATCTCTCCACAGCCAGGAAGCAGACCGACCATAAGCTGCTTTTCCTATACACAGGCTACAGAAATCCCACATATTGTGACCCTACTCCCAGGCTACAGAACCCTTCCTAACTGATTCTTTCCACACCTCCAATGCAGAACTCATGTATGTTGTAAATCACGACACCCAGGTTACAGAACTCCTGTACGCACTCTGTTACACTCAGGCTACCGAAATTTCATACATTGTGTAAGCGTATTCCCAGGCAAAAGAACACTGAAAAATCTTTGCACTATACTAGCATACAGAACTCCCATGAAATGAATCTCTCTACAGCTTGTATCCAGAATGCCTATAAGCTGCGTTTCCTATAGAGAGGCTACAGAAATCCCGCATATTGCGAATGCCTACTCCCAGGCTACAGAACTCTTACACACTGCTTCTTTAAACAGCTCCAATACAGAACTCATGTAAACTGCACCTCACTACACTCAGGTTACAGAACTCCTGTAAGCTCTAAGGATACAGACGTTGCGCAGTTTGTGTCATCCTATTCCCAGTCTACAGAAAAATGAAACAGATTTGCACTCCACTGGCATACAGAACTCCCGTGAACTGCATCTCTCTATAGCCAGGATGCAGACCACCCATAAGCTGCGCATCCTAGATTCAGGCTACAGAAATCTCACATATTGCGAATCCCTACGCCCAGGCTACAGAACTCTTCCGAACTGCTTACATCCACACATCCGATACAGGACTCATGTACGTTACATCAGACGAAACTCAGGTTACAGAACTCCTGTAAGCTCTGTCTGCTACACTCAGGCTACAGACATTGCGCACATTGCTATGCCTACTCTCAGGCTACAGAACGCTGAAAGAGCTTTGTACTCCACTAGCATACAGAACTGCCATGAACTGAATCTCTCTACAGCCAGGAAGCAGACCGACCATGAGCTGCATTTCCTATAACAGGCTACAGAAATCCCACACATTGCTAATCACTACTCGCAGGCTACAGAACTCTTCCAAACTGCTTCGTTCCACAACTGTAATAAAGAACTCATGTACGCTGCATCTGACTACACTCAGGTTACAGAACTCCTGTAACCTCTGTCTACTACACTCAGGCTACAGACATTGCGCACATTGTGTATGCCTATTACCAGGCTACAGACCAGCAAAACAGCTTTCTACTCCACTAGCATACAGAAATCCCGTGAACTGAATCTCTCTAAAGCCAGGATGCAGACAGACCACAACCTGTGTTTCCTATAGACAGGCTACAGAAATCCCGCATATTGCGAATCCCTACTCCCATGCTACAGAACACTTCCAAACTGCTTCCTTCAACACCTGTAATACAGAACTCATGTACGCTTCATCTGACTACACTCAGGTTACAGAACTCCTGTAAGCTCTGTCTCCTATAATCAGGCTACGTACATTGCGCACATTGTATATGCCTTTTCCCAGGCTACAGACCAGCAAAACAGCTTTCTACTCCACTAGCATACAGAAATCCCGTGAACTGAATCTCTCTAAAGCCAGGATGCAGACAGACCACAACCTGAGTTTCCTATAGAGAGGCTACAGGAATCCCGTATATTGTGAATGCCTACTCCCAGGCTATGGAACCCTTCCTAACTGCTTCGTTCCACACCTCTGATATGGAACTCATGTATGCTCTAAATCACTACACTCAGGATACAGAACTCCTGCACGCTCTCTCTCCTAAACACAGGCTACCGAAATTGTGCACATTGCGTAAGCCTATTCCCATGCTACAGAACGGCGAAACAGGTTTGCACTCCACTAGCAAACAGAACTCCCATGAACTGAATTTCTCTACAGCCTGTATCCAGAAAGCCTATAAGCAGCGTTTCCTGTAGACAGGCTACAGAAATCCTGCATATTGCGAATCCCTACTCCCAGGCTACAGAACTCTTACAAACTGCTTTATTACACACTCCAATACAGAACTCATGTAAGCTGCAACTCACTACACTCAGGTTACAGAACTCCTCCTAGCTCTGTCTAAGGATACAGATATTGCGCACATTGTGTCATCCTATTCCCAGGTAACAGAACTCTGAAATAGCATTGCACTCCACTAGCATACAGAATTCACGTTAACTGCATCTCTCCACAGCCAGGACACAGAACGCCCATAAGCTGCGCATCCTAGAGTCAGTCTACAGAAATCCCACATATTGCGAATGCCTCCTCTCAGGCTACAGAACGTTTGCACCCTGCTTACATCCTCAGCTCCGATACAGAACTCATGTACGCTGCATCTGACTAAACTCAGGTTATAGAACTCCTGTAAGCTCTGTCTGCTACAGTCAGGCTACAGACATTGCACACATTGTGTATGCCTATTTACAGGCTACAGACCGCTGAAACAGCTTTGTCCTCCACTAGCATACAGAACTCCCGTGAACTGCATCTCTCTACAGCCAGGAAGCAGACCGACCACAAGCTGCGTTTCCTATACACTGGCTACAGAAACAAGCATATTGCGAATGACTACTCCCAGGCTACAGAACTCTTACAAACTGCTTCGTTCCACACCTCAGATAGAGAACTCCTGTACGCTGCACTTGACTAAACACAGGTTACAGAACTCTTGTAAGCTCTGTCTCCTACACTCAGGGTACAGACATTGCGCACATTGTGTATGCCTATTACCAGGCAACAGACAGCTGAAACAGCTTTGTACTCCACTAGCATACAGAACTCCCGTGAACTGAATCTCTCTTTAGGCAGGAATCAGACCGACTATAAGCTGCATTTCCTATAGACAGGCTACAGAAATCCCGCATATTGCAATGCGTACTCTCAGGCTACAGAACGCTTCCAAACTGCTTACATCCACATCTCCGATACAGAGCTCAGGTACACTGCATCTGACTAAACTCAGGTTACAGAACTCCTGTATGCTCTGTCTCCTACACTCAGACTACAGACTTGCGAACATTGAGTATGCCTATTCCCAGGCTACAGACCAATGAAACAGCTTTGTACTCCACTAGCATACAGAACTCCCGTGAACAGAATCTCTCTACAGCCAGGAAGCAGACCGATCATAAGCTGCGTTTCTTAAAGACAGGCTACGGAAATCCCGCATATTGCGAATGCCTACTACCAGGATACAGAACTCTTCCAAACTGCTTCATTCCTCATGTCCGATACAGAACTCATGTAAGCTGCATATGACTACACTCAGGTTCCAGAACTCCTGTAAGCTCTGTCTCCTACACTCAGGCTACGGATATTGCTCACATTGTGTATGCCTATTCCGAGGCTACAGACCTCTGAATCAGCTTTGTACTCCACTAGCATACAGAACTCCCATGAACTGAATCTCTCTACAGCCAGGAACCAGACCGACCATAAGCTGCATTTCCTATAGACAGGCTACAGAAACCCGGCATATTGCGAATGCGTACTCCCATGCTACAGAAAACTTCCAAACTGCTTACATCCACACCTCCGATGCAAAACTCATGTACACTGTATCTCACTAAACTCAGGTTACAGAACTCCTGTAATCTCTGTCTCCTAAACTCAGGCTACCGAAATTGCGCACATTTAGTAAGAGTATTCTGTAGCTGCAGAACGCTGACACAGCGTTGCACTCCACTAGCAAACAGAACTCCTGTGAACTGCATCTCTCTGCAGCCTGTATCCAGAATTCCTATAAGCTGCACATCCCAGAGTCAGGCTACAGAAATCCCGAATATTGCGAATGCCTACTCCCAGGCTACAGAACTCTTACAAACTGCTTCGTTACACACCTCTGATACAGAAATCATGTAAGCTGCACCCTACTACACTCAGGTTACAGAAATCCTGTAAGCTCTGTCTAAGGATACAGACATTGCGCACATTATGTCATCCAATTCCCAGGAAACAGAACTGTGAAATAGCTTTGCACTCCACTAGCATATAGAACTCCCGTTAACTGCATCTCTCTACAGCCAGGACGCAGAACGCCCATAAGTTGCGCATCCTAGAGTTAGGCTACAGAAATCCCGCATATTGCGAATCCCTACTCCCAGGCTACAGAACTCTTCCAAACTGCTTACATCCACACCTCCGATACAGAACTCATGTACGCTGCATCTGACAAAACTCAGGTTACAGAACTCCTGTAAGCTCTGTCTCCTACACTCAGGCTGCAGACATTGCGCACATTGTGTATGCCTATTTGCAGGCTACAGACCGCTGAAACAGCTTTGTACTCCACTAGCATTCAGAACTCCCGTGAACTGAATCTCTCTACAGCCAGGAAGCAGACCGACCATAAGCTGCGTTTCCTAGAGTGAGGCTACAGAAATCCCACATATTTTGAATCCCTACTTCCAGACTACAGAACACTTCCTAATGCTTCATTCCACACCTCTGATACAGAACTCATGTATGCTGTAAATCACTACACTCAGGTTGCAGAACTCCTGTACGCTGTCTTACACTCAGGCTACCGACATTGCTCACATTGTGTAAGAGTATTCCCAGGCTACAACCTCTGAAACAGCTTTGTACTCCGATAGCATACAGAACTCCCGTAAACTGAATCTCTCTTCAGCCAGGAATCAGAACGAACATAAGCTGCGTTTCCTGTAGACAGGCTACAGAAATCCCACATATTGCGAATGCCTTGTCTCAGGCTACAGAATACTTACACACTGTTTCGTTACACAGCTCTGATACAGAACTCATGTAAGCTGCACCTCACTACTCTCAGGTTACAGAATTCCTGTAAACTCTGTCTCCTACACTGTGGCTACCAAAATTGCGCACATTGTGTATGCCTATTCCCAGGCTACAGACCGCTGAAACAGCTTTGCACTCCACTAGCATACAGAACTCCCATGAACTGAATCTCTCTAGAGCCTGTATCCAGAAATCCTATAAGCTGCACATCCAAAAGTCAGGCTACAGAAATCCCGCATATTGCGAATGCCTACTCCCAGGCTATAGAACTCTTCCAAAATGCCTCGTTCCACAACACAGATACAGAACTCATGTAAGCTGCATCTGACTACACTCAGGTTACAGAACTCCTGTAAGCTCTGTATAACGATACAGACATTGCGAACATTGTGTCATCCTATTCCCAGGCAACAGAACTCTGAAATAGCATTGCACTCCACTAGCATACAGAACTCCCATGAACTAAAACTCTCTACAGCCAGGACGTTGAACGCCCATAAGCTGCGCATCCTAGAGTCAGGCTACAGAAATTCCGCATATTGCGAATGCCTACTCCCAGTCTACAGAACTCTTGCAAAATGCCTCGTTCCACAACTCAGATAGAGAACTCATGTAAGCTGCATCTGACTACACTCAGGTTACAGAACTCCTGTAAGCTCTGTCTCCTACACTCAGGCTACTGACATTTCGCACATTGTGTTGACTATTCCCAGGTACAGACCGCTGAAACAGCTTTGCTTTCCACTAGCATACAGAACTCCCATGAACTGAATCTCTCTACAGCCAGGACGCAGAACGCCCATAAGCTGCGCATCCTAGAGTCAGGCTACAGAAATCCCCCATATTGCGAATCCCTACTCCCAGGCTACAGAACTCTTCCAAACTGCTTATATCAACACCTCCAACACAGAACTCATGTTCGCTGCATCTGACGAAACTCAGGTTACAGAACTCCTGTAAGCTCTGTCTGCTACACTCAGGCTACAGATATTGTGCACATTGTTTATGCCTATTCCCAGGCTGCAGACCGCTGAAACAGCTTTGTACTCCAGTAGCATTCAGACCTCCCGAGACCTGAATCTCTCTGCAGCCGTTATGCAGACCGACCATAAGCTGTGTTTCCTATTGCCAGGCTACAGAAATCCCGCATTTTGAGAATGCCTACTCCTAGGCTACGGAACCCTTCGTAACTGCTTCATTCCACACCTCCGATACAGAACTCATGTATTCTGGCTGATATTCATTTAGCCACAACAGAACCGTATATTTCTGGTAAGATCCAGACCTATCTGGACAAACTCGTGTGGAATTCGTTTGCAAAGGACACAGAGAAGCAGAATCAATCTGGTTTGGAGAAAAGCAAAGTCTTTTTCTTGGGCAAGTGGATTCAATGTCATGTTTACAGTTGCAAATATTCTTTTTAATCTGATTTCTGTAGCATTCTACTCAGAAAACTCGAATGTGTACCTGTTGTATCTCCAGGTGGAACCAATTAGTGTTTGCCAATAAAAAACCAAAATGTAACATGCCACAATTCATTCCAAACTCTACAGTTCATAAAAAATATCCAGAAAACAGCAACACACAGAGGCTGTAGCTAGATCTGGGAGTCAGTTAGGCATAACAGAACCGGATAATTCTGGTTAGATCCAGACCTATCGGGACAAACTCGTGTGGAATTCTTCTGCAAAGGACACAGAGAAGCAGAATCAATCTTGTATGGAGAAAAGCAAAGTCTTTTTCTTGGACAAGTGGATTCAATGTCATGTTCACAAACACAAATATCATTTTTAACCTGGTTTCTGTAGTATTCTATTCAGAAATCTCTTATGTACACCCGTTGTGTCTCCATGTGAATCCAAGTAGCGTTTCCAACAGAAAAACAAAATGTAACATGCTAAAATTCATTCAAAAATCTAAAATTCATAGAAAATATCCAGAAAACACTAACAAACACACAAGCTATTTTAAAGCTGATATTCATTTACCCACAGCAGAACCGGATATTTCTGGTTAGATCCATAGCTATCTGGACAAACTGGTGAGGAATTCATGTGCAATGGACCCAGAAAAGCAGAGTCAAAGTGGTTTTGTTTGAAAGCAAAGTCTTTTTCATGGCAAGTGGATTCAATGTCATGTTTACAAACACAAATGTCATTTTGAACCTGGTTTCTGTAGTATTGTACCCAGAATTCTCTTATGTGTACTTGTTATGTCTCCATGTGGAACGTATTAGCTTTTCCAACAAAAAAACACAATGTTACATGCTAAAATTCATTCGAAACTCTAAACTTCATAGAAAATATCAAGAAAACAGAAAGAAACACAGAAGCTGTAGCAAGAGCTGGGATTGAGTTAGGCAGAACAGACCCGGATCTTTCTGGTTAGATCCAGACATATTTGGACAAACTCATGTGGAATTCATGTGCAAAGCGCCCAGAGAAGCAGAGTCAACCTGTTTTTGGAGAAAAGCAAAGTCTTTTTCGTGGGCAAGTGGATTCAATGTCATGTTTACAACACAAATATCATTTTGAACCTGGTTTCTGTAGCATTCTCCTCAGAAAAGAGTTATGTGTACCTGTTGTGCTCCATGTGGAACGAATTAGCGTTTCCAACAAAAAAACACAATGTTACATGCTAAATTTCATTCAAAACTCTAAAGTTTTAGATACTATCCAGAAAACAGAAACAAACACAGAGGCTGTAGCAAGAGCTGGGAATAGGTTATGCAGAACAGAACCGGGTATTTCTGATGAGATCCAGACCTATCTGGACAAACTCGTGAGGAATCCGTGTGCATAGGACCCAGAAAAGCAAAGTCCAACTGGTTTTGGAGAAAACCAAGGTCTTTCTCTTGGGCAAGTGGATTCAATGTCATGTTTACAGTCGCAAATATCAGTTTTAACCTGGTTTCTGTAGCATTCTACTCTGAAAACTCTTATGTGTACCTTTTGTGTCTCCATGTGGTACCAATTAGGGTTTCCAACAATAAAACAAAGTGTTACATGCTAAAATTCATTCAAAACTCTGAAGTTCATAGAAAATATCCAGAAATCACTAACAAACACACAGGCAGTTTTCAAAGCTGATATTCGTTTAGGCACACCAGAACTGGATATTTCTGGTTTGATCCAGCCCTATCCGGACAAACTGGTGTGGAGTTGGTGTGCAAAGCACCCAGAAAAGCAGAGTCAACCTGGTTTTGGAGAAAAGCAAAGTCTTTTTCTTGGGCAAGCGGATTCAATGTCATGTTTACAAACACAAATATCATTTGTAACATGGTTTCTGCAGCTTTTTACTCAGAAAACATGAATGTGTACCTGTTGTCTTCATGTGAATCCAATTACCGTTTGCCAACAGAAAAACAAAATGTTACATGCCAGAATTCATTCTAATCTCTAAAGTTCATAGTTAATATACAGAAAATACTAACAATCCCACAGGCTCTTTTAAAAGCTGATATTCATTTAGCCACTATAGAACCAGATATATTTGGTTTGAATCACACCTATCTGGACAAACTCTTGTGGGATCTGTGTGCAATGGACCAAGAAAAGCAGAGTCAAACTGGTTTTGGAGAAAAGCAAAGTCTTTTTCGTGGGCTAGTGGATTCAATGTGATGTTAGCAAACAGAAATATAATTTTTATCCTTGTTTCTGTAGCATTCTACTCAGTAAACACTTATGTGTACATGTTGTGTCTCCATGTGGAACCAATTAGCTTTGGCCAACAAAAAAAAAACAAAGTGTTACATGCCAGAATTCATTCCAAACTCTAAAGTTCATAGATAATATCCAGAAAACACGAAAAACACAGAGACTGTAGCAAGAGATGGGATTGAGTTAGGCAAAACAGAACCGCGTATTTCCGGTTAGATCTAGAGCTATCTGGACAAAATCGTGTGGAATTCTTGTGCAAAGGACACAGAAAAGAATATTGAAGCTGGTTTGGAGAAAAGAAAGTCTTTTTCTTGGGCAAGTGGATTCAATGTCATATTTACAAACACAAATATCATTTTTAACCTGTTTTCTGTAGCATTCTACTCAAAAAACTCGAATGTGTACCTGTTGTTTCTCCATTTGAATCCAGTTAACGTTTGCCAACAGGAAAACAAAATGTTACATGCCAGAATTCATTCCAAACTCTAAAGTTCATAGATAATATCCAGAAAACACTAACAAACACACAGACAGTTTTCAAAGCTGATATTCGTTTAGGCACACCAGAACCGGATATTTCTGGTTTGATCCAGACCTATCGTGACAAAGTCATGTGGAATTCGTGTACAAAGGACCCAGAAAAGCAGAGTCAAACTGGTTTTGGAGAAAAGCAAAAACATTTTCGTGGGCAAGTGCATTCAATGTCATGTTTACAAACATAAATATCATTTTTAACCTGGATTCTGCAGCTTTTTACTCAGAAAACATGAATGAGTGCATGTTGTGTCTTCATGTGAAACCAGTTAGCGTTTGCCAACAAAAAAACAAAATGTTACATGCAACAATGCATTCAGAATTCTAAAGTCCACAGATACTATCGAGAAAACACAAGCAAACACAGAAGCTGTAACAACAGGTGGGATTGAGTTATCCACAGCAGAACCGGATATTTCTGGTTTCATCCAGCCCTATCCGGACAAACTGGTGTGGAATTGGTGTGCAAAGAACCCAGAAAAGCAGAGTCAACCTGGTTTTGGAGAAAAGCAAATATAATTTTTAAACTGGTTTCTGTAGCATTCTACTCAGAAAACTCGAATGTGTACCTGTTGTGTCTCCATGTGAATCCAATTAGCGTTTGCCAACAGGAAAACAAAATGTTACATGTCAGAATTCATTCCAAACTCTAAAATTCTTTGTTAATATCCAGAAAAGACTAACAAACACACAGGCTGTTTTAAAAGCTTATATTCATTTAGCCACAAAAGAACCGGATATTTCTGGTTGGATCCCGATCTATCTGGACAAACTCATGTGGAATTTTCCACATGGAATTCGTTTAGGCACACCAGAACCGGATATTTCTGGTTTGATCCAGCCCTATCCGGACAAACTGGTGTGGAATTCGTGTGCAAAGGACCCAGAAAAGCAGAGGCAACCTGGTTTTGGAGAGAAGCAAAGTCTTTATCTTGGGTAAGTGGATTCAATGTCATGTTTACAAACACAAATATCATTTTTAAACTCGTTTCTGTAGCATTCTACTCAAAAAAAAAAAATCGAATGTATACATGTTGTCTTCATATGAATCCAATTACCGTTTGCCAACAGAAAAACAAAATGTTACATGCCAGAATACATTCCAAACTCTAAAGTTCATAGTTAATATCCAGAAAAGACTAACAATCACACAGGCTGTTTTAAAAGCTGATATTCATTTAGCTACTATAGAACCAGATATATTTGTTAGTTTTTGCCAACAAAAAAAACAAAGTGTTACATGCCAGAATTCATTCCAAACTCTAAAGTTCATAGATGATATCCAGAAAACAGAGAAAACACAGAGGCTCTAGCAAGAGCTGGGATTGTGTTAGCCACCACAGAACCAGATATTTCTGGTTTCAACCAGCCCTATCCAGAAAAACTGGAGTGGAGTTGGAGTGCAAAGCACCCAGAAAAGCAGAGTCAATCTGGTTTTGGAGAAAAGCAAAGTCTTTTTCTTGGGCAAGTGGATTCAATGTCATGTTTAAAAACACATATATCATTTTTAACCTGGTTTCTGCAGCTTTTTACCCAGAAAATACGAATGTGTACCTGTTGTGTCTCCATGTGAAACCAATTAACGTTTGCCAACAGAAAAACAAAATGTTACATGCTACAATACACTCACAACTTTAAAGTCCATAGATACTATACAGTAAACACAAACAAATAAAGGCTGTAGCAAGAGCTGGGATTGAGTTCGCCACCACAGAACCGGATATTTCTGGTTTCACCCAGCCTTATCCAGACAAACTGGAGTGGAGTTTGTGTGCGAAGCACCCAGAAAAGCAGAGTCAACCTGGTTTTGGAGAAAAGCAAAATCTTTTTCTTGGGCAAGTGGATTCAATGTCATGTTTACAAACACAAATATATTTTTTAACATGGTTTATGCAGATTTTTATTCAGAAAACACGAATGTGTACCTGTTGTGTCTCCATGTGAAACCAATTAGCGTTTGCCAACAAAAAAAGAAAATGATACATGCTACAATGCATTCAGAACTCCAAAGTCCACAGATACTATCGACAAAGCACAAGCAAACACAGAACCTGTAGGAAGTGCTGGGATTGAGTTAGCCACCACAGAACCGGATATTTCTGGTTCATCCAGCCCTATCCAGACAAACTGGTGTGGCATTGGTGTGCAAAGAACCCAGAAAAGCAGAGTCAACCTGGGTTTGGAGAAAAGCAAAGTCTTTTTCTTGGGCAAGTAGATTCAATGTCATGTTTACAACACAAATATCATTTTTAACATGGTTTCTGCAGATTTTTAGTCAGAAAACACGAATCTGTACCTGTTGTGTCTCCATGTGAAAACTACTAGCGTTTACCAACAGAGAAACAAAATGTTACATGCTACAATGCATTCACAACTCTAAAATGCACAGAAACTATCGAGAAACACAAGCAAGCACAGAAGCTGTAGCAAGAGCTGGGACTGAGTTAGCCAAAACAGAACCGGATATTTCAGATTTCATCCAGACCTATCTGGAAAAACTGGTGTGGAATTGGTGTGCAAATCACCCACAAAAGCAGAGTCAACCTGGGTTTGGAGAAAAGCAAAATTTTTTCTTGGGCAAGTGGATTCAGCGTCATATTTACAAACACAAATATCATTTTTAACCTGGTTACTGCAGCTTTTTACCCACAAAACACGAATGTGTACCTGTTGTGTCTCCATGTGAAACCAATTAGCCTTTGCCAAGAGAAAAACAAAATGTTACATGCTGCAATGCATTCAGAACTCTAAAGTCCGCAATGCTATCGAAAATCACAAGCAAACACAGAAACTGTAGCAAGAGGTGGGATTGAGTTAGCCAACACTGAATCGGATATTTCTGGTTTCATCCAGCCCTACCCGGATAAACTGGTGTGCAATTGGTGTGCAAAGCACCCAGAAAAGCAGAGTCAACCTGATTTTGGAGAAAAGCAAATTCTTTTTCTTGGGCAAGTGGATTCAATGTCATGTTTAAAAACACAAATATCATTTGTAATCTGGTTTCTGCAGGTTTTCACTCAGCAAACATGAATGTGTACCTGTTGGTTCTCCATGTGAAACCAATTAGCGTTCACCAACTGAAAAACAAAATGTTACATTCTACAATGCATTCACAACTCTAAAGTCCATAGATACTATCAACAAAGCACAAGCAAACACAGAAGCTGTAGCAAGAGCTGGAATTGAGATAGCCACCTCGGAACCGGATATTTCTGGCTCCATCCAGCCCTATCTGGACAAACTGGTATGGAATTTCTGTGCAAATTACCCAGAAAAGCAGAGTCAACCTGGTTTTGGAGAAAAGCAAAGTCTTTTTCTTGGGCAAGTGGATTCAATGTCATGTTTACAAACACAAATATCATTTGTAACCTGGTTTCTGCAGCTTTTTACTCAGAAAACACGAATGTGTACCAGTTGTGTCTCCATGTGAAACCAATTAGTGTTTGCCAACAGAAAACAAAATGTTACATGCTACAATGCATTCACAACTCTAAAGTCCATAGATACTATCAACACAGCACAAGTAAACAAAGAATATGTAGCAAGAGCTGGGTTTGATTTAGCCACCACAGAACATGATATTTCTGGTTTCATCCAGCACTATCCGGACAAACTGGTGTGGAATTGGTGTGCAAAGCACCCAGAATAGCAGTGTCTACCTGATTTGGGAGAAAAGCAAAGTCTTTTTCTTGGGCAAGTGGATTCACTGTCATGTTTACAAACACAAATATCATTTGTAACCTGGTTTCTGCAGCTTTTCACTCAGAAAACACGAATGTGTACTTGTTGTGTCTCCATGGAAAGCCATTAGCGTTCACCAATAGAAAAACAAAATGTTACATGCTACAATGCATTCACAACTCTAAAGTCCACAGATACTATCGAGAAAACACAAGCACACTCAGAAGCTGTAGCAAGAGCTGGGATTGAGATAGCCACCTCGTAAACAGATATTTCTCTTTCCATCCAGCCCTATCCAGACAAGGTTTTGCGGGGTTCTTGTGCAAAGCACTTAGAAAAGCAGAGTCAACCTGATTTTGGAGAAAAGCAAAGTCTTTGTTGGGCAAGTGGATTCAAAGTCATGTTTACAAATACAAATATCATCTTTAACCTGGTTTCTGCAGCTTTTTATACAGAAAACACGAATGTGTACCTGTCGTGTCTCCATGTGAAACCAATTAGCGTTTGCCAACAGAAAAACAAAATGATACATGCTACAATGCATTCACAACTCTAAAGTCCACAGATACTATCGAGAAAACACAAGCAAACACAGAAGCTGTAGCAAGATCTGGGATTGAGTTAGCCACCACAGAACTGAATATTTCTCGTTTCATCCAGACCTATCTGGATAAAGTGTTGGGGTGTTGGATTGCAAAACACTTAGAAAAGCAGAGTCAATCTGATTTTGGAGAAAAGCAAAGTCTTTTTCTTGGGCAAGTGGATTCAATGTCATGTTTACAAACACAAATATCATTTGTAACCTGGTTTCTGCAGCTTTTTAATAAGAAAACACGAATGTGTACCTGTTGTGTCTCCATGTGAAAACACTTAGCGTTTGCCAACAGAAAAACAAAATGTTACATGCTACAATGCATTCAGAATTCTAAAGTCCACAGATACTATGGAGAAAACACAAGGAAACACAGAAGCTGTAGCAAGAGCTGGCATTGAGATAGCCAACTCGGAAACGGATATTTCTGGATCCATCCAGCCCTATCCGGAAAAACTGGTGTGGAGTTGGTGTGTAAAGCACCCATAAAAGCAGAGTCAACATGGATTTGGAGAAAAGCAAAGTCTTTTTCTAGGGCAAGTGGATTCAATGCCATGTTTACAAACACAAATATCATTTTTAACCTGGTTTATGCAGCTTTTTACTCAGAAGACACGAATGTGTACCTGTTGTGTCTCCATGTGAAACCAATTAGCGTTTGCCAACAGAAAAACAAAATGATACATGCTACAATGCATTCACAACTCTATAGTCCACAGATAGTATCGAGAAAACACAAGCAAACACAGAAGCTGTAACAAGAGCTGGAATTGAGATAGCCACCTCGGAAACAGATATTTCTGGTTCCATCCAGCCCTATCCGGAAAAACAGCTGTGGAGTTGGTGTGCAAAGCACCCAGAAAAGCAGAGTCAACCTGGTTTTGGAGAAAAGCAAAGTCTTTTTCTTGGGCAAGTAGATTCAATGTCATGTTCACAAACACAAATATCATTTTTAACCTGGTTTCTGCAGCTTTTTACTCAGAAAACACGAATGTGTACCTGTTGTGTCTTCATGTGAAACCAATTAGTGTTTGCCAACACAAAAACAAAATGTTACATGCTACAATGCATTCACAACTCTAAAGTCCATAGATACTATCAACACAGCACAAGTAAACAAAGAATATGTAGCAAGAGCTGGGTTTGATTTAGCCACCACAGAACATGATATTTCTGGTTTCATCCAGCACTATCCGGACAAACTGGTGTGGAATTGGTGTGCAAAGCACCCAGAATAGCAGTGTCTACCTGATTTGGGAGAAAAGCAAAGTCTTTTTCTTGGGCAAGTGGATTCAATGTCATGTTTACAAACACAATTATCATTTTTAAACTGGTATCTGCAGCTTTTCACTCAGAAAACACGAATGTGTACCTGTTGTGTCTCCATGGAAAGCAGTTAGCGTTTACCAATAGAAAAACAAAATGTTACATGCTACAATGCATTCACAACTCTAAAGTCCACAGATACTATCGAGAAAACACAAGCACACTCAGAAGCTGTAGCAAGAGCTGGGATTGAGATAGCCACCTTGGAAACAGATATTTCTGGTTTCATCCAGACCTATCTGGACAAAGTGTTGGGGTGTTGGAGTGCAAAACACTTAGAAAAGCAGAGTCAATCTGATTTTGGAGAAAAGCAAAGTCTTTTTCTTGGGCAAGTGGATTCAATGTCATGTTTACAAACACAAATATCATTTGTAACCTGGTTTCTGCAGATTTTTACTCAAAAACACTAATGTGTTCCTGTTGTGTCTCCATGTGAAACCAATTAGCATTTGCCAACAGAAAAACAAAATGTTACATGCTACAATGCATTCACAACTCTCAAGTCCACAGATACTATCGACAAAACACAAGAAAACACAGAAGCTGTAGGAAGAGCTGGCATTGAGTTAGCCAACTCAGAACAGAATATTTCTGGTTTCATGCAGCCCTATCCGGAAAAAATTTTGGGGTTTTGGAGTGCAAAGCACCCAGAAAAGCAGAGTCAACCTGGTTTTGGAGAAAAGCAAAGTCTTTTTCTTGGGCAAGTGGATTCAAAGTCATGTTTACAAATACAAATATCATCTTTAACCTGGTTTCTGCAGCTTTTTATTCAGGAAACACGAATGTGTACCTGTCGATCTCCATGTGAAACCCAAAAGCGTTTGCCAACAGAAAAACAAAATGATACATGCTACAATGCATTCACAACACTAAAGTCCACAGATACTATGGAGAAAACACAAGCAAACACAGAAGCTGTAACAAGAGCTGGGATTGAGATAGTAAGCTCGGAACCAGATATTTCTGTTTCCATCCAGCCCTATCTGTACAAACGCTGTGGAGTTGGTGTGCAAAGCACCCAGAAAAGCAGAGTCAGCCTGGTTTTGGAGAAAATCATAATCTTTTTCTTGTGCAAGTGGATTTAATGTCATGTTTACAAGCACAAATATCATTTTTAACCTGGTATCTCTAGCTTTTTATTCAGAAAACTCGAATGTGTACCTGTTGTGTCTCCATGTGTAACCAATTAGCGTTTGCCAACAGAAAAACAAAATGTTACATGCTACAATGCATTCACAACTCTAAAGTCCACAGATACTATGGAGAAAACACAAGCAAACACAGAAGCTGTAGCAAGAGCTGGGTTTGATTTAGCCACCACAGAACCGGCTATTTCTGGTTTCATCCAGACTTTTGTTGACAAACTGGTGTGCAATTGGTGTGCAAAGCACATAGAAAAACAGAGTCAACCTGGTTCAGGAGAAACGCAAAGTCTTTTTCTTGGGCAAGTAGATTCAATGTCATGTTTACAAACACAAATATCATTTGTAACCTGGTTTCTGCAGCTTTTTAATAAGAAAACACGAATGTGTACCTGTTGTGTCTCCATGTGAAACCAATTAGCGTTTGCCAACAGAAAAACAAAATGTTACATGCTACAATGCATTCACATCTCTAAAGTCCACAGATACCGTCGACAAAACACAAGCAAACACAGAAGCTCTAGCAAGAGCTGGGATTGAGATAGCCACCTTGGAACCGGATATTTCTGGTTCCATCCAACCCTATCTGGACAAACTGGTGTGGAATTGGTGTGCAAAGAACCCACAAAAGCAGAGTCACGCTGGTTTTGGAGAAAAGCAAAGTCGTTTTCTTGGGCAAGTAGATTCAATGTCATGTTTACAAACACAAATATCATTTGTAACCTGGTTTCCGCAGCTTTTTACTCAGAAAACACGAATGTGTACCTCTTGTGTCTCCATGTGAAAACTACTAGCGTTTACCAACAGAGAAACAAAATGTTACATGCTACAATGCATTCAGAACTCTAAAGTCCACAGATGCTATCGAGAAAACACAAGCACACTCAGCAGCTGTAGCAAGAGCTGGGATTGTGATAGCGACCTCAGAAATGGATATTTCTGGTTCCATCCAGTCCTATCCGGACAAACTGGTGTGGAATTGCTGTGCAAAGCACCCATAAAAGCAGAGTCAACCCTGTTTTGGAGAAAAGCAAAGTCTTATTCTTGGGCAATTGGATTCAATGTCATGTTTACAAACACAAATATCATTTTTAACCTGGTTTCTGCAGCTTTTCACTCAGAAAACACAAATGTGTACCTGTTTTGTCTCCATGTGAAACCAATTAGCATTTGCAAAAAGAAAACAAAATGTTACATGCTACAACGCATTCACAACTCCAACGTCCACAGATACTATCGACAAATCACAAGCAAACACAGAAACTGTAGCAAGAGCTGGGATTGAGTTAGCCACCAAAGAACCGTATATTTCTGGTTTCATGCAGACCATTCCGGACATACTGGTGTGGAATTGGTGTGCAAAACACCCAGAAAAGCAGAGTGAACCTGGTTTTGCAGAAAAGCAAAGACTTTTTCTTGGGCAAGTGGATTCAATGTCATGTTTACAAACACAAATATCATTTTTAACCTGGTTTCTGCAGCTTTTTACTCAGAAAACACGAATGTGTACCTGTTGTGTCTCCATGTGAAACCAATTAGCGTTTGCCAACAGAAAACCAAATGTTACATGCTACAATGCATTCACAACTCCAAAGTCCACAGATACTATCGACAAATAACAAGCAAACACAGAAACTGTAGCAAGAGCTGGGATTGAGTCAGCCACCACAGAACCGTATATTTCTGGTTTCATGCAGACCATTCCGGACAAACTTGTGTGGAGTTGGTGTGCAATGTACCCAGAAAAGCAGAGTCAACCTGGTTTCGGAGAAAAGCAAAGTCATTTTCTTGGGCAAGTGGATTCAGTGTCATGTTTACAAACACAAATATAATTTGTAACCTGGTTTCTGCAGCTTTTTACTCAGAAAACACAAATGTGTACCTGTTGTGTCTTCATGCGAAACCAATTAGCACTTGCCAACAGAAAAACAAAATGTTACATGCTACAATGCATTTACAACTCTAAAGTCCACATATACTATCGAGAAAACACAAGGAAACATAGAAGCTGTAGCAAGAGCTGGCATTGAGTTAGCCACCACAGTACCGGATATTTCTGGTTTCATCCAGCCCTATCCGGACAAACTGGTGTGGAGTTTGTGTGCAAAGCACCCAGAAAAGCAGAGTCAACCTGGTTTTGGAGAAAAGCAAAGTCTTTTTCTTGGGCCAGTGTTGCAGTTGAGTTTCTCAACAATGTTGCAGTGGATTCATTTCTGAGAGGAGCAGCGTGGTGGGGGCAAGAGGCGCAGAGTCAACACACAGACCCCCGGAGTCGGGTGAAAGCAGGCTTGAGGCGAGCAGCACGCAGACTCGTTTATTACAGTTGGTACAACTTCTTATATAGCCAAGACCAGCCAATCTGGTCAAGGGGCGGTCTATTTCCCAACCAATCACAGCCTATTTTCAGGCAGTTTCCAAAGCCATCCAATCACAGCCTTTTCCCAGGCAGTTTCAAATCCATCCAATCATAGCCTGTTGCCAGGCGGTTTCCAAAGCCATCCAATCATAGCCTGTTGCCAGGCAGTTTCAAATACATCCAATCACAGCCTGTTCTCAGGCAGTTTCCAATCCATCCAGTCACAGCCTGTTCCCAGGCAGTTTCCAATCCATCCAATCACAGCCTGTTGCCAGGCAGTTTCCAATCCATCCAATCACAGCCTGTTGCCAGGCAGTTTACAATCCATCCAATCACAGCCTGTTGCCAGGCAGTTTCCAAAGCCATCCAATCACAGCTTGTTGCCAGGCAGGCTCCACTGCCAGGTGGGTTTCAAAGCCATTCCTGAGTAACTGACGCTCGCTTGCCAGTGGCCACCTTGGCATGGCCTTCTCATTCCACCACATTTCCCCCTTTTCGTTGATTTTTGAGCAACGGGAGGCATGATTCTTGGCCATACCATTGTTGACCCCGTTTCCATGTGGTCTCTGTAGGCAGCTGTGCCTGTCTTAGGTTGTCCCCCAGGGGATCTTACCCGTCGTTGACTAACCAGCGCTCAAATCAAGAGACCACAGGATTGCTTGCTCAGATAGGGGTAGGAATGAGGAATAATGGTTATCAGGAATGGCATGACCGCACACAGGCTGTGGGCCATTTGAGTGGCTGACCAGAGCTAGTGGGGTACAAAACAGTAACAGATGTGGCTATGGGCAGTTTCTCAGGGTAGGATGATAGGGCAGGTGCATCTGCTAACAAGGCGGAGTCTCGGTCTTGTTCAGCTGGTCCTGGTTGGCTGTCCGTTGCAGGCTTGATGTTTCGGGCTGTAACCCAAATGGGCTGCTCTGCATTCTCTGGAAAGACACAAGCATATCCTCGACCTTTGGTTAACAGAAGCCTTTTTACAGGCATTAGAATCCAGGGCCTGAATTTTGCATGCACTTCGACATTAACAGCAAACATGCTGATGGCATAGGGTCTAGTGGCTGCCCTGAGAGCTTGTGGTGCCCGAGTACTGCCACAAATGTGGGGATCATCACTGGGTGCGGATGGGATGACCTCGAATGAGTTATTGTCTGGAGGTCCTCTAAGTTCATCCCACAGGTATGTGGAGGGTGGCTGACTAGGCATTGCTACCTTGTTTACTACATCGTTTGCTACCTTGTATGCTACATTGTTATTTTCACTGTCCGAGCTCTCTCTCCCTAAATCACCAACTATTGTCTGTGAGACAGGGACCTGGAGTGTCAGGCTCTTATCACTCACAGATTCACTATCTTTGATAACCTGCACAGGATTCTGAGAGGGGGGTATCTTTCCCATGTCTGAGTGCTTAAGAGCGGCATGGCATGCCAACTCTGGCCAAAGGAAAGACACGTACAGCACTGCTGCCATAGCAAAGCAAATTCCTAGCACCTCAGTTGTTGATGGCATTTTGCAGGAGGTTTCCCTACGTTAGACAAACAGACAGTGGTGTATCAGATCGTACGTATGTCCTGTGCTTAGTGGGGGACTTCCTTGATTCGTTAGGTCAAGGCCGTATGCCCATGCCCACACGGTGTCTCCGGAGCGTCACCTCTCTCGAGTGAGGGAAGATGACTTGGTTCCGAATTCTGGGATGATCAGTCCCTTATGTGAATTCGCCGGGCGAACCGAAAGTAAAAGGAGGAGCCGAGAAGCGACGTACACTTCTGGGTGGTGTGTGCTAACCTGGGGTCACTTAGACCGAGGACAAGGACAAGGAAAGGGGCGTAGGTGGGGCTTCTGTGCTCACCCTCACAGAACCGAACAGCACACAAAACACCGAGGGGCCTACTTGCCGAAATCCTGGGGGGACCTCGCCGAGTCCGACATGCTGTCTCTTTCTCAGTCACGTTGGCGCGCCAGATGTATCAGTTGATTTCTTTATTGGGCTCCACGTTGGGAGCCAGAAGTTGCAGTTGATTTCACAACAATGTTGCAGTGGATTCATTTCTGAGAGGAGCAGCGTGGTGGGGGCAAGAGGCGCGGAGTCAACACACAGACCCCGGGAGTCGGGTGAAAGCAGGCTTGAGGCGAGCAGCACGCAGACTCGTTTATTACAGTTGGTACAACTTCTTATATAGCCAAGACCAGCCAATCTGGTCAAGGGGCGGTCTATTTCTCAACCAATCACAGCCTATTGTCAGGCAGTTTCCAAAGCCATCCAATCACAACCTTTTCCCAGGCAGTTTCAAATCCATCCAATCATAGCCTGTTGCCAGGCGATTTCCAAAGCCATCCGATCACAGCCTGTTGCCAGGCAGTTTCCAAAGCCATCCAATCACAGCCTGTTGCCAGGCAGGCTCCACCGCCAGGTGGGTTTCAAAGCCATTCTTGAGTAACTGACGCTCGCTTGCCAGTGGCCACCTTGGCATGGCCTTCTCACTCCACCACAGGCAAGTGGATTCAAGGTCATGTTTACAAACACAAATATCATTTGTAACCTGGTTTCTGCAGGTTTTTCCTCAGAAAACACGAATGTGTACCTGTTGTGTCTCCATGTGAAACCAATTAGCGTTTGCCAACAGAAAAACAAAATGTTACATGCTACAATGCATTCACAACTCTAAAGTCCACAGATACTATCGAGAAAACACAAGCAAACACAGAAGCTGTAGCAAGAACTGAGATTGAGTTAGCCCACTCAGAACCGGATATTTCTGGTTTCATCAAGACCTATCAGGACAAACGGGTCTGGAATTGTTGTGCAAAGCACCCAGAAAAGCAGCGTCAACCTGGGTTTGGAGAAAAGCAAAGTCTTTTTCTTGGACAGGTGGATTCAATGTCATGTTTACAAGCACAAATATCATTTTTAACCTGGTTTATGGAGCTTTTTACACAGAAAACAGGAAAGTGTACCTGTTGTTTCTCCATGTGAAACCAATTATCGTTTGCCAACAGAAAAACAAAATGTTACATGTTACAATGCATTCACAACTCTGAAGTCCACAGAAAGTATCGAGAAAACACAAGCACACTCTGCAGCTGTAGCAAGACCTGGGATTGAGTTAGCCCTCTCAGAGCGGATATTTCTGGTTTCATCCAACACTATCTGGACAAACGGGTGTGGAATTGGTGTGCAAAGCATCCAGAAAAGCAGAGTCAACCTGGTTTCGGAGAAAAGCAAAGTCTTTTTGTTGGGCAAGTGGATTCAATGTCATGTTTACAAACACAAATATCATTTGTAACCTGGTTTCTGCAGGTTTTTCCTCAGAAAACACAAATGTGTACCTGTTGTGTCTTCATGCGAAACCAATTAGCGCTTGCCAACAGAAAAACAAAATGTTACATGCTACAATGCATTTACAACTCTAAATTCCACAGATACTATCGAGAAAACACAAGCAAACACAGAAACTGTTGCAAGAGCTGGCATTGAGTTAGCCACCACAGAACCGGATATTTCTGGTTTCATCCAGCCATATCCGGACAAACTGGTGTGGAGTTTGTGTGCAAAGCACCCAGAAAAGCAGAGTCAACCGGGTTTTGGAGAAAAGCAAAGTCTTTTTCTTGGGCAAGTGGATTCAATGTCATGTTTACAAACACAAATATCATTTGTAACCTTGTTTCTGCGGGTTTTTCCTCAGAAAACATGAATGTGTACCTGTTGTGTCTCCTTGTGAAACCAATTAGCGTTTGCTAACAGAAAAACAAAATGTTACATGCTACAATGCATTCACAATTCTAAAGTCCACAGGTACTATCGACAAAACACAAGCACACTCTGCAGCTGTAGCAAGACCTGGGATTGAGAGAGCCCCCACAGAAGGGGACATTTCTGGTTTCATTTAACACTATCTGGACAAACGGGTGTGGAATTGGTGTGCATAGCATCCAGAAAAGCAGAGTCAACCTGGTTTTGGAGAAAAGCAAAGTCTTTTACTTCGGCAAGTGGATTCAATGTCATGTTTGCAAACACAAATATCATTGGTAACCTGGATTCTGCAGGTTTTTACTCAGAAAACACAAATGTGTACCTGTTGTGTCTTCATGTGAAACCAATTAGTGCTTCCCAACAGAAAAACAAAATGATACATGCTACAATACATTTACATCTCTAAAGTCCACAGATACTATCGAGAAAACACAAGCACACACAGAAGCTGTAGCCAGAGCTGGCATTGAGTTAGCCACCACAGAACCGGATATTTCTGGTTCATCCAGCCCTATCCGGACAAACTCGTGCGGAGTTTGTGTGCAAAGCACCCAGAAAAGCAGAGTCAACCTGGTTTTGGAGAAAAGCAAAGTCTTTTTCTTGGGCAAGTGGATACAATGTCATGTTTACAAACACAAATATCATTTGTAACCTGGTTTCTGCAGCTTTTTACTCAGAAAGCACGAATGCGTACCTGTTGTGTCTTCATGTTAAACAATTAGCGTTTGCCAACAGAAAAACAAACTGTTACATGCGACAATGCATTCACAACTCTACAGTACACAGATACTACCGAGAAAACACAAGCAAACACAGAAATGTAGCAAGAGCTGGGATTGACATAGGGGCCTGAGAGCCGGATATTTCTGGTTCCATCAAGCCCTATCTGGACAAACTGGTGTGGAATTGGTGTGCAAAGAACCCAGAAAAGCAGAGTCAACCTGGTTTTGGAGAAAAGCAAAGTCTTTTTCATGGGCAAGTGGATTCAATGTCATGTTTACAAACACAAATATCATTTTTAACCAGGTTTCTGCAGCTTTTTACTCAGAAAATAGGAAAGTTTACCTGTTGTTTCTCCATGTGAAATCAATTAGCGTTTGCCAACAAAAAAACAAAATGTTACATGCTGCAATGCATTCACAACTCTAAAGTCCACAGATACTATTGACAAAACACAAGCAAACACAGAAGCTGTAGCAAGAACTGAGACTGAGTTAGCCCACTCAGAACCGGATATTTCTGGTTTCATCCAACACTATCTGGACAAACTGGTGTGGAATTTGTGTGCAAAGCATCCAGAAAAGCAGAGTCAACCTGGGTTTGGAGAAAAGCAAAGTCTTTTTCTTGGGCAGGTAGATTCAATGTCATGTTTACAAACACAAATATCATTTGTAACCTGGTTTCTGCAATTTTTTACTCAGAAAACACGAATGTGTACCTGTTGTGTCTCCATGTGAAACCAATTAGCGTTTGAAAACAGAAAACAAAATGTTACATGCTACAATGCATTAACAACTCTAAAGTCCACAGATACTATCGAGAAAATACCATCAAACACAGAACCTGTAGCAAGAGCTTGGATTGAGTTAGCCATGACAGAACCGGATATTTCTGGTTTCAGCCAGCACTATCCGGACAAACTAATGTGGAATTGGTGTGCAAAGCACCCAGAAAAGCAGGTTAAACCAGGTTTTGGAGAAAAGCAAAGTCTTTTTCTTGGGCAAGTGGATTCAATGTCACGTTTACAAACACAAATATCATTTGTAACCTGGTTTCTGCAGCGTTTTACTCAGAAAACATTAGTGTGCACCTGTTATGTCTCCATGTGAAACCAATCAGCGTTTAGCCACAGAAAAACAAAATGTTACATGCTACAATGCATTCACAAATCTAAAGTCCACAGATACTATCGAGAAAACACAAGCACACTCAGAAGCTGTAGCAAGACCTGGGATTGAGTTAGCCCCCTCAGAACCGGATATTTCTGGTTTCATCCAACACTATTTGGACAAACGGGTGTGGAATTGGTGTGCAAAGCACCCAGAAAAGCAGAGTCAACCTGGTGTTGTAGAAAAGCAAAGTCTTTTTGATGCGCAAGTTGATTCAATGTCATGTTTACAAGCACAAATATCATTTTTAAGCAGGTTTCTGCAGCTTTTTACTCAGAAAACAGGAAAGTTTACCTGTTGTTTCTCCATGTGAAACCAATTAGCGTTTGCCAGCAAAAAAACAAAATGTTACATGCTACAATGCATTCACAACTCTAAAGTCCACAGATACAATCGAGAAAACACAAGCAAACACAGAAGCTGTAGCAAGAACTGAGATTGAGTTAGCCCACTCAGAACCGGATATTTCTGGTTTCATCCAACACTATCTGGACAAACGGGTGTGGAATTGGTGTGCAAAGCCCCCAGAAAAGCAGAGTCAACCTGGGATTGGAGAAAAGCAAATCTTTTTCTTGGGCAAGTGGATTCAATGGCATGTGTACAAGCACAAATATCATTTTTAACCTGGTTTTTGCAGGCTTTTAAACAGAAAACACGAATCTATACCTGTTGTGTCTGCATGTGAAACCAATTAGCGTTTGCCAACAGAAAACAAAATGTTACATGCTACAACGCATTCACAACTCCAAAGTCCACAGATACTGTTGACAAAACACAAGCAAACACAGAAATGGTAGCAAGAGCTGGGATTGAGTTTGCCACCTCAGAACCGGATATTTCTGGTTTCATCCAACCCTATCCGTACAAATTGCTGTGGATTTGGTGTGTAAAGCACCCAGAAAAGCAGAGTCAACCTGGTTTTGGAGAAAAGCAAAGTCTTTTTCTTGGGCAAGTGGATTCAAAGTCATGTTTACAAACACAAATATCATTTGTAACCTGGTTTCTGCAGCTTTTTACTCAGAAAACACGAATGTGTACCTGTTGAGTCTCCATGTGAAACCTATTACCCTTTGCCAACAGAAAAACAAAATGTTACATGCTGCAATGCATTTACAACTCTAAAGTCCACAGATACTATCGAGAAAACACAAGGAAACACAGAAGTTGTAGCAAGAGCTGGCATTGAGTTAGCCTCCACAGAACCGGATATTTCTGGTTTCATCCAACCCTATCCGGACAAACTGGTGTGGAGTTGGTGTGCAAAGCACCCAGAAAAGCAGAGTCAACCTGGTTTTGGAGAAAAGCAAAGTCTTATTTTTGGGCAGGTGGATTCAATGTCATATTTACAAACACAAATACCATTTTTAACCTGGTTTCTGGTGGTTTTTACTCAGAAAACACGAATGTGTACCTGTTGTGTTTCCATGTGAAACTAATTAGCATATGCCAACAGAAAAACAAACTGTTACATGCTACAATGCATTCACAACTCTAAAGTACACAGATACTATCGAGAAAACACAAGCAAACACAGAAATGTAGCAAGAGCTGGGATTGAGTTAGCCACCACAGAACCGGATATTTCTGGTTCCATCCAGCCCTATCCAGACAAATTGCTGTGGAGTTGGTTTGCAAAGCAACCAGAAAAGCAGAGTCAACCTGGTTTTGGAGAAAAGCAAAGTCTTTTTGTTGGGCAAGTGGATTCAATGTCATGTTTACAAACACAAATATCATTTTAACCTGATTTCTTCAGGTTTTTCCTCAGAAAACACGAATGTGTACCTGTTCTGTCTCCATGTGAAACCAATTAGCCTTTGCCAACAGAAAAACAAAATGTTACATGCTACAATGCATTCACAACTCTAAAGTCCACAGATACTATCAAGAAAATACAAGCAAACACAGAAACTGTTGCAAGAGCTGGGATTGAGTTATCCACCTCAGAACCGGATATTTCTGCTTTCATCCAGCCCTATCCGTAAAAACTGCTGTGAAGTTGGTGTGCAAAGCACCCAGAATTGCAGAGTCAACCTGGTTTTGGAAAAAAGCAAAGTCTTTTTCTTGGGCAATTGGATTCAATGTCATGTTTACAAGCACAAATATAATTTTTAACCTGGTTTCTGCAGCTTGTTACTCAGAAAACACGAATGTGTACCTCTTGTGTCTTCATGTGAAACTAATTAACGTATGCCAACAGAAAAACAAACTGTTACATGCTACAATGCATTCACAACTCCAAAGACCATAGATAGTATCAACAAAAGAGAAGCAAACACAGAAATGTAGCAAGAGCTGGGATTGAGTTAGCCACCACAGAACCGGATGTTTCTGGTTCCATCCAGCCCTATCCGGACAAATTGCTGTGGAGATGGTGTGCAAAGCACCCAGAAAAGCAGAGTCAACCTGGTTTTGGAGAAAAGCAAAGTCATTTGCTTGGGCAAGTGCATTCAATGTCATGTATACAAACACAAATATAATTTGTAACGTGGTTTCTGCAGGTTTTTACTCAAAAAACACGAATGTGTACCAGTTGTTTCTCCATGTGAAACCAATTAGCGTTTGCCAACAGAAAAACAAAATGTTACATGCTACAATGCATTCACAACTCTAAAGTCCACAGATACTATCGAGAAAACACAAGCAAACACAGAAACTGTAGCAAGAGCTGGCACTGAGTTAGCCACCACAGAACCGGATATTTCTGGTTTCATCCAGACCTAACTGGACAAACAGGTGTGGAGTTGGTGTGCAAAGCACCCAGAAAAGCAGAGTCAACCTGGGTTTGGAGAAAAGCAAAGTCTTTTTCTTGGGCAAGTGGATTCAATGTCACGTTTACAAACACAAGTATCATTTTTAACCTGGTTTCTGCAGGTTTTTACTCAGAAAACACGAACGTGTACCTGTTGTGTTTCCATGTGAACCTAATTAGCATATGCCAAAAGAAAAACAAACTGTTACATGCTACAATGCATTCTCAACTCCAAAGTCCATAGATGCTATCAACAAAACACAAGCAAACACAGATTTTATAGCAAGAGCTGGGACGATTTAGCCACCATAGAACCATTTATTTCTGGTTACATCCAGCCCTATCCTGACAAACTGGTGTGGAGTCGGTGTGCAAAGCATCCAGAAAAGCAGGGTAAACCTGGGTTTGGAGAAAAGCAAAGTCTTTTCCTTGGTCAAGGGGATTCAATGTCATGTTTACAAACACAAATATCATTTGTAACCTGGTTTCTGCAGCTTTTTACTCAGAAAACACAAATGTGTACCTGCTGTGATTTCATGCAAAACCAATTAGCGCTTGCCAACAGAAAAACAAAATGTTACATGCTGCAATGCATTTACAACTCTAAAGTCCACAGATACTATCGAGAAAACACAAGCAAACACAGAAACTGTTGCAAGAGCTGAGATTGAGTTAGCCACCTCAAACCGGATATTTCTGCTTTCATCGAGCCCTATCCGGAAAAACTGCTGTGAAGTTGGTGTGCAAAGCACCAAGAAAAGCAGAGTCAACCTGGTTTTGGAGAAAAGCAAAGTCTTTTTCTTGGGCAAGTGGATTCAATGTCATGTTTACAAGCACAAATATCATTTTTAACCTGGTTTCTGCAGCTTTTTACTCAGAAAACACGAATGTGTACCTGTTGTGTTTCCATGTGAAACTAATTAGCATATGCCAACAGAAAAACAAACTGTTACATGCTACAATGCATTCACAACTCCAAAGACCATAGATAATATCACGAAAAGACAAGCAAACACAGAAATGTAGCAAGAGCTGGGATTGAGTTAGCCACCACAGACCGGATATTTTTGATTCAATCCAGCCCTATCCGGACAAATTGCTGTGGAGTTGGTGTGCAAAGCTCCCAGAAAAGGAGAGTCAACCTGGTTTTGGAGAAAAGCAAAGTCTTTTTCTTGGGCAAGTGGATTCAATGTCATGTTTACAAACACAAGTATCATTTGAACCTGGTTTCTTCAGGTTTTTCCTCAGAAAACACGAATGTGTACCTGTTCTGTCTCCATGTGAAACCAATTAGCGTTTGCCAACAGAAAACAAAATGTTACATGCTACAATGCATTCACAACTCTAAAGTCCACAGATACTATCGACAAAACACCAGCAAACACAGAAACCTTAGCAAGAGCTGGCACTGAGTTAGCCACCTCAGAACCGGATATTTCTGGTTTCATCCATCCCAATCCGGACACACTGGTGTGGAGTTGGTGTGCAAAGCACCCAGAAAAGCAGAGTCAACCTGGTTTTGGAGAAAAGCAAAGTCTTTTTCTTGGGGAAGTGGATTCAATGTCATGTGTACAAACACAAATATCATTTGTAACCTGGTTTCTGCAGGTTTTTACTCAGAAAACACGAATGTGTACCAGTTGTGTCTCCATGTGAAAACAATTAGCGTTTGCCAACAGAAAAACAAACTGTTACATGCTACAATGCATTCACAACTCTAAAGTCCACAGATACTATCGAGAAAACACAAGCAAACACAGAAGCTGTAGCAAGAGCTGGGATTGAGTTAGTCACCACAGAACCGGATATTTCTGGTTTCATCCAGCCCTATCCAGACAAACTGGTGTGTGATTGTTTGTATGCAAAGCACCAAGAAAAGCAGAGTCAACCTGGTTTTGGAGAAAAGCAAAGTCTTTTTCTTGGGCAAGTGGATTCAATGTCATGTTTACAAACACAAATATCATTTGTAACCTGGTTTCTGCAGGTTTTTACTCAGAAAACACGAATGTGTACCTCTTGCGTGTACATGTGAAACCAATTAGCATATGCCAACAGAAAAACAAACTGTTACATGCTACAATGCATTCACAACTCCAAAGACCATAGATAATATCACGAAAAGACAAGCAAACACAGAAATGTAGCAAGAGCTGGGATTGAGTTAGCCACCACAGACCGGATATTTTTGATTCAATCCAGCCCTATCCGGACAAATTGCTGTGGAGTTGGTGTGCAAAGCTCCCAGAAAAGGAGAGTCAACCTGGTTTTGGAGAAAAGCAAAGTCTTTTTCTTGGGCAAGTGGATTCAATGTCATGTTTACAAACACAAGTATCATTTGAACCTGGTTTCTTCAGGTTTTTCCTCAGAAAACACAAATGTGTACCTGTTCTGTCTCCATGTGAAACCAATTAGCGTTTGCCAACAGAAAACAAAATGTTACATGCTACAATGCATTCACAACTCTAAAGTCCACAGATACTATCGACAAAACACCAGCAAACACAGAAACCTTAGCAAGAGCTGGCACTGAGTTAGCCACCTCAGAACCGGATATTTCTGGTTTCATCCATCCCAATCCGGACAAACTGGTGTGGAGTTGGTGTGCAAAGCACCCAGAAAAGCAGAGTCAACCTGGTTTTGGAGAAAAGCAAAGTCTTTTTCTTGGGGAAGTGGATTCAATGTCATGTGTACAAACACAAATATCATTTGTAACCTGGTTTCTGCAGGTTTTTACTCAGAAAACACGAATGTGTACCAGTTGTGTCTCCATGTGAAAACAATTAGCGTTTGCCAACAGAAAAACAAACTGTTACATGCTACAATGCATTCACAACTCTAAAGTCCACAGATACTATCGAGAAAACACAAGCAAACACAGAAGCTGTAGCAAGAGCTGGGATTGAGTTAGTCACCACAGAACCGGATATTTCTGGTTTCATCCAGCCCTATCCAGACAAACTGGTGTGTGATTGTTTGTATGCAAAGCACCAAGAAAAGCAGAGTCAACCTGGTTTTAGAGAAAAGCAAAGTCTTTTTCTTGGGCAAGTGGATTCAATGTCATGTTTACAAACACAAATATCATTTGTAACCTGGTTTCTGCAGGTTTTTACTCAGAAAACACGAATGTGTACCTCTTGCGTGTACATGTGAAACCAATTAGAGTTTGCCATCAGAAAAACAAACTGTTACATGCTACAATGTATTCACAACTCCAAAGTCCACATATACTATCGACAAAACACAAACAAACACAGAAGCTGTAGCAAGAGCTGGGATTGAGTTAGCCCCCTCAGAACCGGATATTTCTGGTTTCATCCAACAGTATCTGGACAAACTGGTATGGAGTTGGTGTGTAAAGCACCCAGAAAAGCAGAGTCAACCTGGGTTTGGAGAAAAGCAAAGTCTTTTTCTTGGGCAGGTGGTTTCGATGTCATGTTTACAAGCACAAATATCATTTTTAACCTGGTTTCTGCAGGTTTTTCCTCAGAACACACGAATCTGTACCTGTTGTTTCTCCATGTGAAACCAATTAGCGTTTGCCAACAGAAAAACAAAATGTTACATGCTACAATGCATTCACAACTCTAAAGTCCACAGATACTATCGACAAAACACAAGCACACTCAGAAGCTGTAGCAAGAGCTGGGATTGAGTTAGCCACCACAGAACCGGATATTTCTGGTTTCATCCAGCCCTATCCGGACAAACTGGTGAGGAGTTGGTGTGCAAAGCACCCAGAAAGGCAGAGTCAACCTGGTTTTGGAGAAAAGCAAAGTCTTTTTCTTGGGCAAGTGGATTCAATGTCATGTTTACAAACACAAATATCATTTGTAACCTGGTTTCTGAGGCTTTTCCTCAGAAAACTCGAATGTGTACCTGTTGTGTCTCCATGTGAAACCAATTAGCATTTGCCAACAGAAAACAATGTGTTACATGCTACAATGCATTCACAACTCTAAAGTCCGCAGATACTATCAAGAAAACACAAGGAAACACAGAAACTGTAGTAAGAGCTGGCACTGAGTTAGCCACCACAAAACCGGATTTTTCTGGTTTCATCCATTACGATCCGGACAAACGGGTGTTTAGTTTGTGTGCAAAGCACCCAGAAAAGCAGAGTCAACCTGGTTTTGGAGAAAGGCAAAGCCTTTTTCTTGGGCAAGGGGATTCAATGTCATGTTTACAAACACAGATATCATTTGTAAGCTGGTTTATACAGCTTTTTACTCAGAAAACACAGATGTGTACCTCTTGAGTCTTCATGCGAAACCAATTATCGCTTGCCAACAGAAAAACAAAATGTTACATGCTACAATGCATTTACAACTCTAAAGTCCACGGATACTATCAAGAAAACACAAGCAAACACAGAAGCTGTAGCAAGAGCTTGCTTGAGTTAGCCTCCACAGAACCGGATATTTCTGGTTTCATCCAGACCTATCTGGACAAACTGGTGTGGAGTTGGTGTGTAAAGCACCCAGAAAAGCAGAGTCAACCTGGTTTTGGAGAAAATCCTAGTCTTTTTCATGGGCAAGTGGATTCAATGTCATGTTTAGAAACACAAATATCATTTTTAACCTGGTTTCTGCAGCTTTTTACTCAGAAAACAGGAAAGTTTACCTGTTGTTTCTCCATGTGAAACCAATTAGCGTTTGCCAACAGAAAAACAAAATGTTACATGCTACAATGCATTCACAACTCTAAAGTCCACAGATACTATCGACAAAACACAAGCACACTCAGAAGCTGTAGCAAGAGCTGGGATTGAGTTAGCCACCACAGAACCGGATATTTCTGGTTCCATCCAGCCCTATCCGGACAAACTGGTGTTGAGTTGGTGTGCAATGCACCCAGAAAAGCAGAGTCAACCTGGGTTTGGAGAAAAGCAAAGTCTTTTTCTTGGGCAAGTGGATTCAATGTCATGTTTACAAACACAAATATCATTTGTAACCTGGTTTCTGAGGCTTTTACTCAGAAAACACGAATGTGTACCTGTTGTGTCTCCATGTGAAACCAATTAGCATTTGCCAACAGAAAACAAAATGTTACATGCTACAATGCATTCACAACTCTAAAGTCCACAGATACTATCAAGAATACACAAGGAAACACAAAATGTAGCAAGAGCTGGCACTGAGTTAGCCACATCAGAACCGGATATTTCTGGTTACATCCAGCCCTATCCGGACAAATTGCTGTGGAGTTGGTGTGCAAAGCACCCAGAAATGCAGAGTCAACCTGGTTTTGGAGAAAAGCAAAGTCTTTTTCTTGGGCAAGTGGATTCAATGTCATGTTTACAAACACAAATATCATTTTAACCTGGTTTCCTCAGGTTTTTCCTCAGAAAACACGAATGTGTACCTGTTCTGTCTCCATGTGAAACCAATTAGCGTTTGCCAACAGAAAAACAAAATGTTACATGCTACAATGCATTCACAACTCTAAAATCCACAGATACTATCAAGAAAACACAAGCAAACACAGAAACTGTTGCAAGAGCTGGGATTGAGTAAGCCACCTCAGAACCGGATATTTCTGCTTTCATCCAGCCCTATCCAGAAAAACTGCTGTGAAGTTGGTGTGCAAAGCACCCAGAAAAGCAGAGTCAACCTGGTTTTGGAGAAAAGCAAAGTCTTTTTCTTGGGCAAGTGGATTCAATGTCATGTTTACAAGCACAAATATCATTTTTAACCTGGTTTCTGCAGCTTTTTACTCAGAAAACACGAATGTGTACCTGTTGTGTTTCCATGTGAAACTAATTAGCATATGCCAACAGAAAAACAAACTGTTACATGCTACAATGCATTCCCAACTCCAAAGACCATAGATAATATCAAGAAAAGATAAGCAAACACAGAAATGTAGCAAGAGCTGGGATTGAGTCAGCCACCACAGACCGGATATTTTTGATTCAATCCAGCCCTATCCGGACAAATTGCTGTGGAGTTGGTGTGCAAAGCTCCCAGAAAAGGAGAGTCAACCTGGTTTTGGAGAAAAGCAAAGTCTTTTTCTTGGGCAAGTGGATTCAATGTCATGTTTACAAACACAAGTATCATTTGAACCTGGTTTCTTCAGGTTTTTCCTCAGAAAACACGAATGTGTACCTGTTCTGTCTCCATGTGAAACCAATTAGCGTTTGCCAACAGAAAACAAAATGTTACATGCTACAATGCATTCACAACTCTAAAGTCCACAGATACTATCGACAAAACACCAGCAAACACAGAAACCTTAGCAAGAGCTGGGATTGAGTTAGCCACCTCAGAACCGGATATTTCTGGTTTCATCCATCCCGATCCGGACAAACTGGTGTGGAGTTTGTGTGCAAAGCACCCAGAAAAGCAGAGTCAACCTGGTTTTGGAGAAAAGCAAAGTCTTTTTCTTGGGCAAGTGGATTCAATGTCATGTGTACAAACACAAATATCATTTGTAACCTGGTTTCTGCAGGTTTTTACTCAGAAAACACGAATGCGTACCTGTTGTGTCTTCATGTGAAACAATTAGCGTTTGCCAACAGAAAAACAAAATGTTACATGCTACAATGCATTCACAACTCTAAAGTCCACAGATATATCGAGAAAACACAAGCAAACACAGAAACTGTTGCAAGAGCTGGGATTGGGTTAGCCACCTCAGAACCGGATATTTCTGCTTTCATCCAGCCCTATCCGGAAAAACTGCTGTGGAGTTGGTGTGCAAAGCACCGAGAAAAGCTTAGTCAACCTGGTATTGGAGAAAAGCAAAGTCTTTTTCTTGGGCAAGTGGATTCAATGTCATGTTTACAAACACAAATATCATTTGTAACCTGGTTTCTGCAGGTTTTTACTCAGAAAACATGAATGTGTACCAGTTGTATCTCCATGTGAAAACAATTAGCGTTTGCCAACAGAAAAACAAAATGTTACATGCTACAATGCATTCACAACTCTAAAGTCCACAGATACTATCGAGAAAACACAAGCAAACACAGAAGCTGTAGCAAGAGCTGGGATTGAGTTAGTCACCACAGAACCGGATATTTCTCGTTTCATCCAGCCCTATCCGGACAAACTGGTGTGTGATTGTTTGTGTGCAAAGCACCCAGAAAAGCAGAGTCAACCTGGTTTTGGAGAAAAGCAAAGTCTTTTTCTTGGGCAAGTGGATTCAATGTCATGTTTACAAACACAAATATCATTTGTAACCTGGTTTCTGCAGGTTTTTACTCAGAAAACACGAATGTGTACCTCTTGCGTGTACATGTGAAACCAATTAGCGTTTGCCATCAGAAAAACAAAATGTTACATGCTACAAAGTATTCACAACTCCAAAGTCCACAAATACTATCGACAAAACACAAGCAAACACAGAAGCTGTAGCAAGAGCTGGGATTGAGTTAGCCCCCTCAGAACCGGATATTTCTGGTTTCATCCAACAGTATCTGGACAAACTGGTATGGAGTTGGTGTGCAAAGCACCCAGAAAAGCAGAGTCAACCTGGGTTTGGAGAAAAGCAAAGTCTTTTCTTGGGCAGGTGGTTCGATGTCATGTTTACAAGCACAAATATCATTTTTAACCTGGTTTCTGCAGGATTTTCCTCAGAACACACAAATCTGTACCTGTTGTTTCTCCATGTGAAACCAATTAGCGTTTGCCAACAGAAAAACAAAATGTTACATGCTACAATGCATTCACAACTCTAAAGTCCACAGATACTATCGACAAAACACAAGCACACTCAGAAGCTGTAGCAAGAGCTGGGATTGAGTTAGCCACCACAGAACCGGATATTTCTGGTTTCATCCAGCCCTATCCGGACAAACTGGTGTGGAGTTGGTGTGCAAAGCACCCAGAAAAGCAGAGTCAACCTGGTTTTGGATAAAAGCAAAGTCTTTTTCTTGATCAAGTGGATTCAATGTCATGTTTACAAACACAAATATCATTTGTAACCTGGTTTTGAGGCTTTTCCTCAGAAAACACGAATGTGTACCTGTTGTGTCTCCATGTGAAACCAATTAGCATTTGCCAACAGAAAACAATGTGTTACATGCTACAATGCATTCACAACTCTAAAGTCCACAGATACTATCAAGAAAATACAAGGAAACACAGAAACTGTAGTAAGAGCTGGCACTGAGTTAGCCACCACAAAACCGGATTTTTCTGGTTTCATCCATTACGATCCGGACAAACGGGTGTTTAGTTTGTGTGCAAAGCACCCAGAAAAGCAGAGTCAACCTGGTTTTGGAGAAAAGCAAAGTCTTTTTCTTGGGCAAGGGGATTCAATGTCATGTTTAAAAAAACACAGATATCATTTGTAACCTGGTTTATACAGCTTTTTACTCAGAAAACACAGATGTGTACCTGTTGAGTCTTCATGCGAAACCAATTATCGCTTGCCAACAGAAAAACAAAATGTTACATGCTACAATGCATTTACAACTCTAAAGTCCACGGATACTATCAAGAAAACACAAGCAAACACAGAAGCTGTAGCAAGAGCTGGCTTGAGTTAGCCTCCACAGAACCGGATATTTCTGGTTTCATCCAGACCTATCTGGACAAACTGGTGTGGAGTTGGTGTGCAAAGCACCCAGAAAAGCAGAGTCAACCTGGTTTTGGAGAAAATCCTAGTCATTTTCATGGGCAAGTGGATTCAATGTCATGTTTGCAAACACAAATATCATTTTTAACCTGGTTTCTGCAGCTTTTTACTCAGAAAACAGGAAAGTTTACCTGTTGTTTCTCCATGTGAAACCAATTAGCGTTTGCCAACAGAAAAACAAAATGTTACATGCTACAATGCATTCACAACTCTAAAGTCCACAGATACTATCGACAAAACACAAGCACACTCAGAAGCTGTAGCAAGAGCTGGGATTGAGTTAGCCACCACAGAACCGGATATTTCTGGTTTCATCCAGCCCTATCCGGACAAACTGGTGTGGAGTTGGTGTGCAAAGCACCCAGAAAAGCAGAGTCAACCTGGTTTTGGAGAAAAGCAAAGTCTTTTTCTTGGGCAAGTGGATTCAATGTCATGTTTACAAACACAAATATCATTTGTAACCAAGTTTCTGAGGCTTTTACTCAGAAAACACGAATGTGTACCTGTTGTGTCTCCATGTGAAACCAATTAGCGTTTGCCAACAGAAAACAAAATGTTACATGCTACAATGCATTCACAACTCTAAAGTCCACAGATATTATCAAGAAAACACAAGGAAACACAAACAGTAGCAAGAGCTGGCACTGAGTTAGCCGCCTCAGAACCGGATATTTCTGGTTACATCCAGCCCTATCTGGACAAACTAGTGTGCAGTTTGTGCGCAAAGCACCCAGAAAAGTAGAGTCAACCTGGTTTTGTAGAAAAGCAAAGTCTTTTTCTTGGGCAAGTGGATACAATGTCATGTTTACATACACAAATATCATTTTTAACGTGGTTTCTACAGCTTTTAACTCAGAAAACACGAATGTGTACCTGTTGTGTCTCCATGTGAAACCAGTTAGCGTTTGCCAACAGAAAACACAATGTTTCATACTACATGCATTCACAAGTCTAAAGTCCACAGATGCTATCGACAAAACAGAAGCACACACCGAAGCTGTAGCAAGAACTGGGATTGAGTTAGCCCCCTCAGAACTGGATATTTCTGCTTTCAGCCAGACCTATCCAGAGAAACTGGTGTAGATTTGAGTGCTAAGCACCAAGAAAAGCAGAGTAAACCTGGTTTTGGAGAAAAGCAACGTCTATTTCTTGGGTAAGGGGATTCAATGTCATGTTTACAAACAAAAATATCATTTTTAACCTGGATTCTATAGCTTTTAACTCAGAAAACACGAATGTGTACCTGTTGTGTCTCCATGTGAAACCAGTTAGCGTTTGCCAACAGAAAACAAAATGTTACATGCTACATGCATTCACAACTGTAAAGTCCACAGATGCTATCGAGAAAACACAAGCACACACAGAAGCTGTAGCAAGAGTTGGGATTGAGTTAGCCCCCTCAGAACCGGATACTTCTGGTTCATCCAGAACTATCCGGAGAAACTGGTGTGGAGTGGTGTGCAAAGCACCCAGAAAAGCAGAGTCAACCAGGTTTTGGAGAAAAGCAAAGTCTTTTTCTTGGGCAAGTGGATTCAATGTCATGTTTACAAACACAAATATCATTTGTAACCTGGTTTCTGCAGGTTTTTACTCAGAAAACACGAAAGTGTAACTGTTGTTTCCCCATGTGAAACCAATTAGCATTTGCCAACAGAAAACAAAATGTTACATGCTACAACGCGTTCACAACTCCAAAGTCCACAGATACAATCGACAAAACACAAGCAAACACAGTAACTGTAGCAAGAGCTGGGACTGAGCTAGCCACCACAGAACCAGATATTTCTGGATTCATCCAGCCCTATCCGGAAAAATTGCTGTGGAGTTGGTGTGCAAAGCACCCAGGAAAGCAGAGTCCACCTGGTTTTGGAGAAAAGCAAAGTCTTTTTCATGGGCAAGGGGATTCAACATCATGTTTACAAACACAAATATCATTTTTAATCTGGTTTCTACAGCTTTTAACTCATAAAACACGAATGTGTACCTGTTGTGTCTCCATGTGAAACCAGTTAGCGTTTGCCAACAGAAACCAAAATGTTACATGCTACATGCATTCACAACTGTAAATTCCACAGATGCTATCGAGAAAACACAAGCACACTCAGAAGCTGTAGCAAGAGCTGGGATTGTGTTAGACCCCTCAGAACCGGATATTTCTGGTTCATCCAGACGTATCTGGAGAATCTGGTGTGGAGTGGTGTGCAAAGCACCCAAAAAGCAGAGTCAACCAGGTTTTGGAGAAAAGCAAAGTCTTTTTCTTGGTCAAGTGGATGCAATGTGATGTTTACAAACACAAATATCATTTGTAACCTGGTTTCTGCAGGTTTTTACTCAGAAAACACGAAAGTGTAACTGTTGTTTCCCCATGTGAAACCAATTAGCATTTGCCAACAGAAAACAAAATGTTACATGCTACAACGCGTTCACAACTCCAAAGTCCACAGATACAATCGACAAAACACAAGCAAACACAGTAACTGTAGCAAGAGCTGGGACTGAGCTAGCCACCGCAGAACCAGATATTTCTGGATTCATCCAGCCCTATCCGGAAAAATTGCTGTGGAGTTGGTGTGCAAAGCACCCAGGAAAGCAGAGTCAACCTGGTTTTGGAGAAAAGCAAAGTCTTTTTCATGGGCAAGGGGATTCAACATCATGTTTACAAACACAAATATCATTTTTAATCTGGTTTCTACAGCTTTTAACTCATAAAACACGAATGTGTACCTGTTGTGTCTCCATGTGAAACCAGTTAGCGTTTGCCAACAGAAACCAAAATGTTACATGCTACATGCATTCACAACTGTAAATTCCACAGATGCTATCGAGAAAACACAAGCACACTCAGAAGCTGTAGCAAGAGCTGGGATTGTGTTAGACCCCTCAGAACCGGATATTTCTGGTTCATCCAGACGTATCTGGAGAATCTGGTGTGGAGTGGTGTGCAAAGCACCCAAAAAGCAGAGTCAACCAGGTTTTGGAGAAAAGCAAAGTCTTTTTCTTGGTCAAGTGGATGCAATGTGATGTTTACAAACACAAATATCATTTGTAACCTGGTTTCTGCAGGTTTTTACACAGAAAACACGAATGTGTACCTGCTGTGTCTCCATGTGAAACCAATTAGCGTTTGACAACAGAAAACAAAATGTTACATGCTACAAAGCATTCACAACTCTAAAGTCCACAGATACTATCAAGAAAACACAAGTAAACGCAGAAACTGTAGCAAGAGCTGGCACTGAGTTAGCCAACACAGAACAGGATATTTCTGGTTTCATCCAGCCCTATCCGGACAAACTGGTGTGGAGTTGGTGTGCAAAGCACCCAGAAAAGCAGAGTCAACCTGGTTTTGGAGAAAAGCAAAGTCTTTTTCTTGGGCAAGTGGATTCAATGTCATGTTTACAAACACAAATATCATTTGTAACCTTGTTTCTTCAGGTTTTTACTCAGAAAACACGAATGTATACCTGTTATGTCTTCATGCGAAACCAATTAGCACGTGCCAAGAGAAAAACAAAATGTTACATGCTACAATGCATTCACAACTCTAAAGTCCACAGATACTATCGAGAAAGCACAAGCAAACGCAGAAGCTGTAGCAAGAGCTGGGATTGAGTTAGCCAACTAAGAACCGTATATTTCCAGTTTCATCCAACACTGTCTGGACAAACGGGTTTGGAGTTGGTGTGCAAAGCACCCAGAAAAGCAGAGCCAACCTGGGTTTGGAGAAAAGCAAAGTCTTTTTCTTGGGCAAGTGGATTCAATGTCATGTTCACAAACACAAATATCATTTGTAACCTGGTTTCTGCAGGTTTTTACTCAGAAAACACGAATGTGTACCTGTTCAGTCTCCATGTGCAACCTATTACCCTTTGCCAACAGAAAAACAAAATGTTACATGCTACAATGCATTCACAACTCTAAAGTCCACAGATGCTATCGAGAAAACACAAGCACACACAGAAGCTGTAGCAAGAGCTGGGATTGAGCTAGCCACCACAGAACCGGATATTTCTGGTTTCATCCAGCCCTATCCGGACAAACTGTTGTGGAGTTGCTGTGCAAAGCACCCAGAAAAGCAGAGTCAACCTGGGTTTGGAGAAAAGCAAAGTCTTTTTATTCTTTAAGGGTATTCAATGTCATGTTTACAAACACAAATATCATTTGTAACCTGGTTTCTGCAGGTTTTTACTCAGAAAACACGAATGTGTACCTGTTGTGTCTCCATGTGAAACCTATTAGCATTTACCAAAAGAAAAACAAAATGTTACACGCTACAATGCATTCACAACTCTAAAGTAAACAGACTATCGACAAAACACAAGCACACACAGAAGCTGTAGCAAGAGCTGGGATTGAGATAACCACCACAGAACCGGATATGTCTGGTTTCATCCAGCCCGATCCGGACAAACTGGTGTGGAATTGCTGTGCAAAGCACCCAGAAAAGCAGAGTCAACCTGGTTTTGGAGAAAAGCAAAGTCTTTTTCTTGGGCAAGTGGATTCAAAGTCATGTTTACAAACACAAATATCATTTGTAACCTGGTTTCTGCAGCTTTTTACTCAGAAAACATGAATGTGTACCTGTTCAGTCTCCATGTGCAACCTATTACCCTTTGCCAACAGAAAAACAAAATGTTACATGCTACAATGCATTCACAACTCTAAAGTCCACAGATGCTATCGAGAAAACACAAGCACACACAGAAGCTGTAGCAAGAGCTGGGATTGAGCTATCCACCACAGAACCGGATATTTCTGGTTTCATCCAGCCCTATCCGGACAAACTGTTGTGGAGTTGCAGTGCAAAGCACCCAGAAAAGCAGAGTCAACCTGGGTTTGGAGAAAAGCAAAGTCTTTTTATTCTTTAAGGGTATTCAATGTCAAGTTTACAAACACAAATATCATTTGTAACCTGGTTTCTGCAGGTTTTTACTCAGAAAACACGAATGTGTACCTGTTGTGTCTCCATGTGAAACCTATTAGCATTTACCAAAAGAAAAACAAAATGTTACACGCTACAATGCATTCACAACTCTAAAGTAAACAGACTATCGACAAAACACAAGCACACACAGAAGCTGTAGCAAGAGCTGGGATTGAGATAACCACCACAGAACCGGATATGTCTGGTTTCATCCAACCCGATCCGGACAAACTGGTGTGGAGTTGGTGTGCAAAGCACCCAGAAAAGCAGAGTCAACCTGGGTTTGGAGAAAAGCAAAGTCTTTTTCTTGGGCAATTGGATTCAAAGTCATGTTTACAAACACAAATATCATTTGTAACCTGGTTTCTGCAGGTTTTTACACAGAAAACACGAATGTGTACCTGCTGTGTCTCCATGTGAAACCAATTAGCGTTTGACAACAGAAAACAAAATGTTACATGCTACAAAGCATTCACAACTCTAAAGTCCACAGATACTATCAAGAAAACACAAGTAAATGCAGAAACTGTAGCAAGATCTGGCACTGAGTTAACCACCACAGAACAGGATATTTCTGGTTTCATCCAGCCGTATCCGGACAAACTGGTGTGGAGTTGGTGTGCAAAGCACCCAGAAAAGCAGAGTCAACCTGGGTTTGGGGAAAAGCAAAGTCTTTTTATTCTTTAAGGGGATTCAATGTCATGTTTACAAACACAAATATCATTTGTAACCTGGTTTCTGCAGCTTTTTACTTAGAAAACTTGAATGTGTACCTGTTCATTCTCCATGTGAAACCTATTACCCTTGCCAACAGAAAAACAAAATGTTACATGCTACAATGCATTCACAACTCTAAAGTCCACAGATACTATCGAGAAAACACAAGCAAACACAGAAGCTGTATCAAAAGCTGGCATTGAGTTAGCCACCACAGAACCGGATGTCTCTGTTTTCTTCCAGCCCTATCCAGACAAACAGGTGTGGAGTTGGTGTGCAAAGCACCCAGAAAAGCAGAGTCAACCTGGGTTTGGAGAAAAGCAAAGTCTTTTTCTTGGGCCATTGGATTCAAAGTCATGTTTACAAACACAAATATCATTTGTAACCTGGTTTCTGCAGGTTTTTACACAGAAAACACGAATGTGTACCTGCTGTGTCTCCATGTGAAACCAATTAGCGTTTGACAACAGAAAACAAAATGTTACATGCTACAAAGCATTCACAACTCTAAAGTCCACAGATACTATCAAGAAAACACAAGCAAACGCAGAAACTGTAGCAAGAGCTGGCACTGAGTTAGCCACCACAGAACAGGATATTTCTGGTTTCATCCAGCCCTATCCGGACAAACTGGTGTGGATTTGGTGTGCAAAGCACCCAGAAAAGCAGAGTCAACCTGGGTTTGGAGAAAAGCAAAGACTTTTTATTCTTTAAGGGGATTCAATGTCATGTTTACAAACACAAATATCATTTGTAACCTGGTTTCTGCAGCTTTTTACTTAGAAAACATGAATGTGTACCTGTTCATTCTCCATGTGAAACCTATTACCCTTTGCCAACAGAAAAAAAAAATGTTACATGCTACAATGCATTCACAACTCTAAAGTCCACAGATACTATCGAGAAAACACAAGCACACACAGAAGCGGTAGCAAGAGCTGGGATTGAGATAACCACCACAGAACCGGATATTTCTGGTTTCATCCAGCCCTATTCGGACACACTGGTGTGGAGTTGGTGTGCAAAGCACCCAGAAAAGCAGAGTCAAACTGGGTTTGGAGAAAAGCAAAGTCTTTTTCTTGGGCAAGTGGATTCAATGTCATGTTTAGAAACACAAATATCATTTTTGACCTGGTTTCTGCAGCTTTGACTTAGAAAATACGAATATGTACCTGTTGTGTCTCCATGTGAAACCAATTAGCGTTTGCCAACAGAAAACACAATGCTACGTGCTACAATGCATTCACAACTCCAAAGTCCACAGATACGATCGACAAAGCACAAGCAAACACAGAAGCTGTAGCAAGAGCTGGGATTGAGCTAGCCAACACAGACCCGGATATTTCTGGTTTCATCCAGCCCTATCCGGACAAACTGCTGTGGAGTTAGTGTGCAAAGCACCCAGGAAAGCAGAGTCAACCTGGTTTTGGAGAAAAGCAAAGTCTTTTTCTTGGGCAAGTGGATTCAATGTCATGTTTACAAACACAAATATCATTTGTAACCTGGTTTCTGCAGGTTTTTACGCAGAAAACATGAATGTATACCTGTTATGTCTTCATGCGAAACCAATTAGCACGTGCCAAGAGAAAAACAAAATGTTACATGCTACAATGCATTCACAACTCTAAAGTCCACAGATACTATCGAGAAAACACAAGCAAACACAGAAGCTGTATCAAAAGCTGGCATTGAGTTAGCCACCACAGAACCGGATGTCTCTGGTTTCATCCAGCCCTATCCAGACAAACTGGTGTGGAGTTGGTGTGCAAAGCACCCAGAAAAGCAGAGTCAACCTGGTTTTGGAGAAAAGCAAAGTCTTTTTCATGGGCAAGTGGATTCAATGTCATGTTTACAAACACAAATATCATTTGTAACCTGGTTTCTGCAGGTTTTTACTCAGAAAACACGAATGTTTACCTGTTGTGTCTCCATGTGAAACCTATTAGCGTTTACCAAAAGAAAAACAAAATGTTACACGCTACAAAGCATTCACAACTCTAAAGTCCACAGACTATCGATAAAACACAAGCCCACACAGAAGCTGTATCAAAAGCTGGGATTGAGATAACCACCACAGAACCGGATATGTCTGGTTTCATCCAGCCCTATCCGGACAAACTGGTGTGGAATTGCTGTGCAAAGCACCCAGAAAAGCAGAGTCAACCTGGTTTTGGAGAAAAGCAAAGCCTTTTTCTTGGGCAAGTGGATCAAAGTCATGTTTACAAACACAAATATCATTTGTAACCTGGTTTCTGCAGCTTTTTACTCAGAAAACATGAATGTGTACCTGTTCAGTCTCCATGTGCAATCTATTACCCTTTGCCAAGAGAAAAACAAAATGTTACATGCTACTATGCATTCACAACTCTAAATTCCACAGATGCTATCGAGAAAAAACAAGCACACACAGAAGCTGTAGCAAGAGCTGGGATTGAGCTGGCCACCACAGAACCGGATATTTCTGGTTTCATCCAGCACTATCCGGACAAACTGTTGTGGAGTTGCTGTGCAAAGCACTCAGAAAAGCAGTGTCAACCTGGGTTTGGAGAAAAGCAAAGTCTTTTTCTTGGGCAAGTGGATTCAATGTCATGTTTACAAACACAAATATCATTTGTAACCTGGTTTCTGCAGGTTTTTACTCAGAAAACACGAATGTGTACCTGTTGTGTCTCCATGTGAAACCTATTAGTGTTTACCAAAAGAAAAACAAAATGTTACACGCTACAATGCATTCACAACTCTAAAGTCCACAGATGCTATCGAGAAAACACAGGCACACACAGAAGCTGTAGCAAGAGCTGGGATTGAGCTAGCCACCACAGAACCGGATATTTCTGGTTTCTTCCAGCCTTATCCGGACAAACTGTTGTGGAGTTGCTGTGCAAAGCACCCAGAAAAGCAGAGTCAACCTGGGTTTGGAGAAAAGCAAAGTCTTTTTATTCTTTAAGGGTATTCAATGTCATGTTTACAAACACAAATATCATTTGTAACCTGGTTTCTGCAGGTTTTTACTCAGAAAACACGAATGTGTACCTGTTGTGTCTCCATGTGAAACCTATTAGCGTTTACCAAAAGAAAAACAAAATGTTACACGCTACAATGCATTCACAACTCTAAAGTCCACAGATGCTATCGAGAAAACACAAGCACACACAGAAGCTGTAGCAAGAGCTGGGATTGAGCCAGCCACCACAGAACCGGATATTTCTGGTTTCATCCAGCCCTATCCGGACAAACTGGTGTGGAATTGCTGTGCAAAGCACCCAGAAAAGCAGAGTCAACCTGGGTTTGGAGAAAAGCAAAGTCTTTTTCTTGGGCAAGTGGATTCAAAGTCATGTTTACAAACACAAATATCATTTGTAACCTGGTTTCTGCAGCTTTTTACTCAGAAAACACGAATGTGTACCTGTTCAGTCTCCATGTGCAACCTATTACCCTTTGCCAACAGAAAAACAAAATGTTACATGCTACAATGCATTCACAACTCTTAAGTCCACAGATGCTATCGAGAAAACACAAGCACACACAGAAGCTGTAGCAAGAGCTGCGATTGAGCTAGCCACCACAGAACCGGATATTTTTGGTTTCATCCAGCCCTATCCGGACAAACTGTTGTGGAGTTGCTGTGCAAAGCACCGAGAAAAGCAGAGTCAACCTGGTTTTGGAGAAAAGCAAAGTCTTTTTATTCTTTAAGGGTATTCAATGTCATGTTTACAAACACAAATATCATTTGTAACCTGGTTTCTGCAGGTTTTTACTCAGAAAACACGAATGTGTACCTGTTGTGTCTCCATGTGAAACCTATTAGCGTTTACCAAAAGAAAAACAAAATGTTACACGCTACAATGCATTCACAACTCTAAAGTCCACAGACTATCGACAAAACACAAGCACACACAGAAGCTGTAGCAAGAGCTGGGATTGAGCTAGCCACCACAGAACCGGATATTTCTGGTTTCATCCAGCCTTATCCGGACAAACTGTTGTGGAGTTGCTGTGGAAAGCACCCAGAAAAGCAGAGTCAACCTGGGTTTGGAGAAAAGCAAAGTCTTTTTCTTGGGCAAGTGGATTCAATGTCATGTTTACAAACACAAATATCATTTGTAACCTGGTTTCTGCAGGTTTTTACTCAGAAAACACGAATGTGTACCTGTTGTGTCTCCATGTGAAACCTATTAGTGTTTACCAAAAGAAAAACAAAATGTTACACGCTACAATGCATTCACAACTCTAAAGTCCACAGACTATCGACAAAACACAAGCACACACAGAAGCTGTAGCAAGAGCTGGGATTGAGCTAGCCACCACAGAACCGGATATGTCTGGTTTCATCCAACCCGATCCGGACAAACTGTTGTGGAATTGCTGTGCAAAGTACCCAGAAAAGCAGAGTCAACCTGGTTTTGGAGAAAAGCAAAGTCTTTTTCTTGGGCAAGTGGATTCAAAGTCATGTTTACAAACACAAATATCATTTGTAACCTGGTTTCTGCAGGTTTTTACACAGAAAACACGAATGTGTACCTGCTGTGTCTCCATGTGAAACCAATTAGCGTTTGACAGCTGAAAAAAAAATGTTACATGCTACAAAGCATTCACAACTCTAAAGTCCACAGAAACTATCAAGAAAACACAAGTAAACGCAGAAAGTGTAGCAAGAGTTGGCACTGAGTTAGCCACCACAGAACAGGATATTTCTGGTTTCATCCAGCCTTATCCAGACAAACTGGTGTGGAGTTGGTGTGCAAAGCACCCAGAAAAGCAGAGTCAACCTGGGTTTGGAGAAAATTAAGTCTTTTTATTCTTTAAGGGGATTCAATGTCATGTTTACAAACACAAATATCATTTGTAACCTGGTTTCTGCAGCTTTTTACTTAGAAAACATGAATGTGTACCTGTTCATTCTCCATGTGAAACCTATTGCCCTTTGCCAACAGAAAAACAAAATGTTACATGCTACAATGCATTCACAACTCTAAAGTCCACAGATGCTATCGAGAAAACACAAGCACACACAGAAGCTGTAGCAAGAGCTGGGATTGAGCTAGCCACCACAGAACCGGATATTTCTGGTTTCATCCAGCCCTATCCGGACAAACTGGTGTGGAGTTGGTGTGCAAAGCACCCAGAAAAGCAGAGTCAACCTGGTTTTGGAGAAAAGCAAAGTCTTTTTCTTGGGCAAGTGGATTCAAAGTCATGTTTACAAACACAAATATCATTTTTGACCTGGTTTCTGCAGCTTTGACTTAGAAAATACGAATGTATACCTGTTATGTCTTCATGCGAAACAAATTAGCACGTGCCAACAGAAAAACAAAATGTTACATGCTACAATGCATTCACAACTCTAAAGTCCACAGATACTATCGAGAAAGCACAAGCAAACGCAGAAGCTGTAGCAAGAGCTGGAATTGAGTTAGCCAACTAAGAACCGTATATTTCCAGTTTCATCCAACACTGTCTGGAAAAACGGGTTTGGAGTTGGTGTGCAAAGCACCCAGAAAAGCAGAGTCAACCTGGGTTTGGAGAAAAGCAAATTCTTTTTCTTGGGCAAGTGGATTCAATGTCATGTTCACAAACACAAATATCATTTGTAACCTGGTTTCTGCAGCTTTTTACGGAGAAAACACAAATGTGTACCTGTTCAGTCTCCATGTGCAACCTATTACCCTTTGCCAACAGAAAAACAAAATGTTACATGCTACAATGCATTCACAACTCTAAAGTCCACAGATGCTATCACGAAAACACAAGCACACACAGAAGTTGTAGCAAGAGCTGGGATTGAGCTAGCCACCACAGAACCGGATATTTCTGGTTTCATCCAGCCCTATCCAGACAAACTGGTGTGGATTTGGTGTGCAAAGCACCCAGAAAAGCAGAGTCAACCTGGGTTTGGAGAAAAGCAAAGTCTTTTTCTTGGGCAAGTGGATTCAAAGGCATGTTTACAAACACAAATATCATTTGTAACCTGGTTTCTGCAGGTTTTTACTCAGACATCATGAATGTGTACCTGTTGTGTCTTCATGCGAAATCAATTAGCGCTTGCCAACAGAAAAACAAAATGTTACATGCTACAATGCATTCACAACTCTAAAGTCCACAGATGCTATCGAGAAAACACAAGCACACACAGAAGCTGTAGCAAGAGCTGGGATTGAGCTAGCCACCACTGAACCGGATATTTCTGGTTTCATCCAGCCCTATCCGGACAAACTGTTGTGGAGTTGCTGTGCAAAGCACCCAGAAAAGCAGAGTCAACCTTGGTTTGGAGAAAAGCAAAGTCTTTTTATTCTTTAAGGGTATTCAATGTCATGTTTACAAACACAAATATCATTTGTAACATGGTTTCTGCATGTTTTTACTCAGAAAACATGAATGTGTACCTGTTGTATCTCCATGTGAAACCTATTAGCGTTTACCAAAAGAAAAACAAAATGTTACACGCTACAATGCATTCACAACTCTAAAGTCCAAAGATGCTATCGAGAAAACACAAGCACACACAGAAGCTGTAGCAAGAGCTGGGATTGAGATAACCACCACAGAACCGGATATTTCTGGTTTCATCCAGCCCTATCCGGACAAACTGTTGTGGAGTTGCTGTGCAAAGCACCCAGAAAAGCAGAGTCAACCTGGTTTTGGAGAAAAGCAAAGTCTTTTTCTTGGGCAAGTGGATTCAATGTCATTTTTACAAACACAAATATCATTTTTGACCTGGTTTCTGCAGCTTTGACTTAGAAAATACGAATATGTACCTATTGTGTCTCCATGTGAAACCAATTAGCGTTTGCCAACAGAAAACACAATGCTACGTGCTACAATGCATTCACAACTCCAGAGTCCACAGATACAATCGACAAAGCACAAGCAAACACAGAAGCTGTAGCAAGAGCTGTGATTGAGTTAGCCAACTAAGAACCGTATATTTCCAGTTTCATCCAACACTGTCTGGACAAACGGGTTTGGAGTTGGTGTGCAAAGCACCCAGAAAAGCAGAGTCAACCTGGGTTTGGAGAAAAGCAAATTCTTTTTCTTGGGCAAGTGGATTCAATGTCATGTTCACAAACACAAATATCATTTGTAACCTGGTTTCTGCAGCTTTTTACGGAGAAAACACAAATGTGTACCTGTTCAGTCTCCATGTGCAACCTATTACCCTTTGCCAACAGAAAAACAAAATGTTACATGCTACAATGCATTCACAACTCTAAAGTCCACAGATGCTATCACGAAAACACAAGCACACACAGAAGTTGTAGCAAGAGCTGGGATTGAGCTAGCCACCACAGAACCGGATATTTCTGGTTTCATCCAGCCCTATCCAGACAAACTGGTGTGGATTTGGTGTGCAAAGCACCCAGAAAAGCAGAGTCAACCTGGGTTTGGAGAAAAGCAAAGTCTTTTACTTCGGCAAGTGGATTCAATGTATTGTTTACAAACACAAATATCATTTGTAACCTGGTTTCTGCAGGTTTTTACTCAGACATCATGAATGTGTACCTGTTGTGTCTTCATGCGAAATCAATTAGCGCTTGCCAACAGAAAAACAAAATGTTACATGCTACAATGCATTCACAACTCTAAAGTCCACAGATGCTATCGAGAAAACACAAGCACACACAGAAGCTGTAGCAAGAGCTGGGATTGAGCTAGCCACCACTGAACCGGATATTTCTGGTTTCATCCAGCCCTATCCGGACAAACTGTTGTGGAGTTGCTGTGCAAAGCACCCAGAAAAGCAGAGTCAACCTTGGTTTGGAGAAAAGCAAAGTCTTTTTATTCTTTAAGGGTATTCAATGTCATGTTTACAAACACAAATATCATTTGTAACATGGTTTCTGCATGTTTTTACTCAGAAAACATGAATGTGTACCTGTTGTGTCTCCATGTGAAACCTATTAGCGTTTACCAAAAGAAAAACAAAATGTTACACGCTACAATGCATTCACAACTCTAAAGTCCAAAGATGCTATCGAGAAAACACAAGCACACACAGAAGCTGTAGCAAGAGCTGGGATTGAGATAACCACCACAGAACCGGATATTTCTGGTTTCATCCAGCCCTATCCGGACAAACTGGTGTGGAATTGCTGTGCAAAGCACCCAGAAAAGCAGAGTCAACCTGGGTTTGGAGAAAAGCAAAGTCTTTTTCTTGGGCAAGTGGATTCAATGTCATGTTTACAAACACAAATATCATTTTTGACCTGGTTTCTGCAGCTTTGACTTAGAAAATACGAATATGTACCTATTGTGTCTCCATGTGAAACCAATTAGCGTATACCAACAGAAAAACAAAATGTTACATGCTACAATGCATTCACAACTCTAATGTCCACAGATGCTATCGAGAAAACACAAGCACACACAGAAGCTGTAGCAAGAGCTGGGATTGAGCTAGCCACCACAGAACAGGATATTTCTGGTTTCATCCAGCCCTATCCGGACAAACTGTTGTGGAGTTGCTGTGCAAAGCACCCAGAAAAGCAGAGTCAACCTGAGTTTGTAGAAAAGCAAAGTCTTTTTATTCTTTAAGGGTATTCAATGTCATGTTTACAAACACAAATATCATTTGTAACCTGGTTTCTTCAGGTTTTTACTCAGAAAACACGAATGTGTACCTGTTGTGTCTCCATGTGAAACATATTAGCGTTTACCAAAAGAAAAACAAAATGTTACACGCTACAATGCATTCACAACTCTAAAGTCCACAGACTATCGACAAAACACAAGCACACACAGAAGCTGTAGCAAGAGCTGGGATTGAGCTAGCCACCACAGAACCGGATATTTCTGGTTTCATCCAGCCCTATCCGGACAAACTGTTGTGGAGTTGCTGTGCAAAGCACCCAGAAAAGCAGAGTCAACCTGGGTTTGGAGAAAAGCAAAGTCTTTTTATTCTTTTAGGGTATTCAATGTCATGTTTACAAACACAAATATCATTTGTAACCTGGTTTCTGCAGGTTTTTACTCAGAAAACACGAATGTGTACCTGTTGTGTCTCCATGTGAAACCTATTAGCATTTACCAAAAGAAAAACAAAATGTTACACGCTACAATGCATTCACAACTCTAAAGTCCACAGACTATCGACAAAACACAAGCACACACAGAAGCTGTAGCAAGAGCTGGGATTGAGATAACCACCACAGAACCGGATATGTCTGGTTTCATCCAACCCGATCCGGACAAACTGTTGTGGAGTTGGTGTGCAAAGCACCCAGAAAAGCAGAGTCAACCTGGTTTTGGAGAAAAGCAAAGTCTTTTTCTTGGGCAAGTGGATTCAATGTCATGTTTAAAAACACAAATGTCATTTGTAACCTGGTTTCTGCAGCTTTTTACTCAGAAAACACGAATGTGTACCTGTTGAGTCTCCATGAGAAACTTATTACCCTTTGCCAACAGAAAAACAAAATGTTACATGCTACAATGCATTCAAACTCTAAAGTCCACAGCTGCTATCGAGAAAACAAACGCACGCACAGAAGCTGTAGCAAGAGCTGGGATTGAGCTAGCCACCACAGAACCAGATATTTCTGGATTCATCCAGCCCTATCCGGACAAACTGGTGTGGAGTTGGTGTGCAAAGCACCCAGAAAAGAACAGTCAACCTGGGTTTGTAGAAAAGCAAAGTCTTTTTCTTGGGCAAGTGGATTCAATGTCATGTTTACAAACACAAATATCATTTTTCACCTTGTTTCTGCAGCTTTGACTTAGAAAATACGAATGTGTACCTGTTGTGTCTCCATGTGAAACCAATTAGCGTTTGACAACAGAAAACACAATGCTACGTGCTACAAAGCATTCACAACTCTAAAGTCCACAGATACTATCGACAAAACACAAGCAAACACAGAAGCTGTAGGAAGAGCTGGGATTTAGTTAGCCAACACAGACCCGGATATTTCTGGTTTCAGCCAGCCCTATCCGGACAAACTGTTGTGGAGTTGGTGTGCAAAGCACCCAGAAAAGCAGAGTCAACCTGGTTTTGGAGAAAAGCAAAGTCTTTTTCTTGGGCAAGTGGATTCAATGTCATGTTTACAAACACAAATATCATTTGTAACCTGGTTTTTGCACCTTTTACTCAGAAAATACGAATGTGTACCTGTTGTGTGTCCATGTGAAACCAATTAGCGTTTGCCCTCAGAACAAAATTTTACATGCTACAATGCATTCACAACTCCAAAGTCCACAGATACTATCGACAAAACACAAGCACACACAGAAGCTGTAGCAAGAGCTGGGATTGAGATAACCACCACAGAACCGGATATGTCTGGTTTCATCCAGCCTGATCCAGACAAAGTGGTGTGGAATTGCTGTGCAAAGCACCCAGAAAAGAAGAGTCAACCTGGTTTTGGAGAAAAGCAAAGTCTTTTTCTTGGGCAAGTGGATTCAAAGTCATGTTTACAAACACAAATATCATTTGTAACCTGGTTTCTGCAGGTTTTTACACAGAAAACACGAATGTGTACCTGCTGTGTCTCCATGTGAAACCAATTAGCGTTTGACAACAGAAAACAAAATGTTACATGCTACAAAGCATTCACAACTCTAAAGTCCGCAGATACTATCAAGAAAACACAGGTAAACGCAGAAACTGTAGCAAGAGCTGGCACTGAGTTAGCCACCACAGAACCGTATATTTCCAGTCTCATCCAACACTATCCGGACAAACGGGTGTGGATTTGGTGTGCAAAGCACCCATAGAAGCACAGTCAACCTGGGTTTGGGGAAAAGCAAAGTCTTTTTGTTCTGCAAGCGGATTCAATGTCATGTTTACAAACACAAATATCATTTGTAACCTGGTTTCTGCAGCTTTTTACTCAGAAAACACGAATGTGTACCTGTTGTGTCTCCATGTGAAACCTATTACCCTTTGCCAACAGAAAAACAAAATGTTACATGCTACAATGCATTCACAACTCTAAAGTCCACAGATGCTATCGAGAAAACACAAGCACACACAGAAGCTGTAGCAAGAGCTGGGATTGAGTTAGCCACCACAGAACCGAATATTTCTGGTTTCATCCAGCCCTATCCAGACAAACTGTTGTGGAGTTGCTGTGCAAAGCACCCAGAAAAGCAGAGTCAACCTGGGTTTGGAGAAAAGCAAAGTCTTTTTATTCTTTAAGGGTATTCAATGTCATGTTTACAAACACAAATATCATTTGTAACCTGGTTTCTTCAGGTTTTTACTCAGAAAACACGAATGTGTACCTGTTGTGTCTCCATGTGAAACCTATTAGCGTTGACCAAAAGAAAAACAAAATGTTACACGCTACAATGCATTCACAACTCTAAAGTCCACAGATACTATCGAGAAAACACAGGCACACACGGAAGCTGTAGCAAGAGCTGGGATTGAGCTAGCCACCACAGAACCGGATATTTCTGGTTTCATCCAGCCCTATCCGGACAAACTGCTGTGGAATTGCTGTGCAAAGCACCCAGAAAAGCAGAGTCAACCTGGGTTTGGAGAAAAGCAAAGTCTTTTTCTTGGGCAAGTGGATTCAAAGTCATGTTTAAAAACACAAATATCTTTTGTAACCTGGTTTCTGCAGCTTTTTACTCAGAAAACCCGAATGTGTACCTGTTCAGTCTCCATGTGCAACCTATTACCCTTTGCCAACAGAAAAACAAAATGTTACATGCTACAATGCATTCACAACTCTAAAGTCCACAGATGCTATCGAGAAAACACAAGCACACACAGAAGCTGTATCAAGAGCTGGGATTGAGCTAGCCACCACAGAACCGGATATTTCTGGTTTCATCCAGCCCTATCTGGACAAACTGTGGTGGAGTTGCTGTGCAAAGCACCCAGAAAAGCAGAGTCAACCTTGGTTTGGAGAAAAGCAAAGTCTTTTTATTCTTAAGGGTATTCAATGTCATGTTTACAAACACAAATATCATTTGTAACCTGGTTTCTGCAGGTTTTTACTCAGAAAACACGAATGTGTACCTGTTGTGTCTCCATGTGAAACCTATTAGTGTTTACCAAAAGAAAAACAAAATGTTACACGCTACAATGCATTCACAACTCTAAAGTCCACAGACTATCGACAAAACACAAGCACACACAGAAGCTGTAGCAAGAGCTGGGATTGAGATAACCAACACAGAACCGGATATTTCTGGTTTCATCCAGCCCTATCCGGACAAACTGGTGTGGAATTGCTGTGCAAAGCACCCAGAAAAGCAGAGTCAACCTGGTTTTGGAGAAAAGCAAAGTCTTTTTCTTGGGCAAGTGGATTCAAAGTCATGTTTACAAACACAAATATCATTTGTAACCTGGTTTCTGCAGGTTTTTACACAGAAAACACGAATGTGTACCTGCTGTGTCTCCATGTGAAACCAATTAGCGTTTGACAACAGAAAACAAAATGTTACATGCTACAAAGCATTCACAACTCTAAAGTCCGCAGATACTATCAAGAAAACACAAGTAAACGCAGAAACTGTAGCAAGAGCTGGCACTGAGTTAGCCACCACAGAACCGTATATTTCCAGTTTCATCTGACACTATCCGGACAAACGGGTGTGGATTTGGTGTGCAAAGCACCCATAAAAGCACAGTCAACTTGGGTTTGGGGAAAAGCAAAGTCTTTTTCTTCTGAAAGGGGATTCAATGTCATGTTTACAAACACAAATATCATTTGTAACCTTGTTCCTGCAGCTTTTTACTCAGAAAACACGAATGTGTACCTGTTGTGTCTCCATGTGAAACCTATTACCCTTTGCCAACAGAAAAACAAAATGTTACATGCTACAATGCATTCACAACTCTAAAGTCCACAGATGCTATCGAGAAAACACAAGCACACACAGAAGCTGTAGCAAGAGCTGGGATTGAGTTAGCCACCACAGAACTGAATATTTCTGGTTTCATCCAGCCCTATCCGGACAAACTGTTGTGGAGTTGCTGTGCAAAGCACCCAGAAAAGCAGAGTCAACCTGGGTTTGGAGAAAAGCAAAGTCTTTTTATTCTTTAAGGGTAGTCAATGTCATGTTTACAAACACAAATATCATTTGTAACCTGGTTTCTGCAGGTTTTTACTCAGAAAACACGAATGTGTACCTGTTGTGTCTCCATGTGAAACCTATTACCCTTTGCCAACAGAAAAACAAAATGTTACACGCTACAATGCATTCACAACTCTAAAGTCCACAGATACTATCGAGAAAACACAGGCACACACAGAAGCTGTAGCAAGAGCTGGGATTGAGCTAGCCACCACAGAACCGGATATTTCTGGTTTCATCCAGCCCTATCCGGACAAACTGCTGTGGAATTGCTGTACAAAGCACCCAGAAAAGCAGAGTCAACCTGGTTTTGGAGAAAAGCAAAGTCTTTTTCTTGGGCAAGTGGATTCAAAGTCATGTTTAAAAACACAAATATCTTTTGTAACCTGGTTTCTGCAGCTTTTTACTCAGAAAACCCGAATGTGTACCTGTTCAGTCTCCATGTGCAACCTATTACCCTTTGCCAACAGAAAAACAAAATGTTACATGCTACAATGCATTCACAACTCTAAAGTCCACAGATGCTATCGAGAAAACACAAGCACACACAGAAGCTGTAGCAAGAGCTGGGATTGAGCTAGCCACCACAGAACCGGATATTTCTGGTTTCATCCAGCCCTATCCGGACAAACTGTTGTGGAGTTGCTGTGCAAAGCACCCAGAAAAGCAGAGTCAACCTTGGTTTGGAGAAAAGCAAAGTCTTTTTATTCTTAAGGGTATTCAATGTCATGTTTACAAACACAAATATCATTTGTAACCTGGTTTCTGCAGGTTTTTACTCAGAAAACACGAATGTGTACCTGTTGTGTCTCCATGTGAAACCTATTAGTGTTTACCAAAAGAAAAACAAAATGTTACACGCTACAATGCATTCACAACTCTAAAGTCCACAGACTATCGACAAAACACAAGCACACACAGAAGCTGTAGCAAGAGCTGGGATTGAGATAACCACCACAGAACCGGATATTTCTGGTTTCATCCAGCCCTATCCGGACAAACTGGTGTGGAATTGCTGTGCAAAGCACCCAGAAAAGCAGAGTCAACCTGGTTTTGGAGAAAAGCAAAGTCTTTTCCTTGGGCAAGTGGATTCAAAGTCATGTTTACAAACACAAATATCATTTGTTACCTGGTTTCTGCAGCTTTTTACTCAGAAAACATGAATGTGTGATTGTTCAGTCTCCATGTGCAACCTATTACCCTTTGCCAACAGAAAAACAAAATGTTACATGCTACAATGCATTCACAAATCTAAAGTCCACAGATGCTATCGAGAAAACACAAGCACACACAGAAGCTGTAGCAAGAGCTGGGATTGAGCTAGCCACCACAGAACCGGATATTTCTGGTTTCATCCAGCCCTATCCGGACAAACTGTGGTGGAGTTGCTGTGCAAAGCACCCAGAAAAGCAGAGTCAACCTGGGTTTGGAGAAAAGCAAAGTCTTTTTATTCTTTAAGGGTATTCAATGTCATGTTTACAAACACAAATATCATTTGTAACCTGGTTTCTGCAGGTTTTTACTCAGAAAACACGAATGTGTACCTGTTGTGTGTCCATGTGAAACCAATTAGCGTTTGCCCTCAGAACAAAATTTTACATGCTACAATGCATTCACAACTCCAAAGTCCACAGATACTATTGACAAAACACAAGCACACACAGAAGCTGTAGCAAGAGCTGGGATTGAGATAACCACCACAGAACCGGATATGTCTGGTTTCATCCGCCCGATCCGGACAAAGTGGTGTGGAATTGCTGTGCAAAGCACCCAGAAAAGCAGAGTCAACCTGGTTTTGGAGAAAAGCAAAGTCTTTTTCTTGGGCAAGTGGATTCAAAGTCATGTTTACAAACACAAATATCATTTGTAACCTGGTTTCTGCAGGTTTTTACACAGAAAACACGAATGTGTACCTGCTGTGTCTCCATGTGAAACCAATTAGCGTTTGACAACAGAAAACAAAATGTTACATGCTACAAAGCATTCACAACTCTAAAGTCCGCAGATACTATCAAGAAAACACAAGTAAACGCAGAAACTGTAGCAAGAGCTGGCACTGAGTTAGCCACCACAGAACCGTATATTTCCAGTTTCATCTGACACTATCCGGACAAACGGGTGTGGATTTGGTGTGCAAAGCACCCATAAAAGCACAGTCAACTTGGGTTTGGGGAAAAGCAAAGTCTTTTTCTTCTGAAAGGGGATTCAATGTCATGTTTACAAACACAAATATCATTTGTAACCTTGTTTCTGCAGCTTTTTACTCAGAAAACACGAATGTGTACCTGTTGTGTCTCCATGTGAAACCTATTACCCTTTGCCAACAGAAAAACAAAATGTTACATGCTACAATGCATTCACAACTCTAAAGTCCACAGATGCTATCGAGAAAACACAAGCACACACAGAAGCTGTAGCAAGAGCTGGGATTGAGTTAGCCACCACAGAACTGAATATCTCTGGTTTCATCCAGCCCTATCCGGACAAACTGTTGTGGAGTTGCTGTGCAAAGCACCCAGAAAAGCAGAGTCAACCTGGGTTTGGAGAAAAGCAAAGTCTTTTTATTCTTTAAGGGTATTCAATGTCATGTTTACAAACACAAATATCATTTGTAACCTGGTTTCTGAAGGTTTTTACTCAGAAAACACGAATGTGTACCTGTTGTGTCTCCATGTGAAACCTATTAGCGTTTACCAAAAGAAAAACAAAATGTTACACGCTACAATGCATTCACAACTCTAAAGTCCACAGATGCTATGGAGAAAACACAGGCACACACAGAAGCTGTAGCAAGAGCTGGGATTGAGCTAGCCACCACAGAACCGGATATTTCTGGTTTCATCCAGCCCGATCCGGACAAACTGGTGTGGAATTGCTGTGCAAAGCACCCAGAAAAGCAGAGTCAACCTGGTTTTGGAGAAAAGCAAAGTCTTTTTCTTGGGCAAGTGGATTCAAAGTCAAGTTTACAAACACAAATATCATTTGTAACCTGGTTTCTGCAGTTTTTTACTCAGAAAACACAAATCTGTACCTGTTGTGTCTCAATGTGAAACCAATTTTGCGTTTGTCAACGGAAAACAAAATGTTACATGCTACAATGCATTCACAATCCTAAAGTCAACAGATACTACCGAGAAAACACAAGCAAACACAGAAGCTGTAGCAAGAGCTGGCATTGAGTAGCCCACTAAGAACCGGATATTTCTGGTTTCATCCAGCCCTATCTGGACAAACTGGTGTGGAGTTGGTGTGCAACGCTCCCAAAAAGCAGAGTCAACCTGGTTTTGGAGAAAAGCAAAGTAGTTTTCTTTGGCAGGTGGATTTGATGTCATTGTTACAAGCACAAATATCATTTGTAACCTGGTTTCTGCAGCTTTTTACTCAGAAAACACAAATCTGTACCTGTTGTGTCTCAATGTGAAACCAATTTTGCGTTTGTCAACGGAAAACAAAATGTTACATGCTACAATGCATTCACAATCCTAAAGTCAACAGATACTATCGAGAAAACACAAGCAAACACAGAAGCTGTAGCAAGAGCTGGGATTGAGTTAGCCAACACAGAACCGGATATTTCTGGTTTCAGCCAGCGTTACCCGGAAAAAATAATGTGGAATTGGTGTGAAACCAATTTCTGCGTTTGCCAACAGAGAACAAAATGTTACATGCTACAATGCATTCACAACTCTAAAGTCCACAGTTACTATCGAGAAAACACAAGGAAACACAGAAGCTGTAGCAAGAGCTGGGATTGAGATAGCCAACACAGAACAGGATATTTCTGGTTTCAGCCACCGCTATCCGTACAAACTAATGTGGATTTTGTGTGCAAAGCACCCAGAAAAGCAGAGTCAACCCGGTTTTTGAGAAAAGCAAAGTCTTTTTCTTGGTCAAGCGGATTCAATGTCATGTTTACAAACACAAATATCATTTTTAACCTGGATTCTGCAGCTTTTTACTCAGAAAACACGAATGTGTACCTGTTGTTTCTGCATGTGAAACCATTAGCGTTTTCCAACAGAGAAGCTAAATGTTACATGTTACAATGCATTCACAACTCTAAAGCCTACAGATACTAGCGAGAAAACACAAGCACACACGGAAGTTCTAGCAAGAGCTGGGATTGAATTAGCCACCACAGAACCGGATATTACTGGTTTCATCCAGCCCTATCCGGACAAAGTGGTGTGGAATTGATGTGGAAAGCACCCAGAAAAGCAGAATCAACCTGGTTTTGGAGAAAAGCAACGTCGTTTACTTGGGCAAGTGGATTCAATGTCATGTTTACAAACACAAATATCATTTGTAACCTGGTTTCTGCAGGTTTTTACACAGAAAACACGAATGTGTACCTGCTGTGTCTCCATGTGAAACCAATTAGCGTTTGACAACTGAAAACAAAATGTTACATGCTACAAAGCATTCACAACTCTAAAGTCCACAGATACTATCAAGAAAACACAAGTAAACGCAGAAACTGTAGCAAGAGCTTACACTGAGTTAGCCACCACAGAACAGGATATTTCTGGTTTCATCCAGCACTATCCGGACAAACTGGTGTGGAGTTGGTGTGCAAAGCACCCAGGAAAGCAGAGTCAACCTGGGTTTGGAGAAAAGCAAAGTCTTTTTATTCTTTAAGGGGATTCAATGTCATGTTTACAAACACAAATATCATTTGTAACCTGGTTTCTGCAGCTTTTTACTTAGAAAACACGAATGTGTACCTGTTGTGTCTCCATGTGAAACTAATTAGCATTTGCCAACATAAAACGAAATGTTACATGCTACAATGCATTCACAACTCCAAAGTCCACATATACTATCGACAAAACACAAGCAAACACAGAAACTGTAGCAAGAGCTGGGATTGAGTTAGAAACCACAGAACCGGATATTTCTGGTTTCATCTAGACCTATCCGGACAAACTGGTTTGGAGTTGGTGTGCAAAGCATCCAGAAAAGCAGAGTCAACCTGGTTTTGGAGAAAAGCAAAGTCATTTTCTTGGGCAAGTGGATTCAATGTCATGTTTACAAACAAAAATATCATTTGTAACCTGGTTTCTGCAGCTTTTTACTCAGAAAACACGAAAGTGTACCTGTTGTGTCTCCATGTGAAACTACTTAGCGTTTGCCAAAGAAAAACAAAATGTTACATGCTACAATGCATTCCCAACTCTAAAGTCCACAGATACTATCCAGAAAACACAAACAAACTCAGAGGCTGTAGCAAGAGCTTGGATTGAGTTAGCCACCACAGAACCGGATATTTCTGGTTCCATCCAGCATAGGATACAGACCGCTGAAACTGGTTTGTACTCCACTAGTATACCGTTAGCTGTGTTTCCTAATGACAGGCTACAGAAATCCTGCATATTGGGAATGCCTACTGCCAGGAATACGGAATTCTTCCTACAGCATATAATCACTCTACAGCATGTAACCAGAATACCTATAAGCTGCGTATCCTATAGACAGGCTATTGAAATCCTGCATATTGCGAATCCCTACTCCCAGGGCACAGAACTCTTACAAAATGCTTCGTTCCACACCTGTAATACAGAACTCAGGAAAGCTGCATCTGACTAAACTCAGGTTACAGAACTCCTGTAAGATCTATCTCATACACTCGGGCTATGGGCATTGCGCACATTGTGTATGCTTATTCCCAGGCTACAGATCACTGAAACAGCTTTGAACTCCACTAGCATACAGAACTCCCATGAACTGAGACACTCTACATCTTGTATTCAGTGTGCGTATAAGCTGCTTATCCTATACACAGGCTACAGAAATCCCTCATATTGCGAATGCCTACTCCCAGGCTACAGAACTCTTCCAAACTACTTTTTTACACAACTCCGATACAGAACACATGTAAGCTGCACCTCACTACACTCAGGTTACAGAACTCCTGTAAGCTCTGCCTAAGGATACAGACATTGTGCACATTGTGTCATCCTATTCCAGGCTAAAGTCACTGAAACAGCTTTGTACTCCACTAGCATACAGAACTCCCGTGAACTGCATCACTCTACAGCCAGGACGCAGAACGCCCATAAGCTGCGCATCCTAGAGACAGGCTACAGAAATCCCGCCTATTGCGAATCTCTACTCCCAGGCTACAGAACTCTTCCAAACTGCTTACATCCGCACCTCCGATACAGAACTCATGTACACTGCATCTCACTATACTCAGGTTACAGAACTCCTGTAAGCTCTGTCTCCTACACTCAGGCTAAGACTTTGTGCACATTGTGTAAGCGTATTCCGAGGCTACAGACTGCTGAAACAACTTTGTACTCCAGTAGCATACAGAACTCCCGTGAACTGAATCGCTCTACAGACAGGAAGCAGACCGACCGTAAGCTGCGTTTCCTATAGCAGACTACAGAAATCGCGCATATTGCGAATCCCTACTCCCAGTTTACAGAACTCTTCCAAACTTCTTCGTTCCACTCCTGTAATACAGAACTCATGTAAGCTGCATCTGACTACACTCAGGTTACAGAAATCCTGTTAGCACTGTCTCCTACACTCAGGCTATGGACATTGTATACATTGTGTATGCCTATTCCCAGGCTACAGAACGCTGAAACAGCTTTGTACTCCACTAGCATACAGAACTCCAATGAACTGAATTTCTCTACAACCAGGAAGCAGACCGAACATAAGCTGTGTTTCCTATAGAAAGGCTAAAAAATCCCAGATATTGCGAATGTCTACTCACAGGCTACAGAAACCTTCCTAACAGCTTTGTTCCACACCTACGATACAGAACTCATGTATGCGGTAAATCACTACACTCAGGTTACAGAACTCCTGTACAGTCTCTCTCCTACACTCAGGCTACCTAAATTGCGCACATTAAGTAAGTGTAATCTCAGGTTACAGAACGCTGAAACAGCTCTGTACTCCACTAGAATACAGAATTTCCATGAACTTAATCTCTCTACAGCCTGTATCCAAAATTCCTATAAGGTGCACATCCCATAGTCAGGCGACAGAAATCCCGCATATTGCGAATGCCTACTCCCAGGCTACAGAACTCTTACAAACTGCTTCGCAACACACCACCGATACAGAACTCATGTAAGCTGAACCTCACTACACTCAGGTTAAAGAACTCCTGTAAGCTCTGTCTAAGTATACAGACATTGCACATATTGTGTCATGCTATTCCCAGGCAACGGAACTCTGAAATAGCATTGCACTCCACAAGCACACAGAACTCCCGTGAACTGCATCTCTCTACAGCCAGGATGCAGAACGTCTATGAGCTGCGCATCCTAGAGATATGCTACAGAAATCCCGCATATTGAAAATTCCTACTCCCAGGCTACAGAACTCTTCCAAACTGCTTACATCCACACCTCCGATACAGAACTCATGTACGCTGCATCTAACTACACTCAGGTTACAGAACTCCTGTAAGATCTGCTTCCTACACTCAGGCTACAGACATTGGGCATTTTGTGTATGCCTATTCCCAGGCTACAGACCGCTGAAACAGCTTTGTACTCCACTAGCCTACAGAACTCCCGTGAACTGCATCTCTCTACAGCCAGAAACACACCGACGATAATCTGTGCTTCCTATAGAGAGGCTACAGAAATCCCGCATATTAAGAATGCCTACTCCCAGGATACAGAACTATTACAAACTGCTCGGTTACACAATCCGATACAGAACTCATGTAAGCTGCACCTCCCTACACTCATGTTACAGAACTCCTGTTAGCTCTGTCCAATGATATAGACATTGTCCATATTGTGTCATCCTATTCCCAGGCAACAGTATTCTTAAATAGCATTGCACTCCACTAGCATACAGAACTCCAGTGAACTGCATCTCTCTACAGCCAGGACGGAGAACACCCCTAAGCTGTGTTTCTGAGAGTCAGGCTACAGAAATCTCACATATTTAGAATCCCTACTCCCAGGCTACAGAATTCTTCCAAACTGCTTACATCCACACCTCTGATACAGAACTCATGTAAGATGCATCTGACTAAATTCAGGTTACAGAACTCCTGTAAGCTCTGTCTCCTACACTCAGGCTACAGACATTGTGCACATTGTGTGAGCGTATTCCCAGGCTACAGACAGCTGAAACAGCTTTGTACTCCACTAGCATACAGAACTCCCGTGAATTGAATCTCTCTACAGCCAGGACTCATAACGCCCATAACCTGCGTTTCCTATAGACAGGCTACAGAAATCCCACATATTGTGAATCCCTGCTCACAGGCTACAGAACTCTTCCAAACTGCTTCGTTCCACACCTGTAATACAGAACTCATGTACGCTGCATCTGACTACACTCAGGTTACAGAACTCAGGTAAGCTCTGTCTCCTACACTCAGATTCAGACATTGCGTACATTGTGTAGGTCTATTCCCAGGCTACAGAACACTGAAAGAGCTTTGTACTCCACTAGCATACAGAACTCCCGTAACTGAATCGGTCTCGAGCCAGGAAGCAGACTGACCATAAGCTGCGTTTCCTATTGACAGGCTACAGAAATCCCGTTTATTGTGAATTTCTACTCACAGGCTACAGAACCCTTCCTAACTGCTTAGTTCCACACCTCTGATACAGAACTCATGTATGTTGTAAATCACTACACTCAGGTTACAGAACTCCTGTACGCTCACTCTCCTACACTCAGGCTACCAAAGTTGCGCACATTGTGTCATCCTAATCCCAGGCTACAGAACGCTGAAACTGCTCTGCACTACACTAGCATACAGAACTCCCGTGAACTGAATCTATCTGCAGCCTGTATTTAGAATTGCTGTAAGCTGCACATCCCAGAGTCTGGAAACAGAAATCCCGCATATTGTGAATCCCTACTCCCAGGCTACAGAACACATCCAAACTGCTTACATCCACACCTCCGATACAGAACTCATGTACACTGCATCTGACTAAACTCATGTTACAGAACTCCTGTAAGCTCTGTCTCCTACACTCAGGCTACAGACATTGCGCACATGGGGTAAGCCTATTCCCAGGCTACAGACCGCTCAAGAAGCTTTGCACTCCACTAGCATACAGAACTCACGTGAACTGAAACTCTCTGCAGCCAGGAAGCAGACAGAACATCAGCTGCGTTTCCTATAGACAGGCTACAGAAATCCCGCATATTGCGAATGCCTACTCCCAGGCTACAGAACTGTTCCAAACTGCTTCGTTCCACACCTGTAATACAGAATTCATGTACGCTGCATCTGACTAAACTCCGGATAGAGAACTCCTGTACGCTCTCTCTCCTACACTCAGGCTACCAAAATTGCTCACATTGTGTAAGCGTATTCCCAGGCTACAGAATGCTGAAACAGCTGTGCACTCCACTAGCATAGAGAACTCCCATGAACTGAATCTCTCTACAGCCTGTATCCAGAATTTCTATAAGCTGCACATCCCAGAGTCAGGCTACAGAAATCACGCATATTGCGAATGCCTACTCCCAGGCTACAGAACTCTTCCAAACTGCTTTGTTCCACACCTCCAATACAGAACTCATGTACGCTGCAGCAGACTAAACTCCGTTTACAGTACTCCTGTAAGCTCTGTCTCCTACACTCAGGTTACAGACATTGCGCACTTTGTGTATGCCTATTACCAGGATACAGACCACTGAAACAGCTTTGTACTCCACTAGCATACAGAACTCTCATGAACTGAATATCTCTGCAGCCTGTATCCAGAAATCCTATAATATGCACATCCCAGAGTCAGGCTACAGAAATTCCGCATATTGTGAATACCTACTCCCAGGCTACAGAACTCTTACAAACTGCTTCGTTACACACATCTGATACAGAACTCATGTAAAATTCATCTTTCTAAACACAGGTTACAGAACAACTAGTAGCTCTGTATAAGGATACACATATTACGCACACTGTGTCATCCGATTCAGAGCAAACAGGACTCTAAAACAGCATTGCACTCCACTAGCATATAGAACTCCCGTTAACTGCAACTCTCTACAGCCAGGAGGCAGAACGCCCATAAGCTGCGCATCCTAGAGTCAGGCTACAGAAATCCCGCACATTGCAAATCCCTACTCCCAGGCTACAGAACTCTTCCAAACTGCTTACATGCATACCTCCAATACAGAACTCATGTACACTGCATCTGACTAAACGCCGGTTACAGAACTCCTGTAAGCTCTGTCTCCTACACTCAGGCTACACACATTGCACACATGGGGTAAGCCTATTCCCAGGCTACAGACCGCTGAAACAGCTTTGCACTCCAATAGCATAAAGAACTCCCGTGAACTGAATCTCTCTGCAGCCAGGAAGCAGACAGAACATAAGCTGCGTTTCCTATAGACAGGCTACAGAAATCCCGCATTATTGCGAATCCCTACTCCCAGGCGTCAGAATCCTTCCAAAGTGCTTCGTTCTACACCAACAATACACAAATCATGTATGCTGTAAATCACTACACTAGGGTTGCAGAACTCCTGTAAGCTCTGTCTCCTACACTCAGGCTATCGAAATTGCTCACATTGTGTAAGCGTTTTCCCAGGCTACCTAACCCTGAAACAGCTTTGCACTCCACTAGCATACAGAACTCCCATGAACTGAATCTCTCTACAGCCTGTATCCAGAATTCCTATAAGCTGCACATCCTAGAGTCAGGCTACAGAAATCGCGCATATTGCGAATGCCTACTCCCAGGCTACAGAATTCTTACGATCTGCTTACATCCACACCTCCGATACAGAACTCATGTAAGCTGCACTCACTACACTCAGGTTACAAAACTCCTGTAAGCTCTACCTAAGGATACAGACATTGTGCACATTGTGCCATCCTATTCCCCGGCAACAGAACTCTGAAACAGCATTGCACTCCACTAGCATACAGAACTCCCGTGTACTGAATCTCTCTACAGCCAGGACGCAGAACACCTATAAGCTGTGCATCCTAGAGTCAGGCTACAGTAATCACGCATATTTCGAATGCCTACTCACATGCTAGAGAACTTTTCGAAACTGCTTACATCCACAACTCCGATACAGAACTCATGTACGCTGCATCTGACTAAACTCAGGTTACAGAATTCCTGTAAGCTCAGTTTCCTACACGCAGGCTACAAACATTGCACACATGGGGTAAGCCTATTCCCAGGCAAAAGAACTCTGAAATACCATTGACTCCACTGGCATACAGAACTCCCCTGAACTGAATCTCTCTACAGCCAGGAAGCAGACCGACCATAAGCTGCGTTTCCTATAGACAGGCTACAGAAATCGCGCATATTGTGAATGCCTACTCCCAGGCTACAGAACTCTTCCAAACAGCTTCAATCCACACCTGTAATACAGAACTCATGTAAGCTGCATCTGACTACACTCAGGTTACAGAACACCTGTAAGCTCTGTCTAAGGATACAGACATTGCACACATATTGTCACCCTTTTCCCAGTCAACAGAACTCTGAAATAGCATTGCACTCCACTAGCATACAGAACTCCCGTAAACTGAATCTCTCTACAGCCAGGGAGCAGACCGACCGTAAGCTGCATCTCGAATAGACAGGCTACAGAAATCCCGTATATTAAAAATGCCTACTCCCAGGCTACAAAACTCTTCCAAACTGCTTCACTCCACACCTGTAATACAGAACTCATGTAAGCTGCACCTGACTACACTCACGTTACAAAACACCTGTAATCTCTGTCTAAGGATACAGACATTGCACACATTGTGTCACCCTTTTCCCAGTCAACAGAACTCTAAATAGCATTGCACTCCACTAGCATACAGAACTCCCGTAAACTGAATCTCTCTACAGCCAGGAAGCAGACCGACCGTAAGCTGCGTCTCCTATAGACAGGCTACAGAAATCCCGCATATTCCGAATGCCTATTCCCAGGCTACAAAACTCTTCCAAACTGCTTCGTTCCACACCTGTAATACAGAACTCATGTACGCTGCATCTGACTACACTCAAGTTACAGAACTCCGGTAAGCTCTGTCTAAGGATACAGACATTGCACACATTCTGTATGCCTATTTCCATGCTACAGACAGCTGAAACACTTTTGTACTCCACCAGTATACAGAACTCCCGTAAACTGAATTTCTCTACAGCCAGGAAGCAGACCGACAATAAGCTGCGTTTACTATAGACAGGCTACAGAAATCCCGCATATTGCAAATGCCTACTCCCAGGATACAGAACTAATCCAAACTGCTTCGTTACACAAATCTGATACAGAACTCATGTGCGCTGCATCTGACTACACTCAGGTTAGAGAACTCGTGTAAGCTCTGTCTCCTACACTCAGGCTACAGTCATTGCACACATTGTGTATGCCTATTCCCAGGATACAGACTGCTGAAACAGCTTTGTACTCCACTATCATACAGAACTCCCATGAACTGAATCTCTCTGCAGCCAGGAAGCAGACTGAATATAAGCTGCCTTTCCTATAGACAGGCTACCGAAATCCCGCATATTGCGAATGCCTACTCCCAGGCTACAGAACTCTTCCAAACTGCTTACATCCACACCTCCGATACAGAACTCATGTACACTGCATCTGACTAAACTCAGGTTACAGAACTCCTTTAATCTCTGTCTCCTACACTCAGGCTACAGACATTGTGCACATGGGGTAAGCCTATTCCCAGGCTACAGACCGCTGAAACAGCTTTGCACTCCACTAGCATACAGAACTCCCGTGAGCTGAACCTCTCTAAAGCCAGGAAGCAGACAGAATATAAGCTGCGTTTCCTATAGACAGGCTACAGAAATCCCGCATATTGCGAATGCCTACTCCCAGGCGTCAGAATCCTTCCGAAGTGCTTCGTTCTACACCAACAATACACAACTCATGTATGCTGTAAATCACTACACTAGGGTTGCAGCAATCCTGTAAGCTCTGTCTCCTACACTCAGGCTATCAAAATTGCTCACATTGTGTAAGCGTGTTCCCAGGCTACCTAACCCTGAAACAGCTTTGCACTCCACTAGCATACAGAACTCCCATGAACTGAATCTCTCTACAGCCTGTATCCAGAATTCGTATAAGCTGCACATCCTAGAGTCAGGCTACAGAAATCGCGCATATTGCTAATGCCTACTCCGAGGCTACAGAACTCTAACAAACTGCTTCGTTACACACCTCCGATACAGTATTCATGTAAGCTGCACCTCACTACACTCAGGTTAAAGAACTCCTGTAAGCTCTGTCTGAGTACACAGACATTGTGTACATTGTGTCCTCCTATTCACAGGCAACAGAACTCTGAAATAGCATTGCCCTGCACTAGCATACAGTACTCCTGTGAACTGAATATCTCTAGAGCCTGTATGTAGAATTCGTATAAGCTGCGTTTCCTATAGACAGGCTACAGAAATCCTGCATATTGTGAATGCCTACTCCCAGGCAACAGAATTCTTACGATCTGCTTACATCCACACCTCCGATACAGAACTCATGTAAGCTGCACTCACTACACTCAGGTTACAAAACTCCTGTAAGCTCTACCTAAGGATACAGACATTGTGCACATTGTGCCATCCTATTCCCCGGCAACAGAACTCTGAAACAGCATTGCACTCCACTAGCATACAGAACTCCCGTGTACTGAATCTCTCTACAGCCAGGACGCAGAACACCTATAAGCTGTGCATCCTAGAGTCAGGCTACAGTAATCACGCATATTTTGAATGCCTAGTCAAAGGCTAGAGAACTCTTCCAAACTGCTTACATCCACAACTCCGATACAGAACTCACGTACGCTGCATCTGACTGCACTCAGGTTACAGAACTCCTGTAAGCTCAGTTTCCTACACGCAGGCTACAAACATTGCACACATGGGGTAAGCCTATTCCCAGGCAACAGAACTCCGAAACACCATTGACTCCACTAGCATACAGAACTCTCCTGAACTGAATCTCACTACAGCCAGGAAGCAGACCAACCGTAAGCTCCGTTTACTATAGACAGGCTACAGAAATCCCGCATATTGTGAATGCCTACTCCCAGGCTACATAACTCTTCCAAACAGCTTCACTCTCACCTGTAATACAGAACTCATGTAAGCTGCATCTGACTACACTCAGGTTACAGAACACCTGTAAGCTCTGTCTAAGGATACAGACATTGCACACATTGTGTCACCCTTTTCCCAGTCAACAGAACTTTGAAATAGCATTGCACTCCACTAGCATACAGAACTCCCGTAAACTGAATCTCTCTACAGCCAGGAAGCAGACTGACCATAAGCTCCGTTTACTATAGACAGGCTACAGAAATCCCGCATATTCCGAAAGCCTACTCCCAGGCTACAGAACTCTTCCAAACTGCTTCGTTCCACACCTGTAATTCAGAACTCATGTATGCTGCATCTGACTACACTCAGGTTACAGAACTCCTGTAAGCTCTGTCCAAGGATACAGACATTGCGCACATTCTGTATGCCTATTTCCATGCTACAGACAGCTGAAACACTTTTGTACTCCACTAGCATGCAGAACTCCCGTAAACTGAATTTCTCTACAGCCAGGAAGCAGACTGACCATAAGCTGCGTTTCCTATAGACAGGCTACAGAAATCCCGCATATTGCAAATGCCTACTCCCAGGATACAGAACTAATCCAAACTGCTTCGTTCCACACGTGTAATACAGAACTCATGTGCGCTGCATCTGACTACACTCAGGTTACAGAACTCGTGTAAGCTCTGTCTTCTACACTCAGGCTACAGACATTGCACACATTATGTATGCCTATTCCCAGGATACAGACCGCTGAAACAGCTTTGTACTCCACTAGCATATAGAACTCCCATGAACTGAATCTCTCTAAAGCCAGGAAGCAGACCGATCATAAGCTTCTTTTCTTATAGTCAAGCTAAAGAAATCCCGCATATTGCGAATGCCTACTTCGAGGCTACAGAACCCTTCCTAACTGCTTCGATCCACACCTCCGAAGGGGAACTCATGTATGCTCTAAATCACTACACTCAGGTTACAGAACTCCTGTAAGCTCTGTCTCCTACACCCAGGCTACAGACATTGTGCACATTGTGTATGCCTTTTCCCAGGCTACAGATGGCTGAAACAGCTTTACACTCCACTAGCATACAGAAGTCCCGTGAACTGAATCTCTCCACAACATGTTTCCAGAATTCCTATAAGCTGCACATCCCAGAGTCAGCCTACAGAAATCCCGCATATTGTGAATGCCTACTCCCAGGCTGCAGAACTCTTATGAACTGCTTCGTTCCAAACCTGTAGTACAGAACTCTTCTACGCTGCACTTGACTAAACTCAGGTTACAGAACTCCAGTAAGCACTGTCTCCTACACTCAGGCTAAAGACATTGCCCACATTGTGTATGCCTATTCCCAGCCTACAAAACGCTGAAACAGCTTTGTACTCCACTAGCATACAGAACTCCCGTGAACGGAATCACTCTACAGCCTGTATCCAGAATGCCTATAAGCTGCATATCCCTGAGTCAGGCTACAGAAATCCCGCATATTGCGAATCCCTACTCCCAGTCTACAGAACTCTTACATACTGCCTCGTTACACACCTCAGATACAGAACTCATGTAAGCTGCACCTCACTACCCTCAGGTTACAGAACTCCTGTAAGCTCTGTCTAAGAATATAGATATTACACTAATTGTGTCATCCTACTGCCAGGCAACAGAACTCTGAAATAGCATTGCACTCCACTAGCTTACAGAACTCCCGTGAACTGCATCCCTCTAAAGCCAGGATGCAGAACGCCCATAAGCTGCGCATCCTAGAGTCAGGCTATAGAAATCCCGCATATTGCGAATGCCTAATCCCAGTCTACAGAACTCTTACAAAGAGCTTACATCCACACCTCCGATACAGAACTCAAGTACGCTGCATCTGACTGAACTCAGGTTACAGAACTCCTGCAAGGCTGTCTCCTACACTCAGGCTATGGACATTGCACACATTGTGTATGCCTGTTCACACACTAAAGACCGCTGAAACAGCTTTGTACTCCACTAGCATACAGAACTCCCGTGAACTGAATCTCTCTACAGCCAGGAAGCAGACGGACCATAAGCTGCGTTTCCTAGAGTCAGGATACAGAAATCCCGCATGTTGCGAATCCCAACTCTCAGGCTACAGAATTCTTCCAAACTGCTTCGCTCCACACCTGTAATACAGAACTCATATAAGCTGCATCTGACTACACTCAGGTTACAGAACTCTTGTAAGCTCTGTCTCCTACACTCAGGCTATGGACTTTGCGCACATTGTGTATGCCTACTCCCAGGATACAGACCGCTGAAACAGCTTAGTACTGCACTAGCATACAGAACTCATGTGAACTGAATCTCTCTAAAGCCATGAAGCAGACCGATCATAAGCTGCGTTTCCTATAGAGAGGCTACAGAAATCCCGCATATTGCGAATGTCCACTCCCAGGCTACAGAATCCTTCCTAACTGCTTCGATACACACCTCCGATGGGGAACTCACGTATGCTCTAAATCACTACACTCAGGTTACAGAACTCCTGTAAGCTCTGTCTCCTACACTCAGGCTACAGATAATGAGCACATTGTGTATGCCTATTCCCAGGCTACAGACCGCTGAAACAGCTTTGCACTCCACTAGCATAGAGAACTCCCTTGAACTGAATCTCTACAGCCTGTATCCAGAATTCCTATAAGCTGCACATCCCAGATTCAGACTACAGAAATCCCACATATTGCGAATGCCTACTCCGAGGCTGCAGAACTCTTCCAAACTCCTTCGTTCCACACCTCCGATACAGAACTCATGTTCCCTGCACTTGACTAAACTCAGGATACAGAACTCCTGTAAGCACTGTCTCCTACACTCAGGCTGCAGACATTGCGCAGATTGTGTATGCATATTTCCAAGCTACAGACCGCTGAAACAGCTTTGTACTCCACTAGCATACAGAACTCCTGTGAACTAAATCTCTCTACAGCCTGATCGAGGATTCCTATAAACTGCACATCCCTGAGTCAGGCTACAGAAATCCCGCATATTGGGCGGATTAGTGAGGACGCGCACTAGCAGTCCGCAAAAAGATAGTTTAATAAAAACAGAGTTACTGTAGCCTCAGGAAAAATCTCACGGAAAAAAATGCAGTGGAAATTCTTCCGGACCCAGTGAATGAGACGCAGAGGACCTATGGGAAAGTAAGTTTGCGAACGGCAAATCGTGCCTTAGTGGCACGGGAGCTGCCGGGAGGGACGGGAACCGCACGGAACACAGTCGCCATTAGAATCGAGCGCTTAAACGGGAGCCGATACAGGGATCCCGAGACACTGGCGGGGGGAAGCAGACGCCACGGGGGAAACAGCACAGTTGAGGCGAGCCCACACGGACACTAGCCTCTTTCGTTGCCCACCCTGCTCACTCGAGCTAGACTGAACACAGTGGGACGGCGAGCGCCCGCCGGCTGAACCGGAACCCGGGCGGAACACAGTCGCCATTGGAACTGAGCGCTTGAACGGGGGCCGATACAGGGATCCCGAGACACTGGCGGGGGGAAGCAGACGCCACGGGGGAAGCAGCACAATTGAGGCGAGCCTGCATGGACACTAGCCTCTCTCGTCACCCACCCTGCTAATTCGAGCTAGATTAAACGCAGTGGGACAAGGCGCGCCTGCCCGCCCGCCCGCCCGCCAATCACTGAGGCAGACGGAACCAAAAACCCGAGGCTGTAGAAACCTGAAGGGGATCCAAAAACTGGGAACACACCGCGCACACAAACTCCGTTACCTTGACAACCCAGAGAAAGAGTGAGGGGAAAAAAAATGCCAAATAAAAACAGATTCCGAGGGAGCAAGATCAAGGAAGACGCTATGATGACCCCAAACGGAAAAGACACCCCAAGTCAGGATTATGAAGATAAGGAGATAGAAGAAATGCAAGAAGCAGATCTCAAAGAATTGATAAGAACATTAAGAAGTTCTCAAAAACAAATTCTTGAACTACAGAAATCCTTAATGGATAAGATAGAAAATCTCTCTCGCGAGAATGAAGCACTACGCAGAAATCAAAATGAAATGAAACAACTAGTAGAACAAGAAGCTACGAGAGTGACAAAAAATCTTAATGAATTGAAGAATTCAATAGATCAAGTGACAAGCAATCTTGAGGGCCTTAAAACCAGAATGGGTGAAGCAGAAGAGAGAATATCGGACCTAGAAGACAGAGAACAGGAGAGGAAACAGTCAAACCAAAGACAAGAAGAGGAAATTAGAAAACTAAAAGATATCGTCGGGAATTTACAGGATACTATTAAAAAACCCAACATTCGGGTTCTAGGTGTTCCTGAAGGTATGGAGAGGGAGAAAGGATTAGAAGGCCTTTTTAGGGAGATACTAGCAGAAAACTTTCCAGGCTTGGAGAAAGACAGAGAAATCCTAATCCAGGAAGCTCATAGAACCCCTAATAAACATGACCAAAAGAGATCCTCTGCACGACATATTGTAATTAAACTCACCACAGTGAAGCAAAAAGAAAAGATCCTAAAATGTGCAAGAGAGAAACGGCAGATTACTCTCAGAGGATCTCCAATTAGACTTACAGCTGACTTCTCAACTGAAACCCTACAAGCTAGAAGGGAATGGCGAGACATAGCCCAGGTGCTTAGAGAGAAAAACTGCCAGCCCAGAATATTATACCCTGCAAAGCTCTCATTTGTTAATGAAGGTGAAATAAAGACCTTTCATAACAAACAAAAATTGAAAGAATTTGTTGCCACTCGTCCAGCCCTGCAAAAGATACTTAAAGACGTGTTACACACAGAAACACAGAAACACGACCATCAACATGAAAGAAGGTAAACGAAGGGAACCTCACGGCAAAAGATCACAGGGAATTCAAAGCATACATTAGAAAATATCTGGCAAATGGCAGGGCAAACTTACCACTTATCAATAGTCACATTGAACGTTAAAGGTCTAAACTGTCCTGTTAAAAGACAGAGATTGGCTGATTGGGTTAAGGAACAAAAACCATCTATTTGCTGCCTACAAGAAACACATCTTTCCAACGAAGATCCATACAGACTGAAAATAAAAGGATGGAACAAGATATACCACGCCAACAGAAATGAAAAAAGAGCGGGTGTAACCATCTTAATATCGGACTACATAAACTTTAACACAAAAACTGTTAAGAGAGACAAAGAGGGGCACTATATAATGATTAAGGGATCAATACTACAGGAAGATATAACAATTCTCAATGTATATGCACCTAATTACAGGCCACAGGTTTATTTACAAAATTTGTTAAGAAACTTAAAGGGAGACTTAGACCCCAACACAATAGTACTGGGGGACTTCAATACTTCACTCACAGATATTGACAGATCGACAGGACAGAAGATCAACAAGGAGACAGTAGATTTAAACAACACTATAGCCCAAATGGATCTAACAGATATCTACAGAACTTTTCATCCTACACAGAAAGCATTCACATTCTTCTCAGCAGCACATGGAACCTACTCTAGGATTGATCACATATTAGGCCATAAAGCAAGTCTCAGCAAATTCAAAAGAATTAGAATCATACCATGCAACTTCTCAGACCATGAGGGAGTGAAGTTGGAAATTAGCAACTCAGGAATCTCTAGAGCATATGCAAACACATGGAGATTGAACAACATGCTCCTGAATGAACAATGGGTCACTGAAGAAATCAAAAGAGAAATCAAAAATTTTCTGGAAGTAAATGAGGATAACAGCACAACATACCAAAACTTATGGGATACAGCAAAAGCAGTGTTAAGAGGAAAGTTTATATCAATAGGTGCCTACATCAAGAAACTGGAAAGGCACCAAATAGATGAGCTTTCAATGCATCTCAAGGATCTAGAAAATTTGCAGCAAACTAGACCCAAATCTAGTAGAAAAAGAGAAATAATCAAAATCAGAGAAGAAATCAACAGGATTGAATCCAAAAAAACATTACAAAAAATCAGCCAAACGAGGAGCTGGTTTTTTGAAAAAATAAACAAGATTGACACCCCATTGGCCCAACTAACTAAAAAAAGAAGAGAAAAGACCCAAATCAGTAAAATCAGAGATGAAAAAGGAAATATAACAACAGACACCACAGAAATCAAAAGAATCATCAGAAATTACTACAAGGACTTGTATGCCAGCAAACAGGGAAACCTATCAGAAATGGATAGATTCCTGGACACATGCAACCTACCTAAATTGAACCAGGAAGACATAGAAAACCTAAACAGACCCATAAGTGAGTCAGAAATTGAATCAGTAATAAAGGCCCTCCCAACAAAGAAAAGCCCAGGACCAGATGGATTCACTGCTGAATTCTACCAGACATTTAAAGAAGAACTAACCCCAATTCTTCTCAAACTATTCAGAACAATCGAAAAAGAGGGAATTCTCCCAAATTCCTTCTATGAAGCCAGCATCACCTTAATTCCTAAGCCAGAAAAAGATGCAGCATTGAAAGAGAATTACAGACCAATATCCCTCATGAACATAGATGCAAAAATCCTCAACAAAATTCTGGCCAATAGACTGCAACAACACATCAGAAAGATCATCCACCCAGACCAAGTGGGATTCATCCCTGGTATGCAGGGATGGTTCAATATTCGCAAAACAATCAACGTGATACACCACATTAACAGACTACAGAAGAAAAACCATATGATTATCTCACTAGACGCAGAGAAAGCATTCGATAAAATTCAACACCCTTTCATGATGAAAACCCTAAGCAAACTGGGAATAGAAGGCACATTCCTCAATACAATCAAAGCAATTTATGAAAAACCCACGGCCAATATCCTATTGAATGGGGAAAAGTTGGAAGCATTTCCACTGAGATCTGGTACCAGACAGGGATGCCCACTCTCACCACTGCTATTCAATATAGTGCTGGAAGTCTTAGCCAGAGCTATTAGGCAAGAAAAAGAAATTAAAGGGATACAAGTTGGGAAGGAAGAACTCAAACTATCCCTCTTTGCAGACGACATGATTCTTTATTTAGGGGACCCAAAGAACTCTACTAAGAGATTATTGGAACTCATAGAAGAGTTTGGCAAAGTAGCAGGATATAAAATCAATGCACAAAAATCAACAGCCTTTGTATACACAGACAATGCCACGGCTGAGGAAGAACTGCTAAGATCAATCCCATTCACAATAGCTACAAAAACAATCAAATACCTTGGAATAAATTTAACTAAGGACATTAAAGATCTCTACAATGAAAATTACAAAACCTTAAAGAAAGAAATAGAAGAGGATACCAAAAAATGGAGAAATCTTCCATGCTCATGGATTGGAAGAATCAATATCATCAAAATGTCCATTCTCCCAAAAGCAATTTACAGATTCAACGCAATACCAATCAAGATACCGAGGACATTCTTCTCAGATCTGGAAAAAATGATGCTGAAATTCATATGGAGACACAGGAGACCTCGAATAGCTAAAGCAATCTTGTACAACAAAAACAAAGCCGGAGGCATCACAATACCAGATTTCAGGACATACTACAGGGCAGTTGTTATCAAAACAGCATGGTACTGGTACAGAAACAGATGGATAGACCAATGGAACAGAATAGAAACTCCAGAAATCAATCCAAACACCTACAGCCAACTTATATTTGATCAACGATCCAAAACCAGTCCCTGGAGTAAGGTCAGTCTGTTTAATAAATGGTGCTGGGAAAACTGGATTTCCACGTGCAGAACCATGAAGCAAGACCCCTACCTTTCACCTTACACAAAAATCCATTCAACATGGATTAAAAATTTAAACCTACGACCCGACACCATCAAATTACTAGAGAGCATAGGAGAAACCCTGCAAGACATAGGTACTGGCAAAGACTTCTTGGAAAAGACCCCAGAATCACAGGCACTGAAAACCAAAATTAACTACTGGGATTGCATCAAATTGAAAAGTTTCTGTACTGCAAAAGAAACAGTCAGGAAAGTGAATAGGAAACCGACAGAATGGGAAAATATATTTGCAAACTATGCAACAGATAAAGGGTTGATAACCAGAATCTACACAGAAATTAAGAAACTCCACAACATCAAAACAAACAACCCACTTAAGAGATGGGCCAAGGACCTCAATAGACATTTTTCAAAAGAGGAAATCCAAATGGCCAACAGACACATGAAAAAATGTTCAAGATCCCTAGCAATCAGGGAAATGCAAATCAAAACCACAATGAGGTTTCACCTCACCCCGGTGAGAATGGCTCACATTCAGAAATCCACCAACAATAGATGCTGGAGAGGATGTGGGGAAAAAGGGACACTAATCCACTGTTGGTGGGAATGCAAACTGGTGAAGCCACTATGGAAGTCAGTCTGGAGATTCCTCAGAAACATGAATATAACCCTACCATTCAACCCAGCCATCCCACTCCTTGGAATTTACCCAAAGGAAATTAAATTGGCAAACAAAAAAGCCGTCTGCACAGCAATGTTTATTGCGGCTCAATTCACAATAGCTAAGACTTGGAACCAACCCAAATGCCCATCAACAGTAGACTGGATTAGGAAATTATGGGACATGTACTCTACAGAATACTATACAGCAGTCAAAAACAATGAAATCCGGTCACTTGCAACAAAATGGAGGAATCTGGAAAACATCATGCTGAGTGAATTAAGTCAGTCCCAAAGAGACAAATATCATTTGTTTCCCTTGATTGGCGATGACTAACTGAGCACCAAAGGGGAAACCTGTTGAAGTGAAATGGACACTATGAGAAACAGTGACTCGATCAGATCTTGTGCTGACTGTTGTTGTACAATGTAATACTTTATCCATGGTAGTATTTTTTTTTCTTTATCCTAGTACTAGAGGTTGAACTCTGTAATTAACACAGAATTATTCTTAGGTGTTTAAATTTTAACTGAAAAGTGATCTCTGTGAAATATAAGAGTGGGAATAAGAGAGGGAGGAGATGTAAAACTTGGGACAGGCTCAATCGGAACGGCCCCAAATGATGGAGTTAGAATTGTGCCAGGGGTTTCCAATACAACCCCATCAAGGTGGCATGTACCAAGGCCACCTCATTAGTCCAAGTGATCAATTTCAGCTCACAATTGATCACACTGATAGGTCTAAGAGCCAAAGGGATCACACAAACAAGACTAGTGTCTGCTAATACTAACTGATAGAATGAAAAAGGGAGAGAATGATCCAACATGGGAAGCAGGATACACAGCAGACTCATAGAATGGCAGATGTCCTAAATAGCACTCTGGCCTCAGAATCAGCCCTTAAGACATTCGGATCTGGCTCAAGAGCCCATGAGAATATTTTAGGCATGGAAAGCTAAGACACTCTGGAAAAAACAGAAGACCTAAATGAAAGATCTCTGCGAGTGAGATCCCAGTGGAAAGAACGGGGCCATCAAAGAAGGAGGTACCTTTCTCTGAAGGGAGGAGAGAACTTCCACTTTGACTATGGCCCTGTGGGAATAAGATCGAAGTCGGCTAACCCTAAAGGCTTCCATAGCCTCGGCAACTCATGACCAGAGCCTAGGGAGATTACTGACGCCATAAACAAGAGTGTCAAATTGTTAAATCAACATCAGGAGTCACTGTGTACTTGTGTCTCATGGGGGATCTGTCCTTAGTGTGTTATCCAATGTGAAGTGATGCTATTACTAGTACTGAAACAGTATTTTTACACTTTGTGTTTCTGTGTGGGTGCAAACTGATGAAATCCTTACATAGTATATATTGAATCGATCTTCTTTATATAAAGATAATTGCAAATGAAAAAAAAAATCTTGGTGTTAAACTGGAAATTGCATAGACAATTAATCAATTTTTTAAAAAAAAAATCATGTAGGATCTCTGTCCTTAATGTGCTGTACATTGTGAATTAATACTATAACTAGTACTCCAACAGTATTATCATTTTGTGTCTCTATGCGAGGGCAAACCGTTGAAATCTTTATGTAATACGTACTAAATTGATCTCCTGTGTATAAAAAGAATTGAAAATGAAAAAAAAAAAAAAAAAAAAAGAAAGAAATCCCGCATATTGCGAATGCCTACTCCCAGGCTACAGAACTCTTACAAACTGCTTTGTTACACACCTCAGATACAGAACTCATGTAAGCTGCACCTCACTACACTCAGGTTACAGAACTCCTGTAAGCTCTGTCTAAGGATACAGATATTGCGCACATTGTGTCATCCTATTCCCAGGCAAGAGAACTCTGAAATGACATTGCAAACCACTAGCAGACAGACTCCTGCGAACTGTATTCCCCTACAGCCAGGACGCAGAACGCCCATAAGCTGCGCATCCTAGAGTCAGGCTACAGAAATCAAGCATATTGCAAATGCCTACTCCCAGGCTACAGAACTCTAACAAAGAGCTTACATCCACACCTCCGATACAGAACTCATATACGCTGCATCTGACTAAACTCAGGTTACAGAACTCCTGCAAGGCTGTCTCCTACACTTAGGCTACAGACATTGCGCGCATTGTGTAGGCTTATTCTAAGGCTACAGAAGGCTGAAACTGCTTTGTTCTCCACTAGCATACAGAACGCCCATGAACTGAATCTCTCTACAGCCAGGAAGCAGACCGACCATAAGCTGCGTTTCCTAAAGCCAGGCTAAAATACGGCATATTGCGAATGTCTACTCCCGGGCTACAGAACGCTTCCAAACTGCTTACATCCACACCTCCGATACAGAACTCATGTATGATGTAAATAACTACACTCAGGTAACAGAAATCCTGTACGCTCTGTCTCCTACACTGAGACTACAGACATTACGCACATTGTGTAAACCGTATTCCCCGGCTACAGACCTATGAAACAGCTTTGCACTCCACTAGCATACAGAACTCCCATGAACGTAATCTCTCTACAGCCTTTATCCAGAATTCCTATAAGCTGCACATCCCAGAGTCAGGCTACAGAAATCCCGCATATTGCGAATGCCTACTGCCAGGCTACAGAACTCTTCCAAACTGCTTTGTTACACAAATCTGATAGCGAAATCATGTAAGCTGCATTAAATACCCTCAGGCTAGAGAATTCCTGTAAGCTCTGTCTAAGCATAGAGACATTGCGCACATGGTGTCATCCTATTCCCAGCCAACAGAACTCTGAAATAGCATTGCACTCCACTAACATACAGAACTCCGATGAACTGAATCTCTCTACAGCCAGGACGAGGAACGCCCATAAGCTGCGCTTCCTAGAGTGAGGCTACAGAATTCCCGCATATTGCGAATGCCTAATCCCAGGCTACAGAAACTTCCAAACTGCTTACATCCACACCACTGATACAGAACTCATGTAAGCTGCATCTGACTACACTCAGGTTACAGAACTCTTGTAAGCTCTGTCTTCTACACTCAGGCTACAGACATTGCGCACATTGTGTAGGCTTATTCTAAGGCTACAGACCGCTGAAAGAGCTTTGTACTCCACTAGCATACAGAACTCCTGTGAACTGAATCTCTCTACAGCCAGGAAGCAGACCGACCATAAGCTGTGTTTGCTATAGACATGCTACAGAAATCCCGCATATTGCGAATCCCTACTCCCAGGCTACAGAACACTTCCAAACTGCTTCCTTCCACAGCTGTAATACAGATCTCATATAAGCTGCATCTGACTACACTCAGGTTACAGAACTCCTGTAAGCTCTGTGTCCTACACTCAGGCTATGGACATTGTGCACATTGTGTATGCCTATTCCCAGGCTACAGACCGCTGAAAGAGCTTTGTACTCCACTAGCATACAGAACTCCTGTGAACTGAATCTCTCTAGAGCCAGCAAGTTGACCGACCGTAAGCTACTTTTCCTATAGACAGGCTACAGAAAACCCGCATGTTGCGAATGCCTACTCTCAGGCTACAGAACCCATCCTAACTGCTTCGTCTACGCCTCAGATAAAGAATTCAGGTAAGCTGCACCTCACTACACTCAGTTTACAGAACTCCTGTAAGCTCTTTCTAAGGATACAGACATTGCCCACATTGTGTCATCCTATTCCCAGGCAACAGAACTCTGAAATAGCATTGCACTACACTAGCATACAAAAATGCCTTGAACTGAATCTCTCTACAACCTGTATCCAGAATCCCTATAAGCTGCACATCCCAGAGTCAGGCTACAGAAATCCCGCATATTTCGAATGCCTACTCCCAGGCTGCAGAACTCTTACAAACATCTTCGTTCCACACCTCAGATACAGAACTCTTGTACGCTGCACTTGATTAAACTCAGGTTACAGAACTCCTGTAAGCTCTGTCTCCCACACTCAGGCTACAGACATTGCACACATTGTGTATGCCTACTCCCAGGATACTGACCGCTGAAACAGCTTTGTACTCCACTAGCATAGAGAACTCATGTGAACTGAATCTCTCTAAAGCCAGGAAGCAGACCGATCATAAGCTGCGTTTCCTATAGACAAGCTACAGAAATCCCGCATATTGCGAAAGCCTACTTCGAGGCTACAGAACCCTTCCTAACTGGTTCGTTCCACACCTCAAAGGGGAGCTCATGTATGCTCTAAATCACTACACTCAGGTTACAGAACTCCTGTAAGCTCTGTCACTACTCCCAGGCTACAGAACGCTTACAAACTGCTTACATCCACACCTCTGATACAGAACTCATGTATGCTGTAAATAACTACATTCAGGTAACAGAAATCCTGTACGCTCTGTCTCCTACACTCAGGCTACATACATTGCGCACATTCTGTAAACCGTATTCCCCAGCTACAGACCCCTGAAACAGCTTTGCACTCCACTAGCATACAGAACTCCCATGAACGTAATACCTCTACAGCCTGTATCCAGAATTCCTATAAGCTGCACATTCCAGAGTCAGGCTACAGGAATCCCGCATATTGCGAATCCCAACTCCCAGGCAACAGAACTCTTCCAAACTGCTTTGTTACAAAAATCCGATAGAGAAATCATGTAAGCTGCATTCAATACACTCAGGTTAGAGAATTCCTGTAAGCTCTGTCTAGGGATAGAGACACTGCGCACATGGTGTCATCCTATTCCCAGCCAACAGAACTCTGAAATAACATTGCACTCCACTAGCATACAGAACTCCAATGAACTGAATCTTTCCACAGCCAGGACGCGGAACGCCCATAAGCTGCGCATCCTAGAGTCAGACTACAGAAATCCCGCATATTGCGAATGCCTAATCCCAGGCTACAGAACTCTTCCGAACTGCTTACATCCACACCTCCGATACAGAACTCATGTACGTTACATCAGACGAAACTCAGGTTACAGAACTCCTGTAAGCTCTGTCTGCTACACTGAGGCTACAGACATTGCGCACATTGTTATGCCTATTCTCAGGCTACAGACCGCTGAAAGAGCTTTGTCCTCTACTGGCCTACAGAACTCCCGTAAACTGAATCTCTCTACAGCCAGGAATCAGACCGACCATGAGCTGCGTTTCCTATAGACAGGCTACAGAAATCCAACACATTGCGAATCCCTACTCGCAGGCTACAGAACTCTCCCAAACTGCTTCGTTCCACAGCTGTAATACAGAACTCATGTATGCTGCATCTGACTACACTCAGGTTACAGAACACCTGTAAGCTCTGTCTACTACACTCAGGCTACAGACATTGCGCACATTGTGTATGCCTATTCCCAGCCTACAGACCACAGAAACAGCTTTGTACTCCACTAGCATACAGAACTCCCGTGAACTGAATCTCTCTACAGCCAGGAACCAGACCGACCCTAAGCCCCTTTCCTATAGACAGGCTACTCCCATGCTACAAAACACTTCCAAACTGCTTCCTTCAACTCCTGTAATACAGAACTCATGTATGCTTCATCTGAATACACTCAGGTTAAGAACTCCTGTAAGCTCTGTCTCCTACACTCAGGCTACGGATATTGTGCTCATTTTTTATGCCTATTCCCAGGCTACAGACCAGCAAAACAGCTTTCTACTCCACTAGCATACAGAACTTCCGTGAACTGAATCTCTCTAAAGCCAGGATGCAGACAGACCATAACCTGTGTTTCCTATAGAGAGGCTACAGGAATCCCGTATATTGTGAATGCCTACTCCCAGGCTACGGAACCCTTCCTAACTGCTTCGTTCCACACTTCCGATATGGAACTGATGTATGCTCTATCACTACACTGAGGATACAGAACTCCTGTACTCTCTCTCCTAAACACAGGCTACCGAAATTGCACACATTGTGTAAGCCTATTCCCATGCTACAGAATGGCGAAACAGCTTTGCATTCCACTAGCATACAGAAGTCCCATGAACTGAATTTCTCTACAGCCTGTATCCAGAATGCCTATAAGCAGCGTTTCCTATAGACAGGCTACAGAAATCCCGCATATTGCGAATGCCTACTCCCAGGCTACAGAACTCTTGCAAACTGCTTTGTTACACACCTCCAATACAGAACTCATGCAAGCTGCACCTCACTACACTCAGGTTACAAGACTCCTGTAAGCTCTGTCTAAGGATACAGATATTGCGCACATTGTGTCATCCTATTCCCAGGCAACAGAACTCTGAAATAGCATTGCACTCCACTAGCATACAGAACTCCCGTGAACTGCATCTCTCCACAGCCAGGACACAGAACGCCCATAAGCTGCGCATCCTAGAGTCAGGCTACAGAAATCCCGCATATTACGAATCCCCACTCTCAGGCTACAGAACTCTTCCAAACTGCTTACATCCACACCTCCGATACAGAACTCATGTACGCTGCATCTGACTAAACTCAGGTTATAGAACTCCTGTAAGCTCTGGCTGCTACACTCAGGCTACAGACATTGCGCACATTGTGTAGGCCTATGCCCAGGCTACAGACCGCTGAAACAGCTTTGTCCTCCACTAGCATACAGAACTCCTGTGAACTGAATCTCTCTACAGCCAGGAAGAGGACCGACCACAAGCTGCGTTTCCTATACACTGGCTACAGAAACCCGCATATTGCGAATGACTACTCCCAGGCTACAGAACTCTTCCAAACTGCTTCGTTCCACACCTGTAATACAGAACTCATGTACGCTGCATCTGACTACACTCAGGTTACAGAACTCCTGTAAGCTCTGTCTCCTACACTCAGGCTACAGACATTGCACACATTGTGTATGCCTATTCCTAGGCTACAGACCACTGAAACAGCTTTGTACTCCACTAGCATACAGAACTCCCGTGAACTGAATCTCTCTACAGCCAGGAAGCAGACCGAGCACAAGCTGCGTTTCCAATAGACAGGCTACAGAAATCCCGCATATTGCGAATGCCTACTCCCAGGCTACAGAACTCTTCCAAACTGCTTACATCCACACCTCCGATACAAAACTCATGTACGCTGTATCTCACTAAACTCAGGTTACAGAACTCCTGTAATCTCTGTCTCCTAAACTCAGGCTACAGACATTGCGCACATTGTGTAAGAGTATTCAGTGGCTGTAGAACACTGAAACAGCTTTGCACTCCACTAGCATACAGAACTCCCGTGAACTGCATCTCTCTGCAGCCTGTATCCAGAATTCCTATAAGCTGCACATCCCAAAGTCAGGCTACAGAAATCCCGCATATTGCGAATGCCTACTCCCAGGCTACAGAACTCTTACAAACTGCTTTGTTACACACCTCTGATACAAAAATCATGTAAGCTGCAGCTCACTACACTCAGGTTACAGAATTCCTGTAAGCTCTGTCTAAGGATACAGACATTGCGCACATTAAGTCATCCTATTCCCAGGAAACAGAACTCTGAAACAGCTTTGCACTCCACTAGCATACAGAACTGCCGTGAACTGCATCTTTCTACAGCCAGGACGCAGAACGCCCATAAGCTGCACTTCCTAGAGTTAGGCTACAGAAATCCCGCATATTGCGAATGCCTACTCCCAGGCTACAGAACTCTTGCAAACTGCTTATATCCACACCTCCAATACAGAACTCATGTACGCTGCATCTGACAAAACTCAGGTTACAGAACTCCTGTAAGCACTGTCTCCTACACTCAGGCTACAGACATTGCGCACATTGTGTATGCCTATTCCCAGGCTACAGACCGCTGAAACAGCTTTGTACTCCACTAGCATTCGAAACTCCCGTGAACTGCATCTCTCTACAGCCAGGAAGATGACCGACCATAAGCTGCGTTCCATATAGACAGGCTACAGAAATCCCACATATTTAGAATCCCTACTCCCAGGCTACAGAATTATTCCTAATTGCTTCATTCCATGCCTCTATACAGAACTCATGTATGCTGTAAATCACTACACTCAGGTTGCAGAACTCCTGTACGCTCTGTCTCTTACACTCACGCTACCACATTGCTCACATTGTGTAAGAGTATTCCCAGGCTACAGACCGCTGAAACAGCTTTGTACTACACTAGCATACAGAGCTCCCATGAACTGAATCTCTCTTCAGCCAGGAATCAGACCGACCATATGCTGCATTTCCTATAGACAGGCTACAGAAATCCCGCATATTGCGAAACCCTACTCCCAGGCTTCAGAACTATTACAAACTGCTTCGTTCCACACCTGTAATACAGAACTCATGTAAGCTGCATCTGACTACACTCAGGTTACAGAATTCCTCTAAGCTCTGCCTAAGGATACAGACATTGTGCAACATTGTGTCATCCTATTATAAGGCAACATAACTGTGAAATATCTTTGCACTTCACTAGCATACAGAACTCCCGTGAACTGAATTCCTCTATAGCCAGGACGCAGAACGCCCATCAGCTGCGCATACTAGAGTCAGGCTAGAGAAATGCCGCATATTGCGAATCCCTACTCCCAGGCTACAGAACTCTTCCAAACTGCTTATATCCACACCTCCGATACAGAACTCATGTAGGCTGCATCTGACTACACTCAGGTTACAGAACTCCTGTAAGCTCTGTCTCCTATAATCAGGCTACAGACATTGCACACCTTGTGTATGCCTATTCCCAGGCTACAGACCACTAAAACAGCTTTGTAATCCACTAGCATATAGTCCTCGCATGAACTGAATCTCTCTGCAGCCTGTATCCAGAATTCCTATAAGCTGCACATCCCAGACTCAGGCTACAGAAATCCCGCATATTGCGAATGCCTACTGCCAAGCTACAGAACTCTTACAAACTGCTTCGTTACACACCTCTGATATAGAAATCATGTAAGCTGCATCTGACTACACTCAGGTTACAGAACTCCTGTAAGCTCTGTCTAAGGATACAGACATTGCGCACATTAAGTCATCCTATTCCCAGGAAACAGAACTCTGAAATAACTTTGCACACCACTAGCATACAGAACTGCATCTTTCTACAGCCAGGACGCAGAACGCCCATAACCTGCACATCCTAGAGTTAGGCTACAGAAATCCCGCATATTGCGAATGCCTACTCCCAGTCTACAGAACCCTTCCTAATTGCTTCATTCCACACCTCTGATACAGAACTCATGTATGCGGTAAATCACTACACTCAGGTTGCAGAACTCCTGTACGCTGTGTCTCCTACACTCAGGCTACCGACATTGCTCACATTGTGTAAGAGTATTCCCAGGCTACAGACCTCTGAAACAGCTTTGTACTCCACTAGCATACAGAACTCACGTGAACTGAATCTCTCTACAGCGAGGAAGCAGACTGCCCATAAGCTGTGTTTCCTATAGACAGGCTACAGAAATCCGACATATTGCGAATGCCTACTCCCAGGCTACAGAACACTTACACACTGTTTCGTTACAGAGCTCTGATACAGAACTCATGTAAGCTGCACCTCACTACTCTCAGGTTACAGAACTCCTGTAAGCTCTGTCTCCTACACTCATTATACGGACATTGCGCACATTCTGTATGCCTATTCCCAGGCTACAGACCGCTGAAACAGCTTTGTACTCCACTAGCGTACAGAACTACTGTGAACTGAATCTCTCTAAAGCCAGGATGCAGACCGACCATAAGCTTTATTTCCTATAGACAGGCTACAGAAATCCCGCATATTGCGAATGCCTACTCCCAGTCTACAGAACCCTTCCTAATTGCTTCATTCCAACCTCCTATACGGAACTCATGTATGCTCTAAATCACTACACTCAGGTTACAGAACTCCTGTAAGCTCTGTCTCCTACTCTGAGGCTACTGAAATTGCGCACATTGTGTATGCCTATTCCCAGGCTACAGACCACTGAAACAGCTTTGCACTCCACTAGCATACGGAACTCCCATGAACTGAATCTCTCTACAGCCTGTATCCAAAAGTCCTACAAGCTGTACATCCCAGAGTTAGGCTACAGAAATCCCGCATATTGCGAATGCCTACTCCCAGGCTATAGAACTCTTCCAAAATGCCTCGTTCCACAACACAGATACAGAACTCGTGTAAGCTGCATCTGACTACACTCAGGTTACAGAACTCCTGTAAGCTCTGTCTAAGTGTACAGACATTGCGCACATTGTGTCATCCTATTCCCATGCAACAGAACTCTGAAATAGCATTGCACTCCACTAGCATACAGAACTCCCGTGAACTGCATCTCTCTGCAGCCAGGACATAGAACGCCCATAAGCTGTGCATCCTAGAGTCAGGCTACAGAAATCCTGCATATTGTGAATGCCTACTCCCAGTCTACAGAACTCTTCCAAAATGCCTCGTTCCACAACACAGATAGAGAGCTCATGTAAGCTGCATCTGACTACACTCAGGTTACAGATCTCCTGTAAGCTCTGTCTGCTACACTCAGGCTACAGATATTGCGCTCATTGTGGATGCTTATTCCCAGGCTACAGACCGCTGAAACAGCTTTGTACTCCACTAGCATTCAGAACTCCCGAGAACTGAATCTCTCTGCAGCCATTATGCAGACCGACCAAAGCTGTGTTTCCTATTGGCAGGCTACAGAAATCCCGCATATTGAGAATGCCTACTCCCAGGCTACGGAACCCTTCCTAACTGCTTCGTTGCACACCTCCGATAAGGAACTCATGTATGCTGGCTGATATTCATTTAGCCAAAACAGAACCGATATTTCTGGTACTATCCAGACCTATCTGGACAAACTCGTGTGTAATTCTTGTGCAAAGGACACAGAGAAGCAGAATCAATCTGGTTTTGGAGAAAAGCAAAGTCTTTTTCTTGGGGAAGTAGATTCATTGTCATGTTCACCAACACAAATATCATTCTGAACCTGGTTTCTGTAGCATTCTACTCAGAAAACTCGAATGTGTACCTGTTGTGTCTCCATGTGAATCCAATTAGTGTTTGGCAACAGAAAAACAAAGAGTTACATGCCAGAATTCAATACAAACTCTAAAGTACATAGTTAATACCCAGAATACACAAAGAAACATACAGGCTGTTTTAAAAGCTGATATTCATTTAGCCACAACAGAACCGAATATATCTGGTTTGATCCAGAACCATCTGGACAAAGTCATGTGGAATTCTTGTGCAAAGGACCCAGAAAAGCAGAGTCAAACTGGTTTTGGAGAAAAACAAAGTCTTTTTCATGGGCAAGTGGATTCAATGTCATGTTATCAAACACAAATATCATTTTTAACCTGCTTTCTGTAGTATTCTGCTTAGAAACCTCTTATGTGTACCTGTTGTGTCTCCTAGTGGAACGAATAAGTGTGTGGCAACAAAAAAACAAAGTGTTACATGCCAGAATTCATTCCACACAGTAAAGTTCATAGATAATATCCAGAAAACACAAACAAACACACAGGCTGTTTTAAAAGCTGATATTCATTTAGCCACAACGGAACCGATATTTCTGGTTAGATCCAGACGTATCTGGACAAACTCGTGTGGAAATCGTGTGCAAAGGACCCAGAAAAGAAGAGTCAAACTGGTTTTGGAGAAAAGCAAAGTCTTTTTCATGGGCAAGTAGATGCAATGTCATGTTTACAAACACAAATGTCATTTTTAACCTGGTTTCTGTAGCATTCTACTCAGAAATCACTTATGTGTATCTGTTGTGTCTCCATGTGGAACGAATTAGATTTTCCAACAAAAAAACACAATGTTACATGCTAAAATTCATTCAAAACTAAAAGTTCATAGAAAATATCCAGAAAAAAGAAACAAACACAGAGGCTGTAGCAAGAGCTGGGATTGAGTTAGGGAGAACAGAAACGGGTATTTCTGGTTAGATCCAGACTTATCTGGACAACCTCGTGTGGAATTCGTGTGCAAAGGACCCAGAAAAGCAGAGTGAAACTGGTTCTGGAGAAAAGCATAGTCTTTTTTGTGGGCAAGTGGATTCAATGTCATGTTTACAGTCGGAAATATCATTTTGAACCTGGTTTCTGTAGCATTCTACTCAGAAAACTCGAATGTGTACCTGTTGTGTCTCCTTGTGCAACCAATTAGGGTTTGCCAAAAAAACCCACAATGTTACATGCTAAAATTCATTCGAAACTCTAAAGTTCATAGAAAATATCCAGAAAACCTAAACAAACTCAGAGGCTGTAGCAAGAGCTGGGATTGAGTTAGGCAAAACACACCCGGATATTTCTGGTTAGATCCAGACCTATCTGGACTAACTCGTGAGAAATCCGTGTGCACAGGGCCCAGAAAAGCAAAGTCCAACTGGTTTTGGAGAAAAGCAAGGTCTTTTTCTTGGGCAAGTGGATTCAAAGTCATGTTTACAGCTGCAATTATCATTTAGAACCTGGTTTCTGTAGCATTCTATCCAGAAAACACTTATGTGTACCTGTTGTGTCTCCATGTGGAACCAATTAGTGTTTCAAAAAAAAAAACCACAATGTTACATGCTAAAATTCATTCAAAACTCTAAAGTTCATAGAAAATATCCAGAAAACACTAACAAGCACTCAGGCTATTTTAAAAGCTGATATTCATTTAGCCGCACATAACCGGATTTTTCTGGTTAGATCCAGACCAATATGGATAAACTCGTGTGGAATTCGTGTGCAAAGCACCCAGAAAAACAGAGTCAAAGTGGTTTTGGAGAAAAGCAAAGTCTTTTTCGTTGGCAAATGGATTCAATGTCATTTTAGCAAACACAAATGTCATTTTGAACCTGGATTATGTAGCATTCTCCTCAGAAAACACTTATGTGTACCTGTTGTGCTCCATGTGCAACGATTTAGCGTTTCCAACAAAAAAACACAATGTTACATGCTAAAATTCATTCCAAACTCTAAAGTTCATAGAAAATATCCAGAAAACGGAAACAAACAGAGAGGCTGTAGCAAGACCTGGGATTGAGTTAGGCAGAAAGAACAGGGTATTTCTGATTAGATCCAGCTCTATCTGGACAAACTCGTGTGGAATTCATGTGCAGAAGACCCAGAAAAGTATATTGAAACTAGTTTTGCAGAAAAGCAAAGTCTTTTTCGTGGGCAAGTGGATTCAATGTCATGTTATCAAACACAAATATCATTTTGAACCTGGTTTCTGTAGCATTCTACTCAGAAAACTCGAATGTGTACCTGTTGTGTCTCCATGTGTTACCAGTTAGTGTTTGCCAACAAAAACACAAGATGTTACATGCCAGAATTCATTCCAATCTCTAAAGTTCATAGATAATATCCAGAAAACAGAAACAAACACAGAGGCTGTAGCAAGAGCTGGGATTGAGTTAGGCAGAACAGACCCGGATCTTTCTGGTTAGATCCAGACCTATCTGGACAAACTCGTGTGGCATTCTTGTACAAAGGACCCAGAAAAGAATATTGAAACAGGTTTTGGAGAAAAGCAAGGTCTTTTTCTTGGGCAAGTGGATTCAATGTCATGTTAACAAACACAAGTATAAATTTGAACCTGGTTTCTGTAGCATTCTACTCAGAAAACACTTATGTGTACCTGTTTTGTCTCCATGTTTAACCAATTAGCATTTGCCAACATAAAAACAAAATTTAACATGCTAAAGTTCATTCAAAACTCTAACGTTATTGATAATATACAGAAAACACTAACAAACACTCAGGCTGTTTTAAAAGCTGATATTGATTTAGCCACAATAGAACCGTATATTTCTGGTAAGATCCAGACCTATCTGGACAAACTCATGTGGAAATCTTGTGCAAAGGAGCCAGAAAAGCAGAACCAAAGTGGTTTTGTTGAAAAGTAAAGTCGTTTTTGTGGGCAAGTGGATTCAATGTCATGTTTACAAACACAAATATCATTTTGAACCTGGATTCTGTAGCATTCTACTCAGAAATCACTTATGTGTACCTGTTGTGCTCCATGTGGAATGAATTAGTGTTTCCAACAAAAAACACAATGTTACATGCTAAAATTCATTCAAAACTCCAAAGTTCATTGTAAATATCCAGAAAACAGAAACAAACACAGAGGCTGTGGCAAGAGCTGGGATTGAGTTAGGCAGAACCGAAACGGGTATTTCTGGTTAGATCCAGACCTATCGGGACAAACTCGTGTGGAATTCTTGTGCAAAGGACACAGAAAATCGGAATCAATCTTGTAAGGAGAAAAGCAAAGTCTTTTTCTTGGGCAAGTGGATTCAATGTCATGTTTACAAACACAAATATCATTTTTAACCTGGTTTCTGTAGTATTCTATTCAGAAATCTCTTATGTACACCCGTTGTGTCTCCATGTGAATCCAGTAGCGTTTCCAACAGAAAAACAAAATGTAACATGCTAACATTCATTCAAAAATCTAAAGTTCATAGAAAATATCCAGAAAACACTAACAAACACACAAGCTATTTTAAAGCTGATATTCATTTACCCACAACAGAACAGGATATTTCTGGTTAGATCCAGAGCTATCTGGCCAAACTGGTGAGGAATTCATGTGCAAAGGACCCAGAAAAGCAGAGTCAAAGTGGTTTTGTTGCAAAGCAAAGTCTTTTTCATGGTAAGTGGATTCAATGTCATGTTTACAAACTCAAATGTCATTTTGAACCTGGTTTCTGTAGTATTGTACCCAGAAATCTCTTATGTGTACCTGTTGTGCTCCATGTGGAATGAATTAGTGTTTCCAACAAAAAAACACAATGTTACATGCTAAAATTCATTCAAAACTCCAAAGTTCATTGTAAATATCCAGAAAACAGAAACAAACACAGAGGCTGTGGCAAGAGCTGGGATTGAGTTAGGCAGAACCGAAACAGGTATTTCTGGTTAGATCCAGACCTATCGGGACAAACTCGTGTGGAATTCTTGTGCAAAGGACACAGAAAATCGGAATCAATCTTGTAAGGAGAAAAGCAAAGTCTTTTTCTTGGGCAAGTGGATTCAATGTCATGTTTACAAACACAAATATCATTTTTAACCTGGTTTCTGTAGTATTCTATTCAGAAATCTCTTATGTACACCCGTTGTGTCTCCATGTGAATCCAGTAGCGTTTCCAACAGAAAAACAAAATGTAACATGCTAAAATTCATTCAAAAATCTAAAGTTCATAGAAAATATCCAGAAAACACTAACAAACACACAAGCTATTTTAAAGCTGATATTCATTTACCCACAACAGAACCGGATATTTCTGGTTAGATCCAGAGCTATCTGTCCAAACTGGTGAGGAATTCATGTGCAAAGGACCCAGAAAAGCAGAGTCAAAGTAGTTTTGTTGCAAAGCAAAGTCTTTTTCATGGTAAGTGGATTCAATGTCATGTTTACAAACTCAAATGTCATTTTGAACCTGGTTTCTGTAGTATTGTACCCAGAAATCTCTTATGTGTACCTGTTTTGTCTCCATGTGGAACGTATTAGCTTTTCCAACAAAAAACACAATGTTACATGCTAAAATTCATTCAAAACTCTAAACTTAATAGAAAATATCCACAAAATAGAAAGAAACACAGAAGCTGTAGCAAGAGCTGGGATTGAGTTAGCAGAATAGACCCGGATCTTTCTGGTTAGATCCAGACATATCTGGACAAACTCATGTGGAATTCATGTGCAAAGCGCCCAGAAAAGCAAAGTCCAACTGGTTTTGAAAAAAATCAAGGTCTTTCTCTTGGGCAAGTGGATTCAATGTCATGTTTACAGTCGCAAATATCAGTTTTAACCTGGTTTCTGTAGCATTCTACTCTGAAAACACTTATGTGTACCTGTTGTGTCTCCATGTGGAACCAAATAGTGTTTCCAAAAAAAAAAACAAAGTGTTACATGCTAAAATTGATTCAAAACTCTGAAGTTCATAGAAAATATACAAAATCACTAACACACAGGCAGTTTTCAAAGCTGATATTCGTTTAGGCACACCAGAACCGGATATTTCTGGTTTGATCCACACCTATCTGGACAAAGTCATGTGGGATTGAGTTAGGCAGAACAGAACCGGAAATTTCTTCAAGTTCCAGACGTTCTGGACATAATGCTGTGGAAATCTTGTGCAAAGGACCAAGAAAAGAATATTGGAAATGGTTTTGGAGAAAAGCAAAGTCTTTTTCTTGGGCAAGTGGATTCAATGTCATGTTAGCAAACACAAATATCATTTTGAACCTGGTTTCTGTACATTCTACTCAGAAAACTCGAATGTGTAACTGTTGTTTCTCCCTTTGAATCCAATTAGTGATTGGCAACAGAAAACAAAATGTTACATGTCAGATTTCATTCCAATCTCTAAAGTTCATAGTTAATATCCAGAAAAGACTAACAAACACACAGGCTGTTTTAAAAGATGATATTCATTTAGGCACACCAGAACCGGATATTTCTGGTTTGATCCAGACCTATCTGGACAAACTCGTGTGGCATTCTTATGCAAAGGACCCAGAAAAGCACAGTCAAACTGGTTATGCAGAAATGGAAAGTCTTTTACATGGGGAAGTGGATTCAATGTCATGTTTACAAACTCAAATATCATTTTTAACCTTGTTTGTGTAGCATTCTACTCAGACAACTCACATGCGTACCTGTTGTGTCTCCACGTGAATACAAGTAGTGTTTGCCAACAGGAAAACAAAATGTTACATGTCAGAATTCATTCCAAACTCTAAAGTTCATAGTTAATATCCAGAAAAGACTAACAAACACACAGGTTGTTTTCAAAGCTGATATTCATTTATCCACAACAGAACTGGCTATTTCTGGATTGATCCAGACCTAACTGGACAAACTCATGTGGAATTCGTGTCCAAAGGACCCAAAAAAGCAGAGGCAAACTGGTTTTGGAGAAAAGCAACGTCTTTTTCTTGGGCAAGTGGATTCAATGTCATGTTAGCAAGCACAAATATCATTTTTAACTTTGTTTCTGTAGTATTCTACTATGACAACTCACATGTGTATCTTTTGTGTCTCCACATTGAAACAAATTGTGTTTGCCAAAAAAAAAAATGTTACGTGCTAAATTCCTTCCAAACTCTAAAGATCAAAGAGAACATCCAGAAAACCAAGAAACACACAGGCTGTTTTAAAAGCTGATATTCATTTAGCCACAGCAGAACCGGATATTTCTGGTTTGATCCAGAACAAACTGGATAAACCTGTGTGGAATTCGTGTGCAAAGGACCCAGATAATCAGAGTCAAACTGGTTTTGGAGAAAAGCAAAGTCTTTTTCTTGGGCAAGTGGATTCAATGTCATGTTATCAAACACAAATATCATTTTTAATCTGGTTTCTGTAGCATTCTACTCAGAAAACACAAATGTGTACCTGTTGTGTCTCCATGTGGAAGCAATTAGTGTGTGCCAACAAAAAAACAAAGTGTTATATGCCAGAATTCATTCCACACTCTAAAGTAAATTGATAATATCCAGAAAACAGAAACAAACACAGAGGCTGTAGCAAGAGCTGGGATTGAGTTAGGCAGAAAGTAATGGGTATTTCTGGTTAGATCCAGAACTATCTGGACAAACTAGTGTGGAATTCGTGTGCAAATGACACAGAAAACACAGTCAAACAGGTTGTGGAGAAAAGCAAAGTCTTTTTCATGGGCAAGTGTATTCAATGTCATGTTAGCAAACACAAATTGCATTTTTAACCTGGTTTCTGTAGCATTCTACTCAGAAAACTCTTATGTGTGCCTGTTGTTTCTCCATGTGGAACCAATTAGAGTTTGGCAACAAAAATACAAAGTGTTACATGTCAGAATTCATTCCAAACTCTGAAGTTCAAAGATAATATACAGAAAACAGAAACAAACACAGAGGCTGTAGCATGAGAAGGGATTGAGTTAGACCGAACATAACAGGAAATTTCTGGTGAGATCCAGACCTATCTGGACAAACTAGTGTGGAATTCTTGTACAAACGACCCAGGAAAGCAGAGTCAACCTGGTTTTGGAGAAAAGCAAGGTATTTTTCTTGGGCAAGTGGATACAATGTCAAGTTTACAAACACAAATAACATTTTTAACCAGGTTTCTATAGCATTCTACTCAGAAAAACTCTAATGTGTACCTGTTGTGTCTCCCTGTGGAACCTATTAGCTTTGCCAACATAAACACAAAATGTCACTTGCTAAAATTCATTCAAAACTCTAACGTTCATAGATAATATCCAGAATTCACTAACAAACACATATGCTGTTTTAAAATCAGTTATACATTTACCCACAGAGAACCGGATATTTCTGCTTAGATCCAGAAATATCTGGACAAACTCGTGTGGCATTCATGTGCAAAGTACCCAGAAAAACAGAGTCAAACTGGTTTTGGAGAAAAGCAAAGTCGTTTTCTTGGGCAAGTGGATTCAATGTCATGTTAGCAAACACAAATATTGTTTTTAATCTGGTTTCTGCAGGTTTTTACTCAGAAAACACGAATGTGTACCTGTTGTGTCTCCATGTGAAACCAATTAGCATTTGCCAACAGGAAAACAAAATGTTACATGCTACAATGCATTCACAACTCTAAAGTTCACAGATACCTCAACAAAACACAAGCAATCACAGAAACTGTAGCAAGAGCTGGGATTGAGTTAGCCACCACTGAACCGGATATTTCTGGTTTCATCCAGCCTTATCCGGACAAACTGGTGTGGAATTGGTGTGCAAAGCACCCAGAAAAGCAGAGTCAACCTGGTTTTGGAGAAAAGCAAAGTCTTTTTCTTGGGCAAGTGGATTCAATGTCATGTTTACAAACACAAATATCATTTGTAACCTGGTTTCTGCAGGTTTTTACTCAGAAAACACGAACGTGTACCTGTTGTGTCTTCATGTGAAACCAATTAGCATTTGCCAACAGAAAAACAAAATGTTACATGCTAGAATGCGTTCACAACTCAAAAATGCACAGATACTATCGAGAAAACACAAGCAAGCACAGAAGCTGTAGCAAGCGCTGGGATTGAGTTAGCCAAAACAGAACCGGATATTTCGGGTTTCATCCAGCCCTATCTGGACAAACTGGTGTGGAATTGGTGTGCAAAGCACCCAGAAAAGCAGAGTCAACCTGGTTTTGGAGAAAAGCAAAGTCTTTTTCTTGGGCAGGTGGATTCAATGTCATGTTATCAAACACAAATATCATTTTTAATCTGGTTTCTGTAGCATTCTACTCAGAAAACACAAATGTGTACCTGTTGTGTCTCCATGTGGAAGCAATTAGTGTGTGCCAACAAAAAAACAAAGTGTTATATGCCAGAATTCATTCCACACTCTAAAGTAAATTGATAATATCCAGAAAACAGAAACAAACACAGAGGCTGTAGAAATAGCTGTGATTGAGATAGGCAGAATAGAACTGGAAATTTCTGGTTAGATCCAGTCCTATCTGCACAAACCGTGTTGAATTCATGAGCAAAGGACCCAGAAAAGCAGAATCAAACTGGTTTTCGAGAAAAGCAAAGTCTTTTTCCTTGGCAAGTGTATTCAATGTCATGTTTACCAACACAAATACCATTTTTCAACTGGTTTCTATAGCATTCTACTCACAATTCTCAAAGGTGTACCTGTTTTTTCTCCATGTGGAACCAGTTAGCATTTCCAACAAATAAACACAATGTTACATTCCAGAATTCATTCCAAACTCTAAAGTTCATAGTTAATATCCAGAAAACACTAACAAACTCACAGGCTGTTTTAAAAGCTGATATTTTTTAGCCACAACAGAACTAGATGTTTCTGGTTTCATCCAGACTTATCTGGACAAACTCATGTTGAATTCGTGTGGAAAGGACCCAGAAAAGCAAAATCAAACTGGTTTTGGAAAAAAGAAAAGTCTTTTTTGTGGGCAAGTGGATTCAATGTCATGTTAACAAACACAAGTATAATTTTAAACCTGGTTTCTGTAGCATTCTACTCAGAAAACTCGAATGTATACCTGTTGTGTCTCCATGTGGAACCAATTAGCGTTTGCCTGCAAAAAAACAAAATGTAACATTATAAAATTCATTCAAAACTCTGAAGTTCATAGAAAATATCCAGAACACAGAAACAAACACAGAGGCTGTAGCAAGACCTGGGATTGAGTTAGGCAGAAAGTAATGGGTATTTCTGGTTAGATCCAGAACTATCTGGACAAACTAGTGTGGAATTCGTGTGCAAAGGACACAGAAAACACAGTCAAACAGGTTGTGGAGAATAGCAAAGTCTTTTTCATGGGCAATTGTATTCAATGTCATGTTAGCAAACACAAATTGCATTTTTAACCTGGTTTCTGTAGCATTCTACTCAGAAAACTCTTATGTGTGCCTGTTGTTTCTCCATGTGGAACCAATTAGAGTTTGGCAACAAAAATACAAAGTGTTACATGTCAGAATTCATTCCAAACTCTGAAGTTCATAGATAATATCCAGAAAACAGAAACAAACACAGAGGCTGTAGCTTGAGAAGGGATTGAGTTAGACCAAACATAACAGGAAATTTCTGGTGAGATCCAGACCTATCTGGACAAACTAGTGTGGAATTCTTGTACAAACGACCCAGGAAAGCAGAGTCAACCTGGTTTTGGAGAAAAGCAAGGTATTTTTCTTGGGCAAGTGGATACAATGTCATGTTTACAAACACAAATAACATTTTTATCCAGGTTTCTATAGCGTTCTACTCAGATAACTCGAATGTGTACCTGTTGTGTCTCCCTGTGGAACCTATTAGCTTTGCCAACATAAACACAAAATGTCACTTGCTAAAATTCATTCAAAACTCTAACGTTCATAGATAATATCCAGAATTCACTAACAAACACATATGCTGTTTTAAAATCAGTTATACATTTACCCACAGAGAACCGGATATTTCTGCTTAGATCCAGATATATCTGGACAAACTCGTGTGGCATTCATGTGCAAAGGACCCAGAAAAACAGAGTCAAACTGGTTTTGGAGAAAAGCAAAGTCGTTTTCTTGGGCAAGTGGATTCAATGTCATGTTAGCAAACACAAATATTGTTTTTAATCTGGTTTCTGCAGGTTTTTACACAGAAAACACGAATGTGTGCCTGTTGTGTCTCCATGTGAAACCAATTAGCATTTGCCAACAGGAAAACAAAATGTTACATGCTACAATGCATTCACAACTCTAAAGTTCACAGATACCATCAACAAAACACAAGCAATTACAGAAACTGTAGCAAGAGCTGGGATTGAGTTAGCCACCACTGAACCGGATATTTCTGGTTTCATCCAGCCCTATCCAGACAAACTGGTGTGGAATTGGTGTGCAAAGCACCCAGAAAAACAGAATCAACCTGGTTTTGGAGAAAAGCAAAGTCGTTTACTTGTGCAAGTGGATTCAATGTCATGTTTACAAACACAAATATCGTTTTTAAACTGGTTTCTGCAGCTTTTTACTCAGAAAACAAGAATGTGTACCTGTATTGTCTCCATGTGAAACCAATTAGCGTTTGCCAACAGAAAAACAAAATGTTACATGCTGCAATGCATTCAGAATTCTAAAGTCCATAGATACCATCGAGAGAACAGAAGCAAACACAGAAGCTGTAGCAAGAGCTGGGATTGAGTTAGCCACCACAGAACCGGATATTTATGGTTTCATCCAGCCCTATCCGGACAAACTGGTGTGGAATTGGTGTGCAAAGCACGCTGAAAAGCAGAGTCAACCTGGTTTTGGAGAAAAGCAAAGTCTTTTTCTTGGGCAAGTGGATTCAATGTCATGTTTACAAACACAAATATCATTTGTAACCTGGTTTCTGCAGCTTTTTACTCAGAAAACACGAACGTGTACCTGTTGTGTCTTCATGTGAAACCAATTAGCATTTGCCAACAGAAAAACAAAATGTTACATGCTAGAATGCGTTCACAACTCAAAAATGCACTGATACTATCAAGAAAACACAAGCAAGCACAGAAGCTGTAGCAAGCGCTGTGATTGAGTTAGCCAAAACAGAACCGGATATTTCGGGTTTCATCCAGCCCTATCTGGACAAACTGGTGTGGAATTGATGTGCAAAGCGCCCAGAAAAGCAGAGTCAACCTGGTTTTGGAGAAAAGCAAAGTCTTTTTCTTGGGCAGGTGGATTCAATGTCATGTTATCAAACACAAATATCATTTTTAATCTGGTTTCTGTAGCATTCTACTCAGAAAACACAAATGTGTACCTGTTGTATCTCCATGTGGAAGCAATTAGTGTGTGCCAACAAAAAAACAAAGTGTTATATGCCAGAATTCATTCCACACTCTAAAGTAAATTGATAATATCCAGAAAACAGAAACAAACACAGAGGCTGTAGCAATAGCTGTGATTGAGATAGGCAGAACAGAACTGGAAATTTCTGGTTAGATCCAGTCCTATCTGCACAAACTCGTGTTGAATTCATGAGCAAAGAACCCAGAAAAGCAGAATCAAACTGGTTTTCGAGAAAAGCAAAGTCTTTTTCCTTGGCAAGTGTATTCAATGTCATGTTTACCAACACAAATACCATTTTTCAACTGGTTTCTATAGCATTCTACTCACAATTCTCAAAGGTGTACCTGTTTTTTCTCCATGTGGAACCAGTTAGCATTTCCAACAAATAAACACAATGTTACATTCCAGAATTCATTCCAAACTCTAAAGTTCATAGTTAATATCCAGAAAACACTAACAAACTCACAGGCTGTTTTAAAAGCTGATATTTTTTAGCCAAAACAGAACCGGATATTTCTGGTTTCATCCAGACTTATCTGGACAAACTGGTGTGGAATTGGTGTGCAAATCACCCACAAATGCCGAGTCAACCTGGTTTTGGAGAAAAGCAAAGTCTTTTTCTTGGGCAAGTGGATTCAATGTCATGTTTACAAACGCAAATATCATTTTTTACCTGGTTTCAGCAGCTTTTTACTCAGAAAACAAGAATGTGTACCTGTTGAGTCTTCATGTGAAACCAATTAGCGTTTGCCAACAGAAAAACAAAATGTTACATGCTACAATGCATTCAGAACTCTAAAGTCCACAGATACTATCGAGAAAACACAAGCAAACACAGAAGCTGTAGCAACAGCTGGGATTGAGTTAGCCACCACAGAACCGGGTATTTATGGTTTCAGCCAGCGCTATCCTTCAAACTGTTGTGGAATTGGTGTGCAAAGCACCCAGAAATGCAGAGTCAACCTGGTTTTGGAGAAAAGCAAAGTCTTTTTCTTAGGCAAGTGGATTTAATGTCATGTTTACAAACACAAATATCATTTGTAACCTGGTTTCTGCAGCTTTTTACTCAGAAAACATGAATGTGTGCATGTTGTGTCTTCATGGGAAACCAGTTAGCCTTTGCCAACAGAAAAACAAAATGTTACATGCTACAATGCATTCAGAATGAAAAAGTCCACAGATACTATCAAGAAAACACAAGCAAACACAGAAGCTGTAGCAAGAGTTGGGATTGAGTTAGCCACCACTGAACCGGAAATTTCTGGTTTCATCCAGCCCTATCCAGCCAAACTGGTGTGGAATTGGTGTGCAAAGAACCCAGAAAAGCAGAGTCAACCTGGTTTTGGAGAAAAGCAAAATATTTTTCTTGGGCAAGTGGATTCAATGTCATGTTTACAAACACAAATAACATTTTTAACCAGGTTTCTATAGCATTCTACTCAGAAAGCTCGAATGTGTACCTGTTGTGTCTCCCTGTGGAACCTATTAGCTTTGCCAACATAAACACAAAATGTTACTTGCTAAAATTCATTCAAAACTCTAACGTTCATAGATAATATCCAGAATTCACTAACAAACACATATGCTGTTTTAAAATCAGTTATACATTTACCCACAGAGAACCGGATATTTCTGGTTAGATCCAGATATATCTGGACAAACTCGTGTGGCATTCATGTGCAAAGGACCCAGAAAAACAGAGTCAAACTGGTTTTGGAGAAAAGCAAAGTCGTTTTCTTGGGCAAGTGGATTCAATGTCATGTTAGCAAACACAAATATTGTTTTTAATCTGGTTTCTGCAGCTTTTTACTCAGAAAACAAGAATGTGTACCTGTTGAGTCTTCATGTGAAACCAATTAGCGTTTGCCAACAGAAAAACAAAATGTTACATGCTACAATGCATTCACAAATTTAAAGTCCACAGATACTATCGAGAAAACACAAGCAAACACAGAAGCTGTAGCAAGAGCTGGGATTGAGTTAGCCACCACAGAACCGGGTATTTATGGTTTCAGCCAGCGCTATCCTTCAAACTGTTGTGGAATTGGTGTGCAAAGCACCCAGAAATGCAGAGTCAACCTGGTTTTGGAGAAAAGCAAAGTCTTTTTCTTAGGCAAGTGGATTTAATGTCATGTTTACAAACACAAATATCATTTGTAACCTGGTTTCTGCAGCTTTTTACTCAGAAAACATGAATGTGTGCATGTTGTGTCTTCATGGGAAACCAGTTAGCCTTTGCCAACAGAAAAACAAAATGTTACATGCTACAATGCATTCAGAATGAAAAAGTCCACAGATACTATCAAGAAAACACAAGCAAACACAGAAGCTGTAGCAAGAGTTGGGATTGAGTTAGCCACCACTGAACCGGAAATTTCTGGTTTCATCCAGCCCTATCCAGCCAAACTGGTGTGGAATTGGTGTGCAAAGAACCCAGAAAAGCAGAGTCAACAACCTGGTTTTGGAGAAAAGCAAAATATTTTTCTTGGGCAAGTGGATTCAATGTCATGTTTACAAACACAAATAACATTTTTAACCAGGTTTCTATAGCATTCTACTCAGAAAGCTCGAATGTGTACCTGTTGTGTCTCCCTGTGGAACCTATTAGCTTTGCCAACATAAACACAAAATGTTACTTGCTAAAATTCATTCAAAACTCTAACGTTCATAGATAATATCCAGAATTCACTAACAAACACATATGCTGTTTTAAAATCAGTTATACATTTACCCACAGAGAAGCGGATATTTCTGGTTAGATCCAGATATATCTGGACAAACTCGTGTGGCATTCATGTGCAAAGGACCCAGAAAAACAGAGTCAAACTGGTTTTGGAGAAAAGCAAAGTCGTTTTCTTGGGCAAGTGGATTCAATGTCATGTTAGCAAACACAAATATTGTTTTTAATCTGGTTTCTGCAGGTTTTTACTCAGAAAACACGAATGTGTACCTGTTGTGTCTCCATGTGAAACCAATTAGCATTTGCCAACAGGAAAACAAAATGTTACATGCTACAATGCATTCACAACTCTAAAGTTCACAGATACCATCAACAAAACACAAGCAATCACAGAAACTGTAGCAAGAGCTGGGATTGAGTTAGCCACCACTGAACCGGATATTTCTGGTTTCATCCAGCCTTATCCGGACAAACTGGTGTGGAATTGGTGTGCAAAGCACCCAGAAAAACAGAGTCAACCTGGTTTTGGATAAAAGCAAAATCTTTTTCTTTGGCATGAGGTTTCAATGTCATGTTTACAAACACAAATATCATTTGTAACCTGGTTTCTGCATATTTTTATTCAGAAAATAAGGAACGTGTACTTGTTGTGTCTCCATGTGAAACCAATTGGTGTTTGCCAAAAGAAAAACAAAATGTCACATGCTAAAATGCATTCAGAATTCTAAAGTCCAAAGATACAATCGAGAGAACAGAAGCAAACACAGAAGCTGTTGCAAGAGCTGGGATGGAGTTAGGCACCACAGAACCGGATATTTCTGGTTTCATCCAGCCCTATCCGGACAAAGTGTTGGGGGGTTGGTGTGCAAAGCATTTAGAAAAGCAGAGTCAACCTCATTTTGCAGAAAAGCAAAATCTTTTTCTTGGGCAAGTGGATTCAATGTCATGTTTACAAACACAAATATCATTTTTAACCTGGTTTATGCAGCTTTTTACTCAGAAAACACGAATGTGTACCTGTTGTGTCTTCATGTGAAACTAATTAGCGTTTGCCAACAGAAAAACAAAATGTTACATGCTACAATGCATTCAGAATTCTAAAGTCCACAGATACTATCGAGAGAACAGAAGCAAACACAGAAGCTGTTGCAAGAGCTGGGATGGTGTTAGGCACCACAGAACCGGATATTTCTGGTTTCATCCAGCCCTATCCGGACAAACTGGTGTGGAATTGGTGTGCCACGCACCCTGAAAAGCAGAGTGAACCTTGTTTTGGAGAAAAGCAAAGTCTTTTTCTTGGGCAAGTGGATTCAATGTCATGTTTACAAACACAAATATCATTTGTAACCGGTTTTTGCAGCTTTTTACTCAGAAAACACGAAAGTGTACCTGTGGTGCCTCAGTGAGAAACCAAGTAGCGTTTGCCAACAGAAAAACAAAATCCTACATGCTACAATGCATACACAACTCTAAAGTCCATAGGTACTATCGAGAAAACACAAGCAAACACAGAATCTGTAGCAACAGCTGGGATTGAGTTAGCCACAACAGAACCGGATATTTCTGGTTTCATCCAGCCCTATCCGGACAAACTGGTGTGGAATTGGTGTGCAAAGAACCCAGAAAAGCAGAGTCAACCTGGTTTTGGAGAAAAGCAAAGTCTTTTTCTTGGGCAAGTGGATTCAATGTCATGTTTACAAACGCAAATAGCATTTGTAACCTGGTTTCTGCAGCTTTTTACTCAGAAAACACGAATGTGTACCTGTTGTGTCTTCATGTGAAACCAATTAGCGTTTGCCAACAGAAAAACAAAATATTACATGCTACAATGCATTCACAACTCTCAAATGCAGAGATACTATCGAGAAAACACAAGCAAACACAGAAGCTGTAGCAAGAGGTGGGATTGAGTTAGCCAAAACAGAACCGGATATTTTTGGTTTCATCCAGACCTATCTGGAGAAACTGGTGTGGAATTGGTGTGCAAATCACCCAGAAATATCGAGTCAACCTGTTTTTGGAGAAAAGCAAAGTCGTTTTCTTGGGCAAGTGGATTCAATGTCATGTTAGCAAACACAAATATTGTTTTTTACCTGGTTTCAGCAGCTTTTTACTCAGAAAACACGAATGTGTACCTGTTGTGTCTGCATGTGAAACCAATTAGTGTTTGGCAACAGAAAACAAAATGTTACATGCTACAATGCATTCAGAACTCTAAAGTCCACAGATACTATCGAGAAAACACAAGCAAACACAGAAGCTGTAGCAAGAGCTGGGATTGAGTTAGCCACCACAGAATCGGGTATTTCTGGTTTCATGCAGCCCTATCCGGACAAACTGCTGTGGAGTTGGTGTGCAAAGCACCCAGAAAAGCAGAATCAACCTGGTTTTGGAGAAAAGCAAAGTCTTTTTCTTAGGCAACTGGATTCAATGTCATGTTTACAAACACAAATATCATTTGTAACCTGGTTTCTGCAGCTTTTTACTCAGAAAACATGAATGTGTGCATGTTGTGTCTTCATAGGAAACCAGTTAGCCTTTGCCAACTGAAAAACAAAATGTTACATGCTGCAATGCATTCAGAATTAAAAAGTCCACAGATACTATGAAGAAAACACAAGCAAACACAGAAGCTGTAGCAAGAGTTGGGATTGAGTTAGCCACCACAGAATCGGATATTTCTGGTTTCATCCAGCCCTATCCAGACAAACTGGTGTGGAATTGGTGTGCAAAGAACCCAGAAAAGCAGAGTCAACCTGGTTTTGGAGAAAAGCAAAATATTTTTCTTGGGCAAGTGGATTCAATGTCATGTTTACAAACACAAATAACATTTTTAACCAGGTTTCTATAGCATTCTACTCAGAAAACTCGAATGTGTACCTGTTGTGTCTCCCTGTGGAACCTATTAGCTTTGCCAACATAAACACAAAATGTTACTTGCTAAAATTCATTCAAAACTCTAACGTTCATAGATAATATCCAGAATTCACTAACAAACACATATGCTGTTTTAAAATCAGTTATACATTTACCCACAGAGAACCGGATATTTCTGCTTAGATCCAGATATATCTGGACAAACTCGTGTGGCATTCATGTGCAAAGGACCCAGAAAAACAGAGTCAAACTGGTTTTGGAGAAAAGCAAAGTCGTTTTCTTGGGCAAGTGGATTCAATGTCATGTTAGCAAACACAAATATTGTTTTTAATCTGGTTTCTGCAGGTTTTTACTCAGAAAACACGAATGTGTACCTGTTGTGTCTCCATGTGAAACCAATTAGCATTTGCCAACAGGAAAACAAAATGTTACATGCTACCATGCATTCACAACTCTAAAGTTCACAGATACCATCAACAAAACACAAGCAATCACAGAAACTGTAGCAAGAGCTGGGATTGAGTTAGCCACCACTGAACCGGATATTTCTGGTTTCATCCAGCCCTATCCAGACAAAGTGAAGTGAGTTGGTGTGCAAAGCACCCAGAAAAGCAGAGTCAACCTGGTTTTGGAGAAAAGCAAAATCTTTTTCTTTGGCATGAGGTTTCAATGTCATGTTTACAAACACAAATATCATATTTAACTTGGTATCTGCATATTTTTATTCAGAAAATAAGGAACGTGTACTTGTTGTGTCTCCATGTGAAACCAATTGGCGTTTGCCAAAAGAAAAACAAAATGTTACATGCTAAAATGCATTCAGAATTCTAAAGTCCACAGATACTATCGAGAGAACAGAAGCAAACACAGAAGCTGTTGCAAGAGCTGGGATGGAGTTAGGCACCACAGAACCGGATATTTCTGGTTTCATCCAGCCCTATCCGGACAAAGTGTTTGGGGGTTGGTGTGCAAAGCATTTAGAAAAGCAGAGTCAACCTGATTTTGGAGAAAAGCAAAATCATTTTCTTGGGCAAGTGGATTCAATGTCATGTTTACAAACACAAATATCATTTTTAAGCTGGTTTATGCAGCTTTTTACTCAGAAAACACGAATGTGTACCTGTTGTGTCTTCATGTGAAACTAATTAGCGTTTGCCAAAAGAAAAACAAAATGTTACATGCTACAATGCATTCAGAATTCTAAAGTCCACAGATACTATCGAGAGAACAGAAGCAAACACAGAAGCTGTTGCAAGAGCTGGGATGGAGTTAGGCACCACAGAACCGGATATATCTGGTTTCATCCAGCCCTATCGGACAAACTGGTGTGGAATTGGTGTGCAAAGCACCCTGAAAAGCAGAGTGAACCTTGTTTTGGAGAAAAGCAAAGTCTTTTTCTTGGGCAAGTGGATTCAATGTCATGTTTACAAACACAAATATCATTTTTAACCTGGTTTTTGCAGCTTTTTACTCAGAAAACACGAAAGTGTACCTGTGGTGTCTCAATGAGAAACCAAGTAGCGTTTGCCAACAGAAAAATAAAATCCTACATGCTACAATGCATACACAACTCTAAAGTCCATAGGTACTATCGAGAAAACACAAGCAAACACAGAATCTGTAGCAACAGCTGGGATTGAGTTAGCCTCAACAGAACCGGATATTTCTGGTTTCACCCAGCCTTATCCGGACAAACTGGTGTGGAATTGGTGTGCAAAGAACCCAGAAAAGCAGAGTCAACCTGGTTTTGGAGAAAAGCAAAGTCTTTTTCTTGGGCAAGTAGATGCAATGTCATGTTTACAAACGCAAATAGCATTTGTAACCTGGTTTCTGCAGCTTTTTACTCAGAAAACAAGAATGTGTACCTGTTGTGTCTTCATGTGAAACCAATTAGCGTTTGCCAACAGAAAAACAAAATGTTACATGCTACAATGCATTCACAACTCTAAAGTTCACAGATACCATCAACAAAACACAAGCACACACAGAAGCTGTAGCAAGAGGTGGGATTGAGTTCGCCACCACAGAACCGGATATTTCTGGTTTCATCCAGACCTATCTGGAGAAACTGGTGTGGAATTGGTGTGCAAATCACCCACAAATGCCGAGTCAACCTGGTTTTGGAGAAAAGCAAAGTCTTTTTCTTGGGCAAGTGGATTCAATGTCATGTTTACAAACGCAAATATCATTTTTTACCTGGTTTCAGCAGCTTTTTACTCAGAAAACAAGAATGTGTACCTGTTGAGTCTTCATGTGAAACCAATTAGCGCTTGCCAACAGAAAAACAAAATGTTACATGCTACAATGCATTCAGAACTCTAAAGTCCACAGATACTATCGAGAAAACACAAGCAAACACAGAAGCTGTAGCAAGAGCTGGGATTGAGTTAGCCATCACAGAACCGGGTATTTATGGTTTCAGCCAGCGCTATCCTTACAAACTGTTGTGGAATTGGTGTGCAAAGCACCCAGAAAAGCAGAATCAACCTGGTTTTGGAGAAAAGCAAAGTCTTTTTCTTAGGCAAGTGGATTCAATGTCATGTTTACAAACACAAATATCATTTGTAACCTGGTTTCTGCAGCTTTTTACTCAGAAAACATGAATGTGTGCATGTTGTGTCTTCATAGGAAACCAGTTAGCCTTTGCCAACAGAAAAACAAAATGTTACATGCTACAATGCATTCAGAATTAAAAAGTCCACAGATACTATGAAGAAAACACAAGCAAACACAGAAGCTGTAGCAAGAGTTGGGATTGAGTTAGCCACCACTGAACAGGATATTTCTGGTTTCATCCAGCCCTATGCAGACAAACTGGTGTGGAATTGGTGTGCAAAGAACCCAGAAAAGCAGATTCAACCTGGTTTTGGAGAAAAGCAAAATATTTTTCTTGGGCAAGTGGATTCAATGTCATGTTTACAAACACAAATAACATTTTTAACCAGGTTTCTATAGCATTCTACTCAGAAAACTCGAATGTGTACCTGTTGTGTCTCCCTGTGGAACCTATTAGCTTTGCCAACATAAACACAAAATGTTACTTGCTAAAATTCATTCAAAACTCTAACGTTCATAGATAATATCCAGAATTCACTAACAAACACATATGCTGTTTTAAAATCAGTTATACATTTACCCACAGAGAACCGGATATTTCTGCTTAGATCCAGATATATCTGGACAAACTCGTGTGGCATTCATGTGCAAAGGACCCAGAAAAACAGAGTCAAACTGGTTTTGGAGAAAAGCAAAGTCGTTTTCTTGGGCAAGTGGATTCAATGTCATGTTAGCAAACACAAATATTGTTTTTAATCTGGTTTCTGCAGGTTTTTACTCAGAAAACACGAATGTGTACCTGTTGTGTCTCCATGTGAAACCAATTAGCATTTGCCAACAGGAAAACAAAATGTTACATGCTACCATGCATTCACAACTCTAAAGTTCACAGATACCATCAACAAAACACAAGCAATCACAGAAACTGTAGCAAGAGCTGGGATTGAGTTAGCCACCACTGAACCGGATATTTCTGGTTTCATCCAGCCCTATCCAGACAAAGTGAAGTGAGTTGGTGTGCAAAGCACCCAGAAAAGCAGAGTCAACCTGGTTTTGGAGAAAAGCAAAATCTTTTTCTTTGGCAAGTGGTTTCAATGTCATGTTTACAAACACAAATATCATATTTAACTTGGTATCTGCATATTTTTATTCAGAAAATAAGGAACGTGTACTTGTTGTGTCTCCATGTGAAACCAATTGGCGTTTGCCAAAAGAAAAACAAAATGTTACATGCTAAAATGCATTCAGAATTCTAAAGTCCACAGATACTATCGAGAGAACAGAAGCAAACACAGAAGCTGTTGCAAGAGCTGGGATGGAGTTAGGCACCACAGAACCGGATATTTCTGGTTTCATCCAGCCCTATCCGGACAAAGTGTTTGGGGGTTGGTGTGCAAAGCATTTAGAAAAGCAGAGTCAACCTGATTTTGGAGAAAAGCAAAATCATTTTCTTGGGCAAGTGGATTCAATGTCATGTTTACAAACACAAATATCATTTTTAAGCTGGTTTATGCAGCTTTTTACTCAGAAAACACGAATGTGTACCTGTTGTGTCTTCATGTGAAACTAATTAGCGTTTGCCAAAAGAAAAACAAAATGTTACATGCTACAATGCATTCAGAATTCTAAAGTCCACAGATACTATCGAGAGAACAGAAGCAAACACAGAAGCTGTTGCAAGAGCTGGGATGGAGTTAGGCACCACAGAACCGGATATATCTGGTTTCATCCAGCCCTATCGGACAAACTGGTGTGGAATTGGTGTGCAAAGCACCCTGAAAAGCAGAGTGAACCTTGTTTTGGAGAAAAGCAAAGTCTTTTTCTTGGGCAAGTGGATTCAATGTCATGTTTACAAACACAAATATCATTTTTAACCTGGTTTTTGCAGCTTTTTACTCAGAAAACACGAAAGTGTACCTGTGGTGTCTCAATGAGAAACCAAGTAGCGTTTGCCAACAGAAAAATAAAATCCTACATGCTACAATGCATACACAACTCTAAAGTCCATAGGTACTATCGAGAAAACACAAGCAAACACAGAATCTGTAGCAACAGCTGGGATTGAGTTAGCCACAACAGAACCGGATATTTCTGGTTTCACCCAGCCTTATCCGGACAAACTGGTGTGGAATTGGTGTGCAAAGAACCCAGAAAAGCAGAGTCAACCTGGTTTTGGAGAAAAGCAAAGTCTTTTTCTTGGGCAAGTAGATGCAATGTCATGTTTACAAACGCAAATAGCATTTGTAACCTGGTTTCTGCAGCTTTTTACTCAGAAAACAAGAATGTGTACCTGTTGTGTCTTCATGTGAAACCAATTAGCGTTTGCCAACAGAAAAACAAAATGTTACATGCTACAATGCATTCACAACTCTAAAGTTCACAGATACCATCAACAAAACACAAGCACACACAGAAGCTGTAGCAAGAGGTGGGATTGAGTTCGCCACCACAGAACCGGATATTTCTGGTTTCATCCAGACCTATCTGGAGAAACTGGTGTGGAATTGGTGTGCAAATCACCCACAAATGCCGAGTCAACCTGGTTTTGGAGAAAAGCAAAATATTTTTCTTGGGCAAGTGGATTCAATGTCATGTTTACAAACGCAAATATCATTTTTTACCTGGTTTCAGCAGCTTTTTACTCAGAAAACAAGAATGTGTACCTGTTGAGTCTTCATGTGAAACCAATTAGCGCTTGCCAACAGAAAAACAAAATGTTACATGCTACAATGCATTCAGAACTCTAAAGTCCACAGATACTATCGAGAAAACACAAGCAAACACAGAAGCTGTAGCAAGAGCTGGGATTGAGTTAGCCATCACAGAACCGGGTATTTATGGTTTCAGCCAGCGCTATCCTTACAAACTGTTGTGGAATTGGTGTGCAAAGCACCCAGAAAAGCAGAATCAACCTGGTTTTGGAGAAAAGCAAAGTCTTTTTCTTAGGCAAGTGGATTCAATGTCATGTTTACAAACACAAATATCATTTGTAACCTGGTTTCTGCAGCTTTTTACTCAGAAAACATGAATGTGTGCATGTTGTGTCTTCATGGGAAACCAGTTAGCCTTTGCCAACAGAAAAACAAAATGTTACATGCTACAATGCATTCAGAATTAAAAAGTCCACAGATACTATGAAGAAAACACAAGCAAACACAGAAGCTGTAGCAAGAGTTGGGATTGAGTTAGCCACCACTGAACAGGATATTTCTGGTTTCATCCAGCCCTATGCAGACAAACTGGTGTGGAATTGGTGTGCAAAGAACCCAGAAAAGCAGATTCAACCTGGTTTTGGAGAAAAGCAAAATATTTTTCTTGGGCAAGTGGATTCAATGTCATGTTTACAAACACAAATAACATTTTTAACCAGGTTTCTATAGCATTCTACTCAGAAAACTCGAATGTGTACCTGTTGTGTCTCCCTGTGGAACCTATTAGCTTTGCCAACATAAACACAAAATGTTACTTGCTAAAATTCATTCAAAACTCTAACGTTCATAGATAATATCCAGAATTCACTAACAAACACATATGCTGTTTTAAAATCAGTTATACATTTACCCACAGAGAACCGGATATTTCTGCTTAGATCCAGATATATCTAGACAAACTCGTGTGGCATTCATGTGCAAAGGACCCAGAAAAACAGAGTCAAACTGGTTTTGGAGAAAAGCAAAGTCGTTTTCTTGGGCAAGTGGATTCAATGTCATGTTAGCAAACACAAATATTGTTTTTAATCTGGTTTCTGCAGGTTTTTACTCAGAAAACACGAATGTGTACCTGTTGTGTCTCCATGTGAAACCAATTAGCATTTGCCAACAGGAAAACAAAATGTTACATGCTACCATGCATTCACAACTCTAAAGTTCACAGATACCATCAACAAAACACAAGCAATCACAGAAACTGTAGCAAGAGCTGGGATTGAGTTAGCCACCACTGAACCGGATATTTCTGGTTTCATCCAGCCCTATCCAGACAAAGTGAAGTGAGTTGGTGTGCAAAGCACCCAGAAAAGCAGAGTCAACCTGGTTTTGGAGAAAAGCAAAATCTTTTTCTTTGGCAAGTGGTTTCAATGTCATGTTTACAAACACAAATATCATATTTAACTTGGTATCTGCATATTTTTATTCAGAAAATAAGGAACGTGTACTTGTTGTGTCTCCATGTGAAACCAATTGGCGTATGCCAAAAGAAAAACAAAATGTTACATGCTAAAATGCATTCAGAATTCTAAAGTCCACAGATACTATCGAGAGAACAGAAGCAAACACAGAAGCTGTTGCAAGAGCTGGGATGGAGTTAGGCACCACAGAACCGGATATTTCTGGTTTCATCCAGCCCTATCCGGACAAAGTGTTTGGGGGTTGGTGTGCAAAGCATTTAGAAAAGCAGAGTCAACCTGATTTTGGAGAAAAGCAAAATCATTTTCTTGGGCAAGTGGATTCAATGTCATGTTTACAAACACAAATATCATTTTTAAGCTGGTTTATGCAGCTTTTTACTCAGAAAACACGAATGTGTACCTGTTGTGTCTTCATGTGAAACTAATTAGCGTTTGCCAACAGAAAAACAAAATGTTACATGCTACAATGCATTCAGAATTCTAAAGTCCACAGATACTATCGAGAGAACAGAAGCAAACACAGAAGCTGTTGCAAGAGCTGGGATGGAGTTAGGCACCACAGAACCGGATATATCTGGTTTCATCCAGCCCTATCGGACAAACTGGTGTGGAATTGGTGTGCAAAGCACCCTGAAAAGCAGAGTGAACCTTGTTTTGGAGAAAAGCAAAGTCTTTTTCTTGGGCAAGTGGATTCAATGTCATGTTTACAAACACAAATATCATTTTTAACCTGGTTTTTGCAGCTTTTTACTCAGAAAACACGAAAGTGTACCTGTGGTGTCTCAATGAGAAACCAAGTAGCGTTTGCCAACAGAAAAATAAAATCCTACATGCTACAATGCATACACAACTCTAAAGTCCATAGGTACTATCGAGAAAACACAAGCAAACACAGAATCTGTAGCAACAGCTGGGATTGAGTTAGCCACAACAGAACCGGATATTTCTGGTTTCACCCAGCCTTATCCGGACAAACTGGTGTGGAATTGGTGTGCAAAGAACCCAGAAAAGCAGAGTCAACCTGGTTTTGGAGAAAAGAAAAGTCTTTTTCTTGGGCAAGTAGATGCAATGTCATGTTTACAAACGCAAATAGCATTTGTAACCTGGTTTCTGCAGCTTTTTACTCAGAAAACAAGAATGTGTACCTGTTGTGTCTTCATGTGAAACCAATTAGCGTTTGCCAACAGAAAAACAAAATGTTACATGCTACAATGCATTCACAACTCTAAAGTTCACAGATACCATCAACAAAACACAAGCACACACAGAAGCTGTAGCAAGAGGTGGGATTGAGTTCGCCACCACAGAACCGGATATTTCTGGTTTCATCCAGACCTATCTGGAGAAACTGGTGTGGAATTGGTGTGCAAATCACCCACAAATGCCGAGTCAACCTGGTTTTGGAGAAAAGCAAAGTCTTTTTCTTGGGCAAGTGGATTCAATGTCATGTTTACAAACGCAAATATCATTTTTTACCTGGTTTCAGCAGCTTTTTACTCAGAAAACAAGAATGTGTACCTGTTGAGTCTTCATGTGAAACCAATTAGCGCTTGCCAACAGAAAAACAAAATGTTACATGCTACAATGCATTCAGAACTCTAAAGTCCACAGATACTATCGAGAAAACACAAGCAAACACAGAAGCTGTAGCAAGAGCTGGGATTGAGTTAGCCATCACAGAACCGGGTATTTATGGTTTCAGCCAGCGCTATCCTTACAAACTGTTGTGGAATTGGTGTGCAAAGCACCCAGAAAAGCAGAGTCAACCTGGTTTTGGAGAAAAGCAAAGTCTTTTTCTTAGGCAAGTGGATTCAATGTCATGTTTACAAACACAAATATCATTTGTAACCTGGTTTCTGCAGCTTTTTACTCAGAAAACATGAATGTGTGCATGTTGTGTCTTCATGGGAAACCAGTTAGCCTTTGCCAACAGAAAAACAAAATGTTACATGCTACAATGCATTCAGAATTAAAAAGTCCACAGATACTATGAAGAAAACACAAGCAAACACAGAAGCTGTAGCAAGAGTTGGGATTGAGTTAGCCACCACTGAACAGGATATTTCTGGTTTCATCCAGCCCTATGCAGACAAACTGGTGTGGAATTGGTGTGCAAAGAACCCAGAAAAGCAGATTCAACCTGGTTTTGGAGAAAAGCAAAATATTTTTCTTGGGCAAGTGGATTCAATGTCATGTTTACAAACACAAATAACATTTTTAACCAGGTTTCTATAGCATTCTACTCAGAAAACTCGAATGTGTACCTGTTGTGTCTCCCTGTGGAACCTATTAGCTTTGCCAACATAAACACAAAATGTTACTTGCTAAAATTCATTCAAAACTCTAACGTTCATAGATAATATCCAGAATTCACTAACAAACACATATGCTGTTTTAAAATCAGTTATACATTTACCCACAGAGAACCGGATATTTCTGCTTAGATCCAGATATATCTAGACAAACTCGTGTGGCATTCATGTGCAAAGGACCCAGAAAAACAGAGTCAAACTGGTTTTGGAGAAAAGCAAAGTCGTTTTCTTGGGCAAGTGGATTCAATGTCATGTTAGCAAACACAAATATTGTTTTTAATCTGGTTTCTGCAGGTTTTTACTCAGAAAACACGAATGTGTACCTGTTGTGTCTCCATGTGAAACCAATTAGCATTTGCCAACAGGAAAACAAAATGTTACATGCTACCATGCATTCACAACTCTAAAGTTCACAGATACCATCAACAAAACACAAGCAATCACAGAAACTGTAGCAAGAGCTGGGATTGAGTTAGCCACCACTGAACCGGATATTTCTGGTTTCATCCAGCCCTATCCAGACAAAGTGAAGTGAGTTGGTGTGCAAAGCACCCAGAAAAGCAGAGTCAACCTGGTTTTGGAGAAAAGCAAAATCTTTTTCTTTGGCAAGTGGTTTCAATGTCATGTTTACAAACACAAATATCATATTTAACTTGGTATCTGCATATTTTTATTCAGAAAATAAGGAACGTGTACTTGTTGTGTCTCCATGTGAAACCAATTGGCGTATGCCAAAAGAAAAACAAAATGTTACATGCTAAAATGCATTCAGAATTCTAAAGTCCACAGATACTATCGAGAGAACAGAAGCAAACACAGAAGCTGTTGCAAGAGCTGGGATGGAGTTAGGCACCACAGAACCGGATATTTCTGGTTTCATCCAGCCCTATCCGGACAAAGTGTTTGGGGGTTGGTGTGCAAAGCATTTAGAAAAGCAGAGTCAACCTGATTTTGGAGAAAAGCAAAATCATTTTCTTGGGCAAGTGGATTCAATGTCATGTTTACAAACACAAATATCATTTTTAAGCTGGTTTCTGCAGCTTTTTACTCAGAAAACACGAATGTGTACCTGTTGTGTCTTCATGTGAAACTAATTAGCGTTTGCCAACAGAAAAACAAAATGTTACATGCTACAATGCATTCAGAATTCTAAAGTCCACAGATACTATCGAGAGAACAGAAGCAAACACAGAAGCTGTTGCAAGAGCTGGGATGGTGTTAGGCACCACAGAACCGGATATTTCTGGTTTCATCCAGCCCTATCCGGACAAACTGGTGTGGAATTGGTGTGCAAAGCACGCTGAAAAGCAGAGTGAACCTTGTTTTGGAGAAAAGCAAAGTCTTTTTCTTGGGCAAGTGGATTCAATGTCATGTTTACAAACACAAATATCATTTGTAACCGGTTTTTGCAGCTTTTTACTCAGAAAACACGAAAGTGTACCTGTGGTGTCTCAATGAGAAACCAAGTAGCATTTGCCAACAGAAAAACAAAATCCTACATGCTACAATGCATACACAACTCTAAAGTCCATAGGTACTATCGAGAAAACACAAGCAAACACAGAATCTGTAGCAACAGCTGGGATTGAGTTAGCCACAACAGAACCGGATATTTCTGGTTTCATCCAGCCCTATCCGGACAAACTGGTGTGGAATTGGTGTGCAAAGAACCCAGAAAAGCAGAGTAAACCTAGTTTTGGAGAAAAGCAAAGTCTTTTTCTTGGGCAAGTAGATGCAATGTCATGTTTACAAACGCAAATAGCATTTGTAACCTGGTTTCTGCAGCTTTTTACTAGGAAACAAGAATGTGTACCTGTATTGTCTCCAAGTGTAACCAATTAGCTTTTGCCAACAGAAAAACAAAATGTTACATGCTACAATGCATTCACAACTCTAAAGTTCACAGATACCATCAACAAAACAAAAGCAAACACAAAAGCTGTAGCAAGAGGTGGGATTGAGTTCGCCAAAACAGAACCGGATATTTCTGGTTTCATCCAGACCTATCTGGAGAAACTGGTGTATAATTGGTGTGCAAATCACCCAGAAATATCGAGTCAACCTGTTTTTGGAGAAAAGCAAAGTCGTTTTCTTGGGCAAGTGGATTCAATGTCATGTTTACAAACACAAATATCATTTGTAACCTGATTTCTGCAGCTTTTTACTCAGAAAACAGGAAAGTGTACCTGTTGTGTCTCCATGTGAAACCAATTAGCGTTTGCCAACAGAAAAACAAAATGTTACATGCTACAAAGCATTCAGATTTCTAAAGTCCACAGATACTATCGAGAGAACAGAAGCAAACACAGAAGCTGTTTCAAGAGCTGGGATTGAGTTAGCCACCACAGAACCGGATATTTATGGTTTCATCCAGCCCTATCCGGACAAATTTGTGTGGAATTGGTGTGAAAAGCACCCTGAAAAGCAGAGTCAACCTGGTTTTGGAGAAATGCAAAGTCTTTTTCTTGGGCAAGTGGATTCAATGTCATGTTTACAAACACAAATATCATTTGTAACCTGGTTTCTGCAGCTTTTTACTCAGAAAACAAGAATGTGTACCTGTTGAGTCTTCATGTGAAACCAATTAGCGTTTGCCAACAGAAAAACAAAATGTTACATGGTACAATGCATTCACAACTCTAAAATGCACATATTCTATCGAGAAAACACAAGGAAACACAGAAGCTGTAGCAAGAGCTGGGATTGAGTTAGCCACCACAGAACCGAATATTTCTGGTTTCATGCAGCCCTATCCGGACAAACTGCTGTGGAGTTGGTGTGCAAAGCACCCAGAAAAGCAGAGTCAACCTGGTTTTGGAGAAAAGCAAAGTCTTTTTCTTGGGCAAGTGGATTCAATGTCATGTTTACAAACAAAAATATGATTTTTAACCTGGTTTCTGCAGCTTTTTACTCAGAAAACAAGAATGTGTACCTGTATTGTCTCCAAGTGTAACCAATTAGCTTTTGCCAACAGAAAAACAAAATGTTACATGCTACAATGCATTCACAACTCTAAAATGCACAGATACTATCGAGAAAACACAAGCACACACAGAAGCTGTAGCAAGAGCTGGGATTGAGTTCGCCAAAACAGAACCGGATATTTCTGGTTTCATCCAGACTTATCTGGACAAACTTGTGTGGAATTGGTGTGCAAATCACCCACAAATGCCGAGTCAACCTGGTTTTGGAGAAAAGCAAAGTCTTTTTCTTGGGCGAGTGGATTCAATGTCATGTTTACAAACACAAATAACATTTTTAACCAGGTTTCTATAGCATTCTACTCAGAAAGCTCGAATGTGTACCTGTTGTGTCTCCCTGTGGAACCTATTAGCTTTGCCAACATAAACACAAAATGTTACTTGCTAAAATATATTCAAAACTCTAACGTTCATAGATAATATCCAGAATTCACTAACAAACACATATGCTGTTTTAAAATCAGTTATACATTTACCCACAGAGAACCGGATATTTCTGCTTAAATCCAGATATATCTGGACAAACTCGTGTGGCATTCATGTGCAAAGGACCCAGAAAAACAGAGTCAAACTGGTTTTGGAGAAAAGCAAAGTCGTTTTCTTGGGCAAGTGGATTCAATGTCATGTTAGCAAACACAAATATTGTTTTTAATCTGGTTTCTGCAGGTTTTTACTCAGAAAACACGAATGTGTGCATGTTGTTACTTCATGTGAAACCAGTTAGCGTTTGCCAACAAAAAAACAAAATGTTACATGCTACAATGCATTCAGAATTCTAAAGTCCACAGATACTATCGAGAAAAAACAAGCAAACACAGAATCTGTAGCAACAGCTGGGATTGAGTTAGCCACAACAGAACCGGATATTTCTGATTTCATCCAGCCCTATCCGGACAAACTGGTGTGGAATTGGTGTGTAAAGCACCCTGAAAAGCAGAGTCCACCTGGTTTTGGAGAAAAGCAAAATATTTTTCTTGGGCAAGTGGATTAAAAGTCATGTTTACAAACACAAACATCATTTTTAACCTGGTTTCTGCAGCTTTTTAAGCAGAAAACACGAATCTGTACCTGTTGTGTCTCCATGTGAAATCAATTAGCATTTGCCAACAGAAAAACAAAATGTTGCATGTTACAATGCATTCAGAATTCTAAAGTCCTCAGAACTATTGAGAGAAGAGAAGCAAACACAGATTCTGTAGCAAGAGGTGGGATTGAGTTAGCCACCACAGAACCGGATATTTTTGGTTTCATCCAACCCTATCCAGACAAAGTGAAGTGAGTTGGTGTGCAAAGCACCCAGAAAAGCAGAGTCACCTCGGTTTTGGAGAAAAGCAAAATCTTTTTCTTTGGCAAGTGGATTCAATGTCATGTTTACAAACACAAATATAATATTTAACCTGGTTTCTGCAGATTTTTATTCAGAAAATAAGGAACGTGTACCTGTTGTGTCTCCATGTGAAACCAATTAGCGTTTGCCAAAATAAAAACTAAACGTTACATGCTGAAATGCATTCAGAATTCTAAAGTCCACAGATACTATCGAGAAAACACACGCAAACACAGAAGCTGTAGCAAGAGCTGGGATTGAGTTAGCCACAACAGAACCGGATATTTCTGGTTTCATCCAGACCTATCCGGACAAACTGCTGTGGAGTTGGTGTGCAAAGCACCCAGAAAAGCAGAGTCAACCTGGTTTTGGAGAAAAGCAAAGTCATTTTCTTGGGCAAGTGGATTCAATGTCATGTTTACAAACACAAATATCATTTTTAACCTGGTTTCTGCAGGTTTTTACTCAGAAAACATGAATGTGTGCAAGTTGTGCCTTCATGTGAAACCAGTTAGCATTTGCCAACAAAAAAACAAAATGTTACATGCTACAATGCATTCAGAATTCTAAAGTCCCCAGACACTATTGAGAAAACGCAAGCAAACACATAAGCTGTAGCAAGAGGTGTGATTGAGTTAGCCAACACAGATCCGAATATTTCTGGTTTCATCCAGCCCTATCCGGACAAAATGCTGTGGAATTGGTGTGCAAAGAACCCCGAAAAGCAGAGTCAATCTGGTTTTGGAGAAAAGCAAAATATTTTTCTTAGGCAAGTGGATTCAGTGTCATGTTTACAAACACAAATATCATTTTTAACCTGGTTTCTGCAGCTTTTCCCTTAGGAAACACGAATATGTACCTGTTGCCTTCAGGTGAAATGAATTAGCATTTGCCAACAAGAAGTAAAATATTACATGCTACAATGCATTCACAACTCTAAAGTGCATAGATACTATCGAGAAAAAACAAGCAAATACAGAAGCTGTAGCAAGAGCTGGTATTGAGTTTGCCACCACTGAACCGGATATTTCTGGTTTCTTCCAGCCCTATCCGGAAATACTGGTGTGGAATGGGTTGCAAAGCACCCATAAAGCAGAGTCAACCTGGTTTTGGAGAAAAGCAAAGTTTTTTTCTTGGGCAAGTGTATTCCATGTGATGTTTACAAACACAAGTATCATTTGTAACCTGGTTTCTGCAGGTTTTTACTTAGAAAACACGAAAGTGTACCTGTTGTTTCTCCATGTGAAACCAATTAGTGTTTGCAAACAGAAAACAAAATGTTACATGCTACAATGCATTCACAACTCTAAAGTCCACAGATAATATCGACAAACCACAATAAACACAGAAAATGTAGCAAGAGCTGGGATTCAGTTAGCCACCTCAGAACCGGATGTTTTTGGTTTCAGCCTGCGCTATCCGGACAAACTTATGGGGAACTGGTGTGCAAAGCACCCAGAAAAGCAGAGTCAACCTGGTTTTGGAGAAAAGCAATGTCTTTTTCTTGGGCAAGTTAATTCAGTGTCATGTTTACTAACACAAATATCATTTGTAACCTGGTTTCTGCAGCTTTTTACTCAGAAAACACGAACGTGAACCTGTTGTGTCTCCATGTGAAACCAATTAGCGTTTGCCAACAGAAAAACAAAATGTTACATGGTACAATGCATTCACAACTCTAAAATGCACATATTCTATCGAGAAAACACAAGGAAACACAGAAGCTGTAGCAAGAGGTGGGATTGAGTTAGCCAAGACAAAACCGGATATTTCTGGTTTCATCCAGACCTATCTGCACAAACTGGTGTGGAGTTGGTGTGCAAAGCACCCAGAAAAGCAGAGTCAACCTGGTTTTGGAGAAAAGCAAAGTCTTTTTCTTGGGCAAGTGGATTCAATGTCATGTTTATAAACACAAATATCATTTGTAACCTGGTTTCTGCAGCTTTTTACTCAGAAAACACAAATGTGTACCTGTTCTGTCTGCATGTGAAAACTATTAGCGTTTGCCAACAGAAAAACAAAATGTTACATGCTACAATGCATTCACAACTCTAAAGTCCACAGATGCTATCGAGAAAACACAAGCACACACAGAAGCTGTAGCAAGAGCTGGGATTGAGTTAGCCACCACAGAACCGAATATTTCTGGTTTCATGCAGCCGTATCCGGACAAACTGCTGTGGAGTTGGTGTGCAAAGCACCCAGAAAAGCAGAGTCAACCTGGTTTTGGAGAAAAGCAAAGTCTTTTTCTTGGGCAAGTGGATTCAATGTCATGTTTACAAACAAAACTATCATTTTTAACCTGGTTTCTGCAGCTTTTTGCTCAGAAAACACGAATGTGTACCTGTTGTGTCTGCATGTGAAACCAATTAGGGTTTGGCAACAGAAAACAAAATGTTACATGCTACAAAGCATTCACAACTCTAAAGTCCACAGATACTATTAAGAAAACACAAGTAAATGCAGAAACTCTAGCAAGAGCTGGGATTGAGTTAGCCCCATCAGAACCGTATATTTCTCGTTTCATCCAGCGCTATCCTTACAAACTGTTGTGGAATTGGTGTGCAAAGCACCCAGGAAAGCAGAGTCAACCTGGTTTTGGAGAAAAGCAAAGTCTTTTTCTGGGGAAGGGGATTCAATGTCATGTTTACAAACACAAATATCATTTGTAACCTGGTTTCTGCAGCTTTTTACTCAGAAAACACAAATGTGTACCTGTTGTGTCTCCATGTGAAACCAATTAGCGTTTGCCAACAGAAAACAAAATGTTACATGCTACAATGCATTCACAAATCTAAAGTCCATAGATACTCTCAACAAAACACAAGCAAACACAGAAGCTGTAGCAAGAGCTGGGATTGAGTTAGCCCCCTCAGCACCGGATATTTCTGGTTTCATCCAACACTATCTGGACAAAGGGGTGTGGAATTGGTGTGCAAAGAACCCAGAAAAGCAGAGTCAACCTGGTTTTGGAGAAAAGCAAAGTATTTTTCTTGGGCAAGTGGATTCGATGTCATGCTTACAAGCACAAATATCATTTGTAACCTGGTTTCTGCAGGTTTTTACTCAGAACACACGAACGTGTACCTATTGTGTTTCCATGTGAAACGAATTAGAGTATGCCAGAAAAAACAAACTGTTACATGCTAAAATGCATTCACAACTCTAAAGTCCACAGATACTATCGAGAAAACACAAGCAAACACAGAAGCTGTAGCAAGAGCTGGGATTGAGTTAGCCCCCTCAGAACCAGATATTACTGGTTTCATCCAACACTATCTGGGCAAAGGGGTGTGGAATTGGTGTGCAAAGCACCCAGAAAAGCAGAGTCAACCTGGTTTTGGAGAAAATCACAGTCTTTTTCCTGGGCAAGTGGATTCAATGTATGTTTACAAACACAAATATCATTTTTAACCTGGTTTCTGCAGGTTTTTACTCAGAAAACACGAGTGTGTACCTGTTGTGTCTCCATGTTAAACCAATTAGTGTTTGCCAACAGAAAACAAACTGTTACATGCTACAATGCATTCACAACTCCAAAGTCCACAGATACTATACACAAAACACAAGCAAACACAAAACTGTAGCAAAAGCTGGGATTAGCCACCAGAGAATCGGATATTTCTGGTTCCATCTAGACCTAACCGGACAAATTGGTGTGGAGTTGGTGTGCAAAGCAGCCAGAAAAGCAGAGTCAACCTGGTTTTGGAGAAAAGCAAAGTCTTTTTCTTGGGGAAGTGGATTCAATGTCATGTTTACAAACACAAATATCATTTGTAACCTGGTTTCTGCAGCTTTTTACTCTGAAAACACAAATGTGTACCTGTTGTGTCTGCATGTGAAACCTATTAGCGTTTGCTAACAGAAAAACAAAATGTTACATGCTACAATGCATTCACACTCTAAAGTCCACAGATGCTATCGAGAAAACACAAGCACACACAGAAGCTGTAGCAAGAGCTGGGATTGAGTTAGCCACCACAGAACCGAATAATTCTGGTTTCAGGCAGCCCTATCCGGACAAACTGCTGTGGAGTTGGTGTGCAAAGCACCCAGAAAAGCAGAGTCAACCTGGTTTTGGAGAAAAGAAAAGTCTTTTTCTTGGGCAAGTGGATTCAATGTCATGTTTACAAACACAAATATCATTTGTAACCTGGTTTCTGCAGCTTTTTACTCAGAAAACATGAACGTGTACCTGTTGTTTCTCCATGTGAAACCAATTAGCGTTTGCCAACAAAAAAACAAAATGTTACATGCTACAATGCATTCACAACTCTAAAGTCCACAGATACTATCGACAAACAACAATAAACACAGAAACTGTAGCAAGAGCTGGGATTCCGTAAGCCACATCAGAACCGGATATTTCTGGCTTCATCCAGCCCTATCCGGAAAAACTGGTGTGGAGTTGGTGTGCAAAGCACCCAGAAAAGCATAGTCAACCTGGTTTTGAAGAAAAGCAGTCGTTTTCTTGGGCAAGTGGATTCAATGTCATGTTTACAAACACAAATATCATTTGTAACCTGGTTTCTGCAGGTTTTTACTCAGAAAACACAAATGTGTACCTCTTGTGTCTCCATGTGAAACGTATTAGCGTTTGCCAACATAAAAACAAAATGTTACATGCTACAATGCATTCACAACTCTAAAGTCCACAGATACTATCAAGAAAACACAAGGAAACACAGAAACTTTAGCAAGAGCTGGCACTGAGTTAGCCAAAACAGAACAGGAAATTTCTGGTTTCATCCAGCCCTATCCGGACAAACTGGTGTGTAATTCGTGTGCAAAGCACCCAGAAATGCAGAGTCAACCTGGTTTTGGAGAAAAGCAAAGTCTTTTTCTTTGGCAAGTGTATTCAATGTCATGTTTACAAACACAAATATCATTTTTAACCTGGTTTCTGCAGCTTTTTGCTCAGAAAACAGGAATGTGTACCTGTTGTGTCTGCATGTGAAACCAATTAGTGTTTGGCAACAGAAAACAAAATGTTACATGCTACAAAGCATTCACAACTCTAAAGTCCACAGATACTATTAAGAAAACACAAGTAAATGCAGATTCGCTAGCAAGAGCTGGCACTGAGTGAACCACCACAGAACCAGATATTTCTGGTTTCATCCAGCCCTATCCGGACAAAGTTTTGGGGTGTTGTGTGCAAAGCACCCAGATAAGCAGAGTCAACCTGGTTTTGGAAAATTCAAAGTCTTTTTCTTGGGCAAGTAGATGCAATGTCATGTTTACAAACACAAATATCATTTGTAACCAGGTTTCTGCAGCTTTTTACTCAGAAAACACAAATGTGTACCTGTTGTGTCTGAATGTGAAACCAATTAGTGTTTGGCAACAGAAAAAAAAATGTTACACGCTACAATGCATTCACAACTCTAAAGTCCACAGATACTATCGAGAAAACACAAGCACACTCAGAAGCTGTAGCAAGAGCTGGGATTGAGTTAGCCACCACAGAACCGAATATTTCTGGTTTCATGCCGCCCTATCCGGAAAAACTGCTGTGGAGTTGGTGTGCAAAGCACCCAGAAAAGCAGAGTCAACCTGGTTTTGGAGAAAAGCAAAGTCTTTTTCTTGGGCAAGTGGATTCAATGTCATGTTTACAAACACAAATATCATTTGTAACCTGGTTTCTGCAGCTTTTTGCTCAGAAAACACGAATGTGTACCTGTTGTGTCTGCATGTGAAACCAATTAGTGTTTGGCAACAGAAAACAAAATGTTACATGCTACAAAGCATTCACAACTCTAAAGTCCACAGATACTATTAAGAAAACACAAGTAAATGCAGAAACTCTAGCAAGAGCTGGGATTGAGTTAGCCCTATCAGAACCGGATATTTCTGGTTTCATCCAGCCCTATCTGGACAAAGGGGTGTGGAATTGGTGTGCAAAGCACCCAGGAAAGCAGAGTCAACCTGGTTTTGGAGAAAAGCAAAGTCTTTTTCTGGGGAAGGGGATTCAATGTCATGTTTACAAACACAAATATCATTTGTAACCTGGTTTCTGCAGCTTTTTACTCAGAAAACACAAATGTGTACCTGTTGTGTCTCCATGTGAAACCAATTAGCGTTTGCCAACAGAAAACAAACTGTTACATGCTACAATGCATTCACAATTCCAAAGTCCACAGATACTATACACAAAACACAAGCAGACACAGAAGCTGTAGCAAGAGCTGGGATTGAGTTAGCCCCCTCAGCACCGGATATTTCTGGTTTCATCCAACACTATCTGGACAAAGGGGTGTGGAATTGGTGTGCAAAGAACCCAGAAAAGCAGAGTCAACCTGGTTTTGGAGAAAAGCAAAGTATTTTTCTTGGGCAAGTGGATTCGATGTCATGCTTACAAGCACAAATATCATTTGTAACCTGGTTTCTGCAGCTTTTTACTCAGAAAACACGAGTGTGTACCTGTTGTGTCTCCATGTTAAACCAATTAGTGTTTGCCAACAGAAAACAAACTGTTACATGCTACAATGCATTCACAATTCCAAAGTCCACAGATACTATACACAAAACACAAGCAAACACAAAACTGTAGCAAGAGCTGGGATTAGCCACCACAGAATCGGATATTTCTGGTTCCATCTAGACCTAACCGGACAAATTGGTGTGGAGTTGGTGTGCAAAGCACCCAGAAAAGCAGAGTCAACCTGGTTTTGGAGAAAAGCAAAGTCTTTTTCTTGGGCAAGTGGATTCAATGTCATGTTTACAAACACAAATATCATTTGTAACCTGGTTTCTGCAGCTTTTTACTCAGAAAACACAAATGTGTACCTGTTGTGTCTGCATGTGAAACCTATTAGCATTGCCAACAGAAAAACAAAATGTTACATGCTACAATGCATTCACAACTCTAAAGTCCACAGATGCTATCGAGAAAACACAAGCACACACAGAAGCTGTAGCAAGAGCTGGGATTGAGTTAGCCACCACAGAACCGAATATTTCTGGTTTCATGCAGCCCTATCCGGACAAACTGCTGTGGAGTTGGTGTGCAAAGCACCCAGAAAAGCAGAGTCAACCTGGTTTTGGAGAAAAGCAAAGTCTTTTTCTTGGGCAAGTTAATTCAGTGTCATGTTTACTAACACAAATATCATTTGTAACCTGGTTTCTGCAGCTTTTTACTCAGAAAACACGAACGTGTACCTGTTGTGTCTCCATGTTAAACCAATTAGTGTTTGCCAACAGAAAACAAACTGTTACATGCTACAATGCATTCACAATTCCAAAGTCCACAGATACTATACACAAAACACAAGCAAACACAAAACTGTAGCAAGAGCTGGGATTAGCCACCACAGAATCGGATATTTCTGGTTCCATCTAGACCTAACCGGACAAATTGGTGTGGAGTTGGTGTGCAAAGCACCCAGAAAAGCAGAGTCAACCTGGTTTTGGAGAAAAGCAAAGTCTTTTTCTTGGGCAAGTGGATTCAATGTCATGTTTACAAACACAAATATCATTTGTAACCTGGTTTCTGCAGCTTTTTACTCAGAAAACACAAATGTGTACCTGTTGTGTCTGCATGTGAAACCTATTAGCGTTTGCCAACAGAAAAACAAAATGTTACATGCTACAATGCATTCACAACTCTAAAGTCCACAGATGCTATCGAGAAAACACAAACACACACAGAAGCTGTAGCAAGAGCTGGGATTGAGTTAGCCACCACAGAACCGAATAATTCTGGTTTCAGGCAGCCCTATCCGGACAAACTGCTGTGGAGTTGGTGTGCAAAGCACCCAGAAAAGCAGAGTCAACCTGGTTTTGGAGAAAAGCAAAGTCTTTTTCTTGGGCAAGTTAATTCAGTGTCATGTTTACTAACACAAATATCATTTTTAACCTATTTTCTGCAGCTTTTTACTCAGAAAACACGAACGTGTACCTGTTGTGTCTCCATGTTAAACCAATTAGTGTTTGCCAACAGAAAACAAACTGTTACATGCTACAATGCATTCACAATTCCAAAGTCCACAGATACTATACACAAAACACAAGCAAACACAAAACTGTAGCAAGAGCTGGGATTAGCCACCACAGAATCGGATATTTCTGGTTCCATCTAGACCTAACCGGACAAATTGGTGTGGAGTTGGTGTGCAAAGCACCCAGAAAAGCAGAGTCAACCTGGTTTTGGAGAAAAGCAAAGTCTTTTTCTTGGGCAAGTGGATTCAATGTCATGTTTACAAACACAAATATCATTTGTAACCTGGTTTCTGCAGCTTTTTACTCAGAAAACACAAATGTGTACCTGTTGTGTCTGCATGTGAAACCTATTAGCGTTTGCCAACAGAAAAACAAAATGTTACATGCTACAATGCATTCACAACTCTAAAGTCCACAGATGCTATCGAGAAAACACAAGCACACACAGAAGCTGTAGCAAGAGCTGGGATTGAGTTAGCCACCACAGAACCGAATATTTCTGGTTTCATGCAGCCCTATCCGGACAAACTGCTGTGGAGTTGGTGTGCAAAGCACCCAGAAAAGCAGAGTCAACCTGGTTTTGGAGAAAAGCAAAGTCTTTTTCTTGGGCAAGTTAATTCAGTGTCATGTTTACTAACACAAATATCATTTGTAACCTGGTTTCTGCAGCTTTTTACTCAGAAAACACGAACGTGTACCTGTTGTGTCTCCATGTGAAACCAATTAGCGTTTGCCAACAGAAAAACAAAATGTTACATGGTACAATGCATTCACAACTCTAAAATGCACATATTCTATCGAGAAAACACAAGGAAACACAGAAGCTGTAGCAAGAGGTGGGATTGAGTTAGCCAAAACAAAACCGGATATTTCTGGTTTCATCCAGACCTATCTGCACAAACTGGTGTGGAGTTGGTGTGCAAAGCACCCAGAAAAGCAGAGTCAACCTGGTTTTGGAGAAAAGCAAAGTCTTTTTCTTGGGCAAGTGGATTCAATGTCATGTTTACAAACACAAATATCATTTGTAACCTGGTTTCTGCAGCTTTTTACTCAGAAAACACAAATGTGTACCTGTTGTGTCTGCATGTGAAACCTATTAGCGTTTGCCAACAGAAAAACAAAATGTTACATGCTACAAAGCATTCACAACTCTAAAGTCCACAGATACTATTAAGAAAACACAAGTAAATGCAGAAACTCTAGCAAGAGCTGGGATTGAGTTAGCCCTATCAGAACCGGATATTTCTGGTTTCATCCAGCCCAATCTGGACAAAGGGGTGTGGAATTGGTGTGCAAAGCACCCAGAAAAGCAGAGTCAACCTGGTTTTGGAGAAAAGCAAAGTCTTTTTCTGGGGAAGGGGATTCAATGTCATGTTTACAAACACAAATATCATTTGTAACCTGGTTTCTGCAGCTTTTTACTCAGAAAACACAAATGTGTACCTGTTGTGTCTCCATGTGAAACCAATTAGCGTTTGCCAACAGAAAACAAAATGTTATATGCTACAATGCATTCCCAACTCTAAAGTCCACAGATACTATCCAGAAAACACAAACAAACTCAGAGGCTGTAGCAAGAGCTGGGATTGAGTTAGCCTCCTCAGCACCGGATATTTCTGGTTTCATCCAACACTATCTGGACAAAGGGGTGTGGAATTGGTGTGCAAAGCACCCAGAAAAGCAGAGTCAACCTGGGTTTGGAGAAAAGCAAAGACTTTTTCTTGGGCAAGTGGATTCGATGTCATGCTTACAAGCACAAATATCATTTGTAACCTGGTTTCTGCAGGTTTTTACACAGAAAACACGAGTGTGTACCTGTTGAGTCTTCATGTGAAACCAATTAGCGTTTGCCAACAGAAAAACAAAATGTTACATGGTACAATGCATTCACAACTCTAAAATGCACATATTCTATCGAGAAAACACAAGGAAACACAGAAGCTGTAGCAAGAGCTGGGATTGAGTTAGCCACCACAGAACCGAATATTTCTGGTTTCATGCAGCCCTATCCGGACAAACTGCTGTGGAGTTGGTGTGCAAAGCACCCAGAAAAGCAGAGTCAACCTGGTTTTGGAGAAAAGCAAAGTCTTTTTCTTGGGCAAGTGGATTCAATGTCATGTTTACAAACAAAAATATGATTTTTAACCTGGTTTCTGCAGCTTTTTACTCAGAAAACAAGAATGTGTACCTGTATTGTCTCCAAGTGCAACCAATTAGCTTTTGCCAACAGAAAAACAAAATGTTACATGCTACAATGCATTCACAACTCTAAAATGCACAGATACTATCGAGAAAACACAAGCACACACAGAAGCTGTAGCAAGAGCTGGGATTGAGTTCGCCAAAACAGAACCGGATATTTCTGGTTTCATCCAGACTTATCTGGACAAACTTGTGTGGAATTGGTGTGCAAATCACCCACAAATGCCGAGTCAACCTGGTTTTGGAGAAAAGCAAAGTCTTTTTCTTGGGCGAGTGGATTCAATGTCATGTTTACAAACACAAATAACATTTTTAACCAGGTTTCTATAGCATTCTACTCAGAAAGCTCGAATGTGTACCTGTTGTGTCTCCCTGTGGAACCTATTAGCTTTGCCAACATAAACACAAAATGTTACTTGCTAAAATATATTCAAAACTCTAACGTTCATAGATAATATCCAGAATTCACTAACAAACACATATGCTGTTTTAAAATCAGTTATACATTTACCCACAGAGAACCGGATATTTCTGCTTAAATCCAGATATATCTGGACAAACTCGTGTGGCATTCATGTGCAAAGGACCCAGAAAAACAGAGTCAAACTGGTTTTGGAGAAAAGCAAAGTCGTTTTCTTGGGCAAGTGGATTCAATGTCATGTTAGCAAACACAAATATTGTTTTTAATCTGGTTTCTGCAGGTTTTTACTCAGAAAACACGAATGTGTGCATGTTGTTACTTCATGTGAAACCAGTTAGCGTTTGCCAACAAAAAAACAAAATGTTACATGCTACAATGCATTCAGAATTCTAAAGTCCACAGATACTATCGAGAAAAAACAAGCAAACACAGAATCTGTAGCAACAGCTGGGATTGAGTTAGCCACAACAGAACCGGATATTTCTGATTTCATCCAGCCCTATCCGGACAAACTGGTGTGGAATTGGTGTGTAAAGCACCCTGAAAAGCAGAGTCCACCTGGTTTTGGAGAAAAGCAAAATATTTTTCTTGGGCAAGTGGATTAAAAGTCATGTTTACAAACACAAACATCATTTTTAACCTGGTTTCTGCAGCTTTTTAAGCAGAAAACACGAATCTGTACCTGTTGTGTCTCCATGTGAAATCAATTAGCATTTGCCAACAGAAAAACAAAATGTTGCATGTTACAATGCATTCAGAATTCTAAAGTCCTCAGAACTATTGAGAGAAGAGAAGCAAACACAGATTCTGTAGCAAGAGGTGGGATTGAGTTAGCCACCACAGAACCGGATATTTTTGGTTTCATCCAACCCTATCCAGACAAAGTGAAGTGAGTTGGTGTGCAAAGCACCCAGAAAAGCAGAGTCACCTCGGTTTTGGAGAAAAGCAAAATCTTTTTCTTTGGCAAGTGGATTCAATGTCATGTTTACAAACACAAATATAATATTTAACCTGGTTTCTGCAGATTTTTATTCAGAAAATAAGGAACGTGTACCTGTTGTGTCTCCATGTGAAACCAATTAGCGTTTGCCAAAATAAAAACTAAACGTTACATGCTGAAATGCATTCAGAATTCTAAAGTCCACAGATACTATCGAGAAAACACACGCAAACACAGAAGCTGTAGCAAGAGCTGGGATTGAGTTAGCCACAACAGAACCGGATATTTCTGGTTTCATCCAGACCTATCCGGACAAACTGCTGTGGAGTTGGTGTGCAAAGCACCCAGAAAAGCAGAGTCAACCTGGTTTTGGAGAAAAGCAAAGTCATTTTCTTGGGCAAGTGGATTCAATGTCATGTTTACAAACACAAATATCATTTTTAACCTGGTTTCTGCAGGTTTTTACTCAGAAAACATGAATGTGTGCAAGTTGTGCCTTCATGTGAAACCAGTTAGCATTTGCCAACAAAAAAACAAAATGTTACATGCTACAATGCATTCAGAATTCTAAAGTCCCCAGACACTATTGAGAAAACGCAAGCAAACACATAAGCTGTAGCAAGAGGTGTGATTGAGTTAGCCAACACAGATCCGAATATTTCTGGTTTCATCCAGCCCTATCCGGACAAAATGCTGTGGAATTGGTGTGCAAAGAACCCCGAAAAGCAGAGTCAATCTGGTTTTGGAGAAAAGCAAAATATTTTTCTTAGGCAAGTGGATTCAGTGTCATGTTTACAAACACAAATATCATTTTTAACCTGGTTTCTGCAGCTTTTCCCTTAGGAAACACGAATATGTACCTGTTGCCTTCAGGTGAAATGAATTAGCATTTGCCAACAAGAAGTAAAATATTACATGCTACAATGCATTCACAACTCTAAAGTGCATAGATACTATCGAGAAAAAACAAGCAAATACAGAAGCTGTAGCAAGAGCTGGTATTGAGTTTGCCACCACTGAACCGGATATTTCTGGTTTCTTCCAGCCCTATCCGGAAATACTGGTGTGGAATGGGTTGCAAAGCACCCATAAAGCAGAGTCAACCTGGTTTTGGAGAAAAGCAAAGTTTTTTTCTTGGGCAAGTGTATTCCATGTGATGTTTACAAACACAAGTATCATTTGTAACCTGGTTTCTGCAGGTTTTTACTTAGAAAACACGAAAGTGTACCTGTTGTTTCTCCATGTGAAACCAATTAGTGTTTGCAAACAGAAAACAAAATGTTACATGCTACAATGCATTCACAACTCTAAAGTCCACAGATAATATCGACAAACCACAATAAACACAGAAAATGTAGCAAGAGCTGGGATTCAGTTAGCCACCTCAGAACCGGATGTTTTTGGTTTCAGCCTGCGCTATCCGGACAAACTTATGGGGAACTGGTGTGCAAAGCACCCAGAAAAGCAGAGTCAACCTGGTTTTGGAGAAAAGCAATGTCTTTTTCTTGGGCAAGTTAATTCAGTGTCATGTTTACTAACACAAATATCATTTGTAACCTGGTTTCTGCAGCTTTTTACTCAGAAAACACGAACGTGAACCTGTTGTGTCTCCATGTGAAACCAATTAGCGTTTGCCAACAGAAAAACAAAATGTTACATGGTACAATGCATTCACAACTCTAAAATGCACATATTCTATCGAGAAAACACAAGGAAACACAGAAGCTGTAGCAAGAGGTGGGATTGAGTTAGCCAAGACAAAACCGGATATTTCTGGTTTCATCCAGACCTATCTGCACAAACTGGTGTGGAGTTGGTGTGCAAAGCACCCAGAAAAGCAGAGTCAACCTGGTTTTGGAGAAAAGCAAAGTCTTTTTCTTGGGCAAGTGGATTCAATGTCATGTTTATAAACACAAATATCATTTGTAACCTGGTTTCTGCAGCTTTTTACTCAGAAAACACAAATGTGTACCTGTTCTGTCTGCATGTGAAACCTATTAGCGTTTGCCAACAGAAAAACAAAATGTTACATGCTACAATGCATTCACAACTCTAAAGTCCACAGATGCTATCGAGAAAACACAAGCACACACAGAAGCTGTAGCAAGAGCTGGGATTGAGTTAGCCACCACAGAACCGAATATTTCTGGTTTCATGCAGCCGTATCCGGACAAACTGCTGTGGAGTTGGTGTGCAAAGCACCCAGAAAAGCAGAGTCAACCTGGTTTTGGAGAAAAGCAAAGTCTTTTTCTTGGGCAAGTGGATTCAATGTCATGTTTACAAACAAAACTATCATTTTTAACCTGGTTTCTGCAGCTTTTTGCTCAGAAAACACGAATGTGTACCTGTTGTGTCTGCATGTGAAACCAATTAGGGTTTGGCAACAGAAAACAAAATGTTACATGCTACAAAGCATTCACAACTCTAAAGTCCACAGATACTATTAAGAAAACACAAGTAAATGCAGAAACTCTAGCAAGAGCTGGGATTGAGTTAGCCCCATCAGAACCGTATATTTCTCGTTTCATCCAGCGCTATCCTTACAAACTGTTGTGGAATTGGTGTGCAAAGCACCCAGGAAAGCAGAGTCAACCTGGTTTTGGAGAAAAGCAAAGTCTTTTTCTGGGGAAGGGGATTCAATGTCATGTTTACAAACACAAATATCATTTGTAACCTGGTTTCTGCAGCTTTTTACTCAGAAAACACAAATGTGTACCTGTTGTGTCTCCATGTGAAACCAATTAGCGTTTGCCAACAGAAAACAAAATGTTACATGCTACAATGCATTCACAAATCTAAAGTCCATAGATACTCTCAACAAAACACAAGCAAACACAGAAGCTGTAGCAAGAGCTGGGATTGAGTTAGCCCCCTCAGCACCGGATATTTCTGGTTTCATCCAACACTATCTGGACAAAGGGGTGTGGAATTGGTGTGCAAAGAACCCAGAAAAGCAGAGTCAACCTGGTTTTGGAGAAAAGCAAAGTATTTTTCTTGGGCAAGTGGATTCGATGTCATGCTTACAAGCACAAATATCATTTGTAACCTGGTTTCTGCAGGTTTTTACTCAGAACACACGAACGTGTACCTATTGTGTTTCCATGTGAAACGAATTAGAGTATGCCAGAAAAAACAAACTGTTACATGCTAAAATGCATTCACAACTCTAAAGTCCACAGATACTATCGAGAAAACACAAGCAAACACAGAAGCTGTAGCAAGAGCTGGGATTGAGTTAGCCCCCTCAGAACCAGATATTACTGGTTTCATCCAACACTATCTGGGCAAAGGGGTGTGGAATTGGTGTGCAAAGCACCCAGAAAAGCAGAGTCAACCTGGTTTTGGAGAAAATCACAGTCTTTTTCCTGGGCAAGTGGATTCAATGTATGTTTACAAACACAAATATCATTTTTAACCTGGTTTCTGCAGGTTTTTACTCAGAAAACACGAGTGTGTACCTGTTGTGTCTCCATGTTAAACCAATTAGTGTTTGCCAACAGAAAACAAACTGTTACATGCTACAATGCATTCACAACTCCAAAGTCCACAGATACTATACACAAAACACAAGCAAACACAAAACTGTAGCAAAAGCTGGGATTAGCCACCAGAGAATCGGATATTTCTGGTTCCATCTAGACCTAACCGGACAAATTGGTGTGGAGTTGGTGTGCAAAGCAGCCAGAAAAGCAGAGTCAACCTGGTTTTGGAGAAAAGCAAAGTCTTTTTCTTGGGGAAGTGGATTCAATGTCATGTTTACAAACACAAATATCATTTGTAACCTGGTTTCTGCAGCTTTTTACTCTGAAAACACAAATGTGTACCTGTTGTGTCTGCATGTGAAACCTATTAGCGTTTGCTAACAGAAAAACAAAATGTTACATGCTACAATGCATTCACACTCTAAAGTCCACAGATGCTATCGAGAAAACACAAGCACACACAGAAGCTGTAGCAAGAGCTGGGATTGAGTTAGCCACCACAGAACCGAATAATTCTGGTTTCAGGCAGCCCTATCCGGACAAACTGCTGTGGAGTTGGTGTGCAAAGCACCCAGAAAAGCAGAGTCAACCTGGTTTTGGAGAAAAGAAAAGTCTTTTTCTTGGGCAAGTGGATTCAATGTCATGTTTACAAACACAAATATCATTTGTAACCTGGTTTCTGCAGCTTTTTACTCAGAAAACATGAACGTGTACCTGTTGTTTCTCCATGTGAAACCAATTAGCGTTTGCCAACAAAAAAACAAAATGTTACATGCTACAATGCATTCACAACTCTAAAGTCCACAGATACTATCGACAAACAACAATAAACACAGAAACTGTAGCAAGAGCTGGGATTCCGTAAGCCACATCAGAACCGGATATTTCTGGCTTCATCCAGCCCTATCCGGAAAAACTGGTGTGGAGTTGGTGTGCAAAGCACCCAGAAAAGCATAGTCAACCTGGTTTTGAAGAAAAGCAGTCGTTTTCTTGGGCAAGTGGATTCAATGTCATGTTTACAAACACAAATATCATTTGTAACCTGGTTTCTGCAGGTTTTTACTCAGAAAACACAAATGTGTACCTCTTGTGTCTCCATGTGAAACGTATTAGCGTTTGCCAACATAAAAACAAAATGTTACATGCTACAATGCATTCACAACTCTAAAGTCCACAGATACTATCAAGAAAACACAAGGAAACACAGAAACTTTAGCAAGAGCTGGCACTGAGTTAGCCAAAACAGAACAGGAAATTTCTGGTTTCATCCAGCCCTATCCGGACAAACTGGTGTGTAATTCGTGTGCAAAGCACCCAGAAATGCAGAGTCAACCTGGTTTTGGAGAAAAGCAAAGTCTTTTTCTTTGGCAAGTGTATTCAATGTCATGTTTACAAACACAAATATCATTTTTAACCTGGTTTCTGCAGCTTTTTGCTCAGAAAACAGGAATGTGTACCTGTTGTGTCTGCATGTGAAACCAATTAGTGTTTGGCAACAGAAAACAAAATGTTACATGCTACAAAGCATTCACAACTCTAAAGTCCACAGATACTATTAAGAAAACACAAGTAAATGCAGATTCGCTAGCAAGAGCTGGCACTGAGTGAACCACCACAGAACCAGATATTTCTGGTTTCATCCAGCCCTATCCGGACAAAGTTTTGGGGTGTTGTGTGCAAAGCACCCAGATAAGCAGAGTCAACCTGGTTTTGGAAAATTCAAAGTCTTTTTCTTGGGCAAGTAGATGCAATGTCATGTTTACAAACACAAATATCATTTGTAACCAGGTTTCTGCAGCTTTTTACTCAGAAAACACAAATGTGTACCTGTTGTGTCTGAATGTGAAACCAATTAGTGTTTGGCAACAGAAAAAAAAATGTTACACGCTACAATGCATTCACAACTCTAAAGTCCACAGATACTATCGAGAAAACACAAGCACACTCAGAAGCTGTAGCAAGAGCTGGGATTGAGTTAGCCACCACAGAACCGAATATTTCTGGTTTCATGCCGCCCTATCCGGAAAAACTGCTGTGGAGTTGGTGTGCAAAGCACCCAGAAAAGCAGAGTCAACCTGGTTTTGGAGAAAAGCAAAGTCTTTTTCTTGGGCAAGTGGATTCAATGTCATGTTTACAAACACAAATATCATTTGTAACCTGGTTTCTGCAGCTTTTTGCTCAGAAAACACGAATGTGTACCTGTTGTGTCTGCATGTGAAACCAATTAGTGTTTGGCAACAGAAAACAAAATGTTACATGCTACAAAGCATTCACAACTCTAAAGTCCACAGATACTATTAAGAAAACACAAGTAAATGCAGAAACTCTAGCAAGAGCTGGGATTGAGTTAGCCCTATCAGAACCGGATATTTCTGGTTTCATCCAGCCCTATCTGGACAAAGGGGTGTGGAATTGGTGTGCAAAGCACCCAGGAAAGCAGAGTCAACCTGGTTTTGGAGAAAAGCAAAGTCTTTTTCTGGGGAAGGGGATTCAATGTCATGTTTACAAACACAAATATCATTTGTAACCTGGTTTCTGCAGCTTTTTACTCAGAAAACACAAATGTGTACCTGTTGTGTCTCCATGTGAAACCAATTAGCGTTTGCCAACAGAAAACAAACTGTTACATGCTACAATGCATTCACAATTCCAAAGTCCACAGATACTATACACAAAACACAAGCAGACACAGAAGCTGTAGCAAGAGCTGGGATTGAGTTAGCCCCCTCAGCACCGGATATTTCTGGTTTCATCCAACACTATCTGGACAAAGGGGTGTGGAATTGGTGTGCAAAGAACCCAGAAAAGCAGAGTCAACCTGGTTTTGGAGAAAAGCAAAGTATTTTTCTTGGGCAAGTGGATTCGATGTCATGCTTACAAGCACAAATATCATTTGTAACCTGGTTTCTGCAGGTTTTTACTCAGAAAACACGAGTGTGTACCTGTTGTGTCTCCATGTTAAACCAATTAGTGTTTGCCAACAGAAAACAAACTGTTACATGCTACAATGCATTCACAATTCCAAAGTCCACAGATACTATACACAAAACACAAGCAAACACAAAACTGTAGCAAGAGCTGGGATTAGCCACCACAGAATCGGATATTTCTGGTTCCATCTAGACCTAACCGGACAAATTGGTGTGGAGTTGGTGTGCAAAGCACCCAGAAAAGCAGAGTCAACCTGGTTTTGGAGAAAAGCAAAGTCTTTTTCTTGGGCAAGTGGATTCAATGTCATGTTTACAAACACAAATATCATTTGTAACCTGGTTTCTGCAGCTTTTTACTCAGAAAACACAAATGTGTACCTGTTGTGTCTGCATGTGAAACCTATTAGCATTGCCAACAGAAAAACAAAATGTTACATGCTACAATGCATTCACAACTCTAAAGTCCACAGATGCTATCGAGAAAACACAAGCACACACAGAAGCTGTAGCAAGAGCTGGGATTGAGTTAGCCACCACAGAACCGAATATTTCTGGTTTCATGCAGCCCTATCCGGACAAACTGCTGTGGAGTTGGTGTGCAAAGCACCCAGAAAAGCAGAGTCAACCTGGTTTTGGAGAAAAGCAAAGTCTTTTTCTTGGGCAAGTTAATTCAGTGTCATGTTTACTAACACAAATATCATTTGTAACCTGGTTTCTGCAGCTTTTTACTCAGAAAACACGAACGTGTACCTGTTGTGTCTCCATGTTAAACCAATTAGTGTTTGCCAACAGAAAACAAACTGTTACATGCTACAATGCATTCACAATTCCAAAGTCCACAGATACTATACACAAAACACAAGCAAACACAAAACTGTAGCAAGAGCTGGGATTAGCCACCACAGAATCGGATATTTCTGGTTCCATCTAGACCTAACCGGACAAATTGGTGTGGAGTTGGTGTGCAAAGCACCCAGAAAAGCAGAGTCAACCTGGTTTTGGAGAAAAGCAAAGTCTTTTTCTTGGGCAAGTGGATTCAATGTCATGTTTACAAACACAAATATCATTTGTAACCTGGTTTCTGCAGCTTTTTACTCAGAAAACACAAATGTGTACCTGTTGTGTCTGCATGTGAAACCTATTAGCGTTTGCCAACAGAAAAACAAAATGTTACATGCTACAATGCATTCACAACTCTAAAGTCCACAGATGCTATCGAGAAAACACAAGCACACACAGAAGCTGTAGCAAGAGCTGGGATTGAGTTAGCCACCACAGAACCGAATAATTCTGGTTTCAGGCAGCCCTATCCGGACAAACTGCTGTGGAGTTGGTGTGCAAAGCACCCAGAAAAGCAGAGTCAACCTGGTTTTGGAGAAAAGCAAAGTCTTTTTCTTGGGCAAGTTAATTCAGTGTCATGTTTACTAACACAAATATCATTTTTAACCTATTTTCTGCAGCTTTTTACTCAGAAAACACGAACGTGTACCTGTTGTGTCTCCATGTTAAACCAATTAGTGTTTGCCAACAGAAAACAAACTGTTACATGCTACAATGCATTCACAATTCCAAAGTCCACAGATACTATACACAAAACACAAGCAAACACAAAACTGTAGCAAGAGCTGGGATTAGCCACCACAGAATCGGATATTTCTGGTTCCATCTAGACCTAACCGGACAAATTGGTGTGGAGTTGGTGTGCAAAGCACCCAGAAAAGCAGAGTCAACCTGGTTTTGGAGAAAAGCAAAGTCTTTTTCTTGGGCAAGTGGATTCAATGTCATGTTTACAAACACAAATATCATTTGTAACCTGGTTTCTGCAGCTTTTTACTCAGAAAACACAAATGTGTACCTGTTGTGTCTGCATGTGAAACCTATTAGCGTTTGCCAACAGAAAAACAAAATGTTACATGCTACAATGCATTCACAACTCTAAAGTCCACAGATGCTATCGAGAAAACACAAGCACACACAGAAGCTGTAGCAAGAGCTGGGATTGAGTTAGCCACCACAGAACCGAATATTTCTGGTTTCATGCAGCCCTATCCGGACAAACTGCTGTGGAGTTGGTGTGCAAAGCACCCAGAAAAGCAGAGTCAACCTGGTTTTGGAGAAAAGCAAAGTCTTTTTCTTGGGCAAGTTAATTCAGTGTCATGTTTACTAACACAAATATCATTTGTAACCTGGTTTCTGCAGCTTTTTACTCAGAAAACACGAACGTGTACCTGTTGTGTCTCCATGTGAAACCAATTAGCGTTTGCCAACAGAAAAACAAAATGTTACATGGTACAATGCATTCACAACTCTAAAATGCACATATTCTATCGAGAAAACACAAGGAAACACAGAAGCTGTAGCAAGAGGTGGGATTGAGTTAGCCAAAACAAAACCGGATATTTCTGGTTTCATCCAGACCTATCTGCACAAACTGGTGTGGAGTTGGTGTGCAAAGCACCCAGAAAAGCAGAGTCAACCTGGTTTTGGAGAAAAGCAAAGTCTTTTTCTTGGGCAAGTGGATTCAATGTCATGTTTACAAACACAAATATCATTTGTAACCTGGTTTCTGCAGCTTTTTACTCAGAAAACACAAATGTGTACCTGTTGTGTCTGCATGTGAAACCTATTAGCGTTTGCCAACAGAAAAACAAAATGTTACATGCTACAAAGCATTCACAACTCTAAAGTCCACAGATACTATTAAGAAAACACAAGTAAATGCAGAAACTCTAGCAAGAGCTGGGATTGAGTTAGCCCTATCAGAACCGGATATTTCTGGTTTCATCCAGCCCAATCTGGACAAAGGGGTGTGGAATTGGTGTGCAAAGCACCCAGAAAAGCAGAGTCAACCTGGTTTTGGAGAAAAGCAAAGTCTTTTTCTGGGGAAGGGGATTCAATGTCATGTTTACAAACACAAATATCATTTGTAACCTGGTTTCTGCAGCTTTTTACTCAGAAAACACAAATGTGTACCTGTTGTGTCTCCATGTGAAACCAATTAGCGTTTGCCAACAGAAAACAAAATGTTATATGCTACAATGCATTCCCAACTCTAAAGTCCACAGATACTATCCAGAAAACACAAACAAACTCAGAGGCTGTAGCAAGAGCTGGGATTGAGTTAGCCTCCTCAGCACCGGATATTTCTGGTTTCATCCAACACTATCTGGACAAAGGGGTGTGGAATTGGTGTGCAAAGCACCCAGAAAAGCAGAGTCAACCTGGTTTTGGAGAAATGCAAAGTCTTTTTCTTGGGCAAGTGGATTCAATGTCATGTTTACAAACACAAATATCATTTGTAACCTGGTTTCTGCAGCTTTTTACTCAGAAAACAAGAATGTGTACCTGTTGAGTCTTCATGTGAAACCAATTAGCGTTTGCCAACAGAAAAACAAAATGTTACATGGTACAATGCATTCACAACTCTAAAATGCACATATTCTATCGAGAAAACACAAGGAAACACAGAAGCTGTAGCAAGAGCTGGGATTGAGTTAGCCACCACAGAACCGAATATTTCTGGTTTCATGCAGCCCTATCCGGACAAACTGCTGTGGAGTTGGTGTGCAAAGCACCCAGAAAAGCAGAGTCAACCTGGTTTTGGAGAAAAGCAAAGTCTTTTTCTTGGGCAAGTGGATTCAATGTCATGTTTACAAACAAAAATATGATTTTTAACCTGGTTTCTGCAGCTTTTTACTCAGAAAACAAGAATGTGTACCTGTATTGTCTCCAAGTGTAACCAATTAGCTTTTGCCAACAGAAAAACAAAATGTTACATGCTACAATGCATTCACAACTCTAAAATGCACAGATACTATCGAGAAAACACAAGCACACACAGAAGCTGTAGCAAGAGCTGGGATTGAGTTCGCCAAAACAGAACCGGATATTTCTGGTTTCATCCAGACTTATCTGGACAAACTTGTGTGGAATTGGTGTGCAAATCACCCACAAATGCCGAGTCAACCTGGTTTTGGAGAAAAGCAAAGTCTTTTTCTTGGGCGAGTGGATTCAATGTCATGTTTACAAACACAAATAACATTTTTAACCAGGTTTCTATAGCATTCTACTCAGAAAGCTCGAATGTGTACCTGTTGTGTCTCCCTGTGGAACCTATTAGCTTTGCCAACATAAACACAAAATGTTACTTGCTAAAATATATTCAAAACTCTAACGTTCATAGATAATATCCAGAATTCACTAACAAACACATATGCTGTTTTAAAATCAGTTATACATTTACCCACAGAGAACCGGATATTTCTGCTTAAATCCAGATATATCTGGACAAACTCGTGTGGCATTCATGTGCAAAGGACCCAGAAAAACAGAGTCAAACTGGTTTTGGAGAAAAGCAAAGTCGTTTTCTTGGGCAAGTGGATTCAATGTCATGTTAGCAAACACAAATATTGTTTTTAATCTGGTTTCTGCAGGTTTTTACTCAGAAAACACGAATGTGTGCATGTTGTTACTTCATGTGAAACCAGTTAGCGTTTGCCAACAAAAAAACAAAATGTTACATGCTACAATGCATTCAGAATTCTAAAGTCCACAGATACTATCGAGAAAAAACAAGCAAACACAGAATCTGTAGCAACAGCTGGGATTGAGTTAGCCACAACAGAACCGGATATTTCTGATTTCATCCAGCCCTATCCGGACAAACTGGTGTGGAATTGGTGTGTAAAGCACCCTGAAAAGCAGAGTCCACCTGGTTTTGGAGAAAAGCAAAATATTTTTCTTGGGCAAGTGGATTAAAAGTCATGTTTACAAACACAAACATCATTTTTAACCTGGTTTCTGCAGCTTTTTAAGCAGAAAACACGAATCTGTACCTGTTGTGTCTCCATGTGAAATCAATTAGCATTTGCCAACAGAAAAACAAAATGTTGCATGTTACAATGCATTCAGAATTCTAAAGTCCTCAGAACTATTGAGAGAAGAGAAGCAAACACAGATTCTGTAGCAAGAGGTGGGATTGAGTTAGCCACCACAGAACCGGATATTTTTGGTTTCATCCAACCCTATCCAGACAAAGTGAAGTGAGTTGGTGTGCAAAGCACCCAGAAAAGCAGAGTCACCTCGGTTTTGGAGAAAAGCAAAATCTTTTTCTTTGGCAAGTGGATTCAATGTCATGTTTACAAACACAAATATAATATTTAACCTGGTTTCTGCAGATTTTTATTCAGAAAATAAGGAACGTGTACCTGTTGTGTCTCCATGTGAAACCAATTAGCGTTTGCCAAAATAAAAACTAAACGTTACATGCTGAAATGCATTCAGAATTCTAAAGTCCACAGATACTATCGAGAAAACACACGCAAACACAGAAGCTGTAGCAAGAGCTGGGATTGAGTTAGCCACAACAGAACCGGATATTTCTGGTTTCATCCAGACCTATCCGGACAAACTGCTGTGGAGTTGGTGTGCAAAGCACCCAGAAAAGCAGAGTCAACCTGGTTTTGGAGAAAAGCAAAGTCATTTTCTTGGGCAAGTGGATTCAATGTCATGTTTACAAACACAAATATCATTTTTAACCTGGTTTCTGCAGGTTTTTACTCAGAAAACATGAATGTGTGCAAGTTGTGCCTTCATGTGAAACCAGTTAGCATTTGCCAACAAAAAAACAAAATGTTACATGCTACAATGCATTCAGAATTCTAAAGTCCCCAGACACTATTGAGAAAACGCAAGCAAACACATAAGCTGTAGCAAGAGGTGTGATTGAGTTAGCCAACACAGATCCGAATATTTCTGGTTTCATCCAGCCCTATCCGGACAAAATGCTGTGGAATTGGTGTGCAAAGAACCCCGAAAAGCAGAGTCAATCTGGTTTTGGAGAAAAGCAAAATATTTTTCTTAGGCAAGTGGATTCAGTGTCATGTTTACAAACACAAATATCATTTTTAACCTGGTTTCTGCAGCTTTTCCCTTAGGAAACACGAATATGTACCTGTTGCCTTCAGGTGAAATGAATTAGCATTTGCCAACAAGAAGTAAAATATTACATGCTACAATGCATTCACAACTCTAAAGTGCATAGATACTATCGAGAAAAAACAAGCAAATACAGAAGCTGTAGCAAGAGCTGGTATTGAGTTTGCCACCACTGAACCGGATATTTCTGGTTTCTTCCAGCCCTATCCGGAAATACTGGTGTGGAATGGGTTGCAAAGCACCCATAAAGCAGAGTCAACCTGGTTTTGGAGAAAAGCAAAGTTTTTTTCTTGGGCAAGTGTATTCCATGTGATGTTTACAAACACAAGTATCATTTGTAACCTGGTTTCTGCAGGTTTTTACTTAGAAAACACGAAAGTGTACCTGTTGTTTCTCCATGTGAAACCAATTAGTGTTTGCAAACAGAAAACAAAATGTTACATGCTACAATGCATTCACAACTCTAAAGTCCACAGATAATATCGACAAACCACAATAAACACAGAAAATGTAGCAAGAGCTGGGATTCAGTTAGCCACCTCAGAACCGGATGTTTTTGGTTTCAGCCTGCGCTATCCGGACAAACTTATGGGGAACTGGTGTGCAAAGCACCCAGAAAAGCAGAGTCAACCTGGTTTTGGAGAAAAGCAATGTCTTTTTCTTGGGCAAGTTAATTCAGTGTCATGTTTACTAACACAAATATCATTTGTAACCTGGTTTCTGCAGCTTTTTACTCAGAAAACACGAACGTGAACCTGTTGTGTCTCCATGTGAAACCAATTAGCGTTTGCCAACAGAAAAACAAAATGTTACATGGTACAATGCATTCACAACTCTAAAATGCACATATTCTATCGAGAAAACACAAGGAAACACAGAAGCTGTAGCAAGAGGTGGGATTGAGTTAGCCAAGACAAAACCGGATATTTCTGGTTTCATCCAGACCTATCTGCACAAACTGGTGTGGAGTTGGTGTGCAAAGCACCCAGAAAAGCAGAGTCAACCTGGTTTTGGAGAAAAGCAAAGTCTTTTTCTTGGGCAAGTGGATTCAATGTCATGTTTATAAACACAAATATCATTTGTAACCTGGTTTCTGCAGCTTTTTACTCAGAAAACACAAATGTGTACCTGTTCTGTCTGCATGTGAAACCTATTAGCGTTTGCCAACAGAAAAACAAAATGTTACATGCTACAATGCATTCACAACTCTAAAGTCCACAGATGCTATCGAGAAAACACAAGCACACACAGAAGCTGTAGCAAGAGCTGGGATTGAGTTAGCCACCACAGAACCGAATATTTCTGGTTTCATGCAGCCGTATCCGGACAAACTGCTGTGGAGTTGGTGTGCAAAGCACCCAGAAAAGCAGAGTCAACCTGGTTTTGGAGAAAAGCAAAGTCTTTTTCTTGGGCAAGTGGATTCAATGTCATGTTTACAAACAAAACGATCATTTTTAACCTGGTTTCTGCAGCTTTTTGCTCAGAAAACACGAATGTGTACCTGTTGTGTCTGCATGTGAAACCAATTAGGGTTTGGCAACAGAAAACAAAATGTTACATGCTACAAAGCATTCACAACTCTAAAGTCCACAGATACTATTAAGAAAACACAAGTAAATGCAGAAACTCTAGCAAGAGCTGGGATTGAGTTAGCCCCATCAGAACCGTATATTTCTCGTTTCATCCAGCGCTATCCTTACAAACTGTTGTGGAATTGGTGTGCAAAGCACCCAGGAAAGCAGAGTCAACCTGGTTTTGGAGAAAAGCAAAGTCTTTTTCTGGGGAAGGGGATTCAATGTCATGTTTACAAACACAAATATCATTTGTAACCTGGTTTCTGCAGCTTTTTACTCAGAAAACACAAATGTGTACCTGTTGTGTCTCCATGTGAAACCAATTAGCGTTTGCCAACAGAAAACAAAATGTTACATGCTACAATGCATTCACAAATCTAAAGTCCATAGATACTCTCAACAAAACACAAGCAAACACAGAAGCTGTAGCAAGAGCTGGGATTGAGTTAGCCCCCTCAGCACCGGATATTTCTGGTTTCATCCAACACTATCTGGACAAAGGGGTGTGGAATTGGTGTGCAAAGAACCCAGAAAAGCAGAGTCAACCTGGTTTTGGAGAAAAGCAAAGTATTTTTCTTGGGCAAGTGGATTCGATGTCATGCTTACAAGCACAAATATCATTTGTAACCTGGTTTCTGCAGGTTTTTACTCAGAACACACGAACGTGTACCTATTGTGTTTCCATGTGAAACGAATTAGAGTATGCCAGAAAAAACAAACTGTTACATGCTAAAATGCATTCACAACTCTAAAGTCCACAGATACTATCGAGAAAACACAAGCAAACACAGAAGCTGTAGCAAGAGCTGGGATTGAGTTAGCCCCCTCAGAACCAGATATTACTGGTTTCATCCAACACTATCTGGGCAAAGGGGTGTGGAATTGGTGTGCAAAGCACCCAGAAAAGCAGAGTCAACCTGGTTTTGGAGAAAATCACAGTCTTTTTCCTGGGCAAGTGGATTCAATGTATGTTTACAAACACAAATATCATTTTTAACCTGGTTTCTGCAGGTTTTTACTCAGAAAACACGAGTGTGTACCTGTTGTGTCTCCATGTTAAACCAATTAGTGTTTGCCAACAGAAAACAAACTGTTACATGCTACAATGCATTCACAACTCCAAAGTCCACAGATACTATACACAAAACACAAGCAAACACAAAACTGTAGCAAAAGCTGGGATTAGCCACCAGAGAATCGGATATTTCTGGTTCCATCTAGACCTAACCGGACAAATTGGTGTGGAGTTGGTGTGCAAAGCAGCCAGAAAAGCAGAGTCAACCTGGTTTTGGAGAAAAGCAAAGTCTTTTTCTTGGGGAAGTGGATTCAATGTCATGTTTACAAACACAAATATCATTTGTAACCTGGTTTCTGCAGCTTTTTACTCTGAAAACACAAATGTGTACCTGTTGTGTCTGCATGTGAAACCTATTAGCGTTTGCTAACAGAAAAACAAAATGTTACATGCTACAATGCATTCACACTCTAAAGTCCACAGATGCTATCGAGAAAACACAAGCACACACAGAAGCTGTAGCAAGAGCTGGGATTGAGTTAGCCACCACAGAACCGAATAATTCTGGTTTCAGGCAGCCCTATCCGGACAAACTGCTGTGGAGTTGGTGTGCAAAGCACCCAGAAAAGCAGAGTCAACCTGGTTTTGGAGAAAAGAAAAGTCTTTTTCTTGGGCAAGTGGATTCAATGTCATGTTTACAAACACAAATATCATTTGTAACCTGGTTTCTGCAGCTTTTTACTCAGAAAACATGAACGTGTACCTGTTGTTTCTCCATGTGAAACCAATTAGCGTTTGCCAACAAAAAAACAAAATGTTACATGCTACAATGCATTCACAACTCTAAAGTCCACAGATACTATCGACAAACAACAATAAACACAGAAACTGTAGCAAGAGCTGGGATTCCGTAAGCCACATCAGAACCGGATATTTCTGGCTTCATCCAGCCCTATCCGGAAAAACTGGTGTGGAGTTGGTGTGCAAAGCACCCAGAAAAGCATAGTCAACCTGGTTTTGAAGAAAAGCAGTCGTTTTCTTGGGCAAGTGGATTCAATGTCATGTTTACAAACACAAATATCATTTGTAACCTGGTTTCTGCAGGTTTTTACTCAGAAAACACAAATGTGTACCTCTTGTGTCTCCATGTGAAACGTATTAGCGTTTGCCAACATAAAAACAAAATGTTACATGCTACAATGCATTCACAACTCTAAAGTCCACAGATACTATCAAGAAAACACAAGGAAACACAGAAACTTTAGCAAGAGCTGGCACTGAGTTAGCCAAAACAGAACAGGAAATTTCTGGTTTCATCCAGCCCTATCCGGACAAACTGGTGTGTAATTCGTGTGCAAAGCACCCAGAAATGCAGAGTCAACCTGGTTTTGGAGAAAAGCAAAGTCTTTTTCTTTGGCAAGTGTATTCAATGTCATGTTTACAAACACAAATATCATTTTTAACCTGGTTTCTGCAGCTTTTTGCTCAGAAAACAGGAATGTGTACCTGTTGTGTCTGCATGTGAAACCAATTAGTGTTTGGCAACAGAAAACAAAATGTTACATGCTACAAAGCATTCACAACTCTAAAGTCCACAGATACTATTAAGAAAACACAAGTAAATGCAGATTCGCTAGCAAGAGCTGGCACTGAGTGAACCACCACAGAACCAGATATTTCTGGTTTCATCCAGCCCTATCCGGACAAAGTTTTGGGGTGTTGTGTGCAAAGCACCCAGATAAGCAGAGTCAACCTGGTTTTGGAAAATTCAAAGTCTTTTTCTTGGGCAAGTAGATGCAATGTCATGTTTACAAACACAAATATCATTTGTAACCAGGTTTCTGCAGCTTTTTACTCAGAAAACACAAATGTGTACCTGTTGTGTCTGAATGTGAAACCAATTAGTGTTTGGCAACAGAAAAAAAAATGTTACACGCTACAATGCATTCACAACTCTAAAGTCCACAGATACTATCGAGAAAACACAAGCACACTCAGAAGCTGTAGCAAGAGCTGGGATTGAGTTAGCCACCACAGAACCGAATATTTCTGGTTTCATGCCGCCCTATCCGGAAAAACTGCTGTGGAGTTGGTGTGCAAAGCACCCAGAAAAGCAGAGTCAACCTGGTTTTGGAGAAAAGCAAAGTCTTTTTCTTGGGCAAGTGGATTCAATGTCATGTTTACAAACACAAATATCATTTGTAACCTGGTTTCTGCAGCTTTTTGCTCAGAAAACACGAATGTGTACCTGTTGTGTCTGCATGTGAAACCAATTAGTGTTTGGCAACAGAAAACAAAATGTTACATGCTACAAAGCATTCACAACTCTAAAGTCCACAGATACTATTAAGAAAACACAAGTAAATGCAGAAACTCTAGCAAGAGCTGGGATTGAGTTAGCCCTATCAGAACCGGATATTTCTGGTTTCATCCAGCCCTATCTGGACAAAGGGGTGTGGAATTGGTGTGCAAAGCACCCAGGAAAGCAGAGTCAACCTGGTTTTGGAGAAAAGCAAAGTCTTTTTCTGGGGAAGGGGATTCAATGTCATGTTTACAAACACAAATATCATTTGTAACCTGGTTTCTGCAGCTTTTTACTCAGAAAACACAAATGTGTACCTGTTGTGTCTCCATGTGAAACCAATTAGCGTTTGCCAACAGAAAACAAACTGTTACATGCTACAATGCATTCACAATTCCAAAGTCCACAGATACTATACACAAAACACAAGCAGACACAGAAGCTGTAGCAAGAGCTGGGATTGAGTTAGCCCCCTCAGCACCGGATATTTCTGGTTTCATCCAACACTATCTGGACAAAGGGGTGTGGAATTGGTGTGCAAAGAACCCAGAAAAGCAGAGTCAACCTGGTTTTGGAGAAAAGCAAAGTATTTTTCTTGGGCAAGTGGATTCGATGTCATGCTTACAAGCACAAATATCATTTGTAACCTGGTTTCTGCAGGTTTTTACTCAGAAAACACGAGTGTGTACCTGTTGTGTCTCCATGTTAAACCAATTAGTGTTTGCCAACAGAAAACAAACTGTTACATGCTACAATGCATTCACAATTCCAAAGTCCACAGATACTATACACAAAACACAAGCAAACACAAAACTGTAGCAAGAGCTGGGATTAGCCACCACAGAATCGGATATTTCTGGTTCCATCTAGACCTAACCGGACAAATTGGTGTGGAGTTGGTGTGCAAAGCACCCAGAAAAGCAGAGTCAACCTGGTTTTGGAGAAAAGCAAAGTCTTTTTCTTGGGCAAGTGGATTCAATGTCATGTTTACAAACACAAATATCATTTGTAACCTGGTTTCTGCAGCTTTTTACTCAGAAAACACAAATGTGTACCTGTTGTGTCTGCATGTGAAACCTATTAGCATTGCCAACAGAAAAACAAAATGTTACATGCTACAATGCATTCACAACTCTAAAGTCCACAGATGCTATCGAGAAAACACAAGCACACACAGAAGCTGTAGCAAGAGCTGGGATTGAGTTAGCCACCACAGAACCGAATATTTCTGGTTTCATGCAGCCCTATCCGGACAAACTGCTGTGGAGTTGGTGTGCAAAGCACCCAGAAAAGCAGAGTCAACCTGGTTTTGGAGAAAAGCAAAGTCTTTTTCTTGGGCAAGTTAATTCAGTGTCATGTTTACTAACACAAATATCATTTGTAACCTGGTTTCTGCAGCTTTTTACTCAGAAAACACGAACGTGTACCTGTTGTGTCTCCATGTTAAACCAATTAGTGTTTGCCAACAGAAAACAAACTGTTACATGCTACAATGCATTCACAATTCCAAAGTCCACAGATACTATACACAAAACACAAGCAAACACAAAACTGTAGCAAGAGCTGGGATTAGCCACCACAGAATCGGATATTTCTGGTTCCATCTAGACCTAACCGGACAAATTGGTGTGGAGTTGGTGTGCAAAGCACCCAGAAAAGCAGAGTCAACCTGGTTTTGGAGAAAAGCAAAGTCTTTTTCTTGGGCAAGTGGATTCAATGTCATGTTTACAAACACAAATATCATTTGTAACCTGGTTTCTGCAGCTTTTTACTCAGAAAACACAAATGTGTACCTGTTGTGTCTGCATGTGAAACCTATTAGCGTTTGCCAACAGAAAAACAAAATGTTACATGCTACAATGCATTCACAACTCTAAAGTCCACAGATGCTATCGAGAAAACACAAGCACACACAGAAGCTGTAGCAAGAGCTGGGATTGAGTTAGCCACCACAGAACCGAATAATTCTGGTTTCAGGCAGCCCTATCCGGACAAACTGCTGTGGAGTTGGTGTGCAAAGCACCCAGAAAAGCAGAGTCAACCTGGTTTTGGAGAAAAGCAAAGTCTTTTTCTTGGGCAAGTTAATTCAGTGTCATGTTTACTAACACAAATATCATTTTTAACCTATTTTCTGCAGCTTTTTACTCAGAAAACACGAACGTGTACCTGTTGTGTCTCCATGTTAAACCAATTAGTGTTTGCCAACAGAAAACAAACTGTTACATGCTACAATGCATTCACAATTCCAAAGTCCACAGATACTATACACAAAACACAAGCAAACACAAAACTGTAGCAAGAGCTGGGATTAGCCACCACAGAATCGGATATTTCTGGTTCCATCTAGACCTAACCGGACAAATTGGTGTGGAGTTGGTGTGCAAAGCACCCAGAAAAGCAGAGTCAACCTGGTTTTGGAGAAAAGCAAAGTCTTTTTCTTGGGCAAGTGGATTCAATGTCATGTTTACAAACACAAATATCATTTGTAACCTGGTTTCTGCAGCTTTTTACTCAGAAAACACAAATGTGTACCTGTTGTGTCTGCATGTGAAACCTATTAGCGTTTGCCAACAGAAAAACAAAATGTTACATGCTACAATGCATTCACAACTCTAAAGTCCACAGATGCTATCGAGAAAACACAAGCACACACAGAAGCTGTAGCAAGAGCTGGGATTGAGTTAGCCACCACAGAACCGAATATTTCTGGTTTCATGCAGCCCTATCCGGACAAACTGCTGTGGAGTTGGTGTGCAAAGCACCCAGAAAAGCAGAGTCAACCTGGTTTTGGAGAAAAGCAAAGTCTTTTTCTTGGGCAAGTTAATTCAGTGTCATGTTTACTAACACAAATATCATTTGTAACCTGGTTTCTGCAGCTTTTTACTCAGAAAACACGAACGTGTACCTGTTGTGTCTCCATGTGAAACCAATTAGCGTTTGCCAACAGAAAAACAAAATGTTACATGGTACAATGCATTCACAACTCTAAAATGCACATATTCTATCGAGAAAACACAAGGAAACACAGAAGCTGTAGCAAGAGGTGGGATTGAGTTAGCCAAAACAAAACCGGATATTTCTGGTTTCATCCAGACCTATCTGCACAAACTGGTGTGGAGTTGGTGTGCAAAGCACCCAGAAAAGCAGAGTCAACCTGGTTTTGGAGAAAAGCAAAGTCTTTTTCTTGGGCAAGTGGATTCAATGTCATGTTTACAAACACAAATATCATTTGTAACCTGGTTTCTGCAGCTTTTTACTCAGAAAACACAAATGTGTACCTGTTGTGTCTGCATGTGAAACCTATTAGCGTTTGCCAACAGAAAAACAAAATGTTACATGCTACAAAGCATTCACAACTCTAAAGTCCACAGATACTATTAAGAAAACACAAGTAAATGCAGAAACTCTAGCAAGAGCTGGGATTGAGTTAGCCCTATCAGAACCGGATATTTCTGGTTTCATCCAGCCCAATCTGGACAAAGGGGTGTGGAATTGGTGTGCAAAGCACCCAGAAAAGCAGAGTCAACCTGGTTTTGGAGAAAAGCAAAGTCTTTTTCTGGGGAAGGGGATTCAATGTCATGTTTACAAACACAAATATCATTTGTAACCTGGTTTCTGCAGCTTTTTACTCAGAAAACACAAATGTGTACCTGTTGTGTCTCCATGTGAAACCAATTAGCGTTTGCCAACAGAAAACAAAATGTTATATGCTACAATGCATTCCCAACTCTAAAGTCCACAGATACTATCCAGAAAACACAAACAAACTCAGAGGCTGTAGCAAGAGCTGGGATTGAGTTAGCCTCCTCAGCACCGGATATTTCTGGTTTCATCCAACACTATCTGGACAAAGGGGTGTGGAATTGGTGTGCAAAGCACCCAGAAAAGCAGAGTCAACCTGGGTTTGGAGAAAAGCAAAGACTTTTTCTTGGGCAAGTGGATTCGATGTCATGCTTACAAGCACAAATATCATTTGTAACCTGGTTTCTGCAGGTTTTTACACAGAAAACACGAGTGTGTACCTGTTGTTTCTCCATGTTAAACCAATTAGTGTTTGCCAACAGAAAACAAACTGTTACATGCTACAATGCATTCACAATTCCAAAGTCCACAGATACTATACACAAAACACAAGCAAACACAAAACTGTAGCAAGAGCTGGGATTAGCCACCACAGAATCGGATATTTCTGGTTCCATCTAGACCTAACCGGACAAATTGGTGTGGAGTTGGTGTGCAAAGCACCCAGAAAAGCAGAGTCAACCTGGTTTTGGAGAAAAGCAAAGTCTTTTTCTTGGGCAAGTGGATTCAATGTCATGTTTACAAACACAAATATCATTTGTAACCTGGTTTCTGCAGCTTTTTACTCAGAAAACACAAATGTGTACCTGTTGTGTCTGCATGTGAAACCTATTAGCGTTTGCCAACAGAAAAACAAAATGTTACATGCTACAATGCATTCACACTCTAAAGTCCACAGATGCTATCGAGAAAACACAAGCACACACAGAAGCTGTAGCAAGAGCTGGGATTGAGTTAGCCACCACAGAACCGAATATTTCTGGTTTCATGCAGCCCTATCCGGACAAACTGCTGTGGAGTTGGTGTGCAAAGCACCCAGAAAAGCAGAGTCAACCTGGTTTTGGAGAAAAGAAAAGTCTTTTTCTTGGGCAAGTGGATTCAATGTCATGTTTACAAACAAAACTATCATTTTTAACCTGGTTTCTGCAGCTTTTTGCTCAGAAAACACGAATGTGTACCTGTTGTGTCTGCATGTGAAACCAATTAGTGTTTGGCAACAGAAAACAAAATGTTACATGCTACAAAGCATTCACAACTCTAAAGTCCACAGATACTATTAAGAAAACACAAGTAAATGAAGAAACTCTAGCAAGAGCTGGGATTGAGTTAGCCCCATCAGAACCGGATATTTCTCGTTTCATCCAGCCCTATCTGGACAAAAGGGTGTGGAATTGGTGTGCAAAGCACCCAGGAAAGCAGAGTCAACCTGGTTTTGGAGAAAAGCAAAGTCTTTTTCTGGGGAAGGTGATTCAATGTCATGTTTACAAACACAAATATCATTTGTAACCTGGTTTCTGCAGCTTTTTACTCAGAAAACACAAATGTGTACCTGTTGTGTCTCCATGTGAAACCAATTAGCGTTTGCCAACAGAAAACAAAATGTTACATGCTACAATGCATTCACAAATCTAAAGTCCATAGATACTCTCAACAAAACACAAGCAAACACAGAAGCTGTAGCAAGAGCTGGGATTGAGTTAGCCCCCTCAGCACCGGATATTTCTGGTTTCATCCAACACTATCTGGACAAAGGGGTGTGGAATTGGTGTGCAAAGAACCCAGAAAAGCAGAGTCAACCTGGTTTTGGAGAAAAGCAAAGTATTTTTCTTGGGCAAGTGGATTCGATGTCATGCTTACAAGCACAAATATCATTTGTAACCTGGTTTCTGCAGGTTTTTACTCAGAACACACGAACGTGTACCTATTGTGTTTCCATGTGAAACGAATTAGAGTATGCCAGAAAAAACAACCTGTTACATGCTAAAATGCGTTCACAACTCTAAAGTCCACAGATACTATCGAGAAAACACAAGCAAACACAGAAGCTGTAGCAAGAGCTGGGATTGAGTTAGCCCCCTCAGAACCGGATATTACTGGTTTCATCCAACACTATCTGGACAAAGGGGTGTGGAATTGGTGTGCAAAGCACCCAGAAAAGCAGAGTCAACCTGGGTTTGGAGAAAATCACAGTCTTTTTCTTGGGCAAGTGGATTCAATGTATGTTTACAAACACAAATATCATTTTTAACCTGGTTTCTGCAGGTTTTTACTCAGAAAACACGAGTGTGTACCTGTTGTGTCTCCATGTTAAACCAATTAGTGTTTGCCAACAGAAAACAAACTGTTACATGCTACAATGCATTCACAACTCCAAAGTCCACAGATACTATACACAAAACAATAGCAAACACAAAACTGTAGCAAAAGCTGGGATTAGCCACCAGAGAATCGGATATTTCTGGTTCCATCTAGACCTAACCGGACAAATTGGTGTGGAGTTGGTGTGCAAAGCACCCAGAAAAGCAGAGTCAACCTGGTTTTGGAGAAAAGCAAAGTCTTTTTCTTGGGCAAGTGGATTCAATGTCATGTTTACAAACACAAATATCATTTGTAACCTGGTTTCTGCAGCTTTTTACTCTGAAAACACAAATGTGTACCTGTTGTGTCTGCATGTGAAACCTATTAGCGTTTGCTAACAGAAAAACAAAATGTTACATGCTACAATGCATTCACACTCTAAAGTCCACAGATGCTATCGAGAAAACACAAGCACACACAGAAGCTGTAGCAAGAGCTGGGATTGAGTTAGCCACCACAGAACCGAATAATTCTGGTTTCATGCAGCCCTATCCGGACAAACTGCTGTGGAGTTGGTGTGCAAAGCACCCAGAAAAGCAGAGTCAACCTGGTTTTGGAGAAAAGCAAAGTCTTTTTCTTGGGCAAGTTAATTCAGGGTCATGTTTACTAACACAAATATCATTTGTAACCTGGTTTCTGCAGCTTTTTACTCAGAAAACACGAACGTGTACCTGTTGTGTCTCCATGTTAAACCAATTAATGTTTGCCAACAGAAAACAAACTGTTACATGCTACAATGCATTCACAATTCCAAAGTCCACAGATACTATACACAAAACACAAGCAAACACAAAACTGTAGCAAGAGCTGGGATTAGCCACCACAGAATCGGATATTTCTGGTTCCATCTAGACCTAACCGGACAAATTGGTGTGGAGTTGGTGTGCAAAGCACCCAGAAAAGCAGAGTCAACCTGGTTTTGGAGAAAAGCAAAGTCTTTTTCTTGGGCAAGTGGATTCAATGTCATGTTTACAAACACAAATATCATTTGTAACCTGGTTTCTGCAGCTTTTTACTCAGAAAACACAAATGTGTACCTGTTGTGTCTGCATGTGAAACCTATTAGCGTTTGCCAACAGAAAAACAAAATGTTACATGCTACAATGCATTCACAACTCTAAAGTCCACAGATGCTATCGAGAAAACACAAGCACACACAGAAGCTGTAGCAAGAGCTGGGATTGAGTTAGCCACCACAGAACCGAATATTTCTGGTTTCATGCAGCCCTATCCGGACAAACTGCTGTGGAGTTGGTGTGCAAAGCACCCAGAAAAGCAGAGTCAACCTGGTTTTGGAGAAAAGCAAAGTCTTTTTCTTGGGCAAGTTAATTCAGTGTCATGTTTACTAACACAAATATCATTTGTAACCTGGTTTCTGCAGCTTTTTACTCAGAAAACACGAACGTGTACCTGTTGTGTCTCCATGTGAAACCAATTAGCGTTTGCCAACAGAAAAACAAAATGTTACATGGTACAATGCATTCACAACTCTAAAATGCACATATTCTATCGAGAAAACACAAGGAAACACAGAAGCTGTAGCAAGAGGTGGGATTGAGTTAGCCAAAACAAAACCGGATATTTCTGGTTTCATCCAGACCTATCTGCACAAACTGGTGTGGAGTTGGTGTGCAAAGCACCCAGAAAAGCAGAGTCAACCTGGTTTTGGAGAAAAGCAAAGTCTTTTTCTTGGGCAAGTGGATTCAATGTCATGTTTACAAACACAAATATCATTTGTAACCTGGTTTCTGCAGCTTTTTACTCAGAAAACACAAATGTGTACCTGTTGTGTCTGCATGTGAAACCTATTAGCGTTTGCCAACAGAAAAACAAAATGTTACATGCTACAAAGCATTCACAACTCTAAAGTCCACAGATACTATTAAGAAAACACAAGTAAATGCAGAAACTCTAGCAAGAGCTGGGATTGAGTTAGCCCTATCAGAACCGGATATTTCTGGTTTCATCCAGCCCAATCTGGACAAAGGGGTGTGGAATTGGTGTGCAAAGCACCCAGAAAAGCAGAGTCAACCTGGTTTTGGAGAAAAGCAAAGTCTTTTTCTGGGGAAGGGGATTCAATGTCATGTTTACAAACACAAATATCATTTGTAACCTGGTTTCTGCAGCTTTTTACTCAGAAAACACAAATGTGTACCTGTTGTGTCTCCATGTGAAACCAATTAGCGTTTGCCAACAGAAAACAAAATGTTATATGCTACAATGCATTCCCAACTCTAAAGTCCACAGATACTATCCAGAAAACACAAACAAACTCAGAGGCTGTAGCAAGAGCTGGGATTGAGTTAGCCCCCTCAGCACCGGATATTTCTGGTTTCATCCAACACTATCTGGACAAAGGGGTGTGGAATTGGTGTGCAAAGAACCCAGAAAAGCAGAGTCAACCTGGGTTTGGAGAAAAGCAAAGACTTTTTCTTGGGCAAGTGGATTCGATGTCATGCTTACAAGCACAAATATCATTTGTAACCTGGTTTCTGCAGGTTTTTACACAGAAAACACGAGTGTGTACCTGTTGTGTCTCCATGTTAAACCAATTAGTGTTTGCCAACAGAAAACAAACTGTTACATGCTACAATGCATTCACAATTCCAAAGTCCACAGATACTATACACAAAACACAAGCAAACACAAAACTGTAGCAAGAGCTGGGATTAGCCACCACAGAATCGGATATTTCTGGTTCCATCTAGACCTAACCGGACAAATTGGTGTGGAGTTGGTGTGCAAAGCACCCAGAAAAGCAGAGTCAACCTGGTTTTGGAGAAGAGCAAAGTCTTTTTCTTGGGCAAGTGGATTCAATGTCATGTTTACAAACACAAATATCATTTGTAACCTGGTTTCTGCAGCTTTTTACTCAGAAAACACAAATGTGTACCTGTTGTGTCTGCATGTGAAACCTATTAGCGTTTGCCAACAGAAAAACAAAATGTTACATGCTACAATGCATTCACACTCTAAAGTCCACAGATGCTATCGAGAAAACACAAGCACACACAGAAGCTGTAGCAAGAGCTGGGATTGAGTTAGCCCCCTCAGCACCGGATATTTCTGGTTTCATCCAACACTATCTGGACAAAGGGGTGTGGAACTGGTGTGCAAAGAACCCAGAAAAGCAGAGTCAACCTGGTTTTGGAGAAAAGCAAAGTATTTTTCTTGGGCAAGTGGATTCGATGTCATGCTTACAAGCACAAATATCATTTGTAACCTGGTTTCTGCAGGTTTTTACTCAGAACACACGAACGTGTACCTATTGTGTTTCCATGTGAAACGAATTAGAGTATGCCAGAAAAAACAACCTGTTACATGCTAAAATGCATTCACAACTCTAAAGTCCACAGATACTATCGAGAAAACACAAGCAAACACAGAAGCTGTAGCAAGAGCTGGGATTGAGTTAGCCCCCTCAGAACCGGATATTACTGGTTTCATCCAACACTATCTGGACAAAGGGGTGTGGAATTGGTGTGCAAAGCACCCAGAAAAGCAGAGTCAACCTGGTTTTGGAGAAAATCACAGTCTTTTTCTTGGGCAAGTGGATTCAATGTATGTTTACAAACACAAATATCATTTTTAACCTGGTTTCTGCAGGTTTTTACTCAGAAAACACGAGTGTGTACCTGTTGTGTCTCCATGTTAAACCAATTAGTGTTTGCCAACAGAAAACAAACTGTTACATGCTACAATGCATTCACAACTCCAAAGTCCACAGATACTATACACAAAACAAAAGCAAACACAAAACTGTAGCAAAAGCTGGGATTAGCCACCAGAGAATCGGATATTTCTGGTTCCATCTAGACCTAACCGGACAAATTGGTGTGGAGTTGGTGTGCAAAGCACCCAGAAAAGCAGAGTCAACCTGGTTTTGGAGAAAAGCAAAGTCTTTTTCTTGGGCAAGTGGATTCAATGTCATGTTTACAAACACAAATATCATTTGTAACCTGGTTTCTGCAGCTTTTTACTCTGAAAACACAAATGTGTACCTGTTGTGTCTGCATGTGAAACCTATTAGCGTTTGCTAACAGAAAAACAAAATGTTACACGCTACAATGCATTCACAACTCTAAAGTCCACAGATACTATTAAGAAAACACAAGTAAATGCAGATTCGCTAGCAGGAGCTGGCACTGAGTTAACCACCACAGAACCAGATATTTCTGGTTTCATGCAGCCCTATCCGGACAAAGTTTTGGGGTGTTGTGTGCAAAGCACCCAGATAAGCAGAGTCAACCTGGTTTTGGAAAAAAGCAAAGTCTTTTTCTTGGGCAAGTCGATGCAATGTCATGTTTACAAACACAAATATCATTTGTAACCAGGTTTCTGCAGCTTTTTACTCAGAAAACACAAATGTGTACCTGTTGTGTCTCCATGTGAAACCAATTAACGTTTGCCAACAGAAAAAAAAAATGTTACACGCTACAATGCATTCACAACTCTAAAGTCCACAGATACTATCGAGAAAACACAAGCAAACTCAGAAGCTGTAGCAAGAGCTGGCATTGAGTTAGCCACCACAGAACCAGATATTTCTGGTTCCATTCAGACCTATCTGGACAAACTGGTGTGGAGTTGGTGTGCAAAGCACCCAGAAAAGCAGAGTCAACCTGGTTTTGGAGAAAAGCAAAGTCTTTTTCTTGGGCAAGTGGATTCAATGTCATGTTTACAAACACAAATATCATTTGTAACCTGGTTTCTGCAGCTTTTTACTCAGAAAACACAAATGTGTACCTGTTGTGTCTGCATGTGAAACCTATTAGCGTTTGCCAACAGAAAAACAAAATGTTACATGCTACAATGCATTCACAACTCTAAAGTCCACAGATGCTATCGAGAAAACACAAGCACACACAGAAGCTGTAGCAAGAACTGGGATTGAGTTAGCCACCACAGAACCGAATATTTCTGGTTTCATGCAGCCCTATCCGGACAAACTGCTGTGGAGTTGGTGTGCAAAGCACCCAGAAAAGCAGAGTCAACCTGGTTTTGGAGAAAAGCAAAGTCTTTTTCTTGGGCAAGTGGATTCAATATCATGTTTACAAACACAAATATCATTTGTAACCTGGTTTCTGCAGCTTTTTACTCAGAAAACACGAATGTGTACCTGTTGTGTCTGCATGTGAAACCAATTAGGGTTTGGCAACAGAAAACAAAATGTTACATGCTACAATGCATTCACAACTCTAAAGTCCACAGATACTATTAAGAAAACACAAGTAAATGCAGAAACTCTAGCAAGAGCTGGGATTGAGTTAGCCCTATCAGAACCGGATATTTCTGGTTTCATCCAGCCCTATCCGGAAAAACTGGTGTGGAGTTGGTGTGCAAAGCACCCAGAAAAGCAGAGTCATCCTGGTTTTGGAGAAAAGCAAATTCTTTTTCTTGGGCAAGTGGATTCAATGTCATGTTTACAAACACAAATATCATTTGTAACCTGGTTTCTGCAGCTTTTTACTCTGAAAACACAAATGTGTACCTGTTGTGTCTGCATGAGAAACCTATTAGCATTTGCCAACAGAAAAACAAAATGTTACATGCTACAATGCATTCACACTCTAAAGTCCACAGATGTTATCGAGAAAACACAAGCACCCACAGAAGCTGTAGCAAGAGCTGGGATTGAGTTAGCCACCACAGAACCGTATAATTCTGGTTTCAGGCAGCCCTATCTGGAAAAACTGGTGTGGAGTTGGTGTGCAAAGCACCCAGAAAAGCAGAGTCAACCTGGTTTTGGAGAAAAGAAAAGTCTTTTTCTTGGGCAAGTGGATTCAATGTCATGTTTACAAACACAAATATCATTTGTAACCTGGTTTCTGCAGGTTTTAATCAGAAAACACAAATGTGTACCTCTTGTGTCTCCATGTGAAACCAATTAGCGTTTGCCAACAGAAAAACAAAATGTTACATGCTACAATGCATTCACAACTCTAAAGTCCACAGATACTATCAAGAAAACACAAGGAAACACAGAAACTTTAGCAAGAGCTGGCACTGAGTTAGCCAAAACAGAACAGGAAATTTCTGGTTTCATCCAGCCCTATCTGGACAAACTGGTGTGTAATTCGTGTGCAAAGCACCCAGAAATGCAGAGTCAACCTGGTTTTGGAGAAAAGCAAAGTCTTTTTCTTTGGCAAGTGGATTCAATGTCATGTTTACAAACACAAATATCATTTTTAACCTGGTTTCTGCAGCTTTTTGCTCAGAAAACAGGAATGTGTACCTGTTGTGTCTGCATGTGAAACCAATTAGTGTTTGGCAACAGAAAACAAAATGTTACATGCTACAAAGCATTCACAACTCTAAAGTCCACAGATACTATTAAGAAAACACAAGTAAATGCAGATTCGCTAGCAAGAGCTGGCACTGAGTGTACCACCACAGAACCAGATATTTCTGGTTTCATGCAGCCCTATCCGGACAAACTGCTGTGGAGTTGGCGTGCAAAGCACCCAGAAATGCAGAGTCAACCTGATTTTGGAGAAAAGCAAAGTCTTTTTCTTGTGCAAGTGGATTCAATGTCATGTTTACAAACACAAATATCATTTGTAACCTGGTTTCTGCAGCTTATTGCTCAGAAAACAGGAATGTGTACCTGTTGTGTCTGAATGTGAAACCAATTAGTGTTTGGCAACAGAAAACAAAATGTTACATGCTACAAAGCATTCACAACTCTAAAGTCCACAGATACTATTAAGAAAACACAAGTAAATGCAGATTCGCTAGCAAGAGCTGGCACTGAGTGAACCACCACAGAACCAGATATTTCTGGTTTCATCCAGCCCTATCCGGACAAATTTTGGGGTGTTGTGTGCAAAGCACCCAGATAAGCAGAGTCAACCTGGTTTTGGAAAAAAGCAAAGTCTTTTTCTTGGGCAAGTAGATGCAATGTCATGTTTACAAACACAAATATCATTTGTAACCAGGTTTCTGCAGCTTTTTACTCAGAAAACACAAATGTGTACCTGTTGTGTCTCCATGAGAAACCAATTAACGTTTGCCAACAGAAAAAAAAAATGTTACACGCTACAATGCATTCACAACTCTAAAGTCCACAGATACTATCGAGAAAACACAAGCAAACTCAGAAGCTGTAGCAAGAGCTGGCATTGAGTTAGCCACCACAGAACCAGATATTTCTGGTTCCATCCAGACCTATCTGGACAAACTGGTGTGGAGTTGGTGTGCAAAGCACCCAGCAAAGCAGAGTCAACCTGGTTTTGGAGAAAAGCAAAGTCTTTTTCTTGGGCAAGTGGATTCAATGTAATGTTTACAAACACAAATATCATTTGTAACCTGGTTTCTGCAGCTTTTTACTCAGAAAACACAAATGTGTACCTGTTGTGTCTCCATGTGAAACCTATTAGCGTTTGCCAACAGAAAAACAAAATGTTACATGCTACAATGCATTCACAACTCTAAAGTCCACAGATGCTATCGAGAAAACACAAGCACACACAGAAGCTGTAGCAAGAGCTGGGATTGAGTTAGCCACCACAGAACGGAATATTTCCGGTTTCATGCAGCCCTATCCGGACAAACTGCTGTGGAGTTGGTGTGCAAAGCACCCAGAAAAGCAGAGTCAACCTGGTTTTGGAGAAAAGCAAAGTCTTTTTCTTGGGCAAGTGGATTCAATGTCATGTTTGCAAACACAAATATCATTTGTAACCTGGTTTCTGCAGGTTTTAATCAGAAAACACAAATGTGTACCTCTTGTGTCTCCATGTGAAACCTATTAGCGTTTGCCAACATAAAAACAAAATGTTACATGCTACAATGCATTCACAACTCTAAAGTCCACAGATACTATTAAGAAAACACAAGTAAATGCAGAAACTCTAGCAAGAGCTGGGATTGAGTTAGCCCTATCAGAACCGGATATTTCTGGTTTTATCCAGCCCTATCTGGACAAAGGGGTGTGGAATTGGTGTGCAAAGCACCCAGAAAAGCAGAGTCAACCTGGTTTTGGAGAAAAGCAAAGTCTTTTTCTGGGGAAGGGGATTCAATGTCATGTTTACAAACACAAATATCATTTGTAACCTGGTTTCTGCAGCTTTTTACTCAGAAAACACAAATGTGTACCTGTTGTGTCTCCATGTGAAACCAATTAGCGTTTGCCAACAGAAAAACAAAATGTTACATGCTACAATGCATTCACAACTCTAAAGTCCATAGATACTCTCAACAAAACACAAGCAAACACAGAAGCTGTAGCAAGAGCTGGGATTGAGTTAGTCCCCTCAGCACCGGATATTTCTGGTTTCATCCAACACTATCTGGACAAAGGGGTGTGGAATTGGTGTGCAAAGAACCCAGAAAAGCAGAGTCAACCTGGTTTTGGAGAAAAGCAAAGTATTTTTCTTGGGTAAGTGGATTCGATGTCATGCTTACAAGCACAAATATCATTTGTAACCTGGTTTCTGCAGGTTTTTACTCAGAACACACGAACGTGTACCTATTGTGTTTCCATGTGAAACGAATTAGAGTATGGCAGAAAAAACAAACTGTTACATGCTAAAATGCATTCACAACTCTAAAGTCCACAGATACCATCAACAAAACACAAGCAAACACAGAAGCTGTAGCAAGAGCTGGGATTGAGTTAGCCCCCTCAGAACCGGATATTACTGGTTTCATCCAACACTATCTGGACAAAGGGGTGTGGAATTGGTGTGCAAAGCACCCAGAAAAGCAGAGTCAACCTGGTTTTGGAGAAAAGCAAAGTCTTTTTCTTGGGCAAGTGTATTATCATTTTGTGTCTCTATGCGAGGGCAAACCGTTGAAATCTTTACGTAATATGTACTAAATTGATCTTCTGTGTATAAAGAGAATCGAAAATGAATCTTGATGTGGGCGGAGGGGGGGAGGGAGTGGGAGAGGGGAGGGTAGGGGGAGGGAGGGAGGTTGTTGGGGGGAGCCATTGTGATCCATAAGCTGTTCTTTGTAAATTTATATTCTTTAAATAAAAGCTTTATATAAAAAAATAATAAAAAAGAACTCATATAAGCTGCATCTGACTACACTCAGCTTACATAACTCTTGTAAGCTCTGAGTCCTACACTCAGGCTACAGACATTGTGCACATTGTGTATGCCTATTCCCAGGCTACAGACCGCTGAAACAGCTTTGTACTCCACTAGCATACAGAACTCCCGTGAACTGCATCCCTCTACATCCAGGACGCAGAATGCCCATAAGCTGCGCACCCTAGAGTCGGGCTACAGAAATTCCTAATCCCAGGCTACAGAACTCTTACAAAGAGCTTACATCCACACTTCCGATACAGAACGCAAGTACGCTGCATCTGACTACACTCAGGTTACAGAACTCCTGTAAGCTCTGTCTCCTACACTCAGGCTACAGACATTGCACACATTGTGTATGCCTACTCCCAGGATACAGGCCACTGAAACAGCTTTGTACTCCACAGGCATACAGAACTCCTGAGAGCTGAATCTCTCTAAAGCCAGGAAGGAGACCGATCATAAATTGCGTTTCCTATAGACAAGCCACAGAACTCCTGAATATTGCGAATGCCTAATTCGAGGCTACAGAACTCTTCCTAACTGCTTCGATCCACACCTCCGATGTGGAACTCATGTATGCTCTAAATCACTACACTTAGGTTACAGAACTCTTGTAAGCTCTGTCTCCTACACCGAGGCTACAGACATTGTGCACATTGTGTATGCCTATTCCCATGCTACAGACCGCTGAAACAGCTTTGCACTCCACTAGCATACAGAACTGCCGTGAACTGAATGTCTCTACAACGTGTATGCAGAGTTCCTATAAGCTGCACATCCCAGAGTCAGGCTACAGAAATCCCGCATATTGCGAATACCTACTCCCAGGCTGAAGAACTCTTACAAACTGCTTCTTTCCACACCTCAGATACAGAACTCATGTAAGCTGCACCTCACCACACTCTGGTTACAGAACTCCTGTAAGCTCTGTCTTAGGATATAGATATTACACACATTGTGTCATGCTATTCCCAGGCAACAGAACTCTGAAATAACATTGCACTCCACTAGCATACAGAACTCCCGTGAACGGCATCCCTCTATAGCCACGACGCATTACGCCCATAAGCTGCGCATCCTAGAGTCAGGCTACAGATATCCCTCATATTGCGAATGCCTAATCCTAAGCTACAGAACTCTTACAAAGACCTTACATCCACAACTCTGATATAGAACTCATGTACGCTGCATCTGACTAAACTAAGGTTACAGTACTCCTGTAAGGCTGTCTCCTACACTCAGGCTACAGACATTGCACACATTGTGTATGCCTATTCCAAGGCTACAGACCGCTGAAACAGCTAGTACACCACTAGCATACAGAACTTCCATGAACTGAATCTCTCTACAGCCAGGAAGCAGACCGACCATAAACCGCGTTTCCTAAAGACAGGCTACAGAAATCCGGCATATTGCGAATGCCTGTTCCCAGGCTACAGAACGCTTCCAAACTGCTTACATCCACACCTCCGATACAGAACTCATGTATGCTGTAAATAACTACACTCAGGTAACAGAAATCCTGTACGCTCTGTCTCCTACACTGAGGCTACAGACATTGCGCACATTCTGTAAGAGTATTCCCAGGCTACAGAACGCTGAAACATCTTTGCACTCCACTAGCATACAGAACTCAAATGAACTTAATCTCTCTACAGCCTGTATCCAGAATTCCTAAAAGCTGCACATCCCAGAATCAGGCTACAGTAATCCCGCATATTGCGAATCCCAACTCCCAGGCTATAGAACTCTTCCAAACTGCTTTGTTAAACAAATCCGATAGAGAAATCATGTAACCTGCATTCATACACTCAGGTTAGAGAACTCCTGTAAGCTCTGTCTAAGGATACAGACATTGCACACATGGTGTCATCCTATTCCCAGGCAACAGAACTCTGAAATAGCATTGCACTCCACTAGCATATAGAACTCCCGTGAACTGCATCTCTCTACAGCCAGGAAGCAGAACGCCCATAAGCTGCACATCCTAGAGTGAGGCTACAGAAATCCCGCATATTGCGAATGCCTAATCCCAGGCTACAGAACTCTTCCAAACTGCTTACATCCACACCTCTGATACAGAACTCATGTAAGCTGCATCTGACTACACTCAGCTTACAGAACTCCTGTAATCTATATCTCCTTCACTCAGGCTAAAGACATTGTGCACATTGTGTAGGCCTATTCTAAGGCTACAGACCGCTGAAACAGCTTTGTACTCCACTAGCATACAGAACTCCCGTGAACTGAATTTCTCTACAGCCAGGAAGCAGACCGACCATAAGCTGCGTTTGCTATAGACATGCTACAGAAATCCCGCATATTGCGAATCCCTACTCCCAGGCTACAGAACTCTTCCAAACTGCTTCGTTCCAAATCTGTAATACAGAACTCATATAAGCTGCATCTGACTACACTCAGCTTACATAACTCTTGTAAGCTCTGTCTCCTACACTCAAGCTATGGACATTGCGCACAGTGTGTATGCCTATTCCCAGGATACAGACCAGAGAAACAGCTTTGTTCTCCACTAGCATACAGAACTCATGTGAACTGAATCTCTCTAACGTAATGACGCAGACCAATCATAAGCTGCGTTTCCTATAGACAGGCTACAGAAATCCCTCATATTGCGAATGTCTACTCCCAGGCTACAGAACCCTTAATAACTGCTTCGATTCACAACTCCGATGGGAAACTCACGTATGCTCTAAATCACTACACTCAGGTTACAGAACTCCTTTAAGCTCTGTCTCCTACACTCAGGCTACAACATTGCGCACATTGTGTATGCCTATTCCCAGGCTACAGACCGCTGAAACTGCTTTGTACTCCACTAGCATACACACCTCCCGTGAACTGAATATCTCTACAGCCTGATCGAGGATTCCTCTAAGCTGCACATCCCGTGTCAGGCTACAAAAATCCCGCATATTGCGAATGCCTACTCCCAGGCTACAGAACTCTTACAAACTGCTTCATTACACACCTCAGATACAGAACTCATATAAGCTGCATCTGACTAAACTCAGGTTACAGAATTCCTGTAATCTCTGTCTAAGGACATAGATATTGCGCACATTGTGTATGCCTATTCCCAGGCTACAGAACGCTGAAACAGCTTTGCACTCCACTAGCATACAGCATTCCTGTGAACTGCATACCTCTACAGTCAGGACGCAGAATGCCCATAAGCTGCTTATCCTAGAGTTGGGCTACAGAAATCCCGCATATTGCGAATGCGTAATCCTAGGCTACAGAACTCTTACAAAGAGCTTACATCCACACCTCCGATACAGAATTCATGTACGCTGCATCTGACTATACTCAGGTTACAGAACTTCTGTAAGGCTGTCTCCTACACTCAGGCTACAGACATTGCGCACATTGTGTCATCCTATTCCCAGGTTACAGACCACTGAAACAGCTTTGTACTCCACTAGCATACAGAACTACCATGAACTGAATCTCTCTACAGCCAGGAAGCAGACCGACCATAAGCTGAGTTTCCTAAAGACAGGCTACAGAAATCCCGCATGTTGCGAATCCCTTCTCCAAGGCTACAGAACTCTTCCAAACTGCTTCGTTCCACATCTGTAATACAGAACTCATGTAAGCTGCATCTGACTACACTCAGGTTACAGAAATCCTGTAAGCTCTGTCTCCTACACTCAGGCTGCAGACATTGCGCACACTGTGTATGCCTACTCCCAGGATACACACCGCTGAAAAAGCTTTGTACTCCACAGGCATACAGAACTCCTGAGAGCTGAATCTCTCTCAAGCCAGGAAGCAGACCGATCATAAGTTGCGTTTCCTATAGACAAGCGACAGAAATCCTGCATATTGCGAATGCAATTCCTGTGAACTGCATACCTCTATAGCCAGGACGCAGAATGCCCTTAAGCTGCACATCCCAGAGTCAGACTACAGAAATCCCTCATATTGCGAATGCCTACTCCCAGGCTACAGAACTCTTCCAAACTGCTTCATACCACCCCTCCGATACAGAACTCATGTACGCTGCAGTTGACTAAACTCAGGTTAGAGAACTCCTGTATGCACTGTCTCCTACACTCAGGCTACAGACATTGCGCACATTGTGTATGCCTATTCCCAGGCTACAAAATGCTGAAACAGCTTTGTACTCCACTACCATACAGAGATACCGTGAACTGAATCTCTCTACAGCCTGATCGAGGATTCCTATAAGCTGCACATACCTGAGTCAGGCTACAGAAATCCCGCATATTATGAATGCCTACTCCCAGGCTACAGAACTCTTACAAACTTCTTCGTAACACACCTCAGATACAGAACTCATGTAAGCTGCACCTCACTACACTCAGGTTACAGAACTCCTGTAAGCTCTGTCTAAATATAGATATTGCTCACGTTGTGTCATCCTATTCACATTAAGAGAACTCTGAAATAGCATTGCACTCCACTAGCATACAGACTCCCGTGAACTGCATTCCTCTACAGCCAGGACGCAGAACGCCCATAAGCTGCGGTTCCTAGAGTCATTCTACAGAAATCCCGCATATTGTGAATGCCTAATCCCAGGCTACAGAGCTCTTACAAAGAGCTTACATCCACACCACAGATACAGAACTCTTGTACGCTGCACTTGACTAAACTCAGTTTACAGAACTCCTGTAAGCACTCTCTCCTACACTCAGGCTACAGACATTGCACACATTGTGTATGCCTATTCCCAGGCTACAAAACGCTGAAACACCTTTGTACTCCACTAGCATACAGAACTCCCTTGAACTGAATCTCACTACAGCCTGTATCCAGGATCATATAAGCTGCACATCCCTGAGTCAGGCTACAGAAATCCCCCATATTATGAATGCCTACTCCCAGGCTACAGAACTCTTACATACTGCTTCGTTACACACCTCAGATACAGAACTCGTGTAAGCTGTACCTCACTACCCTCAGGGGTCAGAACTCCTGTAAGCTCTATCTAAGGATATAGATATTACACACATTGTGTCATGCTATTGCCAGGCAACAGAACTCTGAAATAGCATTGCACTCCACTAGCATACAGAACTCCCGTGAACTGCATCCCTCTATAGCCAGGACGCAGAACACCCATAAGCTGCGTATCTGTTGTGTCTCCATGTGGAACCAATTAGCGTTAGCCAACAGAAAAACAAAATGTTTCATGCCAGAATTCATTCCATCGCTCAAGTTAATAGTTAATATCCAGAAAACGCAAACAAAGACACAGGCTGTTTTAAAAGCTGATATTCATTTAGCGACAACAGAACCAGATATTTCTGGTTTGATCCAGACCTATCTGGACAAACTCGTGGAGAATTCGTGTGCAAAGGACCCAGAAAAGCAAAGTCAAACTGGTTTTGGAGAAAAGCAAAGACTTTTTCTTGGACAAGTTGATACAATGTCATGTTTACAAACACAAATAACATTTTTAACCAGGTTTCTGTAGCATTCTACTCAGAAAACTCGAATGTGTACCTGTTGTGTCTCCATGTGGAACCAATTAGCCTTTGCCAACATAAACACAAAATGTTACTTGCTAAAATTTTATCAAAACTCTAACGTTCATAGATAATATCCAGAATTCACTAACAAACACATAGGCTGTTTTAACATCAGATATTCATTTAGCCACACAGAACCGGATATTTCTGGTTAGATCCAGATATATCTGGACAAACTCTTGTGGCATTCATGTGTAAAGAACCCAGAAAAACAGAGTCAAACTGGTTTTGGAGAAAAGCAAAGTCTTTTTCTTGGGCAAGTGGATTCAATATCATGTTAGCAAACACAAATATCATTTTTAACCTGGTTTCTGTAGCATTCTACTCAGAAAACACTGATGTGTAACGGTTATGTATCCATGTGGAACCAATTAGCGTTTGCCAACAAAAAAAACAAAATGTAACATGCTAAAATTCATTCAATACTCTAAAGCTCATAGATAATATCCAGAAAACACTAAAAAACACACAGGCTGTTTTAAAAGCTGATATTCATTTAGCCACACAGAACCGGATATTTCTGGCTAGATCCAGAACTATCTGGACAAACTTGTGTGGAATTCTTGTGCAAAGGACCCAGAAAACAATATTGAAACAGGTTTTGGAGAAAAGCAAAGTCTGTTTTCGTGGGCAAGTGGATTCAATGTCATGTTTACAAACACAAATATCATTTGTAACCTGGTTTCTGCAGGTTTTTACTCAGAAAGCACGAATGTGTACCTGTTGTGTCCCCATGTGAATCCAATTAGCGTTTGACAACAGAAAAACAAATTGTTTCATGTCGGAATTCATTCCAAACTCTCAAGTTCATAGCTAATATTCCGAAAAAACTAACAAACACACGCTATTCATTTAGCGACAAAAGAACCTGATATTTCTGGTTAGATCCAGACAATCTGGACAAACTCGTGTGGAATACATGTGCAAAGGACCACGAAAAACACATTCAAGCAGGTTTTGGAGAAACACAAAGCCTTTTTCGTGGGCAAGTGGATTCAATGTCATGTTAGCAAACAGAAATATCTTTTTTAACCTGGTTTCTGTAGCATTCTACTCAGAAAAAGTGAATGTGTACCTGGTGTGTCTCCATGTGGAAGTAAATATAGTTTCTGACAAAAAAACACATTGTTACCTGGTAAAATTCGTGCAAAACTCTAAAGTTCATAGAAAATATCCAGAAAACAGAAACAAACACCGAGGCTTTAGCAAGAGCTGGGATTGAGTTAGGCAGAACAGATACGGGTATTTCTGGTGAGATCCAGACCTGTCTGGACAAACTCGTGTGGAATTCATCTGCAAAGCACCCAGAAAAGCAGAGTCAACCTGGTTTTGGAGAAAAACAAAGTCTTTTTCTTGGGCAAGTGGATTCAATGTCATGTTTACAAACACAAATGTCATTTTTAACCTGGTTTCTGTAGCATTCTACTCAGAAAACTCGAATGCGTACCTGTTGTGTCTCCATGTGGAACCAATTAGCGTTAGCCAACAGAAAAACAAAATGTTTCACGCCAGAATTCATTCCATCTCTCAAGTTAATAGTTAATATCCAGAAAACACAAACAAACACACAGGCTTTTTTAAAAGCTGATATTCAGTTCGCGACAATAGAACCGGTTATTTCTGGTTTGATCCAGACCTAATTGCCAACAAGAAGCAAAATGTTACATGCTACAATGCCTTCACAACTCTAAAGTCCATCGATACTATCCAGAAAACACAAACAATCTCTGAGGCTGTAGCAAGAGCTTGGATTGAGTTAGCCACCACAGAACCGGATATTTCTGGTTCCATCTAGCCGGATCTGGACAAACTGGTGTGGAATTGGTGTGCAAAGCACCCAGAAAAGCAGAGTAAACCTGGTTTTCGAGAAAAGAAAAGTCTTTTTCTTGGGAAGGTGGATTCAATGTCATGTTTCCAAACACAAATATCATTTTTAACCTGGTTTCTGCAGGTTTTTACTCAGAAAACACAAAACTGTACCTGTTGTGTCTCCATGTGAAACCAATGATGATGATTCTGGTTTCCTCCAGCCCTATCTGGACAAACTGGTGTGGAGTTGGTGTGCAAAGCACCCAGAAAAGCAGAGTCAACCTGGTTTTGGAGAAAAGCAAAGTCTTTTTCTTGGGCAAGTGGATTCAGTGTCATGTTTACAAACACAAATATCATTTTAACCTTATTTTTGCAGCTTTTCACTTAGGATACACAAATGTGTACCTGTTGCCTTCAGGTGAAATCAATTAGCATTTGCCAACAAGAAGTAAAATATTACATGCTACAATTCATACGCAACTCAAAGTCCATAGATACTACCCAGAAAGCACAAACAATATCTGAGGTTGTAGCAACAGCTTGGATTGAGTTAGCCACCACAGAACCGTATATTTCTGGATTCATCCAGCCTTATTTGGACAAACTGGTGTGGAATTGGTGTGCAAAACACCCAGAAAAGCAGAGTCAACCTGGTTTTGGAGAAAAGCAAAGTCTTTTCCTAGGGCACGTGGATTCTATGTCATGTTTAGAAACACAAATATCATTTGTAACCTGGTTTCTGCAGCTTTTTACTCAGAAAACACGAAAGTGTACCTGTTGTGTCTCCATGTGAAACCAATTACCGTTTACCAACAGAAAAACAAAATGTTACATGCTACAATGCATTCACAACTCTAAGGTACATAGATACTATCGACAAAACACAAGCAAACAGACAAGTTGTAGCAAGAACTGGGATTGAGTTAGCCACCACAGAACCGTATATTTCTGGTTTAATCCAGCCATTTCAGGACAAACTAGTGGGGAATTGGTGTGCAAAGTACCCACAAAAGCAGAGTCAACCTGGTTTTGGAGAAAATAAAAGTCTTTTTCTTGGGCAAGTGGATAAATGTAATGTTTCCAAACACAAATATCATTTTTAAACTGATTTCTGCAGGTTTTTACTCAGAAAACACGAAAGTGTACCTGTTGTGTCTCCTTGTGAAACCAATTACCGTTTACCAACAGAAAAACAAAATGTTACATGCTACAATGCATTCACAACTCTAAAGTCCACAGATACTATTGAGAAAACACAAACGAACTCAGATGCTGTAGCAAGAGCTGGGATTGAGTTAGCCACCACAGAACCGGATATTTCTGGTTTCCTCCAGCCCTATCTGGACAAACTGCTGTGGAGTTGGTGTGCAAAGCACCCAGAAAAGCAGAGTCAACCTGGTTTTGGAGAAAAGCAAAGTCTTTTTCTTGGGCAAGTGGATTCAATGTCATGTTTACAAACACAAATATCATTTTTAAACTGATATCTGCAGGTTTTTACTCAGAAAACAGGAATGTGTACCTGTTGTGTCTCCATGTAAAACCAATTAGCGTTTGCCAACAGAAAAACAAACTGTTACATGCTACAATGCATTCACAACTCTAAAGTCCAAAGATACTATTGAGCAAACACAAAGGAACTCAGATGCTGTAGCAAGAGCTGGGATTGAGTTAGCCACCACAGAACCGGATGTTTCTGGTTTCATCCAGTGCAATCTGGACAAACTGGTGTGGAGTTGGTGTGCAAAGCACCCAGAAAAGCAGAGTCAACCTGGTTTTGGAGAAAAGAAAAGTCATTTTCCTGGTCAAGTGGAATTGATGTCATGTTTACAAACATAAATATCATTTTTAACCCGGATTCTGCAGCTTTTCACTTAGGAAACACGAATGTGTACCTGTTGTCTTCATGTGAAACCAAGTTGCATTTGACAACAAGAAGCAAAATGTTACATGCTACAATTCATACGCAACTCTAAAGTCCATAGATACTATCCAGAAAACACAAACAATCTCAGGGCTGTAGCAAGAGCTTGCATTGAGTTAGCCACCAGAGAACCGGTTATTTCTGGTTCCATCTAGCCGTATCTGGAGAAACTGGTGTGGAATTGGTGTGCAAAGCACCAAGAACAGCAGAGTAACCCTTGTTTTGGAGAAAAGCAAAGTCTTTTTCTTGGGCACGTGGATTAAATGTCATGTTTACAAACACAAATATCATTTGTAACCTGGTTTCTGCAGCTTTTTACTCAGAAAACACGAATGTGTACCTGTTGCTTTCAGGTGAAATCAATTAGCATTTGCCAACAAGAAGTAAAATATTACATGCTACAATGCATTCACAACTCTAAAGTCCATAGATACTATTGAGAAAACACAAACGAACTCAGATGCTGTAGCAAGAGCTGGGATTGAGTTAGCCACCACAGAACCGGATGTTTCTAGTTTCATCCAGGCTTTCTGGACAAACTGGTGTGGAGTTGGTGTGCAAAGCACCCAGAAAAGCAGAGTCAACCTGGTTTTGGAGAAAAGAAAAGTCATTATCCTGGTCAAGTGGAATCAATGTCATGTTTACAAACATAAATATCATGTTTAACCTGGTTTCTGCAGCTTTTCACTAGGAAACATGAATGTGTACCTGTTGTCTTCATGTGAAACCAAGTTGCATTTGCCAACAAGAAGCAAAATGTTACATGCCACAATTCATACGCAACTCTAAATTCCATAGATACTATCCAGAAAACACAAACAAACACAGAGGCTGTAGCAAGAGCTTGGACTGAGTTAGCCACCACAGAACCGGATATTTCTGGTTCCATCTAGCCGTATGTGGACAAACTGGTGTGGGATTGGTGTGCAAAGCATCCAGAAAAGCAGAGTCAACCTGGTTTTGGAGAAAAGCAAAGACTTTTTCTTGGGCAAGTGGATTCATTGTCATGTTTACAAACACAAATATAATTTGTAACCTGGTTTCTGCAGGTTTTTACTCAGAAAACACGAATGTGTACCTGTTGTGTCTCCATGTGAAACCAATTAGCATTTGCCAAACAAAAACCAAAATGTTACATGCTGCAATGCATTCACAACTCTAAAGTCTATAGATACTATTGAGAAAACACAAACAATCTCTGAAACTGTAGCAAGAGTTGGGATTGAGTTAGCCCTATCAGAACCGGATATTTCTGGTTTCCTCCAGCCCTATCTGGACAAACTGGTGTGTAGTTGGTGTGCAAAGCACCCAGAAAAGCAGAGTCAACCTGGTTTTGGAGAAAAGCAAAGTCTTTTTCTTGGGCAAGTGGATTCAATGTCATGTTTACAAACACAAATATCATTTGTAACCTGGTTTCTTCAGGTTTTTACTCAGAAAGCACGAATGTGTACCTGTTGTGTCTCCATGTGAAACCAATTACCGTTTACCAACAGAAAAACAAAATATTACATGCTACAATGCATTCACAACTCTAAGGTCCATAGATACTATCAACAAATCACAAGCAAACACAGAAGCTGTAGCAAGGGCTGGGATTGAGTTAGCCACCACAGAACCGGATATTTCTGGTTGCATCCAACCCTATCTGGACAAACTGGTGTGGAGTTGGTGTGCAAAGCACCCAGAAAAGCAGAGTCAACCTGGTTTTAGAGACAAGAAAAGTCTTTTACTTTGGCCAGTGGATTCAATGTCATGTTTACAAACACAAATATCATTTTTAACCTGGATTCTGCAGATTTTTACTCAGAATGTACGAAAGTGTACCTGTTGTGTCTCCATGTGAAACCAATTATCGTTTGCCAACAGAAAAACAAAATGTTACATGCTACAATGCATTCACAACTCTAAAGTCCATAGATACTATCTAGAAACCTCAAGCAAACAGAGAAGCTGTAGCAAGAGCTGGGATTGTGTTAGCCACCACAGAACCGGATATTTCTCGTTTCTTCCAGACCTATCTGGACAAACTGGTGTGGAGTTGGTGTGCAAAGCACCCAGAAAAGCAGAGTCAACCTGGTTTTGGAGAAAAGCAAAGTCTTTTTCTTGGGCAAGTGGATTCAATGTCATGTTTACAAACACAAATATCATTTGTAACCTGGTTTCTGCAGCTTTTCACTTAGGATACACGAATGTGTACCTCTTGTGTCTCCATCTGAAACCAATTAGCATTTGCCAACAAGAAGCAATATGTTACATGCTACAATTCACACAGATCTCTAATGTCCATAGATACTATCCAGAAAACACAAACAAACACAGAGGCTGTAGCAAGAGCTTGCATTGAGTTAGCCCCCATAGAACCGGATTTTTCTGGTTTCATACAGCCCTGTCTGGACAAACTGGTGTGGAATTTGTGTGCAAAGCAACGAGAAAATCAGAGGCAACCTGGTTTTGGAGAAAAACAACGTCTTTTTCTTGGGCAAGTGGATTCAATGTCATGATTACAAACACAAATATCATTTTTAACCTGGTTCTGCAGCTTTTTACTCAGAAAACATGAATGTGTACCTGTTGTGTCTCCATGTGAAACCAAATAGCGTTTTCCACCAGAAAAAAAAAGTTACATGCTACCATGCATTCACAACTGTAAAGTCCACAGATACCATCAAGAAAACACAAGCAAACACAGAAGCTCTAGCAAGAGCTGGGATTGAGTTAGCCACCACAGAACCGGATATTTCTGGTTTCAACCAGACCTATATGGAAATCTCGTGTGGAATTGGTGTGCAAAGCACCTGAAATAGGATCATCAAAATAGTGTTGTAGAAAAGCAAAGTCTTTTTCTTGGGCAAGTGGATTCAATGTCATGTTTACAAACACAAATATAATTTGTAACCTGATATCTGCAGGTTTTTACTCAGAAAACACGAATGTGTACCTGTTGTGTCTCCATGTAAAACCAATTAGCGTTTGCCAACAGAAAAACAAACTGTTACATGCTACAATGCATTCACAACTCTAAAGTGCATAGATACTATTGAGAAAACACAAAGGAACTCAGATGCTGTAGCAAGAGCTGGGATTGAGTTAGCCACCACAGAACCGGATGTTTCTGGTTTCATCCAGCGCTATCTGGACAAACTGGTGTGGAGTTGGTGTGCAAAGCACCCAGAAAAGCAGACTCAACCTGGTTTTGGAGAAAAGAAAAGTCATTTTCCTGGTCAAGTGGAATTGATGTCATGTTTACAAACATAAATATCATTTTTAACCCGGATTCTGCAGCTTTTCACTTAGGAAACACGAATGTGTACCTGTTGTCTTCATGTGAAACCCAGTTGCATTTGACAACAAGAAGCAAAATGTTACATGCTACAATTCATACGCAACTCTAAAGTCCATAGATACTATCCAGAAAACACAAACAATCTCGAGGCTGTAGCAAGAGCATGCATTGAGTTAGCCACCACAGAACCGGATATTTCTGGTTCCATCTAGCCGTATCTGGAGAAACTGGTATAGAATTGGTGTGCAAAGCACCCAGAACAGCAGAGTAACCCTTGTTTTGGAGAAAAGCAAAGTCTTTTTCTTGGGCACGTGGATTCAATGTCATGTTTACAAACACAAATATCATTTGTAACCTGGTTTCTGCAGCTTTTTACTCAGAAAACACGAATGTGTACCTGTTGCTTTCAGGTGAAATCAATTAGCATTTGCCAACACGAAGTAAAATATTACATGCTACAATGCATTCACAACTCTAAAGTCCATAGATACTATTGAGAAAACACAAACGAACTCAGATGCTGTAGCAAGAGCTGGGATTGAGTTAGCCACCACAGAACCGGATTTTTCTAGTTTCATCCAGCCCTATCTGGACAAACGGGTGTGGAGTTGTTGTGCAAAGCACCCAGAAAAGCAGAGTCAACCTGGTTTTGGAGAAAAGAAAAGTCATTATCCTGGTCAAGTGGAATCAATGTCATGTTTACAAACATAAATATCATGTTAAACCTGGTTTCTGCAGCTTTTCACTAGGAAACACGAATGTGTACCTGTTGTCTTCATGTGAAACCAAGTTGCATTTGCCAACAAGAAGCAAAATGTTACATGCTACAATTCATACGCAACTCTAAAGTCCATAGATACTATCCAGAAAACACAAACAAACACAGAGGCTGTAGCAAGAGCTTGGACTGAGTTAGAGACCACAGAACCGGATATTTCTGGTTCCATCTAGCCGTATGTGGACAAACTGGTGTGGAATTGGTGTGCAAAGCATCCAGAAAAGCAGAGTCAACCTGGTTTTGGAGAAAAGCAAAGACTTTTTCTTCGGCAAGTGGATTCATTGTCATGTTTACAAACACAAATATCATTTGTAACTTGGTTTCCGCAGGTTTTTACTCAGAAAACACGAATGTGTACCTGTTGTGTCTCCATGTGAAACCAATTAGCATTTGCCAAACAAAAACCAAAATGTTACATGCTACAATGCATTCACAACTCTAAAGTCTATAGATACTATTGAGAAAACACAAACAATCTCTGAGGCTGTAGCAAGAGTTGGGATTGAGTTAGCCACAACAGAACCGGATATTTCTGGTTTCCTCCAGCCCTATCTGGACAAACTGGTGTGTAGTTGGTGTGCAAAGCACCCAGAACAGCAGAGTCAACCTGGTTTTGGAGAAAAGCAAAGTCTTTTTCTTGGGCAAGTGGATTCAATGTCATGTTTACAAACGCAAATATCATTTGTAACCTGGTTTCCGCAGGTTTTTACTCAGAAAACACAAATGTGTACCTGTTGTGTCTCCATGTGAAACCAATTAGCATTTGACAAACAAAAACCAAAATGTTACATGCTACAATGCATTCACAACTCTAAAGTCTATAGATACTATTGAGAAAACACAAACAATCTCTGAGGCTGTAGCAAGAGTTGGGATTGAGTTAGCCACAACAGAACCGGATATTTCTGGTTTCCTCCAGCCCTATCTGGACAAACTGGTGTGTAGTTGGTGTGCAAAGCACCCAGAACAGCAGAGTCAACCTGGTTTTGGAGAAAAGCAAAGTCTTTTTCTTGGGCAAGTGGATTCAATGTCATGTTTACAAACACAAATATCATTTTAACCTGCTTTCTGCAGCTTTTCACTTAGGATACACGAATGTGTACCTCTTGTGTCTCCATCTGAAACCAATTAGCATTTGCCAACAAGAAGCAATATGTTACATGCTACAATTCATACAGATCTCTAAAGTCCATAAATACTATCCAGAAAACACAAACAAACTAAGAGACAGTAGCAAGAGCTTGCATTGAGTTAGCCAACACAGAACCAGATTTTTCTGGTTTCATACAGCCCTGTCTGGACAAACTGGTGTGGAATTTGTGTGCAAAGCAACGAGAAAATCAGAGGCAACCTGGTTTTGGAGAAAAACAACGTCTTTTTCTTGGGCAAGTGGATTCAATGTCATGATTACAAACACAAATATCATTTTTAACCTGGTTCTGCAGCTTTTTACTCAGAAAACATGATTGTGTACCTGTTGTGTCTCCATGTGAAACCAATTAGCGTTTTCCACCAGAAAAAAAAAGTTACATGCTACCATGCATTCACAACTTGAAAGTCCATAGATACCATCAAGAAAACACAAGCAAACACAGAAGCTCTAGCAAGAGCTGGGATTGAGTTAGCCACCACAGAACCGGATATTTCTGGTTCCATCTAGCCGTATCTGGAGAAACTGGTATAGAATTGGTGTGCAAAGCACCCAGAACAGCAGAGTAACCCTTGTTTTGGAGAAAAGCAAAGTCTTTTTCTTGGGCACGTGGATTCAATGTCATGTTTACAAACACAAATATCATTTGTAACCTGGTTTCTGCAGCTTTTTACTCAGAAAACACGAATGTGTACCTGTTGCTTTCAGGTGAAATCAATTAGCATTTGCCAACACGAAGTAAAATATTACATGCTACAATGCATTCACAACTCTAAAGTCCATAGATACTATTGAGAAAACACAAACGAACTCAGATGCTGTAGCAAGAGCTGGGATTGAGTTAGCCACCACAGAACCGGATTTTTCTAGTTTCATCCAGCCCTATCTGGACAAACGGGTGTGGAGTTGTTGTGCAAAGCACCCAGAAAAGCAGAGTCAACCTGGTTTTGGAGAAAAGAAAAGTCATTATCCTGGTCAAGTGGAATCAATGTCATGTTTACAAACATAAATATCATGTTAAACCTGGTTTCTGCAGCTTTTCACTAGGAAACACGAATGTGTACCTGTTGTCTTCATGTGAAACCAAGTTGCATTTGCCAACAAGAAGCAAAATGTTACATGCTACAATTCATACGCAACTCTAAAGTCCATAGATACTATCCAGAAAACACAAACAAACACAGAGGCTGTAGCAAGAGCTTGGACTGAGTTAGAGACCACAGAACCGGATATTTCTGGTTCCATCTAGCCGTATGTGGACAAACTGGTGTGGAATTGGTGTGCAAAGCATCCAGAAAAGCAGAGTCAACCTGGTTTTGGAGAAAAGCAAAGACTTTTTCTTCGGCAAGTGGATTCATTGTCATGTTTACAAACACAAATATCATTTGTAACTTGGTTTCCGCAGGTTTTTACTCAGAAAACACGAATGTGTACCTGTTGTGTCTCCATGTGAAACCAATTAGCATTTGCCAAACAAAAACCAAAATGTTACATGCTACAATGCATTCACAACTCTAAAGTCTATAGATACTATTGAGAAAACACAAACAATCTCTGAGGCTGTAGCAAGAGTTGGGATTGAGTTAGCCACAACAGAACCGGATATTTCTGGTTTCCTCCAGCCCTATCTGGACAAACTGGTGTGTAGTTGGTGTGCAAAGCACCCAGAACAGCAGAGTCAACCTGGTTTTGGAGAAAAGCAAAGTCTTTTTCTTGGGCAAGTGGATTCAATGTCATGTTTACAAACGCAAATATCATTTGTAACCTGGTTTCCGCAGGTTTTTACTCAGAAAACACAAATGTGTACCTGTTGTGTCTCCATGTGAAACCAATTAGCATTTGACAAACAAAAACCAAAATGTTACATGCTACAATGCATTCACAACTCTAAAGTCTATAGATACTATTGAGAAAACACAAACAATCTCTGAGGCTGTAGCAAGAGTTGGGATTGAGTTAGCCACAACAGAACCGGATATTTCTGGTTTCCTCCAGCCCTATCTGGACAAACTGGTGTGTAGTTGGTGTGCAAAGCACCCAGAACAGCAGAGTCAACCTGGTTTTGGAGAAAAGCAAAGTCTTTTTCTTGGGCAAGTGGATTCAATGTCATGTTTACAAACACAAATATCATTTTAACCTGCTTTCTGCAGCTTTTCACTTAGGATACACGAATGTGTACCTCTTGTGTCTCCATCTGAAACCAATTAGCATTTGCCAACAAGAAGCAATATGTTACATGCTACAATTCATACAGATCTCTAAAGTCCATAAATACTATCCAGAAAACACAAACAAACTAAGAGACAGTAGCAAGAGCTTGCATTGAGTTAGCCAACACAGAACCAGATTTTTCTGGTTTCATACAGCCCTGTCTGGACAAACTGGTGTGGAATTTGTGTGCAAAGCAACGAGAAAATCAGAGGCAACCTGGTTTTGGAGAAAAACAACGTCTTTTTCTTGGGCAAGTGGATTCAATGTCATGATTACAAACACAAATATCATTTTTAACCTGGTTCTGCAGCTTTTTACTCAGAAAACATGATTGTGTACCTGTTGTGTCTCCATGTGAAACCAATTAGCGTTTTCCACCAGAAAAAAAAAGTTACATGCTACCATGCATTCACAACTTGAAAGTCCATAGATACCATCAAGAAAACACAAGCAAACACAGAAGCTCTAGCAAGAGCTGGGATTGAGTTAGCCACCACAGAACCGGATATTTCTGGTTTCAACCAGACCTATATGGAAAAACTCGTGTGGAATTGGTGTGCAAAGCACCTGAAATAGGATCATCAAAATAGTGTTGTAGAAAAGCAAAGTCTTTTTCTTGGGCAAGTGGATTCAATGTCATGATTACAAACACAAATATCATTTTTAACCTTGTTTCTACAGGTTTTTACCCAGAAAACACAAAACTGTACCTGTTGTGTCTCCATGTGAAACCAATTACCGTATAGCAACAGAAAAACAAAATGTTACATGCTACAATGCATTCACAACTCTAACGTCCACAGATACTATCGAGAAAACACAAACGAACTCAGATGCTGTAGCAAGAGCTGGGATTGAGTTAGCCACCACAGAACCGGATGTTTCTGCTTTCCTCCAGCCCTATCTGGAAAAACTGGTGTGGAGTTGGTGTGCAAAGCACCCAGAAAAGCAGAGTCAACCTGGTTTTGGAGAAAAGCAAAGTCGTTTTCTTGGGCAAGTGAATTCAATGTAATGTTTACAAACACAAATATCATTTTTAGCCTGGATTCTGCAGCTTTTTACTCAGAAAAAACGAATGTGTACCTATTGCCTTCAGGTGAAATCAATTAGCATTTGCCAACAAGAAGTAAAATATTACATGCTACAATTCATACACAACACTAAAGTCCATAGATACAATCCAGAAACACAAACAATCTCTGAGGCTGTAGCAAGAGCTTGCATTGAGTTAGCCACCACAGAACCGTATATTTCTTGTTCCATCTAGCCATATCTGGACAAACTGGTGTGGAATTGGTGTGCAAAGCACCCAGCAAAGCAGAGTCACCCTTGTTTTGTAGAAAAGCAGTCTTTTTCTTTGGCAAGTGGATTCAATGTCATGTTTACAAACACAAATATAATTTTTAACCTGGTTTCTGAAGCTTTTTACTCAGAAAAAACGAATGTGTACCTGTTATGTCTCCTTGTGAAACCAATTAGCATTTGCCAAACAAAAACCAAAATGTTACATGCTACAATGCATTCACAACTCTAAAGTCCATAGATACTATCGAGAAAACACAAACGAACTCAGATGCTGTAGCAAGAGCTGGGATTGAGTTAGCCACCACAGAACCGGATGTTTCTGGTTTCCTCCAGCCCTATCAGGACAAACTGCTGTGGAGTTGGTGTGCAAAGCACCCAGAAAATCAGAGTCAACCTTGTTTTGGAGAAAAACAAAGTATTTTCCTTTTGCCTGTAAATTCAATGTGATGATTACAAACACAAATATCATTTTTAATCTGGTTTCTGCAGCTTTTCACTCAAAAAACGCGAATGTGTACCTGTTGTGTCTCCATGTGAAACCAAATAGTGTTTACCAAGCAAACCCAAAATGTTGCATGCTTCAATTTATGCAGAACTCTGAAGTCCATAGATACTATCCAGAAAACACAAACAAACTCAGAGACTGCAGCAAGAGCTTGCATTTAGTTAGCTACCACAGAACCGGATATTTCTGGTTTCATACAGCCCTGTCTGGACAAAATGGTGTGGAATTGGTGTGCAAAGCACCCAGAAAAGCAGAGTCAATCTGGTTTTGGAGAAAAGCAAAGTCTTTTTCTTGAGCAAGTGGATTCCATATCGTTTTTACAAGCACAAATATAATTTTTAACCTATTTCTGCAGCTTTTCACTCAAAAAACATGAATGTGTACCTGTTGTCTCTCCATGTGAAACCAAATAGTGTTTGCCAAAGAAACCCAAAATGTTACATGCTATAATTCATACAGAACTCTAAAGTCCATAGATACTATCTAGAAAACACAAACAAACTCAGAGGCTGTAGCAAGAGCTTGCATTTAGTTAGCCACCACAGAACGGATATTTCTGGTTTCATACAGCCCTGTCTGGACAAACTGGTGTGGAATTTGTGTGCAAAGCACTGAGAAAATCAGAGGCAACCTGGTTTTGGAGAAAAACAAAGTCTTTTTCTTGGGCAAGTGGATTCAATGTCATGATTACAAACACAAATATCATTTTTAACCTGGTTCTGCAGCTTTTTACTCAGAAAACACGAATGTGTAGCTGTTGTCTTCAGGAGAAACCAATTAGCATTTGGCAACAAGAAGCAAAATATTACATGCTACAATTCATACACAACTCTAAAGTCCATAGATACTATCCAGAAAATATAAACAAACACAGAAATTGTAGCAAGAGCTTGGAGTGAGTTAGCCACCACTGAACTGGATATTTCTGGGTTCATCCAGACCTATCTGGACAAATTGATGTGGAATTGGGGGGCAAAGCACCCAGAAAAGCAGAGTCAACCTGGTTTTGGTGAAAAGCAAAGTCATTTTCTTGGGCAAGTGGATTCAATGTCATGGTTACAAACACAAATATCATTTTTAACCTGTTTTCTGCAGCTCTTCACTTAGGAAACCCGAATGTGTACCTGTTGTCTTCAAGTGAAACCAGTTACCATTTGCCAACAGGAATAAAAATGTTACATGCTAAAATTCATACACAACTCTAAATTCCATAGATACTATCCAGAAAACACATACAAACACAGAGGCTGTGCAAGAGCTTGGATTATGTTAGCCACCACAGAACAGGATATTTCTTCTTCCTTCCAGCCCGATCGGACAAAGTAGTGTGGAATTGGTGTGTAAAGCACCCAGAAAAGCAGAGTGAACCGGATTTTGGATCAAAGCAAAGTCTTTTACTTGGGCAAGTGGATTCAATGTCATGTTTACAAACACAAATATCATTTTTAACCTCGTTTCTGCAACTTGTTACTCAGAAAATACGAATGTGTACCAGGTAGCATTTGCCAAAGAAAAACAAAATGTTACATGCTACAATGCATTCACAACTCTAAATCCATAGATACTCTCCAGAAAACACAAACAAATTCAGAGGCTGTAGCAAGAGCTGTGACTGTGTTAGCCACCACAGAACCGGATATTTCTGGTTTCATCCAGCCCTAACCGGACAAAATCATGTGGAATTGGTGTGCAAAGCACCCAGAAAAGCAGATTCAACCTGGTTTTGGAGAAAAGCAAAGTCTTTTTCTTGCGCAAGTGGATTCAATGTCATGTTTAGAAGCACAAATATAATTTTTAACCTGGTTTCTGCAGCTTTTCACTCAAAAATCACGAATGTGTACCTGTTGTCTCTCCATGTGAAACCAAATAGTGTTTGCCAAACAAAACCAAAATGTTACGTGCTACAATTCATACAGAACTCTAAAGTCCATAGATACTATCTAGAAAACACAAACAAACTCAGAGGCTATAGCAAGAGCTTGCATAGAGTTAGCCACCACAGAACCGGATATTTCTGGTTTCATACAGTCCTGTCTGGACAAACTGGTGTGGAATTTGTGTGCAAAGCACTCAGAAAATCAGAGGCAACGTGGTTTTGGAGAAAAACAAAGTCTTTTTCTTGGGCAAGTGGATTCAATGTCATGATTACAAACACAAATATCATTTTTAACCTGGTTCTGCAGCTTTTTACTCAGAAAACACGAATGTGTACCTGTTGTCTTCAGGAGAAACCAATTAGCATTTGCCAACAAGAAGCAAAATATTACATGCTACAATTCACACCAACTCTAAAGTCCATAGATACTATCTAGAAAACACAAACAAACACAGAAATTGTAGCAAGAGCTTGGATTGAGTTAGCCACCAATGAACTGGATATTTCTGGGTTCATCCAGACCTATCTGAACAAACTGATGTGGAATTGGTGTGCAAAGCACCCAGAAAAGCAGAGTCAACCTGGTTTTGGTGAAAAGCAAAGTCTTTTTCTTGGGGAAGTGGATTCCATATCATTTTTACAAGCACAAACATCATTTTTAACCTGTTTTCTGCAGCTCTTCTCTTAGGAAACCCGAATGTGTACCTGTTGACTTCAAGTGAAACCAATTACCATTTGACAACAGGAATAAAAAGGTTACATGCTAAAATTCATACACAACTCTAAATTACATAGATACTATCCAGAAATCACATACAAACACAGAGGCTGTAGCAAGAGCTTGGATTGAGTTAGCCACCACAGAACAGGATATTTCTTCTTCCTTCCAGCCCTATCGGACAAAGTCGTGTGGAATTGGTGTGCAAAGCACCCAGAAAAGCAGAGTGAATCGGATTTTGGATCAAAGCAAAGTCTTTTTCTTGGGCAAGTGGATTCAATGTCATGTTTACAAACACAAATATCGTTTTTAACCTCGTTTCTGCAGCGTTTTACTCAGAGAATACGAATGTGTACCTGTTGTGTCTACATGTGAAACCAATTAGAGTTTGCCAACAGAAAACAAAATGTTACATGCTACAATGCGTTCACAACTCCAAACTCCACAGATACTATCAACAAAACACAAGGAAACACAGAAGCTGTAGTAAGAGCTGGGATTGAGCTAGCCACCACAGCACCGGATATTTCTGGATTCATCCAGTTATAAATGGACAAATGGTGTGTAATTGGCACGCAAAGCACCCAGAAAAGCAGAGTCAACCTGGTTTTGGAGAAAAGCAAAGTCTTTTTCTTGGGCAAGTGCATTCAATGTCATGTTTACAAACACAAATATCATTTTTTACCTGGTTTCTGCAGCTTTTTACTCAGAAAACACGAATGTGTACCTGTTGTGTCTCCATGTGAAACCAAATACTGTTTGCCAAACAAACCCAAAATGTTACATGCTGCAATTCATACAGAACTCTAAAGTCCATAGATACTATCTAGGAAACACAAACAAACTCAGGGCTGTAGCAAGAGCTTGCATTGAGTTAGCCACCAGAGAACCGGTTATTTCTGGTTCCATCTAGCCGTATCTGGAGAAACTGGTGTGGAATTGGTGTGCAAAGCACCAAGAACAGCAGAGTCAACGTGGTTTTGGAGAAAAACAAAGTCTTTTTCTTGGGCAAGTGGATTCAATGTCATGATTACAAACACAAATATCATTTTTAACCTGGTTCTGCAGCTTTTTACTCAGAAAACACGAATGTGTACCTGTTGTCTTCAGGAGAAACCAATTAGCATTTTCCAACAAGAAGCAAACTATTACATGCTACAATTCATACCAACTCTAAAGTCCATAGATATTATCCAGAAAACACAAACAAACACAGAAATTGTAGCAAGAGCTTGGATTGAGTTAGCCACCACTGAACTGGATATTTCTGGGTTCATCCAGACCTATCTGGACAAACTGATGTGGAATTGGTGTGCAAAGCACCCAGAAAAGCAGAGTAAACCAGGTTTTGGAGAAAAGCAAAGATTTTTCTTGGGCAAGTGGATTCAATGTCATGATTACAAACACAAATATGATTTTTAACCTGGTTTATGCAGCTTTTTACTCAGAAAACACGAATGTGTACCTGTTGAGTCTCCATGTGAAACCAAGTAGCGTTTGCCAACAGAAAAACAAAATGTTACATGCTACAATGCATTCACAACTCTAAAGTCCATAGATACTATCGAGAAAACAGAAACAAATTCAGAGGCTGTAGCAAGAGCTGTGACTGAATTAGTCACCACAGAACCGGATATTTCTGGATTCATCTAGCACTAAGCGGACAAAATCATGTGGAATTGGTGTGTAAAGCAACCAGAAAAGCTGAGTCAACCGGATTTTGGAGAAAAGCAAAGTCTTTTTCTTGGGCAAGTGGATGCAATGTCATTTTTACAAGCACAAATATCATTTTAACCTGGTTTCTGCAGCTATTCACTTAGGAAACCCGAATGTGTACCTGTTCTCTTCAGATGAAACCAATTACCATTTGCCTACAGGAAGTAAAATGTTACATGCTAGAATTCATACACAACTCTAAATTCCATAGATACTATCCAGAAAACACAAACAAACACAGAGGCTGTAGCAAGAGCTTGGATTGAGTTAGCCACCACAGAACAGGATATTTCTTCTTCCTTCCAGCCCTATCGGACAAAGTAGTGTGGAATTGGTGTGCAAAGCACCGAGAAAAGCAGAGTGAACTGTATTTTGGAGAAAAGCAAAGTCTTTTTCTTGGGCAAGTGGATTCAATGTCATGTTTACAAACACAAATATCATTTTTAACCTCGTTTCTGCAACTTGTTACTCAGAAAATACGAATGTGTACCTGTTGCATCTACATGTGAAACCAATTAGCGTATGCCAAAAGAAAACCAAAATGTTACGTGCTACAATGCATTCACAACTCCTACATCCACAGATACTATCGACAAAACACAAGAAAACACAGAAGCTGTAGTAAGAGCTGGGATTGAGTTAGCCACCACAGAACCGGATATTTCTGGTTTCATCCAGCCCTATCTGGACAAATGGTGTGGAATTGCTATGCAAAGCACCCAGAAAAGCAGAATCAACCTGGTTTTGGAGAAAAGCAAAGTCTTTTTCTTGGGCAAGTGGATTCAATGTCATGATTACAAAAACAAATATCATTTTTAACCTGGTTCTGCAGCTATTTACTCAGAAAACACGAATGTGTAGCTGTTGTCTTCAGGAGAAACCAATTATCATTTGCCAACAAGAAGCAAAATATTACATGCTACAATTCATACACAACTCTAAAGTCCATAGATACTATCCAGAAAACACAAACAAACACAGAAATTGTAGCAAGAGCTTGGATTGAGTTAGCCACCACTGAACTGGACATTTCTGGGTTCATCCAGACCTATCTGGACAAACTGATGTGGAATTGGTGTGCAAAGCACCCAGAAAAGCAGAGTCAACCTGGTTTTGGTGAAAAGCAAAGTCTTTTTCTTGGGCAAGTGGATTCAATGTCATGTTTACAAACACAAATATCATTTGTAACCGGTATCTGCAGCTTTTTACTCAGAAAACATGACAGTGTACCTGTGGTGTCTCAATGAGAAACCAAGTAGCGTTTGCCAACAGAAAAACAAAATGTTACATGCTACAATGCATTCACAACTCTAAAGTCCATAATACTATGGAGAAAACACAAACAAATTCAGAGGCTGTAGCAAGAGCTGGGATTGAGTTAGCCACCACAGAACCGGATATTTCTGGATTCATCCAGCCGTAACCGGACAAAATCATGTGGAATTGGTGTGCGAAGCACCCAGAAAAGCAGACTCAACCTCGTTTTGGAGAAAAGCAAAGTCTTTTTCTGGGGCAAGTGCATTCATTGTCATGGTTACAAACACAAATATCATTTATTACCTGGTTTCTGCAGCTTTTTACTTAGAAAACACGAATCCGTACCTGTTGTGCCTCCAAGTGAAAACAATTAGCGTTTCCCAACAGAAAAATAAAACGTTACATGCTACAATGCATTCACAACTCTAAAGTCCATAGATACTATCGAGAAAACCCAAGCAAATACAGAAGCTGTAGCAAGAGCTGGGATTGAGTTTGCCACCACAGAATCGGATATATTGGTTTCATCCAGCCCTATCCAGACAAACTGTTGTGGAATTGGTGTGCAAAGCACACAGAAAAGCAGAGTCAACCAGGTTTTGGAGAAAAGCAAAGATTTTTCTTAGGCAAGTGGATTCAATGTCATGATTACAAACACAAATATCATTTTTAACCTCCTTTCTGCAGCTTTTTACTTAGAAAACAGGAATGTGTACCTGTTGTGTCTCCATGTGAAACCAGTTAGCGTATACCAACAGAAAAACAAAATGTTACATGCTACAATTCATACACAACTCTAAAGTCGATAGATACTACCCAGAAAACACAATCACACTCAGAGGCTGTAGCAAGAGCTGGGATTGAGTTAGCCACCACAGAACCGGATATTTCTGGTTTCATCCAGCCCTATCTGGACAAACTGGTGTGGAATTGGTGTGCAAAGCACCCAGAAAAGCAGAGTCAACCTGGTTTTGGAGAAAAGCAAAGTCGTTTTCTTGGGCCAGTGGATTCAATCTCATGTTTACAAACACCAATATCATTTTTAACCTTGTTTATGCAGCTTTTTACTCAGAAAACACGAAAGTGTACCTGTTGTGTGTACATGTGAAACCAAGTAGTATTTGCCAACAGAAAAACAAAATGTTACATGCTACAATGCATTCACAACTCTAAAGTCCATAGATACTACCCAGAAAACACAAGCAAACACAGAAGCTGTAGCAACAACTTGGATTGAGTTAGCCACCACAGAACCGGATATTTCTGGTTTCATCAAGCCCTATCTGGACAAACTGGTGTGGAATTGGTGTGCAAAGCACCCAGAATAGCTGAGTCAACCTGGTTTTGGAGAAAAGCAAAGTCTTTTTCTTGGGCCAGTGGATTCAATGTCATGTGTACAAACACCAATATCATTTTTAACCTTGTTTATGCAGCTTTTTACTCAGAAAACATGAAAGTGTACCTGTTCTGTGTACATGTGAAACCAAGTAGTGGTTGCCAACAGAAAAACAAAATGTTACATGCTACAATGCATTCACAACTCTAAAGTCCATAGATACTACCCAGAAAACACAAGCAAACACAGAAGCTGTAGCAACAACTTGGATTGAGTTAGCCACCACAGAACCGGATATTTCTGGTTTAATCCAGACCTATCTGGACAAACTGGTGTGGAATTGGCGTGCAAAGCACCCAGAAAAGCAGAGTCAACCTGGTTTTGGAGAAAAGCAATGTCTTTTTCTTGGGCAAGTGCATTCAATGTCATGTTTACAAACACAAATATCATTTTTAACCTGGTTTCTGCAGCTTTTTACTCAGAAAACACGATTGTGTACCTGTTGTGTCTCCATGTGAAACCAGTTAGCCTTTCCCAACAGAAAAACAAAATGTTACATGCTACAATGCATTCACAACTCTAAAGTCCATAGATACTATTGAGAAAACACAAACCTACACAGAAGCCGTAACAAGAGCTGGGATTGAGTTAGCCAACATAGAAACGGATATTTCTGGTTTCATTCAGCCTATCTAGACAAACTCGTGTGGAACTGGTGTGCAAAGCACCCAGAAAAGCAGAGTCAACCTGGTTTTGGAGAAAAGCAAAGTCTTTTTCTTGGGCAAGTGGATTCAATGTCGTGTTTACAAACATAAATATCATTTTAACCTCTATTCTGTAGGTTTTTATTCAGAAAACACGAAAGTGTACCTGTTTTCTCTCCATGTGAAACCAATTAGCGTTTGCCAACAGAAAAACAAAATATTACATGCTACAATGCATTCACAACTCTAAAGTCCATAGATACTATCGAGAAAACACAAGCAAACACAGAAGCTGTAGCAAGAGCTGGGTTTGAGTAGCCACTACAGAACCGGATATTTCTGGTTCCATCCAGCCCTATCTGGAAAAACTCATGTGGAATTGGTGTACAAAGCACCCAGAAAAGCAGAGTAAACCTGGTTTTGGAGAAAAGCAAAGTCTTTTTCTTGGTCAAGTGGATTCGATGTCATGTTTACAAACACAAATATCATTTTTAACCTGGTTTCTGCAGGTTTTTCCTCAGAAAACACGAATATGTACCTGTTGTGTCTCCATGTGAAACCAATTATCGCATGCCAACAGAAAAACAAAATATTACATGCTACATTGCATTAACAACTCTAAAGCCCATAGATACTATCGAGTAAACACAAACAACACAGAAGCTGTAGCAAGAGCTGGGATTGAGTTAGCCACCACAAAACCGGATATTTCTGGTTTCATACAGACCTACCCAGTCAAACTGGTGTGGAATTGGTGTGCAAAGCCCCCAGAAAAGCAGAGTCAACCTGGTTTTGGAGAAAAGCAAAGTCTTTTTCTTGGGCAAGTGCATTCAATGTCATGTTCACAAACACAGATATCATTTGTAACCTGGTTTCTGCAGCTTTTCTCTCAGAAATGATGAATGTGTAACTGTTGTCTTCATGTAAAACCAATTAGCATTTGCCAACAAGAAACAAAATGTTGCATGCTGCAATTCATACACAAATCTAAAGTACGTAGCTACAATCAAAAAAACACAAACAAACTCAGAGGCTGTAACAATTATGTTAGCAAAAGAAAAACCAAAATGTTAAATGCTACAATTCATTCACAACTCTAAAGTGCATAGATACTATCGACAAAAAAAAGCAAACACAGAAGCTGTAGCAAGAGCTGGGATTGAGATAGCCACCAAAGAACCGGATATTTCTGGTTTCATCAGGCCTATCCAGACAAACCGTTGTGGAGTTGGTGTGCAAAGCACCCAGAACAGCAGAGTCAACCTGGTTTTGGAGAAAAGCAAAGTCTTTTTCTTGGGCAAGTGGATTCAATATCATGTTTACAAACACAAAAATCATATTTAAACAGCTTTTTTGCAACTTTTTACTCAGAAAACACGAATCTGTACCTATTGTGTCTCCATGTGAAACCAATTAGCGTTACACAACAGAAAAACAAAATGCTACATGCTACAATGCATTCACAACTCTAAAATCCACAGATATTATTGAGAAAATACAAGCAAACAGAGAAGCTGTAGCAAGAGCTGGGATTGAGTTAGCCACCACAGAACTGGATATTTCTGGTTTGATCCAGCCTTATCTGGTCAAGCTGGTGTGGAATTTTTGTGCAAAGCACCCAGAAAAGCATATTCAACCTGGTTTTGGAGAAAAGCAAAGTCTTTTTCTAGGACAAGTGGATTCAATGTCATGTTTACAAACACCAAAATCATTTTTAACTTGGTTTCTGCTGCATCTTACTCAGAATACTCGAAAGTGTACCTGTTGTGTCACCATGTGAAACCAATTAGCGTATGCCAACAGAAAAACAAAATGTTACATGCTACAATGCATTCACAACTCTAAAGTCCATAGATACTATCGAGAAAACACAAACAAACTCAGAGGCTGTAGCAAGAGCTGGAATTGAGTTAGCAACAATACCGGATATTTCTGAATTCATCCAGACCAATCCGGACAAACTGGTGTGGAGTTGGTGTGCAAAGCACCCAGAACAGCAGAGTCAACGTGGTTTTGGAGAAAAGCAAAGTCTTTTTCTTGGGCAAGTGGATTCATTGTCATGTTTACAAACACAAATATGATATTTAAACAGTTTTTGCATCTTTTTACTCAGAAAACACGAATCTGTACCTGTTGTGTCTCCATGTGAAACCAATTAGCGTTTCACAATAGAAAAACAAAATGCTACATGCTACAATGCATTCACAACTCAAAAGTCCATAGATACTATCGAGAAAACAGAAAAAAATCAGAAGCTGTAGCAAGAGCTGGGATGGAGTTAGGCACCACAGAACCGGATGTTTCTGGTTTCCTCCAGCCCTATCCAGACAAACTGGGTGGAGTTGGTGTATAAAGCACCCAGAACAGCAGAGTCAACCTGGTTTTGGAGAAAAGCAAAGTCTTATTCTTGGGGAAGTGGATTCAATGTGATGTTTACAAACACAAATATCATTTTTAAAGTGGTTTTTTGCAGCTTTTTACCCGGAAAACATGAATGTGTACCTGTTGTGTCTGCAGGTGAAACCAATTAGCATTTGCCAACAGAAAAACAAAATGTTACATGCTACAATGCATTCACAACTCTAAAATCCACAGATATTATCGAGAAACACAAGCAAACACAGAATCAGTAGCAAGAGCTGGGATTGAGTTAGCCAAAACAGAACCGGATATTTCTGGTTTCATCCAGCCCTATCTGGACAAACTGGTGTGGAATTGGTGTGCAAAGCACCCAGAAAAGCAGAGTCAACCTTGTTTTGGAGAAAAGCAAAGTATTTTTCTTGGTCAAGTGCATTCAATGTCATGTTTACAAACACCAATATCATTTTTAACCTGGTTTCTGTAGCTTTTCACTCAAAAAACATGAAAGTGTACCTGTTGTTTTTCCATGTGACACAATTAGCGTATGCTAACAGAAATACAAAATGTTACATGCTGCAATGAATTCATAACTCTAAAGTCCATAGATACTTTCGAGAAAATATTAACAAACTAAGAGGTTGTAGCAAGAGCTTGGATTGAGTTAGCCACCACAGAACTGGGTATTTCCGGTTCCATCCTTCCCTAGGATACAGACCGCTGAAACTTCTTTGTACTCCACTAGCATACAGAACTCTCGTGAACTGAATCTCTCTACAGCCAGGAAGCAGACTGACCATAAGCTTCGTTTCCTATTGACAGGGTACAGAAATCCAGCATATTGCAAATGCCTACTCCCAGGCTACAGAACCCTTCCTAACTGCTTCGTTCCACACCTCCGATACAGAAATTATGCAAGCTCCACCTCACTACACTCAGGTTACATACCTCCTGTAAGCTCTGTCTAAGGATACAGGCATTGCGCACATTGTGTCATCCTATTCCCAGGCAACAGAACTCTGAAATAGCATTGCTCTCCACTAGCATACAGAACTCCCGTGAACTGCATCTCTCTACAGCCAGGACGCAGAACGCCCATGAGCTGCACATCCTATAGACAGGCTACAGAAATCCCGCATATTGCGAATGCCTACTCCGTGGCTACACAATTCTTCCAAACTTCTTCGTTCTACTCCTGTAATACAGAACTCATGTAAGCTGCATCTGACTACACTCAGGTTACAGAACTCCTGTAAGCTCTATCTCCTACACTCAGCCTACGGACATTGTGCACATTCTGTAAGCCTATTACCAGGCTACAGACCGCTAAAACTGCTTTGTACTCCACTAGCATACAGAATTCCCGTGAACTGAATCTCTCTACAGCCTGGACGCAGAACGCCCATAAGCTGCATTTCCTATAGACAGGCTACAGAAATCCCGCATATTGCCAATGCCTACTCCCAGGATACAGAACCCTTCCTAAGTGCATCGTTCCACACCTCCGATACAGAATTCATGTATGCTGTAAATCACTACACTCAGGTTACAGACCTCCTGTACGCTCTCTAACCTACACTCAGGCTACCTAAATTGCACACATTGTGTAAGCGTATTCCCAGGCTACAGAACGATGAAACAGCTTTGAACTCCACTAGCATACAGAACTCCCATGAACTGAATATCTCTGCAGCCTGCATCCAGAATTCCTATAGCTGCACATCCCAGAGTCAGGCTACAGAAATCCCATATATTCCAAATGCCTACTCCCATGCTACAGAACTCTTACAAACTGCTTCGTTCCACACCTGTAATACAGAATTCATGTATGCTGCATCTGACTAAACTCAGGTTACAGAACTCCTGTAAGCTCTGTCTCCTACACTCAGGCTACAGACATTGCCCACATTGTGTATGCCTATTCCCAGGCTACAGACCGCTGAAACAGCTTTGTACTCCACTAGCATACAGAACTCCTGTGAACTAAATCTCTCTGCAGCCTGTATCCATGATTCCTGTAAGCTACACATCCCAGAGTTAGGCTACACAAATCCCACATATTGCCAATGCCTACTCCCGTGCTACAGAACCATTCCAAACTGCTTCATTACACACCTCATATACAAAACTCATTTATACTATAAATCATGCACTCAGGTTACAGAACTCCTGTAGGCTCTCACTCCTACACTCAGGCTACCAAAGTTGCGCACATTGTGTCATCCTATTCCCAGGCTACAGAACACTGAAACTGCTCTGCACTCCACTAGTATACAGAACTCTCGTGAACTGAATCTCTGCAGCCTGTATCCGGAATTCCTGTAAGCTGCACATCCCAGAGTCAGGCTATAGAAATCCCGCATATTGTGAATGCCTACTCCCAGGCTACAGAACTCTTCCAAACTGCTTCGTTACACACCTCCGATACAGAACTCATGTAAGCTGCACCTTACTACACTCAGGCTACAGAACTCCTGTAATCTCTGTCTAAGGATACAGATATTGTGCACATTGTGTCATCCTATTCCCAGGCAACAGAACTTTGAAATAGCATCACACTCCAGTATCATACAGAAACCCCATGAACTGCATCTCTCTACAGCTAGGAAGGAGACCAACCATGACCTGCGTTTCCTATAGATAGGCTACAGAAATCCCGCATATTGCGAATGACTACTCACAGGCTACGGACCAATGAAAAAGCTTTGAACTCCACTAGCAAAGAACTCCCATGAACCTATCCTCTCTAGAACCTGTATCCAGGATTCCTATAAGCTGTCTTTCCTAGAGACAGGCTACAGAAATCACGCATATTGCGAATGCCTACTCCCAGGCTAAAGAACTCTTCCAACCTGCTTACATCCACACCTCCGATACAGAACTCATGTACGCTGCATCTGACTAAATTCAGGTTACAGAACTCCTGTAAGCTCTGTCTCCTACACTCAGGCTACAGACATTGCACACATTGTGTATGCCTATTCCCAGGCTACAGTCCGCTGAAACAGCTTTGTACTCCACTAGCATACAGAACTCCCTTGAACTGAATCTCTCTACAGCCAGGAAGCAGAATGCCCATAAGCTGAGTTTTCTATAGACAGGCTACAGAAATCCCGCATATTGCGAATGCCTACTCCCAGGCTACAGAACCCTTCCTAACTGCAACGTTCCATACCTTCGAACAGAACTCATGTATGCTGTAAATCATTACACTCAGGTGGCAGAACCCCTGTACACTGTCTTCCACACTCAGGCTACGAACATTGCACACATTGTGTATGACTATTCCCAGGCTACAGACCGCTTAAACAGCTTTGTACTCCACTAGCATACAGAAATCCCATGAACTGAGTCTCTCTACAGCCAGGAAGCAGACAGACCATAAGCTGCGTTTCGTATAGACAGGCTACAGAGATCCCGCATATTGCGAGTGTATACTCACAGGCTACAGAACCCTTCCTAAATGCTTCATTCCCCACCTCCGATACAGGACTCATGAATGTTGTAAATCACTACACGCTGGTTACAGAACTCCTGTATGCTCTCTCTCCTACACTCAGGCTACAGGAATTGTGCACATTGTGTAAGCGTATTCCCAGGCTACAGAACGCTGAAACAGCTCTGCACTCCACTAGCATACAGAATTCCCATGAACTGAATCTCACTACAGCCTGTATCCAGAATTCCTATAAGCTGCACATCCCAGAGTCAGGCTACAGAAATCCCGCATATTGCGAATGCCTACTCCCAGGCTACAGAACTCTTACAAGCTGCTTCGTTACACACCACCGATACAGAAATCACGTAAGTTGCAGCTCACTACACTCAGGTTACAGAACTCCTGTAAGCTCTGTCTAAGATAACAGACATTGCGCATATTGTGCCACCCTATTCCCAGGCAACAAAAATCTGAAATAGCATTGCACTCCACAAGCATATAGACCTCCCGTGTACTGCATCTCTCTACAGCCAGGATGCTGAACGCCTATAAGTTGCGCATCCTAGAGTCAGGCTACAGAAATCACGCATATTGCGAATCCCTAATCCCATGCTACAGAACTCTTCCAAACTGCTTACATCCACACCTCCGATACTGAACTCATGTGCACTGCATCTGACTAAACTCAGGTTACAGAACTCGTGTAAGCTCTGTCTCCTACACTCAGGCTACAGACATTGCGCACATGGGGTAGGCCTATTCCCAGGCTACACCGCTGAAACAGCTTTGCACTCCACTAGCATACAGAACTCCCGTGAACTGAATCTCTCTACAGCCAGGAAGCAGACAGAACATAACCTGCGTTTCCTATAGAAATGCTACAGAAATCCCGCATATTGCGAATGCCTACTCCCATGCTACAGAACACTTCTAAAGTGCTTACATCCACACCTCCGATACAGAACTCATGTAAGCTGCACCTCACTACACTCTGGTTACAGAACTCCTGTAAGTTCCGTCTAAGGACACAGACATTGTGCACATTGTGTCATCCTATTCCCAGCAAACAGAACTCTGATAGCATTGCACTCAACCAGCATACAGAACTCCCATGAACTGAATATCTTTACGGCCTGTATCCAGAATTCCTAGAAGCTGCATTTCCTATAGACAGGCTACAGAAATCCTGCATATTGCGAAGGCCTATTCCCAGGCTACAGAACTCTTCCAAACTGCTTACATCCACACCTCCGATACAGAAATCATGTAAGCTGCATCTGACTAAACTCAGGTTACAGAACTCCTGTAAGCTCTGTCTCATACACTCAGGCTACAGACATTGTGCACATTGTGTATGCCTATTCCCAGGCTACAGACCTGAAACAGCTTTGTACTCCACTAGCATACACAACTCCAATGAACTGAGTCTCTCTGCAGCCTGTATCCAGAATTCGTATAAGCTGCACATCCCAGAGTCAGGCTACAGAAATTCCGCATATTGTGAATGCCTAATCCCTGGCTACAGAACTCTTACAAACTGCTTCGTTACACACAGCAGATACAGAACTCATGTAAGCTACATCTGACTAAACTCAGGTTACAGAACAACTGTTAACTCTGTATAAGGATACAGATATTGCGCACACTGTGTCATCCGATTCAGAGCAAACAGGACTCTGAAACAGCTGTGCACTCCAGTAGCATCCGGAATTCCCATGAACTGCATCTCTCTACAGCCAGGAGGCAGAACGCCCATAAGCTGCGAATCCTAGAGTCAGGCTACAGAAATCCCGCATATTGCAAATCACTACTCCCAGGCTAAAGAACTGTTCCAAACTGCTTACATCTACACATCCAATACAGAACACATGTACGCTGCATCTGACTAAACTCAGGTTACAGAACTATTGTAAGCTCTCTCTCCTACACTTAGTCTACAGACATTGAGCACATTGTGTGTGCCTATTCCCATGCTACAGAGCACTGAAACAGCTTTGTACTCCACTAGCATACAGAACTCCCGTGAACTGAATCTCTCTACAACAAGGAAGGAGACTGACCATAAGCTGCGTTTGCATATTTCGATGCCTACTCCCGGGCTACAGAACTCTTCCAAACTGCTTTGATCCACACCTCCCATACGGAACTCACGTACGCTGCATTTGACTACACTCATTGTTACAGAACTCCTGAAAGCTCTGTCTCCTACACTCAGGTTAAAGACATTGCGCACATTGTGTATGCCTATACCCAGGCTACAGAACGTTGAAACAGCTTTGCACTCCACTAGCATACAGAACTCCCATGAACTGAATCTCTCTGAAGCCTGTATCCAGAATTCCTATAAGCTGCAGATCCCAGAGTCAGGCTACAAAAATTCCGCATATTGCGAATGCCTACTCCCAGGCTACAGAACTCTTACAAACTGCTTCGTTACACACTTCCGATGCACAATTCATGTAACCTGCACCTCACTACACTCAGGTATCAGAATACCTGTTAGCTCTGTCTAAGGATAGAGACATTGCACACATTGTGTCATCCGATTCCCAGGCAACAGGACTCTGAAATAGAACTGCACTCCACTAGCATACAGAACTTCCGTAAACTGCATCTCTCTACAGCCAGGATGCAGAAGGCCCATAAGCTGCGCATCCTAGAGTCAGGCTACAGAAATCCTGCATATTGCAAATCCGTACTCCCAGGCTACAGAACACTTGCAAACTGCTTCATTCAACACCTCTAATACAGATGTCATGTAAGCTGCATCTGACAAAACACAGGTTACAAAACTCCTGTACACTCTCTCTCCTACACTATTTCAAGGCTACAGACCGATGAAACAGCTTTGTACTCCACTAGCATACAGAACTCCCATGAACTGAATCTCTCTACAGCCAAGAAGCAGGCCGACCATAAGCTGCATTTCCAATAAGCAGGCTACAGAAATCCCACATATTGCGAATCCCTATTCCCAGGCTACAGAACTCTTCCAAACTGCTTCGTTCCACACCTGTAATACAGAACTCATGTACGGTGCATCAGACTACACTCAGATTACAGAACTCCTGTAAGCTGTGTCTCCAACACTCATGCTAAAGACATTGCGCACTTTGTGTATGCCTATTCCCAGGATACAGACCGCTGAAACAGCTTTGTACTCCACTAGCATACAGAACTCCCGTGAAATGAATCTCTCTACAGCCAGGAAGCAGACAGACCATAAGCTGCGTTTCCTGCAGACAAGCTACAGAAATCTCGCATATTGCAAATGCCTACTCCCAGGCCTGAGAACCCTTCCTAAGTGCTTCGTTCCACACCTACAATACACAACTCCTGTATGCTGTGAAACACTACACTCAGGTTGCAGAACTGCTGTATGCTCTGTCTCATACACTCAGGCTACCGAAATTGCTCACATTGTGTAAGCGTATTCCCAGGCTACAGAACGCTGAAAGAGCTGTGCACTCCACTAGCATACAGACCTCTCATGAAGTGCATCTCTCTACAGCCTTTATCCAGAATTCCATTAAGCTGCACATCCCAGAGTGAGGCTACAGAAATCCCGCATATTGCGAATGCCTACTCCCAGGCTACAGAACCCTTCCTAACTGCTTCGTTCCACACCCCTGGTACGGAACCCATGTATGCTGTAAATCACTACACTGAGGATACCGAACTCCTGTACACTCTCTATCCTACACTAAGGTTGCCGAAATTCCTCAAATTGTGAAAGCGTATTCCCGGGCTACAGAACGCTGAAACAGCTTTGCACTCCACAAGCATACATAACACCCGTGAACTGAATATCTCTTGAGCCTTTACCCAGAATGCCTATAAGCTGCACATCCCAGAATCAAGCTACAGAAATCCCGCATATAGCGAATGCCTACTCCCAGACTACAGATCTCTTACAAAGTGCTTCTTTGCACACCTTCGTTACAGAACTAATGTAAGCTGCACCTCAATACACTCAGGTAACAGAACTCCTGTTAGCACTGTCTAAGGATACAGACATTGCACACATTGTGTCATCCTATTCCCAGGCAACAGAACTCTGAAATAGTATTGCACTCCACTAGCATACAGAACTCCCATGAACTGCATCTCTCTACAGCCAGGACGCAGAATGCCCATAAGTGCGATCCTACAGTCAGGCTACAGAAATTCTGCGTATTGCGAATGCCTGCTCCCAAGCTACAGAATACTTCCTAACTGCATACATCCACACCTCCGATACAGAACTCATGTACGCTGCATCTGACTGAATCAGGTTACAGAACTCCTGTAAGCTCTGTCTCCTACATTCAGGCTACAGACATTGGGCACATTGTGTATGCCTATTCGCAGGCTACACACAGCTGAAACAGCTTTGTACTCCACTAGCATACAGAACTCCCGTGAACTGAATCTCTCAACAGCCAGGAAAAAGACCAACCATAAGCTGCGTTTCCTATAAACAAGCTACAGAAATCCCGCATATTGCGAATGCCTACTCCCAGGCTACAGAAACCTTCCTAAGTGCTTCGTTCCACACCTACAGTACAGAACTCATTTATGCTGTAAATCACGACACTCAGGTTTCAGAACTCCAGTATCCTCTGTATCCTACACTCAGGCTACCGAAATTGCTCTCATTGTGTAAGCATATTCCCAGGCTAGAGAACTCTGAAATAGCATTGCACTCAACTAGCATACAGACCTCCTTTGAACTGAATCTCTCTGCAGCCTGTATCCAGAATTCCTAAAAATGCCGTTTCCTATAGACAGGCTACAGAAATCCCACATATTGCGAATGCCTACTCCCAGGCTACAGAACTCTTACAAACTACTTCGTTCCACTCCTCTGATACAGAACTTATGTAATCTGCATCTGACTAAATTCAGGATACAGAACTCCTGTAAGCTCTGTCTCCTACACTCAGGCTGCAGAGATTGCGCACATTGTGTATGTCTATTCCCAGGATACAGACCGCTGAAACAGCTTTGTACTCCACTAGCATACAGAACTCCCGTGAAATGAATCTCTCTACAGCCAGGAAGCAGACAGACCATAAGCTGCGTTTCCTGCAGACAAGCTACAGAAATCTCGCATATTGCAAATGCCTACTCCCAGGCCTGAGAACCCTTCCTAAGTGCTTCGTTCCACACCTACGATACACAACTCCTGTATGCTGTGAAACACTACACTCAGGTTGCAGAACTGCTGTATGCTCTGTCTCATACACTCAGGCTACCGAAATTGCTCACATTGTGTAAGCATATTCCGAGCCTACAGAACGTTGCAACAGCTGTGTACTCCACTAGCATACAGACCTGTCATGAAGTGCATTTCTCTACAGCCTTTATCCAGAATTCCTATAAGCTGCACATCCCAGAGTGAGGCTACAGAAATCCCGCATATGCGAATGCCTACTCCCAGGCTACAGAACCCTTCCTAACTGCTTCTTTCCACACCCCTGGTACGGAACCCATGTATGCTGTAAATCACTACACTGAGGATACCGAACTCCTGTACGCTCTCTATCCTACTCTAAGGTTGCCGAAATTCCTCACATTGTGAAAGCATATTCCCGGGCAACAGAACGCTGAAACAGCTTGGCACTCCACTAGCATACAGAAATCCAATGAACTAAATATCTCTAGAGCCTTTACCCAGAATGCCTATAAGCTGCACATCCCAGAATCAGGCTACAGAAATTCCGCATATAGCGAATGCCTACTCCCAGGCTACAGATCTCTTACAAAATGCTTCTTTGCACACCTTCGATACAGAACTCATAAGCTGCACCTCAATACACTCAGGTAACAGAACTCCTGTTAGCACTGTCTAAGGATACAGACATTGCACACATTGTGTCATCCTATTCCCAGGCAACAGAACTCTGAAATAGTATTGCACTCCACTAGCATACAGAACTCAAATGAACTGCATCTCTCTACAGCCAGGACGGAGAACGCCCATAAGTTGCGCATCCTAGAGTCAGGCTACAGAAATTCTGCATATTGCGAATGCCTACTCCCAAGCTACAGAATAATTCCAAACTGCATACATCCACACCTCCGATACAGAACTCATGTACGCTGCATCTGACTGAATCAGGTTACAGAACTCCTGTAAGCTCTGTCTCCTACATTCAGGCTACAGACATTGGGCACATTGTGTATGCCTATTCGCAGGCTACACACAGCTGAAACAGCTTTATACTCCACTAGCATACAAAATTCGCGTGAACTGAATCTCTCAACAGCCAGGAAAACGACCAACCATAAGTTGCGTTTCCTATAGACAAGCTACAGAAATCCCGCATATTGCGAATGCCTACTCCCAGGCTACAGAAACCTTCCTTAGTGCTTCGTTACACACCTACGGAACAGAACTCATTTATGCTGTAAATCACTACACTCAGGTTTCAGAACTCCTGTATCATCTGTATCCTACACTCAGGCTACCGAAATTGCTCACATTGTGTAAGCTTATTCCCAGGCTAGAGAACTCTGAAATCGCATTGCACTCCACTAGCATACAGACCTCGTTTGAACTGAATCACTCTGCAGCCTGTATCCAGAATTCCTAAAAGTGCCGTTTCCTATAGACAGGCTACAGAAATCCCGCATATGTCGAATGCCTACTCCCAGGCTACAGAACTCTTCCAAACGGCTTACAACCACACCTCCGATACAGAACTCATGTACAATGCATCTGACTAAATTCAGGTTACAGAACTCCTGTAAGGTCTGTCTCCTACACTCAGGCTGCAGACATTGCTCACATTGTGTATGCCTATTCTCAGGCTACAGAGCACTGAAACAGCTTTGTTCTCCACTAGCATACAGAACTCCCGTGAACTGAATCTCTCTACAGCCAGGAAGCAGACCCAGCATAAGCTACGTTTCCTATAGACAGGCTACAGAAATCCCGCATATTGCAAATGCCTACTCCCAGGCTACAGAACTCTTCCAAACTGATTTGTTGAACTCCTGTAATACAGAACTCATATACCCTGCATCTCACTAAACTCAGGTTCAGAACTCCTGTAAGCTCTATCTCCTAAACTCAGGCTACAGACATTGCACATGTTGTGCAGGCCTATATCCAGGCTACAGACCACTGAAACAGCTTTGTACTCCACTAGCATACAGAACTCTCGTGAACTGAATCTCTCTACAACCAGAAAGGAGACCGCCCTTAAGCTGTGTTTCCTAAAGACAGGCTACAGAAATCCTGCATATTGCGAATGCCTACTCCCAGGCTACAGAACTCTTCCACAAAAGCTTCACTCCACACCTGTAATACAGAAATCATGTAAGCTGCATCTGACTACACTCAGGTTACAGAACACCTGTAAGCTCAGTCTTAGGAAACAGACATTGCGCACATTGTGTCACCCTTTTCCCAGGCAACAGAACTCTGAAATAACATTGCACTCTACTAGCATACGAAACTCCCGTGAACTGAATGTCTCTAAAGCCTGTATCCAGAATTCCTATAAGCTGCGTTTTTTATAGACAGGCTACAGAAATCCTGCATATTGCGAATCCCTACTCCCAGGCTACAGAACTCTTCCAAACTGCTTACATCCACACCTCCGATACAGAACTCATGTAAGCTGCAACTCACTACACTCAAGTTACAGAACACCTGTAAGCTCTGTCTCCTACACTCAGGGTACAGAAATTCACACATTGTGTATGCCTTTTCCAGGCTATAGACCGCTGAAACAGCTTTGTACTCCACTAGCATACAGAACTCCCGTGAACTGCACTCTCTACAGCCAGGACAAGGATCGCCCATAAGCTGCGCATCATAGAGTAAGGGTGCAAAAATACCTCATATTGCGAATCCCTATTCCCATGCTACAGAACACTTCTAAAGTGCTTACATCCACACATCTGATACAGAAATCATGTACGCTGCATCTTTCGAAACTCAGGTTACAGAACTCCTGTCAGACTCTGTCTGCTACACTCAGGCTACAGACATTGCACATATTGTGTATGCCGATTTCCAGGCTACAGACCGATGAAACAGCTTTGTACTCCACTAGCATACAGAACTCCCGTGAACTGAATCTCTCTACATCCAGGAAGCAGACCGACCATAAGCTTCGTTTCCTATAGACAGGTTACAGAAATTCCGCATATTGTGAATGCCTACTCCCAGGCTACAGAACTCTTCCAAACTGCTTCATTCCTCACCTGTAATACAGAACTCATATACGCTGCATCTGACTACACTCAGGTTACAGAACTCCTATACACTCTCTCTCCTACACTCAGGCTACAGACATTGTGCACACTTTGTATGCCTTTTCCCAGGCTACAGACCGTTGAAACAGCTTTGTACTACACTAGCATACAGAACTCCCGTGAATTGAATCTCTCTACAGCCAGGAAGCCGACAGATCATAAGCTGCGGTTCGTATAGAGAGGCTACAGAAATCCCGCATATTGCGAATGCCTACTCCCAGGCGTCAGAATCCTTCCGAAGTGCTTCGTTCTACACCAACAATACAGAACTCAAGTATGCTGTAAATCACTACACTCAGGTTGCAGAACTCCTGTATGCTCTTTCTCCTACACTCAGTTTATTGAAATTGCTCACATTGCGTAAGCATGTTCCCAGGCTACCTAACACTGAAACAGCTCTGCACTCCACCAGCATACAGAACTCCCATGAACTTAATCTCTCTGCAGCCTGTTTCTAGAATTCATATAAGCTGCACATCCTAGAGTCAGGCAACAGAAATCCCGCATATTGCTAAAGCCTACTCCCACGCTACAGAACACTTACAAACTGCTTCGTTACACACCTCCGATACAGAACTCATGTAAGCTGCACCTCACTACACTCAGGTTACAGAACTCCTGTAAGCTCTGTCTAAGGACACAGACATTTCACACATTGTGTCATCCTATTCACAGGTAACAGAACTCTGAAATAGCATTGCCCTACACTAGCATACCATACTCACGTGAACTGAATATCTCTACAGCCTGTATGTAGAATTCCTATAAGCTACATTTCCTATAGACAGGCTAGAGAAATCCTGCATATTGCGAATGCCTACTCCCAGGCTACAGCATTCTTACAAACTGCTACATCCACACCTCCGATACAGAACTCATGTACACTGCATCTGACTACACTCAGGTTACAGAACACCTGTAAGCTCAGTCTAAGGATACAGACATTGCACACATTGTGTCACCCTTTTCCCAGGCAACAGAACTCTGAAATAGCATTGCACTCCACTAGCATACAGAACTCCCGTGAAACTGAATCTCTGTACAGGCAGGAAGCAGACCGACCATAAGCTGCGTTTCTTCTAGCCAGGCGACAGAAATCCCGCATATTGCGAATCCCTACTCCCAGGCTACAGAACTGTTCCAAACTGCTTCGTTCCATACATCCGATACAGAACTCATATACGCTGCATCTGACTACACTCAGGTTACAGAACTCCTGTAAGCTCTGTCTCCTACACTCAGGCTACAGACATTGCGCACATTGTGTATGCCTATTACCAGGATACAAACCGCTGAAAAAGCTATTTGCTCCACTAGCATAAAGAGCTGATATGAACTGAATCTCTCTACAGCCAGGAAACAGACCACCATAAGCTGAATTTCCTATAGAAAGGCTACAGAAATCCCGCATATTGCCAATGCCTACTCCCAATCTACAGAAGCCTTCCTAACTGCTTAGTTCCACATCTCCGATACAGAACTCATGTACGCTGCATCTGACTAAACTCAAGTTACAGAACTCCTGTAAGCTCTGATTCCTACACTCAGGCTACAGACATTGTGCACATTGTGTATGCCTATTCCGACGCTACAGTCCGCTGAAACAGTTTTGTAATCCACTAGCATGCAGATCTCCCGTGAACTGAATATCTACAGAGCCAGGAAGTAGACCGACCATAAGCTGCGTTTCCTATAGTCAAGCTAGAGATATCCCGTATATTGAGAATGCCTACTCTCAGGCTACTGAACTCTTACAAACTGCTTCGTTCCACACCTGTAATACAGAATTCATGAATGCTGCATCTGACTACACTCAGGTTACAGAACTCCTGTAAGCTCTGTCTAAGGACACAGACATTGCGCACATTGTGTATGCCTATTTCAGGCAAAAGAACTCTGAAATAGCATTGCACTCCACTAGCATACAGAACTCCCGTGAACTGTATCTCTCTATAGCCAGCACGCAGAACGCAAATAAGCTGCGTTTCCTATAGACAGGCTACAGAAAACCCGCATATTGCGAATGACTACTCCCAGGCTACAGAACTCTTACAAAATACTTCGTTCCACTCTTCCGATACAGAACTCAAGTACGCTGCATCTGACTAAACTGAGGTTACAGAACCCCTGTAAGCTCTGTCTGTTACACTCAGGGTACGGACATTGCGAACATTGTGTATGCCTATTCCCATGCAACAGAAATCTGAAATAGCATTGCACTCCACTAGCATACAGAACTCCGTGAACTGAATCCGTCTACAGCCAGGAAGCAGACCGACAGTAAGCTGGGTTTCCTATAGACAGGCTACAGAAATCCCGCATATTGCGAATGCCTACTCCCGGGCTGCAGAACTTTTCAAAACTGCTTAGTTCCAAACCTGTAATACAGAATTCATTGTAAGCTGCATCTGACTACACTCAGGTTACAGAACTCCTGTGCGCTCTCTCTCCTACACTCATGCTAAAGACATTGCGCACATTGTATATGCCTATTTCCAGGCTAAAGACCGCTGAAACAGCTTTGTACTCAACTAGCATACAGAACTCCCGTGAACTGAATCTCTCTACAGGCAGGAAGCAGACCGACCATAAGCTGTGTTTCCTACAGACAGGCTACAGAAATCCCGCATATTGTGAATGCCTGCTCCTAGGCTATAGAACCCTTCCTAAGTGCTTCATTCCGCACTTCCGATACACAACTCATGTATGCTGTAAATCACTACACTCAGGTTGCAGAACTCCTGTATGCTCTGTCACCTACACTCAGGCTACCAAAATTGCTCACATTGTGTAAGCGTATTCCCAGGCTACAGAACGCTGAAACAGCTCTGCATCCACTACCATACAGATCTCCCATGAGATGAATCTCTCTACAGCCTGTATCCAGAAATCCTATAAACTGCACATCCCAGAGTTAGGCTACAGAAATCCAGCATATTGCGAATGCCTGTTCCCAGGCTACAGAACTCTTACAAAATGCTTTTATACAACTCCGATACAGAACTCATGTAAGCTGCAACTCACTTCACTCAGGTTACAGAACTCCTGTAATCTCTGTATAAGAATACAGACATTGCGCAGATAGTGTCATCTTATTCCCAGGCAACTGAACTCTGAAATACCATTGACTCCACTAGCATACAGAACTCCCGTGAACTGCATCTCTCTACAGCCTGGATGCAGAATGCCCATAAGCTGCGCATCCTACAGTCAGGTTGCAGAAATCCCGCATATTGCGAATGCCTACTCCAGGCTACAGAACTCTTCCAAACAGCTTACATCCACCCCTCCAATACAGAACTCATGTACGCTGAATCTGACTAAACTCAGGTTACAGAACTCCTGTAAGCTCTGTCTCCTACACACAGTCCACATATATTGCGCATATGGGGTAAGCCTATTTCCAGGAAACAGAAGTCTTAAATAGCATTACACTCCACTAGCATACAGAACTGTCGTTAACTGAATGTCTCTAAAGCCTGTATCCAGAATTCCCAAAAGCTGCGTTTCCTATAGACAAGCTACAGAAATCCCGCATATTGCGAATCCCTACTCACAGGCTACAGCACTCTTCCAAACTGCTTACATCCACACCTCCGATACAGAACTCATGTAATCTGCACCTCACTACACTCAGGTTATAGAACGCCTGTAAGCTCTGTCTCCTACACTCAGGGTACAGAAATTCACACATTGTGTATGCCTTTTCCAGGCTATAGACCGCTGAAACAGCTTTGTACTCCATTAGCATACAGAACTCCCGTGAACTGCACTCTCTGCAGCCAGGACGCAGATCACCCATAAGCTGCGCTTCCTAGCGTAAGGGTGCAGAAATCCCTCATACTGCGAATCCCTAAACTCAAGCTACAGAACACTTCTAAAGTGCTTACATCCACACATCCGATACAGAAATCATGTACGCTGCATCTGACGAAACTCAGGTTACAGAACTCCTGTCAGACTCTGTCTCCTACACTCAGGCTACAGACATTGCACATATTGTGTATGCCTATTCCACGCTACAGACTGCTGAAACAGATTTGTACTCCACTAGCATACAGAACTACCCTGAACTGAATCTCTGTACAGCCTGGAAGCAGACCGACCATAAGCTGCGATTCCTATAGACAGGCTACAGAAATCCCGCATATTGCGAATGCCTACTCCCAGGCTACAGAACTCTTCCATACAGCTTACATTCACTCCTCCGATACAGAACTCATGTAAGGTTAAATCTGAATAAACTCAGTTTACCAAGCGCCTGTAAGCTCTGTCTCCTACACACAGTCAACAGATAATGCGCACATGGGGTAAGCGTATTCCCAGGAAAAAGAACTCTAAAATAGCATTGAACTCCACTAGAATACAGACTTCCCGTGAACTGAATCTCTCTACAGCCAGAACGAAGACGCACATAAGCTGCGTTTCCTATAGACAGGCTACAGAAATCCCGCATATTGCGAATGCCTACTCCCAGGCTACTGAACTCTTACAAACTGCTTCGTTCCTCACGTTTGATACATAACTCATGTACGCTGGATATGACAACACTCAGGTTACAGAACTCCTGTAAGCTCTGTCTAAGGACACAGACATTGCACACATTGTGTATGCCTATTTCAAGCAAAAGAACTCTGAAATAGCATTGCAATCCACTAGCATACAGAACTCCTGTGAACTGTATCTCTCTATAGCCAGCACACAGAACGCAAATAAGCTGCATTTCCTATAGACAGGCTACAGAAAACCCGCATATTGCAAATGCCTACTCCCAGGCTACAGAACTCTTACAAACTACTTCGTTCCACTCGTCCCGATACAGAACTCATGTACGCTGCATCTGACTAAACTGAGGTTACAGAACCCCTGTAAGCTCTGTCTGCTACACTAAGGGTACAGACATTGCGAACATTGTGTATGCCTATTCCCATGCAACAGAAATCTGAAATAGCATTGCACTCCACTAGCATACAGAACTCCCGTGAACTGAATCTGTCTACAGTCAGGAAGCAGACCGACAGTAAGCTGGGTTTCCTATAGACAGGCTACAGAAATTCCGCATATTACGAATGCCTACTCCCAGGCTACAGAACTTTTCCAAACTGCTTAGTTCCAAACCTGTAATACAGAATTCATTGTAAGCTGCATATGACTACACTCAGGTTACAGAACTCCTGTAAGCTCTCTCTCCTACACTCAGGCTGCAGACATTGCACGCATTGTGTATGCCTATTTCCAGGCTAAAGACCGCTGAAACAGCTTTGTACTCCACTAGCATACAGAACTCCCGTGAACTGCACACTTTGCAGCCAGGACGCAGATCACCTATAAGCTGTGCTTCCTAGAGAAAGGGTGCAGAAATCCCTCATATTGCGAATCCCTACCCTCAAGCTATAGAACACTTCTAAAGTGCTTACATCCACACATCCGATACAGAACTCATGTACGCTGCATCTGACGAAACTCAGGTTACAGAACTCCTGTCAGACTCTGTCTCCTACACTCAGGCTACAGACATTGCACATATTGCGTCTGCATATTCCAGGCTACAGACTGCTGAAACAGATTTGTACTCCACTAGCATACAGAACTACCCTGAACTGTATCTCTCTACAGCCTGGAAGCAGACCGACCATAAGCTGGGTTTCCTATAGACAGGCTACATAAATCCCGCATATTGCGAATGCCTACTCCCGGGCTACAGAACTCTTCCAAACAGCTTACACCCACCTCTCCGATACAGAACTCATGTAAGGCCAAATCTCACTAAATGAGTGAAGGCGAATTAAAGACCTTTCATAACAAACAAAAATTGAAAGAATTTGTTGCCACTCGTCCAGCCCTGCAAAAGATACTTAAAGATGTGTTACACACAGAAACACAGAAACACGGCCATCAACATGAAAGAAGATAAACGAAGGGAACCTCACAGCAAAAGATTACAGGGAATTCAAAGCATACATTTGGATAAAGAAATTATGGGACATGTACTCTATAGAATACTATACAGCAGTCAAAAACAATGAAATCCGGTCATTTGCAATAAGATGGAGGAATCTGGAAAACATCATTCTGCGTGAATTAAGCCAGTCCCAAAGGGACAAATATCATATGTTCTCCCTGATCAGTGACAACTAATTGAGCACCAAAGGGGAAACCTATTGAAGTGAAATGGACACTATGAGAAACAGTAACTTGATCAGCTCTTGTGCTGACTGCTGTTGTACAATGTAATACTTTATCCATTTTAGTAATTTTTTTATTCTAGTACTATTGGTTGAACTCTGTAATTAACAAACAATTATTCTTAGGTGTTTAAATTTTAACTGAAAAGTGATCCCTGTGAAATGTAAGAGTGGGAATAAGAGAAGGCGGAAATGTACAATTTGGGACATGCTCAATCAGTTATGCCCCAAATGATGGAGTTAGAAATGTGCCAGGGAATTCCAATACAATCCCATCAAGGTGGCATGTACCAAGGACATCTCACTAGTCCAAGTGATCAATTTCAGTTCACAATTGATCACACTGATAGGTCTAAGAGTCAAAGGGATGACACAAACAAGACTAGTGTAAGCTAATACTAACTGATAGAATCAAAAAGGGAGAGAATGATCCAACATGGGAAGCGGGATACACAGCAGACTCATAGAATGGCAGATGTCCTAAATAGCACTCTGGCCTCAGAATCAGCCCTTAAGGCATTCGGATCTGGCTCAAGAGCCCATGAGAATATTCTAGGCATGGAAAGCCAAGACACTCTGGAAAAAAAAGAAGACCTAAATGAAAGATCTCTGTGAGTGAGATCCCAGTGGAACGAATGGGGCCATCAAAGAAGGAGGTACCTTTCTCTGAAGGGAGGAGAGAACCTCCACTTTGACTATGACCCTGTTGGAATAAGATTGAAGTCAGCGAACCCTAAAGGCTTCCATAGCCTTGGCAACTCATGACTAGAGCCTAGGGAGATTACTGAGGCCATAAACAAGAGTGTCAAATTGTTAAATCAACTTCAGGAGTCACTGTGTACTTAAGTCTCACGTGGGATCTGTCCTTAATGTGTTGTCCAATGTGAAGTAATGCTATAACTAGCACTGAAAGAGTATTTTACACTGTGTTTCTGTGTGGGTGCAAACTGATGAAATCTTTACTTAGTATATACTGAATCAATCTTCTGTATATAGATAATTAAAAATGAAAAAAATATCTTGGTGTTAAATTGGAAATTGCCTAGAAAATTAATCAATTTTTAAAAAAAATATATCATGTAGGATCTCTGTCTTTAATGTGCTATACATTGTGAATTAATACTATAACTAGTACTCCAACAGTATTTTTCACTTTGTGTTACTATGAGAGGACAATCTGTTGAAATCTTCACTTAATATATATTAAACTGATCTTCTGTATATAAAGAGAATTGAAAATGAATCTTGATGTGAAGCAAGGGGAGAGGGAGTGGGAAAGGGGAGGGTTGCGGGGGGGGGAAGTTATGGGGGGGGAAGCCATTGTAATCTATAAGCTGTATTTTGGAAATTTATATTCTTTAAATAAAAGCGTTATAAAAAAAATCTGACTAAACTCAGTTTACAGAGCTCCTGAAAGCTCTGTCTCCTACACACAGTCAACAGATAATGCGCACATAGGGTAAGCGTATTCCCAGGAAACAGAACTCTGAAATAGCATTGCACTCCACTAGAATACAGAACTCCCGTGAACTGAATCTCTCTACAGCCTGGACGCAGAATGCCCATAAGCTGCGTTTCCTACAGACAGGCTACAGAAATCCCGCATATTGCGAATGCCTACTCCCAGGCTACAGAACTCTTCCAAACTGCTTCGTTCCTCACGTCTGATACATAACTCATGTAGGCTGGATATGACAACACTCAGGTTACAGAACTCCTGTAAGCTCTGTCTCCTACACTCAGGCGATGGACATTGCGCACACTGTGTATGCCTATTCCCAGGCTACAGACCGCTGAAACAGCTTGTTCTCCACTAGCATACAGAATTCCTGTGAACTGAAAATCTCTACAGCAGGGAAGTAGAACGCCCATAAGCTATGCATCCTAGAGTCAGGCTACAGAAATCCCCCATATTGCGAATTCCTACTCCCACGATACAGAACCCTTCCTAACTGCTTCGTTCCAAACCTCCGATACAGAACTCAGGTATGCTGTAAATCACTACACTCAGGGTACAGAACTTCTGTACGATCTGTCTCCTATACTCAGGCTACCAAAATTGCGCACATATTGTAAGCGTATTCCCAGGCTACAGAACGCTGCAACAGCTTTGCACTCTACTAGCATACAGACTCCCATGAACCGAATCTCTCTACAGCATGTATCCAGAATTCCTATAAGATTCACAATCCAGAGTTAGGCTACAGAAATCCCGCATATTGCGAATCCCTGCTCCCAGTCTACAGAACTCTTCCAAAGTGCTTACATCCATATCTCAGATACAAAACTCATGTACCCTGCATCTGACTAAACTGAGGTTACAGAACGCCTTTAATTCTGTCTCCTACATTCAGGCAACCAAAACTGTTTACATTGTGTATGCATATTCCTAGGCTACAGACTGCTGAAACAAATTTGTACTCCACTAGCATACAGAGCTCCCGTGAACTGAATCTCTCTACAGCCAGGAAGCAGACCGACCATAAGCTGCACACCCTAGAGTCTGGCTACAGAAATCCCGCATATTGCGAATCCCTACACACAGGCTACAGAAATCTTCCAAACTGCTTACATCCACACCTCTGATACAGAACTCATGTAAGCTGCATATGACTACACTCAGTTTACAGAACTCCTGTAAATCTGTCTAAGGATACAAACATTGCGCACATTGTGTATGACTATTCCCAGGCTACAGTCCGCTGATAGAGATTTGTACTCCACTAGCAGCCAGAAATCCCGTGAAGTGCATCTCACTACAGACAGTAAAAAGAACGCCTATAAGCTGCGTTTCCTCTAGAAAGGCGACAGAAATCCCTCATATTGCAAATGCCTACTCCCAGGCTACAGAACTCTTCCAAACTGCTTAGTTCCACATGTCCGATACAGAACTCATGTATGCTGCATCTGACTAAACTCATGTTACAGAACTCCTGTAAGCTCTGTCTAAGGCTACAGACATTGTGCACATTGTGTATGCCTATTCCCAGGCTACAGTCGGCTGAAACAGCTTTGTACTCCACTAGCATACAGAACTCCCGTGAACTGCATCTCACCACAGCCAGTACGCGGAACGCCCATAAGCTGCGTTTCCTCTAGAAAGGCGACAGAAATCCCGCATATTGTGAATGCCTACTCCCAGGCTGCACAACTCTTCCAAACTGCTTCATTCCACACGTCCGATACAGAACTCATGCATGCTGCATCTGACTAAACTCAGGTTACAGAACTCCTGAAAGCTATGTCTCCTATACTCAGGTTAAAGACATTGTGCACATTGTGTATGCCTATTCCCAGGCTACAGACCGCTGAAACACATTTGTACTCTACTAGCATACAGAGCTCCCGTGAACTGAATCTCTCTACAGCCAGGAAACAGACCGACCATAAGCTGCGTTTCCTATAGACAGGCTACAGAAATCCCGCATATTGCGAATACGTACTCCCAATCTACAGAACCCTTGCTAACTGCTTCGTTCCACATCTCCAATACAGAACTCATGTACGCTGCACCTGACTACACTCAGTTTACAGAACTCCTGTAAGCTCTGTCTAAGGATACAAACATTGTGCACATTATGTATGCCTATTCCCTGGCAAAAGAACTCTGAAATAGCATTGCACTCCACTAGCATACAGAAATCCCGTGAACTGCAGCTCTCTACAGCCAGGACGCAGAATGCCCATAAGCTGCGATTCCTCTAGACAGGCGACAGAAATCCCGCATATTGCGAATGCCTACTCCCAGGCTACAGAACTCTTACAAAGTACTTCGTTCCACCCCTGTGATACAGAACTCATATAAGCTGCATCTGACTAAACTCAGGTTACAGAACACCTGTAAGCTCTGTCTCCTACACTCAGGCTACGGACATTGCACACATTGTACATGCCTATTCCCAGGCTACAGACTGCTGAAACAGCTTTGTACTCCACTAGCATACAGAGCTCCCATGAACTGAATGTCTCTACAGGCAGGCAGCAGACCGACCATAAGCTGCGCATCCTAGAGTCTGGATACAGAAATCCCGCATATTGCGAATCCCTACACACAGGCTACAGAAATCTTCCAAACTGCTTACATCCACACCTCTGATACAGAACTCATGTAAGCTGCATCTGACTGCACTCAGTTTACAGAACTCCTGTAAGCTCTGTCTAAGCATACAAACATTGCGCACATTGTGTATGACTATTCCCAGGCTACAGTCCGCTGATAGGGCTTTGTACTCCACTAGCATACAGAAATCCCGTGAAGTGCATCTCACTACAGCCAGTAAAAAGAACGCCCATAAGCTGCGTTTCCTCTAGAAAGGAGATAGAAATCCCTCATATGCAAATGCCTACTCCCAGGCTACAGAACTCTTACAAAATGCTTCATTCCACACCTGTAATACAAAATTCATGTACGCTGCATCTGACTGCACTCAGGATACAGAACTCTTTTAAGCTCTGTCTAACGATACAGACATCAAGCACATTGTGTATGCCTATTCCCAGGCAAAAGACCTCTGAGAGAGCATTGCACTCCACTAGCATACAGAACTCACGTGAACTGAATCTGTCTACTGCCAAGAAGCACACCGACCATAAGCTGCGTTTCCTATAGATAGGATACAGAAATCCCGCATATTGCGAATGCCTACTCCCAGGCTACAGAGCTCTTCCTAAATTCCCCGTTACAAACCTGTAACAGAATTCATGTAAGCTACATCTGCCTACACTAAGGTTACAGAACTCCTGTAAGCTCTTTCTCCTACACTCAGGCTACAGACATTGCGCACATTGTGTAGGTCTATTCCCAGGCTACAGACCGCTGAAACAGCTTTGTACTCCACTAGCATACAGAAATCCCGTGAACTGAATCTCTCTACAGCCAGAAAGCAGACCGACCATAAGCTGCATTTCCTATAGAGAGTCTACAGAAATTCCGCGTATTGCGAATGCCTACTCCCAGGCTACAGAACCCTTCCAAACTGCTTCGTTCCACACCTCCGATACAGAAATCATGTATGCTGGCTGATATTCATTTAGCCACAACAGATCCGATATTTCTCGTCAGATCCAGACCTATCTGGACAAACTCGTGTGGAATTCTTGTGCAAAGGACACAGAGAAGCAGAATCAATCTGGTTTGGGGGAAAAGCAAAGTCTTTTTCTTGGGCAAGTAGATTCATTGTCATGTTCACCACCACAAATATCATTCTGACCTGGTTTCTGTAGCATTCTACTCAGAAAACTCGAATGTGTACCTGTTGTGTCTCCATGTGAATCCAATTAGCGTTTGGCAACAGAAAAACAAAGAGTTACATGCCAGAATTCAATCCAAACTCTAAAGTACGTAGTTAATACCCAGAATACACAAAGAAACATACAGGCTGTTTTAAAAGCTGATATTCATTTAGCCACAACAGAAACGGATATATCTGGTTTGATCCAGAACTATCTGGACAAAGTCATGTGGAATTCTTGTGCAAAGGACCAAGAAAAGCAGAGTCAAACTGGTTTTGGAGAAAAACAAAGTCTTTTTCATGGGCAAGTGGATTCAATGTCATGTTATCAAACACAAATATCATTTTTAACCTGCTTTCTGTAGAATTCTACTACAAAAATTTGAATGTGTACCTGTTGTGTCTCCTAGTGGAACCAATAAGTGTGTGGCAACAAAAACACAAAGTGTTACATGCCAGAATTCATTCCACACAGTAAAGTTTATAGATAATATCCAGAAAACACAAACAAACACACAGGATGTTTTAAAAGCTGATACTCATTTAGCCACAACGGAACCGATATTTCTGGTTAGATCCAGACGTATCTGTACAAACTCGTGTGGAATTCGTGTGCAAAGGACCCAGAAAAGAAGAGTCAAACTGGTTTTGGAGAAAAGCAAAGTATTTTTCATGGCCAAGTGCATTCAATGTCATGTTTACAAACACAAATGTCATTTTTAACCTGGTTTCTGTAGCATTCTACTCAGAAATCACTTATGTGTATCTGTTGTGTCTCCATGTGGAATGAATTAGCTTTTCCAACAAAAAAACACAATGTTACATGCTAAAATTCATTCAAAACTCTAAAGTTCATAGAAAATATCCAGAAAAAAGAAACAAACACAGAGGCGGTAGCAAGAGCTGGGATTGAGTTAGGCAGAACAGAACCGGATATTTCTGGTTTCATCCAGACCTATCCGGACAAACTGGTGTGGAGTTGGTGTGCAAAGCACCCAGAAAAGCAGAGTCAACCTGCTTTTGTAGAAAAGCAAAGTCTTTTTCTTGGGCAGGTGGATTCAATGTCATGTTTAAAGCACGAATATCATTTGTAACCTGGTTTCTGCATGTTTTTACTCAGAAAACACGAATGTGTACCTGTTGTGTCTCCATGTGAAACCAATTAGCGTTTGCCAACAGAAAACAAAATGTTACATGCTATAATGCATTCACAACCCTAAAGTCAACAGATACTATCGAGAAAACACAAGCAAACACAGAAGCTGTAGCAAGAGCTGGGATTGAGTTAGACACCACAGAACCGGATATTTCTGGTTTCATCCAACCCAATCCGGACAAACTGGTGTGGAGTTTGTGTGCAAAGCACCCAGAAAAGCAGAGTCAACCGGTTTTGGAGAAAAGCAAAGTCTTTTTCTTGGGCAAGTGGATTCAATGTCATGGTTACAAACACAAATACCATTTTTAACCTGGTTTCTGCAGCTTTTTACTCAGAAAACATGAACGTGTACCTGTTGTGTTACCATGTGAAACTAATTAGCGTATGCCCAAAGAAAAACAAACTGTTACATGCTACAATGCATTCACAACTCTAAAGTCCATATATACTATCAACAAAGCACAAGCAAGCAGAGAAGCTGTAGCAAGAGCTGGGATTGAGTTAGCACCACCGAACCGGATATTTCTGGTTTCATCCAACCCTATCCGGACAAACTGGTGTGGAACTGGTGTGCAAAGCACCCAGAAAAGCAGAGTCAACCTGGTTTTGGAGAAAAGCAAAGTCTTTTTCTTGGGCAAGGGGATTCAATGTCATGTGTACAAACACAAATATCCTTTTTAACCTGGTTTCTCCAGGTTTTTACTTAGAAAACACGAATGTGTACCTGTTGTGTCTCCATGTGAAACCAATTAGCGTTTGCCAACGGAAAGCAAAATGTTACATGCTACAATGCATTCACAACTCTAAAGTCCAAAGATACTATCGAGAAAACACAAGCAAACACAGAAGCTGTAGCAAGAGCTGGGATTGAGTAGCCCCCTCAGAATCGGATATTTCTGGTTTCATCCAACACTATCTGGACAAACGGGTAAGGAATTGGTGTGCAAAGTTCCCAGACAAGCAGTCAGCCTGGTTTTGGAGAAAAGCAAAGTCTTTTTCTTAGGCAGGTGGATTTGATGTCATGTTTACGAGCACAAATATCATTTGTAACCAGGTTTCTGCAGGTTTTTACTCAGAAGACACGAATGTGTACCTGTTGTGTCTCCATGTGAAACCAATTAGCGTTTGCCAACAGAAAACAAAATGTTACATGCTACAATGCATTCACAACTCTAAAGTCAACAGATACTATCGAGAAAACACAAGCAAACACAGAAGCTGTAGAAAGAGCTGGGATTGAATTAGCCACCACAGAACCGAATATTTCTGGTTTCATCCAACCCTATCTGGACAAACTGGTGTGGAATTGGTGTGCAAAGCACCCAGAAAAGCAGAGTCAACCTGGTTTTGGAGAAAAGCAAAGTCATTTTCTTGGGCAAGGGGATTCCATGTCATGTGTACAAACACAAATATCATTTTTAACATGGTTTCTCCAGGTTTTTACTCAGAAAACACGAATGTGTACCTGTTGTGTCTCCATGTGAAACCAATTAGCGTTTGCCAACAGAAAACAAAATGTTACATTCTACAATGCATTCACAACTCCAAAGTCCACAGATACTATCGTAAAACACAAGCAAACACAGAAACTGTAGCAAGAGCTGGGATTCTGTTAGCCACCACAGAACCGGATATTTCTGGTTTCATCCAGACCTATCCAGACAAACTGGTGTGGAGTTGGTGTGCAAAGCACCCAGAAAAGCAGGGTCAACCCGGTTTTGGAGAAAAGCAAAGTATTTTTCTTGGGCAGGTGGATTCGATGTCATGGTTACAAACACAAATATAATTTTTAACCTGGTTTCTTCAGGTTTTTACTCAGAAAACACGAATGTGTACCTGTTGTGTCTCCATGTGAAAGCTATTAGCGTTTGCCAACAGAAAACAAAATATTACATGGTACAATGCATTGACAACTCCAAAGTCCACAGATACTATCGTAAAACACAAGGAAACACAGAAACTGTAGCAAGAGCTGGGATTCAGTTAGCCACCACAGACCCGGATATTTCTGGTTTCATCCAGACATATCCGGACAAACTGGTGTGGAGTTGGTGTGCAAAGCACCCAGAAAAGCAGAGTCAACCTGGTTTAGAGAAAAGCAAAGTCTTTTTCTTAGGCAAGGGGATTCAATGTCATGTTTACAAACACAAACATAATTTGTAACCTGGTTTCTGCAGCTTTTTACTCAGAAAAAAGCAAAGTGTACCTGTTGTTTCTCCATGTGAATCCAATTATCGTTTGCCAACAGAAAAACAAAATGTTACATGCTACAATGCATTCACAACTCTAAAGTCCACAGATACTATCGAGAAAACACAAGCAAACACAGAAGCTGTAGCAAGAGCTGGGATTGAGTAGCCTCCTCAGAACCAGATATTTCTGCTTTCATCCAACAGTATCTGGACAAACGGGTGTAGAATTGGTGTGCAAAGCACCCAGAAAAGCAGAGTCAACCTGGTTTTGGAGAAAAGCAAAGTATTTCTCTTGGGCGGATGAATTCAATGTCATTTTACAAGCACAAATATCATTTTTAACCTGGTTTCTGCAGGTTTTTACTCAGAAAACACGAATCTGTAACTGTTGTGTCTGAATGTGAAACCAATTAGTGTTTGCCATCACAAAAACAAAATGTTACATGCTACAATGCATTCACAACTCTAAAGTCCACAGATACTATCGAGAAAACACAAACAAACACAGAAGTTCTAGCAAGAGCTGGGATTGAATTAGCCACCAAAGAACTGGATATTTCTGGATTCATCCAGCGTTATCCGGACAAACTAATGTGGAATTGGTGTGCAAAGCACCCAGAAAAGCAGAGTCAACCTGGTTTTGGAGAAAAGCAAAGTCATTTTCTTGGGCAAGTGGATTCAATGTCATGTTTACAAACACAAATATTTTTAACCTGGTTTCTGCAGCTTTTTACTCAGAAGACAGGAAAGTGTACCTGTTGTGTCTCCATGTGAAACCAATTAGTATTTGCCAACAGAAAAACAAACTGTTACACGATACAATGCATTCACAACTCTAAAGCCCAAAGATACTCTCAACAAAACACAAGCAAACACAGAAGCTGTAGCAAGAGCTGGGATTGAGTTAGCCAACACAGAACCGGATATTTCTGGATTCATCCAGCATTATCCGGACCAACTGGTGTGGAGTTGGTGTGCAAAGCACCCAGAATAGCGGAGTCAACATGGTTTTGGAGAAAAGCAAAGTCTTTTTCTTGGGCAAGTGGATTCACTGTCATGTTTACAAACACAAATATCATTTTTAACCTGGTTTCTGCAGCTTTCTACTCAGAAAACACGAATCTGTACCTGTTGTGTCTCCATGTGAAACCAATTAGCGTTTGCCAACAGAAAAACAAAATGTTACATGCTACAATGCATTCACAACTCTAAAGTCCACAGATACTATCGAGAAAACACAAGCAAACACAGAAGCTGTAGCAAGAGCTGGGATTGAGTTAGATAGCACAGAACCGGATATTTCTGGTTTCAGCCAGCGTTATCCAGACAAACTGGTGTGGAATTGGTGTGCAAAGCACCCAGAAAAGCAGAGTGAACCCGGTTTTGGAGAAAAGCAAAGACTTTTTCTAGGGGAAGTGGATTCAATGTCATGTTTACAAACACAAATATCATTTGTAACCTGGTTTCTGCAGCTTTTTACTCAGAAAACACGAATATGTACCTGTTGGGTGTACATGTGAAACAAATCAGTGATTGCCATATGAAAAACAAAATGTTACATGCTACAATGCATTCACAACTCTAAAGTCCACAGATACTAGCGAGAAAACACAAGCACACACAGAAGCTGTAGCAAGAGCTGGGATTGAGATAGCGACGCCAGATCCAGATATTTCTGTTTCCATCCAGCCCTATCTGGACAAACTGGTGTGGAGTCGGGGTGCAAAGTTCCCACACAAGCAGAGTCAACCTGGTTTTGTAGAAAAGCAAAGTCTTTTCTTGGGCAAGTGGATTCAATGTCATGTTTACAAACACAAATATCATTTTTTACCTGGTTTCTGCAGTTTTTTACTCAGAATACTGGAAACTGTACCTGTTGTTTCTCCATGTGAAACCAATTAGCGTTTGCCAACAGAAAAAAAAAATGTTACATGCTACAATGCATTCACAACTCTAAAGTCCACAGATACTATCGAGAAAACACAAGCAAACACAGAAGCTGTAGCAAGAGCTGGGTTTGAGTTAGCCACCTCAGAAACGAATGTTTCTGGTTTCAGCCAGCGCTATCCGGACAAACTGGTGTGGAGTTGGTGTGCAAAGCTCCCAGAAAAGCAGAGTCAACCTGGTTTTGGAGAAAAGCAAAGTCATTTTCTTGGGCAAGTGGATTCAATGTCAAGTTTACAAACACAAATATCATTTGTAACCTGGATTCTGCAGCTTTTTACTCAGAAAACAGGAAAGTGTACCTGTTGTTTCTCCATGTGAAACCTATTAGCGTTTTCCATCAGAGAAGCCAAATGTTGCATGCTACAATGCATTCACAACTCTAAAGTCCACAGATACTATCGAGAAAACACAAACAAACACAGAAGTTCTAGCAAGAGCTGGGATTGAATTAGCCACCACAGAACCTGATATTTCTGGATTCATCCAGCGTTATCCGGACAATCTAATGTGGAATTGGTGTGCAAAGCACCCAGAAAAGCAGAGTCAACCTGGTTTTGGAGAAAAGCAAAGTCATTTTCTTGGGCAAGTGGATTCAATGTCATGTTTACAAACACAAATATTTTTAACCTGGTTTCTGCAGCTTTTTACTCAGAAGACAGGAAATTGTACCTGTTGTGTCTCCATGTGAAACCAATTAGTGTTTGCCAACAGAAAAACAAACTGTTACATGCTACAATGCATTCACAACTCTAAAGTCCACAGATACTCTCAACAAAACACAAGCAAAAACAGAAGCTGTAGCAAGAGCTGGGATTGAGTTAGCCAACACAGAACCGGATATTTCTGGATTCATCAAGCCCTATTCGGACCAACTGGTGTGGAGTTGGTGTGGAAAGCACCTAGAAAAGCAGAGTCAACATGATTTTGCAGAAAAGCAAAGTCTTTTTCTTGGGCAAGTGGATTCACTGTCATGTTTACAAACACAAATATCATTTTTAACCTGGTTTCTGCAGCTTTTTACTCAGAAAACACGAAAGTGTACCTGTGGTGTCTCCATGTGAAACCAATTAGCGTTTGCCAACAGAAAAACAAAATGTTACATGCTACAATGCATTCACAACTCTAAAGTCCACAGATACTATCGAGAAAACACAAGCAAACACAGAATGTGTAGCAAGAGCTGGCATTGAGTAGCCCCCTCAGAACCTGATATTTCTGGTTTCATCCAGCCCTATCTGGACAAACTGGTGTGGAGTTGGTGTGCGAAGTGCCCAGAAATGCAGAGTCAACCTGGTTTTGGAGAAAAGCAAAATCTTTTTCTTGGGCAGGTGGATTCGATGTCATGTTTACAAGCACAAATATCATTTGTAACCTGGTTTCTGCAGCTTTTTACTCAGAAAACAGGAAAGTGTACCTGTTGTTTCTCCATGTGAAACCTATTAGCGTTTTCCAACAGAGAAGCCAAATGTTGCATGCTACAATGCATTCACAACTCTAAAGTCCACAGATACTATCGAGAAAACACAAACAAACACAGAAGTTCTAGCAAGAGCTGGGATTGAATTAGCCACCACAGAACCGGATATTTCTGGATTCATCCAGCATTATCCGGACAAACTAATGTGGAATTGGTGTGCAAAGCACCCAGAAAAGCAGAGTCAACCTGGTTTTGGAGAAAAGCAAAGTCATTTTCTTGGGCAAGTGGATTCAATGTCATGTTTACAAACACAAATATTTTTAACCTGGTTTCTGCAGCTTTTTACTCAGAAGACAGGAAAGTGTACCTGTTGTGTCTCCATGTGAAACCAATTAGTGTTTGCCAACAGAAAAACAAACTGTTACACGCTACAATGCATTCAAAACTCTAAAGTCCATAGATACTCTCAACAAAACACAAGCAAACACAGAAGCTGTAGCAAGAGCTGGGATTGAGTTAGCCAACACAGAACCGGATATTTCTGGTTTCATCCAGCCCTATCCGGACAAACTGGTGTGGAGTCGGTGTGCAAAGCACCCAGAAAAGCAGAGTCAAACTGATTTTGGAGAAAAGCAAAGTCTTTTCTTGGGCAAGTGGATTCAATGTCATGTTTACAAACACAAATATCATTTTTAACCTGGTATCTGCAGCTTTTTACTCAGAAAACAGGAAAGTGTACCTGTTGTGTGTCCATGTGAAACCAATTAGCATTTGCCAACAGGAAAAAAAATGTTACATGCTACAATGCATTCACAACTCTAAAGTCCACAGATACTATCGAGAAAACACAAACAAACACAGAAGCTGTAGCAAGAGCTGGGATTGAGTTAGCCACCTCAGAACCGGATATTTCTGGTTTCATCCAACACTATTTGGACAACCTGGTGTGGAGTTCGTGTGCAAACCTCCGAGAAAAGCAGAGTCAACCTGGTTTTGTAGAAAAGCAAAGTCATTTTCTTGGGCAAGTGGATTCAATGTCATGTTTACAAACACAAATATTTTTAACCTGGTTTCTGCAGCTTTTTACTCAGAAGACAGGAAAGTGTACCTGTTGTGTCTCCATGTGAAACCAATTAGTGTTTGCCAACAGAAAAACAAACTGTTACATGCTACAATGCATTCACAACTCTAAAGTCCATAGATACTCTCAACAAAACACAAGCAAAAACAGAAGCTGTAGCAAGAGCTGGGATTGAGTTAGCCAACACAGAACCGGATATTTCTGGATTCATCCAGCCCTATTCGGACCAACTGGTGTGGAGTTGGTGTGCAAAGCTCGCAGAAAAGCAGAGTCAACATGGTTTTGGAGAAAAGCAAAGTCTTTTTCTTGGGCAAGTGGATTCACTGTCATGTTTACAAACACAAATATCATTTTTAACCTGGTTTCTGCAGCTTTTTACTCAGAAAACACGAAAGTGTACCTGTGGTGTCTCCATGTGAAAGCAATTAGCGTTTCCCAACAGAAAAATAAAATGTTACATGCTACAATGCATTCACAACTCTAAAGTCCACAGATACTATCGAGAAAACACAAGCAAACACAGAAGCTGTAGCAAGAGCTGGCATTGAGTAGCCCCCTCAGAACCTGATATTTCTGGTTTCATCCAGCCCTATCCGGACAAACTGGTGTGGAGTTGGTGTGCGAAGTGCCCAGAAATGCAGAGTCAACCCGGTTTTGGAGAAAAGCAAAGACTTTTTCTTGGGCAAGTGGATTCAATGTCATGTTTACAAACACAAATATCATTTGCAACCTGGTTTCTGCAGCTTTTTACTCAGAAAACACGAATATGTACCTGTTGGGTGTACATGTGAAACAAATCAGTGATTGCCATATGAAAAACAAAATGTTACATGCTACAATGCATTCACAACTCTAAAGTCCACAGATACTATCGAGAAAACACAAGCACACACAGAAGCTGTAGCAAGAGCTGGCATTGAGTAGCCCCATCAGAACCTGATATTTCTGGTTTCATCCAGACCTATCTGGACAAACTGGTGTGGAGTTGGTGTGCAAAGCGCCCAGAAATGAAGATTCAACCTGGTTTTGGAGAAAAGCAAAGTAGTTTTCTTGGGCAGGTGGATTCGATGTCATGTTTACAAACACAAATATCATTTGTAACCTGGTTTCTGCAGGTTTTTACTCAGAAAACAGGAATCTGTACCTGTTGTGTCTCCATGTGAAACCAATTAGCGTTTGCCAAAAGAAAACAAAATGTTACATGCTACAATGCATTCACAACTCTAAAGTCCACAGATATTACCGAGAAAACACAAGCAAACACAGAAGCTATAGCAAGAGCTGGGATTGAGTTAGATAGCACAGAACCGGATATTTCTGCTTTCAGCCAGCGTTATCCGGACAAACTGGTGAGGAATTGGTGTGCAAAGCACCCAGAAAAGCAGAGTCAACCCGGTTTTGGAGAAAAGCAAAGTCTTTTTCTTGGGCAAGTGGATTCAATGTCATGTTTACAAACACAAATATCATTTGTCACCTGGTTTCTGCAGCTTTTTACTCAGAAAACACGAAAGTGTACCTGTTGTTTCTCCATGTGAAACCAATTAGCGTTTGCCAACAGAAAAACAAACTGTTACATGCTACAATGCATTCACAACTCTAAAGTCCACAGATACTATCGAGAAAACACAAGCAAACACAGAAGCTGTAGCAAGAGCTGGCATTGAGTAGCCCCATCAGAACCTGATATTTCTGGTTTCATCCAGACCTATCTGGACAAACTGGTGTGGAGTTGGTGTGCAAAGCGCCCAGAAATGCAGATTCAACCTGGTTTTGGAGAAAAGCAAAGTAGTTTTCTTGGGCAGGTGGATTCGATGTCATGTTTACAAACACAAATATCATTTGTAACCTGGTTTCTGCAGGTTTTTACTCAGAAAACACGAATCTGTACCTGTTGTGTCTCCATGTGAAACCAATTAGCGTTTGCCAAAAGAAAACAAAATGTTACATGCTACAATGCATTCACAACTCTAAAGTCCACAGATACTATCGAGAAAACACAAGCAAACACAGAAGCTATAGCAAGAGCTGGGATTGAGTTAGATAGCACAGAACCGGATATTTCTGGTTTCAGCCAGCGTTATCCGGACAAACTGGTGAGGAATTGGTGTGCAAAGCACCCAGAAAAGCAGAGTCAACCCGGTTTTGGAGAAAAGCAAAGTCTTTTTCTTGGGCAAGTGGATTCAATGTCATGTTTACAAACACAAATATCATTTGTCACCTGGTTTCTGCAGCTTTTTACTCAGAAAACACGAATATGTCCCTGTTGGGTGTACATGTGAAACAAATCAGTGATTGCCATATGAAAAACAAAATGTTACATGCTACAATGCATTCACAACTCTAAAGTCCACAGATACTAGCGAGAAAACACAAGCACACACAGAAGCTGTAGCAAGAGCTGGGATTGAGATAGCGACCCCAGATCCAGATATTTCTGTTTCCATCCAGCCCTATCTGGACAAACTGGTGTGGAGTCGGTGTGCAAAGTTCCCACACAAGCAGAGTCAACCTGGTTTTGCAGAAAAGCAAAGTCTTTTCTTGGGCAAGTGGATTCAATGTCATGTTTACAAACACAAATATCATTTTTAACCTGGTTTCTGCAGGTTTTTATTCAGAATACTGGAAACTGTACCTGTTGTGTCTCCATGTGAAACCAATTAGCGTTTGCCAACAGAAAAAAAAATGTTACATGCTACAATGCATTCACAACTCTAAAGTCCACAGATACTATCGAGAAAACACAAGCAAACACAGAAGCTGTAGCAAGAGCTGGGTTTGAGTTAGCCACCTCAGAACCGAATATTTCTGGTTTCAGCCAGCGCTATCCGGACAAACTGGTGTGGAGTTGGTGTGCAAAGCTCCCAGAAAAGCAGAGTCAACCTGGGTTTGGAGAAAAGCAAAGTCATTTTCTTGGGCAAGTTAATTCAGTGTCATGTTTACTAACACAAATATCATTTGTAACCTGGATTCTGCAGCTTTTTACTCAGAAAACAGGAAAGTGTACCTGTTGTTTCTCCATGTGAAACCTATTAGCGTTTTCCAACAGAGAAGCCAAATGTTGCATGCTACAATGCATTCACAACTCTAAAGTCCACAGATACTATCGAGAAAACACAAACAAACACAGAAGTTCTAGCAAGAGCTGGGATTGAATTAGCCACCACAGAAGCGGATATTTCTGGATTCATCCAGCATTATCCGAACAAACTAATGTGGAATTGGTGTGCAAAGCACCCAGAAAAGCAGAGTCAACCTGGTTTTGGAGAAAAGCAATGTCTTTTTCTTGGGCAAGTGGATTCAATGTCATGTTTACAAACACAAATATCATTTTTAACCTGGTTTCTGCAGCTTTTTACTCAGAAAACACGAAAGTGTACCTGTTGTGTGTCCATGTGAAACCAATTAGCATTTGCCAACAGAAAAAAAAATGTTACATGCTACAATGCATTCACAACTCTAAAGTCCATAGATACTCTCAACAAAACACAAGCAAACACAGAAGCTGTAGCAAGAGCTGGGATTGAGTTAGCCACCTCAGAACCGGATATTTCTGGTTTCAGCGAGCCCTATTCGGACAACCTGGTGTGGAGTTGTTGTGCAAAGCTCCCAGAAAAGCAGAGTCAACCTGCTTTTGTAGAAAAGCAAAGTCATTTTCTTGGGCAAGTGGATTCAATGTCATGTTTACAAACACAAATATCATTTGTAACATGGTTTCTGCAGCTTTTTACTCAGATAACACGAATGTGTACCTGTTGTGTTTTCATGCAAAACCAATTAGCGTTTGCCAACAGAAAAACAAAATATTACATGCTACAATGCATTCACAAATCTAAAGTCCACAGATACTATCGAGAAAACACAAGCACACACAGAAGCTGTAGCAAGACCTGGGATTGAGTTCGCCACCACAGAACCGGATATTTCTGGTTTCATCCAGACCTATTCGGACAAACTGGTGTGGAGTTGGTGTGCAAAGCACCCAGAATAGCAGAGTCAACCTGGTTTTGGAGAAAAGCAAAGTCTTCTTTTTGGCAAGTGGATTCAATGTCATGTTTACAAACACAAATATCATTTTTAACCTGGTTTCTGCAGCTTTTTACTCAGAAAACAAGAATATGTACCTGTTGTGTGTACGTGTGAAACCAATTAGCATTTGCCAAGAGAAAAACAAACTGTTACATGCTACAATGCATTCACAACTCTAAAGTCCACAGATACTTTCGAGAAAACACAAGCACACACAGAAGCTGTAGCAAGAGCTGGGATTGAGATAGCCATCACAAAACCGGATATTTCTGGTTTCATCCAGCCCTATCCGGACAAACTGGTGTGGAGTCGGTGTGCAAAGCACCCAGAAAAGCAGAGCAAACCTGATTTTGGAGAAAAGCAATGTCTTTTTCTTGGGCAAGTGGATTCAGTGTCATGTTTACAAACTCAAATATCATTTGTAACCTGGTTTCTGCAGCTTTTTACTCAGAAAACAGGAAAGTGTACCTGTTGTTTCTCCATGTGAAACCTATTAGCGTTTTCCAACAGAGAAGCCAAATGTTGCATGCTACAATGCATTCAAACTCTAAAGTCCATAGATACTATCGAGAAAACACAAACAAACAGAGAAGTTCTAGCAAGAGCTGGGATTGAGTTAGCCACCACAGAACCGGATATTTCTGATTTCAGCCAGCACTATCCAGACAAACTAATGTGGAATTGGTGTGCAAAGCACCCAGAAAAGCAGAGTCAATCTAATTTTGGAGAAAAGCAAAGTCTTTTTCTTCTGCAAGTGGATTCAATGTCATGTTTACAAACACAAATATCATTTGTAACCTGGTTTCTGCAGCTTTTTACTCAGAAAACAGGAAAGTGTACCTGTTGTATCTCCATGTGAAACCAATTAGCGTTTGCCAACAGAAAAACAAAATGTTACATGCTACAATGCATTCACAACTCTAAAGTCCACAGATACTATCGAGAAAACACAAGCAAACACAGAAGCTGTAGCAAGAGTTGGGTTTGAGTTAGCCACCTCAGAACCGAATATTTCTGGTTTCAGCCAGCGCTATCCGGACAAACTGGTGTAGAGTTGGTGTGCAAAGCGCCCAGAAATGCAGAGTCAACCTGGTTTTGGAGAAAAGCAAAGTAGTTTTCTTGGGCAGGTGGATTCGATGTCATGTTTACAAACACAAATATCATTTGTAACCTGGTTTCTGCAGGTTTTTACTCAGAAAACACGAATCTGTACCTGTTGTGTCTCCATGTGAAACCAATTAGCGTTTGCTAACAGAAAACAAAATGTTACATGCTACAATGCATTCACATCTCTAAAGTTCACAGATACTATCTAGAAAACACAAGCAAACACAGAAGCTGTAGCAATAGCTGGGATTGAGTTAGATAGCACAGAACCGGATATTTCTGGTTTCAGCCAGCGTTATCCGGACAAACTGGTGTGGAATTGGTGTGCAAAGCACCCAGAAAAGCAGAGTCAACCCGGTTTTGGAGAAAAGCAAAGTCATTTTCTTGGGAAAGTGGATTCAATGTCATGTTTACAAACACAAATATCATTTGTAACCTGGTTTCTGCAGCTTTTTACTCAGATAACACGAATGTGTACCTGTTGTGTTTTCATGCGAAACCAATTAGCGTTTGCCAACAGAAAACAAAATGTTACATGCTACAATGCATTCACAAATCTAAAGTCCACAGATACTATCTAGAAAACACAAGCACACACAGAAGCTGTAGCAAGAACTGGGATTGAGTTCGCCACCACTGAACCGGATATTTCTGGTTTCATCCAGACCTATTCGGACCAACTGGTGTGGAGTTGGTGTGCAAAGCACCCAGAATAGCAGAGTCAACCTGGTTTTGGAGAAAAGCAAAGTCTTTTTTTTGGCAAGTGGATTCAATGTCATGTTTACAAACACAAATATCATTTTTAACCTGGTTTCTGCAGCTTTTTACTCAGAAAACAAGAATATGTACCTGTTGTGTGTACGTGTGAAACCGATTAGCATTTGCCAAGAGAAAAACAAACTGTTACATGCTACAATGCATTCACAACTCTAAAGTCCACAGATACTTTCGAGAAAACACAAGCACACACAGAAGCTGTAGCAAGACCTGGGATTGAGATAGCCATCACAAAACCGGATATTCTAGTTTCATCTAGCCCTATCCGGACTAACTGGTGTGGAGTCGGTGTGCAAAGCACCCAGAAAAGCAGAGCAAACCTGATTTTGGAGAAAAGCAATGTCTTTTTCTTGGGCAAGTGGATACAGTGTCATGTTTACAAACTCAAATATCATTTGTAACCTGGTTTCTGCAGCTTTTTACTCAGAAAACAGGAAAGTGTACCTGTTGTTTCTCCATGTGAAACCTATTAGCGTTTTCCAACAGAGAAGCCAAATGTTGCATGCTACAATGCATTCAAACTCTAAAGTCCATAGATACTATCGAGAAAACACAAATAAACACAGAAGTTCTAGCAAGAGCTGGGATTGAATTAGCCACCACAGAACCGGATATTTCCGGTTTCAGCCAGCGTTATCCGGACAAACTGGTGTGGAATTGGTGTGCACAGCACCCAAAAAGGCAGAGTCAACCTGGTTTTGGAGAAAAGCAAAGTCATTTTCTTGGGCAAGTGGATTCAATATCATGTTTACAAACTCAAATATTTTTAACCTGGTTTCTGCAGCTTTTTACTCAGAAAACAAGCATGTGTACCTGTTGTGTCTCCATGTGAAACCAATTAGTGTTTGCCAACAGAAAAACAAACTGTTACATGCTACAATACATTCACAACTCTAAAGTCCATAGATACTCTCAACAAAACACAAGCAAACACAAAAGCAGGAGCAAGAGCTGGGATTGAGTTAGCCACCACAGAACCGGATATTTCTGGTTTCAGCCAGCCCTATCCAGACAAACTAATGTGGAATTGGTGTGCAAAGCACCCAGAAAAGCAGAGTCAATCTAATTTTGGAGAAAAGCAAAGTCTTTTTCTTCTGCAAGTGGATTCAATGTCATGTTTACAAACACAAATATCATTTGTAACCTGGTTTCTGCAGCTTTTTACTCAGAAAACAGGAAAGTGTACCTGTTGTATCTCCATGTGAAACCAATTAGCGTTTGCCAACAGAAAAACAAAATGTTACATGCTACAATGCATTCACAACTCTAAAGTCCACAGATACTATCGAGAAAACACAAGCACACACAGAAGCTGTAGCAAGAGCTGGGTTTGAGTTAGCCACCTCAGAACCGAATATTTCTGGTTTCAGCCAGCGCTATCCGGACAAACTGGTGTGGAGTTGGTGTGCAAAGCGCCCAGAAATGCAGAGTCAACCTGGTTTTGGAGAAACGCAAAGTAGTTTTCTTGGGCAGGTGGATTCGATGTCATGTTTACAAGCACAAATATCATTTGTAACCTGGTTTCTGCAGGTTTTTACTCAGAAAACACGAATCTGTACCTGTTGTGTCTCCATGTGAAACCAATTAGCGTTTGCCAACAGAAAACAAAATGTTACATGCTACAATGCATTCACATCTCTAAAGTCCACAGATACTATCTAGAAAACACAAGCAAACACAGAAGCTGTAGCAAGAGCTGGGATTGAGTTAGATAGCACAGAACCGGATATTTCTGGTTTCAGCCAGCGTTATCCGGACAAACTGGTGTGGAATTGGTGTGCAAAGCACCCAGAAAAGCAGAGTCAACCCGGTTTTGGAGAAAAGCAAAGTCATTTTCTTGGGCAAGTGGATTCAATGTCATGTTTACAAACACAAATATCATTTGTAACCTGGTTTCTACAGCTTTTTACTCAGAAAAAACGAATATGTACCTGTTGGGTGTACATGTGAAACAAATCAGTGTTTGCCATATGAAAAACAAAATGTTACATGCTACATTGCATTCACAACTCTAAAGTCCACAGATACTAGCGAGAAAAACACAAGCACACACAGAAGCTGTAGCAAGAGCTGGGATTAAGATAGCGACCCCAGATCCAGATATTTCTGTTTCCATCCAGCCCTATCTGGACAAACTGGTGTGGAGTTGGTGTGCAACGCACCCAAAAAAGCAGAGTCAACCTGGTTTTGGAGAAAAGCAAAGCAGTTTTCTTGGGCAGGTGGATTTGATGTCATGGTTACAAGCACAAATATCATTTGTAACCTGGTTTCTGCAGCTTTTTACTCAGAAAACACGAATCTGTACCTGTTGTGTCTCCATGTGAAACCAATTTTGCGTTTGTCAACGGAAAACAAAATGTTACATGCTACAATGCATTCACAACTCTAAAGTCCACAGTTACTATCGAGAAAACACAAGCAAACACAGAAGCTTTAGCAAGAGCTGGGATTGAGATAGCCAACACAGAACCGGATATTTCTGGTTTCAGCCACCGCTACCCGTACAAACTAATATGGATTTTGTGTGCAAAGCACCCAGAAAAGCAGAGTCAACCCGGTTTTTGAGAAAAGCAAAGTCTTTTTCTTGGGCAAGCGGATTCAATGTCATGTTTACAAACACCAATATCATTTTTAACCTGGATTCTGCAGCTTTTTACTCAGAAAACACGAATGTGTACCTGTTGTTTCTGCATGTGAAACCATTAGCGTTTTCCAACAGAGAAGCAAAATGTTACATGCTACAATGCATTCACAACTCTAAAGTCCACAGATACTATGGAGAAAACACAAACAAACACAGAAGTTCTAGCAAGAGCTGGGATTGAATTAGCCACCACAGAACCGGATATTTCTGGTTTCATCCAGCCCTATCCGGACAAAGTGGTGTGGAATTGATGTGGAAAGCACCCAGAAAAGCAGAATCAACCTGGTTTTGGAGAAAAGCAAAGTCGTTTACTTGGGCAAGTGGATTCAATGTCATGTTTACAAACACAAATATCATTTGTAACCTGGTTTCTGCAGGTTTATACACAGAAAACACGAATGTGTACCTGTTGTGTCTCCGAGTGAAACCAATTGGCGTTTGACAACAGAAAACAAACTGTTAAATGTTACAATGCATTCACAACTCTAAAGTCCACAGATGCTATCAAGAAAACACAAGTAAACGCAGAAACTGTAGCAATAGCTGGAACTGAGTTAGCCACCACAAAACAAGATATTTCTGGTTTCATCCAGCCCTATCCGGACAAACTGGTTTGGAGTTGGTGTGCAAAGCATCCAGAAAAGCAGAGTCAACCTGGTTTTGGAGAAAAGCAAAGTCATTTTCTTGGGCAAGTGGATTCAATGTCATGTTTACAAACACAAATATCTTTTTTAACCTGGTTTCTGCAGCTTTTTACTCAGAAAACACGAAAGTGTACCTGTTGTGTCTCCATGTGAAACTAATTAGCGTTTGCCAACAGAAAATCAAAATGTTACATGCTACAATGCTTTCACAACTCTAAAGTCCACAGATACTATCCAGAAAACACAAACAAACTCAGAGGCTGTAGCAAGAGCTTGGATTGAGTTAGCCACCACAGAACCGGATATTTCTGGTTCCATCCAGCATAGGATACAGACCGCTGAAACTGGTTTGTACTCCGCTAGTATACCATTAGCTGTGTTTCCTAATGACAGGCTACAGAAATCCCGCATATTGCGAATCCCTACTCCCAGGGCACAGAACTCTTACAAAATGCTTCGTTCCACACCTGTAATACAGAACTCATGAAAGCTGCATCTGACTAAACTCAGGTTATAGAACTCCTGTAAGCTCTATCTCATATACTCGGGCTATGGGCATTGTGCACATTGTGTATGCTTATTCCCAGGCTACAGATCATTCAAACAGCTTTGAACTCCACTATCATACAGAACTCCCATGAACTGAGTCACTCTACATCTTGTATTCAGTGTGCGTATAAGCTGCTTATCCTATACACAGGCTACAGAAATCCCTCATATTGCGAATGCCTACTCCCAGGCTACAGAACTCTTCCAAACTGCTTTTTTACACAACTCCGATACAGAACTCATGTAAGCTGCACCTCACTACACTCAGGTTACAGAACTCCTGTAAGCTCTGCCTAAGGATACAGACATTGTGCACATTGTTTCATCCTATTCCAGGCTAAAGTCACTGAAACAGCTTTGTACTCCACTAGCATACAGAACTCCCGTGAACTGCATCACTCTACAGCCAGGATGCAGAACGCCCATAAGCTGCGCATCCTAGAGTCAGGCTACAGAAATCCCGCCTATTGCGAATCTCTACTCCCAGGCTACAGAACTCTTCCAAACTGCTTACATCCGCACCTCCGATACAGAACTCATGTACACTGCATCTCACTATACTCAGGTTACAGAACTTCTGTAAGCTCTGTCTCCTACACTCAGGCTAAGACTTTGTGCACATTGTGTAAGCGTATTCCGAGGCTACAGACTGCTGAAACAGCTTTGTACTCCAGTAGCATACAGAACTCCCGTGAACTGAATCGCTCTACAGGCAGGAAGCAGACCGACCGTAAGCTGCGTTTCCTATAGCAGACTACAGAAATCGCGCATATTGCGAATCCCTACTCCCAGGTTACAGAACTCTTCCAAACTTCTTCGTTCCACTTCTGTAATACAGAACTCATGTAAGCTGCATCTGACTACACTCAGGTTACAGAAATCCTGTTAGCACTGTCTCCTACACTCAGGCTATGGACATTGTGCACATTGTGTATGCCTATTCCCAGGCTACAGAACGCTGAAACAGCTTTGTACTCCACTAGCATACAGAACTCCATTGAACTGAATTTCTCTACAACCAGGAAGCAGACCGAACATAAGCTGTGTTTCCTATAGAAAGGCTAAAAAATCTCAGATATTGCGAATGTCTACTCACAGGCTACAGAAACCTTCCTAACAGCTTGGTTCCACACCTACGATACAGAACTCATGTATGCGGTAAATCACTACACTCATGTTACAGAACTCCTGTAAGCTCTGTCTAAGGATACAGACATTGCACATATTGTGTCATGCTATTCCCAGGCAACGGAACTCTGAAATAGCATTGCACTCCACAAGCACACAGAACTCCCTTGAACTGCATCTCTCTACAGCCAGGATGCAGAACGTCTATGAGCTGCGCATCCTAGAGATATGCTACAGAAATCCCGCATATTGAAAATTCCTACTCCCAGGCTACAAAACTCTTCCAAACTGCTACATCCACACCTCCGATACAGAACTCATGTACGCTGCATCTAACTACACTCAGGTTACAGAACTCCTGTAAGATCTGCTTCCTACACTCAGGCTACAGACATTGGGCATTTTGTGTATGCCTATTCCCAGGCGACAGACCGCTGAAACAGCTTTGTACTCCACTAGCCTGCAGAACTCCCGTGAACTGCATCTCTCTACAGCCAGAAACACACCGACCATAATCTGTGTTTCCTATAGAGAGGCTACAGAAATCCCGCATATTAAGAATGCCTACTCCCAGGATACAGAACTATTACAAACTGCTCGGTTACACACCTCCGATACAGAACTCATGTAAGCTGCACCTCCCTACACTCATGTTACAGAACTCCTGTTAGCTCTGTCTAATGATATAGACATTGTCCATATTGTGTCATCCTATTCCCAGGCAACAGTATTCTTAAATAGTATGCACTCCACTAGCATACAGAACTCCAGTGAACTGCATCTCTCTACAGCCAGGACGGAGAACACCCCTAAGCTGTGATTCCGAGAGTCAGGCTACAGAAATCTCACATATTTCGAATCCCTACTCCCAGGCTACAGAACTCTTCCAAACTGCTTACATCCACACCTCTGATACAGAACTCATGTAAGATGCATCTGACTAAATTCAGGTTACAGAACTCCTGTAAGCTCTGTCTCCTACACTCAGGCTACAGACATTGCGCACATTGTGTGAGCGTATTCCCAGGCTACAGACAGCTGAAACAGCTTTGTACTCCACTAGCATTCAGAACTCCCGTGAACTGAATCTCTCTACAGCCAGGACTCATAACGCCCATAACCTGCGTTTCCTATAGACAGGCTACAGAAATCCCACATATTGTGAATCCCTACTCCCAGGCTACAGAACTCTTCCAAACTGCTTCGTTCCACACCTGTAATACAGAACTCATGTACGCTGCATCTGACTACACTCAGGTTACGGAACTCCGGTAAGCTCTGTCTCCTACACTCAGCTTCAGACATTGCGTACATTGTGTATGTCTACTCCCAGGCTACAGAACACTGAAAGAGCTTTGAACTCCACTAGCATACAGAACTCCCGTGAACTGCATCACTCTACAGCCAGGACGCAGAACGCCCATAAGCTGCGCATCCTAGAGTCAGGCTACAGAAATCCCGCCTATTGCGAATCTCTACTCCCAGGCTACAGAGCTCTTCCAAACTGCTTACATGCATACCTCCAATACAGAACTCATGTACACTGCATCTCACTATACTCAGGTTACAGAACTTCTGTAAGCTCTGTCTCCTACACTCAGGCTAAGACTTTGTGCACATTGTGTAAGCGTATTCCGAGGCTACAGACTGCTGAAACAGCTTTGTACTCCAGTAGCATACAGAACTCCCGTGAACTGAATCGCTCTACAGGCAGGAAGCCGACCAACCGTAAGCTGCGTTTCCTATAGCAGACTACAGAAATCGCGCATATTGCGAATCCCTACTCCCAGGTTACAGAACTCTTCCAAACTTCTTTTTCCACTCCTGTAATACAGAACTCATGTAAGCTGCATCTGACTACACTCAGGTTACAGAAATCCTGTTAGCACTGTCTCCTACACTCAGGCTATGGACATTGTGCATATTGTGTATGCCTATTCCCAGGCTACAGAACGCTGAAACAGCTTTGTACTCCACTAGCATACAGAACTCCAATGAACTGAATTTCTCTACAACCAGGAAGCAGACCGAACATAAGCTGTGTTTCCTATAGAAAGGCTAAAAAATCCCAGATATTGCGAATGTCTACTCACAGGCTACAGAAACCTTCCTAACAGCTTTGTTCCACACCTACGATACAGAACTCATGTATGCGGTAAATCACTACACTCAGGTTACAGAACTCCTGTACAGTCTCTCTCCTACACTCAGGCTACCTAAATTGCGCACATTAAGTAAGTGTATTCTCAGGTTACAGAACGCTGAAACAGCTCTGTACTCCACTAGAATACAGAGTTTCCATGAACTTAATCTCTCTACAGCCTGTATCCAAAATTCCTATAAGGTGCACATCCCAGAGTCAGGCGACAGAAATCCAGCATATTGCGAATGCTTACTCCCAGGCTACAGAACTCTTACAAACTGCTTCGCAACACACCAACGATACAGAACTCATGTAAGCTGAACCTCACTACACTCAGGTTACAGAACTCCTGTAAGCTCTGTCTAAGGATACAGACATTGCACATATTGTGTCATGCTATTCCCAGGCAACGGAACTCTGAAATAGCATTGCACTCCACAAGCACACAGAACTCCCGTGAACTGCATCTCTCTACAGCCAGGATGCAGAACGTCTATGAGCTGCGCATCCTAGAGATATGCTATAGAAATCCCGCATATTGAAAATTCCTACTCCCAGGCTACAAAACTCTTCCAAACTGCTTACATCCACACCTCCGATACAGAACTCATGTACGCTGCATCTAACTACACTCAGGTTACAGAACTCCTGTAAGATCTGCTTCCTACACTCAGGCTACAGACATTGGGCATTTTGTGTATGCCTATTCCCAGGCGACAGACCGCTGAAACAGCTTTGTACTCCACTAGCCTGCAGAACTCCCGTGAACTGCATCTCTCTACAGCCAGAAACACACCGACCATAATCTGTGTTTCCTATAGAGAGGCTACAGAAATCCCACATATTAAGAATGCCTACTCCCAGGATACAGAACTATTACAAACTGCTCGGTTACACACCTCCGATACAGAACTCATGTAAGCTGCACCTCCCTACACTCATGTTACAGAACTCCTGTTAGCTCTGTCTAATGATATAGACATTGTCCATATTGTGTCAACCTATTCCCAGGCAACAGTATTCTTAAATAGTATGCACTCCACTAGCATACAGAACTCCAGTGAACTGCATCTCTCTACAGCCAGGACGGAGAACACCCCTAAGCTGTGATTCCGAGAGTCAGGCTACAGAAATCTCACATATTTCGAATCCCTACTCCCAGGCTACAGAACTCTTCCAAACTGCTTACATCCACACCTCTGATACAGAACTCATGTAAGATGCATCTGACTAAATTCAGGTTACAGAACTCCTGTAAGCTCTGTCTCCTACACTCAGGCTACAGACATTGTGCACATTGTGTGAGCGTATTCCCAGGCTACAGACAGCTGAAACAGCTTTGTACTCCACTAGCATTCAGAACTCCCATGAACTGAATCTCTCTACAGCCAGGACTCATAACGCCCATAACCTGCGTTTCCTATAGACAGGCTACAGAAATCCCACATATTGTGAATCCCTACTCCCAGGCTACAGAACTCTTCCAAACTGCTTCCTTCCACACCTGTAATACAGAACTCATGTACGCTGCATCTGAATACACTCAGGTTACAGAACTCCGGTAAGCTCTGTCTCCTACACTCAGCTTCAGACATTGCGTACATTGTGTATGTCTATTCCCAGGCTACAGAACACTGAAAGAGCTTTGTACTCCACTAGCATACAGAACTCCCGTAACTGAATCGGTCTCGAGCCAGGAAGCAGACTGACCATAAGCTGCGTTTCCTATTGACAGGCTACAGAAATCCCGTTTATTGCGAATTTCTACTCACAGGCTACAGAACCCTTCCTAACTGCTTCGTTCCACACCTCTGATACAGAACTCATGTATGTTGTAAATCACTACACACAGGTTACAGAACTCCTGTACGCTCACTCTCCCACACTCAGGCTACCAAAGTTGCGCACATTGTGTCATCCTAATCCCAGGCTACAGAACGCTGAAACTGCTCTGCACTACACTAGCATACAGAACTCCCGTGAACTGAATCTCTCTGCAGCCTGTATTTAGAATTCCTGTAAGCTGCACATCCCAGAGTCAGGAAACAGAAATCCCGCATATTGCGAATGCCTACTCCCAGGATACAGAACTCTTCCAAACTTCTTCGTTCCACACCTGCAATACAGAACTCATGTACGCTGCATCTGACTAAACTCAGGTTACAGAACTCCTATAAGCTCTGGCTCCTACACGCGGGCTACATACATTGCGCACACTGTGTATGCCTATTCCCAGGCTACAGAACACTGAAACAGCTTTGTACTCCACTAGCGAACAGAACTCCCGTGAACTGAATCTCTACAGCCAAAAAGCAGACCGACCATAAACTGCGTGTCCTATAGTCAGGCTACAGAAATCCCGCATATTCCGAATGCCTACTCCCAGTCTAGAGAACTCTTCCAAACTGCTTAGTTCCACACCTCAGATACAGAACTCATGTATACTGTAAATCACTACACTCAGGTTACAGAAATCCTGTATGCTCTCTCTCTTACACTCTTGCTACCCAAATTGCGCACATTGGGTATGCCTATTCCCAGGCTACAGACCGCTGAAACAGCTTTGCACTCCAGAGTATACAGAACTTCCATGAACTGAATCTCTCAACAGCCAGGAACCAGACCGACCATAAGCTGCATTTCCTAATGATAGGCTACAGAAACGACGCGTATTGTGAATGCCTACTCCCAGGCTACTGAACTCTTACAAACTGCTTCGTTACACACCTCCGATACAGAACTCATGTAAGCTGCACCTCACCACACTCAGGTTACAGAACTCCTGTAAGCTCTGTCTCCTACACTCAGGCTACAGACATTGCGCACATTGTGTAAGCATATGCCCAGGCTACAGAACGCTGAAACAGCTTTGTACTGCACTAGCATACAGAACTCCCATGAACAGAATCTCTCTAATGCCTGTATCCAGAAAACCTATAACATTCACATCCCAGAGTCAGTCTACAGAAATCCCGCATATTGCGAATGCCAACTCCCAGGCTACAGAACTCTTCCAAACTGCTTCGTTGCACACCTGTAACACAGAACTGATGTACGCTGCATCTGAGTACACTCAGGTTACGGAACTCTTATAAGCTCTGTCTCCTACACTCAGGCTACGCACTTTGTGCACATTGTGTATGCCTATTCCCAGGCTACCGACCGCTGAAACAGCTTTGTTCTCCACTAGCCTGCAGAACTCCCGTGAACTGAATCTCTCCACAGCTAGGAGGCAGACCGACCATAAGCTGCGTTTCCTATAGACAGGCTACAGAAATACCGCATATTGCAAATGCCTACTCCCAGGGTACAGAACTCTTACAAAATGCTTCGTTCTACACCTCCTACACTCAGGCTACGCACTTTGTACACATTGTGTATGTCTATTCCCAGGCTACACAACACTGAAACAGCTTTGTACTCCACTAGCATACAGAACTCCCGTGAACTGAATCTCTCTGCAGCCTGTATCCAGAATTCCAACAAGCTACACATCCCAGAGTTACTACACAAATCCCACATATTGCGAATGCCTACTCCCAGGCTACAGAACCCTTCCAATCTGCTTCGTTCCACACCTCAGATACAGAACTCATGTATGCTGTAAATCACTACACTTAGGTTACAGAACTCCTGTACCATCACTCTCCTACACTCAGGCTACCAAAGTTGCGCACATTGTGTCCTCCTAATCCCAGGCTACAGAACGCTGACACTGCTCTGCACTCCACTAGCATACAGAACTCCCGTGAACTGAATCTCTCTGCAGCCTGTATCCAGAATTCCTGTAAGCTGCACATCCCAGAGTCAGGCTACAGAAATCCCCCATATTGCGAATGCCTACTCCCAGGCTACAGAACTCTTCCAAACTGCTTCGTTACACACCTCTGATACAGAACTCATGTTAACTGTGCCTTACTACACTCAGGTTACAGAACTCCTGTAAGCTCTGTCTAAGGATACATACATTGTGCACATTTTGTCATCCTATTCCCAGGCAACAGAACTCTGAAATAGCATTGCACTCCACTATCATCCAGAAACCCCGTGAACTGCATCCCTCTACACCCAGGAAGGAGACCGACCATGAGCTGCGTTTCCTTTAGACAGGCTACAGAAATCAAGCATATTGCGAATGCCTACTCCCAGAGTACAGAACTCTTCGAAACTGCTTACATCCACAACTCCGATACAGAACTTATGTACGCTGCATCTGACTACACTCAGGTTGCAGAACTCCTGTAAGCTCTGTCTCCTACACTCAGGCTTCAGACATTGCACCCATTGTGTATGCTTATTCCGAGGCTACAGACCACTGAAACAACTTTGTACTCCACTAGCATAGAGAACTCCCGTGAACTGATCCTCTCTAGAAACTGTATCCAGAATTCCTATAAGCTGCCTTTCCTATAGACAGGCTACAGAAATCCCGAATATTCCGAATGCCTACACCCAGGCTACAAACCGCTGAAACAGCTCTGCACTCCACTAACATACCGAATTCCCATGAACTGAATCTCTCTACAGCCAGGAAGCAGACAGATCATAAGCTGCGTTTCCTATAGACAGGCTACAGAAATCCTGCATATTGCGAATGTGTACTCACCCGCTACAGAACCCTTCCAAACTGCTTCATTCCACACATCCGATACAGAACTCATGAATGTTGTAAATCACTACACTCAGGATACAGAACTCCTGGAAGCACCGGCTCCTACACGCGGTCTACATACTTTGAGCACTTGGGGTAAGCCTATTCCCAGGCAACAGACTCTGAAATAGCATTTCACTCCACTAGCTTACAGAACTCCAGTGAACTGAATCTCTCTACAGCCAGGAAACAGACTGACCATAAGCTGCGTTTTCTATAAGCAGGCTACAGAAATCCAGCATATTGCGAATGCCTACTCCCAGGATACAGAACTCTTACAAACTGCTTCGTTACACACCTCCAATACAGAACTCATGTAAGCTGCACCTCACTACACTCAGGTTACAGAACTCCTGCAATCTCTGTCTAAGGACACAGACATTGCGCACATTGTGTCATCCTATTCCCAGGCAACAGAAATTGAAATAGCATTGCACTCCACTAGCATACAGTATTCCCATGAACTGAATATCTCTACAGCCTAGAAGCAGACCAACCATAAGCTGCGTTTCCTATAGACAGGCCACAGAAATCCTGCATATTGCGAATCCCTACTCCCAGGCTACAGAACTCATCCAAACTGCTTACATCCACACCTCCGATACAGAACTCATGTACACAGCATCTGACTAAACTCAGGTTACAGAACTCCTGTAAGCTCTGTCTCCTACACTCAGGCTACAGACATTGCGCACATGGGGTAAGCCTATTCCCAGGCTACAGACCACTCAAGCAGCTTTGCACTCCACTAGCATACAGAACTCACGTGAACTGAAACTCTCTGCAGCCAGGAAGCAGACAGAACATAAGCTGCGTTTCCTATAGACAGGCTACAGAAATCCCGCATATTCCGAATGCCTACTCCCAGGCTACAGAACTCTTCCAAAATGCTTCGTTCCACACCTGTAATACAGAATTCATGTACGCTGCATCTGACTAAACTCAGGATAGAGAACTCCTGTACGCTCTCTCTTCTACACTCAGGCTACCAAAATTGCTCACATTGTGTAAGCGTATTCCCAGGCTACAGAACGCTGAAACAGCTGTGCACTCCACTAGCATAGAGAACTCCCATGAACTGAATCTCTCTACAGCCTGTATCCAGAATTTCTATAAGCTGCACATCCCAGAGTCAGGCTACAGAAATCCCGCATATTGCGAATGCCTACTCCCAGGCTACAGAACTCTTCCAAACTGCTTTGTTCCACACGTGTAATACAGAACTCATGTACGCTGCATCAGACTAAACTCAGTTTACAGTACTCCTGTAAGCTCTGTCTCCTACACTCAGGCTACAGACATTGCGCATATTGTGTATGCCTATTACCAGGATACAGACAGCTGAAACAGCTTTGTACTCCACTAGCATACAGAACTCCCATGAACTGAATATCTCTGCAGCCTGTATCCAGAAATCCTATAATATGCACATCCCAGAGTCAGGCTACAGAAATTCCGCATATTGTGAATGCCTACTCCCAGGCTACAGAACTCTTACAAACTGCTTCGTTACACACATCTGATACAGAACTCATGTAAAATGCATCTTTCTAAACACAGGTTACAGAACAACAAGTAGCTCTGTATAAGGATACACATATTACGCACACTGTGTCATCCGATTCAGAGCAAACAGGACTCTAAAACAGCATTGCATTCCACTTGCATATAGAACTCCCGTTAACTGCAACTCTCTACAGCCAGGAGGCAGAACGCCCATAAGCTGCGCATCCTAGAGTCAGGCTACAGAAATCCCGCACATTGCAAATCCCTACTCCCAGGCTACAGAACTCTTCCAAACTGCTTACATGCATACCTCCAATACAGAACTCATGTACACTGCATCTGACTAAACGCCGGTTACAGAACTCCTGTAAGCTCTGTCTCCTACACTCAGGCTACAGACATTGCGCACATGGGGTAAGCCTATTCCCAGGCTACAGACCACTGAAACAGCTTTGCACTCCACTAGCATACAGAACTCCCATGAACTGAATCTCTCTACAGCCTGTATCCAGAATTCCTATAAGCTGCACATCCTAGAGTCAGGCTACAGAAATCGCGCATATTGCGAATGCCTACTCCCAGGCTACAGAATTCTTACGAACTGCTTACATCCACACCTCCGATACAGAACTCATGTAAGCTGCACTCACTACACTCAGGTTACAAAACTCCTGTAAGCTCTACCTAAGGATACAGACATTGTCCACATTGTGCCATCCTATTCCCCGGAAACAGAACTCTGAAATAGCATTGCACTCCACTAGCATACAGAACTCCCGTGTACTGAATCTCTCTACAGCCAGGACGCAGAACACCTATAAGCTGTGCATCCTAGAGTCAGGCTACAGTAATCACGCATATTTCGAATGCCTACTCCCAGGCTAGAGAACTCTTCGAAACTGCTTACATCCACAACTCCGATACAGAACTCATGTACGCTGCATCTGACTAAACTCAGGTTACAGAATTCCTGTAATCTCAGTTTCCTACACGCAGGCTACAAACATTGCACACATGGGGTAAGCCTATTCCCAGGCAACAGAACTCTGAAATACCATTGACTCCACTAGCATACAGAACTCCCCTGAACTGAATCTCTCTACAGCCAGGAAGCAGACCGACCATATGCTGCGTTTCCTATAGACAGGCTACAGAAATCGCGCATATTCCAAATGCCTACTCCCAGGCTACAGAACTCTTCCAAACAGCTTCACTCCACACCTGTAATACAGAACTCATGTAAGCTGCATCTGACTACACTCAGGATACAGAACACCTGTAAGCTCTGTCTAAGGATACAGACATTGCACACATTGTGTCACCCTTTTCCCAGTCAACAGAACTCTGAAATATCATTGCACTCCACTAGCATACTGAACTCCCGTAAACTGAATCTCTCTACAGCCAGGGTGCAGACCGACCGTAAGCTGCATCTCCAAAGACAGGCTACAGAAATCCCGTATATTCCAAATGCCTATTCCCAGGCTACAAAACTCTTCCAAACTGCTTCACTACACACCTGTAATACAGAACTCATGTAAGCTGCACCTGACTACACTCACGTTACAGAACACCTGTAATCTCTGTCTAAGGAAACAGACATTGCACACATTGTGTCACCCTTTTCCCAGTCAACAGAACTCTGAAATAGCATTGCACTCCACTAGCATACAGAACTCCCGTAAACTGAATCTCTCTACAGCCAGGAAGCAGACCGACCGTAAGCTGCGTCTCCTATAGACAGGCTACAGAAATCCCGCATATTCCGAATGACTACTCCCAGGCTACAAAACTCTTCCAAACTGCTTCGTTCCACACCTGTAATACAGAACTCATGTACGCTGCATCTGACTACACTCAAGTTACCGAACTCCTATAAGCTCTGTCTAAGGATACAGACATTGCGCACATTCTGTATGCCTATTTCCATGCTACAGACAGCTGAAACACTTTTGTACTCCACCAGCATACAGAACTCCCGTAAACTGAATTTCTCTACAGCTAGGAAGCAGACCGACCATAAGCTGTGTTTACTATAGACAGGCTACAGAAATCCCGCATATTGCAAATGCCTACTCCCAGGATACAGAACTAATCCAAACTGCTTCGTTCCACACGTGTAATACAGAACTCATGTGCGCTGCATCTGGCTACACTCAGGTTACAGAACTCGTGTAAGCTCTGTCTCCTACACTCAGGCTACAGACATTGCACACATTGTGTATGCCTATTCCCAGGATACAGACTGCTGAAACAGCTTTGTACTCCACTATCATACAGAACTCCCATGAACTGAATCTCTCTGCAGCCAGGAAGCAGACTGAATATAAGCTGCCTTTCCTATAGACAGGCTACCGAAATCCCGCACATTGCAAATCCCTACTCCCAGGCTACAGAACTCTTCCAAACTGCTTACATGCACACCTCCGATAGAGAGCTCATGTACACTGCATCTGACTAAACTCAGGTTACAGAACTCCTTTAAGCTCTGTCTCCTACACTCAGGCTACAGACATTGCGCACATGGGGTAAGCCTATTCCCAGGCTACAGACCGCTGAAACAGCTTTGCACTCCACTAGCATACAGAACTCCCGTGAACTGAATCTCTCTAAAGCCAGGAAGCAGACAGAATATAAGCTGCGTTTCCTATAGACAGGCTACAGAAATCCCGCATATTGCGAATGCCTACTCCCAGGCGTCAGAATCCTTCCAAAGTGCTTCGTTCTACACCAACAATACACAACTCATGTATGCTGTAAATCACTACACTAGGGTTGCAGCATTCCTGTAAGCTCTGTCTCCTACACTCAGGCTATCAAAATGGCTCACATTGTGTAAGCGTGTTCCCAGGCTACCTAACCCTGAAACAGCTTTGCACTCCACTAGCATACAGAACTCCCATGAACTGAATCTCTCTACAGCCTGTATCCAGAATTCGTATAAGCTGCACATCCTAGATTCAGGCTACAGAAATCGCGCATATTGCTAACGCCTACTCCGAGGCTACAGAACTCTAACAAACTGCTTCGTTACACACCTCCGATACAGAATTCATGTAAGCTGCACCTCACTACACTCAGGTTAAAGAACTCCTGTAAGCTCTGTCTGAGTACACAGACATTGTGTACATTGTGTCCTCCTATTCACAGGCAACAGAACTCTGAAATAGCATTGCCCTCCACTAGCATACAGTACTCCTGTGAACTGAATATCTCTAGAGCCTGTATGTAGAATTCGTATAAGCTGCATTTCCTACAGACAGGCTACAGAAATCCCGCATATTGCGAATGCCTACTCCCAGGCTACAGAATTCTTACGAACTGCTTACATCCACACCTCCGATACTGAACTCATGTAAGCTGCACTCAATACACTCAGGTTACAAAACTCCTGTAAGCTCTACCTAAGGATACAGACATTGTGCACATTGTGCCATCCTATTCCCTGGAAACAGAACTCTGAAACAGCATTGCACTCCACTAGCATACAGAAGTCCCGTGTACTGAATCTCTCTACAGCCAGGACGCAGAACACCTATAAGCTGTGCATCCTAGAGTCAGGCTACAGTAATCACGCATATTTTGAATGCCTACTCAAAGGCTAGAGAACTCTTCCAAACTGCTTACATCCACAACTCCGATACAGAACTCATGTACGCTGCATCTGACTGCACTCAGGTTACAGAACTCCTGTAAGCTCAGTTTCCTACACGCAGGCTACAAACATTGCACACATGGGGTAAGCCTATTCCCAGGCAACAGAACTCTGAAACACCATTGACTCCACTAGCATACAGAACTCTCCTGAACTGAATCTCTCTGCAGCCAGGAAGCAAACCAACCATAAGCTCCGTTTACTATAGACAGGCTACAGAAATCCCGCATATTGTGAATGCCTACTCCCAGGCTACATAACTCTTCCAAACAGCTTCACTCCCACCTGTAATACAGAACTCATGTAAGCTGCATCTGACTACACTCAGGTTACAGAACACCTGTAAGCTCTGTCTAAGGATACAGACATTGCACACATTGTGTCACCCTTTTCCCAGTCAACAGAACTTTGAAATAGCATTGCACTCCACTAGCTTACAGAACTCCCGTAAACTGAATCACTCTACAGCCAGGAAGCAGACCGACCGTAACCTGCGTCTCCTATAGACAGGCTACAGAAATCCCGCATATTCCGACAGCCTACTCCCAGGCTACGGAACTCTTCCAAACTGCTTCGTTCCACACCTCCGATACAGAACTCATGTACGCTGCATCTGACTACACTCAGGTTACAGAACTCCTGTAAGCTCTGTCCAAGGATACAGACATTGCGCACATTCTGTATGCCTATTTCCATGCTACAGACAGCTGAAACACTTTCGTACTCCACTAGCATGCAGAAGTCCCGTAAACTGAATTTCTCTACAGCCAGGAAGCAGACTGACCATAAGCTGCGTTTCCTATAGACAGGCTACAGAAATCCCGCATATTGCAAATGCCTGCTCCCAGGATACAGAACTAATCCAAACTGCTTCGTTCCACACGTGTAATACAGAACTCATGTGCGCTGCATCTGACTACACTCAGGTTACAGAACTCGTGTAAGCTCTGTCTTCTACACTCAGGCTACAGACATTGCACACATTATGTATGCCTATTCCCAGGATACAGACCGCTGAAACAGCTTTGTACTCCACTAGCATACAGAACTCCCATGAACTTAATCTCTCTAAAGCCAGGAAGCAGACCGAACATAAGCTGGGTTTCCTACAGACAAGCTACAGAAATCCCATATTGCGAGCCTACTCCCAGGCCTCAGAACCCTTCCTAAGTGCTTCGTTCCACACCTACGATACAGAACTCATGTATGCATTAAATCACTACACTCAAGTTGCAGAACTCCTGTATGCTCTGTCTCCTACACTCAGGCTACCAAAATTGCTCACATTGTGTAAGCCTATTCCAAGGCTACAGAATGCTGAAACAGCTTTGCACTCCACTAGCATACATAACTCCCGTGAACTGAATCTCTCTACAGCCAGGAAACAGACTGACCATAAGCTGCGTTTCTATAAGCAGGATACAGAAATCCCGCATATTGCGAATGCCTACTCCCAGGCTACAGAACTGTTCCAAAATTCTTCGTTCCACACCTGTAATACAGAATTCATGTACGCTGCATCTGACTAAACTCCGGATAGAGAACTCCTATACGCTCCCTGTCCTTCACTCAGGCTACCAAAATTGCTCACATTGTGTAAGCGTATTCCCAGTCTACAGAACGCTGAAACAGCTATGCACTCCACTAGCATACAGAACTCCTATGAACGTAATACCTCTACAGCCTGTATCCAGAATTCCTATAAGCTGCACATTCCAGAGTCAGGCTACAGGAATCCCGCATATTGCGAATCCCAACTCCCAGGCAACAGAACTCTTCCAAACTGCTTTGTTACAAAAATCCGATAGAGAAATCATGTAAGCTGCATTCAATACACTCAGGTTAGAGAATTCCTGTAAGCTCTGTCTAAGGATAGAGACACTGCGCACATGGTGTCATCCTATTCCCAGCCAACAGAACTCTGAAATAACATTGCACTCCACTAGCATACAGAACTCCAATGAACTGAATCTTTCCACAGCCAGGACGCGGAACGCCCATAAGCTGCGCATCCTAGAGTCAGACTACAGAAATCCCGCATATTGCGAATGCCTAATCCCAGGCTACAGAACTATTCCGAACTGCTTACATCCACACCTCCGATACAGAACTCATGTACGTTACATCAGACGAAACTCAGGTTACAGAACTCCTGTAAGCTCTGTCTGCTACACACAGGCTACAGACATTGCGCACATTGTTATGCCTATTCTCAGGCTACAGACCGCTGAAAGAGCTTTGTCCTCTACTAGCCTACAGAACTCCCGTAAACTGAATCTCTCTACAGCCAGGAAGCAGACCGACCATGAGCTGCGTTTCCTATAGAGAGGCTAGAGAAATACAACACATTGCGAATCCCTACTCGCAGGCTACAGAACTCTCCCAAACTGCTTCGTTCCACACCTGTAATACAGAACTCATGTACGCTGCATCTGACTACACTCAGGTTACAGAACACCTGTAAGCTCTGTCTACTACACTCAGGCTACAGACATTGCGCACATTGTGTATGCCTATTCCCAGCCTACAGACCACAGAAACAGCTTTGTACTCCACTAGCATACAGAACTCCCGTGAACTGAATCTCTCTACAGCCAGGAACCAGACCGACCCTAAGCCCCTTTCCTATAGACAGGCTACTCCCATGCTACAAAACACTTCCAAACTGCTTCCTTCAACTCCTGTAATACAGAACTCATGTATGCTTCATCTGAATACACTCAGGTTAAGAACTCCTGTAAGCTCTGTCTCCTACACTCAGGCTACGGATATTGTGCTCATTTTTTATGCCTATTCCCAGGCTACAGACCAGCAAAACAGCTTTCTACTCCACTAGCATACAGAACTTCCGTGAACTGAATCTCTCTAAAGCCAGGATGCAGACAGACCATAACCTGTGTTTCCTATAGAGAGGCTAAAGGAATCCCGTATATTGTGAATGCCTACTCCCAGGCTACGGAACCCTTCCTAACTGCTTCGTTCCACACTTCCGATATGGAACTGATGTATGCTCTATCACTACACTGAGGATACAGAACTCCTGTACTCTCTCTCCTAAACACAGGCTACCGAAATTGCACACATTGTGTAAGCCTATTCCCATGCTACAGAATGGCGAAACAGCTTTGCACTCCACTAGCATACAGAAGTCCCATGAACTGAATTTCTCTACAGCCTGTATCCAGAATGCCTATAAGCAGCGTTTCCTATAGACAGGCTACAGAAATCCCGCATATTGCGAATGCCTACTCCCAGGCTACAGAACTCTTGCAAACTGCTTTGTTACACACCTCCAATACAGAACTCATGCAAGCTGCACCTCACTACACTCAGGTTACAAAACTCCTGTAAGCTCTGTCTAAGGATACAGATATTGCGCACATTGTGTCATCCTATTCCCAGGCAACAGAACTCTGAAATAGCATTGCACTCCACTAGCATACAGAACTCCCGTGAACTGCATCTCTCCACAGCCAGGACACAGAACGCCCATAAGCTGCGCATCCTAGAGTCAGGCTACAGAAATCCCGCATATTACGAATCCCCACTCTCAGGCTACAGAACTCTTCCAAACTGCTTACATCCACACCTCCGATACAGAACTCATGTACGCTGCATCTGACTAAACTCAGGTTATAGAACTCCTGTAAGCTCTGTCTGCTACACTCAGGCTACAGACATTGCGCACATTGTGTAGGCATATGCCCAGGCTACAGACCGCTGAAACAGCTTTGTCCTCCACTAGCATACAGAACTCCTGTGAACTGAATCTCTCTACAGCCAGGAAGAGGACCGACCACAAGCTGCGTTTCCTATACACTGGCTACAGAAACCCGCATATTGCGAATGACTACTCCCAGGATACAGAACTCTTCCAAACTGCTTCATTCCACACCTGTAATACAGAACTCATGTACGCTGCATCTGACTACACTCAGGTTACAGAACTCCTGTAAGCTCTGTCTCCTACACTCAGGCTACAGACATTGCACACATTGTGTATGCCTATTCCTAGGCTACAGACCACTGAAACAGCTTTGTACTCCACTAGCATACAGAACTCCCGTGAACTTAATCTCTCTACATCCATGGAGCAGACCGACCCTAAGCTACTTTTCCTATACACAGGCTACAGAAATCCCACATATTGCGAATGCCTACTCCCAGCCTACAGAACCCTTCCTAACTGCTTCGTTCCACACATCCGATACAGAACTCATGTACGCTGCATCTGACTAAACTCAGGTTATAGAACTCCTGTAAGCTCTGTCTCCTACACTCAGGCTACGGACAATGTGCACATTGTGTATGCCTAATCCCAGGCTACATACCGCTGAAACAGTTTTGTACTCCACTAGCATACAGAACTCCCGTGAACTGAATCTCTCTACAGCCAGGAAGCAGACCGAGCACAAGCTGCGTTTCCAATAGACAGGCTACAGAAATCCCGCATATTGCGAATGCCTACTCCCAGGCTACAGAACGCTTCCAAACTGCTTACATCCACACCTCCGATACAAAACTCATGTACGCTGTATCTCACTAAACTCAGGTTACAGAACTCCTGTAATCTCTGTCTCCTAAACTCAGGCTACAGACATTGCGCACATTGTTTATGAGTATTCAGTGGCTGCAGAACACTGAAACAGCTTTGCACTCCACTAGCATACAGAACTCCCGTGAACTGCATCTCTCTGCAGCCTGTATCCAGAATTCCTATAAGCTGCACATCCCAAAGTCAGGCTACAGAAATCCCGCATATTGCGAATGCCTACTCCCAGGCTACAGAACTCTTACAAACTGCTTTGTTACACATCTCTGATACAGAAATCATGTAAGCTGCAGCTCACTACACTCAGGTTACAGAACTCCTGTAAGCTCTGTCTAAGGATACAGACATTGTGCACATTAAGTCATCCTATTCCCAGGAAACAGAACTCTGAAACAGCTTTGCACTCCACTAGCATACAGAACTGCCGTGAACTGCATCTTTCTACAGCCAGGACGCAAAACGCCCATAACCTGCACTTCCTAGAGTTAGGCTACAGAAATCCCGCATATTGCGAATGCCTACTCCCAGGCTACAGAATTCTTGCAAACTGCTTATATCCACACCTCCAATACGGAACTCATGTGCGCTGCATCTGACTACACTCAGGATACAGAACTAATGTAAGCACTGTCTCCTACACTCAGGCTACAGACATTGCGCACATTGTGTATGCCTATTCCCAGGCTACAGACCGCTGAAACAGCTTTGTACTCCACTAGCATTCGAATTTCCCGTGAACTGCATCTCTCTACAGCCAGGAAGCAGACCGACCATAAGCTGCGTTTCATATAGACAGGCTACAGAAATCCCACATATTTAGAATCCCTACTCCCAGGCTACAGAATTATTCCTAATTGCTTCATTCCACACCTCTATACAGAACTCATGTATGCTGTAAATCACTACACTCAGGTTGCAGAACTCCTGTACGCTCTGTCTCTTACACTCACGCTACCACATTGCTCACATCGTGTAAGAGTATTCCCAGGCTACAGACCGCTGAAAGAGCTTTGTACTACACTAGCATACAGAGCTCCCATGAACTGAATCTCTCTTCAGCCAGGAATCAGACCGACCATATGCTGCATTTCCTATAGACAGGCTACAGAAATCCCGCATATTTCGAAACCCTACTCCCAGGCTTCAGAACTATTACAAACTGCTTCGTTCCACACCTGTAATACAGAACTCATATAAGCTGCATCTGACTACACTCAGGTTACAGAATTCCTCTAAGCTCTGCCTAAGGATACAGACATTGCGCAACATTGTGTCATCCTATTATAAGGCAACATAACTGTGAAATATCTTTGCACTTCACTAGCATACAGAACTCCCGTGAACTGAATTCCTCTATAGCCAGGACGGAGAACGCCCATCAGCTGCGCATACTAGAGTCAGGCTAGAGAAATGCCGCATATTGCGAATCCCTACTCCCAGGCTACAGAACTCTTCCAAACTGCTTATATCCACACCTCCGATACAGAACTCATGTAGGCTGCATCTGACTACACTCAGGTTACAGAACTCCTGTAAGCTCTGTCTCCTATAATCAGGCTACGGACATTGCACACCTTGTGTATGCCTATTCCCAGGCTACAGACCACTAAAACAGCTTTGTAATCCACTAGCATATAGTACTCGCATGAACTGAATCTCTCTGCAGCCTGTATCCAGAATTCCTATAAGCTGCACATCCCAGACTCAGGATACAGAAATCCCGCATATTGCGAATGCCTACTCCCAGGCTACAGAATTCTTGCAAACTGCTTATATCCACACCTCCAATACGGAACTCATGTGCGCTGCATCTGACTACACTCAGGATACAGAACTAATGTAAGCACTGTCTCCTACACTCAGGCTACAGACATTGCGCACATTGTGTATGCCTATTCCCAGGCTACAGACCGCTGAAACAGCTTTGTACTCCACTAGCATTCGAATTTCCCGTGAACTGCATCTCTCTACAGCCAGGAAGCAGACCGACCATAAGCTGCGTTTCATATAGACAGGCTACAGAAATCCCACATATTTAGAATCCCTACTCCCAGGCTACAGAATTATTCCTAATTGCTTCATTCCACACCTCTATACAGAACTCATGTATGCTGTAAATCACTACACTCAGGTTGCAGAACTCCTGTACGCTCTGTCTCTTACACTCACGCTACCACATTGCTCACATCGTGTAAGAGTATTCCCAGGCTACAGACCGCTGAAAGAGCTTTGTACTACACTAGCATACAGAGCTCCCATGAACTGAATCTCTCTTCAGCCAGGAATCAGACCGACCATATGCTGCATTTCCTATAGACAGGCTACAGAAATCCCGCATATTTCGAAACCCTACTCCCAGGCTTCAGAACTATTACAAACTGCTTCGTTCCACACCTGTAATACAGAACTCATATAAGCTGCATCTGACTACACTCAGGTTACAGAATTCCTCTAAGCTCTGCCTAAGGATACAGACATTGCGCAACATTGTGTCATCCTATTATAAGGCAACATAACTGTGAAATATCTTTGCACTTCACTAGCATACAGAACTCCCGTGAACTGAATTCCTCTATAGCCAGGACGGAGAACGCCCATCAGCTGCGCATACTAGAGTCAGGCTAGAGAAATGCCGCATATTGCGAATCCCTACTCCCAGGCTACAGAACTCTTCCAAACTGCTTATATCCACACCTCCGATACAGAACTCATGTAGGCTGCATCTGACTACACTCAGGTTACAGAACTCCTGTAAGCTCTGTCTCCTATAATCAGGCTACGGACATTGCACACCTTGTGTATGCCTATTCCCAGGCTACAGACCACTAAAACAGCTTTGTAATCCACTAGCATATAGTACTCGCATGAACTGAATCTCTCTGCAGCCTGTATCCAGAATTCCTATAAGCTGCACATCCCAGACTCAGGCTACAGAAATCCCGCATATTGAGAATGCCTACTGCCAGGCTACAGAACTCTTACAAACTGCTTCGTTACACACCTCTGATATAGAAATCATGTAAGCTGCATCTGACTACACTCAGGTTACAGAACTCCTGTAAGCTCTGTCTAAGGATACAGACATTGCGCACATTAAGTCATCCTATTCCCAGGAAACAGAACTCTGAAATAACTTTGCACACCACTAGCATACAGAACTGCATCTTTCTACAGCCAGGACGCAGAACGCCCATAACCTGCACATCCTAGAGTTAGGCTACAGAAATCCCGCATATTGCGAATGCCTACTCCCAGTCTACAGAACCCTTCCTAATTGCTTCATTCCACACCTCTGATACAGAACTCATGTATGCGGTAAATCACTACACTCAGGTTGCAGAACTCCTGTACGCTGTGTCTCCTACACTCAGGCTACCGACATTGCTCACATTGTGTAAGAGTATTCCCAGGCTACAGACCTCTGAAACAGCTTTGTACTCCACTAGCATACAGAACTCACGTGAACTGAATCTCTCTACAGCGAGGAAGCAGACTGCCCATAAGCTGCGTTTCCTATAGACAGGCTACAGAAATCCGACATATTGCGAATGCCTACTCCCAGGCTACAGAACACTTACACACTGTTTCTTTACAGAGCTCTGATACAGAACTCATGTAAGCTGCACCTCACTACTCTCAGGTTACAGAACTCCTGTAATCTCTGTCTCCTACACTCAGTATACGGACATTGCGCACATTCTGTATGCCTATTCCCAGGGTACAGACCGCTGAAACAGCTTTGTACTCCACTAGCGTACAGAACTACTGTGAACTGAATCTCTCTAAAGCCAGGATGCAGACCGACCATAAGCTTTGTTTCCTATAGACAGGCTACAGAAATCCCGCATATTGCGAATGCCTACTCCCAGTCTACAGAACCCTTCCTAATTGCTTCATTCCACACCTCCTATACGGAACTCATGTATGCTCTAAATCACTACACTCAGGTTACAGAACTCCTGTAAGCTCTGTCTCCTACTCTGAGGCTACTGAAATTGCGCACATTGTGTATGCCTATTTCCAGGCTACAGACCACTGAAACAGCTTTGCACTCCACTAGCATACAGAACTCCCATGAACTGAATCTCTCTACAGCCTGTATCCAGAAGTCCTACAAGCTGTGCATCCCAGAGTTAGGCTACAGAAATCCCGCATATTGCGAATGCCTACTCCCAGGCTATAGAACTCTTCCAAAATGCTTCGTTCCACAACACAGATACAGAACTCATGTAAGCTGCATCTGACTACACTCAGGTTACAGAACTCCTGTAAGCTCTAAGTATACAGACATTGCGCACATTGTGTCATCCTATTCCCATGCAACAGAACTCTGAAATAGCATTGCACTCCACTAGCATACAGAACTCCCGTGAACTGCATCTCTCTGCAGCCATTATGCAGACCGACCAAAGCTGTGTTTCCTATTGGCAGGCTACAGAAATCCCGCATATTGAGAATGCCTACTCCCAGGCTACGGAACCCTTCCTAACTGCTTCGTTGCACACCTCCGATAAGGAACTCATGTATGCTGGCTGATATTCATTTAGCCACAACAGAACCGATATTTCTGGTAAGATCCAGACCTATCTGGACAAACTCGTGTGGATTTCTTGTGCAAAGGACACAGAGAAGCAGAATCAATCTGGTTTTGGAGAAAAGCAAAGTCTTTTTCTTGGGGAAGTAGATTCATTGTCATGTTCACCAACACAAATATCATTCTGAACCTGGTTTCTGTAGCATTCTACTCAGAAAACTCGAATGTGTACCTGTTGTGTCTCCATGTGAATCCAATTAGTGTTTGGCAACAGAAAAACAAAGAGTTACATGCCAGAATTCAATACAAACTCTAAAGTACATAGTTAATACCCAGAATACACAAAGAAACATACAGGCTGTTTTAAAAGCTGATATTCATTTAGCCACAACAGAACCGAATATATCTGGTTTGATCCAGAACCATCTGGACAAAGTCATGTGGAATTCTTGTGCAAAGGACCCAGAAAAGCAGAGTCAAACTGGTTTTGGAGAAATACAAAGTCTTTTTCATGGGCAAGTGGATTCAATGTCATGTTATCAAACACAAATATCATTTTTAACCTGCTTTCTGTAGTATTCTACTTAGAAACCTCTTATGTGTACCTGTTGTGTCTCCTAGTGGAACGAATAAGTGTGTGGCAACAAAAAAACAAAGTGTTACATGCCAGAATTCAATCCACACAGTAAAGTTCATAGATAATATCCAGAAAACACAAACAAACACACAGGCTGTTTTAAAAGCTGATATTCATTTAGCCATAACGGAACCGATATTTCTGGTTAGATCCAGACGTATCTGTACAAACTCGTGTGGAATTCGTGTGCAAAGGACCCAGAAAAGAAGAGTCAAAGTGGTTTTGGAGAAAAGCAAAGTCTTTTTCATGGGCAAGTGCATTCAATGTCATGTTTACAAACACAAATGTCATTTTTAACCTGGTTTCTGTAGCATTCTACTCAGAAATCACTTATGTGTATCTGTTGTGTCTCCATGTGGAACAAATTAGATTTTCCAACAAAAAAACACAATGTTACATGCTAAAATTCATTCAAAACTAAAAGTTCATAGAAAATATCCAGAAAAAAGAAACAAACACAGAGGCTGTTGCAAGAGCTGGGATTGAGTTAGGGAGAACAGAAACGGGTATTTCTGGTTAGATCCAGACTTATCTGGACAACCTCGTGTGGAATTCGTGTGCAAAGGACCCAGAAAAGCAGAGTCAAACTGGTTCTGGAGAAAAGCATAGTCTTTTTTGTGGGCAAGTGGATTCAATGTCATGTTTACAGTCGGAAATATCATTTTGAACCTGGTTTCTGTAGCATTCTACTCAGAAAACTCGAATGTGTACCTGTTGTGTCTCCTTGTGCAACCAATTAGGGTTTGCCAAAAAAACCCACAATGTTACATGCTAAAATTCATTCGAAACTCTAAAGTTCATAGAAAATATCCAGAAAACCTAAACAAACTCAGAGGCTGTAGCAAGAGCTGGGATTGAGTTAGGCAAAACACACCCGGATATTTCTGGTTAGATCCAGACCTATCTGGACAAACTCGTGAGAAATCCGTGTGCACAGGGCCCAGAAAAGCAAAGTCCAACTGGTTTTGGAGAAAAGCAAGGTCTTTTTCTTGGGCAAGTGGATTCAAAGTCATGTTTACAGCCGCAATTATCATTTAGAACCTGGTTTCTGTAGCATTCTATCCAGAAAACACTTATGTGTACCTGTTGTGTCTCCATGTGGAACCAATTAGTGTTTCAAAAAAAAAACACAATGTTACATGCTAAAATTCATTCAAAACTCTAAAGTTCATAGAAAATATCCAGAAAACACTAACAAGCACTCAGGCTATTTTAAAAGCTGATATTCATTTAGCCACACATAACCGGATTTTTCTGGTTAGATCCAGACCAATATGGATAAACTCGTGTGGAATTCGTGTGCAAAGCACCCAGAAAAACAGAGTCAAAGTGGTTTTGGAGAAAAGCAAAGTCTTTTTCGTTGGCAAATGGATTCAATGTCATGTTAGCAAACACAAATGTCATTTTGAACCTGGATTCTGTAGTATTGTACCCAGAAATCTCTTATGTGTACCTGTTGTGCTCCATGTGGAATGAATTAGTGTTTCCAACAAAAAAACACAATGTTACATGCTAAAATTCATTCCAAACTCTAAAGTTCATAGAAAATATCCAGAAAACGGAAACAAACAGAGAGGCTGTAGCAAGAGCTGGGATTGAGTTAGGCAGAACAGAACAGGGTATTTCTGATTAGATCCAGCCCTATCTGGAAAAACTCATGTGGAATTCATGTGCAGAAGACCCAGAAAAGTATATTGAAACTAGTTTTGCAGAAAAGCAAAGTCTTTTTCTTGGGCAAGTGGATTCAATGTCATGTTATCAAACACAAATATCATTTTGAACCTGGTTTCTGTAGCATTCTACTCAGAAAACTCGAATGTGTACCTGTTGTGTCTCCATGTGTTACCAGTTAGTGTTTGCCAACAAAAACACAAGGTGTTACATGCCAGAATTCATTCCAATCTCTAAAGTTCATAGATAATATCCAGAAAACAGAAACAAACACAGAGGCTGTAGCAAGAGCTGGGATTGAGTTAGGCAGAACAGACCCGGATCTTTCTGGTTAGATCCAGACCTATCTGGAAAAACTCGTGTGGAATTCTTGTGCAGAGGACACAGAAAAGAATATTGAAACTGGTTTTGGAGAAAAGAAAGGTCTTTTTCTTGGGCAAGTGAATTCAATGTCATGTTAACAAACACAAGTATAAATTTGAACCTGGTTTCTGTAGCATTCTACTCAGAAAACACTTATGTGTACTTGTTTTGTCTCCATGTGGAACCAATTAGCATTTGCCAACATAAAAACAAAATTTAACATGCTAAAGTTCATTCAAAACTCTAACGTTATTGATAATATACAGAAAACACTAACAAACACTCAGGCTGTTTTAAAAGCTGATATTGATTTAGCCACAATAGAACCGTATATTTCTGGTAAGATCCAGACCTATCTGGACAAACTCATGTGGAAATCTTGTGCAAAGGAGCCAGAAAAGCAGAACCAAAGTGGTTTTGTTGAAAAGTAAAGTCGTTTTTGTGGGCAAGTGGATTCAATGTCATGTTTACAAACACAAATGTCATTTTGAACCTGGATTCTGTAGCATTCTACTCAGAAATCACTTATGTGTACCTGTTGTGCTCCATGTGGAATGAATTAGTGTTTCCAACAAAAAACACAATGTTACATGCTAAAATTCATTCAAAACTCCAAAGTTCATTGTAAATATCCAGAAAACAGAAACAAACAGAGAGGCTGTGGCAAGAGCTGGGATTGAGTTAGGCAGAACAGAAACGGGTATTTCTGGTTAGATCCAGACCTATCGGGACAAACTTGTGTGGAATTCTTGTGCAAAGGACACAGAAAAGCAGAATCAATCTTGTAAGGAGAAAAGCAAAGTCTTTCTCTTCGGCAAGTGGATTCAATGTCATGTTTACAAACACAAATATCATTTTTAACCTGGTTTCTGTAGTATTCTATTCAGAAATCTCTTATGTACACCCGTTGTGTCTCCATGTGAATCCAGTAGCGTTTCCAACAGAAAAACAAAATGTAACATGCTAAAATTCATTCAAAAATCTAAAGTTCATAGAAAATATCCAGAAAACACTAACAAACGACAAGCTATTTTAAAGCTGATATTCATTTACCCACAACAGAACCGGATCTTTCTGGTTAGATCCAGAGCTATCTGGCCAAACTGGTTAGGAATTCATGTGCAAAGGACCCAGAAAAGCAGAGTCAAAGTGGTTTTGTTGCAAAGCAAAGTCTTTTTCATGGTAAGTGGATTCAATGTCATGTTTACAAACTCAAATGTCATTTTGAACGTGGTTTCTGTAGTATTGCACCCAGAAATTTCTTATGTGTACCTGTTTTGTCTCCATGTGGAACGTATTAGCTTTTCCAACAAAAAAACAAAATGTTACAGGCTAAAATTCATTCAAAACTCCAAAGTTCATTGTAAATATCCAGAAAACAGAAAAAAACACAGAGGCTGTGGCAAGAGCTGGGATTGAGTTAGGCAGAACAGAAACGGGTATTTCTGGTTAGATCCAGACCTATCGGGACAAACTTGTGTGGAATTCTTGTGCAAAGGACACAGAAAAGCAGAATCAATCTTGTAAGGAGAAAAGCAAAGTCTTTTTCTTCGGCAAGTGGATTCAATGTCATGTTTACAAACACAAATATCATTTTTAACCTGGTTTCTGTAGTATTCTATTCAGAAATCTCTTATGTACACCCGTTGGGTCTCCATGTGAATCAAGTAGCGTTTCCAACAGAAAAACAAAATGTAACATGCTAAAATTCATTCAAAACTCTAAACTTAATAGAAAATATCCACAAAACAGAAAGAAACACAGAAGCTGTAGCAAGAGCTGGGATTGAGTTAGCAGAATAGACCCGGATCTTTCTGGTTAGATCCAGACATATCTGGACAAACTCATGTGGAATTCATGTGCAAAGCGCCCAGAAAAGCAAAGTCCAACTGGTTTTGAAAAAAAGCAAGGTCTTTCTCTTGGGAAAATGGATTCAATGTCATGTTTACAGTCGCAAATATCAGTTTTAACCTGGTTTCTGTAGCATTCTACTCTGAAAACACTTATGTGTACCTGTTGTGTCTCCATGTGGAACCAAATAGTGTTTCCAACAAAAAAAACAAAGTGTTACATGCTAAAATTGATTCAAAACTCTGAAGTTCATAGAAAATATACAGAAATCACTAACACACAGGCAGTTTTCAAAGCTGATATTCGTTTAGGCACACCATAACCGGATATTTCTGGTTTGATCCACACCTATCTGGACAAAGTCATGTGGGATTGAGTTAGGCAGAACAGAACCGGAAATTTCTTCATAGTTCCAGACGTTCTGGACATAATGCTGTGGAAATCTTGTGCAAAGGACCAAGAAAAGAATATTGGAAATGGTTTTGGAGAAAAGCAAAGTCTTTTTCTTGGGCAAGTGGATTCAATGTCAAGTTAGGAAACACAAATATCATTTTGAACCTGGTTTCTGTACATTCTACTCAGAAAACTCGAATGTGTAACTGTTGTTTCTCCCTTTGAATCCAATTAGTGATTGGCAACAGAAAACAAAATGTTACATGTCAGAATTCATTCCAATCTCTAAAGTTCATAGTTAATATCCAGAAAAGACTAACAAACACACAGGCTGTTTTAAAAGATGATATTCATTTAGGCACACCAGAACCGGATATTTCTGGTTTGATCCAGACCTATCTGGACAAACTCGTGTGGCATTCTTATGCAAAGGACCCAGAAAAGCACAGTCAAACTGGTTATGCAGAAATGGAAAGTCTTTTACATGGGGAAGTGGATTCAATGTCATGTTTACAAACTCAAATATCATTTTTAACCTGGTTTCTGTAGCATTCTACTCAGACAACTCACATGCGTACCTGTTGTGTCTCCACGTGAATACAAGTAGTGTTTGCCAACAGGAAAACAAAATGTTACATGTCAGAATTCATTCCAAACTCTAAAGTTCATAGTTAATATCCAGAAAAGACTAACAAACACACAGGTTGTTTTAAAAGCTGATATTCATTTATCCACAACAGAACTGGCTATTTCTGGATTGATCCAGACCTAACTGGACAAACTCATGTGGAATTCGTGTGCAAAGGACCCAAAAAAGCAGAGGCAAACTGGTTTTGGAGAAAAGCAACGTCTTTTTCTTGGGCAAGTGGATTCAATGTCATGTTAGCAAGCACAAATATCATTTTTAACTTTGTTTCTGTAGTATTCTACTCTGACAACTCACATGTGTATCTTTTGTGTCTCCACATTGAAACAAATTGTGTTTCCCAAAAAAAAAAATGTTACATGCTAAATTCCTTCCAAACTCTAAAGATCAAAGAGAACATCCAGAAAACCAAGAAACACACAGGCTGTTTTAAAAGCTGATATTCATTTAGCCACAGCAGAACCGGATATTTCTGGTTTGATCCAGAACAAACTGGATAAACCTGTGTGGAATTCGTGTGCAAAGGACCCAGATAATCAGAGTCAAACTGGTTTTGGAGAAAAGCAAAGTCTTTTTCATGGGCAAGTGGATTCAATGTCATGTTATCAAACACAAATATCATTTTTAATCTGGTTTTTGTAGCATTCTACTCAGAAAACACTAATGTGTACCTGTTGTGTCTCCATGTGGAAGCAATTAGTGTGTGCCAACAAAAAAACAAAGTGTTATATGCCAGAATTCATTCCACACTCTAAAGTAAATTGATAATATCCAGAAAACAGAAACAAACACAGAGGCTGTAGCAAGAGCTGGGATTGAGTTAGGCAGAAAGTAATGGGTATTTCTGGTTAGATCCAGAACTATCTGGACAAATTCGTGTGGAATTCGTGTGCAAAGGACACAGAAAACACAGTCAAACAGGTTGTGGAGAAAAGCAAAGTCTTTTTCATGGGCAAGTGTATTCAATGTCATGTTAGAAAACACAAATTGCATTTTTAACCTGGTTTCTGTAGCATTCTACTCAGAAAACTCTTATGTGTGCCTGTTGTTTCTCCATGTGGAACCCATTAGAGTTTGGCAACAAAAATACAAAGTGTTACATGTCAGAATTCATTCCAAACTCTGAAGTTCAAAGATAATATCCAGAAAACAGAAACAAACACAGAGGCTGTAGCATGAGAAGGGATTGAGTTAGACCGAACATAACAGGAAATTTCTGGTGAGATCCAGACCTATCTGGACAAACTAGTGTGGAATTCTTGTACAAACGACCCAGGAAAGCAGAGTCAACCTGGTTTTAGAGAAAAGCAAGGTATTTTTCTTGGGCAAGTGGATACAATGTCAAGTTTACAAACACAAATAACATTTTTAACCAGGTTTCTATAGCATTCTACTCAGAAAACTCGAATGTGTACCTGTTGTGTCTCCCTGTGGAACCTATTAGCTTTGCCAACATAAACACAAAATGTTACTTGCTAAAATTCATTCAAAACTCTAACGTTCATAGATAATATCCAGAATTCACTAACAAACACATATGCTGTTTTAAAATCAGTTATACATTTACCCACAGAGAACCGGATATTTCTGGTTAGATCCAGATATATCTGGACAAACTCGTGTGGCATTCATGTGCAAAGGACCCAGAAAAACAGAGTCAAACTGGTTTTGGAGAAAAGCAAAGTCGTTTTCTTGGCCAAGTGGATTCAAAGTCATGTTAGCAAACACAAATATTATTTTTAATCTGGTTTCTGCAGGTTTTTACTCAGAAAACACGAATGTGTACCTGTTGTGTCGCCATGTGAAACCAATTAGCATTTGCCAACAGGAAAACAAAATGTTACATGCTACAATGCATTCACAAATCTAAAGTCCATAGATACTATCGACAAACCACAAGCAAACACAGAAGCTGTAGCAAGAGCTGGGATTGAGTTAGCCTCCACAGAACTGGATATTTCTGGTTTCATCCAGTCCTGTCTGGACAAACTGGTGTGGAATTGGTGTGCAAAGCACCCAGAAAAGCAGAGTCAACCTTGTTTTGTAGAAAAGCAAAGTCATTTTCTTGGGGAAGTTTATTCAATGTCATGTTTACAAACACCAATATCATTTTTAACCTGGTTTCTGCAGCTTTTCACTCAGAAAACACGAACGTGTACCTGTTGTGTCTCCATTGAAACGGATTTGCATTTGCCAAACAATGAACTAAATGTTACATGCTACAATTCATACACAACTCTAAAGTCCATAGATACTATCGAGAAAAAACAAACAAAAACAGAAGCTGCAGTAAGAGCTTGGATAGACCTAGCCTCCACAGAACCAGATATTTCTGGTTTCAGCCAGTGCTAACCGGTCAAACTGGTGTGGAGTTTGTGTGCACAGCACCCAGAAAATCAGAGTCAACCTGGTTTTGGAGAAAAGCAAAGTCTTTTTCTTGGGAAAGGGGATTCAATGCCATGTTTACAAACACAAATATCATTTGTAAACTGGTTTCTGCAGGTTTTTACTCTGAAAACAGGAAAGTGTACCTATTGTTTCTTCATGTGAAACCAATTAGCGTTTGCCAAGAGAAAAACAAAATGTTACATGCTACAATTCATTCACAACTCTAAAGTACATAGATACTATGCAGAAAACACAAACAAACACAGAGGCAGTAGCAAGAGCTGGGATTGAGTTAGCCACTACAGAACCGGATATTTTTGGTTTCATCCAGCCCTATCTGGACAAACTCGTGTGGAATTGGTGTGCAAAGCACCCAGAAAAGCAGAGTCAACCTGGTTTTGGAGAAAAGCAAAGTCTTTTTCTTGGGCAAGTGGATTCAATGTCATGTTTACAAACACAAATATCATTTGTAACCTGGTTTCTGCAGGTTTTTACTCAGAATACACGAATGTTTACCTGTTGTTCTCCATGTGAAACAAATTAGCGTTTGCCAACAGAAAACTAAAGTGTTACATGCTACAATGCATTCGCAAATCTAAAGTCCATAGATACTATCGAGAAAACACAAGCAAACACAGAAGCTGTAGCAAGAGCTGGGATTGAGTTAGCCACCTCAGAACCGGAATTTTCTGGTTTCAGCCTGCGCTATCCGGACAAACTGGTGTGGAATTTGTGTGCAAAGCACCCAGAAAAGAGGAGTCAACATGGTGCTGGAGAAAAGCAAAGTCTTTTTCTTGGGCAAGTGGATTCAATGTCATGTTTACAAACGCAAATATCATTTTTTACCTGGTTTCAGCAGCTTTTTACTCAGAAAACAAAAATGTGTACCTGTTGAGTCTTCATGTGAAACCAATTAGAGTTTGCCAACAAAAAAAACAAAATGTTACATGCTACAATGCATTCACAACTCTAAAGTCCACAGATACTATCAAGAAAACACAAGGAAACACAGAAACTTTAGCAAGAGCTGGCACTGAGTTAGCCAAAACAGAACAGGAAATTTTTGGTTTCATCCAGCCCTATCCGGACAAACTGGTGTGTAATTCGTGTGTAAAGCACCCAGAAATGCAGTGTCAACCTGGTTTTGGAGAAAATCAAAGTCTTATTCTTTGGCAAGTGGATTCAATGTCATGCTTACAAACACAAATATCATTTTTAACCTGGTTTCTGCAGCTTTTTGCTCAGAAAACAGGAATGTGTACCTGTTGTGTCTGCATGTGAAACCAATTAGTGTTTGGCAACAGAAAACAAAATGTTACATGCTACAAAGCATTCACAACTCTAAAGTCCACAGATACTATTAAGAAAACACAAGTAAATGCAGATTCGCTAGCAAGAGCTGGCACTGAGTTAACCACCACAGAACCAGATATTTCTGGTTTCATCCAGCCCTATCCGGACAAAGTTTTGGGGTGTTGTGTGCAAAGCACCCAGATAAGCAGAGTCAACCTGGTTTTGGAAAAAAGCAAAGTCTTTTTCTTGGGCAAGTAGATGCAATGTCATGTTTACAAACACAAATATCATTTGTAACCAGGTTTCTGCAGCTTTTTACTCAGAAAACACAAATGTGTACCTGTTGTGTCTCCATGTGAAACCAATTAACGTTTGCCAACAGAAAAAAAAATGTTACACGCTACAATGCGTTCACAAATAGTATCGAGAAAACACAAACAAACACAGAAGCTGTAGCAAGAGCTGGGATTGAGTTAGCCACCACAGACCCGGATATTTCTGTTTTCATACAACCCTATCCGGACAAAGTGTTGTGGAATTGGTGTGCAAAGCACCCAGAAAAGCAGAGTCAACCTGCTTTTGGAGAAAAGGAAAGCCTTTTTCTGGGGCAAGTGGATTCAATGTCATGTTTACAAACACAGATATCATTTGTAACCTGGTTTCTGCAGCTTTTTACGCAGAAAACACGAATGTGTACCTTTGTGTCTCCATGTGAAACTAATTAGCGTAGGCCAACAGAAAAACAAAATGATACATGCTACAATGCATTCACAACTCTAAAGTCCATAGGTACTATCGAGAAAACACAAACAAACTCAGAATCTGTAGCAGGAGCTGGGATTGAGTTAGCCAAAACAGAACCGGATATTTCTGGATTCATCCAGCCCTAACTGGACCAAGTGGTGTGGTGTTGGTGTGCAAAGCACCCAGAAAAGCAGAGTCAACCCGGTTTTGGAGAAAAGCAAAGTCTTTTCCTTGTGCAAGTGGATTCATTGTCATGTTTACAAACACAAATATCATTTGTAACCTGGTTTCTGCAGCTTTTTCCTCAGAAAACACTAATGTGTACCTGTTGTGTCTCCATGTGAAACCAATTAGCGTTTTGCCAACAGAAAAAAAAAAATGTTACACGCTACAATGCATTCACAACTCTAAAGTCCGCAGATACTATCGAGAAAACACAAGCACACTCAGAAGCTGTAGCAAGAGCTGGCATTGAGTTAGCCACCACAGAACCAGATATTTCTGGTTCCATCCAGACCTATCTGGACAAACTGGTGTGGAGTTGGTGTGCAAAGCACCCAGAAAAGCAGAGTCAACCTGGTTTTGGAGAAAAGCAAAGTCTTTTTCTTGGGCAAGTGGATTCAATGTCATGTTTACAAACACCGATATCATTTTTAACCTGGATTCTGCAGGTTTTTACTCAGAAAACACGAATGTGTACCTGTTGTGTCTCCATGTGAAACCAATTAGCGTTTGCCAACAGAAAACAAAATGTTACATGCTACAATTCATTCACAACTCTAAAATCCACAGATATTATCGAGAAAATACAAGCAAACACAGAAGCTGTTGCAAGAGCTGTGATTGAAATAGCCACCACAGAACCGGACATTTCTGAATTCATCCAGTCCTATCTGGACAAACTGGTGTGGAATTGGTATGCAAAGAACCCAGAAAAGAAGAGTCACCTGGTTTTGGAGAAAAGCAAAGTCTTTTTCTTGGGCAAGTGGATTCAATGTCATGTTTACAAACACAAATATCATTTTTAACCTGTTTTCTGCAGCTTTTTACTCAGAAAACACGAAAGTGTACCTGTTGTGTCTCCATGTGAAACCAAATAGCGTTTGCCAACAGAAAATCAAAATGTTACATGCTACAATGCATTCACAACTCTAAAGTCCATAGATACTCTCTACAAACCACAAGCAAACACAGAAGCTGTAGCAACAGCTGGGAGTGAGTTAGCCACCACAGAACCGGATATTTCTGGGTTCATCCAGTCGTATCTCGACAAACTGGAGTCGAATTGGTGTGCAAGCACCCAGAAAAGCAGAGTCAACCTGGTTTGGGAGAAAAGCAAAGCCTTTTTCTTTGACAAGTGCATTCAATGTCATGTTTACAAACACAAATATCATTTTTAACCTTGTTTCTACAGGTTTTTACTCACAAAACACGAATCTGTAGATGTTGTGTCTCCATGTGAAACCAATTCGCATATGTCAACAGAAAAACTAAATGTTACATGCTGCAATGCATTCACAACTCTAAAGTCCATAGATACTATCGAGAAAACACAAACAAACTCAGAGTCTGTAGCAAGAGCTGGGATTGAGTTAGCCACCACAGAACCAGATATTTCTGGTTTCATCCAGCCCTATCCGGACAAACTGGTGTGCAGTTGGTGTGCAAAGCACCCAGAAAAGTAGAGTCAACCTGGTTTTGGAGAAAATCACAGTCTTTTTCTTGGGCAAGTGGATTCAATGTCATGTTTACAAACACAAATATCATTTAAACTGGTTTCTCCAGCTTGCTGCTCAGAAAACTCGAAAGTGTACCTGTTGTGTCTCCATGTGAAACCAATTAGCGTATTGTTGCAGTTGAGTTTCTCAACAATGTTGCAGTGGATTCGTTTCTGAGAGGAGCAGCGTGGTGGGGGCAAGAGGCGCGGAGTCACCACACAGACCCCGGGAGTCGGGTGAAAGCAGGCTCGAGGCGAGCAGCCCGCAGACTCGTTTATTACAGTTGGTACAACTTCTTATATAGCCAAGACCAGCCAATCTGGTCAAGGGGCGGTCTATGCCCCAACCAATCACAGCCTATTGTCAGGCAGTTTCCAAAGCCATCCAATCACAGCCTTTTAACAGGCAGTTTCCAAAGCCATCCAATCACAGCCTTTTACCAGGCAGTTTCAAATCCATCCAATCATAGCCTGTTGCCAGGCAGTTTCCAAAGCCATCCAATTATAGCCTGTTGCCAGGCAGTTTCAAATACATCCAGTCACAGCCTGTTCCCAGGCAGTTTCCAATCCATCCAGTCACAGCCTGTTCCCAGGCAGTTTCCACTCCATCCCATCATAGCCTGTTCCCAGGCAGTTTCCAATCCATCCAATCACAGCCTGTTGCCAGGCAGGCTCCATTGCCAGGTGGGTTTCAAAGCCATTCCTGAGTAACTGACGCTCGCTTGCCAGTGGCCACCTTGGCATGGCCTTCTCATTCCACCACAGCGTATGCCAACAGAAAAACAAAATGTTACATGCTACAATTCATTCACAACTCTAAAGTCCATAGATACTATCGACAAGCCACAAACAAACACAGAAGCTGTAGCAAGAGCTGGGATTCATAGCCACCTCAGAACCGGATATTTCTGGTTTCATCCAGCCCTATCCGGACAAACTGGTGTGGAATTGGTGTGCAAAGCACCCAGAAAAGCAGAGTCAACCTGGTTTTGGAGAAAAGCAAAGTCTTTTTCTTGGGCAAGTGGATTCAATGTCATGTTTACAAACACCAATATCATTTGTAACCTGGTTTCTGCAGGTTTTTACTCAGAAAACACGAAAGTGTACCTATTGTGTCTTCATGTGAAACCAATTAGCATTTGGCCACAGAAAAACAAAATGTTACATGCTCCAATGCATTCACAACTCTAAAGTGCCTAGATACTATCCAGAAAACATAAGCAAACACAAAAGCTGTAGCAAGAGCTGGGACTGAGTTAGCCTCCACAGAACCGGATATTTCTGGTTTCATCCAGCCCTATCCAGAGAAACCGGTGTGGAGTTGGTGTGCAAGTCACCCAGAAAAGCAGAGTCAACCTGGTTTTGGAGAAAAGCAAAGTCTTTTTCTTGGGCATGTGGATTCAATGTCATGTTTACAAACACAAATATCATTTTTAAACAGGTTTTTGCAGCTTTTTATTCAGAAAACACGAATCTGTACCTGGTGTGTCTCCATGTGTAAGCAATTAGCATTTGCGAACAGAAAAACGAAATGTTACATGCTACAATGCATTCACAACTCTAAAGTCCATAGATACTAACGAGAAAACACAAACAAACTCAGAGGCTGCAGCTAGAAGTGGGATTGAGTTAGCCACCACAGAACCGGATATTTCTGGGTTCATCCAGTCATATCTTGACACACTGGTGTTTAATTTGTGTGCAAAGCACCCAGAAAAGCAGAGTTAAGTTGGTTTTGGAGAAAAGCAAAGTCTTTTTCTTGGGCAAGTGGTTTCAATTTCATGTTTACAAACACAAATATCATTTTTAAACAGGTTTTTTGAGCTTTTTACTCAGAAAACACGAATCTATACCTGTTGCGTCTCCATGTGTAAGCAATTAGCATTTGCGAACAGAAAAACGAAATGTTACATGCAACAATGCATTCACTATTCTAAAGTCCAAAGATATAATTGAGAAAACACAAGGAAACACAGAAGCTGTAGCAAGAGCTGGGATTGAGTTAGCCAACTCAGAACCGGATATTTCTGGTTTCATCCAGCGCTATCCGGACTAACTGGTGTGGAATTGGTGTGCAAAGCACTCTGAAAAGCAGAGTCAACCTGTTTTGGGAGAAAAGCAAAGTCTTTTTCTTGGGGAAGTGGATTCAATGCCATGTTTAGAAACACAAATATCATTTTTAACCTTGTTTCTACAGGTTTTTACTCACAAAACACAAATCTGTACATGTTGTGTCTCCATGTGAAACCAATTAGCGTTTGCTAAACAAAAACCAAAATGTTACATGCTACAATGCATTCACAACTCTAAAGTCCATAGATACTATCCAGAAAACACACGCAAACACAGAAGCTGTAGCAAGAGCTGGGATTGAGGTAGCCACCACAGAACCGGATATTTCGGGTTTCATCCAGCCCTATCCGGACAAACTGGTGTGGAATTGGTGTGCAAAGCACCCAGAAAAGCAGAGTCAACCTGGTTTTTGAGAAAAGCAAAGTCTTTTTCTGGGGCAAGTGGATTCAATGTCATGTTTACAAACACCAATATCATTTTTAACCTGGTTTCTGCTGATTCTTACTCATAAAACTCGAAAGTGTACCTGTTGTGTCTCCATGTGAAACCAATAGCGTTTGGCCACAGAAAAACAAAATGTTACATGCTACAATGCATTCACAACTCTAAAGTGCCTAGATACTACCCAGAAAACATAAGCAAACACAGAAGCTGTAGCAAGAGCTGTTATTGAGTTAGCCTCCACAGAACCGGATATTTCTGGTTTCATCCAACCCTATCCAGAGAAACCGGTGTGGAGTTGGTGTGCAAATCACCCAGAAAAGCAGAGTCAACCTGGTTTTGGAGAAAAGCAAAGTCTTTTTCTGGGGCAAGTGGATTCAATGTCATGTTTACAAACACCAATATCATTTGTAACCTGGTTTCTGCAGGTTTTTACTCAGAAAACACGAAAGTGTACCTATTGTGTCTTCATGTGAAACCAATTAGCGTTTGGCCACAGAAAAACAAAATGTTACATGCTCCAATGCATTCACAACTCTAAAGTGCCTAGATACTATCCAGAAAACATAAGCAAACACAGAAGCTGTAGCAAGAGCTGGGATTGAGTTAGCCTCCACAGAAGCGGATATTTCTGGTTTCATCCAGCCCTATCCAGAGAAACCGGTGTGGAGTTGGTGTGCAAATCACCCAGAAAAGCAGAGTCAACCTGGTTTTGGAGAAAAGCAAAGTCTTTTTCTTGGGCAAGTGGATTCAATGTCATGTTTACAAACACAAATATCATTTTTAAACAGGTTTTTGCAGCTTTTTATTCAGAAAATACGAATCTGTACCTGGTGTGTCTCCATGTGTAAGCAATTAGCATTTGCGAACAGAAAAACGAAATGTTACATGCTACAATGCATTCACAACTCTAAAGTCCATAGATACTATCGAGAAAACACAAACAAACTCAGAGGCTGCAGCAAGAAGTGGGATTGAGTTAGCCACCACAGAACCAGATATTTCTGGGTTCATCCAGTCATATCTTGACACACTGGTGTTTAATTGGTGTGCAAAGCACCCAGAAAAGCAGAGTTAAGTTGGTTTTGGAGAAAATCACAGTCTTTTTCTTGGGCAAGTGGATTCAATGTCATGATTACAAACACAAATATCATTTTTAAACAGGTTTTTTGAGCTTTTTACTCAGAAAACACGAATCTGTACCTGTTTTGTCGCCATGTGTAAGCAATTAGCATTTGCGAACAGAAAAACGAAATGTTACATGCAACAATGCATTCACAATTCTAAAGTCCAAAGATATAATTGAGAAAACACAAGGAAACACAGAAGCTGTAGCAAGAGCTGGGATTGAGTTAGCCACCTCAGAACCGGATATTTCTGGTTTCATCCAGCCCTATCTGGACAAACTGGTGTGGAATTGGTGTGCAAAGCACCCAGAAAAGCAGAGTCAACCTGGTTTTTGAGAAAAGCAAAGTCTTTTTCTGGGGCAAGTGGATTCAATGTCATGTTTAAAAACACCAAAGTCATTTTTAACCTGGTTTCTGCTGATTCTTACTCATAAAACTCGAAAGTGTACCTGTTCTGTCTCCATGTGAAACCAATTAGTGTTTGCCAACAGAAAAACAAAATGTTACATGCTACAATGCATTCACAACTCTAAAGTCCATCGATACTATCGAGAAAACACAAACAAACTCAGAGGCTGCATCAAGAAGTGGGATTGAGTTAGCCACCACTGAACCGGATATTTCTGGGTTCATCCAGTCATATCTTGACACACTGGTGTTTAATTGGTGTGCAAATCACCCAGAAAAGCAGAGTGAAGTTGGTTTTGGAGAAAAGCAAAGTCTTTTTCTTGGGCACGTGGATTCAATATCATGTTTACAAACACAAATATCATTTGTAACCTGGTTTCTGCAGCTTTTTACTCAGAAAACACGAATGTGTACCTGTTGTGTCTCCATGTGAAACCAATTAGCGTATTGTCGGGAACCCTCATCAGTGAAGGTCCAACACACGGAGTCAGGACAGGACCGCTGTTGAGCAGTTCTCGAGGAACTTTTATTCTTAGTGATAGAAGAAAGAAAGGAGAGAAAGAGCAGGAAGCAGCCCAGAGAAAGAAGGAGTAAGACTGAAGAGGCTGCTCCACGTTCCCGCCCCTAACATGGTCTTTTATCCATTCCCAGTCCCCCAGGGCTAGGGCGAGTAATCCATCAATCAGATCAAAGGGCATGCATAGTCTCAGGTCAGGGTGTATCTCATCCCATCAGGTTGTTTGCAAGTCTTTTGTTCAGCACTTCCTTGACCTTGTTCTGCTCTGCAGGATGAGGCAGTGCAATGAGGAGTTCCCCACAGGTCGCCAGCCTGTGGTTCCCCACAGCTCCCCCTTTTTAGTTTTATATGACATGGAATCATGCCTGTCTCAGGTTCCCAGCGACGTGCCACCTGCTTACCTGTCATCTAGTCACTGGGAAGCATGTCCCATGCTCTGTCTTAGGTTGCCTAGTGCACTTGTCAGTGATTACCCGTGATTGACTACCGTTCCATCATGCTAAGCCCTATCTGTTGTTGAGGGTCGGAGCGAAACATAGCATGCATAGCCTGCTGAGCAATCAGGTTGGTGCGCTGTTGCCTTCTGACAATGCTTGAGATGATCTTACTGACCAAGAGACAGTGGCATAGGCCAAGGCAGGGCCCTAAACAGGCCCTAATACAAGCCTTCATCTTGGCAATATACACTAGCCAGGGTTATTTACATAAAAGATACATTATAGTTACAAAATACTATACACAGAATATACATTATGGTTACAAAATACTATACACAGAATATACATTACGGTAAATTACAAATAATCAACTATTATTCCTAAAATTTCTCCAACACCGGCTGGTATCAAAAGGCATTTGCTTTCTGTTGTGGGCGAGTTTATTGTGGTCTCTGCTGGACTCTGCTAGTCAGGACTCTGCGCAAGAAGCCGAACTCTTCTTTCTGGTGTCCAGATAGGTTGAGAGGCTCCCTGTGGGAAAAAACAAACAGCTCCCCGCACCCTCCGCAGTAAGGGAAATGGGCCTTTCCATTGGTTATCCTGCAGGTCCTTCCACATCATCCACTGTACTGGCTCTTTTTCAGTCGGTTGGGAATGTAATTCTGCTGGGGTTTTACCACATTTTTTCTTATTTAAAAAATTTATGGTATATAATGCTAAGGCCAAAGCATCTTTATTGGATACCGCATATTCTCCTATTCCCCCTTTTTGTTTATTAATTAAAGTTTTTAGATATAAATGAGTGTGTTCCACAATGGCCTGAGCTTGGGGATTGTAAGGAATGTCAGTAAAATGTTTAAACAGTGGAAGCATTTCCTCAGTAGTTAGTTTACAATAAGGCCATATCCAATTTAAGTTTCCACATAACTTTTGAAAATCATTTAAAGTTTTTAGTCCTGTAGTGGAGATGGTAAATTCTAAGGGGGTCACACTGGTCGGGGTTAGCTTTAGGCTCAAATACTGAAGTATGGTGTCTTTTTGAATTTTTTTTTTTTAGGTGCTATCTGTAGTCCTGTTTCCTGTAAGCATAAAGTTAAGGTTGCAAATGCTTCACTCAAAGTGGTTTCTCTAGCGGCTGTTAATAGTAAATCATCCATATAGTGAAAAATTTTAACATCTGAATGCTGTTGCCCAACAGGCTCTATGCTCATGATAGGAACAACCGGCACAGGGTGGGGCTGTTAGTCATACCCTGATGGAGGACTTTCCACTCAAATCTTTTATCAGGGCCCTCATGGTTAATAGTCGAGACTGTAAAAGCAAATCTTTGCGTATCTAGTGAGTTCAGTGGGATGGAGAAAAAACAGTCTTTTAGATCAATTACAAACACAGGCCAATCTTTTGGGATCATCGTAGGAACGGGCAGCCCTGGTTGCAATGCCCCCATGGGTTGTAACTGCCTGTTTATGGCTCTCAAATCCTGTAATAATCGATATTTGCCCGATTTCTTTTTTATTACAAAAATTGGGGTATTCCAGGGTGACGTGGATGGTTGAATATGTCCTGCCTCTAACTGCTGTTGAACTATTTCTTTTACCGCAGCCAATTTCTCCTGTGTAAGGGGCCACTGGGGTATCCACACTGGTTTGTTATCTAACCAGGTTAGTGGTGGTGGTGATGGCTGCTGCACAGTGGCTCCTATGAAAAAACCCAAACCCTGCTTGCCTCTATGCCCTCGAGGCTCAATGGGGTCCCTTATGCCCTGCTTGTCTTTTCCTAGTCCTCCGCCTGCATATCCCATTTTTTTCATCATTTTCCACCCCGGGGATGACTCAGTCTCATGTTCACTAGTTAATTGGATTCGGAGTTGTGTCAAAACATCCCTTCCCCATAAGGTGATAGGAATAGTACATACATAAGGTTGCACTTTACCAGTATTGCCCTCCTGATCTTGCCAGTCTAGCACTTGCACGCTTCTAGACGGGACGACAGCCGTACCTAAGCCTACCAGGTTGTTATCCCCTTCTTGAAGTGGCCAAGAGGGAGGCCAGTCCTGCTCAGAGATGATACTAACATCTGTGCCCGTATCCAACAGCCCCTTAATCGGTTTCCCTTTGATGTTAAGAATCCATAATGGACGATTATCAAGAGTCATGGTAAGGGCTGCAAAATGTTCTCCCTGGGTTCCTCTGGCATCTAGCACAGGGCTTATCACTAGTAATTGAGCAACCGGCTGTGATGGTAGTAACTGTATGATTCCTTTAGTGGACTGCAACATTACTTTAAATTTCTTACAAGGCATTTGGATAATTCCGGTTATGACTACCAGTCCTTTTAAAGAGTTTGCAGCCTTTCCTATGGTAATGCCCAAGCCTTCCATATGGTCCATAGCCTCCTGGGGTTCTACATCTATGGCTTGGACCCCCATTTGTGGTGTTAATACTTTATAGTCGGAGGCTCGCAGCTCTGTGCAGTAAATGCCTGTTGTTCTCCCTGAAACTGTCCTGTTCTTCCCATGGCCTGTCCTCTTACCCATTGAGTTTTCGGGCCCCTGGGTGCAGGGGCCCGCCACTTGTTTCTTTGGAAACTGCTGCCCTGAACTTTTTGGATTAAAGGGTTGCCCTAGTGGGTTGCCGGCTTTATCTAGCTTGGAATAACATTCATTTGCCCAGTGATTGCCTTTTCCACATCGTGGGCAGAGCCCTGGCCGACGCCCTGGAGGCTTGGAATCCGTGCATTCTCTTTTTAGGTGACCTTCCTTTCCACATTTAAAACACTTCCGCCTTGGCCCATTGTTATGTAGCATTCTTGCCATAATGACTGCTGCATGCGTCCCTGAGGCCACATCATCCATAACATCCCTACAGATTTTTAAAAAGGTGGGAATGTCTTTGTGTTGCCAGGGCCTTAGGGCCTCATGGCAGGTTTTGTTTGCTTGTTCATATGCTAATCTTCGTACTAGAGGCATGGCTTCCTCCATGGTCTCAAAGATATTGCCGGCAGCTTCCATTAACCTATTTACAAAATCAGCATAGGGCTCGGTTGGGCCTTGTGTAATTTTGGACAAACTGTGCCTAATTTCTCCCTTCTTAGGTACGATCTTCCAGGCCCTACGAGCTGTTTCTCTTACTTGCATTAGGACTTCATTAGGGCATTGAGCCTGGGTATTCTCATCGCGAAAAACTCCTTCCCCGTTTAGCATGTCCTCATTCCAGGCTGGCTGACCGTTTTTCGCGTTTTCTGCTGCCCGAGTCTTAGCAAGTTCTCTATAGGCAGCAGCCCAAAGCAGGAAGTCCCCACCACCAAGCACGGCTTTCACTAGGTTTCTCCAGTCCTCTGGGACCAGTCCCTGGGTTCCTATATTGTCTAAAACTGCCTTTGTGAAGTTAGCATGTGGTCCGTAAAGCTGCACCACTTGTTGTAGTTCTTTTAACAACTTGTGGTCTAAAGGGGTCCATCATCTGTTACCTTGCGCATCCATTACCACTGGGAACACTTGGTCTGCTTTCTGGTACTCTTCCCACTTGGGGGGAGTTCCGCGTGTTCTCTCTGCCCTTCCTCTGGATCTTATGGAGGAGGGTTCCCTGCTCTCCACTCCCTCCATGAGGGGAAGATTCCCTTTCGTGGGGGGGACCTTAGTTAGTGTAAGCGGTCGCCAATGTGGAGGGTCATGTAAGGTTAAATTAGCCATTCTACAGTGGCACGGGTGGTCCCCTGGAGAAAATAGGCCTTCTGGGTGTGGAGGTGTGGAAAGAAGGGGTCTCTCTTGCTCCACACTCATTTGTGCCTTATCCTCCCTGTCCCCATCCTGACTTCCACATTGGGACTCACTCTGAGCCTCCTCCAATATCTCTGATCCCTCATCTGCTATATCTTCTGGCTCATTTTGAAGAGCCTGTTCAATCCACACCCTATAAATCTCCGGCGATTTTCCCACCACTCTTAATTCTTTACCTACCCTTTTCCACTTTCGTTCTTCCCGCTCACCATCGTCCACTAACCAGGACAACATGCTAGCAACCGCTTTGGTGAGTAAAAGAACGGCCGCTATCACGGGCATCCCCGTTGCACTTAACAAGCGGCTTAACAGTAATTTGGTCGTCGACGAAACGTTTCCCATTTACACTTTTACTTTTATGATTTACACGTGGTTACAATCCTAGGCCTTTCCCTTTACCGGCCTAGACTCCCGTATATGTACGTTTATCCTTTTCTTACCTGCTTCCAGGGATCATCGGCCTGAAGATCCGAGTCACGGCACCAGTTGTCGGGAACTCTCGTCAGCGAAGGTCCAACACAGAGTCACGACACGACCGCTGTTGATCAGTTCTCAAGGAACATTTATTCTTAGTGATAGAAGAAAGAAAGGAGAGAAAGAGCAGGAAGCAGCCCAGAGAAAGAAGGAGAAAGACTGAAGAGGCTGCTCCGCGTTCCCGCCCCTAACATGGTCTTTTATCCATTCCCAGTTCCCCAGGGCTAGGGCGAGTAGTCCATCAATTAGATCAAAGGGCACGCATAGTCTCAGGTCAGGGTGTATCTCATCCCATCAGGTTGTTTGCAAGTCTTTTGCTCAGCACTTCCTTGACCTTGTTCTGCTCTGCAGGATGAGGCAGTGCAATGAGGAGGTCCCCACAGGTCGCCAGCCTGTGGTTCCCACAGCGTATGCCAAAAGAAAAATAAATGTTACATGCTACAATGCATTCACAACTCTAAAGTCCATAGATACTATCCAGAAAACAAAGCAAAAACAGAAACTGCAGCAAGAGCTGGGATTGAGTTAGCCACCACAGAACCGGATATTTCTGGTTTCATCCAGCCCTATCCGGACAAACTGCAATGGAGTTGGTGTGCAAAACACCCAGAAAAGCAGAGTCAACCTGGTTTTTGAGAAAAGCAAAGTCTTTTTCTGGGGCAAGTGGATTCAATGTCATGTTTACAAACACAAATATCATTTAAACTGGTTTCTGCAGCTTGCTACTCAGAAAACACGAAAGTGTACCTGTTGTGTCTCCATGTGAAACCAATTAGCGTATGCCAACAGAAAAACAAAATTTTACATGCTACAATTCATTCACAACTCTAAAGTCCATAGATACTATCGACAAACCACAAGCAAACACAGAAGTTGTAGCAAGAGCTGGGATTGAGTTAGCCTCCACAGAACTGGATATTTCTGGTTTCATCCAGCCCTATCTGGACAAACTCATGTGGAATTGGTGTGCAGAGCACCCAGAAAAGCAGAGTCAACCTGGTTTTGGAGAAAAGCAAAGTCTTTTTCCTGGGCAAGCATATTCACTGCCATGTTTACAAACACCAATATCATTTTTAACCTGGTTTCTGCAGCTTTTTACTCAGAAAACACGAATGTGTACCTGTTGTGTCTCCATGTGAAACCAATTAGTGTTTGCTAAACAAAAACCAAAATGTTACATGCTACAATTATTTCACAACTCTAAAGTCCATAGTTACTATCGACAAAACACAAGCAAACACAGAAGCTGTAGCAAGAGCTGGGATTGAGTTAGCCACCACAGAACCGGATATTTCTGGTTTCATCCAGTCCTATCTGGACAAACTGGTGCGGAGTTGGTGTGAAAAGCACCCAGAAAAGCAGAGTGAAGTTGGTTTTGGAGAAAAGCAAAGTCTTTTTCTTGGGCAAGTGCATTCAATGTCATGTTTCCAAACACAAATATCATTTGCAACGAGGTTTTTAGCCGCTTTTTACTCAGACAACACGAATGTGTACCTGCTGTGTCTCCATGCGAAAGCAATTAGCGTTTGCGAACAGAAAAACAAAATGTTACATGCTAAAATGTATTTGAAACTCTAAAATCCACAGATATTATCGAGAAAACACAAGCAAACACAGAAGCTGTAGCAAGAACTGGGAAATAGTTATCCACCTCGGAACCGGATATTTCTGGTTTCTTCCAGCCCAAACTGGACAAACTGGTGTGGAATTGGTGTGCAGAGCACCCAGAGAAGCAGAGTCAACCTGGTTTTGGAGAAAAGCAAAGTCTTTTTCTTGGGCAAGTGGATTCAATGTCATGTTTACAAACCAACATATCATTTGTAACCTGGTTTCTGCAGCTTTTTACTCAGAAAACACGAATGTGTACCTATTGTTCTCCATGGGAAACCAATTAGCGTATGCCAACAGAAAACTAAAATGTTACATGCTACAATGCATTCACAAATCTAAAGTCCATAGATAGTATCCAGAAAACACAAGCAAACACAGAAGGTGTAGCAAGAGTTGGGACTGATTTAGCCACCACAGAACCGGATATTTCTGGTTTCATCTAGCACTATCCGGACAAACTGGTGTGGAATTTGTGTGCAAAGCACCCAGATAAGAGGAGTCAACCTGGTTTTGGAGAAAAGCAAAGTCTTTTTCTTGGGCAAGTGGATTCAATGTCATGTTTACGAACACAAATATCATTTTTAACCTGGTATCCGCAGCTTTTTACTCAGAAAACTCGAATGTGTACCTGTTGTGTCTCCATGTGAACCCAATCAGCGTTTGTTAAACAAAAACCAAAATATTACATGCTACAGTTCATTCACAACTCTAAAGATAATAGATACTATCGACAAAACAAAAGCAAACACAGAAGCTGTAGCAAGAGCTGGGATTGAGTTAGCCACCACAGAACAGGATATTTCTGGTTTCATCCAGTCCTATCTGGACAAACTGGTGTGGAGTTGGAGTGCAAAGCACCCAGAAAAGAGGATTCAACCTGGTTTTGTAGAAAAGCAAAGTCTTTTTCTTGGGCAAGTGCATTCAATGTCATGTTTACAAACACAAATATCATTTGCAACGAGGTTTTTTGCCGCTTTTTACTGAGACAACACGAATGTGTACCTGCTGTGTCTCCATGTGAAAGCAATTAGCGTTTGCGAACAGAAAAACTAAATGTTACATGCTACAATGTATTCAAAACTCTAAAATCCACAGATATTATCGAGAAAACACAAGGAAACACAGAGGCTGTAGGAAGAACTGGAAAATAGTTATCCACCTCGGAACTGGATATTTCTGGTTTCATGCAGCCCAATCTGGACAAACTGGTGTGGAAATGGTGTGCAAAGCACCCAGAAAAGCAGAGTCAACCTGGTTTTGGAGAAAAGCAAAGTCTTTTTCTTGGGCAAGTGGATTCAATGTCATGTTTACAAACACAAATAGCATTTGTAACCTGGTTTCTGCAGGTTTTTACTCAGAATACACGAATGTTTACCTGTTGTTCTCCATGTGAAACAAATTAGTGTTTGCCAACAGAAAACTAAAGAGTTACATGCTACAATGCGTTCGCAAATCTAAAGTGCCTAGATACTATCCAGAAAACACAAGCAAACACAGAAGCTGTAGCAAGAGCTGGGATTGAGTTAGCCACCTCAGAACCGGATATTTCTGGTTTCAGCCTGCACTATCCGGACAAACTGGTGTGGAATTTGTGTGCAAAGCACCCAGAAAAGAGGAGTCAACATGGTGCTGGAGAAAAGCAAAGTCTTTTTCTTTGGCAAGTGGATTCAATGTCATGTTTACAAACACAAATATCATTTTTAACCTGGTATCTGCAGCTTTTTACTCGGAAAACTCGAATGTGTACCTGTTGTGTCTCCATATGAAACCAAATACCGTATGCCAACAGAAAAACAAAATGATACACGCTACAATGCATTCACAATTCTAAAGTCCATAGATACTATCGAGAAAACACAAGCAAACACAGAAGCTGTAGCAAGAGCTGGGATTGAGTTAGCCACCACAGAACCGGATATTTCTGGTTTCATCCAGTCCTATCTGGACAAACTCGTGTGGAATTGGTGTGCAAAGCACCCAGAAAAGCAGAGTGAAGTTGGTTTTGGAGAAAAGCAAAGTCTTTTTCTTGGGCAAGTGGATTCAATGTCATGTTTACAAACACAAATATCATTTGCAACGAGGTTTTTTGCCGCTTTTTACTCAGACAACACGAATGTGTACCTGCTGTGTCTCATGTGTAAGCAATTAGCGTTGGCGAACAGAAACACAAAATGTTACATGCTACAATGTATTTGAAACTCTAAAATCCACAGATATTATCGAGAAAACACCAGCAAACATAGAAGCTGTAGCAAGAACTGGGAAATAGTTAAGCACTTCGGAACCGGATATTTCTGGTTTCATGCAGCCCAATCTGGACAAACTGGTGGGGAATTGGTGTGCAAGCACCCAGAAAAGCAGAGTCAACCTGGGTTTGGAGAAAAGCAAAGTCTTTTTCTTGGGCAAGTGGATTCAATGTCATGCTTACAAACACAAATATCATTTGTAATCTGGTTTCTGCAGGTTTTTACTCAGAAAACACGAATGTGTACCTGTTGTTCTCCATGTGAAACCAATTAGCGTATACCAACAGAAAATTAAATGTTACATGCTACAATGCATTCACAAATCTACAGTCCATAGATAATATCCAGAAAACACAACCAAACACAGAAGCTGTAGCAAGAGCTAGGATTGAGTTAGCCACCTCAGAACCGGATATTTCTGGTTTAATCCAGCCCTATCCGGACAAACTGGTGTGGAATTGGTGTGCAAAGCACCCAGAAAAGAGGAGTCAACATGGTGCTGGAGAAAAGCAAAGTCTTTTTCTTTGGCAAGTGGATTCAATGTCATGTTTCCAAACACAAATAACATTTTTAACCTGGTATCTGCAGCTTTTTACTCAGACTACTCGAATGTGTACCTGTTGTGTCTCCATGTGAACACAATCAGCGTTTGTTAAACAAAAACCAAAATGTTACATGCTACAATTCATTCACAACTCTAAAGTACATTGATACTATCGACAAAACACAAGCAAACACAGAATCTGTAGCAAGAGCTGGGATTGAGTTAGCCACCACAGAACCGGATATTTCTGGTTTCATCCAGTCCTATCTGGACAAACTGGTGTGGAATTGGTGTACAAAGTACCCAGAAAAGCAGAGTCAACCTGGTTTGGGAGAAAAGCAAAGTCTCTTTCTTGGGCAAGTGGATTCAATGTCATGTTTACAAACACAAATAGCATTTTTAACCAGGTTTCTGCAGCTTTTTACTCAGAAAACAAGAATGTGTACCAGTCATGTCTCCATGTGAAACCAATTCGCGTATGTCAATGGAAAAACTAAATGTTACATGCTACAATGCATTCACAACTCTACAGTCCATAGATACTAACGAGAAAACACAAACAAACTCAGAGTCTGTAGCAAGAGCTGGGATTGAGTTAGCCACCACAGAACCGGATATTTCTGGTTTCATCCAGCCCTATCCAGACAAACCGGTGTGGAGTTGGTGTGCAAAGCACCCAGAAAAGCAGAGTCAACCTGGTTTTGGAGAAAAGCAAAGTCTTTTTCTTGGGCAAGTGGATTCAATGTCATGTTTACAAACACAAATATCATTTTTAAACTGGTTTCTGCAGCTCGCTACTCAGAAAACTCGAAAGTGTACCTGTTTTGTCTCCATGTGAAACCAATTAGCGTATGCCAACAGAAAAACAAAATGTTACATGCTACAATTCATTCACAACTCTAAAGTCCATAGATACTATCGACAAACCACAAGCAAACGCAGAAGCTGTAGCAAGAGCTGGGATTGAGTTAGCCTCCACAGAACCGGATATTTCTGGTTTCATCCAGTCCTATCTGGACAAACTGGTGTGGAATTGGTGTGCAAAGCACCCAGAAAAGCAGAGTCAACCTGGTTTTGTAGAAAAGCAAAGTCATTTTCTTTGGGAAGTGGATTCAATGTCATGTTTACAAACACCAATATCATTTTTAACCTGGTTTCTGCAGCTTTTCACTCAGAAAACACGAACGTGTACCTGTTGTGTCTCCATTGAAACGGATTTGCATTTGCCAAACAATGAACTAAATGTTACATGCTACAATTCATACACAACTCTAAAGTCCATAGATACTATCGAGAAAAAACAAACAAAAACAGTACCTGCAGCAAGAGCTTGGATAGACCTAGCCTCCACAGAACCGGATATTTCTGGTTTCAGCCAGTGCTAACCGGTCAAACTGGTGTGGAGTTTGTGTGCACAGCACCCAGAAAATCAGAGTCAACCTGGTTTTGGAGAAAAGCAAAGTCTTTTTCTTGGGAAAGGGGATTCAATGTCATGTTTACAAACACAAATATCATTTGTAACCTGGTTTCTGCAGGTTTTTACTCTGAAAACAGGAAAGTGTACCTGTTGTTTCTCCATGTGAAACCAATTAGCGTTTGCCAAGAGAAAAACAAAATGTTACATGCTACAATGCATTCACAACTCTAAAGTACATAGATACTATGCAGAAAACACAAACAAACACAGAGGCAGTAGCAAGAGCTGGGATTGAGTTAGCCACTACAGAACCGGATATTTTTGGTTTCATCCAGCCCTATCTGGACAAACTCGTGTGGAATTGGTGTGAAGAGCACCCAGAAAAGCAGAGTCAACCTGGCTTTGGAGAAAAGCAAAGTCTTTTTCTTGGGCAAGTGGATTCAATGTCATGTTTACAAACACAAATATCATTTTTAAACAGGTTTTTTGCAGCTTTTTACTCAGAAAACACGAATCTGTACCTGTTGTGTCTAAATGTGTAAGCAATTAGCATTTGCGAACAGAAAAACGAAATGTTACATGCAACAATGCATTAACAACTCTAAAATCCAAAGATATTATTGAGAAAACACAAGGAAACACAGAAGCTGTAGCAAGATCTGGGATTGAGTTAGCCACCTCAGAACCGGATATTTCTGGTTTCATCCAGCGCTATCCGGACACACTGGTGTGGAATTGGTGTGCAAAGCACTCAGAAAAGCAGAGTCAACCTGGTTTTGGAGAAAAGCAAAGTCTTTTTCTTGGGAAAGTGGATTCAATGTCATGTTTACAAACACAAATATCATTTTTAACCTTGTTTCTACAGGTTTTTACTCACAAAACTCGAATCTGTACATGTTGTGTCTCTATGTGAAACCAATTAGCGTTTGCTAAACAAAAACCAAAATGTTACATGCTACAATTCATTCACAACTCTAGGGTCCATTGATACTATCCAGAAAACACATGCAAACACAGAAGCTGTAGCAAGAGCTGCGATTGAGTTAGCCTGCACAGAACCTGATATTTCTGGTTTCATCCAGTCCTATCTGGACAAACTGGTGTGGAATTGGTGTGCAAAGCACCCAGAAAAGCAGAGTCAACCTGGTTTTTGAGAAATGCAAAGTCTTTTTCTTGGGCAAGTGGATTCAATGTCATGTTTACAACACCAAAATCATTTTTAACCTAGTTTCTGCTGATACTTACTCAGAAAACTCGAAAGTGTACCTGTTGTCTCCATGTGAAACCAATTAGCGTATGCCAACAGAAAAACAAAATGTTACATGCTACAATGCATTCACAACTCTAAAGTCCATAGATACCATCGAGAAAACGCAAACAAACTCAGAGGCTGCAGCAAGAGCTGGGATTGAGTTAGCCACCACAGAACCAGATATTTCTGGGTTCATCCAGTCATATCTTGACAAACTGGTGTTTAATTGGTGTGCAAAGCACCCAGAAAAGCAGAGTCAACCTGGTTTTGGAGAAAAGCAAAGTCTTTTTCTTGGGCAAGTGGATTCAATGTCATGTTTACAAACACCGATATCATTTTTAACCTGGATTCTGCAGGTTTTTACTCAGAAAACATGTAAGTGTACCTCTTGTGTCTCCATGTGATATCAATCAGCTTTTGCCAACAGAAAAACAAAATGTTACTTGCTACAATGCATTCGCAACTCCAAAGTCCATAGATACTATCAACAAAACACAAGGAAACACAGAAGCTGTAGCCAGAGCTGGGATTGAGTTAGCCACCACAGAACCGGATATTTCTGGTTTCATCCAGCCCTATCCAGACAAACTGGGTGGAGTTGGTGTACAAAGCACCCAGAAAAACAGAGTCAACCTGGTTTTGGAGAAAAGCAAAGTCTTTTTCATGAGCAAGGGGATTCAATGTCATGTTTACAAACACAAATATCATTTGTAACCTGCTTTCTGCAGGTTTTTACTCAGAAAACACGAATGTGTACCTGTTGTGTCTCCATGTGAAACCAATTAGGTTTTGCCAAATGAAAAACCAAATAATACATGCTACAATGCATTCACAACTCTAAAGTCCACAGATATTATCGACAAAACACAAGGAAACACAGAAGCTGTAGCAAGAGATGGGGTTGAGTTAGCCACCACAGAACCGGATATTTCTGGTTTCATCCAGCCCTATCCGGACAAACTGGTGTGGAATTGGTGTGCAAAGCACCCAGAAGGGCAGAGTCAACCTGTTTTTGGAGAAAAGCAAAGTCTTTTTCTTCGGCAAGTGGATTCAATGTCATGTTTACAAACACGAATATCATTTTTAACCTGGTTTCTGCAGCTTTTCACTCAAAAAACACGAAAGTGTACCTGTTGTGTTTCCATGTGACACAATTAGCGTTTGCTAACAGAAATATAAAATGTTACATTTTACAATGAATTCACAACTCTAAAGTCCATAGAGACTGTCGAGAAAATACTAACAAACTAAGAGGATGTAGCAAGAGCTTGGATTGAGTTAGCCACCACAGAAGCGTGTATTTCTGATTCCATCATGACGTAGGATACAGACCGCTGAAACTGCTTTGTACTCCACTAGCATACAGAAGTCCCGTGAACTGAATCTCTCTACAGCCAGGAAGCAGACTGACCATAAGCTGCGTTTCCTATAGACAGGGTACAGAAATCCAGCATATTGCGAATGCCTACTCCCAGGCTACAGAAACCTTCCTAACTGCTTCGTTCCACACCTCCGATACAGAAATCATGTAAGCTGCACCTCACTACACTCAGTTTGCAGACCTCATGTAAGCTCTGTCTAAGGATACAGACATTGCGCACATTGTGTCATCCTATTCCCAGGCAACAGAACTCTGAAATAGCAATGCACTCCACTAGCATAAAGAACTCCCGTGAACTGCATCTCTCTACAGCCAGGACACAGAACGCCCATACGCTGCACATCCTATAGACAGGTACAGAAATCCCGCATATTGCGAATGCCTACTCCGTGGCTACACAATTTTTCCAAACTTCTTTGTTCCACTCTTGTTATACAGAACTCATGTAAGCTGCATCTGACTGCACTCAGGTTACAGAACTCCTGTAAGCTCTATCTCCTACACTCAGCCTATGGACATTGCTCACATTGTGTAAGCCTATTCCCAGGCTACAGACCGCTAAAATTGCTTTGTACTCCACTAGCATACAGAACTCCCGTGAACTGAATCTCTCTACAGCCAGGAAGCAGACCGACCATAAGCTGCGTTTGCTATATACAGGCTACAGAAATCCCAAATAGTGCGAATGCCTACTCCCAGGATACAGAACACTTCTTAACTGCTTCGTTCCAGACCTCCGATACAGAACTAATGTATGCTGTAAATCACTACACTCAGGTTACAGAACTCCTGTATGCTCTATCACCTACACTCAGGCTACCTAAATTGCGCACATTGTGTAGGCGTATTCCCAGGCTATAGAATGATGAAACAGCTTTGAACTCCACTAGCATACAGAACTCCCATGAACTGAATCTCTCTGCAGCCTGTATCCAGAATCCCTATAAGCTGCACATCCCAGAGTCAGGCTACAGAAATCCCACATATTCCAAATGCCTACTCTCAGGCTACAGAACTCTTACAAACTGCTTCGTTCCACACCTGTAATACAGAATTCATGTATGCTGCATCTGACTAAACTCAGGTTACAGAACTCCTGTAAGCTCTGTCTCCTACACTCAGGCTAAGATTTTGTGCACATTGTGTGAGCGTATTCCCAGGCTACAGACCGCTGAAACAGATTTGTACTCCACTAGCATACAGAACTTCCATGAACTGAATCTCTCTACAGCCAGGAAGCAGACCGATCATAAGCTGCATTTCCTACAGACAGGCTACAGAAACCCCGCATATTGCGAATGCCTACTCCCAGGCTACAGAACTCCTACAAACTGCTTCGTTACACACCTCCGATACATAACTCATGTAAGCTGCACCTCACTACACTCTGGTTTCAGAACTCCTGTAAGCTCTGTCTCCTACACTCAGGCTACCGACATTGGGCTCATTGTGTAAGCGTATTCCCTGGCTACAGACCGCTGAAACAGCTTTGCACTCCACTAGCATACAAAACTCCCGTGAACTGAATCTCTCTACAGCATGTATGCAGAATTCCTATAAGATTCACATCCCAGAGTTAGCCTACAGAAATCCCGCATATTGCAAATCCCTGAGGCCAGGCTACAGAACACTTCTAAGCTGCTTACATCCATATCTCAGATACAGAACTCATGTAGGCTGCATCTGACTAAACTCAGGTTACAGAACTCCTCTAAGCTCCTTCTCCTACACTCAGGCTGCAGATATTGTGCACATTGTGTATGGCTATTCCCAGGCTACAGACTGCTGAAACAGATTTGTACTCCACTAGCATACAGAACTCCCGTGAACTGCATCTCTCTACAGCCAGGAAGCAGACCGACCATAAGCTGTGCATCCTAGAGTCTGGCTACAGAAATCCTGCATATTGCGAATCCCGACTCCCAGGCTACAGAACTCTCCAAACTGTCTCGTTCCTCACTTCTGATACAGAACTATGTAAGCTACATCTGACTACACTCAGGTTACAGAACTCCTGTAAGCTCTGACTAAGGATACAAACATTGCGCACATGGTGTATGCCTACTCCCAGGCAAAAGAACTCTGAAATACCATTGCACTCCACTAGCATACAAAACTCCCATGAACTGCATCTCTCTACAGCCAGGATGCAGAATGCCCAAAAGCTGCGTTTCCTCTAGACAGGCGACAGAAATACCGCATATTGCGAATGACTACTCCCAGGCTACAGAACTCTTACAAACTAATTCATTCCACTCCTCCGATACAGAACTCATGTACGCTGCATCTGACTAAACTCAGGTTACAGAACTCCTGTAAGCTGTCTCCTACACTCATGCTACAGACATTGCGCACATTGTGTATGCCTATTCCCAGGCTACACACCGCTGAAACAACTTTGTACTCCACTAGCATACAGAGCTCCCGTGAACTGAATCTCTCTACAGCCAGGAAACAGACCGACCATAAGCTGCATTTCCTGTAGACAGGCTACAGAAATCCCGCAAATTGCAAATGCCTATTTTCAATCTAATTAACCATTCCTAACTGCTTCGTTCCACATCTCCGATACAGAACTCATGAACACTGAATCTGACTAAACTCAAGTTACAGAACTCCTCTAAGCTCTGTCTCCTACACTCAGGCTACAGACATTGTGCACATTGTGTATGCTTTTTCCCAGGCTACAGACCGCTGAAAGAGCTTTGCTCTCTACTTTCATACAGAACTCCCGTGAACTGCATCTCTCTACAGCCAGGAAACAGACCGACCATAAGCTGCGCATCATAGAGACAAGCTACAGAAATCCCGCATATTGCGAATTCCTACTCCCAGGCTACAGAACCCTTCCTAACTGCTTCGTTCCACACCTCCGATACAGAACTCATGTATGCTGTAAATCACTACACTCAGGGTACAGAACTCCTGTACACTCTGTCTCTTATACTCAGGCTACCGAAATTGCCTACATAGTGTAAGCGTATTCCCAGGCTACAGAACGCTGAAACAGCTTTGCACTCCACTAGCATACAGAACTCCGATGAACTGAATCTCTCTACAGCATGTATCCAGAATTCCTATAAGCTTCACATCCCAGAGTTATGCTACAGAAATCCCGTATATTGCGAATCCCTGCTACCAGGCTACAGAACTCTTCTAAACTGCTTACATCCACACCTCTGATACAGAGCTCATGTAAGCTGCATTGGACTACACTGTGGTTACAGAACTACTGTAAGCTCTGTCTAAGGATACAAACAAGGTGCACATTGTGTATACCTATTTCCAGGCAAAGGAACTCTGAAATAGAATTATACTCCACTAGCATACGGAACTCCCATGAACTGCATCTCACTACAGCCAGTACGCAGAACGCCCATAAGCTGCGTTTCCTCTAGAAACACGATAGAAATCCCGCATATTGTGAATGCCTACTCCCAGGCTACAGAACTCTTACAAATTGCTCCGTTCCACACCTCAGATACAGAACTCATGTACGCTGCATCTGACTAAACTCAGGTTACAGAACTCCTGTAAGCTCTGTCTCCTACACTCAGGCTACAGACATTGCGCACATTGTGTATGCCTATTCCCAGGCTACAGACCGCTGAAACAGCTTTGCTCTCCACTAGCATACAGAACTCGCATGAACTGCATCTCTCTACAGCCAGGAAGTAGACCGACCATAAGCTGCGCATTCTAGAGTCAGGCTACAGAAATCCCGCATATTGCGAATGCCTACTCCCAGGCTACAGAACTCTCCAAACTGACTCGTTCCTCACGCCCGATACAGAACTCATGTACGCTGCATCTTACTACACTCAGGTTGCAGAAATCCAGAAAGCAATGTTTCCTACACTCAGGCTATGGACATTGCGCACATTGTGTATGCCTATTCCCAGGCTACAGACTGCTGAAACAGCTTTTTACTCCACTAGCATACAGAACTCCCGTGAACTGAATCTGTCTACAGCCAGGAAGCAGAATGCCCATAAGCTGCGCATTCTAGAGTCAGGCTACAGAAATCCCGCATATTGCGAATGCCTACTCCCAGGCTACAGAACTCTCCAAACTGACTCGTTCCTCACGCCCGATACAGAACTCATGTACGCTGCATCTTACTACACTCAGGTTGCAGAAATCCAGAAAGCAATGTTTCCTACACTCAGGCTATGGACATTGCGCACATTGTGTATGCCTATTCCCAGGCTACAGACTGCTGAAACAGCTTTTTACTCCACTAGCATACAGAACTCCCGTGAACTGAATCTGTCTACAGCCAGGAAGCAGAATGCCCATAAGCTGCGCATTCTAGAGTCAGGCTACAGAAATCCCGCATATTGTGAATGCCTACTCCCAGGCTACAGAACCCTTCCTAACTGCTTCGTTCCACACCTCCAATACAGAACTCATGTATGCTGTAAATCACTACACTCAGGGTACAGATCTCCTGTACGATCTGTCTCCTATACTCAGGCTACCGAAATTGCGCACATAGTGTAAGCGTATTCCCAGGCTACAGAACGCTGAAACAGCTTTACACTCCACTAGCATACAGAACTCCCATGAACTGAATTTCTCTACTGCATGTATCCAGAATTCCTATAAGAATCGCCCCCAGAGTTAGGCTACAGAAATCCCGCATATTGCGAATCCTTGCTCCCAGGCTACAGAACTCTTCTAAACTGCTTATATCCATATCTCAGATACAGAACTCATGTACGCTGCATCTGACTAATCTCAGGTTACACAAATCCTGTAAGCTCTGTCTCCTACACTCAGGCTACAGACATTCTGCACATTGTGTATGCCTATTCCCAGGCACAAGAACTCTGAAATAGCTTTGTACTCCACTAGCATACAGAAATCCCGTGAACTGCATCTCTATACAGCCAGGAAGCAGACCGAACATAAGCTGCGCATCCTAGAGTCTGGCTACAGAAATCCTGCATATTGCAAATCCCTACTCCCAGGATACAGAACTCTTCCAAACTGATTCGTTCCACACCTCTGATACAGAACACTTGTACGCTGCATCTGACTACACTCAGTTTACAGAACTACTGTAAGCTCTGTCTAAGGATACAAACATTGCGCACATGGTGTATGCCTATTCCCAGGCAAAAGAACTCTGAAATAGCCTTGCACTCCACTAGCATAAAGAACTCCCGTGAACTGCATCTCTCTACAGTCAGGACGCAGAACGCCCATAAGCTGCGCATTCTAGAGTCAGGCTACAGAAATCCCGCATATTGCGAATGCCTACTCCCAGGCTACAGAACTCTTCCAAACTACTTCGTTCCACTCCTCTGATACAGAACTCATGGATGCTGCATCTGACTAAACTCAGGTTACAGAACTCCAGTAAGCTCTGTCTCCTACACTCAGGCTACAGATATTGCGCACATTCTGTATGCCTATTCCCAGGCTACAGACCGCTGAAACAGATTTGTACTCCACTAGCATACAGAGCTCCCATGAACTGAATGTCTCTACAGCTAGGAAGCAGACCGACCATAAGATGCGCATCCTAGAGTCTGGCTACAGAAATCCCGCATGTTGCGAATCCCTACACACAGGCTACAGAAATCTTCCAAACTGCTTACATCCACACCTCTGATACAGAACCCATGTAAGATGCATCTGACTACACTCAGGTTACAGAACTCCTGTAAGCTCTGTCTAATGATACAAGCATTGCGCACACTGTGTATGCTTATTCCCAGGGTACAGTCGTCTGAAACAGCTTTGTACTTCACTAGCATAGAGAAATCCCGTGAACTGCATCTCACTACAGCCAGGAAGCAGACCGCCCAGAAGCTGCGTTTCCTCTAGAAAGGCGACAGAAATCTCGCATATTGCGAATGCCTACTCCCAGGCTACAGAACTCTTCCAAACTAATTCATTCCACACGCCCGATACAGAACTCATGTATGCTGCAGCTGACTACACTCAGGTTACAGAACTCCTGTAAGCTCTGTCTCCTCCACTCAGGTTACAGACATTGTGCACATTGTGTATGCCTATTCCCAGGCTACAGACCGCTGAAACAGCTTTGTACTCCACTAGCATACAGAGCTCCCATGAACTGAATATCTCTACAGCCAGGAAACAGACCGACCATAAGCTGTGTTTCCTACAGACAGGCTACAGAAATCCCGCGTATTGCGAATCCCTACTCACAATCTACAGAAGCCTTTCTAACTGCTTCATTCCACATCTCCGATACAGAACTCATGTAGGCTGCATCTGATTAAACTCAAGTTACAGAACTCCTGTAAGCTCTGTCTCCTACACTCAGGCTACAGACATTGCGCACATTGTGTATGCGTATTCCCAGGCTACAGAACGCTGAAACAGATTTGTACTCCACTAGCATACAGAACTCCCATGAACTGATTCGCTCTACAGCAAATAGCCCGAAAGCCCATAAGCTGCGCATCCTAGAGTCAGGCTACAGAAATCCGGCATATTGTGAATGCCTACTCCAAGGCTTCTGAACTCTTCCAAACTGCTAACATCCACACCTGTAATACAGAACTCATGTACACTGCATCTCACTAAACTCAGGTTACAGAACTCCTGTAAGCTCTGTCTCCTATACTCAGGCTACAGACATTGCACACATTGTGTATGCCTATTCCCTGGCTACAGACCGCTGAAAGAGCTTTGTAGTCCAATAGCATACAGAACTCCCGTGAACTGAATCTCTCTACAGGCGGGAAGCAGACCGTGCATAAGCTGCGTTTCCTATAGACAGGCTACAGAAATCCCGCATATTGCGAATGCCTACTCCCAGGCTACAGAACCCTACCAAACTGCTTCTTTCCACACCTGTAATACTGATCTCATGTAAGCTGCATCTGACTATACTCAGGTTACAGAACTCCTGTAAGCTCTGTCTCCTACACTCAGGCTACCGAAATTGCGCACATTGTGTATGCGTGTTCCCAGGCTACAGAACGCTGAAACAGCTGTGCACTCCACTAGCATACAGAACTCTCATGAACTAAATCTCTCTACATCCTGTATCCAGAATTCCTATAAGCTGCACATCCCAGAGTCAAGCTACAGAAATTCCGCATATTGCGAATGCCTACTCCCAGGCTACAGAACTCTTACAAACTGCTTATATCCACACCTCTGATACAGAACTCATGTAAGCTGCACCTCATACACTCAGGTTACAGAACTCCTGTAAGCTCTGTATAAGGATACAGACATTGCGCACATTGTGTTATCCTATTCCCATTCAAGAGAACTCTGAAATAGCATTGCACTCCACTAGCATACAGAACTCCCTTGAACTTAATATCTCTAAAGCCTTTACCCAGAATTCCTATAAGCTGCGTTTCCTATAGACAGGTTACAGAAATCCTGCATATTGCGAATGCCAACTCCCAGGCTACGGAACTCTTCCAAACTGCTTCGTTCCACACCTGTAGTACAGAATTCATGTAAGCTGCATCTGACTACACTCAGGTTACAGAACTCCTGTAAGCTCTGTCTCCTACACTCAGGTTACAGACATTGTGCACATTGTGTATGCCAATTCCCAGGCTACAGACCGCTGAAACAGATTTGTACTCCACCAGCATACAGAGCTCTATGAACTGAATCTCTCTACAGCCAGGAATCCGACCGACCATAAGCTGTGTTTCCTATAGAGAGGCTACAGTAATCCCGCATATTGAGAATGCCTACTCCCAATCTACAGAACCCTTTCTAACTTCTTCGTTCCACATCTCTGATACAGAACTTTTGTACGCTGCATCTGACTACACTGAGTTTACAGAACTCCTGTAAACTCTGTCTAAGGATACAAACATTGCGCACATTGTGTATGCCTATTCCCAGGCAAAAGAACTCTGAAATAGCCTTGCACTCCACTAGCATACAGAACTCCCGTGAACTGCATCTCTCTACAGCCAGGACGCAGAACGCCCATAAGCTGCATTTCCTCTAGACAGGCGACAGAAATCCCGCATATTGCGAATGTCTACTCCCAGGCTACAGAACTCTTACAAACTACTTCGTTCCACTCCTCTGATACAGAACTCAAGTAAGATGCATCTGACTAAACTCAGGTTACAGATCTCCTATAATCTCTGTCTCCTACACTCAGGTTACGGACATTGCGCACATTGTGTATGCCTATTCCCAGGCTACAGACCGCTGAAACAGCTTTGTACTCCAATAGCATACAGAGCTCCCGTGAACTGAATCTCTCTACAGCCAGGAAGCAGATCGACCATAAGCTGTGTTTCCTATAGACAGGCTACAGAAATCCCGCATATTGCGAATGCCTACTCTCAAGCTAAGGAACCCATCCAAAATGCTTCGTTCCACACCAGTAATAGAGATGTCATGTAAGCTGCATCTAACAACACTCAGGTTACAGAACTCCTGTACGCTCTGGCTCCTACACTCAGGCTGCAGACATTGCGCACATTGTGTATGCCTATTTCCAGGCTACAGACTGCTGAAACAGCTTTGTACTCTACTAGCATACAGAACTCCCGTGAACTGAATCTTTTTACAGCCAGTAAGCAGACCCAGCATAAGCTGCGTTTCTTATAGACAGGCTACAGAAATCCCGCATATTGCAAATGCCTACTCCCAGGCGTCAGGACCCTTCCTAAGTGCATCGTTCCCCACCTCCGATACAGAACTCATGTACGCTGAATCTGACTACACTCAGGTTGCAGCACTCCAGTAAGCTCTGTCTCCTACACTCAGGCTACGGACATTGCGCACATTGTGTATGCCTATTCCCAGGCTACAGACCCCTGAAACTGCTTTGTACTCCACTAGCATACAGAGCTCCCGTGAACTGAATCTCTCTACGGCCAGGAAGCAGACCGACCATAAGCTGCACATCCTAGAGTCTGGCTACAGAAATCCCGCATATTGCGAATCCCTACACACAGGCTACAGAAATCTTCCAAACTGCTTACATCCACACCTCTGATACAAAACTCATGTAAGCTGCATCTGACTACACTCTGGTTACAGACTCCTGTAAGCTCTGTCTAACGATACAGACATTGCGCACATTGTGTATGCCTATTCCCAGGCAAAAGTACTCTGAGATAGCATAGCACTCCACTAGCATACAGAACTCCCATGAACTGAATCTGTCTACAACCAGGAAGCAGACCGAACATAAGCTGCGTTTCCTATAGACAGGCTACAGAAATCCCGTATATTGCGAATGCCTACTCCCGGGCTACAGAACTCTCCCAAACTGCTTCGTTCCACAACTGTAATACAGAATTCATGTAAGCTGCATCTGACTACACTCAGGTTACAGAACTCCTGTAAGCTCAGTCTCCTACACTCAGACTACAAATTGCACACATTGTGTATGCCTATTTCCAGGCTACAGACCGCTGAAACAGTTTTGTACTCCACCAGCATGCACAAATCTCATGAACTGAATCTCTCTACAGCCAGGAAGCAGACCGATCATAAGCTGTGTTTCCTATAGACAGGCTACAGAAATCCTGCATATTGCTAATCCCTACTCCCAGGCCACAGAACCCTTCCTAACTGCTTCTATCCACACCTCCAATACAGAATTCATGTATGCTGTAAATCACTGCACTCAGGTTACTGAAATTCTGTACGCTCTCTCTCCTACTCTCAGGCTACTGAAATTGCACACATTGTTTAAGCGTATTCCCAGGCTACAGAACACGGAAACAGTTTGCACTCCACTAGCATACAGAACTCCCATGAACTGAATCTCTCTACAGCCTGTATCCAGATTTCCTATAATCCTCACATCCCAGAGTTACAGAAATCCCGCATATTGCGAATGCCTACTCCCAGGCTACAGAACTCTCCAAACTGACTCGTTCCTCACGCCCGATACAGAACTCATGTACGCTGCATCTTACTACACTCAGGTTGCAGAAATCCAGAAAGCAATGTTTCCTACACTCAGGCTATGGACATTGCGCACATTGTGTATGCCTATTCCCAGGCTACAGACTGCTGAAACAGTTTTGTACTCCACTAGCATACAGAACTCCCGTGAACTGAATCTGTCTACAGCCAGGAAGCAGAATGCCCATAAGCTGCGCATTCTAGAGTCAGGCTACAGAAATCCCGCATATTGTGAATGCCTACTCCCAGGCTACAGAACCCTTCCTAACTGCTTCGTTCCACACCTCCAATACAGAACTCATGTATGCTGTAAATCACTACACTCAGGGTACAGATCTCCTGTACGATCTGTCTCCTATACTCAGGCTACCGAAATTGCGCACATAGTGTAAGCGTATTCCCAGGCTACAGAACGCTGAAACAGCTTTACACTCCACTAGCATACAGAACTCCCATGAACTGCTTTGCACACCAACTTCACACCAGTTTGTCCGGATAGGGCTGGATGAATGCAGAAATATCCGGTTCTGTGGTGGCTAACTCAATCCAAGCTCTTCCTACAGCCTCTGTGTTTGTTTGTGTTTTCTGGATAGTATCTATGAACTTAAGAGTTGTGTATGAATTGTAGCATGTAACATTTTGCTTCTTGTTGGCATATGCTAATTGGTTTCACATGAAGAGAACAGCAATACATTCGCGTTTCCTAACCGAAAAGATGCAGAAACCAGGTTTAAAATGATATTTGTGTTTGTGAACATGACATTGAATCCACTTGCCCAAGAAAAAGTCTTTGCTTTTCTCCAAAACCAGCTTGACTCTGCTATTCTGGGTGATTTGCACACCAATTCCACACCAGTTTGTCCGGATAGGGCTAGATGAAACCAGAAATATCCGGTTCTGTGGTGGCTAACTTAATATCAGCTCTTGCTACAGCTTCTGTGTTTGCTTGTGTTTTCTGGATAGTATCTATGGACTTTAGAGTTGTGAATGCATTGTAGCATGTAACATTTTGTTTTTCTGTTGGCAAACGCTAATTGGTTTCACATGGAGACACAACAGGTACACATTCGTGTTTTCTGAGTAAAAACCTGCAGAAATCTGGTTACAAATTATATTTGTGTTTGTAAACATGACATTGAATCCACTTGCCCAAGAAAAAGACTTTGCTTTTCTGAAAAAAAGGTTGAGTCTGCTTTTCTGGGTGCTTTGCACACCAATTCCACACCAGTTTCTCCAGATAGGTCTGGATGAAACCAAAATATCCGGTTCTGTGGTGGCTAACTCAATCCAAGCTCTTGCTACAGCCTCTGTGTTTGTTTATGTTTTCTGGATAGTATCTATGGACTTTAGAGTTGTGAATGCATTGTAGCATGTAACATTTTGTTTTTCTATTGGCATACGATAATTGGTTTCACTTGGAGACACAAGAGGTACACATTCGTGTTTTCTGAGTAAAAAAGCTGCATAAACCAGGTTAAAGATGATATTTGTGTTTGTAAACATGACATTGAATCCACTTGCCCAAGAAAAAGACAAAAAGACTTTGCTTTTCTCCAAAACCAGTTTGACTCTGCTTTCTGGGTGCTTTTTTTTGTTTGTTTGTTTGTTTGTTTTACAGGCAGAGTGGACAGTGAGAGAGAGAGACAGAGAGAAAGGTCTTCCTTTGCCGTTGGTTCACCCTCCAATGGAGGCCGCGGTCGGAGCGCTTCGGCCGGCGCACCGCGCTTGTCCGGTGGCAGGAGCCAAGATCCAGGTGCTTTTCCTGGTCTCCCCATGCGGTGCAGGGCCCAAGCACCTGGTCCATCCTCCACTGCACTCCTGGGCCACAGCAGAGGGCTGGCCTGGAAGAGGGGCAACCGGGACAGAATCCGGCGCCCCAACCGGGACTAGAACCCGGTCTGCCGGCGCCGCAAGGCGGAGGATTAGCCTGTTGAGCCACGGCGCCGGCCCTCTGGGTGCTTTGAACACAAACTCCACACCAGTTTGTCCGGATAGGGATGGATGAAACCAGAAATATCCGGTTCTGTGGTGGCTAACTCAATCCCAGCTCTTGCTACAGCTTCTGTGTTTGTTTGTGTTTTCTCGAAAGTACCTGTGGACTTTAGAGTTGTGAATGCATTGTAGCATGTAACATTTTGTTTTTCTGTTGGCAAACGCTAATTGGTTTCACATGAAGACACAACAGGTACACATTCGTGTTTTCTGAGTAAAAACCTGCAGAAACCAGGTTACAAATGCTATTTGTGTTTGTAAACATGACATTGAATCCACTTGCCCAAGAAAAAGACTTTGCTTTTCTCCAAAACCGGGTTGACTCTGCATTTCTGGGTGCTTTGCACACCAATTCCACATTAGTTTGTCCGGATAGCGCTGGCTGAAACCAGAAATATCCGGTTCTGTGTTGGCTAACTCAATCCCAGCTCTTGCTACTGCTTTTGTGTTTGCTTGTGTTTTGTTGAGAGTATCTATGGACTTTAGAGTTGTGAATGCATTGTAGCATGTAACATTTTGTTTTCTGTTGGCAAACGCTAATTGGTTTCACATGGAGATACAACAGGTGCACATTCGTGTTTTCTGAGTAAAAAGCTGCAGAAACCAGGTTACAAATGATATTTGTGTTTGTAAACATGACATTGAATCCACTTGCCCATGAAAAAGACTTTGCTTTTCTCCAAAACCAGGTTGACTCTGCTTTTCTGCGTGCTTTGCACACAAACTCGACACCAGTTAGTCCGAATAGGTCTGGATGAAAACAGAAATATCCGGTTCTGTGGTGGCTAACGCAATGCCACGTCTTGCTACAGCTTCTGTGTTTGCTTGTGTTTTCTCGATAGTATCTGTGGACTTTAGATTTGCAAATGAATTGTAGCATGTATCATTTTGTTTTTCTGTTGGCAAGCGCTAATTGGTTTCACATGGAGACACAACAGGTACACATTTGTTTTTTCTGAGTAAAAACCTGCAGAAATCAGGTTACAAATGATATTTGTGTTTGTAAACATGACATTGAACCCACTTGCCCAAGAAAAAGACTTTGCTTTTCTCCAAAACCAGGTTGACTCTGCTTTTCTGGGAGCTTTGCACACCAACTCCACACCACTTTGTCCGGATAAGTCTGGATTAAAACAGAAATATCCGGTTCTGTGGTGGCTAACTCAATCCCAGCTCTTGCTACAGTTTCTGTGTTTATTGTGGTTTGTCAATAGTATGTGTGGACTTTGGAGTTGTGAATGTATTGGAGAATGTAACATTTTGTTTTCTGTTGGCAAACGCTAATTGGTTTCACATGGAGACACAACAGGTACACATTCGTGTTTTCTGAGTAAAAAGCTGCAGAAACCAGGTTACAAATGATATTTGTGTTTGTAAACATGACATTGAATCCACTTGCCCAATAAAAAGACTTTGCTTTTCTCCAAAACCAGGTTGACTCTGCTTTTCTGGGTGCTTTGCACACAAACTCGACACCAGTTAGTCCGAATAGGTCTGGATGAAAACAGAAATATCCGGTTCTGTGGTGGCTAACGCAATGCCACGTCTTGCTACAGCTTCTGTGTTTGCTTGTGTTTTCTCGATAGTATCTGTGGACTTTAGATTTGCAAATGAATTGTAGCATGTAACATTTTGTTTTTCTGTTGGCTAGCGCTAATTGGTTTCACATGGAGACACAACAGGTACACATTCGTATGTGGATTAGGGTTAGAGTTAGGGTTCGGTTTTGGGTTCGGGTTCGGGTTAGGGTTAGTGTTAGTGCTAGGGCTAGGGCTAGGGTTAGGGTTAGGGTTATTGTTAGGGCTATGCTTAAGGTTATGGTTAGGACTAAGGCGAGGGTTAGGTTTAGGGTTAGGGCTAGGGCGACTGCTAGGTTTAGGGTTAGGGCAATGGCTAGGGTTAGGTTTAGGGTTAAATTTAGGGTTAGGGTTAGGGTTAAGGTTAGGGTTAGGGCTAGGGCTAGGGCTAAGTTTAGGGCTAGGTTTAGGGTTAGGGTTAGGGTTAGGGTTAGGTTTAAGATTAGGGCTTGGGCTATGGCTAGGGCTAGGGCTAGGGTTAGTGTTAGGGTTTGGGTTAGGGCTAGGGCTAGGGTTACGGTTAGTGTTAGGGCTAGGGCTAGGGTTATGGTTAGGGTTAGGGCTAGGGCTAGGGCTAGGGCTAGGGCTAGGGTTAGGATTAGGGTTAGGATTATGACTAGGGTTAGGGTTAGGGCTGGGACTAGGGCTAGGGTTATCGCTAGGGTTTGGGTGAGGGTTAGGGTGAGGATTACGCTTATGGTTATGTCTAGGGTTAGGGTTAGTTTTAGGGTTAGGGCTAGGGCTAGGGCAGGGCTAGGGCTAAGGTTAGGCCTAGGGTTAAGGTTAGGGTTAGGGTTAGGGCTAGGGTTAGGGCTAGTGTTAGGGTTAAGTTTGGGACTAGGGCAAGCATTAGGATTAGCGTTAGGGCTAGGTCTAGGGTTAGGGTTAGGGCTAGGGCTAGGGTGAGGGCTATGTTAGGTTTAGGTTTACGGCTATGTTTAGTGTTAGGTTTAGGGTTAGGGTTAGGGCTGGGGCGAAGGTTACGGTTAGGGTTAAGGATAAGGTTATGGTTAGGGCTATGGTTAGTTCTAGGGCTAGGGTTATTGTTAGGGCTTGGGCTAGGGCTAGGGTTAGGGTTTTGGTTGGGGTGTGGTTGGGGTTGGGTTTAGGTTTAGGGTGAGGGTTAGGGTTAGGTCTAGGGCTAGTGCTAGGATTAGGGTTAGGGTTAGGGTTATGGCTAGAACTAGGGTTACGGTTAGGGTTAGGGTTATGGTTATGGCCAGGGCTAGGGCTACGTCTATAGTTAGGGTTAGGTTTATGGCTAGGGCTAGTGTTAGTTTAACTGTTAGGTTTAGGGCTAGGGCTAGGGTTAGGGTTAGTTCTAGGGTTAGTGTTAGGTCTAGGGCTAGGGCTAGTGTTACGGTTTGGTTAGGGTTCGGGTTCGGGTTCAGGTCAGGGTTAGGTTTAGGGCTAGGTCTAGGCCTAGGGTTAGGATTAGGGTTAGCTTTAGGGCTATGGCTAGGGCTAGGGCTATGGTTAGGGATAGGGCTATGGCTATTGCTAAGTCTAGAGTTAAGTTTAGGGCTAGGGCTAAGGTTAGGGTTAGGGATAAGGTTAGGTTAGGTCTAGGATTAGGGTTAGGGCCAGGGCTAGGGCTAGGGCTAGGGTTTGTGTTAGGGTTTGGGTTATGGCTAGGGGTATGGTTAGGGTTAGGGTTAGGGATAGGGTCAGGGTTAGGGTTAGGTTTAGGGTTAGGGTTAGGGCTAGGGCTAGGTCTAGGGCTGGGGCTAGTGCTAGGGCTAAGGTTAGGTCTAGGGTTAGGTTTTGGGTTAGGGCTAGGGTTATGGCTAGTGTTAGGGTTAGGGTTAGGTCTAGGGCAAGCATTAGGGTTAGGGTTAGGGCTAGGGCTAGGGCTAGGTCTAGGGCTAGGGTTAGTGTTAGGTCCAGGGCTAGGGCTAGTGTTACAGTTTGGTTAGGGTTTGGGTTCGGGTTCAGGTCAGGGTTAGGTTTAGGGCTAGGTCTAGGCATAAGGTTAGGATTAGAGTTAGTTCTAGGGCTATGACTAGGGCTAGGATTAGGGTTAGGGCTAGGACTAGGGCTAGGTCTAGGGCTAGGGTTAGAGTTAGGGTTAAGTTTAGGGCTAGGGCTAGGGTTAGGGTTAGGGATAAGGTTAGGGTTAGGGATAAGGTTAGGGTTAGGTCTAGGGTTAGGGTTAGGGTTAGGGTTAGGGTTAGGGTTAGGGCTAGGGCTAGGCCTGGGCTAGGGTTAAGGTTAGGGTTAGGGTTAGGTTAAGTTTAGGGCTAGGGTTAGGGTTTGGGTTAGGGCTATGCTACGATCAGGTTTAGGGTTAGGGTTAGTGTTAAGGCTAGGGTTAAGGTTCGGGCTAAGATTAGGGTTAGGGTTAGGCGTAGGGTTAGCTTTAGGGCTAGTGCTGTGTTAACAGGACTATGACTAAGTCTAAGGCTATGGTTAAGTTTAGATGTAGGATTAGGGTTAGGGTTAGGGTTCTGTTTTGGGTTCGGGTTCGGGTTCGGGTTAGGGTTAGTGTTAGTGCTAGGGCTAGGGCTAGGGTTAGGGTTAGGGTTATCGCTAGGGCTATGCTTAAGGTTATGGTTAGGACTAAGGCGAGGGTTAGGTTTAGGGTTAGGGCTAGGGTGAGTGCTAGGGTTAGGTTTAGGGCTATGGCTAGGGTTAGGCTTAGGGAAGTGGATTCAATGTCATGTTTACAAGCACAAATATCATTTTTAACCTCGTTTCTGCAGCTTTTTACTCAGAAAATACGAATGTGTTCCTGTTGTGTCTACATGTGAAACCAATTAGAGTTTGCCAACAGAAAACAAAATGTTACATGCTACAATGCGTTCACAACTCCAAACTCCATAGATAGTATCGACAAAACACAAGGAAACACAGAAGCTGTAGTAAGAGCTGGGATTGAGCTAGCCACCACAGCACCGGATATTTCTGGATTCATCCAGTTCTAAATGGACAAATGGTGTGGAATTGGCATGCAAAGCACTTAGAAAAGCAGAGTCAACCTGGTTTTGGAGAAAAAGAATGTATTTTTCTTGGGCAAGTGGATTCAATGTCATGTTTACAAACACAAATAGCATTTTTTACCTGGTTTCTGCAGCTTTTTACTCAGAAAACACGAATGTGTACCTGTTGTGTCTACATGTGAAACCAATTAGTGTTTGCCAACAGAAAACAAAATGTTACATGCTACAATGCATTCACAACTCTAAATTCCATAGATACTCTCCAGAAAACACAAACAAATTCAGAGGCTGTAGCAAGAGCTGTGACTGAGTTAACCAACACAGAACCGGATATTTCTGGTTTCATCCAGCCCTAACTGGACAAAATCATGTGGAATTGGTGTGCAAAGCACCCAGAAAAGCAGAGTCAACCTGGTTTTGGTGAAAAGCAAAGTCTTTTTCTTGGGCAAGTGGATTCAATGTCATGTTTACAAACACAAATATCATTTTTTACCTGGTTTCTGCAGCTTTTTACTCAGAAAACACGAATGTGTACCTGTTGTGTCTCCATGTGAAACCAAATAGTGTTTGCCAAACAAACCCAAAATGTTACATGCTGCAATTCATACAGAACTCTAAAGTCCATAGATACTATCTAGGAAACACAAACAAACTCAGGGGCTATAGCAAGAGCTTGCATAGAGTTAGCCACCATAGAACTGGATATTTCTGGATTCATACAGCCCTGTCTGGACAAACTGGTGTGGAATTTGTGTGCAAAGCACTCAGAAAATCAGAGGCAACCTGGTTTTGGAGAAAAACAAAGTCTTTTTCTTGGGCAAGTGGATTCAATGTCATGATTACAAACACAAATATCATTTTTAACCTGGTTCTTCAGCATTTTACTCAGAAAACACGAATGTGTACCTGTTGTCTTCAGGAGAAACCAATTAGCATTTTCCACCAAGAAGCAAAATATTACATGCTACAATTCATACCAACTCTAAAGTCCATAGATACTATCCAGAAAACACAAACAAACACAGAAATTGTAGCAAGAGCTTGGATTGAGTTAGCCACCAGTGAACTGGATATTTCTGGGTTCATCCAGACCTATCTGGACAAACTGATGTGGAATTGGTGTGCAAAGCACCCAGAAAAGCAGAGTCAACCTGGTTTTGGTGAAAAGCAAAGTCTTTTTCTTGGGCAAGTGGATTCCATATCATTTTTACAAGCACAAACATCATTTTTAACCTGTTTTCTGCAGCTCTTCTCTTAGGAAACCCGAATGTGTACCTGTTGCCTTCAAGTGAAACCAATTACCATTTGCCAACAGGAATAAAAATGTTACATGCTAAAATTCATACACATCTCTAAATTCCATAGATACTATCCTGAAAACACATACAAACACACAGGCTGTAGCAAGAGCTTGGATTGAGTTAGCCACCACAGAACAGGATATTTCTTCTTCCTTCCAGCCCTATCGGACAAAGTAGTGTGGAATTGGTGTGCAAAGCACCCAGAAAAGCAGAGTGAACCGGATTTTGGATCAAAGCAAAGTCTTTTTCTTGGGCAAGTGGATTCAATGTCATGTTTACAAACACAAATATCATTTTTAACCTCGTTTCTGCAGCTTTTTACTCAGAAAATACGAATGTGTTCCTGTTGTGTCTACATGTGAAACCAATTAGAGTTTGCCAACAGAAAACAAAATGTTACATGCTACAATGCGTTCACAACTCCAAACTCCATAGATAGTATCGACAAAACACAAGGAAACACAGAAGCTGTAGTAAGAGCTGGGATTGAGCTAGCCACCACAGCACCGGATATTTCTGGATTCATCCAGTTCTAAATGGACAAATGGTGTGGAATTGGCATGCAAAGCACTTAGAAAAGCAGAGTCAACCTGGTTTTGGAGAAAAAGAATGTATTTTTCTTGGGCAAGTGGATTCAATGTCATGTTTACAAACACAAATAGCATTTTTTACCTGGTTTCTGCAGCTTTTTACTCAGAAAACACGAATGTGTACCTGTTGTGTCTACATGTGAAACCAATTAGTGTTTGCCAACAGAAAACAAAATGTTACATGCTACAATGCATTCACAACTCTAAATTCCATAGATACTCTCCAGAAAACACAAACAAATTCAGAGGCTGTAGCAAGAGCTGTGACTGAGTTAACCAACACAGAACCGGATATTTCTGGTTTCATCCAGCCCTAACTGGACAAAATCATGTGGAATTGGTGTGCAAAGCACCCCGAAAAGCAGAGTCAACCTGGTTTAGGAGAAAAGCAAAGTCTTTTTCTTGGGCAAGTGGATTCAATGTCATGTTTACAAGCACAAATATAATTTTTAACCTGGTTTCTGCAGCTTTTCACTCAAAAAACACGAATGTTTACCTGTTGTCTCTCCATGTGAAACCAAATAGTGTTTGCCAAACAAACCCAAGATGTTACATGCTACAATTCATACAGAACTGTAAAGTCCATAGATACTATCTAGAAAACACAAACAAACTCAGAGGCTGTAGCAAGACCTTGCATTGAGTCAGCCACCACAGAACCGGATATTTCTGGTTCCATCTAGCAGTATCTGGACAAACTGGTGTGGAATTTGTGTGCAAAGCACTCAGAAAATCAGAGGCAACCTGGTTTTGGAGAAAAACAAAGTCTTTTTCTTGGGCAAGTGGATTCAATGTCATGATTACAAACACAAATATCATTTTTAACCTGGTTCTTCAGCATTTTACTCAGAAAACACGAATGTGTACCTGTTGTCTTCAGGAGAAACCCATTAGCATTTGCCAACAAGAAGCAAAATATTACATGCTACAATTCATACCAACTCTAAAGTCCATAGATACTATCCAGAAAACACAAACAAACACAGAAATTGTAGCAAGAGCTTGGATTGAGTTAGCCACCAGTGAACTGGATATTTCTGGGTTCATCCAGACCTATCTGGACAAACTGATGTGGAATTGGTGTGCAAAGCACCCAGAAAAGCAGAGTCAACCTGGTTTTGGTGAAAAGCAAAGTCTTTTTCTTGGGCAAGTGGATTCAATGTCATGTTTACAAACACAAATATCATTTTTTACCTGGTTTCTGCAGCTTTTTACTCAGAAAACACGAATGTGTACCTGTTGTGTCTCCATGTGAAACCAAATAGTGTTTGCCAAACAAACCCAAAATGTTACATGCTGCAATTCATACAGAACTCTAAAGTCCATAGATACTATCTAGGAAACACAAACAAACTCAGGGGCTATAGCAAGAGCTTGCATAGAGTTAGCCACCATAGAACTGGATATTTCTGGATTCATACAGCCCTGTCTGGACAAACTGGTGTGGAATTTGTGTGCAAAGCACTCAGAAAATCAGAGGCAACCTGGTTTTGGAGAAAAACAAAGTCTTTTTCTTGGGCAAGTGGATTCAATGTCATGATTACAAACACAAATATCATTTTTAACCTGGTTCTTCAGCATTTTACTCAGAAAACACGAATGTGTACCTGTTGTCTTCAGGAGAAACCAATTAGCATTTTCCACCAAGAAGCAAAATATTACATGCTACAATTCATACCAACTCTAAAGTCCATAGATACTATCCAGAAAACACAAACAAACACAGAAATTGTAGCAAGAGCTTGGATTGAGTTAGCCACCAGTGAACTGGATATTTCTGGGTTCATCCAGACCTATCTGGACAAACTGATGTGGAATTGGTGTGCAAAGCACCCAGAAAAGCAGAGTCAACCTGGTTTTGGTGAAAAGCAAAGTCTTTTTCTTGGGCAAGTGGATTCCATATCATTTTTACAAGCACAAATATCATTTTTAACCTGTTTTCTGCAGCTCTTCACTTAGGAAAGCCGAATGTGTACCTGTTGTCTTCAAGTGAAACCAGTTACCATTTGCCAACAGGAATAAAAATGTTACATGCTAAAATTCATATACAACTCTAAATTACATAGATAATATCCAGAAAACACAAACAAACACACAGGCTGTAGCAAGAGCTTGGATTGAGTTAGCCACCACAGAACAGGATTTTTCTTCTTCCTTCCAGCCCTATCGGACAAAGTAGTGTGGAATTGGTGTGCAAAGCACCCAGAAAAGCAGAGTGAACCGGATTTTGGATCAAAGCAAAGTCTTTTTCTTGGGCAAGTGGATTCAATGTCATGTTTACAAACACAAATATCATTTTTAACCTCGTTTCTGCAGCTTTTTACTCAGAAAATACGAATGTGTACCTGTTGTGTCTACATGTGAAACCAATTAGTGTTTGCCAACAGAAAACAAAATGTTACATGCTACAATGCGTTCACAACTCCAAACTCCATAGATACTATCGACAAAACACAAGGAAACACAGAAGCTGTAGTAAGAGCTGGGATTGAGCTAGCCACAACAGCACCAGATATTTCTGGATTCATCCAGTCCTAACTGGACAAATGGTGTGCAATTGGCATGCAAAGACTTAGAAAAGCAGAGTCAACCTGGTTTTGGAGAAAAGCAAAGTCTTTTTCTTGGGAAAGGGGATTCAATGTCATGTTTACAAACACAAATATCATTTTTTACCTGGTTTCTGCAGCTTTTTACTCAGAAAACACGAATGTGTACCTGTTGTGTCTCCATGTGAAACCAAATAGTGTTTGCCAAACAATCCCAAAATGTTACATGCTGCAATTCATACAGAACTCTAAAGTCCATAGATACTATCTAGGAAACACAAACAAACTCAGGGGCTATAGCAAGAGCTTGCATAGAGTTAGCCACCATAGAACTGGATATTTCTGGATTCATACAGCCCTGTCTGGACAAACTGGTGTGGAATTTGTGTGCAAAGCACTCAGAAAATCAGAGGCAACCTGGTTTTGGAGAAAAACAAAGTCTTTTTCTTGGGCAAGTGGATTCAATGTCATGATTACAAACACAAATATCATTTTTAACCTGGTTCTGCAGCATTTTACTCAGAAAACACGAATGTGTACCTGTTGTCTTCAGGAGAAACCAATTAGCTTTTTCCAACAAGAAGCAAAATATTACATGCTACAATTCATACCAACTCTAAAGTCCATAGATACTATCCAGAAAACACAAACAAACACAGAAATTGTAGCAAGAGCTTGGATTGAGTTAGCCACCACTGAACTGGATATTTCTGGGTTCATCCAGACCTATCTGGACAAACTGATGTGGAATTGGTGTGCAAAGCACCCAGAAAAGCAGAGTGAACCGGATTTTGGATCAAAGCAAAGTCTTTTTCTTGGGCAAGTGGATTCAATGTCATGTTTACAACACAAATATGGTTTTTAACCTCGTTTCTGCAGCTTTTTACTCAGAGAATAACAATGTGTACCTGTTGTGTCTACATGTGAAACCAATTAGAGTTTGCCAACAGAAAACAAAATGTTACATGCTACAATGCGTTCACAACTCCAAACTCCATAGATACAATCGACAAAACACAAGGAAACACAGAAGCTGTAGTAAGAGCTGGGATTGAGCTAGCCACCACAGCACCGGATATTTCTGGATTCATCCAGTTATAAATGGACAAATGGTGTGGAATTGGCATGCAAAGCACTTAGAAAAGCACAGTCAACCTGGTTTTGGATCAAAGCAAAGTCTTTTTCTTGGGCAAGTGGATTCAATGTCATGTTTACAAACACAAATATCATTTTTAACCTCGTTTCTGCAGCTTTTTACTCAGAAAACACGAATGTGTACCTGTTGTGTCTCCATGTGAAAGCAAGTAGCCTTTTCCAACAGAAAAACAAAGTGTTACATGCTACAATGCATTCACAACTCTAAATTCCATAGATACTATCCAGAAAACACAAACAAATTCAGAGACTGTAGCAAGAGCTGTGACTGTGTTAGCCATCACAGAACCGGATATTTCTGGTTTCATCCAGGCCTAACTGAACAAAATCATGTCGAATTGGTGTGCAAAGCACCCAGAAAAGCAGAGTCAACCTGGTTTAGGAGAAAAGCAAAGTCTTTTTCTTGGGCAAGTGGATTCAATGTCATGTTTACAAGCACAAATATAATTTTTAACCTGGTTTCTGCAGCTTTTCACTCAAAAAACACGAATGTTTACCTGTTGTCTCTCCATGTGAAACCAAATAGTGTTTGCCAAACAAACCCAAGATGTTTCATGCTACAATTCATACAGAACTCTAAAGTCTATAGATACTATCTAGAAAACACAAACAAACTCAGAGGCTGTAGCAAGAGCTTGCATTGAGTTAGCCACCACAGAATCGGATATTTCTGGTTCCATCTAGCAGTATCTGGACAAACTGGTGTGGAATTTGTGTGCAAAGCACCGAGAAAATCAGAGGCAACCTGGTTTTGGAGAAAAACAAAGTCTTTTTCTTGGGCAAGTGGATTCAATGTCATGATTACAAACACAAATATCATTTTTAACCTGGTTCTGCAGCTTTTTACTCAGAAAACACGAATGTGTACCTGTTGTCTTCAGGAGAAACCCATTAGCATTTGCCAACAAGAAGCAAAATATTACATGCTACAATTCATACCAACTCTAAAGTCCATAGATACTATCCAGAAAACACAAACAAACACAGAAATTGTAGCAAGAGCTTGGATTGAGTTAGCCACCAGTGAACTGGATATTTCTGGGTTCATCCAGACCTATCTGGACAAACTGATGTGGAATTGGTGTGCAAAGCACCCAGAAAAGCAGAGTCAACCTGGTTTTGGTGAAAAGCAAAGTCTTTTTCTTGGGCAAGTGGATTCCATATCATTTTTACAAGCACAAACATCATTTTTAACCTGTTTTCTGCAGCTCTTCACTTAGGAAACCCGAATGTGTACCTGTTGTCTTCAAGTGAAACCAGTTACCATTTGCCAACAGGAATAAAATGTTACATGCTAAAATTCATACCCAACTCTAAATTCCATGGATACGATCCAGAAAACACAAACAAACACACAGGCTGTAGCAAGAGCTTGGATTGAGTTAGCCACCACAGAACAGGATATTTCTTCTTCCTTCCAGCCCTATCGGACTAAGTAGTGTGGAATTGGTGTGCAAAGCACCCAGAAAAGCAGAGTGAACCGGATTTTGGATCAAAGCAAAGTCTTTTTCTTGGGCAAGTGGATTCAATGTCATGTTTACAAACACAAATATCATTTTTAACCTCGTTTCTGCAGCTTTTTACTCAGAAAATACGAATGTGTTCCTGTTGTGTCTACATGTGAAACCAAGTAATGTTTGCCAAACAAACCCAAAATGTTACATGCTACAATTCATACAGAACTCTAAAGTCCATAGATACTATCTAGAAAACACAAACAAACTCAGAGGCTGTAGCAAGAGCTTGCATTTAGTTAGCCAACACAGCACCGGATATTTCTGGATTCATCCAGTCCTAATTCGACAAATGGTGTGGAATTGGCATGCAAAGCACTTAGAAAAGCAGAGTCAACCTGGTTTTGGAGAAAAACAAAGTCTTTTTTTGGGCAAGTGGATTCAATGTCATGTTTACAAAGACAAATATCATTTTTTTTTTGACAGGCAGAGTGGACAGTGAGAGAGAGAGAGAGAGAGAAAGGTCTTCCTTTGCCGTTGGTTCACCCTCCAATGGCCGCCGCGGATGGCGCGCTGCGGCCGGCGCACCGCGTTCGACCGATGGCAGGAGCCAGGTGCTAGGTGCTTTTCCTGGTCTCCCCGTGGGGTGCAGGGCCCAAGCACCTGGGCCATCCTCCACTGCACTCTCGGGCCACAGCAGAGGGCTGGCCTGGAAGAGGGGCAACCGGGACAGAATCCGGTGCCCCGACCGGGACTAGAACCCGGTGTGCCGGCGCCGCAAGGCGGAGGATTAGCCTGTTGAGCCACGGCGCCGGCCGACAAATATCATATTTAACCTCGTTTCTGCAGCTTTTTACTCAGAAAACACGAATGTGTACCTGTTGTGTCTCCATGTGAAACCAAGTAGTGTTTGCCAAACAAACCCAAAATGTTACATGCTACAATTCATACAGAACTCTAAAGTCCATAGATACTATCTAGAAAACACAAACAAACTCAGAGGCTGTAGCAAGAGCTTGCATTTAGTTAGCCACCACAGAACCGGATATTTCTGGTTCCATCTAGCAGTATCTGGACAAACTGGTGTGGAATTTGTGTGCAAAGCACCGAGAAAATCAGAGGCAACCTGGTTTTGGAGAAGAACACATCTTTTTCTTGGGCAAGTGGATTCAATGTCATGATTACAAACACAAATATCATTTTTAACCTGGTTCTGCAGCTTTTTACTCAGAAAACACGAATGTGTAGCTGTTGTCTTCAGGAGAAACCAATTAGCATTTGCCAACACGAAGCAAAATATTACATGCTACAATTCATACACAACTCTAAAGTCCATAGATACTATCCAGAAAACACAAACAAACTCAGAGGCAGTAGCAAGAGCTTGGATTGAGTTAGCCACCAGTGAACTGGATATTTCTGGGTTCATCCAGACCTATCTGGACAAACTGATGTGGAATTGGTGTGCAAAGCAACCAGAAAAGCAGAGTCAACCTTGTTTTGGAGAAAAGCAATGACTTTTTCTTGGGCAAGTGGATTCAATGTCATGTTTACAAACACAAATATCATTTTTAACCTGTTTTCTGCAGCTCTTCACTTAGGAAACCCGAATGTGTACCTGTTGTCTTCAGGTGAAACTAATTACCATTTGCCAACAGGAAGTAAAATGTTACATGCTACAATTCATACCCAACTCTAAATTCCATAGATACTATCCAGAAAACACAAACACAGAGGCTGTAGCAAGAGCTTGGATTGAGTTAGCCACCACAGAACAGGATATTCCTTCTTCCTTCCAGCCCTATCGGACTAAGTAGTGTGGAATTGGTGTGCAAAGCACCCAGAAAAGCAGAGTGAACCGGATTTTGGATCAAAGCAAAGTCTTTTTCTTGGGCAAGTGGATTCAATGTCATGTTTACAAACACAAATATCATTTTTTACCTGGCTTCTGCAGCTTTTTACTCAGAAAACACGAATGTGTACCTGTTGTGTCTCCATGTGAAACCAAGTAGCGTTTGCCAACAGAAAACAAAATGTTACATGCTACAATGCATTCACAACTCTAAAGTCCATAGACACTATCGAGAAAACAGAAACAAATTCAGAGGCTGTAGCAAGTGCTGTGACTGTGTTAGTCACCACAGAATCAGATATGTCTGGATTCATCCACCCCTAAGCGGACAAAATCATGCAGAATTGTTGTGCAAAGCAACCAGAAAAGCAGAGTCAACCTGGTTTTGGAGAAAAGCAAAGTCTTTTTCTTGGGCAAGTGGATTCAATATCATGTTTACAAACACAAATATCATTTTTAACCAGATGCTGCAGCTTTTTACTCAGAAAACACGAAAGTGTACCTGTTGGTTCTCCATGTGAAACCAATTAGCATTTGCCAACAGAAAACAAAATGTTACATGCTACAATGCATTCACAACTCTAAAGTCCACAGATACTATCGAGAAAGCACAAGCAAACACAGAAGCTGTAGCAAGAGCTGGGATTGAGTTAGATAGCACAGAACCGGATATTTCTGGTTTCAGCCAGCGTTATCCGGACAAACTGGTGTGGAATTGGTGTGCAAAGCACCCAGAAAAGCAGAGTCAACCCGGTTTTGGAGAAAAGCAAAGACTTTTTCTTGGGCAAGTGGATTCAATGTCATGTTTACAAACACAAATATCATTTGTAACCTGGTTTCTGCAGCTTTTTACTCAGAAAACACGAATATGTACCTGTTGGGTGTACATGTGAAACAAATCAGTGATTGCCATATGAAAAACAAAATGTTACATGCTACAATGCATTCACAACTCTAAAGTCCACAGATACTATCCACAAAACACAAGCACACACAGAAGCTGTAGCAAGAGCTGGGATTGAGATAGCGACCCCAGATCCAGATATTACTGTTTCCATCCAGCCCTATCTGGACAAACTGGTGTGGAGTCGGTGTGCAAAGTTCCCACACAAGCAGAGTCAACCTGGTTTTGTAGAAAAGCAAAGTCTTTTCTTGGGCAAATGGATTCAATGTCATGTTTACAAACACAAATATCATTTTTAACCTGGTTTCTGCAGTTTTTTACTCAGAATACTGGAAACTGTACCTGTTGTTTCTCCATGTGAAACCAATTAGCGTTTGCCAACAGAAAACAAAATGTTACATGCTACAAGCATTCACAACTCTAAAGTCCACAGATACTATCGAGAAAACACAAGCACACACAGAAGCTGTAGCAAGAGCTGGGGTTGAGATAGCGACCCCAGATCCAGATATTTCTGTTTCCATCCAGCCCTATCTGGACAAACTGGTGTGGAGTCGGTGTGCAAAGTTCCCACACAAGCAGAGTCAACCTGGTTTTGTAGAAAAGCAAAGTCTTTTCTTGGGCAAGTGGATTCAATGTCATGTTTACAAACACAAATATCATTTATAACCTGGTTTCTGCAGTTTTTTACTCAGAAAACACAAATCTGTACCTGTTGTGTCTCAATGTGAAACCAATTTTGCGTTTGTCAACGGAAAACAAAATGTTACATGCTACAATGCATTCACAATCCTAAAGTCAACAGATACTATCGAGAAAACACAAGCAAACACAGAAGATGTAGCAAGAGCTGGCATTGAGTACCCACTAAGAACCGGTTATTTCTGGTTTCTTCCAGCCCTATCTGGACAAACTGGTGTGGAGTTGGTGTGCAACGCACCCAAAATAGCAGAGTCAACCTGGTTTTGGAGAAAAGTAAAGTAGTTTTCTTGGGCAGGTGGATTTGATGTCATGGTTACAAGCACAAATATCATTTGTAACCTGGTTTCTGCAGCTTTTTACTCAGAAAACACAAATCTGTACCTGTTGTGTCTCAATGTGAAACCAATTTTGCGTTAGTCAACGGAAAACAAAATGTTACATGCTACAATGCATTCACAATCCTAAAGTCAACAGATACTATCGAGAAAACACAAGCAAACACAGAAGCTGTAGCAAGAGCTGAGATTGAGTTAGCCAACACAGTACCGGATATTTCTGGTTTCAGCCAGCGTTACCCAGAAAAAATAATGTGGAATTGGTGCGAAACCAATTTCTGCGTTTGCCAACAGAGAACAAAATGTTACATGCTACAATGCATTCAGAACTCTAAAGTCCACAGTTACTATCGAGAAAACACAAGCAAACACAGAAGCTGTAGCAAGAGCTGGGATTGAGATAGCCAGCACAGAATAGGATATTTCTGGTTTCAGCCACCGCTACCCGTACAAACTAATGTGGATTTTGTGTGCAAAGCACCCAGAAAAGCAGAGTCAACCCGGTTTTTGAGAAAAGCAAATTCTTTTTCTTGGGCAAGCGGATTCAATGTCATGTTTACAAACACCAATATCATTTTTAACCTGGATTCTTCAGCTTTTTACTCAGAAAACACGAATGTGTACCTGTTGTTTCTGCATGTGAAACCATTAGCGTTTTCCAACAGAGAAGCAAAATGTTACATGCTACAATGCATTCACAACTCTAAAGTCTACAGATACTATGGAGAAAACACAAACAAACACAGAAGTTCTAGCAAGAGCTTGGATTGAGCTAGCCACCACAGAACCAGATATTTCTGGTTTCATCCAGCCCTATCCGGACAAAGTGGTGTGGAATTGATGTGGAAAGCACCCAGAAAAGCAGAATCAACCTGGTTTTGGAGAAAAGCAACGTCGTTTACTTGGGCAAGTGGAATCAATGTCATGTTTACAAACACAAATATCATTTGTAACCTGGTTTCTGCAGGTTTATACACAGAAAACACGAATGTGTACCTGTTGTGTCTCTGTGTGAAACCAATTAGCGTTTGACAACAGAAAACAAACTGTTACATGTTACAATGCATTCACAACTCTAAAGTTCACAGATACTATCAAGAAAACACAAGTAAACGCAGAAACTGTAGCAATAGCTGGCACTGAGTTAGCCACCACAAAACAAGATATTTCTGGTTTCATCCAGCCCTATCCGGACAAACTGGTGCGGATTTGGTGTGCATAACACCCAGAAAAGCAGAGTCAACCTGGTTTTGTAAAATGCAAAGTCTTTTTCTTGGGCAAGTGGATTCAATGTCATGTTTACAAACACAAATATCATTTGTAACCTGGTTTCTGCAGGTTTTTACTCAGAAAACACGAATGTGTTCCTGTTGTGTCTCCATGTGAAACTAATTAGCATTTGCCAACATAAAACAAAATGTTACATGCTACAATGCATTCACAACTCCAAAGTCCACATATTCTATCGACAAAACACAAGCAAACACAGAAACTGTAGCAAGAGCTGGGATTGAGTTAGCCACCACAGAACCGGATATTTCTGGTTTCATCTAGACCAATCCGGACAAACTGGTTTGGAGTTGGTGTGCAAAGCATCCAGAAAAGCAGAGTCAACCTGGTTTTGGAGAAAAGCAAAGTCATTTTCTTGGGCAAGTGGATTCAATGTCATGTTTACAAACACAAATATCATTTGTAACCTGGTTTCTGCAGCTTTTTACTCAGAAAACACGAAAGTGTACCTGTTGTGTCTCCATGTGAAACTAATTAGCGTTTGCCAAAGAAAAACAAAATGTTACATGCTACAATGCATTCCCAACTCTAAAGTCCACAGATACTATCCAGAAAACACAAACAAACTCAGAGGCTGTAGCAAGAGCTTGGATTGAGTTAGCCACCACAGAACCGGATATTTCTGGTTCCATCCAGCATAGGATACAGACCGCTGAAACTGGTTTGTACTCCACTAGTATACCATTAGCTGTGTTTCCTAATGACAGGCTACAGAAATCCTGCATATTGGGAATGCCTACTCCCAGGAATACGAAATTCTTCCTATAGCATGTAATCACTCTACAGCATGTAACCAGAATACCTATAAGCTGCGTTTCCTATAGACAGGCTATTGAAATCCCGCATATTGCGAATCCCTACTCCCAGGGCACAGAACTCTTACAAAATGTTTCGTTCCACACCTGTAATACAGAACTCATGAAAGCTGCATCTGACTAAACTCAGGTTACAGAACTCCTGTAAGCTCTATCTCATACACTCGGGCTACAGACATTGCGCACATTGTGTATGCTTATTCCCAGGCTACAGATCACTGAAACAGCTTTGAACTCCACTAGCATACAGAACTCCCATGAACTGAGTCACTCTACATCTTGTATTCAGTGTGCGTATAAGCTGCTTATCCTATACACAGGCTAAAGAAATCCCTCATATTGCGAATGCCTACTCCCAGGCTACAGAACTCTTCCAAACTGCTTTTTTACACAACTCCGATACAGAACACATGTAAGCTGCACCTCACTACACTCAGGTTACAGAACTCCTGTAAGCTCTACCCAAGGATACAGACATTGTGCACATTGTGTCATCCTATTCCAGGCTAAAGTCACTGAAACAGCTTTGTACTGCACTAGCATACAGAACTCCCGTGAACTGCATCACTCTACAGCCAGGACGCAGAACGCCCATAAGCTGCGCATCCTAGAGACAGGCTACAGAAATCCCGCCTATTGCGAATCTCTACTCCCAGGCTACAGAACTCTTCCAAACTGCTTACATCCGCTGCTCCGATACAGAACTCATGTACACTGCATCTCACTATACTCAGGTTACAGAACTCCTGTAAGCTCTGTTTCCTACACTCAGGCTAAGACTTTGTGCACATTGTGTAAGCGTATTCCGAGGCTACAGACTGCTGAAACAACTTTGTACTCCAGTAGCATACAGAACTCCCGTGAACTGAATCGCTCTACAGGCATGAAGCAGACTGACCGTAAGCTGCGTTTCCTATAGCAGACTACAGAAATCGCGCATATTGCGAATCCCTACTCCCAGGTTACAGAACTCTTCCAAACTTCTTCGTTCCACTCCTGTAATACAGAACTCATGTAAGCTGCATCTGACTACACTCAGGTTACAGAAATCCTGTTAGCACTGTCTCCTACACTCAGGCTATGGACATTGTGCACATTGTGTATGCCTATTCCCAGGCTACAGAACGCTGAAACAGCTTTGTACTCCACTAGCATACAGAACTCCAATGAACTGAATTTCTCTACATCCAGGAAGCAGACCGAACATAAGCTGTGTTTCCTATAGAAAGGCTAAAAAATCCCAGATATTGCGAATGTCTACTCACAGGCTACAGAAACCTTCCTAACAGCTTTGTTCCACACCTACGATACAGAACTCATGTATGCGGTAAATCACTACACTCAGGTTACAGAACTCCTGTACAGTCTCTCTCCTACACTCAGGCTACCTAAATTGCGCACATTAAGTAAGTGTATTCTCAGGTTACAGAACGCTGAAACAGCTCTGTACTCCACTAGAATACAGAATTTCCATGAACTTAATCTCTCTACAGCCTGTATCCAAAATTCCTATAAGGTGCACATCCCAGAGTCAGGCGACAGAAATCCCGCATATTGCGAATGCCTACTCCCAGGCTACAGAACTATTACAAACTGCTTCGCAACACACCACCGATACAGAACTCATGTAAGCTGCACCTCACTACCCTCAGGTTACAGAACTCCTGTAAGCTCTGTCTAAGTATACAGACATTGCACATATTGTGTCATGCTATTCCCAGGCAACGGAACTCTGAAATAGCATTGCACTCCACAAGCACACAGAACTCCCGTGAACTCCATCTCTCTACAGCCAGGATGCAGAACGTCTATGAGCTGCGCATCCTAGAGATATGCTACAGAAATCCCGCATATTGAAAATTCCTACTCCCAGGCTACAGAACTCTTCCAAACTGCTTACATCCACACCTCCGATACAGAACTCATGTACGCTGCATCTAACTACACTCAGGTTACAGAACTCCTGTAAGATCTGCTTCCTACACTCAGGCTACAGACATTGGGCATTTTGTGTATGCCTATTCCCAGGGTACAGACCGCTGAAACAGCTTTGTACTCCACTAGCCTACAGAACTCCCATGAACTGCATCTCTCTACAGCCAGAAACACACCGACGATAATCTGTGCTTCCTATAGAGAGGCTACAGAAATCCCGCATATTAAGAATGCCTACTCCCAGGATACAGAACTATTACAAACTGCTCGGTTACACACCTCCGATACAGAACTCATGTAAGCTGCACCTCCCTACACTCAGGTTACAGAACTCCTGTTAGCTCTGTCTAATGATATAGACATTGTCCATATTGTGTCATCCTATTCCCAGGCAACAGTATTCTTAAATAGCATTGCACTCCACTAGCATACAGAACTCCAGTGAACTGCATCTCTCTACAGCCAGGACGGAGAACACCCCTAAGCTGTGTTTCTGAGAGTCAGGCTACAGAAATCTCACATATTTCGAATCCCTACTCCCAGGCTACAGAACTCTTCCAAACTGCTTACATCCACACCCCTGATACAGAACTCATGTAAGATGCATCTGACTAAATTCAGGTTACAGAACTCCTGTAAGCTCTGTCTCCTACACTCAGGCTACAGACATTGTGCACATTGTGTGAGCGTATTCCCAGGCTACAGACAGCTGAAACAGCTTTGTACTCCACTAGCATTCAGAACTCCCGTGAACTGAATCTCTCTACAGCCAGGACTCATAACGCCCATAACCTGCGTTTCCTATAGACAGGCTACAGAAATCCCACATATTGTGAATCCCTACTCCCAGGCTACAGAACTCTTCCAAACTGCTTCGTTCCACACCTGTAATACAGAACTCATGTACGCTGCATCTGAATACACTCAGGTTACAGAACTCCGGTAAGCTCTGTCTCCTACACTCAGCTTCAGACATTGCGTACAATGTGTAGGTCTATTCCCAGGCTACAGAACACTGAAAGAGCTTTGTACTCCACTAGCATACAGAACTCCCGTAACTGAATCGGTCTCGAGCCAGGAAGCAGACTGACCATAAGCTGCGTTTCCTATTGACAGGCTACAGAAATCCCGTTTATTGCGAATTTCTACTCACAGGCTACAGAACCCTTCCTAAGCTTCGTTCCACACCTCTGATACAGAACTCATGTATGTTGTAAATCACTACACTCAGGTTACAGAACTCCTGTACGCTCACTCTCCTACACTCAGGCTACCAAAGTTGCGCACATTGTGTCATCCTAATCCCAGGCTACAGAACGCTGAAACTGCTCTGCACTACACTAGCATACAGAACTCCCGTGAACTGAATCTCTGCAGCCTGTATTTAGAATTCCTGTAAGCTGCACATCCCAGAGTCAGGAAACAGAAATCCCGCATATTGCGAATGCCTACTCCCAGGATACAGAACTCTTACAAACTGCTTCGTTCCACACCTGCAATACAGAACTCATGTACGCTGCATCTGACTAAACTCAGGTTACAGAACTCCTATAAGCTCTGGCTCCTACACGCGGGCTACATACATTGCGCACACTGTGTATGCCTATTCCCAGGCTACAGAAGACTGAAACAGCTTTGTACTCCACTAGCGAACAGAACTCCCGTGAACTGAATCTCTCTACAGCCAAAAAGCAGACCGACCATAAGCTGCGTGTCCTATAGTCAGGCTACAGAAATCCCGCATATTCCGAATGCCTACTCCCAGTCTAGAGAACTCTTCCAAACTGCTTAGTTCCACACCTCAGATACAGAACTCATGTATACTGTAAATCACTACACTCAGGTTACAGAAATCCTGTATGCTCTCTCTCTTACACTCTTGCTACCCAAATTGCGCACATTGTGTATGCCTATTCCCAGGCTACAGACCGCTGAAACAGCTTTGCACTCCAGAGTATACAGAACTTCCATGAACTGAATCTCTCAGCAGCCAGGAAGCAGACCGACCATAAGCTGCGTTTCCTAATGACAGGCTACAGAAACGACGCGTATTGTGAATGCCTACTGCCAGGCTACTGAACTCTTACAAACTGCTTCGTTACACACCTCCGATACAGAACTCATGTAAGCTGCACCTCACCACACTCAGGTTACAGAACTCCTGTAAGCTCTGTCTCCTACACTCAGGCTACAGACATTGCGCACATTGTGTAAGCATATGCCCAGTCTATAGACCGCTGAAACAGCTTTGTTCTCCACTAGCATACAGAACTGCAGTGAACTGAATCTCTCCACAGCTAGGAGGCAGACCGACCATAAGCTGCGTTTCCTATAGACAGGATACAGAAATCCCGCATATTGCAAATGCCTACTCCCAGGGTACAGAACTCTTACAAAATGCTTCGTTCCACACCTCCTACACTCAGGCTACGCACTTTGTACACATTGTGTATGTCTATTCCCAGGCTACAGAACACTGAAACAGCTTTGTACTCCACTAGCATACAGAACTCCCGTGAACTGAATCTCTCTGCAGCCTGTATCCAGAATTCCAACAAGCTACACATCCCAGAGTTACTACACAAATCCCACATATTGCGAATGCCTACTCCCAGGCTACAGAACCCTTCCAATCTGCTTCGTTCCACACCTCAGATACAGAACTCATGTATGCTGTAAATCACTACACATAGGTTACAGAACTCCTGTACCATCACTCTCCTACACTCAGGCTACCAAAGTTGCGCACATTGTGTCCTCCTAATCCCAGGCTACAGAACGTTGAAACTGCTCTGCACTCCACTAGCATACAGAACTCCCGTGAACTGAATCTCTCTGCAGCCTGTATCCAGAATTCCTGTAAGCTGCACATCCCAGAGTCAGGATACAGAAATCCCCCATATTGCGAATGCCTACTCCCAGGCTACAGAACTCTTCCAAACTGCTTCGTTACACACCTCTGATACAGAACTCATGTTAACTGTGCCTCACTACACTCAGGTTACAGAACTCCTGTAAGCTCTGTCTAAGGATACAGACATTGTGCACATTTTGTCTTCCTATTCCCAGGCAACAGAACTCTGAAATAGCATTGCACTCCACTATCATCCAGAAACCCCGTGAACTGCATCCCTCTACACCCAGGAAGGAGACCGACCATGAGCTGCGTTTCCTTTACACAGGCTACAGAAATCAAGCATATTGCGAATGCCTACTCCCAGAGTACAGAACTCTTCCAACCTGCTTCTCTCCACAACTCCGATACAGAACTTATGTACACTGCATCTGACTACACTCAGGTTGCAGAACTCCTGTAAGCTCTGTCTCCTACACTCAGGCTTCAGACATTGCACCCATTGTGTATGCTTATTCCGAGGCTACAGACCACTGAAACAGCTTTGTACTCCACTAGCATAGAGAACTCCCGTGAACTGATCCTCTCTAGAAACTGTATCCAGAATTCCTATAAGCTGCCTTTCCTATAGACAGGCTACAGAAATTCCGCATATTGCGAATGCCTACTCCCAGGCTACAAACCGCTGAAACAGCTCTGCACTCCACTAACATACCGAATTCCCATGAACTGAATCTCTCTACAGCCAGGAAGCAGACAGATCATAAGCGGCGTTTCCTATAGACAGGCTACAGAAATCCCGCATATTGCGAATGTGTACTCACCGGCTACAGAACCCTTCCAAACTGCTTCATTCCACACATCCGATACAGAACTCATGAATGTTGTAAATCACTACACTCAGGATACAGAACTCCTGGAAGCACTGGCTCCTACACGCGGTCTACATACTTTGAGCACTTGGGGTAAGCCTATTCCCAGGCAACAGACTCTGAAATAGCATTGCACTCCATTAGCTTACAGAACTCCAGTGAATGAATCTCTCTGCAGCCTGTATCCAGAATTCCTATAGGGTGCACCTGCCAGATTCAGGCTAAAGAAATCCCACATAGTGTGAATGCCTACTCCCAGGCTACAGAACTCTTCCCAACGGCATACATCCACACCTATGATTCAGAACTCATGTACACTGCATCTGACTAAACTCAGATTACAGAACTCCTTAAGCTCTGTCTCCTACACTCAGGCTACAGACATTGCACATATTGCGTATGCCTATTCCAGGCTACAGACTGCTGAAACAGCTTTGTAGTCCAATAGCATACAGAACTCCCGTAAACTGAATTTCTCTACAGCCAGGAAGCAGACCGACCATAAGCTGCGTTTCCTATAGACAGGCTACAGAAATCCTGCATATTGCAAATGCCTACTCCCAGGATACAGAACTAATCCAAACTGCTTCGTTCCACACGTGTAATACAGAACTCATGTGCGCTGCATCTGACTACACTCAGGTTACAGAACTCGTGTAATCTCTGTCTCCTACACTCAGGCTACAGACATTGCACACATTGTGTATGCCTATTCCCAGGATACAGACTGCTGAAAAAGATTTGTACTCCACTATCATACAGAACTCCCATGAACTGAATCTCTCTGCAGCCAGGAAGCAGACCGACCATAAGCTGGGTTTCCTACAGGCAAGCTACAGAAATCCCATATATTGCGAGCTTACTCCCAGGCCTCAGAACCCTTCCTAAGTGCTTCGTTCCACACCTACGATACAGAACTCATGTATGCTTTAAATCACTACACTCAGGTGGCAGAACTCCTTTATCCTCTGTCTCCTACACTCAGGCTACCAAAATTGCTCACATTGTGTAAGCGTATTCCCAGGCTACAGAACGCTGAAGCAGCTGAGCACTCCACTAGCATACAGAACTCCCATGAACTGAATCTCTCTACAGCCAGGAAACAGACTGACCATAAGCTGCGTTTTCTGTAAGCAGGCTACAGAAATCCCGCATATTGCGAATGCCTACTCCCAGGATACAGAACTCTTACAAACTGCTTCGTTACACACCTCCAATACAGAACTCATGTAAGCTGCACCTAACTACACTCAGGTTACAGAACGCCTGCAATCTCTGTCTAAGGACACAGACATTGCGCACATTGTGTCATCCTATTCCCAGGCAACAGAAATCTGAAATAGCATTGCACTCCACTAGCATACAGAATTCCCATGAACTGAATATCTCTACAGCCTAGAAGCAGACCAACCATAAGCTGCGTTTCCTATAGACAGGCTACAGAAATCCTGCATATTGCGAATCCCTACTCCCAGGCTACAGAACTTATCCAAACTGCTTACATCCACACCTCCGATACAGAACTCATGTACACAGCATCTGACTAAACTCAGGTTACAGAACTCCTGTAAGCTCTGTCTCCTACACTCAGGCTACAGACATTGCGCACATGGGGTAAGCCTATTCCCAGGCTACAGACCGCTCAAGCAGCTTTGCACTCCACTAGCATACAGAACTCACGTGAACTGAAACTCTCTGCAGCCAGGAAGCAGACAGAACATAAGCTGCGTTTCCTATAGACAGGCTACAGAAATCCCGCATATTGCGAATGCCTACTCCCAGGCTACAGAACGGTTCCAAACTGCTTCGTTCCACACCTGTAATACAGAATTCATGTACGCTGCATCTGACTAAACTCCGGATAGAGAACTCCTGTACGCTCTCTCTCCTACACTCAGGCTACCAAAATTGATCACATTGTGTAAGCGTATTCCCAGGCTACAGAACGCTGAAACAGCTGTGCACTCCACTAGCATAGAGAACTCCCATGAACTGAATCTCTCTACAGCCTGTATCCAGAATTTCTATAAGCTGCACATCCCAGATTCAGGCTACAGAAATCCCGCATATTGCGAATGCCTACTCCCAGGCTACAGAACTCTTCCAAACTGCTATGTTCCACAGCTCCGATACAGAACTCATGTACGCTGCATCAGACTAAACTCAGTTTACAGTACTCCTGTAAGCTCTGTCTCCTACACTCAGGCTACAGACTTGGCAATTTGTGTATGCCTATTTCCATGCTACAGACAGCTGAAACACTTTTGTACTCCACTAGCATACAGAACTCCCATGAACTGAATCTCTCTACAGCCAGGAAACAGACTGACCATAAGCTGCGTTTTCTATAAGCAGGCTACAGAAATCCCGCATATTGCGAATGCCTACTCCCAGGATACAGAACTCTTACAAACTGCTTCGTTACACACCTCCAATACAGAACTCATGTAAGCTGCACCTCACTACACTCAGGTTACAGAACTCCTGCAATCTCTGTCTAAGGACACAGACATTGTGCACATTGTGTCATCCTATTCCCAGGCAACAGAAATCTGAAATAGCATTGCACTCCACTAGCATACAGAATTCCCATGAACTGAATATCTCTACAGCCTAGAAGCAGACCAACCATAAGCTGCGTTTCCTATAGACAGGCTACAGAAATCCCGCATATTGCGAATCCCTACTCCCAGGCTACAGAACTCATCCAAACTGCTTACATCCACACCTCCGATACAGAACTCATGTACACAGCATCTGACTAAACTCAGGTTACAGAACTCCTGTAAGCTCTGTCTCCTACACTCAGGCTACAGACATTGCGCACATGGGGTAAGCCTATTCCCAGGCTACAGACCGCTCAAGCAGCTTTGCACTCCACTAGCATACAGAGCTCCCGTGAACTGAAACTCTCTGCAGCCAGGAAGCAGACAGAACATAAGCTGCGTTTCCTATAGACATGCTACAGAAATCCCGCATATTGCGAATGCCTACTCCCAGGCTACAGAACTGTTCCAAACTGCTTCGTTCCACACCTGTAATACAGAATTCATGTACGCTGCATCTGACTAAACTCCGGATAGAGAACTCCTGTACGCTCTCTCTCCTACACTCAGGCTACCAAAATTGCTCTCATTGTGTAAGCGTATTCCCAGGCTACAGAACGCTGAAACAGCTGTGCACTCCACTAGCATAGAGAACTCCCATGAACTGAATCTCTCTACAGCCTGTATCCAGAATTTCTATAAGCTGCACATCCCAGAGTCAGGCTACAGAAATCCCGCATATTGCGAATGCCTACTTCGAGGCTACAGAACTCTTCCAAACTGCTTTGTTCCACACCTCCGATACAGAACTCATGTACGCTGCATCAGACTAAACTCAGTTTACAGTACTCCTGTAAGCTCTGTCTCCTACACTCAGGCTACAGACTTGCGCACATTGTGTATGCCTATTTCCATGCTACAGACAGCTGAAACACTTTTGTACTCCACAAGCATACAGAACTCCCGTAAACTGAATTTCTCTATAGCCAGGAAGCAGACCGACCATAAGCTGCGTTTCCTATAGACAGGCTACAGAAATCCCGCATATTGCAAATGCCTACTCCCAGGATACAGAACTAATCCAAACTGCTTCGTTCCACACGTGTAATACAGAACTCATGTGCGCTGCATCTGACTACACTCAGGTTACAGAACTCGTGTAAGCTCTGTCTCCTACACTCAGTCTACAGACATTGCACACATTGTGTATGCCTATTCCCAGGATACAGACTGCTGAAACAGATTTGTACTCCACTATCATACAGAACTCCCATGAACTGAATCTCTCTGCAGCCAGGAAGTAGACCGACCATAAGCTGGGTTTCCTACAGGTAAGCTACAGAAATCCCATATATTGCGAGCTTACTCCCAGGCCTCAGAACCCTTCCTAAGTGCTTCGTTCCAAACCTACGATACAGAACTCATGTATGCTTTAAATCACTACACTCAGGTGGCAGAACTCCTTTATCCTCTGTCTCCTACACTCAGGCTACCAAAATTGCTCACATTGTGTAAGCGTATTCCCAGGCTACAGAACGCTGAAGCAGCTGAGCACTCCACTAGCATACAGAACTCCCATGAACTGAATCTCTCTACAGCCAGGAAACAGACTGACCATAAGCTGCGTTTTCTATAAGCAGGCTACAGAAATCCCGCATATTGCGAATGCCTACTCCCAGGCGTCAGAATCCTTCCGAAGTGCTTCGTTCTACACCAACAATACACAACTCATGTATGCTGTAAATCACTACACTAGGGTTGCAGCATTCCTGTAAGCTCTGTCTCCTACACTCAGGCTATCAAAATTGCTCACATTGTGTAAGCGTGTTCCCAGGCTACCTAACCCTGAAACAGCTTTGCACTCCACTAGCATACAGAACTCCCATGAACTGAATCTCTCTACAGCCTGTATCCAGAATTCGTATAAGCTGCACATCCTAGAGTCAGGCTACAGAAATCGCGCATATTGCTAATGCCTACTCCGAGGCTACAGAACTCTAACAAACTGCTTCGTTACACACCTCCGATACAGAATTCATGTAAGCTGCACCTCACTACACTCAGGTTAAAGAACTCCTGTAAGCTCTGTCTGAGTACACAGACATTGTGTATATTGTGTCCTCCTATTCACAGGCAACAGAACTCTGAAATAGCATTGCCCTCCACTAGCATACAGTACTCCTGTGAACTGAATATCTCTAGAGCCTGTATGTAGAATTCGTATAAGCTGCATTTCCTACAGACAGGCTACAGAAATCCCGCATATTGCGAATGCCTACTCCCAGGCTACAGAATTCTTACGATCTGCTTACATCCACACCTCCTATACAGAACTCATGTAAGCTGCACTCACTACACTCAGGTTACAAAACTCCTGTAAGCTCTACCTAAGGATACAGACATTGTGCACATTGTGCCATCCTATTCCCCGGAAACAGAACTCTGAAACAGCATTGCACTCCACTAGCAAACAGAACTCCCGTGTACTGAATCTCTCTACAGCCAGGACGCAGAACACCTATAAGCTGTGCATCCTAGAGTCAGGCTACAGTAATCACGCATATTTTGAATGCCTACTCAAAGGCTAGAGAACTCTTCCAAACTGCTTACATCCACAACTCCGATACAGAACTCATGTACGCTGCATCTGACTGCACTCAGGTTACAGAACTCCTGTAAGCTCAGTTTCCTACACGCAGGCTACAAACATTGCACACATGGGGTAAGCCTATTCCCAGGCAACAGACCTCCGAATCACCATTGACTCCACTAGCATACAGAACTCTCCTGAACTGAATCTCACTACAGCCAGGAAGCAGACCAACCATAAGCTCCGTTTACTATAGACAGGCTACAGAAATCCCGCATATTGTGAATGCCTACTCCCAGGCTACATAACTCTTCCAAACAGCTTCACTCCCACCTGTAATACAGAACTCATGTAAGCTGCATCTGACTACACTCAGGTTACAGAACACCTGTAAGCTCTGTCTAAGGATACAGACATTGCACACATTGTGTCACCCTTTTCCCAGTCAACAGAACTTTGAAATAGCATTGCACTCCACTAGCATACAGAACTCCCGTAAACTGAATCTCTCTACAGCCAGGAAGCAGACCGACCGTAAGCTGCGTCTCCTATAGACAGGCTACAGAAATCCCGCATATTCCGAAAGCCTACTCCCAGGCTACAGAACTCTTCCAAACTGCTTCGTTCCACACCTGTAATTCAGAACTCATGTATGCTGCATCTGACTACACTCAGGTTACAGAACTCCTGTAAGCTCTGTCCAAGGATACAGACATTGCGCACATTGTGTATGCCTATTTCCATGCTACAGACAGCTGAAACACTTTTGTACTCCACTAGCATGCAGAACTCCCGTAAACTGAATTTCTCTACAGCCAGGAAGCAGACTGACCATAAGCTGCGTTTCCTATAGACAGGCTACAGAAATCCCGCATATTGCAAATGCCTACTCCCAGGATACAGAACTAATCCAAACTGCTTCATTCCACACGTGTAATACAGAACTCATGTGCGCTGCATCTGACTACACTCAGGTTACAGAACTCGTGTAAGCTCTGTCTTCTACACTCAGGCTACAGACATTGCACACATTATGTATGCCTATTCCCAGGATACAGACCGCTGAAACAGCTTTGTACTCCACTAGCATACAGAACTCCCATGAACTGAATCTCTCTAAAGCCAGGAAGCAGACCGACCATAAGCTGGGTTTCCTACAGACAAGCTACAGAAATCCCATATTGCGAGCCTACTCCCAGGCCTCAGAACCCTTCCTAAGTGCTTCGTTCCACACCTACGATACAGTACTCATGTATGCATTAAATCACTACACTCAGGTTGCAGAACTCCTGTATGCTCTGTCTCCTACACTCAGGCTACCAAAATTGCTCACATTGTGTAAGCGTATTCCAAGGCTTCAGAACTTTGAAACAGCTGTGCACTCCACTACCATACAGATCTCCCGTCAACTGAATCTCTCTACAGCCAGGAAACAGACTGACCATAAGCTGCGTTTCTATAAGCAGGCTACAGAAATCCCGCATATTGCGAATGCCTACTCCCAGGCTACAGAACTGTTCCAAAATGCTTTGTTCCACACCTGTAATACAGAATTCATGTACGCTGCATCTGACTAAACACTGGATAGAGAACTCCTATACGCTCCCTGTCCTACACTCAGGCTACCAACATTGCTCACATTGTGTAAGCGTATTCCCCGTCTACAGAACGCTGAAACAGCTATGCACTCCACTAGCATACAGAACTCCAATGAACTGATTCTCTCTACAGGCTGTATCCAGAATTTCTATAAGCTGCACATCCCAGACCTAGGCTACAGAAATCCCGCATATTGCGAATGCCTACTCCCAGGCTACAGAACTCTTCCAAACTGCTTTGTTCCACACCTCCGATACAGAACTCATGTACGCTGCATCTGACTAAACTCAGGTTACAGAACTCCTTTAAGCTCTGTCTCCTACACTCAGGCTACAGACATTGCGCACATTGTGTCATCCTATTCCCAGGCTACAGACCACTGAAACAGCTTTGTACTCCACTAGCATACAGAACTCCCATGAACTGAATCTCTCACAAGCCAGGAAGCAGACCGACCACAAGCTGCGTTTCCTATAGACAGGCTACAGAAATCCCGCATGTTGCGAATCCCTACTCCCAGGCTTCCGAACTCTTCCAAACTGCTTCGTTCCACACCTGTAATACAGAACTCATATAAGCTGCATCTGACTACACTCAGGTTACAGAACTCCTGTAATCTCGGTCTCCTACACTCAGGCTACAGACATTGCGCACATTGTGTATGCCTACTCCCAGGATACAGACCGCTGAAACAGATTTGTACTCCACTAGCATACAGAACTCATGTGAACTGAATCTCTCTAAAGCCAGGAAGCAGACCGATCATAAGATTCTTTTCCTATAGTCAAGCTAAAGAAATCCCGCATATTGCGAATGCCTCCTTCGAGGCTACAGAACCCTTCCTAACTGCTTCGATCCACACTTCCGAAGGGGAACTCATGTATGCTCTAAATCACTACACTCAGGTTACAGAACTCCTGTAAGCTCTGTCTCCTACACCCAGGCTACAGACATTGTGCACATTGTGTATGCCTTTTCCCAGGCTACAAATGGCTGAAGCAGCTTTACACTCCACTAGCATACAGAAGTCCCGTGAACTGAATCTCTCCACAACATGTATCCAGAATTCCTATAAGCTGCACATCCCAGAGTCAGCCTACAGAAATCCCGCATATTGTGAATGCCTACTCCCAGGCTGCAGAACTCTTACGAACTGCTTCGTTCCAAACCTGTAGTACGGTTAGGGTTTGGGTTATGGCTATGCTACGGTTAGGTTTAGGGTTCGGGTTCGTGTTCGTGTTTGGGTTTGGATTACCGTAAGGGTTCGGGTCTGTGTTTGGGTTAAAGTTAGTGTTAGGGTTACGGTTCGGTTTCGGGTTAGGTTTAGGGCTAGGATTGGGGTTAGGATTAGGGTTAGGGTTAGGTTTAGGGTTAGGGCTAGGGCTAGGGTTAGGGTTAGGGTTAAAGTTAGGGTTAGGTTTAGGGTTAGGGTTAGGGTTAGGGTTAGGGTTAGGGCTAGGGCTAGGGCTAAGTTTAGGGCTAGGTTTAGGGTTAGGGTTAGGGTTAGGTTTAAGATTAGGGCTTGGGCTATGGCTAGGGCTAGGGCTAGGGTTAGTGTTAGGGTTTGGGTTAGGGCTAGGGCTAGGGTTACGGTTAGTGTTAGGGCTAGGGCTAGGGTTATGGTTAGGGTTAGGGTTAGGGCTAGGGCTAGGGCTAGGGCTAGGCCTAAGGTTAGGCCTAGGGTTAGGTTTAGGGTTAGGGTTAGGGTTAGGGCTAGGGTTAGGGCTAGTGTTAGGGTTAAGTTTGGGACTAGGGCAAGCATTAGGTTTAGCGTTAGGGCTAGGGCTAGGGTTAGGGTTAGGGCTAGGGCAAGGGTGAGGGCTAGGGTTAGGTTTAGGTTTATGGCTATGCTTAGTGTTAGGTTTAGGGTTAGGGTTAGGGCTGGGGCGAAGGTTACGGTTAGGGTTAAGGATAAGGTTAGGGTTAGGGCTATGGTTAGGTCTAGGGCTTGGGCTAGGGCTAGGGTTAGGGTTTTGGTTGAGGTGTGGTTGGGGTTGGGGTTAGGTTTAGAGTGAGGGTTAGGGTTAGGTCTAGGGCTAGTGCTAGGATTAGTGTTAGGGTTAGGGTTATGGCTAGAACTAGGGTTACGGTTAGGGTTAGGGTTATGGCTATGGCCAGGGCTAGGGCTACGTCTATAGTTAGGGTTAGGTTTAGGGCTAGGGCTAGTGTTAGTTTAATTGTGAGGTTTAGGTCTAGGGCTAGGGTTAGGGTTAGTTCTAGGGTTAGTGTTAGGTCTAGGGCTAGGGCTAGTGTTACGGTTTGGTTAGGGTTCGGGTTCGGGTTCAGGTCAGGGTTAGGTTTAGGGCTAGGTCTAGGCCTAGGGTTAGGATTAGGGTTAGCTTTAGGGCTATGGCTAGGGCTAGGGCTATGGTTAGGGCTAGGGCTATGGCTATTGCTAAGTCTAGAGTTAAGTTTAGGGCTAGGGCTAAGGTTAGGGTTAGGGATAAGGTTAGGTTAGGTCTAGGATTAGGGTTAGGGTTAGGGTTAGGGTTAGGGTTAGGGTTAAGTTTAGGGCTAGGGTTATGGTTAGGGCTAGGGTTAGGGTTAGGGTTAGGGCTAGGGCTAGGGTTAGGATTAGGGTTAGGGTTAGGGTTAGGGCTAGGGCTAGGCTAGGGTTAGGGTTAGGGTTTGGGTTAGGACTATGCTAGGTTTAGGTTTAGGATAAGAGTTAGTGTTAATGCTAGGGTTAGGGTTCGGGCTAAGATTAGGGTTAGGGTTAGGTGTAGGTTTAGCTTTAGGGCTAGTGCTGTGTTTACAGTTAGGACTATTACTAAGTCTAAGGCTACGGTTAAGGTTAGGTGTAGGATTAGTGTTAGGGTAGTGTTAGGGTTCTGTTTCGCGTTCGGGTTAGGTTTGGGGTTTGGTTTCGTGTTTGGGTTTGGATTACAGTAAGGGTTCGGGTCTGTGTTTGGGTTAAAGTTAGTGTTAGGGTTACGGTTCGGTTTCGGGTTAGGTTTAGGGCTAGGATTGGGGTTAGGGTTAGGGTTAGGGTTAGGGCTAGGGCTAGGGTTAGTGTTAGGGTTAAAGTTAGGGTTAGGGTTAGGGTTAGGGTTAGGGTTAGGGCTAGGGCTAAGTTTAGGGCTAGGTATAGGGTTAGGGTTAGGGTTAGGTTTAAGATTAGGGCTTGGGCTATGGCTAGGGCTAGGGCTATGGTTAGTGTTAGGGTTAGGGCTAGGGCTAGGTCTAGGGTTAGGATTAAGGTTAGGATTATGACTAGGGTTAGGGCTAGGGTTAGGTTTAGGGCTAGGGTTAGGGTTAGGGCTGGGACTAGGGCTAGGGTTATCTCTAGGGTTTGGGTGAGTGTTAGGGTGAGGATTACGCTTATGGTTATGGCTAGGTTTAGGGTTAGTTTTAGGGTTAGGGCTAGGGCTAGGGCTAGGGCTAGGGCTAATGTTAGGCCTAGGGTTAGGTTTAGGGTTAGGGTTAGTGTTAGTGCTAGAGCTAGATTTAAGTTTAGTGTTAGATCTATGGCTAGGGCTAGGGTTAGGGTTACGGTTAGGTTTAGGTTTAGGACTAGGGCTAGGGCTAGTGTTAGGGTTAGGGTTAGGGCTTTGGCTAGGGCTATGGCTAGGGCTAAGGTTAGTGTAAGTGTTTTGTTTAAAGTTATGGTTAGTGCTATGTCCGGGTTAGTGTTAGGGTTGTTGTTAGTGTTAGGACTTGGACTAGGGCTATTCCTAGGGTTAGAGTTAGTGTTAGGGTTTGATTTGGGCTATGCAACAGCTAGGTTTATGGTTAGGGTTAGTGCTAAGGCTAGGGTTAGGGTTCGGACTAAGGTTAGGTTTAAGTGTAGGGTTAGCTTTAGGGCTAGTGCTGTGTTAACTGTTAGGACTATGAATAAGTCTAAGGCTATGGTTAAGGCTAGGTGTAGGATTAGGGTTAGGGTTAGGGTTCGGTTTCGGGTTCCGTTTCGGGTTGGTGTTAGGGTTAGTGTTAGTGCTAGTGCTAGGGCTAGGGCTATTCTTAGATTTGGTGTTATGGCTAGGGCTAGTGTTAAGGTTAGGGTTAGGTTTACGGTTATGGCTAGGGCTAGGGTTAGGGTTAGGGTTAGGGTTACGTTTAGGGCTAGGTCTAGGGCTAGGCTTAGGTTTAGGTTTAGGGTTAGGGCTAGGGCTAGGGCTAGGCCTAGCTCTAGGGTTAGGGTTAGGGTCAGGGCTTGGGCTAGGGCTAGGGCTAGGGTTAGTGTTAGGTTTTGGTTAGGGCTAGGGCTGTGGTAAGGTTTAGTGTTAGGGTTAGGGTTAAGGTTAGGCCTTGGGCTAGGGTGAGGTCTAGGGCTAGGGTTAGTGTTAGGGTTTGTGTTAGGGCTACGGCTAGGGTTAGGTTTAGGATTAGGTATAGTGTTAAGGCTATTGTTATGGCTAGGGCTTGGTTTAGGTTTAGTGTTACGGTTACGTTTAGGGCTAGGGTTAGGTTTAGGGTTTGGGTTAGGGCTAGGGGTAGAGCTAGGGCTATGGCAAGGGTTAGGGTTAGGGATAGTCTTAGGGTTAGGTCTAGGTTTCGGGCTAGGTTTATGTTTAGGGCTAGGGTTAGGGTTAGGGCTAGGGCTAGGGCTATGGCTAGGATTAGTGTTAGGGTTTGGGTTAGGGCTTTTTGCTATGGTTAGGGTTCGGGGTAGGGTTAGGGCTTGGGCTAGGGCTAGAGCTAGGATTAGGGTTAGGGTTAGGGTTATGGCTAGAACTAGGGTTATGGTTAGGGTTAGGGTTATGGCTATGGCCAGGGCTAGGGCTAGGTCTAGAGTTAGGGTTAGGTTTAGGGCTAGGGCTAGTGTTAGTTTAACGGATAGTGTTAGGGCTAGGGTTACGGTTAGGGCTAGGTTTAGGGTTAGTCCTAGGGTTAGTGTTAGGTCTAGGGCTAAGGCTAGTGTTACGGTTTGGTTAGGGTTTGGTTTCGGATTCAGGTTAGGGCTGTACATCACTACACTCAGGTTACAGAACTCCTGTTCGCTGTCTCTCCTACGCTCTGCCTATCAAAATTGCTCACATTGTATAAGCGTATTCCTAGGCTACAGAACTCTAAACAGGTTTGCACTCCACTAGCATACAGAACATCCAAGAACTGAATCTCTCTACAGGCACATCCAGAATGCCTATAAGCTGCACATCCCTGAGTCAGGATGCAGAAATCCCACATATTGCGAATCCCTACTCCCAGGCGACAGAACTCTTCCAAAGGGCTTACATCCACACATTGGATACAGAACTCATGTAGGCTGCATCTCACTAAACTCAGGTAACAGAACTCCTGTAAGCTCGATCTCCTACACGCAGGCTACAGATATTGCAAACATTGTGTATGCCTATTCCCAGGCTACAGAACTCTAAAACAGCTTTGCACTCCACTAGCATACCGAACTCCCATGAACTGAATCACTCTGCAGCCTGTATCCAGAATTCCTATGAGCTGCACATCCCAGAGTCAGGCTAGAGAAATCCCGCATATTTCGAATGCCTACTCCCAGGCTACAGAACTCTTACAAACTGCTTCGTTACCTACCTCCGATAGAGAAATCATGTTACCTGCACCTCACTACACTCTGGTTGCAGGACTCCTGTAAGCTCTGTCTAAGGATACAGACATTGCGGACATTGTGTCATCCTATTCTCAGGCAACAGAACTCTGAAATAGCAATGCATTCCAGTAGCATACAGAAATCCTGTGAACTGCAGCTCTCTAGAGCCAGGACGCAGAATGGCCATAAGCTGCACTTCCTAGAGTCAGGCTACAGAAATCCCGCATATTGAGAATCCCTACTCCCAGGGTACAGAACTCTTCCAAACTGCTTACATCCATACCTCCGATACAGAACTCATCTACACTGCATCTGACTAAACTCAGGTTACAGAACTCCTGTAAGCTCTGTCTACTACCCTCAGGCAACAGACATTGCGCACATTGTGTAAGCCTATTCCCAGGCTACAGACCGCTGAAACAGCTTTGTACACCACTAGCATACAGAACTCCCATGAACTGAATCTCTCTACAGCCGGGAAGGAGACCGACCATAAGCTGCGTTTCCTATAGACAGGCTACAGAAATCCCGCATATTGCGAATGCCTGCTCCCAGGCTACAGAACCCTTCCTAACTGCTTCGTTCCACACCTCAGATACAGAACTCATGTATGCTGTAAATCACTACACTCAGGTTATAGAACTTCTGTACACTCTCTCCTACACTCAGTCTACCGAAATTAGCACATGGTGTAAGCGTATTCCCAGGATACAGAGCGCTGAAACAGCTTTGCACTCCACTAGCATACAGAACTCCCATGAACTGTATCACTCTACAGCCTGTATCCAGAATTCCTATAAGCTGCACATTCCAGAGTCAGGCTACAGAAATCCCGTATATTGCGAATGCCTACTCCCAGGCTACAGAACTCTTACAAACTGCTTCGTTACACACCTCCGATAGAGAACTCATGTAAGCTGTACCTCACTACACTCAGGTTACAGAACTCCTGTAAGCTCTGTCTAAGGATACAGACATTGCACACATTGTGTCATCCTATTCCCAGGCAACAGAACTGTGAAATAGCATTGCACTCAACTAGCATACAGAACTCCCGTGAACTGCAGCTCTCTACAGCCTGGAAGCAGACCGACCATAAGCTGCGTTTCCTATAGACAGGCTACAGAAATCCCGCATATTGCGAATGCCCTCTCCCAGGCTACAGAACTCTTCCAAACTGCTTCATTCCACACCTCTAATACAGAATTCATGTACCCTGCATCTCACTACACTCAGGTTACAGAACTCCTGTAAGCTCTGTCTCCTACACACAGGCTACGGACAATGTGCACATTGTGTAACCGTATTCCCTGGGTACAGACCACTGAAACAGCTTTGTACTCCACTCGCATACAGAAATCCCATGAACTGAATCTCTACAGCCTCTATCCAGAATTCCTGTAAGATGCACATCCCAGAGTCCAGCTACAGAAATCCCGCATTTTGCAAATGCCTAATCCCAGGCTACAGAACTCGTACAAACTGCTCCGATGCACACCTCTGATACAGAACTCATGTATGCTGCATCTGACTACACTCAGGTTACAGAACTCATGTAAGCTCTGTCTAAGGATACAGACATTGTGCACATTGAGTCTCTTTTCCCAGACCAGAGAACTCTGAAATAGCATTGCACTCCACTTGCATACATATCTCCCGTGAACTACATTTCTCTACAGCCAGGATGCAAACGACCATAAGCTGCGCATCCTAGAGTCAGACTACAGAAGGCCCACATATTGCGAATCCCTACTCCCAGGCTATAGGACTCTTCCAAACTGCTTCGTTACACACCTGTAATACAGAACTCATGTAAGTTGGTTCTGACTACACCCAGGTTACAAAACTCCTGTAAGCTCTGTCTCCTACACTCAGGCTACGGTCATATCGCAGATTCTGTATGCCTATTCCCAGGCGACAGACCCCTGAAACAGCTTCGTACTCCACGAGCATACAGAACTCCCGTGAACTGAATCTCTCTACAGCCAGGAAGCAGAACGACCATAAACTGCATTTCCTATAGACAGGCTACAGATTCCCACATACAGCGAATGCCTACTCCCAGGCTATAGATCTCTTTCAAAATGCTTCATTCCACACCTGTAATACAGAACTCATGTAAGCTGCATCTGACTACACTTCGGTTACAGAACTCCTATAAGCTCTGTCTAAGAATACAGACATTTCACACATTGTGTCATCCTATTACCAGGCAACAGAACTCTGAAATTGCAATGCACTCCACTAGCATACAGAAATCCCGTGAACAGAATCTCTCTACAGCCAGGACGCAGAACGCCAGTAAGCTGCGCATTCTAGAGTCAGGCTAAAGATATCCCGTATATTGGAATCCCTAATCCCATGCTACAGAACTCTTCCAAACTGCTCCCTTCCACACCTCCGATACAGAATTCATGTACGCTGCATCTGACTACACTCAGGTTACAGAACTCCTGTAAGCTCTGTCTCCTACACTCAGGCTGAAAACATTGCGCACATTGTGTAATAGTATTCCCAGGCTACAGACCCATGAAACAGATTTGTACTCCACTAGCATACAGAACTCCTGTGAACTGCATCTCTCTATAGCCACGAAGCAGACCGACCATAAGCTGCGTTTCCTATAGACAGGCTACAGAAGTCCCGCATATTGCAAATGCCTACTCCAAGGTACAGAACCCTTCCAAACTGCTTCGTTACAAACCAGTAATACAGAACCCATGTAAGCTGCGTCTGAATACACTCAGGTTACAGAACTCCTGTAAGCTCTCTCTTTACACTCAGGCTACAGACATTGCGCACATTGTGTGTGAATATTTCCAGGCAAAAGACCGCAGAAACAGCGTTGTACTCCACTAGCATACAGAACTCCAGTGAACTGATTCTCTCTACAGCATGAAGCAGACCGACCATAAGCTGCGTTTCGTATAGACAGGCTACAGAAATCCCGCATATTGCGAATGCCTACTCCCAGGCTACAGAACTCTTGCAAAATGCTTGGTTCCACACCTGTAATACAGAACTCATGTAAGCTGCATCTGACTACACTCAGGTTCCAGAACTCCTGTAAGTTCTGTCTCCTACACTCAGGCTACTGAAATGGCGTACATTGTGTGAGCGTATTCCCAGGCTACAGACCGCTGAAACTGCTTTGCACTCCACTAGCATACAGACTCCTTTGAACTGAATCTCTCTACAGCTAGGAATCAGAGGTACCATAAGCTGCGTTTCCTATAGACGGGCTACAGAAATCCCGCATATTGCGAATGCCTACTCCCAGGCTACATAACACTTCCTAACTGCTTCATTCCACAATTCTGATACAGAACTCATGTATGCTGTAAATCACTACACTCAGGTTACAGATCTCCTGTACCCTCTCTCTTCTACACTCAGGCTACTGAAATTGCACACACTGTGTAAGCATATACCCAGGCTACAGAACGCTGAAACAGCTTTGCACTCCACTAGCTTACAGAACTCTCATGAACTGAATCTCCATACAGCCTGTATCCAGAATTCCTATAAGCTGCACATCCCAGAGTCAGGCTACAGAAATCCCACATATTGCGAATGCCTACTCCAGGGCTACAGAACTCTTACAAACTGCTTCATTACACAACTCTGATACAGAACTCATGTGAGCTGCATCTGACTACACTCAGGTAACAGAACTCCTGTAAGCTCTGTCTCCTACAGTAGGCTATAGAAATTGTGCACATTGTGTATGCCTATTCCCAGGCTACACACCGCTGAAACAGCTTTGTACTCCACTAGTATACAGAACTTCCATGAACTGAATCTCTCTACAGCCAGGAAGCAGACCTACCATAAGCTGTGTTTCCTATAGACAGGCTACAGAAATCCCGCATTTTGCGAATGCCTATTCCCAGGCTACAGAACACTTCCTAACTCCTCGTTCCACACCTCCAATACATAACTCATGTGTGCTGTAAATCAATACACTCAGGTTACAGAACTCCTTACACTCTTCCTCCTACACTCCAGATTCCGAAATTGCGCACATTGTGTAAGACTATTCCAGGGCTACAGACCGCTGGAACAGCTTTGCACTCCACTAGCATACAGAACTACCATGAACTTAATCTCTCTACAGTCTTTATCCAGAATTCCTATAAGCTGCACATCCCAGAGTCAGGCTACAGAAATCCCGCATATTGCGAATGCCTACTCCCAGGCTACAGAACTCTTACAAACTACTTCGTTCCACTCCTCCGATACAGAACTCATGTACGCTGCATCTGACTAAACTCAGGTTACAGAACTCCTGTAAGCTCTGTCTAATGATACAAACATTGCGTACATTGTGTCATCCTATTCCCAGGCAACAGAACTCTGAAAGAGCATTGCACTGCACTAGCATACAGAACTCCCTTAAACTGTATCTCTCTACAGCCAGGTCGCAGAACGCCCATAAGCTGCGCATCCTAGAGTCAGGCTACAGAAATCCCGCAAATTGTGAATGCCTACTCCCAGGCTACAGAACTCTTCCAAACTGCTTCATTCCACACCTCCGATACAGAACTCATGTATGCTATAAGTCACTACACTCAGGTTACAGAACTCCTGTATGCTCTCTCTCCTACACTCAGGCTACCAAAATTGCGCACATTTTGTAAGCTTATTCCCAGGCTACAGACCGCTGAAACAGCTTTGCACTTCACTAGCATACAGAATTCCTGTGAACTGCATCTCTCTACATCCAGGACACAGAATGCCCATATGCTGCATTTCCTACAGTCAGGCTACACAAATCCCTCCTATTGTGAGCGCCTACTGGCAGGATACAGAACCCTTCCTAACTGCTTCATTCCAAACCTCCAGTACGGAACTCATGTACCCTGCATCTCACCACAATCAGGTTACAGAAGTCCTGTACGCTCTCGCTCCTACATGCAGGCTACAGACATTGTGCACATTGGGTAAGCCTATTCCCAATTACAGAACTTTGAATCAGCTTTGCACTCCACCATATACAGAAGTCCTGTGAAGTACAACTCTCTATAGCCAGGAAGCAGAATGTCCATAAGCTGTGTTTCCTACAGTCAGGCTACACAAATCCCGTATATTGCGAATGCTTATTCCCAGCTACAGAGTCTTCCACACTGCTTCGCTCCACACCTGCAATACAGACTCATGTAAGCTGTAAATCACCAGACTCAGGTTACAGAACTGTAGGCTCTGACTCCTACACTCAGGCTCTAGACATTGAGCAGATTGTGTCAGCCTATTCCCAGGCTACAGAACGCTTAAACAACTTTGCACTCCACTAGCACATAGAACTCCCGTGAACTGCATCTCTCTACAACCAGGACGCAGAACGCCCATAAGCTGCGTTTACTACAGTCAGGATACACAATTCCCGCATATTGGGAATCCCTACGCCCAGGCTACAGAACTCTTCCAAACTGCTTACACGCACACCCCTGATACAGAACTCATGTATGCTGTAAATCACTAAACTCAGGTTGCGGAACTCCAGTACGCTCTCTCTCCTCCACTCAGGCTTCCGAAATTGCTCACATTGTGTAAGCATATTCCCAAGCTACAGACCGGTGAAACAGCTTTGCACTCCACTAGCATACAGAACTCCCATGAATTCCTATAAGCTGCACATCCCAGAGTCAGGCTACAGAAATCCCGCATATTGCGAATCCCTACTCCCAGGTACAGAACTCTTACAAACTGCTTACATCCACAACTTGATACAGAACTCATGTACACTGTATCTGACAAAACTCAGGTTACAGAACTCCTGTAAGCTCTGTCTCCTACACTCAGGCTACAGACATTGCACACATTGTATGCCTATTCCCAGGGTACAGACCTGCTGAAACAGCTTTGTACTCCACTAGCATACAGAAGTGCCGTGAATTTAATCTCTCTACAGCCATGAAGCAGACCGACCATAAGCTGCGTTTCCTACTGTCAGGGTACACAAATAACTCCTATTGCGATTCCTACTCCCAGGCTACAGAACTCTTCAAAACTGCTTACATCCACACCCCTGATACAGAACTCCTGTACGCTCTGTCTCATACACTCAGGCTATAGACATTACGCACATTGTGTAAGAATCTTCCCAAGCAACAGAACGCTGAAACATCTTTGCACTCCACTATTACACAGACTCCCGTGTACTGCATCTCTACCGCCAGGACGCAGAATGCCCATAAGCTGCGTTTTCTACAGTCAGGCTACAGAAATCCCGCATATTGCGAATGCCTACTCCCAGGCTACAGAACTCTTACAAACTGCTTCGTTCCACACCTCCGATACAGAACTCATGTAAGCTGCATCTGACTGCACTCAGGTTACAGAACTCCAGTATGCTCTCTCTCCTACACGCAGGCTACAGACATTGTGCACATTGGGTAAGCCTATTTCCAATTATAGAACTCTGAAACAGCTTTGCACTCCACCATATACTGAAGTCCTGTGAACTACAACTCTATATAGCCAGGAAGCAGAATGCCCATAAGCTGTGTTTCCTACACTCAGGCTACACAAATCCCGTATATGGCGAATGCTTACTCCCAGCTACAGAAGTCTTCCACACTGCTTCGCTCCACACCTGCGATACAAAACTCATGTAAGCAGTAATTCACTATGCTCAGGTTACAGAAGTCCTGTACGCTCTGTCTCCTACACTCAGGCTACAGACATTGCGCACATTGTGTCAACATATTACCAGGCTACAGAACGCTGAAATAACTTTGCACTCCACTAGCATACAGAACTCCTGGGAACTGCATCTCTATACAGCCTTGATGCAGACCGCTCACAAGCTGCTTTTCCCACAGTCAGACTACACAAGTCCCGTATATTGCGAATGCCTACTAACAGGCTACAGAACTCTTACAAACTGCTTCATTACACAACTCCGATACAGAACTCATGTAAGCTGCATCTGACTGCACTCAGGTTACAGAACTCCTGTAAGCTCTGTCTCCTACACTCAGGCTACAGACATTGCGCACATTGTGTATGCCTATTCCCAGGCTACAGAACGCTGAAATAACTTTGCACTCCACTAGCATACAGAACTCCCATGAACTGAATCTCTCTACAGCCAGGAAACAGAACGACAATAAGCTGCGTTTCCTACTGTCAGGGTACACAAATCCCTCCTATTTCAATTGCCTACTCCAAGGCTATAGAACTATTCCAAACTGCTTACATCCACACATCCAATACATAACTGATGTACGCTGCATCTGACTACACTTCGGTTACAGAACTCCTCTAAGCTCTGTCTCCTACACTCAGGTTACAGACATTGCACATATTGTGTATGCCTATTCCCTGGCTATAGACTGCTGAAACAGCTTTGTACTCCACTAACATTCAGAACTCCCATGAACTGAATCTCTCTACAGCCAGGAAGCAGACCAACCATAAGCTGCGTTTCCTATAGACAGGCTACAGAAATCCCGCATATTGCTAATACCTACCCCCAGGCTACAGAACCCTTCCTAACTGCTTTGTTCCACACCCCCGATACAGAACTCATGTATGCTGTACATCACTACAGTCAGGTTACAGAACTCCTGTTCGCTCTCTCTCCTACACTCAGGCTACCGAAAGTGTGCACATTGTGTAAGCCGATTCCCAGGCTACAGAACACTGAAACAGCTTTGCACTCCACTAGCATACAGAACTCCCATGAATTCCTATAAGCTGCACATCCCAGAGTCAGGCTAGAGAAATCCCACATATTGCGAATGACTACTCCCAGGCTACAGAACCCTTCCTAACTGCTTCGTTCCACACCTCCGATACAGCACTCAAGTATGCTGTATATCACTACACTCAGGTTACAGAACTCCTTACACTCTTCCTCCTACACTCATGCTACCGAAATTGTGCACATTGTGTATGTCTAGTCCCAGGCTACAGTACGCTGAAACAGCTTTGAACTCCACTAGCATACAGAACTCCGATGAACAGAATCTCTAAACAGTCTGTATCCAGAATTCCTATAAGCTGCACATCTCAGAGTCAGGCTACAGAAATCCTGCATATTGCGAATGCCTACTCCCAGGCTACAGAACTCTTACAAACTGCTTCATTACACATCTCCGATAGAGAACTCATGTAAGCTGCACCAAACTACACTCAGGATACAGAACTCCTGTAAGCTCTGTCTCCTACACGCAGGCTACAGAAATTGTGCAAATTGGGTAAGCCTATTTCCCATTACAGAACTCTGACAGCTTTGCACTCCACCATATACAGAACTCCCGTGAACTGAATCTCTCTACAGCCAGGAAGCAGAACGACAATAAGCTGCGTTTCCTACTGTCAGGGTACACAAGTACCTCCTATTGCGATTGCCTACTCCCAGGCTACAGAACTCTTCCAAACTGCTTACATCCACATCCCTGATACAGAACTCATGTACGCTGCATCTGACTACTACTCCTACACATAGGCTACAGACATTACACCCATTGTGTCAGCCTATTCCGAAGCTACAGAACGCTGAAACAACTTTGCACTTGACTAGCATACAGAACTCCCGTGCACTGCATCTCTCTACCGCCAGGACGCAGACCACACATAAGCTGCGTTTTCTACCGTCAGGCTACACAAATCCCGCATATTGTGAATGCCTACTCCCAGGCTACAGAACTCTTCCAAACTGCTTCGTTCCACACCTCTGACACACAATTTATGTATGCTGTAAGTCACTACACACAGGTTACAGAATTCCTCGATGCACTTTCTCCTATACACAGGCTACAGACATTGCGCACATAGGGTAAGCATATTCCCAAGCTACAGAACTCTGAAACAGCTTTGCACTCCACTAGCATACAGAAGTCCTGTGAACTGCATCTCCCTACAGCCAGGAAGCTAAATGCCCATAAGCTGTGTTTCCTAAAGTCAGGCTACCCAAATCCCTCCTATTGCGAATGCCTTCTCCGAGGCTACAGAACTCTTGCAAACTGATTCATTCCACACTTCCAATACAGAAATCATGTACCCTGCATCTCACCACACACAGGTTACAGATGTCCTGTACGCTCTCTCTCCTACACGCAGGCTACAGACATTGTGCACATTGGGTAAGCCTATTCCCAATTACAGAACTTTGAATCAGCTTTGCACTCCACCATATACAGAAGTCATGTGAAGTACAACTCTCAATAGCCGGGAAGCAGAATGCCCATAAGCTGTGTTTCCTGCACTCAGGCTACACAAATCCCGCATATTGCGAATGCTTACTCCCAGCTACAGCAGTCTTCAACACTGCTTCGTTCCACACTTGCATTACAGAACTCATGTACGCTGCATCTCACTACACTCAGGAAACCGAACTCCTGTATGCTCTCTCTCCTACCTTCAGGCTGCTGAGTTGCATGCATTGTGTAAGCCTTTTCCAAGGCTAAAGACTGCTAAAACAGCTGCATCTGACTGCACTCAGGTTACAGAACTCCTGTAAGCTCTGTCTCCTACACTCAGGCTACAGACATTGCGCACATTGTGTATGCCTATTCCCAGGATACAGACCGCTGAAACAGCTTTGTACTCCACTAGCATACAGAACTCCCATGAAATGAATCTCTCTACAGCCAGGAAGCAGACAGACCATAAGCTGCATTTCCTACAGACAAGCTACAGAAATCTCGCATATTGCGAATGCGTACTCCCAGGCCTGAGAACCCTTCCTAAGTGCTTCGTTCCACACCTACGATACACAACTCCTGTATGCTGTGAAACACTACACTCAGGTTGCAGAACTGCTGTATGCTGTGTCTCATACACTCAGGCTACCGAACTTACTCACATTGCATAAGCGTATTCCCAGGCTACAGAACCCTGAAACAGCTGTGCACTCCACTAGCATACAGAACTCTCATGAACTGCATCTCTCTACAGCCTTTATCCAGAATTCCTATAAGCTGCACATCCCAGAGTGAGGCTACAGAAATCCCGCATATTGCGAATGCCTACTCCCAGGATACAGAACTCATACATACTGCTTCGTTACACACCTCTGATACAGAACGCACGTAAGCGGCACGTAACTAAACTCAGGTTACAGAACTCCTGTAAGCTCTGTCTAAGGACACAGACATTGCACACATTGTGTCATCCTATTCCCAGCAAACAGAACTCTGAAATAGCATTGACCTCCACTAGCATACTGTACTCCCGAGAACCTAATATCTCTACAGCCTGTATGTAGAATTCCTATAAGCTGCGTTTCCTATAGACAGGGTACAAAAATCCCGCATATTGCGAATGTCTACTCCCTGGCTACAGAACTCTTCCAAACTGCTTACATCCACACCACCGATAAAGAATTCATGTAAGCTGCACCTCACAACACTCATGTTACAAAACTCCTGTAAGCTCTGTCTAAGGATACAGACATTGTGCACATTGTGTCATCCAATTCCCAGGCAACAGAACTCTGAAATAGCATTGCACTCCACTTGCATACAGAACTCCCGTGAACTGAATCTATCTACAGCCAGGATTCAGAACGACCATCAGTTGCGCATCCTAGAGTAAGGCTACAGAAATCCCGCATATTGTGAATGCCTACTCCCAGGCTACAGAACTCTTCCAAACTGCTTCGTTTGACACCTGTAATACTGAACTCATGTAAGCTGCATCTGACTACACTTAGGTTACAGAACTCCTGTACGCTCTCTCCTACACTCAGGCTACCGAAATTGTGCACATTGTGAAAGTTATTCCCAGGCTATAGAACGCTGAAACAGCATTGCACTCCACTAAAATACAGAACTCCCATGAACTTAATCTCTGTACAGCCTATACCCAGCATTCCTATAAGCTGCGTTTCCTACAGACAGGCGAAAGAAATCCCGCATATTGCGAATGCCTACTCCCAGGCTAAAGAACTCTTACAATCTGCTTCGTTACACACCTCCAAAACACAACGCATGTAAGTAGCACCTCACTACACTCAGGTTACAGAACACCTGTAAGCTCTGTCTAAGGATACAGACATTTCGCACATTGTGTCATCCTAATCCCAGGCAACAGAACTTTGAAATAGCATTGCCTCCACTAGCATACAGAACTCCCGTGAACTGCATCTCTCTACAGCCAGGACACAGAATGCCCATAAGCTGCACATCCTAGCGTCAGGATACAGAAATCCCGCACATTGTGTATGCCTATTTCCAGTCTACAGGCCGCTGAAGGAGCTTTGTACTCCACTAGTATACAGAACTCCCGTGAACTGAATCACTCTACGGCCAGGAAGCAGACCGACCATAAGCTGTGTTTATTATAGACAGGCTACAGAAATCCCGCATATTGCTAATGCCTACACCCAGGCTACAGAATCCTTCCAAACTGCTTAATTCCAAACCTGTAATATAGAACTCATGTACTCTGCATCTGAATACACTCAGGTTACAGAACTCCTCTAAGCTCTGTCACCTACACTCAGGCAACATTCATTGCACACATTGTGTATGCCTATTACCAGGCAACAGACCGCTGAAACAGATTTGTACTCCACTAGCATTCAGAACTCCCATGAACTGAATCTCTCTACAGGAGGGAGCAGACCGACCATAAGCTGCGTTTCCTATAGACAGGCTACAGAAATCCCGCATATTGCGAATAACTACTCCCAGGCTACATAACTTTTCCAAACTGCTTCATTCCACACCTGTAATACAGAATTCATGTACGCTGCATCTGACTACACTCAGGTTACACAACTCTTGTAAGCTCTGTCTCCTACAGTCAGGCTACGGACATTGCGCACATTGTGTAAGCGTATTCCTTGGCTACAGACCACTAAAACAGCTTTGTACTCCACTAGCATACACAAATCCCGTGAACTGAATCTCTCTACAGCCAGGAAGCAGACCGACCATAAGCTGGGTTTCCCTTAGAAAGGCTGCAGAAATTCCACATATTGTGAATGCCTACTCACAGGCTACAGAACTCTTCCTAAATGCTTTGTTCCACACCCCCGATACCGAACCTATGTATGCTGCAAATCACTACACTGAGGATACCGAATTCCTGTACGCTCTCTTTCCTACACACAGGCTGCCGAAATTCCTCACATTGCGAAAGCGTATTCCCGGGCTGCAGAACGCTGAAACAGCTTTGCACTCCACTAGCATACAGAACTCCCCTGAACTGAATCTCTCTAGAGCCTTTACCCAGAATGCCTATAAGCTGAACATTCCAGAGTCAGGCTACAGAAATCCTGCATATAGCGAATGCCTACTACCAGGCTACAGATCTCTTACAAAGTGCTTCTTTGCACACCGTTGATACAGAACTCATGTAAGCTGCACCTCACTACACTCAGGTAACAGAACTCCTGTTAGCACTGTCTAAGGATACAGACATTGCACACATTGTGTCATCCTATTCCCAGGCAACAGAACTCTGAAATAGCATTGCACTCCACTAGCATACAGAACTCCCGTGAACTGCATCTCTCTACAGCCAGGACGCAGAACGCCCATAAGCTGCGCATCCTAGAGTCAGGCTACAGAAATCATGTATATTGCGAATGCCTACTCCCAGGCTACAGAATTCTTCCAAACTGCTTCGTTCCACACCTCCGATACAGAAATCATGTACGCTGCATCTGACTAAACTGAGGTTACAGAACTACTGTAAGCTTTGTCTCCTCCACGCAGGCTACATACATTTGTCACATGAGCTAAGCCTATTCCCACGCAACAGAACTCTGAAATAGCATTTCACTCCACTAGCATACAAACATCATGTGAACTAAATCTCTCTGCAGCCTGTATCCAGAATTCTTAAAAGCGCCGTTTCCTATAGACAGGCTACAGAAATCCCACATATTGCGAATGCCTATTCCCAGGCTACAGAACTCTTCCAAACTGCTTACATCCACACCTCCGATACAGAACTCATGTACGCTGCATGTGACTGCACTCAGGTTACAGAACTCCAGTAAACTCTGTCTCCTACACTCAGGCTGCAACATTGCTCACATTGTGTTTGCTTATTCTCAGGCTACAGAGCACAGAAACAGTTTTGTACTCCACTAGCATACAGAACTCCCGTGAACTGAATCGCTCTACAGCCAGGAAGCAGACCGACCATAAGCTACGTTTCCTATAGACAGGCTACAGAAATCCCGCATATTGCGAATGCCTACTCCCAGGCTACAGAACTCTTCCAAACTGATTCGTTCCACACCTGTAATACAGAACTCATGTACGCTGTATCTCACTAAACTCAGGTTTCAAAACTCCTGTAACCTCTGTCTCCTACACAGGTTACAGACATTGCGCACATTGTGTATGCTATTTCCAGGCTAAAAACCGCTGAAAAAGCTTTGTGCTTCACTGGCACACAGAACTCCCGTGAACTGAATCTCTCTACAGCCAGGAAGTAAAACGACCATAAGCTGTGTTTCCTACAGACAGGCTACAGAAATCCCTCATATTGCGAATGCCTACTCCCAGGCGTCAGTATCCTTCCTAAGTGCTTCGTTCCACACCTCCGATACAGAGCTCATGTGTGCTGTAAATCACTACACTCAGGTTATAGAACTCCTGTATGCTTTGTCACCTACACTCAGGCTACCAAAATTGCTCACATTGTGTAAGCGTATTCCCAGGCTACAGAATGCTGAAACAGCTCTGCACTCCACTACCATACAGATCTTCAATGAGATGAATCACTCTACAGCCTGTATCCAGAAATCCTATAAGCTGCACATTACAGATTTAGGCTACAGAAATCCCGCATATTGCGAATGCCTACTCCCAGGCTACGGAACTCTTACACACTGCTGTTATACACACCTCTGATACAGAACTCATGTAAGCTGCAACTTACTACACTCAGGTTACAGAACTCCTGTAACATCTGTCTAAGGATACAGACATTGCGCAGATTGTATCATCTTATTCCCAGGCAACTTAACTCTGAAATACCATTGACTCCACTAGCATACAGAACTCCCGTGAACTGCATCTCTCTACAGCCAGCACACAGAATGCCCATAAGCTGCGCATCCTAGAATCAGGTTACAGAAATCCCACATATTGTGAATGCCTACTCCCAGGCTACAGAACTCTTCCAAACAGGTTACAACCACCCCTCCGATACAGAACTCATGCACGCTGAATCTGACTAAACTCAAGTTACAATACTCCTGTAAGCTCTGTCTCCTACACAAAGTCAATAGATATTGCGCACATGGGTAAGCGTATTCCCAGGAAACAGAACTCTGAAATAGAATTACACTCCACTAGCATACAGAACTGCCGTTAACTGAATGTCTCTTAAGCCTGTATCCAGAATTCCTATTAGCTGCGTTTCTTATAGACAGGCTACAGAAATGCCGCATATTGCGAATCCCTACTCCCAGGCTTCAGAACTCTTCCAAACTGATTACATCCATATCTCAGATACAGAACTCATGTAAGCTACATCTGACTACACTCAGGTTACAGAAGTCCTGTAAGCTCTGTCTAAGGATACAGACATTGCGCACATTGTGTCATCCTATTCCCAGGCTGCAAACCGCTGAAACATCTTTGTACTCCACTAGCATACAGAACTCCCGTGAACTGCATCTCACTAGAGCCAGGACGCAGAACAAACATAAGCTGCGTTTCCTCCAGACAGGTGACAGATATCCCGCATATTGCGAATCCTACTCCCAGGCTGCAGAACTCTTCCAAACTGCTCCCTTCCACACGTCCGATACAGAACTCATGTACGCTGCATCTGACTACACTCACGTTACAGAACTCCAGTAAGCTCTGTCTCCTACACTCAGGCTACAGACATTGAGCACATTGTGTATGCCTATTACCAGGCTACAGACCGATGAAACAGCTTTGTACTCCACTAGCATACAGAGCTCCCGTGAACTGAATCTCTCTACAGGCAGGAAGCAGACCGACCATAAGCTGCATTTCCTATAGACAGGCTACAGAAATCCCGCATATTGCCAATGCCTACTCCCAATCTACAGAACCCTTCCTAACTGCTTCGTTCCACATCTCTGATACAGAACTCATGTACGCTGATCTGACTAAACTCAAGTTACAGAACTCCTGTATGCTCTGTCTCCTACACTCAGGCTATCGAAATTGCTCACATTGTGTATGCCTATTCCCAGGCTACAGACCAGTGAAACAGCTTTGTACTCCACTAGCATACAGAACTCCCGTAAACTGAATCAGTATAGAGCCAACAAGTAGACCGACCATAAGCTGTGTTTCCTATACACTGGCACAGAAATCCCGTATATTGCGAATGCCTACTCCCAGGATACAGAACTCTTACAAAATGCTTTGTTCCACACCTGTAATACAGAATTCATGTACGCTGCATCTGACTACACTCAGGTTACAGAACTCCTGTAAGCTCTGTCTAACGATACAGACATTGTGCACATTGTGTATGCCTATTCCAGGCAAAAGAACTCTGAAATAGCATTGCACATCACTAGCATACAGAACTCCCGTGAACTGCATCTCTCTATAGCCAGCACATAGATCGCCCATAAGCTGCGTTTCCTAAAGACGAGCTACAGAAATCCCGCATATTACGAATGCCTACTCCCAGGCTACAGAACTCTTACAAACTACTTCGTTCCACTCCTCCGATACAGAACTCATGTACGCTGCATCTGACTAAACTCAGGTTACAGAACTCCTGTGAGCTCTGTCTCTTACACTCAGGCTATGGACATTGCGAACATTGTGTATGCCTATTCCCATGCAACAGAACTCTGAAATAGCATTGCACTCCACTAGCATACATAACTCCCGTGAACTGAATCTGTCTACAGCCAGGAAGGAGACCGACCATAAGCTGCGTATCCTATAGACCGGCTACGGAATTCCCGCATATTGTGAATGCCTACTCCTGGGCTCCAGAACTCTTAGAAACTGCTTCGTTCCAAACCTGTAATACAGAATTCATGTAAGCTGCATCTGACTACACTCTGGTTACAGAACTGATGTAAGCTCTGTCTCCTACACTCAGGCTATGGACATTGGGCACATTGTGTATGCCTATTTCCAGGCTACAGACCGCTGAAACAGATTTGTACTCCAATAGCATACACAAATCTCGTGAACTGAATCTCTCTACAGCCAGGAAGCAGACCGACCATAAGCTGCGTTTCCCAAGCCAGGCTGCAGAAATCCTGCATATCGCGAATGCTTACTCTGAGGCCACAGAACCCTTCCTAACTGCTTCGAATCACACCTCCGATACAGAATTCATGTATGCTGTAAAACACTACACTCAGGTTACAGAAATCCTGTACGCTCTCTCTCCTACACTCAGGCTACCGAATTTGCATACATTGTGTAAGCAAATTCCCAGGCTACAGAACATGGAAACAGCTTTGCACTCCACAAGCATACAGAACTCCCATGAACTGAATATCTCTGCAGCCTGTATCCAGATTTCGTATAACCCTCACATCCCAGAGTCAGGCTAAAGAAATCCCGCATATTGCGAATGCCTACCCCCCAGGCTAAAGAACAATCCAAACTGCCTCGTTCCTCACGTCCGATACAGAACTCATGTACGCTGCATCTGACTAAACTGAGGTTACAGAACTACTGTAAGCTCTGTCTCCTACACTCAGGCTACGGACATTGCGCACATTGTGTATGCCTATTCCCAGGCTACAGACGCTGAAACTGCTTTGTACGCCACTAGAATACAGAACTCCCGTGAACTGCATTTCTCTACAGCCAGGAAGCAGACCGAGCATAAGCTGCGCATCCTAGAGCCTGGCTACAGAATTCCCACATATTGCGAATTCCTAATCCCAGGCGACAGAACACTTCCAAACTGCTTACATCCAGGCCTCTGATACAGAACGCATGTAAGCTCATCTGACTAAACTCACGTTACAGAACTCCTGTAAGCTCTGTCTTCTACACTCAGGCTACAGATACTGTGCACATTGTGTTTGCCTATTCCCAGGCTACAGAACACTGAAATTGCTTTGTACTCCACTAGCATACAGAACTCCCGTGAACTGAATCTGTCTCGAGCCAGGAAGCAGACCGACCATAAGCTGCGTTTCCTCTAGACAAGCTACAAAAATCCCGCATATTGCAAATGCCTACTCCCAGGCTACAGAACTCTTACAAACTGCTTCGTTCCACAACTGTAATACAGAATTCATGTAAGCTGCATCTGACTACACTCAGGTTACAGAACTCCTGTAAGATCTCTCTCCCACACTCAGGCTACGGACATTGTGTACATTGTGTATGCCTATTCCCAGGCTACAGCCCGCTGAAACAGCTTTGTACTCCACTAGCATACAGAATTCCCGTGAACTGAATCTCTCTACAGCCAGGAAGCAGACCGACCATAAGCTGCGTTTCCTATAGACAGGCTAAAGAAATCCCGCATATAGCGAATGCCTACTCCCAGGCTACAGAACAATCCAAACTGCTTCATTCCACACCTGTAATACAGAATCATGTATGCTGCATCTGACTACACTCAGGTTACCGAACTCCTGTAAGCTCTGTCTCCTACAATCAGGCTACAGACATTGCACACATTGTGTATGCCTATTCACAGGCTACAGATCGTTGAAACAGCTTTGTACTACACTAGCATACAGAACTCCCGTGAACTGAATCTCTGTACAGGCAGGAAGCAGACGGATCATAAGCTGCGTTTCCTATAGACAGGCTACAGAAATCCCGCATATTGCGAAAGCGTACTGCCAGGCTACAGAGCTCTTACAAACTACTTCGTTCCACTCCTCCAATACAGAACTCATGTAAGCTGCACCTCACTACACTCAGGTAACAGAACTCCTGTTAGCACTGTCTAAGGATACAGACATTGCGCACATTGTGTATGCCTATTCCCAGGCTAGAGACCACTGAAACAAATTTGTGCTCCACTAGCATTCAGAACTCCCGTGAACTGCATCTCTCTACAGCCAGGAAGCAGACCGACCATAAGCTGCGCACCCTAGAGTGTGGCTACTGAAATCCCGCATATTGCGAATCCCTACTCCCAGGCTACAGAACTCTTCCAAACTGATTCGTTCCACACCTCTGATACAGAACTCATGTAAGCTGCATCCGACTACACTCAGGTTACAGAACTCCTGTAAGCTCTGTCTAAGGATACAAACATTGTGCACATTGTGTATGCCTATTCCCAGGCAAAAGAACTCTGAAACACTTTTGTACTCCACGAGCATTCAGAACTCCCGTGAACTGAATCACTCTACAACCAGGAAGGAGACCGACCATAAGCTGCATTTCCTATAGACAGGCTACAGAAATCCCGCATATTGCGAATGCGTACTGCCATGCTACAGAGCTCTTACAAACTACTTCGTTCCACTCCTCCAATACAGAACTCATGCACGCTGCATCTGACTAAACTGAGGTTACAGAACTCCTGTAAGCTCTGTCTATTACACTCAGGTTACAGACATTGCGCACATTGTGTATGCCTATTCCCAGGCTACAGATCGCTGAAACAAATTTGTACTCCACTAGCATACAGAACTCCCGTGAACTGCATCTCTCTACAGCCAGGAAGCAGACCGACCATAAGCTGTGCATCCTAGAGTGTGGCTACAGAAATCCTGCATATTGCGAATCCCTACTCCCAGGCTACAGAACTCTTCCAAACTGATTCGTTCCACCCCTCTGATACAGAACTCATGTAAGCTGCATCTGACTACACTCAGGTTACAGAACTCCTGTAAGCTCTAAGGATACAAACATTGTGCACATTGTGTATGCCTATTCCCAGGCAAAAAAAACTCTGAAATACAATTGCACTCCACTAGCATACAGAGCTCCCGTGAACTGAACCTCTCGAGAATCAGGAAACAGACCGACCCTAAGCTGCGTTTCCTATAGACAGGCTACAGAAATCCCGCATATTGCGAATGCCTATTTCTAATCTACAGAACTCTTCCAAACTGCTTCGTCCCACATCTCCAATACAGAACTCATGAACACTGCATCTGACTAAACTTAAGTTACAGAACTACTGTAAGCTCTGTATCCTACACTCAGGCTACAGACATTGTGCACATTGTGTATGCCTATTCCCAGGCTACAGAACACTGAAATTGCTTTATATTCCACTAGCATACAGAAATCCCGTGAACTGAATCTGTCCAGAGCCAAGAAGCAGACCGACCATAAGTAGCGTTTCCTATAGACAAGCTACAGAAATCCCGATATTTCAAATGCCTACTCCCAGGCTACAGAACTCTTAAAAAATGCTTCGTTCCACAACTGTAATACAGAATTCAGGTACGCTGCATCTGTTAAACTCAAGTTACAGAACTCCTGTAAGCTCTGTCTCCTACACTCAGGCTACAGATATTGTGCACATTGTGTATGCCTATTCCCAGGCTACAGACCGCTGAAACAGCTTTGTACTCCACTAGCATACAGAACTCCCGTGAACTGAGTCTGTCTATAGCCAGGACGCAGAACGCCCATAAGCTGCGTATCCTATAGACAGGCTACAGAAATCCCGCATATTGCTAATGCCTACTCCCAGGCTACAGAACTCTTACAAACTACTTCGTTCCACTCCTCCGATACAGAACTCATGTACGCTGCATCTGACTACACTCAGGTTACAGAACTCCTGTAAGCTCTGTCTCCTACACTCAGGCTATGGACATTGCGAACATTGTGTATGCCTTTTCCCATGCAACAGAACTCTGAAATAGCTTTGCACTCCACTAGCATATAGAACTCCTGTGAACTGAATCGTTCTACAGCCAGGAAGCAGACCGACAATATGCTGTGTTTCCTATAGACAGGCTACAGAAATCCCGCATATTGCGAATGCCTACTCCCGGGCTACAGAACTCTTCTAAACTGCTTACATCCATATCTCTGATACAGAACTCATGTACGCTGCATCTGACTACACTCAGGTTACTGAACTCCTCTAAGCTCTGTCTCCTACACGCAGACGACGGACACTTTGCACATTGTGTATGCTTATTCCCAGGCTACAGACCGCTGAAACAGCTTTGCACTCCACTAGCATACAGAACTCCCGTGAACTGCATCTCTCTACAACCAGGACGCAAAACGCCCATAAGCTGCGCATCCTAGAGTCAGGCTACAGAAATCCCGCATATTGCGAATGCCTACTCCCAGGCTACAGAACTCTTCCAAACTGCTTTGTTCCACACCTCCACTACAGAACTCACGTACGCTGCATCAGACTACACTGAGGTTACAGAACTCCTGTAAGCTCTGTCTCCTACACTCAGGCTACAGACATTGCGCACATTGTGAAGGCCTATATGTAGGATACAGACCACTGAAACAGCTTTGTACTCCACTAGGATTCAGAACTCCCGTGAACTGAATCACTCTACAACCAGAAAGGAGACCGACCATAAGCTGCATTTCAAATAGACAGGCTACAGAAATCCCTCATATTGCGAATCCCTACTCCCAGGCTACAGAAATCTTCCAAAGTGCTTCGTTCCACACATGTAATACGGAACTCATGTACGTTGCATCTCACTAAACTCAGGTTACAGAACTCCTGTAAGCTCTGACCCCTACAATCAGGCTACAGACATTGCGCACATTATGTATGCCTATTCCAAGGCTACAGACCGCTGAACAGCTTTGTACTCCACTAGCATACAGAACTCCCGTGAACTGAATCTCTCTACAGGTAGGAAGCAGACCGACCATAAGCTGCATTTCCTATTCACAGGCTACAGAAATCCCGCATATTGCGAATGCCTACTCCCAGGCTACAGAACCCTTCCAAACTACTTCCTTCCACACCTGTAATGAAGATGTCATGCAAGCTGTGTCTGACACACTCAGGTTACAGAACTCCTGTACGATCTGTCTCCTACACTCAGGCTGCAGACATTGCGCACATTGTGTATGCCTATTTCCATGCTACAGACCACTGAAACCACTTTGTACTCCACTAGCATACAGAACTCACGTGAATTGAATCTCTCTAAAGCCAGGAAGCAGACCGATCATAAGCTGTTTTTCCTACAGACAGGCTACAGAAATCCCGCATATTGCGAATGCCTACTCCGAGGCTTCAGATCCCTTCCTAAGTGCTTCGTTCCACACCTCCGATACAGAACTCATGTATGCTGTAAATCACTACACTCTGGTTGCAGAACTCCTGTAAGCTCTGTCTCCTACACTCAGGCTACCGAAATTGCACGCATTGTGAAAGCGTATTCCAGGCTAGAGAAAGCTGAAACAGCTTTGTACTCCACTACCATACAGAACTCCCAAGAAATGAATCTCTCTACAGCTTGTATCCAGAAATCCTATAAGCTGCACATCCCAGATTTAGGCTACAGAAATCCCGCATATTGCGAATCCCTGCTGCCAGGCTACAGAACTCTTCTAAACTGCTTACAACCATATCTCAGATACAGAACTCATGTATGCTGCATCTGACTAAACTCAGGTTACAGAACTCCTCTAAGCTCCTTCTCCCACACTCAGGCTACAGACATTGTGCACATTGTGTATGCCTATTCCCAGGCTACAGACCGCTGAAACAGATTTGTAATCCACTAGCATACAGAACTCCCGTGAACTGCATCTCTCTACAGCCAGCAAGCAGAACAACCATAAGCTGCACTTCCTAGAGTCTGGCTACAGAAATCCCGCATGTTGCGAATCCCTACTCCCATGCTACAGAACTCTTACAAACTGATTCGTTTCACACCTCTGATACAGAACTCATGTAAGCTGCATCTGACTACACTCAGGTTACACAACTACTATAAGCTCTGTCTAAGGATACAAACATTGCGTACATTCTGTATTTCTACTCCCAGGCAAAGGAACTCTGAAATAGCATTGCACTGCACTAGCATACAGAACTCCCGTGAACTGCATCTATCTAGAGCCAGGACACAGAAAGCCCATAAGCTGCGTTTCCTCTAGACAGGCGACAGAAATCCCGCATATTGCGAATGCCTACTCTCAGGCTACAGAACTCTTACAAACTACTTCGTTCCACTCCTCCGATACAGAACTCATGTACGCTGCAAATCACTAAACTCAGGTTACAGAACTCCTGTAAGCTCTGTCTCCTACACTCAGGCTACAGACATTGCGCACATTGTGTATGCCTATTCCCAGGCTACAGACCGCTGAAACAGCTTTGTACTCCACTACCGTACAGAACTCCCGTGAACTGAATCTCTCTACAGCCAGGAAACAGACCAACCCTAAGCTGCGTTTCCTATAGACAGGCTACAGAAATCCCGCATATTGCGAATGCCTATTTTCAATCTACAGAATCCTTCCTAACTGCTTCGTTCCACATCTCCGATACAGAACTCATGAACACTGAATCTGACTAAACCTAAGTTACAGAACTCCTGTAAGCTCTGTATCCTACACTCAGGCTACAGATATTGTGCACATTGTGTATGCCTATTCCCAGGCTACAGAACACTGATTGCTTTGTACACCACTAGCATACAGAACTCCCGTGAACTGAATCTGTCTAGAGCCAGGAAGCAGACCGACAATAAGCTGCGTTTCCTCTAGACAAGCTACAGAATTCCCACATATTGAAAATGCCTACTCCCAGGCTACAGAACTCTTACAAACTGCTTCGTTCCACACCTGTAATACAGAATTCATGTACGGTGCATCTGACTACACTCAGTTTACAGAACTCCTGTAAGCTCTGTCTAAGCATACAAATATTGCGCACATTGTGTATGCCTACTCCCAGGCAAAAGAACTCTGAAATAGCATTGCACTCCACTAGCATACAGAACTCCCATGAACTGCATCTCTCTACAGCCAGGACGCAGAACGCCCATAAGCTGCGTTTCCTCTAGACAGGCGACAGAAATCCTGCATATTGCGAATGCCTACTCCCAGGCTACAGAACTCTTACAAACTACTTCGTTCCACTCCTCTGATACAGAACTCATGTATGCTGCATCTGACTACACTCAGGTTACCGAACTCCTGTAAGCTCTGTCTCCTACAATCAGGCTACAGACATTGCACACATTGTGCATGCCTATTCCCAGGCTACAGAACAGTGAAACAGCTTTGCACTCCACTAGCATAAAAAACTCCCGTGAACTGAATCTCTCTGCAGCCAGGAAGCAGACCTAGCATAAGCTGCGTATCCTATATACAGGATACAGAAATCCCGCATTTTGTGAATGCCTACTTCCAGGCTACAGAACTCTTCGAAATGATTCGTTCAACACCTGTAATATAGAACTCATGTAAGCTGCATCTGACTAAACTCAGGTTACAGACCTCCTGTAAGCTCTGTCTCCTACACTCAGGCTACAGACATTGCACACATTGTGTATGCCTATTCCCAGGCTACAGACAGATTAAACAGCTTTGCACTCAACTAGCATACAGAACTCCCGTGAACTGAATCTATCCACAGCCAAAAACCAGACCAACCATAAACTCCATTTCCTGTAGACAAGATACAGAAATCCCAAATATTGCAAATGCCTACTCCCACTCTATGGAACCCTTCCCAAATGCTTTGTTCCACACCTCTGATACAGAACTCATGTATGCTGTTAATCACTACACTCAGGTTGCAGAACTCCAGTACGCTCTCTCCTACACTGAGGCTACCGACATTGCTCACATTGTGTAAGCGTATTCCCAGGCTACAGAACGTTGAAACAGCTTGCACTCCACTAGCATACAGAACTCCCATGAACTGAATTTCTCTACAGCCTGTATCCAGAATGCCTATAAGCTGTGCATCTCAGAGTCAGGCTACAGAAATCCCCCATATTGCGAATCCCTACTCCCAGGCTACAGAACTCTTACAAAATGCTTCATTACACAGCTCCAATACAGAACTCATGTAAGCTGCACCTCACTACACTCAGGTTACAGAAATCCTGTAAGTACTGTCTAAGGATACAGACATTGTGCACATGGTGTCATCCTATTCCCAGGCAACAGAAATCTGAAACAGCTTTACACTCCAATAGCATACAGAAGTCCTATGAACTGAATGCCATAAGCTGCGCATCCTAGAGTTAGTCTACAGAAATCCCGCATATTGCGAATCCCTACTCCCAGGCTACAGAATTCTTAGAAACTGCTTACATCCACACTTCCGATACACAATTCATGTACGCTGCATCTGACGAAACTCAGGTTACCGAACTCCTGTAAGCTCAGTCTAAGGATATAGATATTGCACATATTGTGTCATCCCATTCCCAGGTAACAGGACTCTGAAATAGCATTGCGCTCCACTAGCATACAGAACTCGCGTGAACTGCATCTCTCTACAGCCAGGACACAGAACGTCCATAAGCTGCGCATCCTAGAGTCAGGCTACAGAAATACTGCATATTGCGAATGCCTACTCCCAGGCTACAGAACTCTTACAAACTGTTTCGTCACACACCTCCGATACAGAACTCTTGTAACCTGCACCTTACTACACTCAGGTTACAGAACTCCTGTAAACTCTGTCTAATAATACAGACATTGCGCACATGGTTTCATGCTATTCCCATGCAACAGAACTCTGAAACAGCTTTGCACTCCACTGGCATACAGAACTCCCGTGAACTGAATCTCTCTACAACCAGGAAACAGACCGAGCATAAGGTGCGTTTCCTATAGACAACCTACAGAAATCCCTCATATTGCAAATCCCTACTCCCAGGCTACAGAACTCTTCCAAACTTCTTCGTTCCACACCTGTAATACAAATCTCATATAAGCTGCATCTGACTTCACTCAGGTTACAGAACTCCTGTAAGCTCTGTCTCCTACACTCAGGCTACGGACATTGCGCACATTGTGTATGCCTATTCCCAGGCTACAGCCCGCTGAAACAGCTTTGTACTCCACAAGCATTAAGAACTCCCGAGAACTGAATCTCTCTACAGCCAGGAAGCAGACCGACCATAAGCTGCGTTTCCTATAGACAGGCTACAGAAATCCCACATATTGTGAATGCCTACTCCCAGGCTACAGAACGCTTCCTAACTGCTTCATTCCCCACCTCCGATACAGAACTCATGTATGCTGTAAATCACTACACTCAGGTGACAGAACTCCTGTTCGCTCTGAATCCTATACTCAGGCTACCGAATTTGCGCACATTGTGTAAGCCTATTCCCAGGCTATAGAACGCTGAAACAGCTTGGCACTCCACTAGCATACAGAACTCCTGTGAACTGAATCTCACTGCAGCCTCTATCCAGAATTCCTATAAGCTGCACATCCCAAAATCAGGCTAAATAAATCCAGCATATTGCGAATGACTACTCCCATTCTGCAGAACTCTTCCAAACTGCTTTGTTACACACATCTCACAGAGAAATAATGTAAGCTGCATCTCACTACACTCAGGTTACAGAACTCCTATAAGCTCTATCTAAGAATACAGACATTGCGCGCATGGTGTCATCTTATTCCCAGGCTACATAAGTCTGAAATAGCATTGTACTCCACTAGCATACAGAACTCCAGTGAACTGCATCTCTCTACAGCCAGGACACAGAACGCCCATAAGCTGCGATTCATAGAGTCAGGCTAAAGAAATCCCACATACTGCGAATGCCTCCTCTCAGGCTACAGAACGTTTGCACCCTGCTTACATCCACAGCTCCGATACAGAACTCATGTACGCTGCATCTGACTAAACTCAGGTTATAGAACTCCTGTAAGCTCTGTCTGCTACACTCAGGCTACAGACATTGCACACATTGTGTATGCCTATTTACAGGCTACAGACCGCTGAAACAGCTTTGTCCTCCACTAGCATACAGAACTCCCGTGAACTGCATCTCTCTACAGCCAGGAAGCAGACCGACCACAAGCTGCGTTTCCTATACACTGGCTACAGAAACAAGCATATTGCGAATGACTACTCCCAGGCTACAGAACTCTTACAAACTGCTTCGTTCCACACCTCAGATAGAGAACTCCTGTACGCTGCACTTGACTAAACACAGGTTACAGAACTCTTGTAAGCTCTGTCTCCTACACTCAGGGTACAGACATTGCGCACATTGTGTATGCCTATTACCAGGCAACAGACAGCTGAAACAGCTTTGTACTCCACTAGCATACAGAACTCCCGTGAACTGAATCTCTCTTTAGGCAGGAACCAGACCGACCATAAGCTGCATTTCCTATAGACAGGCTACAGAAATCCCGCATATTGCAATGCGTACTCTCAGGCTACAGAACGCTTCCAAACTGCTTACATCCACATCTCCGATACAGAGCTCAGGTACACTGCATCTGACTAAACTCAGGTTACAGAATTCCTGTATGCTCTGTCTCCTACACTCAGACTACAGACTTGCGAACATTGAGTATGACTATTCCCAGGCTACAGACCAATGAAACAGCTTTGTACTCCACTAGCATACAGAACTCCCGTGAACAGAATCTCTCTACAGCCAGGAAGCAGACCGATCATAAGCTGCGTTTCTTAAAGACAGGCTACGGAAATCCCGCATATTGCGAATGCCTACTACCAGGATACAGAACTCTTCCAAACTGCTTCATTCCTCATGTCCGATACAGAACTCATGTAAGCTGCATATGACTACACTCAGGTTCCAGAACTCCTGTAAGCTCTGTCTCCTACACTCAGGCTACGGATATTGCTCACATTGTGTATGCCTATTCCGAGGCTACAGACCTCTGAATCAGCTTTGTACTCCACTAGCATACAGAACTCCCATGAACTGAATCTCTCTACAGCCAGGAAGCAGACCGACCATAAGCTGCATTTCCTATAGACAGGCTACAGAAACCCGGCTTATTGCGAATGCGTACTCCCATGCTACAGAAAACTTCCAAACTGCTTACATCCACACCTCCGATGCAAAACTCATGTACGCTGTATCTCACTAAACTCAGGTTACAGAACTCCTGTAATCTCTGTCTCCTAAACTCAGGCTACCGAAATTGCGCACATTTAGTAAGAGTATTCTGTGGCTGCAGAACGCTGACACAGCGTTGCACTCCACTAGCAAACAGAACTCCTGTGAACTGCATCTCTCTGCAGCCTGTATCCAGAATTCCTATAAGCTGCACATCCCAGAGTCAGGCTACAGAAATCCCGAATATTGCGAATGCCTACTCCCAGGCTACAGAACTCTTACAAACTGCTTCGTTACACACCTCTGATACAGAAATCATGTAAGCTGCACCCTACTACACTCAAGTTACAGAACTCCTGTAAGCTCTGTCTAAGGATACAGACATTGCGCACATTATGTCATCCAATTCCCAGGAAACAGAACTGTGAAATAGCTTTGCACTCCACTAGCATACAGAACTGCCGTGAACTGCATCTCTCTACAGCCAGGACGCAGAACGCCCATAAGTTGCGCATCCTAGAGTTAGGCTACAGAAATCCCGCATATTGCGAATCCCTACTCCCAGGCTACAGAACTCTTCCAAACTGCTTACATCCACACCTCCGATACAGAACTCATGTACGCTGTATCTGACAAAACTCAGGTTACAGAACTCCTGTAAGCTCTGTCTCCTACATTCAGGCTGCAGACATTGCGCACATTGTGTATGCCTATTCCCAGGCTACAGACCGCTGAAACAGCTTTGTACTCCACTAGCATTCAGAACTCCCGTGAACTGAATCTCTCTACAGCCAGGAAGCAGACCGACCATAAGCTGCGTTTCCTAGAGTGAGGCTACAGAAATCCCACATATTTCGAATCCCTACTTCCAGACTACAGAACACTTCCTAATGCTTCATTCCACACCTCTGATACAGAACTCATGTATGCTGTAAATCACTACACTCAGGTTGCAGAACTCCTGTAGGCTCTCTTACACTCAGGCTCCCGACATTGCTCACATTGTGTAAGAGTATTCCCAGGCTACAGACCTCTGAAACAGCTTTGTACTCCGATAGCATACAGAACTCCCGTGAACTGAATCTCTCTTCAGCCAGGAATCAGAACGAACATAAGCTGCGTTTCCTGTAGACAGGCTACAGAAATACCACATATTGCGAATGCCTAGTCTCAGGCTACAGAATACTTACACACTATTTCGTTACACAGCTCTGATACAGAACTCATGTAAGCTGCACCTCACTACTCTCAGGTTACAGAATAACTGTAAACTCTGTCTCCTAAACTGTGGCTACCAAAATTGCGCACATTGTGTATGCCTATTCCCAGGCTACAGACCGCTGAAACAGCTTTGCACTCCACTAGCATACAGAACTCCCATGAACTGAATCTCTCTAGAGCCTGTATCCAGAAATCCTATAAGCTGCACATTCCAAAATCAGGCTACAGAAATCCCGCATATTGTGAATGCCTACTCCCAGGCTATAGAACTCTTCCAAAATGCCTCGTTCCACAACACAGATACAGAACTCATGTAAGCTGCATCTGACTACACTCAGGTTACAGAACTCCTGTAAGCTCTGTATAACGATACAGACATTGCGAACATTGTGTCATCCTATTCCCAAGCAACAGAACTCTGAAATAGCATTGCACTCATCTAGCATACAGAACTCCCATGAACTAAATCTCTCTACAGCCAGGACGTTGAACGCCCATAAGCTGCGCATCCTAGAGTCAGGCTACAGAAATTCTGCATATTGCGAATGCCTACTCCCAGTCTACAGAACTCTTGCAAAATGCCTCGTTCCACAACTCAGATAGAGAACTCATGTACGCTGCATCTGACTACACTCAGGTTACAGAATTCCTGTAAGCTCTGTCTCCTACACTCAGGCTACTGACATTGCGCACATTGTGTTGCCTATTCCCAGGTACAGACCGCTGAAACAGCTTTGCTTTCCACTAGCATACAGAACTCCCATGAACTGAATCTCTCTACAGCCAGGACGCAGAACGCCCATAAGCTGCGCATCCTAGAGTCAGGCTACAGAAATCCCGCATATTGCGAATCCCTACGCCCAGGCTACAGAACTCTTCCAAACTGCTTATATCAACACCTCCAACACAGAACTCATGTTCGCTGCATCTGACGAAACTCAGGTTACAGAACTCCTGTAAGCTCTGTCTGCTACACTCAGGCTACAGATATTGTGCACATTGTTTATGCCTATTCCCAGGCTGCAGACCGCTGAAACAGCTTTGTACTCCAGTAGCATTCAGACCTCCCGAGACCTGAATCTCTCTGCAGCCGTTATGCAGACCGACCATAAGCTGTGTTTCCTATTGGCAGGCTACTCCTAGGCTACGGAACCCTTCGTAACTGCTTCTTTCCAAACCTACGATACAGAACTCATGTATTCTGGCTGATATTCATTTAGCCACAACAGAACCGTATATTTCTGGTAAGATCCAGACCTATCTGGACAAACTCATGTGGAATTCGTGTGCAAAGGAGGCAGAAAAACAGAACCAAAGTGGCTTTGTTGAAAAGCAAAGTCTTTTTCGTGGGCAAGTGGATTCAATGTCATGTTTACAAACACAAATGTCATTTTGAACCTGGATTCTGTAGCATTCTACTCAGAAATCACTTATGTGTACCTGTTGTGCTCCATGTGGAACGAATTAGTGTTTCAGACAAAAAACACAATGTTACATGCTAAAATTCAGTCAAAACTCCAAAGTTCATAGAAAATATCCAGAAAACGGAAACAAACACAGAGGCTGTGGCAAGAGCTGGGATTGAGTTAGGCAGAACAGAAACGAGTATTTCTGGTTAGATCCAGACCTATCTGGACAAACTCGTGTGGAATTCGTGTGCAAAGGACACAGAGAAGCAGAATCAATCTGGTTTGGAGAAAAGCAAAGTCTTTTTCTTGGGCAAGTGGATTCAATGTCATGTTTACAGTTGCAAATATTCTTTTTAACCTGATTTCTGTAGCATTCTACTCAGAAAACTCGAATATGTACCTGTTGTATCTCCAGGTGGAACCAATTAGTGTTTGCCAATAAAAAACCAAAATGTAACATGCCACAATTGATTCCAAACTCTACAGTTCATAAAAAATATCCAGAAAACAGCAACACACAGAGGCTGTAGCTAGATCTGGGAGTCAGTTAGGCATAACAGAACCGGATAATTCTGGTTAGATCCAGACCTATCGGGACAAACTCGTGTGGAATTCTTGTGCAAAGGACACAGAGAAGCAGAATCAATCTTGTATGGAGAAAAGCAAAGTCTTTTTCTTGGGCAAGTGGATTCAATGTCATGTTTACAAACACAAATATCATTTTTAACCTGGTTTCTGTAGTATTCTATTCAGAAATCTCTTATGTACACCCGTTGTGTCTCCATGTGAATCCAAGTAGCGTTTCCAACAGAAAAACAAAATGTAACATGCTAAAATTCATTCAAAAATCTAAAATTCATAGAAAATATCCAGAAAACACTAACAAACACACAAGCTATTTTAAAGCTGATATTCATTTACCCACAGCAGAACCGGATATTTCTGGTTAGATCCATAGCTATCTGGACAAACTGGTGAGGAATTCATGTGCAATGGAACCAGAAAAGCAGAGTCAAAGTGGTTTTGTTTGAAAGCAAAGTCTTTTTCATGGCAAGTGGATTCAATGTCATGTTTACAAACACAAATGTCATTTTGAACCTGGTTTCTGTAGTATTGTACCCAGAAATCTCTTATGTGTACTTGTTATGTCTCCATGTGGAACGTATTAGCTTTTCCAACAAAAAAACACAATGTTACATGCTAAAATTCATTCAAAACTCTAAACTTCATAGAAAATATCAAGAAAACAGAAAGAAACACAGAAGCTGTAGCAAGAGCTGGGATTGAGTTAGGCAGAACAGACCCGGATCTTTCTGGTTAGATCCAGACATATTTGGACAAACTCATGAGGAATTCATGTGCAAAGCGCCCAGAGAAGCAGAGTCAACCTGTTTTTGGAGAAAAGCAAAGTCTTTTTCGTGGGCAAGTGGATTCAATGTCATGTTTACAACACAAATATCATTTTGAACCTGGTTTCTGTAGCATTCTCCTCAGAAAAGTGTTATGTGTACCTGTTGTGCTCCATGTGGAACGAATTAGCGTTTCCAACAAAAAAACACAATGTTACATGCTAAATTTCATTCAAAACTCTAAAGTTTTAGATACTATCCAGAAAACAGAAACAAACACAGAGGCTGTAGCAAGAGCTGGGAATAGGTTATGCAGAACAGAACCGGGTATTTCTGATGAGATCCAGACCTATCTGGACAAACTCGTGAGGAATCCGTGTGCATAGGACCCAGAAAAGCAAAGTCCAACTGGTTTTGGAGAAAACCAAGGTCTTTCTCTTGGGCAAGTGGATTCAATGTCATGTTTACAGTCGCAAATATCAGTTTTAACCTGGTTTCTGTAGCATTCTACTCTGAAAACTCTTATGTGTACCTTTTGTGTCTCCATGTGGAACCAATTAGGGTTTCCAACAATAAAACAAAGTGTTACATGCTAAAATTCATTCAAAACTCTGAAGTTCATAGAAAATATCCAGAAATCACTAACAAACACACAGGCAGTTTTCAAAGCTGATATTCGTTTAGGCACACCAGAACTGGATATTTCTGGTTTGATCCAGCCCTATCCGGACAAACTGGTGTGGAATTGGTGTGCAAAGCACCCAGAAAAGCAGAGTCAACCTGGTTTTGTAGAAAAGCAAAGTCTTTTTCTTGGGCAAGCGGATTCAATGTCATGTTTACAAACACAAATATCATTTTTAACATGGTTTCTGCAGCTTTTTACTCAGAAAACATGAATGTGTACCTGTTGTCTTCATGTGAATCCAATTACCGTTTGCCAACAGAAAAACAAAATGTTACATGCCAGAATTCATTCTAATCTCTAAAGTTCATAGTTAATATCCAGAAAATACTAACAATCCCACAGGCTCTTTTAAAAGCTGATATTCATTTAGCCACTATAGAACCAGATATATTTGGTTTGAATCACACCTATCTGGACAAACTCTTGTGGGATCTGTGTGCAATGGACCAAGAAAAGCAGAGTCAAACTGGTTTTGGAGAAAAGCAAAGTCTTTTTCGTGGGCTAGTGGATTCAATGTGATGTTAGCAAACAGAAATATAATTTTTATCCTTGTTTCTGTAGCATTCTACTCAGTAAACACTTATGTGTACATGTTGTGTCTCCATGTGGAACCAATTAGCTTTGGCCAACAAAAAAAAACAAAGTGTTACATGCCAGAATTCATTCCAAACTCTAAAGTTCATAGATAATATCCAGAAAACACGAAAAACACAGAGACTGTAGCAAGAGATGGGATTGAGTTAGGCAGAACAGAACCGCGTATTTCCGGTTAGATCTAGAGCTATCTGGACAAAATCGTGTGGAATTCTTGTGCAAAGGACACAGAAAAGAATATTGAAGCTGGTTTGGAGAAAAGAAAGTCTTTTTCTTGGGCAAGTGGATTCAATGTCATATTTACAAACACAAATATCATTTTTAACCTGTTTTCTGTAGCATTCTACTCAAAAAACTCGAATGTGTACCTGTTGTTTCTCCATTTGAATCCAATTAACGTTTGCCAACAGGAAAACAAAATGTTACATGCCAGAATTCATTCCAAACTCTAAAGTTCATAGATAATATCCAGAAAACACTAACAAACACACAGACAGTTTTCAAAGCTGATATTCGTTTAGGCACACCAGAACCGGATATTTCTGGTTTGATCCAGACCTATCGTGACAAAATCATGTGGAATTCGTGTACAAAGGACCCAGAAAAGCAGAGTCAAACTGGTTTTGGAGAAAAGCAAAAACATTTTCGTGGGCAAGTGCATTCAATGTCATGTTCACAAACATAAATATCATTTTTAACCTGGATTCTGCAGCTTTTTACTCAGAAAACATGAATGAGTGCATGTTGTGTCTTCATGTGAAACCAGTTAGCGTTTGCCAACAAAAAAACAAAATGTTACATGCTACAATGCATTCAGAATTCTAAAGTCCACAGATACTATCGAGAAAACACAAGCAAACACAGAAGCTGTAGCAACAGGTGGGATTGAGTTATCCACAGCAGAACCGGATATTTCTGGTTTCATCCAGCCCTATCCGGACAAACTGGTGTGGAATTGGTGTGCAAAGAACCCAGAAAAGCAGAGTCAACCTGGTTTTGGAGAAAAGCAAATATAATTTTTAAACTGGTTTCTGTAGCATTCTACTCAGAAAACTCGAATGTGTACATGTTGGGTCTCCATGTGAATCCAATTAGCGTTTGCCAACAGGAAAACAAAATGTTACATGTCAGAATTCATTCCAAACTCTAAAATTCTTTGTTAATATCCAGAAAAGACTAACAAACACACAGGCTGTTTTAAAAGCTTATATTCATTTAGCCACAAAAGAACCGGATATTTCTGGTTGGATCCAGATCTATCTGGACAAACTCATGTGGAATTTTCCACATGGAATTCGTTTAGGCACACCAGAACCGGATATTTCTGGTTTGATCCAGCCCTATCCGGACAAACTGGTGTGGAATTTGTGTGCAAAGGACCCAGAAAAGCAGAGGCAACCTGGTTTTGGAGAGAAGCAAAGTCTTTATCTTGGGTAAGTGGATTCAATGTCATGTTTACAAACACAAATATCATTTTTAAACTCGTTTCTGTAGCATTCTACTCAAAAAAAAAATCGAATGTGTACATGTTGTCTTCATGTGAATCCAATTACCGTTTGCCAACAGAAAAACAAAATGTTACATGCCAGAATACATTCCAAACTCTAAAGTTCATAGTTAATATCCAGAAAAGACTAACAATCACACAGGCTGTTTTAAAAGCTGATATTCATTTAGCTACTATAGAACCAGATATATTTGTTTTGATCCACACCTATCTGGACAAACTCTTGTGAAACTGTGTGCAATGGACCAAGAAAAGCAGAGTCAAACTGGTTTTGGAGAAAAGCAATGTCTTTTTCGTGGGCTAGTGGATTCAATGTCATGTTTACAGTCGCAAATATCCTTTTGAACCTGGTTTCTGTAGCATTCTACTCAGAAATTCGAATGTGTACATGTTGTGTCTCCATGTGAAACCAATTAGTTTTTGCCAACAAATAAAACAAAGTGTTACATGCCAGAATTCATTCCAAACTCTAAAGTTCATAGATGATATCCAGAAAACAGAGAAAACACAGAGGCTCTAGCAAGAGCTGGGATTGTGTTAGCCACCACAGAACCAGATATTTCTGGTTTCAACCAGCTCTATCCAGAAAAACTGGAGTGGAGTTGGAGTGCAAAGCACCCAGAAAAGCAGAGTCAACCTGGTTTTGGAGAAATGCAAAGTCTTTTTCTTGGGCAAGTGGATTCAATGTCATGTTTACAAACACATATATCATTTTTAACCTGGTTTCTGCAGCTTTTTACCCAGAAAATACGAATGTGTACCTGTTGTGTCTCCATGTGAAACCAATTAACGTTTGCCAACAGAAAAACAAAATGTTACATGCTACAATACACTGACAACTTTAAAGTCCATAGATACTATACAGAAAACACAAACAAATTAAAAGGTTGTAGCAAGAGCTGGGATTGAGTTCGCCACCACAGAACCGGATATTTCTGGTTTCACCCAGCCCTATCCAGACAAACTGGAGTGGAGTTTGTGTGCGAAGCACCCAGAAAAGCAGAGTCAACCTGGTTTTGGAGAAAAGCAAAATCTTTTTCGTGGGCAAGTGGATTCAATGTCATGTTTACAAACACAAATATATTTTTTAACATGGTTTATGCAGATTTTTATTCAGAAAACACGAATGTGTACCTGTTGTGTCTCCATGTGAAACCAATTAGCGTTTGCCAACAGAAAAACAAAATGACACATGCTACAATGCATTCAGAACTCCAAAGTCCACAGATACTATCGACAAAGCACAAGCAAACACAGAAGCTGTAGGAAGTGCTGAGATTGAGTTAGCCACCACAGAACCGGATAGTTCTGGTTTCATCCAGCCCTATCCGGACAAACTGCTGTGGAATTGGTGTGCAAAGAACCCATAAAAGCAGAGTCAAGCTGGTTTTGGAGAAAAGCAAAGTCTTTTTCTTGGGCAAGTAGATTCAATGTCATGTTTACAACACAAATATCATTTTTAACCTGGTTTCTGCAGATTTTTAGTCAGAAAACACGAATCTGTACCTGTTGTGTCTCCATGTGAAACTAATTAGCATTTGCCAACAGAAAAACAAAATGTTACATGTTACAATGCATTCACAACTCTAAAATGCACAGAAACTATCGAGAAACACAAGCAAGCACAGAAGCTGTAGCAAGAGCTGGGACTGAGTTAGCCAAAACAGAACCGGATATTTCAGATTTCATCCAGACCTATCTGGACAAACTGGTGTGGAATTGGTGTGCAAATCACCCACAAAAGCAGAGTCAACCTGGGTTTGGAGAAAAGCAAAATTTTTTCTAGGGCAAGTGGATTCAGCGTCATGTTTACAAACACAAATATCATTTTTAAAATGGTTACTGCAGCTTTTTACCCACAAAACACGAATGTGTACCTGTTGTGTCTCCATGTGAAACCAATTAGCGTTTGCCAACAGAAAAACAAAATGTTACATGCTGCAATGCATTCAGAACTCTAAAGTCCGCAATGCTATCGAAAATCACAAGCAAACACAGAAACTGTAGCAAGAGGTGGGATTGAGTTAGCCAACACAGAATCGGATATTTCTGGTTTCATCCAGCCCTACCCGGATAAACTGGTGTGCAATTGGTGTGCAAAGCACCCAGAAAAGCAGAGTCAACCTGATTTTGGAGAAAAGCAAATTCTTTTTCTTGGGCAAGTGGATTCAATGTCATGTTTAAAAACACAAAAATCATTTGTAATCTGGTTTCTGCAGGTTTTCACTCAGCAAACATGAATGTGTACCTGTTGGTTCTCCATGTGAAACCAATTAGCGTTCACCAACAGAAAAACAAAATGTTACCTTCTACAATGCATTCACAACTCTAAAGTCCATAGATACTATCAACAAAGCACAAGCAAACACAGAAGCTGTAGCAAGAGCTGGAATTGAGATAGCCACCTCGAAACCGGATATTTCTGGCTCCATCTAGCCCTATCTGGACAAACTAGTATGGAATTTGTGTGCAAATCACCCAGAAAAGCAGAGTCAACCTGGTTTTGGAGAAAAGCAAAGTCTTTTTCTTGGGCAAGTGGATTCAAAGTCATGTTTACAAACACAAATATCATTTGTAACCTGGTTTCTGCATGTTTTTACTCAGAAAACACGAATGTGTACCCGTTGTGTCTCCATGTGAAACCAATTAGTGTTTGCCAACAGAAAACAAAATGTTACATGCTACAATGCATTCACAACTCTAAAGTCCATAGATACTATCAACACAGCACAAGTAAACAAAGAATATGTAGCAAGAGCTGGGTTTGATTTAGCCACCACAGAACATGATATTTCTGGTTTCATCCAGCCCTATCCGGACAAACTGGTGTGGAATTGGTGTGCAAAGCACCCAGAATAGCAGTGTCTACCTGATTTGGGAGAAAAGCAAAGTCTTTTTCTTCGGCAAGTGGATTCACTTTCATGTTTACAAACAGAAATATCATTTGTAACCTGGTTTCTGCAGCTTTTCACTCAGAAAACACGAATGTGTACTTGTTGTGTCTCCATGGAATGCAATTAGCGTTCACCAATAGAAAAACAAAATGTTACATGCTACAATGCATTCACAACTCTAAAGTCCACAGATACTATCGAGAAAACACAAGCACACTCAGAAGCTGTAGCAAGAGCTGGGATTGTGATAGCCACCTCGGAAACAGATATTTCTCTTTCCATCCAGCCCTATCCAGACAAGGTTTTGCGGGGTTCTTGTGCAAAGCACTTAGAAAAGCAGAGTCAACCTGATTTTGGAGAAAAGCAAAGTCTTTCTTGGGCAAGTGGATTCAAAGTCATGTTTACAAATACAAATATCATCTTTAACCTGGTTTCTGCAGCTTTTTATTCAGAAAACACGAATGTGTACCTGTCGTGTCTCCATGTGAAACCAATTAGCGTTTGCCAACAGAAAAACAAAATGATACATGCTACAATGCATTCACAACTCTAAAGTCCACAGATACTATCGAGAAAACACAAGCAAACACAGAAGCTGTAGCAAGATCTGGGATTGAGTTAGCCACCACAGAACTGAATATTTCTCGTTTCATCCAGACCTATCTGGATAAAGTGTTGGGGTGTTGGAGTGCAAAACACTTAGAAAAGCAGGGTCAACCTGGTTTTGGAGAAAAGCAAAGTCTTTTTCTTGGGCAAGTGGATTCAAAGTCATGTTTACAAACACAAATATCATTTGTAACCTGGTTTCTGCATGTTTTTACTCAGAAAACACGAATGTGTACCCATTGTGTCTCCATGTGAAACCAATTAGCGTTTGCCAACAGAAAAACAAAATGTTACATGCTACAATGCATTCAGAATTCTAAAGTCCACAGATACTATCGAGAAAACACAAGGAAACACAGAAGCTGTAGCAAGAGCTGGCATTGAGATAGCCAACTCAGAAACGGATATTTCTGGATCCATCCAGCCCTATCCGGAAAAACTGGTGTGGAGTTGGTGTGTAAAGCACCCAGAAAAGCGGAGTCAACCTGGATTTGGAGAAAAGCAAAGTCTTTTTCTTGGGCATGTGGATTCAATGCCATGTTTACAAACACAAATATCATTTTTAACCTGGTTTATGCAGCTTTTTACTCAGAAGACACGAATGTGTACCTGTTGTGTCTCCATGTGAAACCAATTAGCGTTTGCCAACAGAAAAACAAAATGATACATGCTACAATGCATTCACAACTCTATAGTCCACAGATAGTATCGAGAAAACACAAGCAAACACAGAAGCTGTAACAAGAGCTGGGATTGAGATAGCCACCTCGGAAACAGATATTTCTGGTTCCATCCAGCCCTATCCGGAAAAACTGCTGTGGAGTTAGCCAACTCAGAACAGAATATTTCTGGTTTCATGCAGCCCTATCCGGAAAAAATTTTGGGGATTTGGAGTGCAAAGCACCCAGAAAAGCAGAGTCAACCTGGTTTTGGAGAAAAGCAAAGTCTTTTTCTTGGGCAAGTGGATTCAAAGTCATGTTTACAAATACAAATATCATCTTTAACCTGGTTTCTTCAGCTTTTTATTCAGGAAACACGAATGTGTACCTGTCGATCTCCATGTGAAACCAAATAGCGTTTGCCAACAGAAAAACAAAATGATACATGCTACAATGCATTCACAACACTAAAGTCCACAGATACTATGGAGAAAACACAAGCAAACACAGAAGCTGTAACAAGAGCTGGGATTGAGATAGTAAGCTCGGAACCAGATATTTCTGTTTCCATCCAGCCCTATCTGTACAAACTGCTGTGGAGTTGGTGTGCAAAGCACCCAGAAAAGCAGAGTCAGCCTGGTTGTGGAGAAAATCATAATCTTTTTCTTGTGCAAGTGGATTTAATGTCATGTTTACAAGCACAAATATCATTTTTAACCTGGTATCTCTAGCTTTATATTCAGAAAACTCGAATGTGTACCTGTTGTGTCTCCATGTGTAACCAATTAGCGTTTGCCAACAGAAAAACAAAATGTTACATGCTACAATGCATTCACAACTCTAAAGTCCACAGATACTATGGAGAAAACACAAGCAAACACAGAAGCTGTAGCAAGAGCTGGGATTGAGTTAGCCACCACAGAACCGGCTATTTCTGGTTTCATCCAGACTTTTGTTGACAAACTGGTGTGCAATTGGTGTGCAAAGCACATAGAAAAACAGAGTCAACCTGGTTCAGGAGAAACGCAAAGTCTTTTTCTTGGGCAAGTAGATTCAATGTCATGTTTACAAACACAAATATCATTTGTAACCTGGTTTCTGCAGCTTTTTAATAAGAAAACACGAATGTGTACCTGTTGTGTCTCCATGTGAAACCAATTAGCATTTGCCAACAGAAAAACAAAATGTTACATGCTACAATGCATTCACAACTCTAAAGTCCACAGATACCGTCGACAAAACACAAGCAAACACAGAAGCTCTAGCAAGAGCTGGGATTGAGATAGCCACCTTGGAACCGGATATTTCTGGTTCCATCCAACCCTATCTGGACAAACTGGTTTGGAATTGGTGTGCAAAGAACCCACAAAAGCAGAGTCACGCTGGTTTTGGAGAAAAGCAAAGTCTTTTTCTTGGGCAAGTAGATTCAATGTCATGTTTACAAACACAAATATCATTTGTAACCTGGTTTCCGCAGCTTTTTACTCAGAAAACACGAATGTGTACCTGTTGTGTCTCCATGTGAAAACTACTAGCGTTTACCAACAGAGAAACAAAATGTTACATGCTACAATGCATTCAGAACTCTAAAGTCCACAGATGCTATCGAGAAAACACAAGCACACTCAGCAGCTGTAGCAAGAGCTGGGATTGTGATAGCGACCTCAGAAATGGATATTTCTGGTTCCATCCAGTCCTATCCGGACAAACTGGTGTGGAATTGCTGTGCAAAGCAACCAGAAAAGCAGAGTCAACCTGGGTTTGGAGAAAAGCAAAGTCTTATTCTTGGGCAATTGGATTCAATGTCATGTTTACAAACACAAATATCATTTTTAACCTGGTTTCTGCAGCTTTTCACTCAGAAAACACGAATGTGTACCTGTTTTGTCTCCATGTGAAACCAATTAGCATTTGCAAAAAGAAAACAAAATGTTACATGCTATAACGCATTCACAACTCCAACGTCCACAGATACTATCGACAAATCACAAGCAAACACAGAAACTGTAGCAAGAGCTGGGATTGAGTTAGCCACCAAAGAACCGTATATTTCTGGTTTCATGCAGACCATTCCGGACATACTGGTGTGGAATTGGTGTGCATAACACCCAGAAAAGCAGAGTGAACCTGGTTTTGCAGAAAAACAAAGTCTTTTTCTTGGGCAAGTGGATTCAATGTCATGTTTACAAACACAAATATCATTTTTGACCTGGTTTCTGCAGCTTTTTACTCAGAAAACACGAATGTGTACCTGTTGTGTCTCCATGTGAAACTAATTAGCGTTTGCCAACAGAAAACCAAATGTTACATGCTACAATGCATTCACAACTCCAAAGTCCACAGATACTATCGACAAATAACAAGCAAACACAGAAACTGTAGCAAGAGCTGGGATTGAGTCAGCCACCACAGAACCGTATATTTCTGGTTTCATGCAGACCATTCTGGACAAACTTGTGTGGAGTTGGTGTGCAATGTACCCAGAAAAGCAGAGTCAACCTGGTTTTGGAGAAAAGCAAAGTCATTTTCTTGGGCAAGTGGATTCAATGTCATGTTTACAAACACAAATATAATTTGTAACCTGGTCTCTGCAGCTTTTTACTCAGAAAACACAAATGTGTACCTGCTGTGTCTTTCTGCGAAACCAATTAGCACTTGCCAACAGAAAAACAAAATGTTACATGCTACAATGCATTTACAACTCTAAAGTCCACATATACTATCGAGAAAACACAAGGAAACATAGAAGCTGTAGCAAGAGCTGGCATTGAGTTAGCTCCCACAGTACCGGATATTTCTGGTTTCATCCAGCCCTATCCGGACAAACTGGTGTGGAGTTTGTGTGCAAAGCACCCAGAAAAGCAGAGTCAACCTGGTTTTGGAGAAAAGCAAAGTCTTTTTCTTGGGCCAGTGTTGCAGTTGAGTTTCTCAACAATGTTGCAGTGGATTCATTTCTGAGAGGAGCAGCGTGGTGGGGGCAAGAGGCGCAGAGTCAACACACAGACCCCCGGAGTCGGGTGAAAGCAGGCTTGAGGCGAGCAGCACGCAGACTCGTTTATTACAGTTGGTACAACTTCTTATATAGCCAAGACCAGCCAATCTGGTCAAGGGGCGGTCTATTTCCCAACCAATCACAGCCTATTGTCAGGCAGTTTCCAAAGCCATCCAATCACAGCCTTTTCCCAGGCAGTTTCAAATCCATCCAATCATAGCCTGTTGCCAGGCGGTTTCCAAAGCCATCCAATCATAGCCTGTTGCCAGGCAGTTTCAAATACATCCAATCACAGCCTGTTCTCAGGCAGTTTCCAATCCATCCAGTCACAGCCTGTTCCCAGGCAGTTTCCAATCCATCCAATCACAGCCTGTTGCCAGGCAGTTTCCAATCCATCCAATCACAGCCTGTTGCCAGGCAGTTTCCAATCCATCCAATCACAGCCTGTTGCCAGGCAGTTTCCAAAGCCATCCAATCACAGCTTGTTGCCAGGCAGGCTCCACTGCCAGGTGGGTTTCAAAGCCATTCCTGAGTAACTGACGCTCTCTTGCCAGTGGCCACCTTGGCATGGCCTTCTCATTCCACCACATTTCCCCCTTTTTGTTGATTTTTGAGCAACGGGAGGCATGATTCTTGGCCATACCATTGTTGACCCCGTTTCCATGTGGTCTCTGTAGGCAGCTGTGCCTGTCTTAGGTTGTCCCCCAGGGGATCTTACCCGTCGTTGACTAACCAGCGCTCAAATCAAGAGACCACAGGATTGCTTGCTCAGATAGGGGTAGGAATGAGGAATAATGGTTATCAGGAATGGCATGACCGCACACAGGCTGTGGGCCATTTGAGTGGCTGACCAGAGCTAGTGGGGTACAAAACAGTAACAGATGTGGCTATGGGCAGTTTCTCAGGGTAGGATGATAGGGCAGGTGCATCTGCTAACAAGGCGGAGTCTCGGTCTTGTTCAGCTGGTCCTGTTTGGCTGTCCGTTGCAGGCTTGATGTTTCGGGCTGTAATCCAAATGGGCTGCTCTGCATTCTCTGGAAAGACACAAGCATATCCTCGACCTTTGGTTAACAGAAGCCTTTTTACAGGCATTAGAATCCAGGGCCTGAATTTTGCATGCACTTCGACATTAACAACAAACATGCTGATGGCATAGGGTCTAGTGGCTGCCCTGAGAGCTTGTGGTGCCCGAGTACTGCCACAAATGTGGGGATCATCACTGGGTGCGGATGGGATGACCTCGAATGAGTTATTGTCTGGAGGTCCTCTAAGTTCATCCCACAGGTATGTGGAGGGTGGCTGACTAGGCATTGCTACCTTGTTTACTACATCGTTTGCTACCTTGTATGCTACATTGTTATTTTCACTGTCCGAGCTCTCTCTCCCTAAATCACCAACTATTGTCTGTGAGACAGGGACCTGGAGTGTCAGGCTCTTATCACTCACAGATTCACTATCTTTGATAACCTGCACAGGATTCTGAGAGGGGGGTATCTTTCCCATGTCTGAGTGCTTAAGAGCGGCATGGCATGCCAACTCTGGCCAAAGGAAAGACACGTACAGCACTGCTGCCATAACAAAGCAAATTCCTAGCACCTCAGTTGTTGATGGCATTTTGCAGGAGGTTTCCCTACGTTAGACAAACAGACAGTGGTGTATCAGATCGTACGTATGTCCTGTGCTTAGTGGGGGACTTCCTTGATTTGTTAGGTCAAGGCCGTAGGCCCATACGGTGTCTCCGGAGCGTCACCTCTCTCGAGTGAGGGAAGATGACTTGGTTCCGAATTCTGGGATGATCAGTCCCTTATGTGAATTCGCCGGGCGAACCGAAAGTAAAAGGAGGAGCCGAGAAGCGACGTACACTTCTGGGTGGTGTGTGCTAACCTGGGGTCACTTAGACCGAGGACAAGGACAAGGAAAGGGGCGTAGGTGGGGCTTCTGTGCTCACCCTCACAGAATCGAACAGCACACAAAACACCGAGGGGCCTACTTGCCGAAATCCTGGGGGGACCTCGCCGAGTCCGACATGCTGTCTCTTTCTCAGTCACGTTGGCGCGCCAGATGTATCAGTTGATTTCTTTACTGGGCTCCACGTTGGGCGCCAGATGTTGCAGTTGATTTCACAACAATGTTGCAGTGGATTCATTTCTGAGAGGAGCAGCGTGGTGGGGGCAAGAGGCGCGGAGTCAACACACAGACCCCGGGAGTCGGGTGAAAGCAGGCTTGAGGCGAGCAGCACGCAGACTCGTTTATTACAGTTGGTACAACTTCTTATATAGCCAAGACCAGCCAATCTGGTCAAGGGGCGGTCTATTTCCCAACCAATCACAGCCTATTGTCAGGCAGTTTCCAAAGCCATCCAATCACAACCTTTTCCCAGGCAGTTTCAAATCCATCCAATCATAGCCTGTTGCCAGGCGGTTTCCAAAGCCATCCGATCACAGCCTGTTGCCAGGCAGTTTCCAAAGCCAACCAATCACAGCCTGTTGCCAGGCAGGCTCCACCGCCAGGTGGGTTTCAAAGCCATTCTTGAGTAACTGACCCTCGCTTGCCAGTGGCCACCTTGGCATGGCCTTCTCACTCCACCACAGGCAAGTGGATTCAAGGTCATGTTTACAAACACAAATATCATTTGTAACCTGGTTTCTGCAGGTTTGTCCTCAGAAAACACGAATGTGTACCTGTTGTGTCTCCATGTGAAACCAATTAGCGTTTGCCAACAGGAAAACAAAATGTTACATGCTACAATGCATTCACAACTCTAAAGTCCACAGATACTATCGAGAAAACACAAGCAAACACAGAAGCTGTAGCAAGAACTGAGATTGAGTTAGCCCACTCAGAACCGGATATTTCTGGTTTCATCGAGACCTATCTGGACAAACGGGTGTGGAATTGTTGTGCAAAGCACCCAGAAAAGCAGCGTCAACCTGGGTTTGGAGAAAAGCAAAGTCTTTTCCTTGGACAGGTGGATTCAATGTCATGTTTACAAGCACAAATATCATTTTTAACCTGGTTTATGGAGCTTTTTACACAGAAAACAGGAAAGTGTACCTGTTGTTTCTCCATGTGAAACCAATTAGCGTTTGCCAACAGAAAAACAAAATGTTACATGTTACAATGCATTCACAACTCTGAAGTCCACAGATAGTATCGAGAAAACACAAGCACACTCTGCAGCTGTAGCAAGACCTGGGATTGAGTTAGCCCTCTCAGAGCGGATATTTCTGGTTTCATCCAACACTATCTGGACAAACGGGTGTGGAATTGGTGTGCAAAGCATCCAGAAAAGCAGAGTCAACCTGGTTTCGGAGAAAAGCAAAGTCTTTTTGTTGGGCAAGTGGATTCAATGTCATGTTTACAAACACAAATATCATTTGTAACCTGGTTTCTGCAGGTTTTTCCTCAGAAAACACAAATGTGTACCTGTTGTGTCTTCATGCGAAACCAATTAGCGCTTGCCAACAGAAAAACAAAATGTTACATGCTACAATGCATTTACAACTCTAAAGTCCACAGATACTATCGAGAAAACACAAGCAAACACAGAAACTGTATCAAGAGCTGGCATTGAGTTAGCCACCACAGAACCAGATATTTCTGGTTTCTTCCAGCCAAATCGGACAAACTGGTGTGGAGTTTGTGTGCAAAGCACCCAGAAAAGCAGAGTCAACCTGGTTTTGGAGAAAAGCAAAGTCTTTTTCTTGGGCAACTGGATTCAATGTCATGTTTACAAACACAAATATCATTTGTAACCTTGTTTCTGCGGGTTTTTCCTCAGAAAACATGAATGTGTACCTGTTGTGTCTCCATGTGAAACCAATTAGCGTTTGCTAACAGAAAAACAAAATGTTACATGCTACAATGCATTCACAATTCTAAAGTCCACACATACTATCGACAAAACACAAGCACACTCTGCAGCTGTAGCAAGACCTGGGATTGAGAGAGCCCCCAAAGAAGCGGACATTTCTGGTTTCATTTAACACTATCTGGACAAACGGGTGTGGAATTGGAGTGCATAGCATCCAGAAAAGCAGAGTCAACCTGGTTTTGGAGAAAAGCAAAGTCTTTTACTTCGGCAAGTGGATTCAATGTCATGTTTGCAAACACAAATATCATTTGTAACCTGGATTCTGCAGGTTTTTACTCAGAAAACACAAATGTGTACCTGTTGTGTCTTCATGCGAAACCAATTAGCGTTTGAAAACAGAAAACAAAATGTTACATGCTACAATACATTTACATCTCTAAAGTCTACAGATACTATCGAGAAAACACAAGCAAACACAGAAGCTGTAGCCAGAGCTGGCATTGAGTTAGTCACCACAGAACCGGATATTTCTGGTTTCATCCAGCCCTATCCGGACAAACTCGTGCGGAGTTTGTGTGCAAAGCACCCAGAAAAGCAGAGTCAACCTGGTTTTGGAGAAAACAAAAGTCTTTTTCTTGGGCAAGTGGATTCAATGTCATGTTTACAAACACAAATATCATTTGTAACCTGGTTTCTGCAGCTTTTTACTCAGAAAGCACGAATGTGTACCTGTTGTGTCACCATGTGAAACCAATTAGCGTTTGCCAACAGAAAAACAAACTGTTACATGCGACAATGCATTCACAACTCTACAGTACACAGATACTACCGAGAAAACACAAGCAAACACAGAAATGTAGCAAGAGCTGGGATTGACATAGGGGCCTGAGAGCCGGATATTTCTGGTTCCATCAAGCCCTATCTGGACAAACTGGTGTGGAATTGGTGTGCAAAGCACCCAGAAAAGCAGAGTCAACCTGGTTTTGGAGAAAAGCAAAGTCTTTTTCATGGGCAAGTGGATTCAATGTCATGTTTACAAACACAAATATCATTTTTAACCAGGTTTCCTCAGCTTTTTACTCAGAAAATAGGAAAGTTTACCTAGTGTTTCTCCATTTGAAACCAATTAGCGTTTGCCAACAGAAAAACAAAATGTTACATGTTACAATGCATTCACAACTCTGAAGTCCACAGATAGTATCGAGAAAACACAAGCACACTCTGCAGCTGTAGCAAGACCTGGGATTGAGTTAGCCCTCTCAGAGCGGATATTTCTGGTTTCATCCAACACTATCTGGACAAACGGGTGTGGAATTGGTGTGCAAAGCATCCAGAAAAGCAGAGTCAACCTGGTTTCGGAGAAAAGCAAAGTCTTTTTGTTGGGCAAGTGGATTCAATGTCATGTTTACAAACACAAATATCATTTGTAACCTGGTTTCTGCAGGTTTTTCCTCAGAAAACACAAATGTGTACCTGTTGTGTCTTCATGCGAAACCAATTAGCGCTTGCCAACAGAAAAACAAAATGTTACATGCTACAATGCATTTACAACTCTAAAGTCCACAGATACTATCGAGAAAACACAAGCAAACACAGAAACTGTATCAAGAGCTGGCATTGAGTTAGCCACCACAGAACCGGATATTTCTGGTTTCATCCAGCCAAATCGGACAAACTGGTGTGGATTTGGTGTGCAAAGCACCCAGAAAAGCAGAGTCAACCTGGTTTTGGAGAAAAGCAAAGTCTTTTTCTTGGGCAACTGGATTCAATGTCATGTTTACAAACACAAATATCATTTGTAACCTTGTTTCTGCGGGTTTTTCCTCAGAAAACATGAATGTGTACCTGTTGTGTCTCCATGTGAAACCAATTAGCGTTTGCTAACAGAAAAACAAAATGTTACATGCTACAATGCATTCACAATTCTAAAGTCCACACATACTATCGACAAAACACAAGCACACTCTGCAGCTGTAGCAAGACCTGGGATTGAGAGAGCCCCCAAAGAAGCGGACATTTCTGGTTTCATTTAACACTATCTGGACAAACGGGTGTGGAATTGGAGTGCATAGCATCCAGAAAAGCAGAGTCAACCTGGTTTTGGAGAAAAGCAAAGTCTTTTACTTCGGCAAGTGGATTCAATGTCATGTTTGCAAACGCAAATATCATTTGTAACCTGGATTCTGCAGGTTTTTACTCAGAAAACACAAATGTGTACCTGTTGTGTCTTCATGCGAAACCAATTAGCGCTTGCCAACAGAAAAACAAAATGTTACATGCTACAATACATTTACATCTCTAAAGTCTACAGATACTATCGAGAAAACACAAGCAAACACAGAAGCTGTAGCCAGAGCTGGCATTGAGTTAGCCACCACAGAACCGGATATTTCTGGTTTCATCCAGCCCTATCCAGACAAACTCGTGCGGAGTTTATGTGCAAAGCACCCATAAAAGCAGAGTCAACCTGGTTTTGGAGAAAAGCAAAGTCTTTTTCTTGGGCAAGTGGATTCAATGTCATGTTTACAAACACAAATATCATTTGTAACCTGGTTTCTGTAGCTTTTTACTCAGAAAGCACGAATGTGTACCTGTTGTGTCTCCATGTGAAACCAATTAGCGTTTGCCAACAGAAAAACAAACTGTTACATGCGACAATGCATTCACAACTCTACAGTACACAGATACTACCGAGAAAACACAAGCAAACACAGAAATGTACCAAGAGCTGGGATTGACATAGGGGCCTGAGAGCCGGATATTTCTGGTTCCATCAAGCCCTATCTGGACAAACTGGTGTGGAATTGGTGTGAAAAGCACCCAGAAAAGCAGAGTCAACCTGGTTTTGGAGAAAAGCAAAGTCTTTTTCATGGGCAAGTGGATTCAATGTCATGTTTACAAACACAAACATCATTTTTAACCAGGTTTCTGCAGCTTTTTACTCAGAAAATAGGAAAGTTTACCTGTTGTTTCTCCATGTGAAACCAATTAGCGTTTGCCAACAAAAAAACAAAATGTTACATGCTACAATGCATTCACAACTCTAAAGTCCACAGATACTATTGACAAAACACAAGCAAACACAGAAGCTGTAGCAAGAACTGAGACTGAGTTAGCCCACTCAGAACCGGATATTTCTGGTTTCATCCAACACTATCTGGACAAACGGGTGTGGAATTGGTGTGCAAAGCATCCAGAAAAGCAGAGTCAACCTGGGTTTGGAGAAAAGCAAAGTCTTTTTCTTGGGCAGGTAGATTCAATGTCATGTTTACAAACACAAATATCATTTGTAACCTGGTTTCTGCAATATTTTACTCAGAAAACACGAATGTGTACCTGTTGTGTCTCCATGTGAAACCAATTAGCGTTTGAAAACAGAAAACAAAATGTTACATGCGACAATGCATTAACAACTCTAAAGTCCACAGATACTATCGAGAAAATACCATCAAACACAGAACCTGTAGCAAGAGCTTGGATTGAGTTAGCCACCACAGAACCGGATATTTCTGGTTTCAGCCAGCGCTATCCGGACAAACTGGTGTGGAATTGGTGTGCAAAGCACCCGGAAAAGCAGAGTCAACCTGGTTTTGGAGAAAAGCAAAGTCTTTTTCTTGGGCAAGTGGATTCAATGTCACGTTTACAAACACAAATATCATTTTTAACCTGGTTTCTGCAGCTTTTTACTCAGAAAACACGAACGTGTACCTGTTGTGTTTCCATGTGAACCTAATTAGCATATGCCAACAGAAAAACAAACTGTTACATGCTACAATGCATTCACAACTCTAAAGTCCATAGATACTATCAACAAAACACAAGCAAACACAGAAGCTGTAGCAAGAGCTGGGATTGTGTTAGCCACCACAGAACCATTTATTTCTGGATACATCCAGCCCTATCCTGACAAACTGGTGTGGAGTTGGTGTGCAAAGCACCCTGAAAAGCAGGGTCAACCTGGTTTTGGAGAAAAGCATAGTCTTTTCCTTGATCAAGAAGATTCAATGTCATGTTTACAAACACAAATATCATTTGTAACCTGGTTTCTGCAGCTTTTTACTCAGAAAACATGAATGTGTACCTGTTGAGTCTCCATGTGAAACCTATTACCCTATGCCAACAGAAAAACAAAATGTTACATGCTGCAATGCATTTACAACTCTAAAGTCCACAGATACTATCGAGAAAACACAAGCAAACACAGAAGCTGTAGCAAGAGCTGGGATTGAGTTAGCCACAACAGAACCGGATATTTCTGGTTTCATCCAGCCCTATCTGGACAAAATGGTGTGAAGTTGGTGAGAAAAGCACCCAGAAAAGCAGAGTCAACCTGTTTTTGTAGAAAAGCAAAGTCTTTTTCATGGGCAAGTGGATTCAATGTCATGTTTACAAACACAAATATCATTTTTAACCAGGTTTCTGCAGCTTTTTACACAGAAAACAGGAAAGATTACCTGTTGTTTCTCCATGTGAAACCAATTAGCGTTTGCCAGCAAAAAAACAAAATGTTACATGCTACAATGCATTCACAACTCTAAAGTCCACAGATACAATCGAGAAAACACAAGCAAACACAGAAGCTGTAGCAAGAACTGAGATTGAGTTAGCCCACTCACAACCGGATAATTCTGGTTTAATCCAACACTATCTGGAAAAACTGGTGTGGAATTGGTGTGCAAAGGCCCCAGAAAAGCAGAGTCAACCTGTGATTGGGAAAAGCAAAGTCTTTTTGTTGGGCAAGTGGATTCAATGGCATGTGTACAAGCACAAATATCATTTTTAACCTGGTTTCTGCAGGCTTTTAAACAGAAAACACGAATCTATACCTGTTGTGTCTCCATGTGAAACCAATTAGCGTTTGCCAACAGAAAACAAAATGTTACATGCTACAACGCATTCACAACTCCAAAGTCCACAGATACTGTCGATAAAACACAAGCAAACACAGAAATGGTAGCAAGAGCTGGGATTGAGTTTGCCACCTCAGAACTGGATATTTCTGGTTTCATCCAGCCCTATCCATACAAATTGCTGTGGAGTTGGTGTGTAAAGCACCCAGAAAAGCAGAGTCAACCTGGTTTTGGAGAAAAGCAAAGTCTTTTTATTGGGCAAGTGGATTCAATGTCATGTGTACAAACACAAATATCATTTGTAACCTGGTTTCTGCAAGTTTTTACTCAGAAAACACGAATGTGTACCTGTTGTGTCTCCATGTGAAACCAATTAGTGTTTGAAAACAGAAAACAAAATGTTACATGCTACAATGCATTCACAACTGTAAAGTCCACAGATACTATCGAGAAAACACAATCAAACACAGAAGCTGTAGCAAGAGCTTGGATTGAGTTAGCCACCACAGAACCGGATATTTCCGGTTTCAGCCAGCGCTATCCGGACAAACTGGTGTGGAATTGGTGTGCAAAGCACCCGGGAAAGCATGGTCAACCAGTTTTTGGAGAAAAGCAAAGTCTTTTTCTTGGGCAAGTGGATTCAATGTCACGTTTACAAATACAAGTATCATTTTCACCTGGTTTCTGTAGGTTTTTACTCAGAAAACACGAACGTGTACCTGTTGTGTTTCCATGTGAACCTAATTAGCATATGCCAACAGAAAAACAAACTGTTACATGCTACAATGCATTCTCAACTCCAAAGTCCATAGATGCTATCAACAAAACACAAGCAAACACAGAAACTTTTGCAAGAGCTGGGATTGAGTTAGCCACCTCAGAACCGGATATTTCTGCTTTCATCCAGCCCTATCCGGAAAAACTGCTGTGAAGTTGGTGTGCAAAGCACCCAGAAAAGCAGAGTCAACCTGGTTTTGGAGAAAAGCAAAGTCTTTTTCTTGGGCAAGTGGATTCAATGTCATGTTTACAAGCACAAATATAATTTTTAACCTGGTTTCTGCAGCTTGTTACTCAGAAAACACGAATGTGTACCTCTTGTGTCTTCATGTGAAACTAATTAATGTATGCCAACAGAAAAACAAACTGTTACATGCTACAATGCATTCACAACTCCAAAGACCATAGATAATATCAACAAAAGACAAGCAAACACAGAAATGTAGCAAGAGCTGGGATTGAGTTAGCCACCACAGAACCGGATGTTTCTGGTTCCATCCAGCCCTATCCGGACAAATTGCTGTGGAGATGGTGTGCAAAGCACCCAGAAAAGCAGAGTCAACCTGGTTTTGGAGAAAAGCAAAGTCATTTTCTTGGGCAAGTGCATTCAATGTCATGTATACAAACACAAGTATAATTTGTAACGTGGTTTCTGCAGGTTTTTACTCAGAAAACACGAATGTGTACCAGTTGTTTCTCCATGTGAAACCAATTAGCGTTTGCCAACAGAAAAACAAAATGTTACATGCTACAATGCATTCACAACTCTAAAGTCCACAGATACTATCGAGAAAACACAAGCAAACACAGAAACTGTAGCAAGAGCTGGCACTGAGTTAGCCACCACAGAACCGGATATTTCTGGTTTCATCCAGACCTATCTGGACAAACTGGTGTGGAGTTGGTGTGTAAAGCACCCAGAAAAGCAGAGTCAACCTGGTTTTGGAGAAAAGCAAAGTCTTTTTCTTGGGCAAGTGGATTCAATGTCATGTGTACAAACACAAATATCATTTGTAACCTGGTTTCTGCAAGTTTTTACTCAGAAAACACGAATGTGTACCAGTTGTTTCTCCATGTGAAACCAATTAGCGTTTGCCAACAGAAAAACAAACTGTTACATGCTACAATGCATTCTCAACTCCAAAGTCCATAGATGCTATCAACAAAACACAAGCAAACACAGATTTTGTAGCAAGAGCTGGGACTAGTTAGCCACCACAGAACCATTTATTTCTGGTTACATCCAGCCCTATCCTGACAAACTGGTGTGGAGTTGGTGTGCAAAGCATCCAGAAAAGCAGGGTCAACCTGGGTTTGGAGAAAAGCAAAGTCTTTTTCTTGGGCAAGTGGATTCAATGTCATGTGTACAAACACAAATATCATTTGTAACCTGGTTTCTGCAGCTTTTTACTCAGAAAACAAAAATGTGTACCTGTTGTGATTTCATGCGAAACCAATTAGCGCTTGCCAACAGAAAAACAAAATGTTACATGCTGCAATGCATTTACAAATCTAAAGTCCACAGATACTATCGAGAAAACACAAGCAAACACAGAAGTTGTAGCAAGAGCTGGCATTGAGTTAGCCACAACAGAACCGGATATTTTTGGTTTCATCCAACCCTATCCGGACAAACTGGTGTGGAGTTGGTGTGAAAAGCACCCAGAAAAGGCGAGTCAACCTGTTTTTGTAGAAAAGCAAAGTCTTTTTTTTGGGCAGGTGGATTCAATGTCATATTTACAAACACAAATATCATTTGTAACCTGGTTTCTGCAGGTTTTTACTCAGAAAGCACGAATGTGTACCTGTTGTGTTTTCATGTGAATCTAATTAGCATATGCCAACAGAAAAACAAACTGTTACATGCTACAATGCATTCACAACTCCAAAGACCATAGATAATATCAACAAAAGACAAGCAAACACAGAAATGTAGCAAGAGCTGGGATTGAGTTAGCCACCATAGAACCGGATATTTCTGGTTCCATCCAGCCCTATCCAGACAAATTGCTGTGGAGTTGGTGTGCAAAGCACCCAGAAAAGCAGAGTCAACCTGGTTTTGGAGAAAAGCAAAGTCTTTTTCTTGGGCAAGTGGATTCAATGTCATGTTTACAAACACAAATATCATTTTTAACCTGGTTTCTTCAGGTTTTTCCTCAGAAAACACTAATGTGTACCTGTTCTGTCTCCATGTGAAACCAATTAGCGTTTGCCAACAGAAAACAAAATGTTACATGCTACAATGCATTCTCAACTCTAAAGTCCACAGATAATATCGACAAAACACCAGCAAACACAGAAACTGTAGCAAGAGCTGGCACTGAGTTAGCCACCACAGACCCGGATATTTCTGGTTTCATCCAGACCTATCTGGACAAACTGGTGTGGAGTTGGTGTGCAAAGCACCCAGAAAAGCAGATTCAACCTTGTTTTGGAGAAAAGCAAAGTCGTTTTCTCGGGCAAGTGGATTCAATGTCATATTTACAAACACCGATATCATTTGTAACCTGGTTTCTGCAGGTTTTTACTCAGAAAACACGAATGTGTACCTCTTGCGTGTACATGTAAACCAATTAGCGTTGGCCATCAGAAAAACAAAATGTTACATGCTACAATGTATTCACAACTCCAAAGTCCACCAATACTATCGACAAAACACAAGCAAACACAGAAGCTGTAGCAAGAGCTGGGATTGAGTTAGCCCCCTCAGAACCGGATATTTCTGGTTTCATCCAACAGTATCTGGACAAACTGGTATGGAGTTGGTGTGCAAAGCACCCAGAAAAGCAGAGTCAACCTGGGTTTGGAGAAAAGCAAAGTCTTTTTATTCTTTAAGGGTATTCATTGTCATGTTTACAAACACAAATATCATTTGTAACCTGGTTTCTGCAGGTTTTTACTCAGAACACACGAATCTGTACCTGTTGTTTCTCCATGTGAAACCAATTAGCGTTTGCCAACAGAAAAACAAAATGTTACATGCTACAATGCATTCACAACTCTAAAGTCCACAGATACTATCGACAAAACACAGGCACACTCACAAGCTGTAGCAAGAGCTGGGATTGATTTAGCCACCACAGAACCGGATATTTCTGGTTTCATCCAGCCCTATCCAGAGAAACTGGTGTGGAGTTGGTGTGCAAAGCACCCAGAAAAGCAGAGTCAACCTGGGTTTGGAGAAAAGCAAAGTCTTTTTCTTGGGCAGGTGGATTCAATGTCATGTTTACAAACACAAATATCATTTGTAACCTGGTTTCTGAGGCTTTTACTCAGAAAACACGAATGTGCACCTGTTGTGTCTCCATGTGAAACCAATTAGCATTTGCCAACAGAAAACAAAATGTTACATGCAACAATGCATTCACAAATCTAAAGTCCACAAATACTATCGAGAAAACACAGGCACACACAGAAGCTGTAGCAAGAGCTGGGATTGAGCCAGCCACCTCAGAACCGGATAGTTCTGGTTACATCCAGCCCTATCCGGACAAATTGCTGTGGAGTTGGTGTGCAAAGCACCCAGAAATGCAGAGTCAACCTGGTTTTGGAGAAAAGCAAAGTCTTTTTCTTGGGCAAGTGGATTCAATGTCATGTTTACAAACACAAATATCATTTTAACCTGGTTTCCTCAGGTTTTTCCTCAGAAAACACGAATGTGTACCTGTTGTTTCTCCATGTGAAACCAATTAGCGTTTGCCTACAGAAAAACAAAATGTTACATGCTACAATGCATTCACAAATCTAAAGTCCACAGATACTATCAAGAAAACACAAGCAAACACAGAAACTGTTGCAATAGCTGGGATTGAGTAAGCCACCTCAGAACCGGATATTTCTGCTTTCATCCAGCCCTATCCGGAAAAACTGCTGTGAAGTTGGTGTGCAAAGCACCCAGAAAAGCAGTGTCAACCTGGTTTTGGAGAAAAGCAAAGTCTTTTTCTTGGGCAAGTGGATTCAATGTCATGTTTACAAGCACAAATATCATTTTTAACCTGGTTTCTGCAGCTTTTTACTCAGAAAACACGAATGTGTACCTGTTGTGTCTCCATGTGAAACTAATTAGCATATGCCAACAGAAAAACAAACTGTTACATGCTACAATGCATTCACAACTCCAAAGACCATAGATAATATCAAGAAAAGACAAGCAAACAGAGAAGCTGTAGCAAGAGCTGGGATTGAGTTAGCCACCACAGAACTGGATATTTCTGGTTTGATCCAGCCTTATCTGGTCAAGCTGGTGTGGAATTTTTGTGCAAAGCACCCAGAAAAGCATATTCATCCTGGTTTTGGAGAAAAGCAAAGTCTTTTTCTAGGACAAGTGGATTCAATGTCATGTTTACAAACACCAAAATCATTTTTAACTTGGATTCTGCTGCTTCTTACTCAGAATACTCGAAAGTGTACCTGTTGTGTCTCCATGTGAAACCAATTAGCGTATGCCAACAGAAAAACAAAATGTTACATGCTACAATGCATTCACAACTCTAAAGTCCACAGACACTATCAACAAACCACAATAAACACAGAAAGTGTAGCAAGAGCTGGGATTCAGTTAGCCACCTCAGAACAGGATGTTTTTGGTTTCAGCCTGCGCTATCCGGACAAAATTATGGGGATTTGGTGTGCAAAGCACCCAGAAAAGCAGAGTCAACCTGGGTTTGGAGAAAAGCAATGTGTTTTTCTTGGGCAAGTTAATTCAATGTCATGTTTACTAACACAAATATCATTTGTAACCTGGTTTCTGCAGCGTTTTACTCAGAAAACACGAACGTGTACCTGTTGTGTCTCCATGTGAAACCAATTAGCGTTTGCCAACAGAAAACAAAATGTTACATGCTACAATGCATTCACAACTCTAAAGTCCACAGATACTATCAAGAAAACACAAGGAAACACAGAAACTTTAGCAAGAGCTGGCACTGAGTTAGCCAAAACAGAACAGGAAATTTCTGGTTTCATCCAGCCCTATCCAGAAAAACTGGTGTGTAATTCGTGTGCAAAGCACCCAGAAATGCAGATTCAACCTGGTTTTGGAGAAAAGCAAAGTCTTTTTCTTTGGCAAGTGGATTCAATGTCATGTTTACAAACACAAATATCATTTTTAACCTGGTTTCTGCATCTTTTTGCTCAGAAAACAGGAATGTGTACCTGTTGTGTCTGCATGTGAAACCAATTAGTGTTTGGCAACAGAAATGAAAATGTTACATGCTACAAAGCATTCACAACTCTAAAGTCCACAGATACTATTAAGAAAACACAAGTAAATGCAGAAACTCTAGCAAGAGCTGGCACTGAGTTAACCACCACAGAACCAGATAATTCTGGTTTCATCCAGCCCTATCCGGACAAAGTTTTGGGGTGTTGTGTGCAAAGCACCCAGATAAGCAGAGTCAACCTGGTTTTGGAAAAAAGCAAAGTCTTTTTCTTGGGCAAGTAGATGCAATGTCATGATTTCAAACACAAATATCATTTGTAACCAGGTTTCTGCAGCTTTTTACTCAGAAAACACAAATGTGTACCTGTTGTGTCTCCATGTGAAACCAATTAGTGTTTGGCAACAGAAAAAATAAATGTTACACGCTACAATGCATTCACAACTCTAAAGTCCACAGATACTATCGAGAAAACACAAGCACACTCAGAAGCTGTAGCAAGAGCTGGGATTGATTTAACCACCACTGAACAGGATATTTTTGGAATCATCCAGCCCTATCCGCACAAAGTGTTGGGGGGTTGGTGTGCAAAGCATTTAGAAAAGCAGAGTCAACCTGATTTTGTAGAAAAGCAAAGTGTTTTTCTTGGGCAAGTGGATTCAATGTCATGTTTACAGACACAAATATCATTTTTAACCTGGTTTCTGCACGTTTTTACTCAGAAAACATGAATGTGTGACTGTTGTGCCTTCATGTGAAACCAGTTAGCGTTTGCCAACAAAAAAACAAAATGTTACATGCTACAATGCATTCAGAATTCTAAAGTCCACAGATACTATCGAGAAAACGCAAGCAAACACAGAAGCTGTAGCAAGAGCTGGGATTGAGTTAGCCACCACAGAACCGGATATTTCTGGTTTCATCCAGCCCTATCCGGACAAACTGCTGTAAGTTGGTGTGCAAAGCACCCAGAAAAGCAGAGTGAACCTGGTTTTGGAGAAAAGCAAAGTCTTTTTCTTGGGCAAGTGGATTCAATGTCATGTTTACAAACACAAATATCATTTGTAACCTGGTTTCTGCAGGTTTTTACTCAGAAAACATGAACGTGTACCTGTTCTGTTTCCACGCGAAACTAATCAGTGTATGCCAAAGGAAAAACACACTGTTACATGCTACAATGCATTCAGAACTCTAAAGTCCATAGATACTATCAACAAAACACAAGCAAACACAGAAGCTGTAGCAAGATCTGGGATTGAGTTAGCCACCACAGAACCAGATATTTATGGTTTCAGCCTGCGCTATCCGGATAAACTGTTATGGAATTGGTCTGCAAAGCACCCAGAAAAGCAGAGTCAACTTGGTCTTGCAGAAAAGCAAAGTCTTTTTCTTGGGCAAGGGGATTCAATGTCATGTTTACAAACACAAATATCATTTTTACCCTGGTTTCTGCAGCTTTTCACTTAGGAAACACGAATATGTACCTGTTGCCTTCAGGTGAAATCAATTAGCATTTGCCAACAAGAAGTAAAATATTACATGCTACAATGAATTCACAACTCTAAAGTCCATAGATACTAACGCAAAACAAAAGCAAACACAGAAGCTGTAGCAAGAGCTTGAATTGAGTTAGCCACCACAGAACCGGATATTTCTAGTTTCATCCAGTCCTATCTGGACAAACTGGTGTGGAATTGGTGTACAAAGTACCCAGAAAAGCAGAGTCAACCTGGTTTTGGAGAAAAGCAAAGTCTTTTTCAAGGGCAAGTGCATTCAATGTCATATTTACAAACATAAATATCATTTTTAACCTGGATTCTGCAGCTTTTTACTAAGAAAGCACGAATGTGTACCTGTTGTGTCTCCATGTGAAACCAATTAGCGTTTGCCAACAGAAAGACAAAATCCTACATGCTACAATGCATTCACAACTCTAAAGTCCATAGATACTATCGAGAAAACTCAAGCGAACAGAGAAGCTGTAGCAAGTGCTGGGATTGAGTTAGCCACCACAGAAACGGATATTTCTGGTTTCAACCAGACCTCTGTGGAAAACTGTTGTGGAGTTGGTGTGCAAATCACCCAGAATAGCTGAGTCAACCTGGTTTTGGAGAAAAGTAAAGTCTTTTTCTTGGGCTAGTGCATTCAATGTCATGTTTACGAACACAAATATCATTTTTAACCTGGTTTCTGCAGCTTTTCCCTTAGGAAACACGAATATGTACCTGTTGCCTTCAGGTGAAATCAATTAGCATTTGCCAACAAGAAGTAAAATATTACATGCTACAATGCATTCACAGCTCTAAAGTGCATAGATACTATCGAGGAAACACAAGCAAATACAGAAGCTGTAGCAAGAGCTGGGATTGAGTTTGCCACCACAGAACCGGATATTTCTGGTTTCATCCAGCCCTATCCGGAAATACTGGTGTGGAATTGGTGTGCAAAGCACCCAAAAAGCAGAGTCAACCTGGTTTTGGAGAAAAGAAAAGTCTTTTTCTTGGGCAAGTGCATTCAATGTCAGGTTCACAAACACAGATATCATTTGTAACCTGGTTTCTGCAGCTTTTCTCTCAGAAATGATGAATGTGTAACTGTTGTCTTCATGTAAAACCAATTAGCATTTGCCAACAAGAAACAAAATGTTGCATGCTGCAATTCATACACAAATCTAAAGTACGTAGCTACAATCAAAAAAACACAAACAAACTCAGAGGCTGTAACAATTATGTTAGCAAAAGAAAAACCAAAATGTTAAATGCTACAATTCATTCACAACTCTAAAGTGCATAGATACTATCAACAAAAAAAAGCAAACACAGAAGCTGTAGCAAGAGCTGGGATTGAGATAGCCACCAAAGAACCGGATATTTCTGGTTTCATCAGGCCTATCCAGACAAACCGGTGTGGAGTTGGTGTGCAAAGCACCCAGAACAGCAGAGTCAACCTGGTTTTGGAGAAAAGCAAAGTCTTTTTCTTGGGCAAGTGGATTCAATATCATGTTTACAAACACAAAAATCATATTTAAACAGCTTTTTTGCAACTTTTTACTCAGAAAACACGAATCTGTACCTATTGTGTCTCCATGTGAAACCAATTAGCGTTACACAACAGAAAAACAAAATGCTACATGCTACAATGCATTCACAACTCTAAAATCCACAGATATTATTGAGAAAATACAAGCAAACAGAGAAGCTGTAGCAAGAGCTGGGATTGAGTTAGCCACCACAGAACTGGATATTTCTGGTTTGATCCAGCCTTATCTGGTCAAGCTGGTGTGGAATTTTTGTGCAAAGCACCCAGAAAAGCATATTCAACCTGGTTTTGGAGAAAAGCAAAGTCTTTTTCTAGGACAAGTGGATTCAATGTCATGTTTACAAACACCAAAATCATTTTTAACTTGGATTCTGCTGCTTCTTACTCAGAATACTCGAAAGTGTACCTGTTGTGTCTCCATGTGAAACCAATTAGCGTATGCCAACAGAAAAACAAAATGTTACATGCTACAATGCATTCACAACTCTAAAGTCCACAGACACTATCAACAAACCACAATAAACCAGAAAGTGTAGCAAGAGCTGGGATTCAGTTAGCCACCTCAGAACAGGATGTTTTTGGTTTCAGCCTGCGCTATCCGGACAAAATTATGGGGATTTGGTGTGCAAAGCACCCAGAAAAGCAGAGTCAACCTGGTTTTGGAGAAAAGCAATGTGTTTTTCTTGGGCAAGTTAATTCAATGTCATGTTTACTAACACAAATATCATTTGTAACCTGGTTTCTGCAGCGTTTTACTCAGAAAACACGAACGTGTACCTGTTGTGTCTCCATGTGAAACCAATTAGCTTTTGCCAACAGAAAACAAAATGTTACATGCTACAATGCATTCACAACTCTAAAGTCCACAGATACTATCAAGAAAACACAAGGAAACACAGAAACTTTAGCAAGAGCTGGCACTGAGTTAGCCAAAACAGAACAGGAAATTTCTGGTTTCATCCAGCCCTATCCAGAAGAACTGGTGTGTAATTCGTGTGCAAAGCACCCAGAAATGCAGAGTCAACCTGGTTTTGGAGAAAAGCAAAGTCTTTTTCTTTGGCAAGTGGATTCAATGTCATGTTTACAAACACAAATATCATTTTTAACCTGGTTTCTGCATCTTTTTGCTCAGAAAACAGGAATGTGTACCTGTTGTGTCTGCATGTGAAACCAATTAGTGTTTGGCAACAGAAATGAAAATGTTACATGCTACAAAGCATTCACAACTCTAAAGTCCACAGATACTATTAAGAAAACACAAGTAAATGCAGAAACTCTAGCAAGAGCTGGCACTGAGTTAACCACCACAGAACCAGATAATTCTGGTTTCATCCAGCCCTATCCGGACAAAGTTTTGGGGTGTTGTGTGCAAAGCACCCAGATAAGCAGAGTCAACCTGGTTTTGGAAAAAAGCAAAGTCTTTTTCTTGGGCAAGTAGATGCAATGTCATGATTTCAAACACAAATATCATTTGTAACCAGGTTTCTGCAGCTTTTTACTCAGAAAACACAAATGTGTACCTGTTGTGTCTCCATGTGAAACCAATTAGTGTTTGGCAACAGAAAAAATAAATGTTACACGCTACAATGCATTCACAACTCTAAAGTCCACAGATACTATCGAGAAAACACAAGCACACTCAGAAGCTGTAGCAAGAGCTGGGATTGATTTAACCACCACTGAACAGGATATTTTTGGAATCATCCAGCCCTATCCGCACAAAGTGTTGGGGGGTTGGTGTGCAAAGCATTTAGAAAAGCAGAGTCAACCTGATTTTGTAGAAAAGCAAAGTGTTTTTCTTGGGCAAGTGGATTCAATGTCATGTTTACAGACACAAATATCATTTTTAACCTGGTTTCTGCACGTTTTTACTCAGAAAACATGAATGTGTGCCTGTTGTGTCTCCATGTGAAACCTATTAGCAAGAGCTGGGATTGAGCTAGCCACCACAGAACCGTATATTTCTGGTTTCATCCATCCCTATCCGGACAAACTGTTGTGGAGTTGCTGTGCAAAGCACCCAGAAAAGCAGAGTCAACCTGGGTTGTGTATGGAGAAAAGCAAAGTATTTTTATTCTTTAAGGGTATTCAATGTCATGTTTACAAACACAAATATCATTTGTAACCTGGTTTCTGCAGGTTTTTACTCAGAAAACACGAATGTGTACCTGTTGTGTCTCCATGTGAAACCTATTAGCGTTTACCAAAAGAAAAACAAAATGTTACACGCTACAATGCATTCACAACTCTAAAGTCCACAGACTATCGACAAAACACAAGCACACACAGAAGCTGTAGCAAGAGCTGGGATTGAGCTAGCCACCACAGAACCGGATATTTCTGGTTTCTTCCAGCCCTATCCGGACAAACTGTTGTGGAGTTGCTGTGCAAAGCACCCAGAAAAGCAGAGTCAACCTGGGTTTGGAGAAAAGCAAAGTCTTTTTATTCTTTAAGGGGATTCAATGTCATGTTTACAAACACAAATATCATTTGTAACCTGGTTTCTGCAGCTTTTTACTTAGAAAACATGTGGTCTGTAGCCTAGGAATAGGCATACACAATGTGTGCAATGTCTGTAGCCTGAGTGTAGGAGAGAGAGCTTACAGGAGTTCTGTAACCTGAGTGTAGTCAGATGCAGCGTACATGAGTTCTGTATTACAGGTGTGGAATGAAGCAGTTTGGAAGAGTTCTGTAGCCTGGGAGTAGTCATTCGCAATATGCGGGTTTCTGTAGCCAGTGTATAGGAAACGCAGCTTGTGGTCGGTCCTCTTCCTGGCTGTAGAGAGATTCAGTTCACAGGAGTTCTGTATGCTAGTGGAGGACAAAGCGGTTTCAGCGGTCTGTAGCCTGCGCATAGGCCTACACAATGTGCGCAATGTCTGTAGCCTGAGTGTAGCAGACAGAGCTTACAGGAGTTCTATAACCTGAGTTTAGTCAGATGCAGCGTACATGAGTTCTGTATCGGAGGTGTGGATGTAAGCAGTTTGGAAGAGTTCTGTAGCCTGAGAGTGGGGATTCGTAATATGCGGGATTTCTGTAGCCTGACTCTAGGATGCGCAGCTTATGGGCGTTCTGTGTCCTGGCTGTGGAGAGATGCAGTTCACGGGAGTTCTGTATGCTAGTGGAGTGCAATGCTATTTCAGAGTTCTGTTGCCTGGGAATAGGATGACACAATGTGCGCAATATCTGTATCCTTAGACAGAGCTTACAGGAGTTCTGTAACCTGAGTGTAGTGAGGTGCAGCTTGCATGAGTTCTGTATCGGAGGTGTGTAACCGAGCAGTTTGTAATAGTTCTGTATCCTGGGAGTAGGCATTCTTAATATGCGGGATTTCTGTAGCCTGTCTATAGGAAACGCTGCTTATACGCATTCTGGATACAGGCTGTAGAGAAATTCAGTTCATGGGACTTCTGTATGCTAGTGGAGTGCAAAGCTGTTTCGCCATTCTGTAGCATGGGAATAGGCTTACACAATGTGTTCAATTTCGGTAGCCTGTGTTTAGGAGAGAGAGTACAGGAGTTCTGTATCCTCAGTGTAGTGATAGAGCATACGTCAGTTCCATATCGGAAGTGTGGAACGAAGCAGTTAGGAAGGGTTCCGTAGCCTGGGAGTAGGCATTCACAATATACGGGATTCCTGTAGCCTCTCTATAGGAAACACAGGTTACGGTCTGTCTGCATCCTGGCTTTAGAGAGATTCAGTTCACGGAAGTTCTGTATGCTAGTGGAGTAGAAAGCTGTTTTGCTGGTCTGTAGCCTGGGAATAGGCATAAAAAATGAGTACAATATCCATAGCCTGAGTGTAGGAGACAGAGCTTACAGGAGTTCTTAACCTGAGTGTATTCAGATGAAGCATACATGAGTTCTGTATTACAGGAGTTGAAGGAAGCAGTTTGGAAGTGTTTTGTAGCATGGGAGTAGCCTGTCTATAGGAAAGGGGCTTAGGGTCGGTCTGGTTCCTGGCTGTAGAGAGATTCAGTTCACGGGAGTTCTGTATGCTAGTGGAGTACAAAGCTGTTTCTGTGGTCTGTAGGCTGGGAATAGGCATACACAATGAGCGCAATGTCTGTAGCCTGAGTGTAGTAGACAGAGCTTACAGGTGTTCTGTAACCTGAGTGTAGTCAGATGCAGCGTACATGAGTTCTGTATTACAGGTGTGGAACGAAGCAGTTTGGGAAAGTTCTGTAGCCTGCGAGTAGGGATTCGCAATGTGTTGGATTTCTGTAGCCTGTCTATAGGAAACGCAGCTCATGGTCGGTCTGCTTCCTGGCTGTAGAGAGATTCAGTTTACGGGAGTTCTGTAGGCTAGTAGAGGACAAAGCTCTTTCAGCGGTCTGTAGCCTGAGAATAGGCATAACAATGTGCGCAATGTCTGTAGCCTCAGTGTAGCAGACAGAGCTTACAGGAGTTCTGTAACCTGAGTTTCGTCTGATGTAACGTACATGAGTTCTGTATCGGAGGTGTGGATGTAAGCAGTTCGGAAGAGTTCTGTAGCCTGGGATTAGGCATTCGCAATATGCGGGATTTCTGTAGTCTGACTCTAGGATGCGCAGCTTATGGGCGTTCCACGTCCTGGCTGTGGAAAGATTCAGTTCATTGGAGTTCTGTATGCTAGTGGAGTGCAATGTTATTTCAGAGTTCTGTTGGCTGGGAATAGGATGACACCATGTGCGCAGTGTCTCTATCCTTAGACAGAGCTTACAGGAATTCTCTAACCTGAGTGTATTGAATGCAGCTTACATGATTTCTCTATCGGATTTTTGTAACAAAGCAGTTTGGAAGAGTTCTGTTGCCTGGGAGTTGGGATTCGCAATATGCGGGATTCCTGTAGCCTGACTCTGGAATGTGCAGCTTATAGGAATTCTGGATACAGGCTGTAGAGGTATTACGTTCATGGGAGTTCTGTATGATAGTGGAGTGCAAAGCTGTTTCAGGGGTCTGTAGCTGGGGAATACGGTTTACAGAATGTGCGCAATGTATGTAGCCTCAGTGTAGGAGACAGAGCGTACAGGATTTCTGTTACCTGAATGTAGTTATTTACAGCATACATGAGTTCTGTATCGGAGGTGTGGATGTAAGCAGTTTGTAAGCGTTCTGTAGCCTGGGAGTAGTGACAGAGCTTACAGGAGTTCTGTAACCTGAGTGTAGTGATTTACAGCATACATGAGTTCTGTTTCGGAGGTGTGGAACGAAGCAGTTAGGAAGGGTTCTGTAGCCTTAGAGTAGTCATTCGCAACGTGCGGGATTTCTGTAGCTTGTCTATAGGAAACGCAGCTTATGATCGGTCTGCTTCCTGGCTTTAGAGAGATTCAGTTCACATGAGTTCTCTATGCTAGTGGAGTACAAAGCTGTTTCAGCGGTCAGTATCCTGGGAGTAGGCATACACAATGTGTGCAATGTCTGTAGCCTGAGTGTGGGAGACAGAGCTTACAGGAGTTCTGTAACCTGAGTTTAATCAAGTGCAGCGTACAAGAGTTCTGTATCTGAGGTGTGGAACGAAGATGTTTGTAAGAGTTCTGCAGCCTGGGAGTAGGCATTCGAAATATGCGGGATTTCTGCAGCCTGACTCTGGGATGTGCAGATTATAGGGATTCTGGATACAGGTTGTAGAGAGATTCAGTTCAAGGCATTTTTGTATGCTAGTGTAGTGCAATGCTATTTCAGAGTTCTGTTGCCTGGGAATAGAATGACACAATGTGGGCAATGTCTGTATCCTTAGAAAGAGCTTACAGGAGTTCTGTAAACTGAGTGTAGTGAGGTGCAGCTTACCTGAATTCTTTATCTGAGGCGTAGACGAAGCAGTTAGGAAGGGTTCTGTAGCCTGAGAGTTGGCATTCGCAACATGCGGGTTTTCTGTAGCCTGTCTATAGGAAAAGTAGCTTATGGTCGGTCAACTTGCTGGCTCTAGAGAGATTCAGTTCACAGGAGTTCTGTATGCTAGTGGAGTACAATGCTCTTTCAGCGGTCTGTAGCCTGGGAATAGGCATACACAATGTGCACAATGTCCATAGCCTGAGTGTAGGACACAGAGCTTACAGGAGTTCTGTAACCTGAGTGTAGTCAGATGCAGCTTATATGAGATCTGTATTACAGCTGTGGAAGGAAGCAGTTTGGAAGTGTTCTGTAGCCTGGGAGTAGGGATTCGCAATATGCGGGATTTCTGTAGCATGTCTATAGCAAATGCAGCTTATGGTCGGTCTGCTTCCTGGCTGTAGAGAGATTCAGTTCACAGGAGTTCTGTATGCTAGTGGAGTACAAAGCTCTTTCAGCGGTCTGTAGCCTTAGAATAAGCCTACACAATGTGCGCAATGTCTGTAGCCTGAGTGTAGGAGACAGAGCTTACAAGAGTTCTGTAACCTGAGTGTAGTCAGATGCAGCTTACATGAGTTCTGTATCAGTGGTGTGGATGTAAGCAGTTTGGAAGTTTCTGTAGCCTGGGATTAGGCATTCGCAATATGCGGGAATTCTGTAGCCTCACTCTAGGATGCACAGCTTATGGGCGTTCCTCGTCCTGGCTGTAGAGAGATTCAGTTCATCGGAGTTCTGTATGCTAGTGGATTGCAATGCTATTTCAGAGTTCTGTTGGCTGGGAATAGGATGACACCATGTGCGCAATGTCTCTATCCTTAGACAGAGCTTACAGGAATTCTCTAACCTGAGGGTATTGAATGCAGCTTACATGATTTCGCTATAGATTTGTGTAACAAAGCAGTTTGGAAGAGTTCTGTAGCCTGGGAGTTGGGATTCGCAATATGCGGGATTTCTGTAGCCTGACTCTGGGATGTGCAGCTTATAGGAATTCTGGATAAAGGCTGTAGAGAGATTACGTTCATGGGAGTTCTGTATGCTAGTGGAGTGCAAAGCTGTTTCATAGGCCTGTAGACGGGGAATACGGTTTACAGAATGTGCGTAATGTCTGTAGTCTCAGTGTAGGAGACAGAGCGTATAGGATTTCTGTTACCTGAGTGTAGTTATTTACATCATACATGAGTTCTGTATCGGAGGTGTGGATGTAAGCAGTTTGGAAGCGTTCTGTAGCCCGGGAGTAGACATTCGCAATATGCCGTATTTTAGCCTGGCTTTAGGAATCGCAGCTTATGGTCCGTCTGCTTCCTGGCTGTAGAGAGATTCAGTTCATGGGCGTTCTGTATGCTAGTGGAGAACAAAGCAGTTTCAGCCTTCTGTAGCCTTAGAATAAGCCTACACAATGCGCGCAATGTCTGTAGCCTAAGTGTAGGAGACAGCCTTGCAGGAGTTCTGTAACCTGAGTTTAGTCAGATGCAGCGTATATGAGTTCTGTATCGGAGGTGTGGATGTAAGCTCTTTGTTAGAGTTCTGTAGCCTGGGAGTAGGCATTTGCAATATGCTCGATTTCTGTAGCCTGACTCTAGGATGCGCAGCTTATGGGCGTCCTGCGTCCTTGCTGTAGGGGAATACAGTTCACAGGAGTCTGTATGCTAGTGGAGTGCAATGTCATTTCAGAGTTCTTTTGCCTGGGAATAGGATGACACAATGTGCCCAATATCTATATTTTAGACAGAGCTTACAGGAGTTCTGTAACCTGCGTGTAGTGAGGTGCAGCTTACATGAGTTCTGTATCTGAGGTGTGTAACAAAGCAGTTTGTAAGAGTTCTGTAGCCTGGGAGTAGGCATTCGCAATATGCGGGATTTCTGTAGCCTGACTCAGGGATGTGCAGTTTATAGGAATCCTCGATCAGGCTGTAGAGAGATTTAGTTCACAGGAGTTCTGTATGCTAGTGGAGTACAAAGCTGTTTCAGCGGTCTGTAGCTTGGAAATATGCATACACAATCTGCGCAATGTCTGCAGCCTGAGTGTAGGAGACAGTGCTTACAGGAGTTCTGTATCCTGAGTTTAGTCAAGTGCAGGGAACATGAGTTCTGTATCGGAGGTGTGGAACGAAGGAGTTTGGAAGAGTTCTGCAGCCTCGGAGTAGGCATTCGCAATATGTGGGATTTCTGTAGTCTGAATCTGGGATGTGCAGCTTATAGGAATTCTGGATACAGGCTGTAGAGATTCAGTTCAAGGGAGTTCTCTATGCTAGTGGAGTGCAAAGCTGTTTCAGCGGTCTGTAGCCTGGGAATAGGCATACACAATGTGCTCATTATCTGTAGCCTGAGTGTAGGAGACAGAGCTTACAGGAGTTCTGTAACCTGAGTGTAGTGATTTAGAGCATACGTGAGTTCCCCATCGGAGGTGTGTATCGAAGCAGTTAGGAAGGATTCTGTATCCTGGGAGTAGGCATTCGCAATATGCGGGATTTCTGTAGCCTCTCTATAGGAAACGCAGCTTATGATCGGTCTGCTTCATGGCTTTAGAGAGATTCAGTTCACATGAGTTCTGTATGCTAGTGCAGTACAAAGCTGTTTCAGCGGTCTGTATCCTGGGAGTAGGCATACACTATGTGCGCAAAGTCCATAGCCTGAGTGTAGGAGACAGAGCTTACAAGAGTTCTGTAACCTGAGTGTAGTCAGATGCAGCTTATATGAGTTCTGTATTACAGGTGTGGAGTGAAGCAGTTTGGAAGAATTCTGTAGCCTGAGAGTTGGGATTCGCAACATGCGGGATTTCTGTAGCCTGACTCTAGGAAACGCAGCTTATGGTCCATCTGCTTCCTGGCTGTAGAGAGATTCAGTTCATCGGAGTTCTGTATGCTAGTGGAGTACAAAGCTGTTTCAGCGGTTTTTAGTGTGTGAACAGGCATACACAATGTGCGCAATGTCCATAGCCTGAGTGTAGGAGACAGCCTTGCAGGAGTTCTGTAACCTGAGTTCAGTCAGATGCAGCGTACATGAGTTCTGTATCGGAGGTGTGGATATAAGCTCTTTGTAAGAGTTCTGTAGACTGGGATTAGGCATTCGCAATATGCGGGATTTCTATAGCCTGACTCTAGGATGCGCAGCTTATGGGCGTTCTGCATCCTGGCTTTAGAGGGATGCAGTTCACGGGAGTTCTGTAAGCTAGTGGAGTGCAATGCTATTTCAGAGTTCTGTTGCCTGGCAGTAGGATGACACAATTAGTGTAATATCTATATTCTTAGACAGAGCTTACAGGAGTTCTGTAACCTGAGGGTAGTGAGGTGCAGCTTACATGAGTTCTGTATCTGAGGTGTGTAACGAAGCAGTATGTAAGAGTTCTGTAGACTGGGAGTAGGGATTCGCAATATGCGGGATTTCTGTAGCCTGACTCAGGGATATGCAGCTTATAGGCATTCTGGATACAGGCTGTAGAGTGATTCAGTTCACGGGAGTTCTGTATGCTAGTGGAGTACAAAGCTGTTTCAGCGTTTTGTAGGCTGGGAATAGGCATATACAATGTGGGCAATGTCTTTAGCCTGAGTGTAGGAGACAGTGCTTACTGGAGTTCTGTAACCTGAGTTTAGTCAAGTGCAGCGTAGAAGAGTTCTGTGCTACAGGTTTGGAACGAAGCAGTTTGTAAGAGTTCTGCAGCCTGGGAGTAGGCATTCACAATATGCGGGATTTCTGTAGGCTGACTCTGGGATGTGCAGCTTATAGTAATTCTGGATACATGTTGTGGAGAGGTTCAGTTCACGGGACTTCTGTATGCTTGTGGAGTGTAAAGCTGTTTCAGCCATCTGTAGCCTGGGAAAAGGCATACACAATGTGCACAATGTCTGTAGCCTGGGTGTAGGAGACAGAGCTTACAGGAGTTCTGTAACCTGAGTGTAGTGATTTAGAGCATACATGAGTTCCCCTTCGGAGGTGTGGATCGAAGCAGTTAGGAAGGGTTCTGTAGCCTCGAAGGAGGCATTCGCAATATGCGGGATTTCTTTAGCTTGACTATAGGAAATGAATCTTATGATCGGTCTGCTTCCTGGCTATAGAGAGATTCAGTTCACATGAGTTCTGTATGCTAGTGGAGTACAAAGCTGTTTCAGCGGTCTGTATCCTGGGAGTAGGCATACACAATGTGCGCAACGTCTGTAGCCTGGGTGTAGGAGACAGAGCTTACAGGAGTTCTGTAACCTGATTTTAGTGATTTAGAGCATACATGAGTTCCCCTTCGGAGGTGTGGATCGAAGCAGTTAGGAAGGATTCTGTAGCCTGGGAGTGGACATTCACAATATGCGGGTTTTCTGTAGCCTCTCTATAGGAAACGCAGCTTATGATCAGTCTGCTTCATGGCTTTAGAGAGATTCAGTTCACATGAGTTCTGTATGCTAGTGCAGTACAAAGCTGTTTCAGCGGTCTGTATCCTGGGAGTAGGCATACACAATGTGCGCAATGTCCATAGCCTAAGTGTAGGAGACAGAGCTTACAAGACTTCTGTAACCTGAGTGTAGTCAGATGCAGCTTATATGAGTTCTGTATTACAGGTGTGGAGCGAAGCAGTTTGGAAGAATTCTGTAGCCTGAGAGTTGGGATTCGCAACATGCGGGATTTCTGTAGCCTGACTCTAGGAAACGCAGCTTATGGTCCATCTGCTTCCTGGCTGTAGAGAGATTCAGTTCACGGGAGTTCTGTATGCTAGTGGAGTACAAAGCTGTTTCAGCGGTTTTTAGTGTGTGAACAGGCATACACAATGTGCGCAATGTCCATAGCCTGAGTGTAGGAGACAGCCTTGCAGGAGTTCTGTAACCTGAGTTCAGTCAGATGCAGCGTACATGAGTTCTGTATCGGAGGTGTGGATATAAGCTCTTTGTAAGAGTTCTGTAGACTGGGATTAGGCATTCGCAATATGCGGGATTTCTATAGCCTGACTCTAGGATGCGCAGCTTATGGGCATTCTGCATCCTGGCTTTAGAGGGATGCAGTTCACGGGAGTTCTGTAAGCTAGTGGAGTGCAATGCTATTTCAGAGTTCTGTTGCCTGGCAGTAGGATGACACAATTAGTGTAATATCTATATTCTTAGACAGAGCTTACAGGAGTTCTGTAACCTGAGGGTAGTGAGGTGCAGCTTATATGAGTTCTGTATTACAGGTGTGGAACGAAGCAGTTTGGAAGAGTTCGGTTGCCTGGGAGTAGGGATTCGCAACATGCGGGATTTCTGTAGCCTGACTCAGGGATATGCAGCTTATAGGCATTCTGGATACAGGCTGTAGAGTGATTCAGTTCACGGGAGTTCTGTATGCTAGTGGAGTACAAAGCTGTTTCAGCGTTTTGTAGGCTGGGAATAGGCATATACAATGTGGGCAATGTCTTTAGCCTGAGTGTAGGAGACAGTGCTTACTGGAGTTCTGTAACCTGAGTTTAGTCAAGTGCAGCGTAGAAGAGTTCTGTGCTACAGGTTTGGAACGAAGCAGTTTGTAAGAGTTCTGCAGCCTGGGAGTAGGCATTCACAATATGCGGGATTTCTGTAGGCTGACTCTGGGTTGTGCAGCTTATAGGAATTCTGGATACATGTTGTGGAGAGATTCAGTTCACGGGACTTCTGTATGCTTGTGGAGTGTAAAGCTGTTTCAGCCATCTGTAGCCTGGGAAAAGGCATACACAATGTGCACAATGTCTGTAGCCTGGGTGTAGGAGACAGAGCTTACAGGAGTTCTGTAACCTGAGTGTAGTGATTTAGAGCATACATGAGTTCCCCTTCGGAGGTGTGGATCGAAGCAGTTAGGAAGGGTTCTGTAGCCTCGAAGGAGGCATTCGCAATATGCGGGATTTCTTCAGCTTGACTATAGGAAATGAAGCTTATGATCGGTCTGCTTCCTGGCTATAGAGAGATTCAGTTCACATGAGTTCTGTATGCTAGTGGAGTACAAAGCTGTTTCAGCGTTTTGTAGGCTGGGAATAGGCATACACAATGTGGGCAATGTCTTTAGCCTGAGTGTAGGAGACAGTGCTTACTGGAGTTCTGTAAGCTGAGTTTAGTCAAGTGCAGCGTAGAAGAGTTCTGTACTACAGGTTTGGAACGAAGCAGTTCGTAAGAGTTCTGCAGCCTGGGAGTAGGCATTCACAATATGCGGGATTTCTGTAGGCTGACTCTGGGATGTGCAGCTTATAGGAATTCTGGATACATGTTGTGGAGAGATTCAGTTCACGGGACTTCTGTATGCTAGTGGAGTGTAAAGCTGCTTCAGCCATCTGTAGCCTGGGAAAAGGCATACACAATGTGCACAATGTCTGTAGCCTGGGTGTAGGAGACAGAGCTTACAGGAGTTCTGTAACCTGAGTGTAGTGATTTAGAGCATACATGAGTTCCCCTTCGGAAGTGTGGATCGAAGCAGTTAGGAAGGGTTCTGTAGCCTCGAAGGAGGCATTCGCAATATGCGGGATTTCTTTAGCTTGACTATAGGAAAAGAATCTTATGATCGGTCTGCTTCCTGGCTTTAGAGAGATTCAGTTCACATGAGTACTGTATGCTAGTGGAGTACAAAGCTGTTTCAGCGGTCTGTATCCTGGGAGTAGGCATACACAATGTGCGCAATGTCTGTAGCCTGAGTGTAGGAGACCGAGATTACAGGAGTTCTGTAACCTGAGTGTAGTCAGATGCAGCTTATATGAGTTCTGTATTACAGGTGTGGAACGAAGCAGTTTGGAAGAGTTCGGTTGCCTGGGAGTAGGGATTCGCAACATGCGGGATTTCTGTAGCCTGTCTATAGGAAACGCAGCTTGTGGTCGGTCTGCTTCCTGGCTTGTGAGAGATTCAGTTCATGGGAGTTCTGTATGCTAGTGGAGTACAAAGCTGTTTCAGTGGTCTGTAGCCTGGGAATAGGATGACACAATGTGCGCAATGTCTGTAGCCTGAGTGTAGGAGACAGAGCTTAAAGGAGTTCTGTAACCTGAGTTTAGTCAGATGCAGCGTACATGAGTTCTGTATCGGAGGTGTGGAAAAAGCAGTTTGGAAGAGTTCTGTAGCCTGGGAGTAGGCATTCGCAATATGCGGGATTTCTGTAGCCTAGGTCTGGGATGTGCAGCTTATAGAAATTCTGGATACAGCCTGTAGAGAGAATCAGTTCATTGGAGTTCTGTATGCTAGTGGAGTGCATAGCTGTTTCAGCGTTCTGTAGACGGGGAATACGCTTACACAATGTGAGCAATGTTGGTAGCCTGAGTGTAGGACAGGCAGCGTATAGGAGTTCTCTATCCAGAGTTTAGTCAGATGCAGCGTACATGAATTCTGTATTACAGGTGTGGAACGAAGCATTTTGGAACAGTTCTGTAGCCTGGGAGTAGGCATTCGCAATATGCGGGATTTCTATAGCCTGCTTATAGAAACGCAGCTTATGGTCAGTCTGTTTCCTGGCTGTAGAGAGATTCAGTTCACGGGAGATCTGTATGCTAGTGGAGTGCACAGCTGTTTCAAAGTTCTGTAGCCTTGGAATACGCTTACACAATGTGAGCAATTTTGGTAGCCTGAGTGTAGGAGACAGAGCATACAGGAGTTCTGCAACTTGAGTGTAGTGATTTAATGCATACATGAGTACTGTATCGTAGGTGTGGAACGAAGCACTTAGGAAGGGTTCTGAGGTCTGGGAGTAGGCTCGCAATATGGGATTTCTGTAGCTTGTCTGTAGGAAACCCAGCTTATGGTCGGTCTGCTTCCTGGCTTTAGAGAGATTCAGTTCATGGGAGTTCTGTATGCTAGTGGAGTACAAAGCTGTTTCAGCGGTCTGTATACTGGGAATAGGCATACATAATGTGTGCAATGTCTGTAGCCTGAGTCTAGAAGACAGAGCTTACACGAGTTCTGTAACCTGAGTGTAGTCAGATGCAGCGCACATGAGTTCTGTATTACACGTGTGGAATGAAGCAGTTTGGATTAGTTCTGTATCCTGGGAGTAGGCATTTGCAATATGCGGGATTTCTGTAGCCTGTCTATAGGAAACGCAGCTTATGGTCAGTCTGCTTCCTGGCTGTAGAGAAATTCAGTTTACGGGAGTTCTGCATGCTAGTGGAGTACAAAAGTGTTTCAGCTGTCTGTAGCCTGGAAATAGGCATACACAATGTGCGCAATGTCTGTATCCTTGGACAGAGCTTACAGGAGTTCTGTAACCTGAGTGTAGTCAGATGCAGCATACATGAGTTCTGAATTACAGTTGTGGAACCAAGCAGTTTGGAAGAGTTCTGTAGCCTGGGAGTAGGCTTTCGGAATATGCGGGATTTCTCTAGCCTGTCTATAGGAGACGCAGCTTACGGTCGGTCTGCTTCCTGGCTGTAGAGAGATTCAGTTTACGGGAGTTCTGTATGCTAGTGGAGTGCAATGCTATTTCAAAGTTCTGTTGACTGGGAAAAGGGTGACACAATGTGTGCAATGTCTGTATCCTTAGACAGAGCTTACAGGTGTTCTGTAACCTGAGTGTAGTCAGATGCAGCTTACATGAGTTCTGTATTACAGGTGGGAGTGAAGCTGTTTGGAAGAGTTATGTAGCCTGGGAGTAGGCATTCACAATATGCAGGATTTCTCTAGCCTGTCTATAGTAAACGGAGCTTATGGTTGGTCTGCTTCCTGGCTGTAGTGAGATTCAGTTCAGGAGAGTTCTGTATGCTAGTGGAGTCAATGGTGATTCGGAGTTCTGTTGCCTGGGAATAGGCTTACCCCATGTGTGCAATGTTTGTAGCCTGCGTGTAGGAAACTGAGCTTACAGGAGTTCTGTAACCTGAGTGCAGTCAGATGCAGCGTACATGAGTTCTGTATCGGAGTTGTGGATGTAAGCAGTTTGGAAGAGTTCTCTAGCCTTTGAGTAGGCATTCAAAATATGCGTGATTACTGTAGCCTGACTCTAGGATGCACAGCTTATAGGTGTTCTGCGTCCTGGCTGTAGAGAGATTCAGTACACGGGAGTTCTGTATGCTAGTGGAGTGCAATGCTGTTTCAGAGTTCTGTTTCCGGGGAATAGGATGGCACAATGTGCACAATGTCTGTATCCTTAGGTAGAGCTTACAGGAGTTTTGTAACCTGAGTGTATTGAGTGCAGCTTACATGAGTTCTGTATCGGAGGTGTGGATGTAAGCAGTTTGGATGAGTTCTGTAGCCTGGGAGTAGGGGTTCGCAATATGCGGGATTTCTGTAGCCTGTCTATAGGAAACGCAGCTTATGGTTGGTCTGCTTCTAGGCTGTAGAGATATTCAGTTCATGGGAATTCTGTATGCTAGTGGAGTGCAATGCTATTTCAGATTTCTGTTGCCTGGGAATAGGATGACACAATGTGCACAATGTCTGTGTCCTTAGACAGAGATTGCAGGAGTTCTGTAACCTGAGTGTAGTGAGGTGCAGCTTACATGAGTTCTGTATTGGAGGTGTGTAACGAAGCAGTTTGTAAGAGTTCTGTATCCTGGGAGTAGGCATTCGCAATATGCGGGATTTCTGTAGCCTGCTTATAGAAAACGCAGCTTATGGTCAGTCTATTTCCTGGCTGTAGAGAGATTCAGCTCATGGGAGTTCTGTTCGCTAGTGGAGTACAAAGCTGTTTCAGCTGTCTGTAGCCTGGGAATACGCTCACACAATGTGCACAATGTCTGTAGCCTGAGTGTAGGAGACAGAGCTTACAGGAGTTCTGTAACCTGAATTTAGTCAGATGCATCTTACATGAGTTCTGTATCAGAGGTGTGGATGTAAGCAGTTTGGATGAGTTCTGTAGCCTGGGAGTAGGGATTCGAAATATGTGAGATTTCTGTAGCCTGACACTCAGAAACACAGCTTAGGGGTGTTCTCCGTCCTGGCTGTAGAGAGATGCAGTTCAATGGAGTTCTGTATGCTAGTGGAGTGCAATGCTATTTAAGAATACTGTTGCCTGGGAATAGGATGACACAATATGGACAATGTCTATATCATTAGACAGAGCTAACAGGAGTTCTTTAACCTGAGTGTAGTGAGGTGCAGCTTACATGAATTCTGTATCGGAGGTGTGTAACGAAGCAGTTTGTTAGAGTTCTGTAGCCTCGGAGTAGGCATTAGCAATATGCGCGATTTCTGTAGCCTGACTCTAGGATGTGCAGCTTATACGAATTCTGGATACAGGCTGTAGAGAGATTCAGTTCATGGGAGTTCTGTATGCTAGTGGAGTGCAAAGCTGTTTCAGGGTTAGGTAGCCTGGGAACACGCTTATACAATGTGAGCAATTTTGATAGCCTGAGTGTAGGAGACAGAGCTTACAGGAATGCTGCAACCCTAGTGTAGTGATTTACAGCATACATGAGTTGTGTATTGTTGGTGTAGAACGAAGCACTTCGGAAGGATTCTGACGCCTGGGACTAGGCATTCGCGATATGCGGGATTTCTGTAGCCTGCTTATAGAAAACGCAGCTTATGGTCAGTCTGTTTCCTGGCTGTAGAGAGATTCAGTTCATGGGAGTTCTGTATGCTAGTGGAGTGCTCAGCTGTTTCAGCGTTCTGTAGCCTGGGAATACGCTTACACAATGTGAGCAATTTTGGTAGCCTGAGTGTAGGAGACAGAGGATAAAGGAGTTCTGCCACCTGAGTGTAGTGATTTAAAGCATACATGAGTTCTGTATCGTAGGTGTGGAACGAAGCACTTAGGAAGGGTTCTGAGGCCTGGGAGTAAGCTCGCAATATATGGGATTTCTGTAGCTTGCCTGTAGGAAACCCAGCTTATGGTCGGTCTACTTCCTGGCTGCAGAGAGATTCAGTTCATGGGAGTTCTGTATGATAGTGGAGTACAAAGCTGTTTCAGCAGTCTGTATCCTGGGAATAGGCATACACAATGTGTGCAATGTCTGTAGCCTGAGTGTAGGAGACAGAGCTTACACGAGTTCTGTAACCTGAGTGTAGTCAGATGCAGCGCACATGAGTTCTGTATTACACGTGTGGAACGAAGCAGTTTGGATTAGTTCTGTATCCTGGGAGTAGGCATTTGCAATATGCGGGATTTCTGTAGCCTGTCTATAGGAAACGCAGCTTATGGTCGGTCTGCTTCCTGGCTGCAGAGAGTTTCAGTTCACGTGAGTTCTGTATGCTAGTGGAGTGCCAAGCTGCTTGAGCGGTCTGTAGCCTGGGAATAGGCTTACCCCATGTGCGCAATGTCTGTAGCCTGAGTGTAGGAGACAGAGCTTACAGGAGTTCTGTAACCTGAGTTTAGTCAGATGCTGTGTACATGAGTTCTGTATCGGAGGTGTGGATGTAAGCAGTTTGGATGAGTTCTGTAGCCTGGGAGTAGGGGTTCGCAATATGCGGGATTTCTGTAGCCTGTCTATAGGAAACGCAGCTTATGGTTGGTCTGCTTCTAGGCTGTAGAGATATTCAGTTCATGGGAATTCTGTATGCTAGTGGAGTGCAATGCTATTTCAGATTTCTGTTGCCTGGGAATAGGATGACACAATGTGCACAATGTCTGTGTCCTTAGACAGAGATTGCAGGAGTTCTGTAACCTGAGTGTAGTGAGGTGCAGCTTACATGAGTTCTGTATTGGAGGTGTGTAACGAAGCAGTTTGTAAGAGTTCTGTATCCTGGGAGTAGGCATTCGCAATATGCGGGATTTCTGTAGCCTGCTTATAGAAAACGCAGCTTATGGTCAGTCTATTTCCTGGCTGTAGAGAGATTCAGTTCATGGGAGTTCTGTATGCTAGTGGAGTACAAAAGTGTTTCAGCTGTCTGTAGCATGGAAATAGGCATACACAATGTGCGCAAGTCTGTAGCCTGAGTGTAGGAGACAGAGCTTACAGGAGTACTGTAAACTGAGTTTAGTCTGATGCAGCGTACATGAGTTCTGTATCGGAGGTGTGGAACATAGCAGTTTGGAAGAGTTCTGTAGCCTGGGAGTAGGCATTCGCAATATGCGGGATTTCTGTAGCCTGACTCTGGGATGTGCAGCTTATAGAAATTCTGGATACAGGCTGTAGAGAGATTCAGTTCATGGGAGTTCTCTATGCTAGTGGAGTGCACAGCTGTTTCAGCGTTCTGTAGCCTGGGAATACGCTTACACAATGAGAGCAATTTTGCTAGCCTGAGTGTAGGAGAGAGAGCGTACAGGAGTTCTCTATCCGGAGTTTAGTCAGATGCAGCGTACATGAATTCTGTATTACAGGTGTGGAACGAAGCAGTTTGGAACAGTTCTGTAGCCTGGGAGTAGGCATTCGCAATATGCGGGATTTCTGTAGCCTGTCTATAGGAAACGCAGCTTATGTTCTGTCTGCTTCCTGGCTGCAGAGAGTTTCAGTTCACGTGAGTTCTGTATGCTAGTGGAGTGCCAAGCTGCTTGAGCGGTCTGTAGCCTGGGAATAGGCTTACCCCATGTGCGCAATGTCTGTAGCCTGAGTGTAGGAGACAGAGCTTACAGGAGTTCTGTAACCTGAGTTTAGTCAGATGCTGTGTACATGAGTTCTGTATCGGAGGTGTGGATGTAAGCAGTTTGGATGAGTTCTGTAGCGTGGGAGTAGGGGTTCGCAATATGCGGGATTTCTGTAGCCTGTCTATAGGAAACGCAGCTTATGGTTGGTCTGCTTCTAGGCTGTAGAGATATTCAGTTCATGGGAATTCTGTATGCTAGTGGAGTGCAATGCTATTTCAGATTTCTGTTGCCTGGGAATAGGATGACACAATGTGCACAATGTCTGTGTCCTTAGACAGAGATTGCAGGAGTTCTGTAACCTGAGTGTAGTGAGGTGCAGCTTACATGAGTTCTGTATTGGAGGTGTGTAACGAAGCAGTTTGTAAGAGTTCTGTATCCTGGGAGTAGGCATTCGCAATATGCGGGATTTCTGTAGCCTGCTTATAGAAAACGCAGCTTATGGTCAGTCTATTTCCTGGCTGTAGAGAGATTCAGCTCATGGGAGTTCTGTTCGCTAGTGGAGTACAAAGCTGTTTCAGCTGTCTGTAGCCTGGGAATACGCTCACACAATGTGCACAATGTCTGTAGCCTGAGTGTAGGAGACAGAGCTTACAGGAGTTCTGTAACCTGAATTTAGTCAGATGCATCTTACATGAGTTCTGTATCAGAGGTGTGGATGTAAGCAGTTTGGATGAGTTCTGTAGCCTGGGAGTAGGGATTCGAAATATGTGAGATTTCTGTAGCCTGACACTCAGAAACACAGCTTAGGGGTGTTCTCCGTCCTGGCTGTAGAGAGATGCAGTTCAATGGAGTTCTGTATGCTAGTGGAGTGCAATGCTATTTAAGAATACTGTTGCCTGGGAATAGGATGACACAATATGGACAATGTCTATATCATTAGACAGAGCTAACAGGAGTTCTTTAACCTGAGTGTAGTGAGGTGCAGCTTACATGAATTCTGTATCGGAGGTGTGTAACGAAGCAGTTTGTTAGAGTTCTGTAGCCTCGGAGTAGGCATTAGCAATATGCGCGATTTCTGTAGCCTGACTCTAGGATGTGCAGCTTATACGAATTCTGGATACAGGCTGTAGAGAGATTCAGTTCATGGGAGTTCTGTATGCTAGTGGAGTGCAAAGCTGTTTCAGGGTTAGGTAGCCTGGGAACACGCTTACACAATGTGAGCAATTTTGATAGCCTGAGTGTAGGAGACAGAGCTTACAGGAATGCTGCAACCCTAGTGTAGTGATTTACAGCATACATGAGTTGTGTATTGTTGGTGTAGAACGAAGCACTTCGGAAGGATTCTGACGCCTGGGAGTAGGCATTCGCGATATGCGGGATTTCTGTAGCCTGCTTATAGAAAACGCAGCTTATGGTCAGTCTGTTTCCTGGCTGTAGAGAGATTCAGTTCATGGGAGTTCTGTATGCTAGTGGAGTGCTCAGCTGTTTCAGCGTTCTGTAGCCTGGGAATACGCTTACACAATGTGAGCAATTTTGGTAGCCTGAGTGTAGGAGACAGAGGATAAAGGAGTTCTGCCACCTGAGTGTAGTGATTTAAAGCATACATGAGTTCTGTATCGTAGGTGTGGAACGAAGCACTTAGGAAGGGTTCTGAGGCCTGGGAGTAAGCTCGCAATATATGGGATTTCTGTAGCTTGCCTGTAGGAAACCCAGCTTATGGTCGGTCTACTTCCTGGCTGCAGAGAGATTCAGTTCATGGGAGTTCTGTATGATAGTGGAGTACAAAGCTGTTTCAGCAGTCTGTATCCTGGGAATAGGCATACACAATGTGTGCAATGTCTGTAGCCTGAGTGTAGGAGACAGAGCTTACACGAGTTCTGTAACCTGAGTGTAGTCAGATGCAGTGCACATGAGTTCTGTATTACACGTGTGGAACGAAGCAGTTTGGATTAGTTCTGTATCCTGGGAGTAGGCATTTGCAATATGCGGGATTTCTGTAGCCTGTCTATAGGAAACGCAGCTTATGGTCGGTCTGCTTCCTGGCTGCAGAGAGTTTCAGTTCACGTGAGTTCTGTATGCTAGTGGAGTGCCAAGCTGCTTGAGCGGTCTGTAGCCTGGGAATAGGCTTACCCCATGTGCGCAATGTCTGTAGCCTGAGTGTAGGAGACAGAGCTTACAGGAGTTCTGTAACCTGAGTTTAGTCAGATGCTGTGTACATGAGTTCTGTATCGGAGGTGTGAATGTAAGCAGTTTGGATGAGTTCTGTAGCCTGGGAGTAGGGGTTCGCAATATGCGGGATTTCTGTAGCCTGTCTATAGGAAACGCAGCTTATGGTTGGTCTGCTTCTAGGCTGTAGAGATATTCAGTTCATGGGAATTCTGTATGCTAGTGGAGTGCAATGCTATTTCAGATTTCTGTTGCCTGGGAATAGGATGACACAATGTGCACAATGTCTGTGTCCTTAGACAGAGATTGCAGGAGTTCTGTAACCTGAGTGTAGTGAGGTGCAGCTTACATGAGTTCTGTATTGGAGGTGTGTAACGAAGCAGTTTGTAAGAGTTCTGTATCCTGGGAGTAGGCATTCGCAATATGCGGGATTTCTGTAGCCTGCTTATAGAAAACGCAGCTTATGGTCAGTCTATTTCCTGGCTGTAGAGAGATTCAGTTCATGGGAGTTCTGTATGCTAGTGGAGTACAAAAGTGTTTCAGCTGTCTGTAGCATGGAAATAGGCATACACAATGTGCGCAAGTCTGTAGCCTGAGTGTAGGAGACAGAGCTTACAGGAGTACTGTAAACTGAGTTTAGTCTGATGCAGCGTACATGAGTTCTGTATCGGAGGTGTGGAACATAGCAGTTTGGAAGAGTTCTGTAGCCTGGGAGTAGGCATTCGCAATATGCGGGATTTCTGTAGCCTGACTCTGGGATGTGCAGCTTATAGAAATTCTGGATACAGGCTGTAGAGAGATTCAGTTCATGGGAGTTCTCTATGCTAGTGGAGTGCACAGCTGTTTCAGCGTTCTGTAGCCTGGGAATACGCTTACACAATGAGAGCAATTTTGCTAGCCTGAGTGTAGGAGAGAGAGCGTACAGGAGTTCTCTATCCGGAGTTTAGTCAGATGCAGCGTACATGAATTCTGTATTACAGGTGTGGAACGAAGCAGTTTGGAACAGTTCTGTAGCCTGGGAGTAGGCATTCGCAATATGCGGGATTTCTGTAGCCTGTCTATAGGAAACGCAGCTTATGTTCTGTCTGCTTCCTGGCTGCAGAGAGTTTCAGTTCACGTGAGTTCTGTATGCTAGTGGAGTGCCAAGCTGCTTGAGCGGTCTGTAGCCTGGGAATAGGCTTACCCCATGTGCGCAATGTCTGTAGCCTGAGTGTAGGAGACAGAGCTTACAGGAGTTCTGTAACCTGAGTTTAGTCAGATGCTGTGTACATGAGTTCTGTATCGGAGGTGTGGATGTAAGCAGTTTGGATGAGTTCTGTAGCCTGGGAGTAGGGGTTGCAATATGCGGGATTTCTGTAGCCTGTCTATAGGAAACGCAGCTTATGGTTGGTCTGCTTCTAGGCTGTAGAGATATTCAGTTCATGGGAATTCTGTATGCTAGTGGAGTGCAATGCTATTTCAGATTTCTGTTGCCTGGGAATAGGATGACACAATGTGCACAATGTCTGTGTCCTTAGACAGAGATTGCAGGAGTTCTGTAACCTGAGTGTAGTGAGGTGCAGCTTACATGAGTTCTGTATTGGAGGTGTGTAACGAAGCAGTTTGTAAGAGTTCTGTATCCTGGGAGTAGGCATTCGCAATATGCGGGATTTCTGTAGCCTGCTTATAGAAAACGCAGCTTATGGTCAGTCTATTTCCTGGCTGTAGAGAGATTCAGTTCATGGGAGTTCTGTTCGCTAGTGGAGTACAAAGCTGTTTCAGCTGTCTGTAGCCTGGGAATACGCTCACACAATGTGCACAATGTCTGTAGCCTGAGTGTAGGAGACAGAGCTTACAGGAGTTCTGTAACCTGAATTTAGTCAGATGCATCTTACATGAGTTCTGTATCAGAGGTGTGGATGTAAGCAGTTTGGATGAGTTCTGTAGCCTGGGAGTAGGGATTCGAAATATGTGAGATTTCTGTAGCCTGACTCTCGGAATCACAGCTTAGGGGTGTTCTCCGTCCTGGCTGTAGAGAGATGCAGTTCAATGGAGTTCTGTATGCTAGTGGAGTGCAATGCTATTTAAGAATACTGTTGCCTGGGAATAGGATGACACAATATGGACAATGTCTATATCATTAGACAGAGCTAACAGGAGTTCTGTAACCTGAGTGTAGGGAGGTGCAGCTTACATGAGTTCTGTATCGGAGGTGTGTAACCGAGCAGTTTGTAATAGTTCTGTATCCTGGGAGTAGGCATTCTTAATATGCGGTATTTCTGTAGCCTCTCTATAGGAAGCACAGATTATCGTCGGTGTGTTTCTGGCTGTAGAGAGATGCAGTTCATGGGAGTTCTGTAGGCTTGGAGTACAAAGCTGTTTCAGCGGTCTGTAGCCTGGGAATAGGCATACACAAAATGCCCAATGTCTGTAGCCTGAGTGTAGGAAGCAGATCTTACAGGAGTTCTGTAACCTGAGTGTAGTTAGATGCAGCGTACATGAGTTCTGTATCGGAGGTGTGGATGTAAGCAGTTTGGAAGAGTTCTGTAGCCTGGGAGTAGGAATTTTCAATATGCGGGATTTCTGTAGCATATCTCTAGGATGCGCAGCTCATAGACGTTCTGCATCCTGGCTGTAGAGAGATGCAGTTCACGGGAGTTCTGTGTGCTTGTGGAGTGCAATGCTATTTCAGAGTTCCGTTGCCTGGGAATAGCATGACACAATATGTGCAATGTCTGTATACTTAGACAGAGCTTACAGGAGTTCTGTAACCTGAGTGTAGTGAGGTTCAGCTTACATGAGTTCTGTATCGGTGGTGTGTTGCGAAGCAGTTTGTAAGAGTTCTGTAGCCTGGGAGTAGGCATTCGCAATATGCGGGATTTCTGTCACCTGACTCTGGGATGTGCACCTTATAGGAATTTTGGATACAGGCTGTAGAGAGATTAAGTTCATGGAAATTCTGTATTCTATTGGAGTACAGAGCCGTTTCAGCGTTCTGTAACCTGAGAATACACTTACTTAATGTGCGCAATTTAGGTAGCCTGAGTGTAGGAGAGAGACTGTACAGAGGTTCTGTAACCTGAGTGTAGTGATTTACCGCATACATGAGTTCTGTATCGTAGGTGTGGAACAAAGCTGTTAGGAAGGTTTCTGTAGCCTGTGAGTAGACATTCGCAATATCTGGGATTTTTTAGCCTTTCTATAGGAAACACAGCTTATGTTCGGTCTGCTTCCTGGTTGTAGAGAAATTCAGTTCATTGGAGTTCTGTATGCTAGTGGAGTACAAAGCTGTTTCAGCGTTCTGTAGCCTGGGAATAGGCATACACAATGTGCACAATGTCCATAGCCTGAGTGTAGGAGACAGTGCTAACAGGATTTCTGTAACCTGAGTGTAGTCAGATGCAGCTTACATGAGTTCTGTATTACAGGAGTGGAACGAAGAAGTTTGGAAGAGTTCTGTAACCTGGGAGTAGGGATTCGCAATATGCGCGATTTCTGTAGTCTGCTATAGGAAACGCAGCTTACGGTCGGTCTGCTTCCTGCCTGTAGAGCGATTCAGTTCACGGGAGTTCTGTATGCTACTGGAGTACAAAGTTGTTTCAGCAGTCTGTAGCCTCGGAATACGCTTACACAATGTGCACAAAGTCTTAGCCTGAGTGTAGGAGACAGAGCTTACAGGAGTTCTGTAACCTGAGTATAGTGAGATGCAGTGTACATGAGTTCTGTATCGGAGGTGCGGATGTAAGCAGTTTGGAAGAGTTCTGTAGCCTGGGAGTAGAGATTCGCAATAGGCGGGATTTCTGTAGCCTGTCTCTAGGATGCGCAGCTTATGGGCGTTCTGCGTCCTGGCTGTAGAGTGATGCAGTTCACGGGAGTTCTGTATGCTAGTGTAGTACAAAGCTGTTTCAGTGACTTTAGCCTGGAATAGGATGACACAATGTGCACAATGTCTGTATCCTTAGGCAGAGCTTACAGGAGTTCTGTAACCTGAGTGTAGTGAGGTGCAGCTTACATGTGTTCTGTATCGGAGTTGTGTAAAAAAGCAGTTTGGAAGAGTTCTGTAGCCTGGGAGTAGGCATTCGCAATATGAGGGATTTCTGTAGCCTGTGTATAGGATAAGCAGCTTATACGCACACTGAATACAAGATGTAGAGTGACTCAGTTCATGGGAGTTCTGTATGCTAGTGGAGTTCAAAGCTGTTTCAGTGATCTGTAGCCTGGGAATAAGCATACACAATGTGCACAATGTCTGTAGCCCGAGTGTATGAGATAGAGCTTGCAGGAGTTCTGTAACCTGAGTTTAGTCAGATGCAGCTTTCATGAGTTCTGTATTACAGGTGTGGAACGAAGCATTTTGTAAGAGTTCTGTGCCCTGGGAGTAGAGATTCCCAATATGCGGGATTTCAATAGCCTGTCTATAGGAAACGCAGCTTATAGGTATTCTGGTTACATGCTGTAGAGTGATTACATGCTGTAGGAAGAATTCCGTATTCCTGGGAGTAGGCATTCCCAATATGCAGGATTTCTGTAGCCTGTCATTAGGAAACACAGCTAATGGTATACTAGTGGAGTACAAACCAGTTTCAGCGGTCTGTATCCTATGCTGGATGGAACCAGAAATATCCGGTTCTGTGGTGGCTAACTCAATCCAAGCTCTTGCTACAGCCTCTGAGTTTGTTTGTGTTTTCTGGATAGTATCTGTGGACTTTAGAGTTGGGAATGCATTGTAGCATGTAACATTTTGATTTTCTGTTGGCAAACGCTAATTAGTTTCACATGGAGACACAACAGGTACACTTTCGTGTTTTCTGAGTAAAAAGCTGCAGAAACCAGGTTACAAATGATATTTGTGTTTGTAAACATGACATTGAATCCACTTGCCCAAGAAAAAGTCTTTGCTTTTCTCCAAAACCGGGTTGACTCTGCTTTTCTGGATGCTTTGCACACCAACTCCAAACCAGTTTGTCCGGATTGGTCTAGATGAAACCAGAAATATCCGGTTCTGTGGTGGCTAACTCAATCCCAGCTCTTGCTACAGTTTATGTGTTTTCTTGTGTTTTGTCGATAGTATATGTGGACTTTGGAGTTGTGAATGCATTGTAGCATGTAACATTTTGTTTTCCATTGACAAACGCAAAATTGGTTTCACATTGAGACACAACAGGTACAGATTTGTGTTTTCTGAGTAAAAAGCTGCAGAAACCAGGTTACAAATGATATTTGTGCTTGTAACCATGACATCAAATCCACCTGCCCAAGAAAACTACTTTGCTTTTCTCCAAAACCAGGTTGACTCTGCTTTTTTGGGTGCGTTGCACACCAACTCCCCACCAGTTTGTCCAGATAGGGCTGGATGAAACCAGAAATAACCGGTTCTTAGTGGGTACTCAATGCCAGCTCTTGCTACATCTTCTGTGTTTGCTTGTGTTTTCTCGATAGTATCTGTTGACTTTAGGATTGTGAATGCATTGTAGCATGTAACATTTTGTTTTCCGTTGACAAACGCAAAATTGGTTTCACATTGAGACACAACAGGTACAGATTTGTGTTTTCTGAGTAAAAAACTGCAGAAACCAGGTTATAAATGATATTTGTGTTTGTAAACATGACATTGAATCCACTTGCCCAAGAAAAGACTTTGCTTTTCTACAAAACCAGGTTGACTCTGCTTGTGTGGGAACTTTGCACACCGACTCCACACTAGTTTGTCCAGATAGGGCTGGATGGAAACAGAAATATCTGGATCTGGGGTCGCTATCTCAATCCCAGCTCTTGCTACAGCTTCTGTGTGTGCTTGTGTTTTGTGGATAGTATCTGTGGACTTTAGAGTTGTGAATGCATTGTAGCATGTAACATTTTGTTTTTCATATGGCAATCACTGATTTGTTTCACATGTACACCCAACAGGTACATATTCGTGTTTTCTGAGTAAAAAGCTGCAGAAACCAGGTTACAAATGATATTTGTGTTTGTAAACATGATATTGAATCCACTTGCCCAAGAAAAAGTCTTTGCTTTTCTCCAAAACCGGGTTGACTCTGCTTTTCTGGGTGCTTTGCACACCAATTCCACACCAGTTTGTCCGGATAACGCTGGCTGAAACCAGAAATATCCGGTTCTGTGCTATCTAACTCAATCCCAGCTCTTGCTACAGCTTCTGTGTTTGCTTGTGTTTTCTCGATAGTATCTGTGGACTTTAGAGTTGTGAATGCATTGTAGCATGTAACATTTTGTTTTCTGTTGGCAAATGCTAATTGGTTTCACATGGAGACACAACAGGTACAGATGCGTGTTTTCTGAGTAAAAACCTGCAGAAACCAGGTTACAAATGATATTTGTGCTTGTAAACATGACATCGAATCCGCCTGCCCAAGAAAACTACTTTGCTTTTCTCCAAAACCAGGTTGACTCTGCATTTCTGGGCGCTTCACACACCAACTCCATACCAGTTTGTCCAGATAGGGCTGGATGAAACCAGAAATATCAGGTTCTGAGGGGGCTACTCAATGCCAGCTCTTGCTACAGCTTCTGTGTTTTCTTGTGTTTTTTCGATAGTATCTGTGGACTTTAGAGTTGTGAATGCATTGTAGCATGTAACATTTTGTTTTTCTGTTGGCAAATGCTAATTGGTTTCACATGGAGAACCAACAGGTACACTTTCGTGTTTTCTGAGTAAAAAGCTGCAGCATCTGGTTAAAAATGATATTTGTGTTTGTAAACATGATATTGAATCCACTTGCCCAAGAAAAAGACTTTGCTTTTCTCCAAAACCAGGTTGACTCTGCTTTTCTGGTTGCTTTGCACAACAATTCCGCATGATTTTGTTCGCTTAGGGCTGGATGAATCCAGAAATATCTGATTCTGTGGTGACTAACTCAGTCACAGCTCTTGCTACAGCCTCTGAATTTGTTTCTGTTTTCTCGATAGTGTCTATGGACTTTAGAGTTGTGAATGCATTGTAGCATGTAGGATTTTGTCTTTCTGTTGGCAAACGCTACTTGGTTTCACATGGAGACACAACAGGTACACATTCGTGTTTTCTGAGTAAAAAGCTGCAGAAGCCAGGTAAAAAATGATATTTGTGTTTGTAAACATGACATTGAATCCACTTTCCCAAGAAAAAGACTTTGTTTTTCTCCAAAACCAGGTTGACTCTGCTTTTCTAAGTGCTTTGCATGCCAATTCCACACCATTTGTCGAATTAGGACTGGATGAATCCAGAAATATCCGGTGCTGTGGTGGCTAGCTCAATCCCAGCTCTTACTACAGCTTCTGTGTTTCATTGTGTTTTGTCGATAGTATCTATGGAGTTTGGAGTTGTGAACGCATTGTAGCATGTAACATTTTGTTTTCTGTTGGCAAACGCTAATTGGTTACACATGTAGACACAACAGGTACACATTCGTATTTTCTGAGTAAAAAGCTGCAGAAACGAGGTTAAAAATGATATTTGTGTTTGTAAACATGACATTGAATCCACTTGCCCAAGAAAAAGACTTTGCTTTGATCCAAAATCCGGTTCACTCTGCTTTTCTGGGTGCTTTGCACACCAATTCCACACTACTTTGTCCGATAGGGCTGGAAGGAAGAAGAAATATCCTGTTCTGTGGTGGCTAACTCAATCCAAGCTCTTGCTACAGCCTGTGTGTTTGTTTGTGTTTTCTGGATAGTATCCATGGAATTTAGAGTTGGGTATGAATTTTAGCATGTAACATTTTTATTCCTGTTGGCAAATGGTAACTGGTTTCACTTGAAGACAACAGGTACACATTCGGGTTTCCTAAGTGAAGAGCTGCAGAAAACAGGTTAAAAATGATGTTTGTGCTTGTAAAAATGATATGGAATCCACTTCCCCAAGAAAAAGACTTTGCTTTGATCCAAAATCCGGTTCACTCTGCTTTTCTGGGTGCTTTGCACACCAATTCCACATCAGTTTGTCCAGATAGGTCTGGATGAACCCAGAAATATCCAGTTCACTGGTGGCTAACTCAATCCAAGCTCTTGCTACAATTTCTGTGTTTGTTTGTGTTTTCTGGATAGTATCTATGGACTTTAGAGTTGGTATGAATTGTAGCATGTAATATTTTGCTTCTTGTTGGCAAATGCTAATGGGTTTCTCCTGAAGACAACAGGTACACATTCGTGTTTTCTGAGTAAAAAGCTGCAGAACCAGGTTAAAAATGATATTTGTGTTTGCAATCATGACATTGAATCCACTTGCCCAAGAAAAAGACTTTGTTTTTCTCCAAAACCAGGTTGCCTCTGATTTTCTCGGTGCTTTGCACACAAATTCCACACCAGTTTGTCCAGATACTGCTAGATGGAACCAGAAATATCCGATTCTGTGGTGGCTAACTCAATGCAAGCTCTTGCTACAGCCTCTGAGTTTGTTTGTGTTTTCTAGATAGTATCTATGGACTTTAGAGTTCTGTATGAATTGTAGCATGTAACATCTTGGGTTTGTTTGGCAAACACTATTTGGTTTCACATGGAGAGACAACAGGTACACATTCGTGTTTTTTGAGTGAAAAGCTGCAGAAACCAGGTTAAAAATTATATTTGTGCTTGTAAACATGACATTGAATCCACTTGCCCAAGAAAAAGACTTTGCTTTTCTCCTAAACCAGGTTGACTCTGCTTTTCTGGGTTCTTTGCACACCAATTCGACATGAATTTGTCCAGATAGGCCTGGATGAAACCAGAAATATCCGGTTCTGTGATGACTAACACAGTCACAGCTCTTGCTACAGTCTCTGAATTTGTTTGTGTTTTCTGGATAGTATCTATGGAATTTAGAGTTGTGAATGCATTGTAGCATGTAACATTTTGTTTTTCTGTTGGCAAAGGCTACTTGCTTTCACATGGAGACACAACAGGTACACATTCGTGTTTTCTGAGTAAAAAGCTGCAGAAACGAGGTTAAAAATGATATTTGTGTTTGTAAACATGACATTGAATCCACTTGCCCAAGAAAAATACTTTGCTTTGATCCAAAACCAGGTTGACTCTGCTTTTCTAAGTGCTTTGCATGCCAATTCCACACCATTTGTCCATTTAGAACTGGATGAATCCAGAAATATCCGGTGCTGTGGTGGCTAGCTCAATCCCAGCTCTTACTACAGCTTCTGTGTTTCGTTCTGTTTTGTCGATAGGATCTATGGAGTTTGGAGTTGTGAACGCATTGTAGCATGTAACATTTTGTTTTCTGTTGGCAAACTCTAATTGGTTTCACATGTAGACACAACAGGTACACATTGTTATTCTCTGAGTAAAAAGCTGCAGAAACGAGTTTAAAAACGATATTTGTGTTGTAAACATGACATTGAATCCACTTGCCCAAGAAAAAGACTTTGCTTTGATCTAAAATCCGGTTCACTCTGCTTTTCTGGGTGCTTTGCACACCAATTCCACACTACTTTGTCCGATAGGGCTGGAAGGAAGAAGAAATATCCTGTTCTGTGGTGGCTAACTCAATCCAAGCTCTTGCTACAGCCTGTGTGTTTGTATGTGTTTTCTGGATAGTATCTATGGAGTTTAGAGTTGTGTATGAATTTTAGCATGTAACATTTTTATTCCTGTTGGCAAATGGTAATTGGTTTCACTTGAAGGCAACAGGTACACATTCGGGTTTCCTAAGAGAAGAGCTGCAGAAAACAGGTTAAAAATGATGTTTGTGCTTGTAGAAATGATATGGAATCCACTTCCCCAAGAAAAAGACTTTGCTTTTCACCAAAACCAGGTTGACTCTGCTTTTCTGGGTGCTTTGCACACCAATTCCACATCAGTTTGTCCGGATTGGTCTGGATGAACCCAGAAATATCCGGTTCTGTGGTGGCTAACTCAATCCCAGCTCTTGCTACAGTTTATGTGTTTTCTTGTGTTTTGTCGATAGTATATGTGGACTTTGGAGTTGTGAATGCATTGTAGCATGTAACATTTTGTTTTCCATTGACACACGCAAAATTGGTTTCACATGGAGACACAACAGGTACACATTCGTGTTTTCTGAGTAAAAACCTGCAGAAACCAGGTTACAAATGATATTTGTGCTTGTAACCATGACATCAAATCCACCTGCCCAAGAAAACTACTTTGCTTTTCTCCAAAACCAGGTTGACTCTGCTTTTTTGGGTGCGTTGCACACCAACTCCCCACCAGTTTGTCCAGATAGGGCTGGATGAAACCAGAAATAACTGGTTCTTAGTGGGTACTCAATGCCAGCTCTTGCTACATCTTCTGTGTTTGCTTGTGTTTTCTCGATAGTATCTGTTGACTTTAGGATTGTGAATGCATTGTAGCATGTAACATTTTGTTTTCCGTTGACAAACGCAAAATTGGTTTCACATTGAGACACAACAGGTACAGATTTGTGTTTTCTGAGTAAAAAACTGCAGAAACCAGGTTATAAATGATATTTGTGTTTGTAAACATGACATTGAATCCACTTGCCCAAGAAAAGACTTTGCTTTTCTACAAAACCAGGTTGACTCTGCTTGTGTGGGAACTTTGCACACCGACTCCACACCAGTTTGTCCAGATAGGGCTGGATGGAAACAGAAATATCTGGATCTGGGGTCGCTATCTCAATCCCAGCTCTTGCTACAGCTTCTGTGTGTGCTTGTGTTTTTGGATAGTATCTGTGGACTTTAGAGTTGTGAATGCATTGTAGCATGTAACATTTTGTTTTTCATATGGCAATCACTGATTTGTTTCATATGTACACCCAACAGGTACACATTCTGGTTTTCTGAGTAAAAAGCTGCAGAAACCAGGTTACAAATGATATTTGTGTTTGTAAACATGATATTGAATCCACTTGCCCAAGAAAAAGTCTTTGCTTTTCTCCAAAACCGGGTTGACTCTGCTTTTCTGGGTGCTTTGCACACCAATTCCACACCAGTTTGTCCGGATAACGCTGGCTGAAACCAGAAATATCCGGTTCTGTGCTATCTAACTCAATCCCAGCTCTTGCTACAGCTTCTGTGTTTGCTTGTGTTTTCTCGATAGTATCTGTGGACTTTAGAGTTGTGAATGCATTGTAGCATGTAACATTTTGTTTTCTGTTGGCAAATGCTAATTGGTTTCACATGGAGACACAACAGGTACAGATGCGTGTTTTCTGAGTAAAAACCTGCAGAAACCAGGTTACAAATGATATTTGTGCTTGTAAACATGACATCGAATCCGCCTGCCCAAGAAAACTACTTTGCTTTTCTCCAAAACCAGGTTGACTCTGCATTTCTGGGCGCTTCACACACCAACTCCATACCAGTTTGTCCAGATAGGGCTGGATGAAACCAGAAATATCAGGTTCTGAGGGGGCTACTCAATGCCAGCTCTTGCTACAGCTTCTGTGTTTGCTTGTGTTTTTTCGATAGTATCTGTGGACTTTAGAGTTGTGAATGCATTGTAGCATGTAACATTTTGTTTTTCTGTTGGCAAATGCTAATTGGTTTCACATGGAGAACCAACAGGTACACTTTCGTGTTTTCTGAGTAAAAAGCTGCAGCATCTGGTTAAAAATGATATTTGTGTTTGTAAACATGATATTGAATCCACTTGCCCAAGAAAAAGACTTTGCTTTTCTCCAAAACCAGGTTGACTCTGCTTTTCTGGTTGCTTTGCACAACAATTCCGCATGATTTTGTCCGCTTAGGGCTGGATGAAACCAGAAATATCTGATTCTGTGGTGACTAACTCAGTCACAGCTCTTGCTACAGCCTCTGAATTTGTTTCTGTTTTCTCGATAGTGTCTATGGACTTTAGAGTTGTGAATGCATTGTAGCATGTAGGATTTTGTCTTTCTGTTGGCAAACGCTACTTGGTTTCACATGGAGACACAACAGGTACACATTCGTGTTTTCTGAGTAAAAAGCTGCAGAAGCCAGGTAAAAAATGATATTTGTGTTTGTAAACATGACATTGAATCCACTTTCCCAAGAAAAAGACTTTGTTTTTCTCCAAAACCAGGTTGACTCTGCTTTTCTAAGTTCTTTGCATGCCAATTCCACACCATGTGTCCAGTTAGGACTGGATGAATCTAGAAATATCTGGTGCTATGGTTGTTAGCTCAATCACAGCTCTTACTACAGCTTCTGTGTTTTCTTGTGTTTTGTCGATTGTATCTATGGAGTTTGGAGTTGTGAACGCATTGTAGCATTTCACATTTTGTTTTCTGTTGGCAAACGCTAATTGGTTACACATGTAGACACAACAGGTACACATTCGTATTTTCTGAGTAAAAAGCTGCAGAAACGAGGTTAAAAATGATATTTGTGTTTGTAAACATGACATTGAATCCACTTGCCCAAGAAAAATACTTTGCTTTGATCCAAAATCCGGTTCACTCTGCTTTTCTGGGTGCTTTGCACACCAATTCCACACTACTTAGTCCGATAGGGCTGGAAGGAAGAAGAAATATCCTGTTCTGTGGTGGCTAACTCAATCCAAGCTCTTGCTACAGCCTCTGTGTTTGTGTTTTCTGGATAGTATCTATGGAATTTAGAGTTGTGTATGAATTGTAGCATGTAACATTTTACTTCCTGTTGGCAAATGGTAATTAGTTTCACCTGAAGACAACAGGTACACATTCGGGTTTCCTAAGTGAAGAGCTGCAGAAAACAGGTTAAAAATGATATTTGTGTTTGTAAACATGACATTGAATCCACTTGCCCAAGAAAAAGTCTTTGCTTTTCTCCAAAACAAGGTTGACTCTGCTTTTCTGGGTGCTTTGCACACCAATTCCACATCAGTTTGTCCAGATAGGTCTGGATGAACCCAGAAATATCCAGTTCACTGGTGGCTAACTCAATCCAAGCTCTTGCTACTGCCTCTGAGTTTGTTTGTGTTTTCTGGATAGTATCTATGGACTTTAGAGTTGTGTATGAATTGTAGCATGTAATATTTTGCTTCTTGTTGGCAAATGCTAATTGGTTTCTCCTGAAGACAACAGCTACACATTCGTGTTTTCTGAGTAAAAAGCTGCAGAACCAGGTTAAAAATGATATTTGTATTTGTAATCATGACATTGAATCCACTTGCCCAAGAAAAAGATGTGTTCTTCTCCAAAACCAGGTTGCCTCTGATTTTCTCGGTGCTTTGCACACAAATTCCACACCAGTTTGTCCAGATACTGCTAGATGGAACCAGAAATATCCGGTTCTGTGGTGGCTAACTAAATGCAAGCTCTTGCTACAGCCTCTGAGTTTGTTTGTGTTTTCTAGATAGTATCTATGGACTTTAGAGTTCTGTATGAATTGTAGCATGTAACATTTTGGGTTTGTTTGGCAAACACTACTTGGTTTCACATGGAGACACAACAGGTACACATTCGTGTTTTCTGAGTAAAAAGCTGCAGAAACGAGGTTAAAAATGATATTTGTCGGCCGGCGCCGTGGCTCAACAGGCTAATCCTCCGCCTTGCGGCGCCGGCACACCGGGTTCTAGTCCCGGTTGGGGCACCGGATTCTGTCCCGGTTGCCCCTCTTCCAGGCCAGCCCTCTGCTGTGGCCCGAGAGTGCAGTGGAGGATGGCCCAGGTGCTTGGGCCCTGCACCCCACGGGGAGACCAGGAAAAGCACCTAGCACCTGGCTCCTGCCATCGGACGAACGCGGTGCGCCGGCCGCAGCGCGCCATCCGCGGCGGCCATTGGAGGGTGAACCAACGGCAAAGGAAGACCTTTCTCTCTGTCTCTCTCTCTCACTGTCCACTCTGCCTGTCAAAAAAAAAAAATGATATTTGTCTTTGTAAACATGACATTGAATCCACTTGCCCAAAAAAAGACTTTGTTTTTCTCCAAAACCAGGTTGACTCTGCTTTTCTAAGTGCTTTGCATGCCAATTCCACACCATTTGTCGAATTAGGACTGGATGAATCCAGAAATATCCGGTGCTGTGGTGGCTAGCTCAATCCCAGCTCTTACTACAGCTTCTGTGTTTCCTTGTGTTTTGTCGATAGTATCTATGGAGTTTGGAGTTGTGAACGCATTGTAGCATGTAACATTTTGTTTTCTGTTGGCAAACGCTAATTGGTTACACATGTAGACACAACAGGTACACATTCGTATTTTCTGAGTAAAAAGCTGCAGAAACGAGGTTAAAAATGATATTTGTGTTTGTAAACATGACATTGAATCCACTTGCCCAAGAAAAATACTTTGCTTTGATCCAAAATCCGGTTCACTCTGCTTTTCTGGGTGCTTTGCACACCAATTCCACACTACTTTGTCCGATAGGGCTGGAAGGAAGAAGAAATATCCTGTTCTGTGGTGGCTAACTCAATCCAAGCTCTTGCTACAGCCTGTGTGTTTGTTTGTGTTTTCTGGATAGTATCCATGGAATTTAGAGTTGGGTATGAATTTTAGCATGTAACATTTTTATTCCTGTTGGCAAATGGTAACTGGTTTCACTTGAAGACAACAGGTACACATTCGGGTTTCCTAAGTGAAGAGCTGCAGAAAACAGGTTAAAAATGATGTTTGTGCTTGTAAAAATGATATGGAATCCACTTCCCCAAGAAAAAGACTTTGCTTTGATCCAAAATCCGGTTCACTCTGCTTTTCTGGGTGCTTTGCACACCAATTCCACATCAGTTTGTCCAGATAGGTCTGGATGAACCCAGAAATATCCAGTTCACTGGTGGCTAACTCAATCCAAGCTCTTGCTACAATTTCTGTGTTTGTGTTTTCTGGATAGTATCTATGGACTTTAGAGTTGGTATGAATTGTAGCATGTAATATTTTGCTTCTTATTGGCAAATGCTAATGGGTTTCTCCTGAAGACAACAGGTACACATTCGTGTTTTCTGAGTAAAAAGCTGCAGAACCAGGTTAAAAATGATATTTGTGTTTGTAATCATGACATTGAATCCACTTGCCCAAGAAAAAGACTTTGTTTTTCTCCAAAACCAGGTTGCCTCTGATTTTCTCAGTGCTTTGCACACAAATTCCACACCAGTTTGTCCAGATACTGCTAGATGGAACCAGAAATATCCGATTCTGTGGTGGCTAACTCAATGCAAGCTCTTGCTACAGCCTCTGAGTTTGTTTGTGTTTTCTAGATAGTATCTATGGACTTTAGAGTTCTGTATGAATTGTAGCATGTAACATCTTGGGTTTGTTTGGCAAACACTATTTGGTTTCACATGGAGAGACAACAGGTAAACATTCGTGTTTTTTGAGTGAAAAGCTGCAGAAACCAGGTTAAAAATTATATTAGTGCTTGTAAACATGACATTGAATCCACTTGCCCAAGAAAAAGACTTTGCTTTTCTCCTAAACCAGGTTGACTCTGCTTTTCTGGGTGCTTTGCACACCAATTCGACATGATTTTGTCCAGATAGGCCTGGATGAAACCAGAAATATCCGGTTCTGTGATGACTAACACAGTCACAGCTCTTGCTACAGTCTCTGAATTTGTTTGTGTTTTCTGGATAGTATCTATGGAATTTAGAGTTGTGAATGCATTGTAGCATGTAACATTTTGTTTTTCTGTTGGCAAAGGCTACTTGCTTTCACATGGAGACACAACAGGTACACATTCGTGTTTTCTGAGTAAAAAGCTGCAGAAACGAGGTTAAAAATGATATTTGTGTTTGTAAACATGACATTGAATCCACTTGCCCAAGAAAAAGACTTTGCTTTGATCCAAAACCAGGTTGACTCTGCTTTTCTAAGTGCTTTGCATGCCAATTCCACACCATTTGTCCATTTAGAACTGGATGAATCCAGAAATATCCGGTGCTGTGGTGGCTAGCTCAATCCCAGCTCTTACTACAGCTTCTGTGTTTCCTTGTGTTTTGTCGATAGTATCTATGGAGTTTGGAGTTGTGAACGCATTGTAGCATGTAACATTTTGTTATCTGTTGGCAAACTCTAATTGGTTTCACATGTAGACACAACAGGTATACATTGTTATTCTCTGAGTAAAAAGCTGCAGAAACGAGTTTAAAAACGATATTTGTGTTGTAAACATGACATTGAATCCACTTGCCCAAGAAAAAGACTTTGCTTTGATCCAAAATCCGGTTCACTCTGCTTTTCTGGGTGCTTTGCACACCAATTCCACACTACTTTGTCCGATAGGGCTGGAAGGAAGAAGAAATATCCTGTTCTGTGGTGGCTAACTCAATCCAAGCTCTTGCTACAGCCTGTGTGTTTGTATGTGTTTTCTGGATAGTATCTATGGAGTTTAGAGTTGTGTATGAATTTTAGCATGTAACATTTTTATTCCTGTTGGCAAATGGTAATTGGTTTCACTTGAAGGCAACAGGTACACATTCGGGTTTCCTAAGAGAAGAGCTGCAGAAAACAGGTTAAAAATGATGTTTGTGCTTGTAGAAATGATATGGAATCCACTTCCCCAAGAAAAAGACTTTGCTTTGATCCAAAATCCGGTTCACTCTGCTTTTCTGGGTGCTTTGCACACCAATTCCACATCAGTTTGTCCAGATAGGTCTGGATGAACCCAGAAATATCCAGTTCAGTGGTGGCTAACTCAATCCAAGCTCTTGCTACAATTTCTGTGTTTCTTTGTGTTTTCTGGATAGTATCTATGGACTTTAGAGTTGGTATGAATTGTAGCATGTAATATTTTGCTTCTTGTTGGCAAATGCTAATGGGTTTCTCCTGAAGACAACAGGTACACATTCGTGTTTTCTGAGTAAAAAGCTGCAGAACCAGGTTAAAAATGATATTTGTGTTTGTAATCATGATATTGAATCCACTTGCCCAAGAAAAAGACTTTGTTTTTCTCCAAAACCAGGTTGCCTCTGATTTTCTGAGTGCTTTGCACACAAATTCCACACCAGTTTGTCCAGATACTGCTAGATGGAACCAGAAATATCCGATTCTGTGGTGGCTGATTCAATGCAAGCTCTTGCTACAGCCTCTGAGTTTGTTTGTGTTTTCTGGAGAGTATCTATGGAATTTAGAGTTGTGAATGCATTGTAGCATGTAACATTTTGTTTTTCTGTTGGCAAACGCTACTTGGTTTCACATGGAGACACAACAGGTACACATTTGTGTTTTCTGAGTAAAAAGCTGCAGAAACCAGGTAAAAAATGATATTTGTGTTTGTAAACATGACATTGAATCCACTTGCCCAAGAAAAATACTTTGTTTTTCTCCAAAACCAGGTTGACTCTTCTTTTCTAAGTGCTTTGCATGCCATTTCCACACCATTTGTCCATTTAGAACTGGATGAATCCAGAAATATCCGGTGCTGTGGTGGCTAGCTCAATCCCAGCTCTTACTACAGCTTCTGTGTTTCCTTGTGTTTTGTCGATTGTATCTATGGAGTTTGGAGTTGTGAACGCATTGTAGCATGTCACATTTTGTTTCTGTTGGCAAACTCTAATTGGTTTCACATGTAGACACAACAGGTACACATTGTTATTCTCTGAGTAAAAAGCTGCAGAAACGAGGTTAAAAACGATATTTGTGTTGTAAACATGACATTGAATCCACTTGCCCAAGAAAAAGACTTTGCTTTGATCCAAAATCCGGTTCACTCTGCTTTTCTGGGTGCTTTGCACACCAATTCCACACTACTTTGTCCGATAGGGCTGGAAGGAAGAAGAAATATCCTGTTCTGTGGTGGCTAACTCAATCCAAGCTCTTGCTACAGCCTGTGTGTTTGTATGTGTTTTCTGGATAGTATCTATGGAATTTAGAGTTGTGTATGAATTTTAGCATGTAACATTTTTATTCCTGTTGGCAAATGGTAATTGGTTTCACTTGAAGGCAACAGGTACACATTCGGGTTTCCTAAGAGAAGAGCTGCAGAAAACAGGTTAAAAATGATATTTGTGCTTGTAAAAATGATATGGAATCCACTTCCCCAAGAAAAAGACTTTGCTTTGATCCAAAACCAGGTTGACTCTGCTTTTCTGGGTGCTTTGCACACCAATTCCACATCAGTTTGTCCAGATAGGTCTGGATGAACCCAGAAATATCCAGTTCAGTGGTGGCTAACTCAATCCAAGCTCTTGCTACTATTTCTGTGTTTGTTTGTGTTTTCTGGATAGTATCTATGGACTTTAGAGTTGGTATGAATTGTAGCATGTAATATTTTGCTTCTTGTTGGAAAATGCTAATGGGTTTCTCCTGAAGACAACAGGTACACATTCGTGTTTTCTGAGTAAAATGCTGCAGAACCAGGTTAAAAATGATATTTGTGTTTGTAATCATGACATTGAATCCACTTGCCCAAGAAAAAGACTTTGTTTTTCTCCAAAACCAGGTTGCCTCTGATTTTCTGAGTGCTTTGCACACAAATTCCACACCAGTTTGTCCAGACAGGGCTGTATGAAACCAGAAATATCCAGTTCTGTGGTGGCTAACTCTATGCAAGCTCTTGCTATAGCCCCTGAGTTTGTTTGTGTTTCCTAGATAGTATCTATGGACTTTAGAGTTCTGTATGAATTGCAGCATGTAACATTTTGGGTTTGTTTGGCAAACACTATTTGGTTTCACATGGAGACACAACAGGTACACATTCGTGTTTTCTGAGTAAAAAGCTGCAGAAACCAGGTAAAAAATGATATTTGTGTTTGTAAACATGACATTGAATCCACTTGCCCAAAAAAAGACTTTGTTTTTCTCCAAAAACAGGGTGACTCTGCTTTTCTAAGTGCTTTGCATGCCAATTGCACACCATTTGTCCAGTTAGGACTGGATGAATCCAGAAATATCTGGTGCTGTTGTTGCTAGCTCAATCCCAGCTCTTACTACAGCTTCTGTGTTTCCTTGTGTTTTGTCGATAGTATCTATGGAGTTTGGAGTTGTGAACGCATTGTAGCATGTCACATTTTGTTTTCTGTTGGCAAACACTAATTGGTTTCACATGTAGACACAACAGGTACACATTCGTATTTTCTGAGTAAAAAGCTGCAGAAACGAGGTTAAAAATGATATTTGTGTTTGTAAACATGACATTGAATCCACTTCCCTAAGCCTAACCCTAGCCATAGCCCTAAACCTAACCCTAGCAGTCACCCTAGCCCTAACCCTAAACCTAACCCTCGCCTTAGTCCTAACCATAACCTTAAGCACAGCCCTAACGATAACCCTAACCCTAACCCTAGCCTTAGCCCTAGCACTAACACTAACCCTAACCCAAACCCGAACCCAAAACCGAACCCTAACCCTAACCCTAATCCTACATCTAAACTTAACCATAGCCTTAGACTTAGTCATAGTCCTGTTAACACAGCACTCGCCCTAAAGCTAACCCTACGCCTAACCCTAACCCTAATCTTAGCCCGAACCTTAACCCTAGCCTTAACACTAACCCTAACCCTAAACCTGATCGTAGCATAGCCCTAACCCAAACCCTAACCCTAACACTAATCTTAGCCCTAGCCATAGCCCTAGCCCAAGCCCTAACCCTAACCCTAACCCTAACCCTAACCAAAACACTTACAGTAACCCTATCCCTAGTCCTAGCCCTAACCCTAAACCTAACCCTAACCGTAGCGCTAACCCTAGATCTAACCCTAACCCTAACCCTAACCCTAGCCCTAGCCCTAGCCCTAACCCTAACACTAACCCTAAACCTAATCCTAACCCTAGCCTTAGCCCTAACCCTAACCCTAGCCCAGGCCTAGCCCTAGCCCTAACCCTAACGCTAACCAAAACCCTAACCCTAACCCTAACCCTAACCTTATCCCTAACCCTAACCTTATCCCTAACCCTAACCCTAGCCCTAGCCCTAAACTTAACCCTAACTCTAACCCTAGCCCTAGACCTAGCCCTAGTCCTAGCCCTAACCCTAACCCTAGCCCTAGCCATAGCCCTAGAACTAACCCTAATCCTAACCCTACGCCTCGACCTAGCCCTAAACCTAACCCTGACCTGAACCCGAACCCAAACCCTAACCAAACTGTAACACTAGCCCTAGCCCTGGACCTAACACTAACCCTAGCCCTAGCCCTAGCCCTAGCCCTAGCCCTAACCCTAATCCTAATGCTTGCCCTAGACCTAACCCTAACCCTAACACTAGCCATAACCCTAGCCCTAACCCAAAACCTAACCCTAGACCTAACCTTAGCCCTAGCACTAGCCCCAGCCCTAGACCTAGCCCTAGCCCTAACCCTAACCCTAAACCTAACCCTAACCCTGACCCTAACCCTAACCCTAACCCTAACCATAGCCCTAGCCATAACCCAAACCCTAACACAAATCCTAGCCCTAGCCCTAGCCCTGGCCCAAGCCATAACCCTAAGCCTAACCCTAGCCCTAGGCCTAGCCCTAACCCTAGCCCTAAACCTAATCCTAAAACTAATCTAGCCCTAGCCCTAGCCCTAACCATAAACCTAACCCTAACTTTAACCCTAACCCTAACCCTAGCCCTAGCCCTAACCCTAACCCTAACCCCAATCCTAGCCCTAAACCTAACCCAAAACCGAACCGTAACCCTAACACTAACTTTAACCCAAACACAGACCCGAACCCTTACTGTAATCCAAACCCGAACACGAACCCAAACCCTAAACCTAACCCGAACCCGAAACAGAACCCTAACACTACCCTAACCCTAATCCTACACCTAACCTTAACCGTAGCCTTAGACTTAGTAATAGTCCTAACTGTAAACACAGCACTAGCCCTAAAGCTAAACCTACACCTAACCCTAACCCTAATCTTAGCCCGAACCCTAACCCTAGCATTAACACTAACTCTTATCCTAAACCTAAACCTAGCATAGCCCTAACCCAAACCCTAACCCTAACCCTAGCCCTAGCCCTAACCCTAACCCTAACCCTACTCCTAACCCTAGCCCTAGCCCTAACCCTAACCCTAACCCTAGCCCTAAAATTTACCCTAACCCTAACCCTAATCCTAGACCTAACCTAACCTTATCCCTAACCCTAACCTTAGCCCTAGCCCTAAACTTAACTCTAGACTTAGCAATAGCCATAGCCCTATCCCTAACCATAGCCCTAGCCCTAGCCATAGCCCTAAAGCTAACCCTAATCCTAACCCTAGGCCTAGACCTAGCCCTAAACCTAACCCTGACCTGAACCCGAACCCGAACCCTAACCAAACCGTAACACTAGCCCTAGCCCTAGACCTAACACTAACCCTAGAACTAACCCTAACCCTAGCCCTAGCCCTAAACCTAACAGTTAAACTAACACTAGCCCTAGCCCTAAACCTAACCCTAACTATAGACGTAGCCCTAGCCCTGGCCATAACCATAACCCTAACCGTAACCCTAGTTCTAGCCATAACCCTAACCCTAACCCTAATCCTAGCACTAGCCCTAGACCTAACCCTAACCCTCACCCTAAACCTAACCCCAACCCCAACCACACCCCAACCAAAACCCTAACCCTAGCCATAGCCCAAGCCCTAACAATAACCCTAGCCCTAGACCTAACCATAGCCCTAACCCTAACCTTATCCTTAACCCTAACCGTAACCTTCGCCCCAGCCCTAACCCTAACCCTAAACCTAACACTAAACATAGCCGTAAACCTAAACCTAACACTAGCCCTCACCCTAGCCCTAGCCCTAACCCTAACCCTAGACCTAGCCCTAACGCTAATCCTAATGCTTGCCCTAGTCCCAAACTTAACCCTAACACTAGCCCTAACCCTAGCCCTAACCCTAACCCTAACCCTAACCCTAGGCCTAACCTTAGCCCTATCCCTGCACTAGCCCTAGCCCTAACCCTAAAACTAACCCTAAACCTAGCCATAACCATAAGCGTAATCCTCACCCTAACCCTCACCCAAACCCTAGCGATAACCCTAGCCCTAGTCCCAGCCCTAACCCTAACCCTAGTCATAATCCTAACGCTAATCCTAACCCTAGCCCTAGCCCTAGCCCTAGCCCTAGCCCTAACCCTAACCATAACCCTAGCCCTAGCCCTAACACTAACCGTAACCCTAGCCCTAGCCCTAACCCAAACCCTAACACTAACCCTAGCCCTAGCCCTAGCCATAGCCCAAGCCCTAATCTTAAACCTAACCCTAACCCTAACCCTAACCCTAAACCTAGCCCTAAACTTAGCCCTAGCCCTAGCCCTAACCCTAACCCTAACCCTAACCCTAACCCTAAATTTAACCCTAACCCTAACCCTAGCCATAGCCCTAACCCTAAACCTAGCAGTCGCCCTAGCCCTAACCCTAAACCTAACCCTCGCCTTAGTCCTAACCATAACCTTAAGCATAGCCCTAACAATAACCCTAACCCTAACCCTAGCCCTAGCCCTAGCACTAACACTAACCCTAACCCGAACCCGAACCCAAAACCGAACCCTAACTCTAACCCTAATCCACATACGAATGTGTACCTGTTGTGTCTCCATGTGAAACCAATTAGCGCTTGCCAACAGAAAAAAAAAATGTTACATGCTACAATTCATTTGCAAATCTAAAGTCCACATACTATCGAGAAAACACAAGCAAACACAGAAGCTGTAGCAAGAGCTGGGATTGAGTTAGCCACCACAGAACCGGATATTTCTATTTTCATCCAGACCTATTCGGACTAACTGGTGTCGAGTTTGTGTGCAAAGCACCCAGAAAAGCAGAGTCAACCTGGTTTTGGAGAAAAGCAAAGTCTTTTTCATGGGCAAGTGTATTCAATGTCATGTTTACAAACACAAATATCATTTGTAACCTGGTTTCTGCAAGTTTTTACTCAGAAAAAACGAATGTGTACCTGTTGTGTCTCCATGTGAAACCAATTAGCGCTTGCCAACAGAAAAACAAAATGATACTTGCTACAATTCATTTGCAAATCTAAAGTCCACAGATACTATCGAGAAAACACAAGCAAACACAGAAGCTGTAGCAAGACGTGGCATTGTGTTAGCCACCACAGAACCGGATATTTCTGTTTTCATCCAGACCTATTCGGACTAACTGGTGTCGAGTTTGTGTGCAAAGCACCCAGAAAAGCAGAGTCAACCTGGTTTTGGAGAAAAGCAAAGTCTTTTTCATGGGCAATTGGATTCAATGTCATGTTTACAAACACAAATATCATTTGTAACCTGGTTTCTGCAGCTTTTTACTCAGAAAACACGAATGTGCACCTGTTGTATCTCCATGTGAAACCAATTAGCGTTTGCCAACAGAAAACAAAATGTTACATGCTACAATGCATTCACAACTCCAAAGTCCATAGATACTATCGAGAAAACACAAGCAAACACAGAAGCTGTAGCAAGAGCTGGGATTGAGTTAGCCAACACAGAACCGGATATTTCTGGTTTCAGCCAGCGCTATCCGGACAAACTAATGTGGAATTGGTGTGCAAAGCACCCAGAAATGTAGAGTCAACCCGGTTTTGGAGAAAAGCAAAGTCTTTTTCTTGGGCAAGTGGATTCAATGTCATGTTTACAAACACAAATAGCATTTGTAACCTGGTTTCTGCAGCTTTTTACTCAGAAAACACGAATGTGTACCAGTTGTGTCTTCATGTGAAACCAATTAGCGTTTGCCAACAGAAAAACAAAATGTTACATGCTACAATGCATTCACAACTCTAAAGTCCACAGGTACTATCGAGAAAACACAAACAAACACAGAAGCTGTAGCAAGAGCTGGGATTGAGTTAGCCACCACAGAACCGGATATTTCTGGTTTCATCCATCCCTATCCGGACAAACTGGTGTGGAGTTTGTGTTCAAAGCACCCAGAGGGCCGGCGCCGTGGCTCAACAGGCTAATCCTCCGCCTTGCGGCGCCGGCACACTGGGTTCTAGTCCCGGTTGGGGCGCCGGATTCTGTCCCGGTTGCCCCTCTTCCAGGCCAGCCCTCTGCTGTGGCCCAGGAGTGCAGTGGAGGATAGACCAGGTGCTTTGGCCCTGCACCCCATGGGGAGACCAGGAAAAGCACCTGGATCTTGGCTCCTGCCACCGGACAAGTGCGGTGCGCCGGCCGAAGCGCGCCGACCGCGGCCTCCATTGGAGGGTGAACCAACGGCAAAGGAAGACCTTTCTCTATGTCTCTCTCTCTCACTGTCCACTCTGCCTGTAAAAAAAAAAAAAAAGCACCCAGAAAAGCAGAGTCAAACTGGTTTTGGAGAAAAGCAAAGTCTTTTTGTCTTTTTCTTGGGCAAGTGGATTCAATGTCATGTTTACAAACACAAATATCATCTTTAACCTGGTTTATGCAGCTTTTTTACTCAGAAAACACGAATGTGTACCTCTTGTGTCTCCAAGTGAAACCAATTATCGTATGCCAATAGAAAAACAAAATGTTACATGCTACAATGCATTCACAACTCTAAAGTCCATGGATACTATCCAGAAAACATAAACAAACACAGAGGCTGTAGCAAGAGCTTGGATTGAGTTAGCCACCACAGAACCGGATATTTCTGGTTTCATCCAGACCTATCTGGACAAACTGGTGTGGAATTGGTGTGCAAAGCACCCAGAAAAGCAGACTCAACCTTTTTTTCAGAAAAGCAAAGTCTTTTTCTTGGGCAAGTGGATTCAATGTCATGTTTACAAACACAAATATAATTTGTAACCAGATTTCTGCAGGTTTTTACTCAGAAAACACGAATGTGTACCTGTTGTGTCTCCATGTGAAACCAATTAGCGTTTGCCAACAGAAAAACAAAATGTTACATGCTACAATGCATTCACAACTCTAAAGTCCATAGATACTATCCAGAAAACACAAGCAAACACAGAAGCTGTAGCAAGAGCTGATATTAAGTTAGCCACCACAAAACCGGATATTTCTGGTTTCATCCAGCCCTATCCGGACAAACTGGTGTGGAATTGGTGTGCAAATCACCCAGAAAAGCAGAGTCAAGCTGGGTTGGAGAAAAGCAAAGACTTTTTCTTGGGCAAGTGGATTCAATGTCATGTTCACAAACACAAATATCATTTTAAACCTGGTTTCTGCATCTTTTCGGTTAGGAAACGCGAATGTATTGCTGTTCTCTTCATGTGAAACCAATTAGCATATGCCAACAAGAAGCAAAATGTTACATGCTACAATTCATACACAACTCTTAAGTTCATAGATACTATCCCGAAAACACAAACAAACACAGAGGCTGTAGGAAGAGCTTGGATTGAGTTAGCCACCACAGAACCGGATATTTCTGCATTCATCCAGCCCTATCCGGACAAACTGGTGTGAAGTTGGTGTGCAAAGCAGTTCATGGGAGTTCTGTATGCTAGTGGAGTGTAAAGCTGTTTCAGCGTTCTGTAGCCTGGGAATACGCTTACACTATGTGCGCAATTTTGGTAGCCTGAGTATAGGAGACAGATCGTACAGGAGATCTGTACCCTGAGTGTAGTGATTTACAGCATACATGAGTTCTGTATTGGAGGTGTGGAACGAAGCAGTTAGGAAGGGTTCTGTAGCCTGGGAGTAGGCATTCACAATATGCGGGATTTCTGTAGCCTGACTCTAGAATGCGCAGCTTATGGGCATTCTGCTTCCTGGCTGTAGACAGATTCAGTTCACGGGAGTTCTGTATGCTAGTGGAGTACAAAGCTGTTTCAGCAGTCTGTAGCCTGGGAATAGGCATACACAATGTGCGCAATGTCCATAGCCTGAGTGTAGGAAACATTGCTTTCTGGATTTCTGCAACCTGAGTGTAGTAAGATGCAGCGTACATGAGTTCTGTATCGGGCGTGAGGAACGAGTCAGTTTGGAGAGTTCTGTAGCCTGGGAGTAGGCATTCGCAATATGCGGGATTTCTGTAGCCTTACTCTGGGATGTGAGGATTATAGGAAATCTGGATACAGGCTGTAGAGAGATTCAGTTCATGGGAGTTCTGTATGCTAGTGGAGTGCAAACTGTTTCCGTGTTCTGTAGCCTGGGACTACGCTTAAACAATGTGTGCAATTTCAGTAGCCTGAGAGTAGGAGAGAGAGCGTACAGAATTTCAGTAACCTGAGTGCAGTGATTTACAGCATACATGAATTCTGTATTGGAGGTGTGGATAGAAGCAGTTAGGAAGGGTTCTGTGGCCTGGGAGTAGGGATTAGCAATATGCAGGATTTCTGTAGCCTGTCTATAGGAAACACAGCTTATGATCGGTCTGCTTCCTGGCTGTAGAGAGATTCAGTTCATGAGATTTGTGCATGCTGGTGGAGTACAAAGCTGTTTCAGCGGTCTGTAGCCTGGAAATAGGCATACACAATGTGTGCAATTTCTGTAGTTTGAGTGCAGGAGACTGAGCTTACAGGAGTTCTGTAACCTGAGTGTAGTCAGATGCAGCTTACATGAATTCAGTATTACAGTTGTGGAACGAAGCAGTTTGGGAGAGTTCTGTAGCCCGGGAGTAGGCATTCGCAATATACGGGATTTCTGTAGCCTGTCTATAGGAAACGCAGCTTATGTTCGGTCTGCTTCCTGGTTGTAGACAATTTCAGTTCATGGGAGTTCTGTATGCTAGTGGAGTGCTATGCTATCTCAGAGTACTTTTGCCTGGGAATAGGCATACACAATGTGCGCAATGTCTGTATCGTTAGACAGAGCTTACAGGAGTCTGTAACCAGAGTGTAGTCAGATGCAGCTTACATGAGTTTTGTATCAGAGGTGTGGATGTAAGCAGTTTGGAAGATTTCTGTAGCCTGTGTGTAGGGATTCGCAATATGCGGGATTTCTGTAGCCAGACTCTAGGATGTGCAGCTTATGGTCGGTCTGCTTCCTGGCCGTAGAGAGATTCAGTTCAAGGGAGCTCTGTATGCTAGTGGAGTACAAAGCAGTTTCAGGGGTCTGTAGGCTGGGAATAGGCATACACAATGTGCGCAATGTCAGTAGCCTGAGTGTAGGAGACAGAGCTTACTGGAGTTCTGCAACCTGAGTGTAGTCAGATGCAGCGTACATGAGTTCTGTATCGGAGGTGGGGAACGATGCACTTAGGAAGGGTCCTGACGCCTGGGAGTAGGCATTTGCAATATGCGGGATTTCTGTAGCCTGTCTATAAGAAACGCAGCTTATGCTGGGTCTGCTTCCTGGCTGTAGAAAGATTCAGTTCACGGGAGTTCTGTATGCTAGTAGAGTACAAAGCTGTTTCAGCGGTCTGTAGCCTGGAAATAGGCATACACAATGTGCGCAATGTCTGCAGCCTGAGTGTAGGAGCCAGAGCGTACAGGAGTTCTGTAACCTGAGTGTTGTTAGATGCAGCTTACATGACATCTCTATTACTGGTGTGGAACGAAGCATTTTGGAGGGGTTCCTTAGCTTGAGAGTAGGCATTCGCAATATGCGGGATTTCTGTAGCCTGTCTATAGGAAACACAGCTTATGGTCGATCTGCTTCCTGGCTGTAGAGAGATTCAGTTCACGGGAGTTCTGTATGCTATTGGAGTACAAAGCTGTTTCAGCGGTCTGTAGCCTGGGAATAGGCATACACAATGTGCGCAATGTCCGTAACCTGAGTGTAGGAGACAGAGATTATAGGAGATCTGTAACCTGAGTTTAGTCAGATGCATCTTACTTGAGTTCTGTATCAGAGGAGTGGAACTAAGTAGTTTGTAAGAGTTCTGTAGCCTGGGAGTAGGCATTTGCAATATGCGGGATTTCTGTCGCCTGTCTAGAGGGAATGCAGCTTATGGGCATTCTGCGTCCTGGCTGTAGAGAGATGCAGTTCACGGGAGTTCTGTATGCTAGTGGAGTGCAAGGCTATTTCAGAGTTCTTTTGCCTGGGAATAGGCATACACAATGTGCGCAATGTTTGTATCCTTAGACAGAGTTTACAGGAGTTCTGTAAACTCAGTGTAGTCAGATGCAGCGTACAAGAGTTCTGTATCAGAGATGTGGAACGAAGAAGTTAGAAAGGGTTCTGTAGATTGGGAGTAGGCATTCTCAATATGCGGGATTACTGTAGCCTCTCTATAGGAAACACAGCTTATGGTCGGTCTGCTTCCTGGCTGTAGAGAGATTCAGTTCATAGAGCTCTGTATGCTGGTGGAGTACAAATCTGTTTCAGCGGTCTGTAGCCTGGGAATAGGCATACACAATGTGCGCAATGTCTGTAACCTGAGTGTAGGAGACAGAGCTTACAGGAGTTCTGTAACCTGAGTGTAGTCAGATGCAGCTTACATGAATTCTGTACTACAGGTGTGGAACGAAGCAGTTTGGAAGAGTTCCGTAGCCTGGGAGTTGGCATTCGCAATATGCAGGATTTCTGTAACCTGTCTATAGGAAACGCAGCTTATAGGAATTCTGGGTAAAGGCTTTAGAGATATTAAGTTCAAGGGAGTTCTGTATGCTAGTGGAGTGCAATGCTATTTCAGAGTTCTCTTGAATGGGAATAGGATAACACAATGTGCGCAATGTCTGTATCCTTATACAGAGCTTACAGGAGTTCTGTAACCTGAGTGTATGAGGTGCAGCTTACATGAGTTCTGTATCAGAGGTGTGGATATAAGCAGTTTGTAAGAGTTCTGTAGCCTGGGAGTAGGCATTCGCAATATGCGGGATTTCTGTAGCCTGTCTATAGGAAACGCAGCTTATGCTCGGTCTGCTTCCCGCCTGTAGAGAGATTCAGTTCACGGGAGTTCTGTATGCTATTGGACTACAAAGCTCTTTCAGCGGTCTGTAGCCAGGGAATAGGCATACACAATGTGTGCAATGTCTGTAGCCTGAGTGTAGGAGACAGAGCTTACAGGAGTTCTGTAACCTGAGTTTAGTGAGATGCAGTGTACATGAGTTCTGTATTACAGGTGTGGATGTAAGCAGTTTGGAAGAGTTCAGAAGCCTTGGAGTAGGCATTCACAATATGCCGGATTTCTGTAGCCTGACTCTAGGATGCGCAGCTTATCGGCTTTCGGGCTATTGGCTGTAGAGCGAATCAGTTCACGGGAGTTCTGTATGCTAGTGGAGTACAAATCTGTTTCAGCGTTCTGTAGCCTGGGAATAGGCATACACAATGTGCACAATGTCTGTAACCTGAGTGTAGGAGACAGAGCTTACAGGAGTTCTGTAACCTGAGTGTAGTCAGCTGCAGCATACATGAGTTCTGTATCGGGCATGTGGAACGAAGCAGTTTGGAAGAGTTCTGTAGCCTGGGAGTAGGCATTCGCAATATGCGAGATTTCTGTCGCCTTTCTAGAGGAAACGCAGCTTCTGGGCGGTCTGCTTCCTGGCTGTAGTGAGATGCAGTTCACGGGATTTCTCTATGCTAGTGAAGTACAAAGCTGTTTCAGACGACTGTACCCTGGGAATAAGCATACACAGTGTGCGCAATGCTTGTATCATTAGACAGAGCTTACAGGAGTTCTGTAACCTGAGTGTAGTCAGATGCAGCTTACATGGGTTCTGTATCAGAGGTGTGGATGTAAGCAGTTTGGAAGAATTCTGTAGCCTGTGTGTAGGGATTCGCAACATGTGGGATTTCTGTAGCCAGACTCTAGGATGCGCATCTTATGGTCGGTCTGCTTCCTGGCTGTAGAGACATTCAGTTCATGGGAGCTCTGTATGCTAGTGGAGTACAAATCTGTTTCAGCGGTCTGTAGCCTGGGAATAGGCATACAGAATGTGCGCAATATCTGTAGCCTGAGTGTAGGAGACAGAGCTTACTGGAGTTCTGTAACCTGAGTTTAGTCAGATGCAGCATCCATGAGTTCTGTATCAGAGGAGTGGAACGAAGTAGTTTGGAAGAGTTCTGTAGCCTGGGAGTAGGCATTTGCAATATGCGGGATTTCTGTCGCCTGTCTAGAGGAAATGCAGCTTATGGGCGTTCTGCGTCCTGGCTGTAGAGAGATGCAGTTCACGGGAGTTCTGTATGCTAGTGGAGTGCAAGGCTATTTCAGAGTTCTTTTGCCTGGGAATAGGCATACACAATGTGCGCAATGTTTGTATCCTTAGACAGAGCTTACAGTAGTTCTGTAAACTCAGTGTAGTCAGATGCAGCGTACAAGAGTTCTGTATCAGAGGTGTGGAACGAATCAGTTTGGAAGAGTTCTGTATCCTGGGAGTAGGGATTTGCAATATGCAGGATTTCTGTAGCCAGACTCTAGGATGCGCAGCTTATGTTCGGTCTGCTTCCTGGCTGTATAGAGATGCAGTTCACGGGATTTCTGTATGCTAGTGGAGTACAAAGCTATTTCAGAGTTCTTGTGCCTGGGAATAGGCATACACAATGTGCAGAATGTCTGTAGCCTGAGTGTAGGAGACAGAGCTTACAGGATTTCGGTAACCTGAGATTAGTCAGATGCAGCGTACATGAGTTCTGTATCTGAGATATGGATATAAGCAGTTTAGAAGAGTTCTGTAGCCTGGGAGCAAGGATTCGCAATATGCGGGATTTCTGTAGCCTAACTCTGGGGGTGATTCTTATAGGAATTCTGGATACATGCAGTAGAGAAATTCAGTTCATGGGAGTTCTGTATGCTAGTGGAGTGTAAATCTGTTTCAGCGTTCTGTAGCCTGGGAATACGCTTACACTATGTGCGCAATTTCGGTAGCCTGAGTATAGGAGACAGATCGTACAGGAGATCTGTACCCTGAGTGTAGTGATTTACAGCATACATGAGTTCTGTATTGGAGGTGTGGAACGAAGCAGTTAGGAAGGGTTCTGTAGCCTGGGAGTAGGCATTCACAATATGCGGAATTTCTGTAGCCTGACTCTAGAATGCGCAGCTTATGGGCATTCTGCTTCCTGGCTGTAGACAGATTCAGTTCACGGGAGTTCTGTATGCTAGTGGAGTACAAAGCTGTTTCAGCAGTCTGTAGCCTGGGAATAGGCATACACAATGTGCGCAATGTCCATAGCCTGAGTGTAGGAAACATTGCTTTCTGGATTTCTGCAACCTGAGTGTAGTAAGATGCAGCGTACATGAGTTCTGTATCGGGCGTGAGGAACGAGTCAGTTTGGAGAGTTCTGTAGCCTGGGAGTAGGCATTCGCAATATGCGGGATTTCTGTAGCCTTACTCTGGGATGTGAGGATTATAGGAAATCTGGATACAGGCTGTAGAGAGATTCAGTTCATGGGAGTTCTGTATGCTAGTGGAGTGCAAACTGTTTCCGTGTTCTGTAGCCTGGGACTACGCTTAAACAATGTGTGCAATTTCGGTAGCCTGAGAGTAGGAGAGAGAGCGTACAGAATTTCAGTAACCTGAGTGCAGTGATTTACAGCATACATGAATTCTGTATTGGAGGTGTGGATAGAAGCAGTTAGGAAGGGTTCTGTGACCTGGGAGTAGGGATTAGCAATATGCAGGATTTCTGTAGCCTGTCTATAGGAAACACAGCTTATGATCGGTCTGCTTCCTGGCTGTAGAGAGATTCAGTTCATGAGATTTGTGCATGCTGGTGGAGTACAAAGCTGTTTCAGCGGTCTGTAGCCTGGAAATAGGCATACACAATGTGTGCAATTTCTGTAGTCTGAGTGTAGGAGACTGAGCTTACAGGAGTTCTGTAACCTGAGTGTAGTCAGATGCAGCTTACATGAATTCTGTATTACAGTTGTGGAACGAAGCAGTTTGGGAGAGTTCTGTAGCCCGGGAGTAGGCATTCGCAATATACGGGATTTCTGTAGCCTGTCTATAGGAAGCGCAGCTTATGTTCGGTCTGCTTCCTGGTTGTAGACAGATTCAGTTCATGGGAGTTCTGTATGCTAGTGGAGTGCTATGCTATCTCAGAGTACTTTTGCCTGGGAATAGGCATACACAATGTGCGCAATGTCTGTATCGTTAGACAGAGCTTACAGGAGTCTGTAACCAGAGTGTAGTCAGATGCAGCTTACATGAGTTTTGTATCAGAGGTGTGGATGTAAGCAGTTTGGAAGATTTCTGTAGCCTGTTTGTAGGGATTCGCAATATGCGGGATTTCTGTAGCCAGACTCTAGGATGCGCAGCTTATGGTTGGTCTGCTTCCTGGCCGTAGAGAGATTTAGTTCACGGGAGCTCTGTATGCTAGTGGAGTACAAAGCAGTTTCAGGGGTCTGTAGGCTGGGAATAGGCATACACAATGTGCGCAATGTCCGTAGCCTGAGTGTAGGAGACAGAGCTTACTGGAGTTCTGCAACCTGAGTGTAGTCAGATGCAGCGTACATGAGTTCTGTATCGGAGGTGGGGAACGATGCACTTAGGAAGGGTCCTGACGCCTGGGAGTAGGCATTTGCAATATGCGGGATTTCTGTAGCCTGTCTATAAGAAACGCAGCTTATGCTGGGTCTGCTTCCTGGCTGTAGAAAGATACAGTTCACGGGAGTTCTGTATGCTAGTAGAGTACAAAGCTGTTTCAGCGGTCTGTAGCGTGGAAATAGGCATACACAATGTGTGCAATGTCTGCAGCCTGAGTGTAGGAGCCAGAGCGTACAGGAGTTCTGTAACCTGAGTGTTGTTAGATGCAGCTTACATGACATCTCTATTACTGGTGTGGAACGAAGCATTTTGGAGGGGTTCCTTAGCTTGAGACTACGCATTCGCAATATGCGGGATTTCTGTAGCCTGTCTATAGGAAACACAGCTTATGGTCGATCTGCTTCCTGGCTGTAGAGAGATTCAGTTCACGGGAGTTCTGTATGCTATTGGAGTACAAAGCTGTTTCAGCGGTCTGTAGCCTGGGAATAGGCATACACAATGTGCGCAATGTCCGTAACCTGAGTGTAGGAGACAGAGATTATAGGAGATCTGTAACCTGAGTTTAGTCAGATGCATCTTACTTGAGTTCTGTATCAGAGGAGTGGAACGAAGTAGTTTGTAAGAGTTCTGTAGCCTGGGAGTAGACATTCGCAATATGCGGGATTTCTGTCGCCTGTCTAGAGGAAATGCAGCTTATGGGCGTTCTTCGTCCTGGCTGTAGAGAGATGCAGTTCACGGGAGTTCTGTATGCTAGTGGAGTGCAAGGCTATTTCAGAGTTCTTTTGCCTGGGAATAGGCATACACAATGTGCGCAATGTTTGTATCCTTAGACAGAGTTTACAGGAGTTCTGTAAACTCAGTGTAGTCAGATGCAGCGTACAAGAGTTCTGTATCAGAGATGTGGAACGAAGAAGTTAGAAAGGGTTCTGTAGATTGGGAGTAGGCATTCTCAATATGCGGGATTACTGTAGCCTCTCTATAGGAAACACAGCTTATGGTCGGTCTGTTTCCTGGCTGTAGAGAGATTCAGTTCATAGAGCTCTGTATGCTGGTGGAGTACAAATCTGTTTCAGCGGTCTGTAGCCTTAGAATAAGCCTACAAAATGTGCGCAATGTCTGTAGCCTGAGTGTAGGAGACAGAGCTTACAGGAGTTCTGTAACCTGAGTGTAGTCAGATGCAGCATACATGAGTTCTGTTTCGGACGTGTGGAACAAAGCAGTTTGGAAGAGTTCTGTAGCCTGTGAGTAGGCATTCACAATATGCGGGATTTCTGTAGCCTTTCTAGAGGAAACGCAGATAATGGGTGTTCTGCGTACTGGCTGTAGTGAGATGCAGTTCAAAGAGTTTTGTATGCTAGTGGAGTACAAAGCTATTTCAGCGGACTGTAGCCTGGGAATAGGCATACACAATGTGCACAATGTTTGTGTCCTTAGACAGAGCTTACAGGAGTTCTGTAACCAGAGTGTAGTCAGATGCAGCTTACATGAGTTCTGTATCAGAGGTGTGGATGTTAGCAGTTTGGAAGATGTCTGTAGCCTCTGTGTAGGGATTCACAATATGCGGGATTTCTGTAGCCAGACTCTAGGATGCGCAGCTTATGGTCGGTCTGCTTCCTGGCTGTAGAGAGATTCAGTTCATGGCAGCTCTGTATGCTAGTGGAGTACAAAGCTCTTTCAGCGGTCTGTATCCTGGGAATAGGCATACACAATGTGCGCATTGTCTGTAGCCTGAGTGTAGGAGACAGAGCTTACAGGAGTTCTGTAACCTGAGTGTAGTCAGATGCAGCTTACATGAGTTCTGAATCAGAGGTGTGGATGTAAGCAGTTTGGAAGAGTTCTGTAGCCTGGGAGTAGGGATTCGCAATATGAGGGATTTCTGTAGCCTGACTCTAGAATGCGCAGCTTATGGTCGGTCTACTTCCTGGCTGTAGAGAGATGCAGTTCATGCGAGTTCTGTATGCTAGTGGAGAGCAAAGCTGTTTCAGCGGTCTGTAGCCTGGGAATAGGCATACACAATGTGCGCAATGTCTGTAGCCTGAGTGTAGGAGACAGAGCTTACAGGAGTTCTGTAACCTGAGTTTAGTCAGATGCAGCGTACATGAGTTCTGTATCTGAGGTGTGGAACGAAGCAATTTGTAAGAGTTCTGTAGCCTGGGAGTAGGCATTCACAATATGGGGGATTTCTATCGCGTTTCTAGAGGAAACGCAGCTTATGGGCGTTCTGCGTACTGGCTGTAGTGAGATGCAGTTCATGGGAGTTCCGTATGCTAGTGGAGTATAATTCTATTTCAGAGTTCCTTTGCCTGGGAATAGGTATACACAATGTGCACAATGTTTGTATCCTTAGACAGAGCTTACAGTAGTTCTGTAACCAGAGTGTAGTCCAATGCAGCTTACATGAGCTCTGTATCAGAGGTGTGGATGTAAGCAGTTTAGAAGAGTTCTGTAGCCTGGGAGCAGGGATTCGCAATATACGGGATTTCTGTAGCATAACTCTGGGATGTGAATCTTATAGGAATTCTGGATACATGCTGTAGAGAGATTCAGTTCATCGGAGTTCTGTATGCTAGTGGAGTGCAAAGCTGTTTCAGCGTTCTGTAGCCTGGGAATACGCTTACACTATGTACGCAATTTCGGTAGCCTGAGTATAAGAGACAGAGTGTACAGGAGTTCTGTACCCTGAGTGTAGTGATTTACAGCATACATGAGTTCTGTATCGGAGGTGTGGAACGAAGCATTTATGAAGGGTTCTGTAGCCTGGGAGTAGGAATTCGCAATATGCGGGATTTCTGTAGCTTGTCTCTAGGATGCGCAGCTTATGGTCGGTCTGTTTCCTGGCTGTAGAGAGATGCAGTTCATGGGAGTTCTGTATGAAAGTAGAGAGCAAAGCTCTTTCAGCGGTCTGTAGCCTGGGAAAAAGCATACACAATGTGCACATTGTGTGTAGCCTGAGTGTAGGAGACAGAGCTTAGAGGAGTTCTGTAACTTGAGTTTAGTCAGATTCAGTGTTCATGAGTTCTGTAGCTGAGATGTGGAACGAAGCAGTTAGGAATGGTTATTTAGATTGAAAATAGGCATTTGCAATTTGCGGGATTTCTGTAGCCTGTCTACAGGAAACGCAGCTTATGGTCGGTCTGTTTCCTGGCTGTAGAGAGATTCAGTTCACGGGAGCTCTGTATGCTAGTGGAGTCCAAAGTTGTTTCAGCGGTATGTAGCCTGGGAATAGGCATACACAATGTGCGCAATGTCTGTAGCATGAGTGTAGGAGACAGCTTACAGGAGTTCTGTAACCTGAGTTTAGTCAGATGCAGCGTACATGAGTTCTGTATCGGAGGAGTGGAATGAAGTAGTTTGTAAGAGTTCTGTAGCCTGGGAGTAGTCATTCGCAATATGCGGTATTTCTGTCGCCTGTCTAGAGGAAACGCAGCTTATGGGCATTCTGCATCCTGGCTGTAGAGAGATGCAGTTCATGGGAGTTTTGTATGCTAGTGGAGTGCAATGGTATTTCAGAGTTCTTTTGCCTGGGAGTAGGCATACACCATGTGCGCAATGTTTGTATCCTTAATCAGAGCTTACAGGAGTTCTGTAACCTGAGTGTAGTCAGATGTAGCTTACATAGTTCTGTATCAGAAGTGAGGAACGAGACAGTTTGGAGAGTTCTGTAGCCTGGGAGTCGGGATTCGCAATATGCGGGATTTCTGTAGCCAGACTCTAGGATGCACAGCTTATGGTCGATCTGCTTCCTGGCTGTAGAGAGATGCAGTTCACGGGAGTTCTGTATGCTAGTGGAGTACAAATCTGTTTCAGCAGTCTGTAGCCTGGGAATAGGCATACACAATGTGCACAATATCTGCAGCCTGAGTGTAGGAGAAGGAGCTTAGAGGAGTTCTGTAACCTGAGTTTAGTCAGATGCAGCCTACATGAGTTCTGTATCTGAGATATGGATGTAAGCAGCTTAGAAGTGTTCTGTAGCCTGGCCTCAGGGATTCGCAATATGCGGGATTTCTGTAGGCTAACTCTGGGATGTGAATCTTATAGGTATTCTGCATACATGCTGTAGAGAGATTCAGTTCACGGGAGTTTTGTATGCTAGTGGAGTGCAAAGCTGTTTCAGCGGTCTGTAGCCAGGGAATACGCTTACACAATGAGCCCAATGTCGGTAGGCTGAGTGTAGGAGACAGAGCTTACAGGAGTTCTGAAACCAGAGTGTAGTGAGGTGCAGCTTACATGAGTTATGTATCGGAGGTGTGTAACGAAGCAGTTTGTAGGAGTTCTGTAGCCTGGGAGTAGGCATTCGCAATATGCGGGGTTTCTGTAGCCTGTCTGTAGGAAATGCAGCTTATGATCGGTCTGCTTCCTGGCTGTAGAGAGATTCAGTTCATGGAAGTTCTGTATGCTAGTGGAGTACAAATCTGTTTCAGCGGTCTGTAGCCTGGGAATACGCTCACACAATGTGCACAAAATCTTAGCCTGAGTGTAGGAGACAGAGCTTACAGGAGTTCTGTAACCTGAGTGCAGTCAGATGCAGCATACATGAATTCTGTATTACAGGTGTGGAACGAAGCAGTTTGTAAGAGTTCTGTAGCCTGAGAGTAGGCATTTGGAATATATGGGATTTCTGTAGCCTGACTCTGGGATGTGCAGCTTATAGGAATTCTGGATACAGGCTGCAGAGAGATTCAGTTCATGGGAGTTCTGTATGCTAGTGGAGTTCAAAGCTGTTTCATCATTCTATAGCCTGGGAATACGCCTACACAATGTGCGCAATTTAGGTAGCCTGAGTGTAGGTGATAGAGCATACAGGAGTTCTGTAACCTGAGTGTAGTGATTTACAGCATACATTAGTTCTGTATCGGAGGTCTGGAACGAAGCAGTTAAGAAGTGTTCTGTATCCTGGGAGTAGGCATTCGCACTATTCGGGATTTCTGTAGCCTGTATATAGCAAACGCAGCTTATGGTCGGTCTGCTTCCTGGCTGTAGAGAGATTCAGTTCACGGGAGTTCTGTATGCTAGTGGAGTACAAAGTAATTTTAGCGGTCTGTAGCCTGGGAATAGGCTTACACAATGTGAGCAATGTCCATAGGCTGAGTGTAGGAGATAGAGCTTACAGGAGTTCTGTAACCTGAGTGCAGTCAGATGCAGCTTACATGAGTTCTGTATTACAAGAGTGGAACAAAGAAGTTCGGAAAAATTGTGTAGCCACGGAGTAGGCATTCGCAATATGCGGGATTTCTGTACCTGTCTATAGGATGTGCAGCGTATGGGCGTTCTGCGTCCTGGCTGTAGAGAGATGCAGTTCACGGGAGTTCTGTATGCTAGTGGAGTGCAATGCTATTTCAGAGTTCTGTTGCCTGGGAATAGGATGACACAATGTGCGCAATGTCTGTATCCTTAGACAGAGCTTACATGAGGTCTGCAAACTGAGTGTAGTGAGGTGCAGCTTACATGATTTCTGTATCAGAGGTGTGGAACGAAGCAGTTAGGAAGGTTTCTGTAGCCTGGGAGTAGGCATTCGCAATATGCTGGATTTCTGTACCCTGTCTATAGGAATCGCAGCTTATGGTCAGTCTGCTTCCTGGCTGTAGAGAGATTCAGTTCACGGGAGTTCTGTATGCTAGTGGAGTACAAAGCAGTTTCAGCGGTCTGTATCCTACGTCATGATGGAATCAGAAATACCCGCTTCTGTGGTGGCTAACTCAATCCAAGCTCTTGCTACATCCTCTTAGTTTGTTAGTATTTTCTCGACAGTATCTATGGACTTTAGAGTTGTGAATTCATTGTAAAATGTAACATTTTGTATTTCTGTTAGCAAACGCTAATTGTGTCACATGGAAACACAACAGGTACACTTTCGTGTTTTTTGAGTGAAAAGCTGCAGAAACCAGGTTAAAAATGATATTCGTGTTTGTAAACATGACATTGAATCCACTTGCCCAAGAAAAAGACTTTGCTTTTCTCCAAAAACAGGTTGACTCTGCCCTTCTGGGTGCTTTGCACACCAATTCCACACCAGTTTGTCCGGATAGGGCTGGATGAAACCAGAAATATCCGGTTCTGTGGTGGCTAACTCAACCCCATCTCTTGCTACAGCTTCTGTGTTTCCTTGTGTTTTGTCGATAATATCTGTGGACTTTAGAGTTGTGAATGCATTGTAGCATGTATTATTTGGTTTTTCATTTGGCAAAACCTAATTGGTTTCACATGGAGACACAACAGGTACACATTCGTGTTTTCTGAGTAAAAACCTGCAGAAACCAGGTTACAAATGATATTTGTGTTTGTAAACATGACATTGAATCCCCTTGCTCATGAAAAATCTTGGCTTTTCTCCAAAACCAGGTTGATTCTGTTTTTCTGGGTGCTTTGTACACCAACTCCACCCAGTTTGTCTGGATAGGGCTGGATGAAACAAGAAATATCTGGTTCTGTGGTGGCTAACTCAATCCCAGCTCTTGCTACAGCTTCTGTGTTTGCGTGTGTTTTCTGGATAGTATCTATGGACCCTAGAGTTGTGAATGAATTGTAGCATGTAACATTTTGGTTTTTGTTTAGCAAACGCTAATTGGTTTCACATAGAGACACAACATGTACAGATTCGTGTTTTGTGAGTAAAAACCTGTCGAAACATTGTTAAAAATGATATTTGTGTTTGTAAACATGACATTGAATCCACTTTCCCAAGAAAAAGACTTTGCTTTTCTCCAAAACCAGGTTGACTCTGCTTTTCTGAGTGCTTTGCACACCAATTCCACACCAATGTGTCCGGATAGCGCTGGATGAAACCAGAAATATCCGGTTCTGAGGTGGCTAACTCAATCCCAGATCTTGCTACAGCTTCTGTGTTTCCTTGTGTTTTCTCAATAATATCTTTGGATTTTAGAGTTGTTAATGCATTGTTGCATGTAACATTTCGTTTTTCTGTTCGCAAATGCTAATTGCTTACACATTTAGACACAACAGGTACAGATTCGTGTTTTCTGAGTAAAAAGCTGCAAAAAACCTGTTTAAAAATGATATTTGTGTTTGTAAACATGACATTGAATCCACTTGCCCAAGAAAAAGACTTTGCTTTTCTCCAAAGCCAGGTTGACTCTGCTTTTCTGGGTGCTCTTCACACCAATTCCACACGAGTTTGTCCAGATAGGGCTGGATGAAACCAAAAATATCCGGTTCTGTAGTGGCTAACTCAATCCCAGCTCTTGCTACTGCCTCTGTGTTTGTTTGTGTTTTCTGCATAGTATCTATGTACTTTAGAGTTGTGAATGCATTGTAGCATGTAACATTTTGTTTTTCTCTTGGCAAACGCTAATTGGTTTCACATGGAGAAACAACAGGTACACTTTCCTGTTTTCAGAGTAAAAACCTGCAGAAACCAGGTTACAAATGATATTTGTGTTTGTAAACATGACGTTGAATCCCCTTTCCCAAGAAAAAGACTTTGCTTTTCTCCAAAACCAGGTTGACTCTGATTTTCTGGGTGCTGTGCACACAAACTCCACACCAGTTTGACCGGTTAGAACTGGCTGAAACCAGAAATATCCGGTTCTGTGGAGGCTAGGTCTATCCAAGCTCTTGCTGCAGCTTCTGTTTTGTTTGTTTTTTCTCGATAGTATCTATGGACTTTAGAGTTGTGTATGAATTGTAGCATGTAACATTTAGTTCATTGTTTGGCAAACGCAAATCCGTTTCAAAGGAGACACAACAGGTACACGTTCGTGTTTTCTGAGTGAAAAGCTGCAGAAACCAGGTTACAAATGATATTTGTGTTTGTAAACATGACATTGAATCCACTTCCCCAAGAAAATGACTTTGCTTTTCTACAAAACCAGGTTGACTCTGCTTTTATGGGTGCTTTGCACACCAATTCCACACCAGTTTGTCCAGATAGGACTGGATGAAACCAGAAATATCCGGTTCTGTGGAGGCTAACTCAATCCCAGCTCTTGCTACAGCTTCTGTGTTTGCTTGTGGTTTGTCGATAGTATCTATGGACTTTAGAGTTGTGAATGAATTGTAGCATGTAACATTTTATTTTTCTGTTGGCATACGCTAATTGGTTTCACATGGAGACAAAACAGGTACACTTTCGAGTTTTCTGAGTAGCGAGCTGCAGAAACCAGTTTAAAAATGATATTTGTGTTTGTAAACATGACATTGAATCAAATTGCCCAAGAAAAAGACTTTGCTTTTCTCCAAAACCAGGTTGACTCTGCTTTTCTGGGTGCTTTGCACACCAACTCCACACCGGTTTGTCTGGATAGGGCTGGATGAACCCAGAAATATCCGGTTCTGTGGTGGCTAACTCAATCCCAGCTCTTGCTACAGACTCTGAGTTTGTTTGTGTTTTCTCGTTAGTATCTATGGACTTTAGAGTTGTGAATGCATTGTAGCATGTATCATTTAGTTTTTCCATTGACATACGCGAATTGGTTTCACATGGAGACATGACTGGTACACATTCTTGTCTTCTGAGTAAAAAGCTGCAGAAACCTGGTTAAAAATGCTATTTGTGTTTGTAAACATGACATTGAATCCACTTGCCCAAGAAAGAGACTTTGCTTTTCTCCCAAACCAGGTTGACTCTGCTTTTCTGGGTACTTTGTACACCAATTCCACACCAGTTTGTCCAGATAGGACTGGATGAAACCAGAAATATCCGGCTCTGTGGTGGCTAACTCAATCCCAGCTCTTGCTACAGATTCTGTGTTTGCTTGTGTTTTGTCGATAGTATGAATGTACTTTAGAGTTGTGAATGAATTGTAGCATGTAACATTTTGGTTTTTGTTTAACAAACGCTGATTGTGTTCACATGGAGACACAACAGGTACACATTCGAGTTTTCTGAGTAAAAAGCTGCAGATACCAGGTTAAAAATGATATTTGTGTTTGGAAACATGACATTGAATCCACTTGCCCAAGAAAAAGACTTTGCTTTTCTCCAGCACCATGTTGACTCCTCTTTTCTGGGTGCTTTGCACACCAATTCCACACCAGTTTGTCCGGATAGGGCTGGATGAAACCAGAAATATCCGGTTCTGAGGTGGCTAACTCAATCCTAGCTCTTGCTACAGCTTCTGTGTTTGGTTGTGTTTTCTGGATATTATCTATGGACTGTAGATTTGTGAATGCATTGTAGCATGTAACATTTAATTTTCTGTTGGCATACGCTAATTGGTTTCACATGGAGAACAACAGGTACACATTCGTGTTTTCTGAGTAAAAACCTGCAGAAACCAGATTACAAATGATATTTGTGTTTGTAAGCATGACATTGAATCCACTTGCCCAAGAAAAAGACTTTGCTTTTCTCCAAAAACAGGTTGACTCTGCCCTTCTGGGTGCTTTGCACACCAATTCCACACCAGTTTGTCCGGATAGGGCTGGATGAAACCAGAAATATCCGGTTCTGTGGTGGCTAACTCAACCCCATCTCTTGCTACAGCTTCTGTGTTTCCTTGTGTTTTGTCGATAATATCTGTGGACTTTAGAGTTGTGAATGCATTGTAGCATGTATTATTTGGTTTTTCATTTGGCAAATCCTAATTGGTTTCACATGGAGACACAACAGGTACACATTCGTGTTTTCTGAGTAAAAACCTGCAGAAACCAGGTTACAAATGATATTTGTGTTTGTAAACATGACATTGAATCCCCTTGCTCATGAAAAAGTCTTGGCTTTTCTCCAAAACCAGGTTGATTCTGTTTTTCTGGTTGCTTTGTACACCAACTCCACCCAGTTTGTCTGGATAGGGCTGGATGAAACCAGAAATATCCGGTTCTGTGGTGGCTAACTCAATCCCAGATCTGGCTACAGCTTCTGTGTTTACTTGTGTTTTGTTGATAGTATCTATGGACTTTGGAGTTGCGAATGCATTGTAGCATGTAACATTTTGTTTTTCTGTTGGCAAAAGCTGATTGATTTCACATGGAGACACAATAGGTACACTTTCGTGTTTTCTGAGTAAAAACCTGTATAAACAAGTTTAAAAATGATATTTGTGTTTGTAAACATGACATTGAATCCACTTGCCCAAGAAAAAGACTTTTCTTTTCTCCAAAACCAGGTTGACTCTGCTTTTCTGGGTGCTTTGCACACCAATTAAACACCAGTTTGTCAAGATATGACTGGATGAACGCAGAAATATCCGGTTCTGTGGTGGCTAACTCAATCCCAGCTCTTGCTGCAGCCTCTGAGTTTGTTTGCGTTTTCTCGATAGTATCTATGGACTTTATTTAGAGTTGTGAATGCATTGTAGCATGTAACATTTTGTTTTTCTGTTGGCATACGCTAATTGGTTTCACATGGAGACAACAGGTACACTTTCGAGTTTTCTCAGTAAGAATCAGCAGAAACTAGGTTAAAAATGATTTTGGTGTTTGTAAACATGACATTGAATCCACTTGCCCAAGAAAAAGACTTTGCATTTCTCCAAAACCAGGTTGACTCTGCTTTTCTGGGTGCTTTGCACACCAATTCCACACCAGTTTGTCCAGATAGGACTGGATGAAACCAGAAATATCCGGTTCTGTGGAGGCTAACTCAATCCCAGCTCTTGCTACAGCTTCTGTGTTTGCGTGTGTTTTCTGGATAGTATCTATGGACCCTAGAGTTGTGAATGAATTGTAGCATGTAACATTTTGGTTTTTGTTTAGCAAACGCTAATTGGTTTCACATAGAGACACAACATGTACAGATTCGTGTTTTGTGAGTAAAAACCTGTAGAAACAATGTTAAAAATGATATTTGTGTTTGTAAACATGACATTGAATCCACTTTCCCAAGAAAAAGACTTTGCTTTTCTCCAAAACCAGGTTGACTCTGCTTTTCTGAGTGCTTTGCACACCAATTCCACACCAGTGTGTCCGGATAGCGCTGGATGAAACCAGAAATATCCGGTTCTGAGGTGGCTAACTCAATCCCAGATCTTGCTACAGCTTCTGTGTTTCCTTGTGTTTTCTCAATAATATCTTTGGATTTTAGATTTGTTAATGCATTGTTGCATGTAACATTTCGTTTTTCTGTTCGCAAATGCTAATTGCTTACACATTTAGACACAACAGGTACAGATTCGTGTTTTCTGAGTAAAAAGCTGCAAAAAACCTGTTTAAAAATGATATTTGTGTTTGTAAACATGACATTGAATCCACTTGCCCAAGAAAAAGACTTTGCTTTTCTCCAAAGCCAGGTTGACTCTGCTTTTCTGGGTGCTCTTCACACCAATTCCACACGAGTTTGTCCAGATAGGGCTGGATGAAACCAAAAATATCCGGTTCTGTAGTGGCTAACTCAATCCCAGCTCTTGCTACTGCCTCTGTGTTTGTTTGTGTTTTCTGCATAGTATCTATGTACTTTAGAGTTGTGAATGCATTGTAGCATGTAACATTTTGTTTTTCTCTTGGCAAACGCTAATTGGTTTCACATGGAGAAACAACAGGTACACTTTCCTGTTTTCAGAGTAAAAACCTGCAGAAACCAGGTTACAAATGATATTTGTGTTTGTAAACATGACATTGAATCCCCTTTCCCAAGAAAAAGACTTTGCTTTTCTCCAAAACCAGGTTGACTCTGATTTTCTGGGTGCTGTGCACACAAACTCCACACCAGTTTGACCGGTTAGAACTGGCTGAAACCAGAAATATCCGGTTCTGTGGAGGCTAGGTCTATCCAAGCTCTTGCTGCAGCTTCTGTTTTGTTTGTTTTTTCTCGATAGTATCTATGGACTTTAGAGTTGTGTATGAATTGTAGCATGTAACATTTAGTTCATTGTTTGGCAAACGCAAATCCGTTTCAAAGGAGACACAACAGGTACACGTTCGTGTTTTCTGAGTGAAAAGCTGCAGAAACCAGGTTACAAATGATATTTGTGTTTGTAAACATGACATTGAATCCACTTCCCCAAGAAAATGACTTTGCTTTTCTACAAAACCAGGTTGACTCTGCTTTTCTGGGTGCTTTGCACACCAATTCCACACCAGTTTGTCCAGATAGGACTGGATGAAACCAGAAATATCCGGTTCTGTGGAGGCTAACTCAATCCCAGCTCTTGCTACAGCTTCTGTGTTTGCTTGTGGTTTGTCGATAGTATCTATGGACTTTAGAGTTGTGAATGAATTGTAGCATGTAACATTTTGTTTTTCTGTTGGCATACGCTAATTGGTTTCACATGGAGACAAAACAGGTACACTTTCGAGTTTTCTGAGTAGCGAGCTGCAGAAACCAGTTTAAAAATGATATTTGTGTTTGTAAACATGACATTGAATCAAATTGCCCAAGAAAAAGACTTTGCTTTTCTCCAAAACCAGGTTGACTCTGCTTTTCTGGGTGCTTTGCACACCAACTCCACACCGGTTTGTCTGGATAGGGCTGGATGAACCCAGAAATATCCGGTTCTGTGGTGGCTAACTCAATCCCAGCTCTTGCTACAGACTCTGAGTTTGTTTGTGTTTTCTCGTTAGTATCTATGGACTTTAGAGTTGTGAATGCATTGTAGCATGTATCATTTAGTTTTTCCATTGACATACGCGAATTGGTTTCACATGGAGACATGACTGGTACACATTCTTGTTTTCTGAGTAAAAAGCTGCAGAAACCTGGTTAAAAATGCTATTTGTGTTTGTAAACATGACATTGAATCCACTTGCCCAAGAAAGAGACTTTGCTTTTCTCCCAAACCAGGTTGACTCTGCTTTTCTGGGTACTTTGTACACCAATTCCACACCAGTTTGTCCAGATAGGACTGGATGAAACCAGAAATATCCGGCTCTGTGGTGGCTAACTCAATCCCAGCTCTTGCTACAGATTCTGTGTTTGCTTGTGTTTTGTCGATAGTATCAATGTACTTTAGAGTTGTGAATGAATTGTAGCATGTAACATTTTGGTTTTGTTTAACAAACGCTGATTGTGTTCACATGGAGACACAACAGGTACACATTCGAGTTTTCTGAGTAAAAAGCTGCAGATACCAGGTTAAAAATGATATTTGTGTTTGGAAACATGACATTGAATCCACTTGCCCAAGAAAAAGACTTTGCTTTTCTCCAGCACCATGTTGACTCCTCTTTTCTGGGTGCTTTGCACACCAATTCCACACCAGTTTGTCCGGATAGGGCTGGATTAAACCAGAAATATCTGGTTCTGAGGTGGCTAACTCAATCCAGCTCTTGCTACAGCTTCTGTGTTTGGTTGTGTTTTCTGGATATTATCTATGGACTGAAGATTTGTGAATGCATTGTAGCATGTAACATTTAATTTTCTGTTGGCATACGCTAATTGGTTTCACATGGAGAACAACAGGTACACATTCGTGTTTTCTGAGTAAAAACCTGCAGAAACCAGATTACAAATGATATTTGTGTTTGTAAGCATGACATTGAATCCACTTGCCCAAGAAAAAGACTTTGCTTTTCTCCAAAAACAGGTTGACTCTGCCCTTCTGGGTGCTTTGCACACCAATTCCACACCAGTTTGTCCGGATAGGGCTGGATGAAACCAGAAATATCTGGTTCTGTGGTGGCTAACTCAACCCCATCTCTTGCTACAGCTTCTGTGTTTCCTTGTGTTTTGTCGATAATATCTGTGGACTTTAGAGTTGTGAATGCATTGTAGCATGTATTATTTGGTTTTTCATTTGGCAAAACCTAATTGGTTTCACATGGAGACACAACAGGTACACATTCGTGTTTTCTGAGTAAAAACCTGCAGAAACCAGGTTACAAATGATATTTGTGTTTGTAAACATGACATTGAATCCCCTTGCTCATGAAAAAGTCTTGGCTTTTCTCCAAAACCAGGTTGATTCTGTTTTTCTGGTTGCTTTGTACACCAACTCCACCCAGTTTGTCTGGATAGGGCTGGATGAAACCAGAAATATCCGGTTCTGTGGTGGCTAACTCAATCCCAGCTCTGGCTACAGCTTCTGTGTTTACTTGTGTTTTGTTGATAGTATCTATGGACTTTGGAGTTGCGAATGCATTGTAGCATGTAACATTTTGTTTTTCTGTTGGCAAAAGCTGATTGATTTCACATGGAGACACAATAGGTACACTTTCGTGTTTTCTGAGTAAAAACCTGTATAAACAAGTTTAAAAATGATATTTGTGTTTGTAAACATGACATTGAATCCACTTGCCCAAGAAAAAGACTTTTCTTTTCTCCAAAACCAGGTTGACTCTGCTTTTCTGGGTGCTTTGCACACCAATTAAACACCAGTTTGTCAAGATATGACTGGATGAACGCAGAAATATCCGGTTCTGTGGTGGCTAACTCAATCCCAGCTCTTGCTGCAGCCTCTGAGTTTGTTTGCGTTTTCTCGATAGTATCTATGGACTTTAGAGTTGTGAATGCATTGTAGCATGTAACATTTTGTTTTTCTGTTGGCATACGCTAATTGGTTTCACATGGAGACAACAGGTACACTTTCGAGTTTTCTCAGTAAGAATCAGCAGAAACTAGGTTAAAAATGATTTTGGTGTTTGTAAACATGACATTGAATCCACTTGCCCAAGAAAAAGACTTTGCATTTCTCCAAAACCAGGTTGACTCTGCTTTTCTGGGTGCTTTGCACACCAATTCCACACCAGTTTGTCCAGATAGGACTGGATGAAACCAGAAATATCCGGTTCTGTGGAGGCTAACTCAATCCCAGCTCTTGCTACAGCTTCTGTGTTTGCGTGTGTTTTCTGGATAGTATCTATGGACCCTAGAGTTGTGAATGAATTGTAGCATGTAACATTTTGGTTTTTGTTTAGCAAACGCTAATTGGTTTCACATAGAGACACAACATGTACAGATTCGTGTTTTGTGAGTAAAAACCTGTAGAAACAATGTTAAAAATGATATTTGTGTTTGTAAACATGACATTGAATCCACTTTCCCAAGAAAAAGACTTTGCTTTTCTCCAAAACCAGGTTGACTCTGCTTTTCTGAGTGCTTTGCACACCAATTCCACACCAGTGTGTCCGGATAGCGCTGGATGAAACCAGAAATATCCGGTTCTGAGGTGGCTAACTCAATCCCAGATCTTGCTACAGCTTCTGTGTTTCCTTGTGTTTTCTCAATAATATCTTTGGATTTTAGATTTGTTAATGCATTGTTGCATGTAACATTTCGTTTTTCTGTTCGCAAATGCTAATTGCTTACACATTTAGACACAACAGGTACAGATTCGTGTTTTCTGAGTAAAAAGCTGCAAAAAACCTGTTTAAAAATGATATTTGTGTTTGTAAACATGACATTGAATCCACTTGCCCAAGAAAAAGACTTTGCTTTTCTCCAAAGCCAGGTTGACTCTGCTTTTCTGGGTGCTCTTCACACCAATTCCACACGAGTTTGTCCAGATAGGGCTGGATGAAACCAAAAATATCCGGTTCTGTAGTGGCTAACTCAATCCCAGCTCTTGCTACTGCCTCTGTGTTTGTTTGTGTTTTCTGCATAGTATCTATGTACTTTAGAGTTGTGAATGCATTGTAGCATGTAACATTTTGTTTTTCTCTTGGCAAACGCTAATTGGTTTCACATGGAGAAACAACAGGTACACTTTCCTGTTTTCAGAGTAAAAACCTGCAGAAACCAGGTTACAAATGATATTTGTGTTTGTAAACATGACATTGAATCCCCTTTCCCAAGAAAAAGACTTTGCTTTTCTCCAAAACCAGGTTGACTCTGATTTTCTGGGTGCTGTGCACACAAACTCCACACCAGTTTGACCGGTTAGAACTGGCTGAAACCAGAAATATCCGGTTCTGTGGAGGCTAGGTCTATCCAAGCTCTTGCTGCAGCTTCTGTTTTGTTTGTTTTTTCTCGATAGTATCTATGGACTTTAGAGTTGTGTATGAATTGTAGCATGTAACATTTAGTTCATTGTTTGGCAAACGCAAATCCGTTTCAAAGGAGACACAACAGGTACACGTTCGTGTTTTCTGAGTGAAAAGCTGCAGAAACCAGGTTACAAATGATATTTGTGTTTGTAAACATGACATTGAATCCACTTCCCCAAGAAAATGACTTTGCTTTTCTACAAAACCAGGTTGACTCTGCTTTTCTGGGTGCTTTGCACATCAATTCCACACCAGTTTGTCCAGATAGGACTGGATGAAACCAGAAATATCCGGTTCTGTGGAGGCTAACTCAATCCCAGCTCTTGCTACAGCTTCTGTGTTTGCTTGTGGTTTGTCGATAGTATCTATGGACTTTAGAGTTGTGAATGAATTGTAGCATGTAACATTTTGTTTTTCTGTTGGCATACGCTAATTGGTTTCACATGGAGACAAAACAGGTACACTTTCGAGTTTTCTGAGTAGCGAGCTGCAGAAACCAGTTTAAAAATGATATTTGTGTTTGTAAACATGACATTGAATCAAATTGCCCAAGAAAAAGACTTTGCTTTTCTCCAAAACCAGGTTGACTCTGCTTTTCTGGGTGCTTTGCACACCAACTCCACACCGGTTTGTCTGGATAGGGCTGGATGAACCCAGAAATATCCGGTTCTGTGGTGGCTAACTCAATCCCAGCTCTTGCTACAGACTCTGAGTTTGTTTGTGTTTTCTCGTTAGTTCTATGGACTTTAGAGTTGTGAATGCATTGTAGCATGTATCATTTAGTTTTTCCATTGACATACGCGAATTGGTTTCACATGGAGACATGGCTGGTACACATTCTTGTTTTCTGAGTAAAAAGCTGCAGAAACCTGGTTAAAAATGCTATTTGTGTTTGTAAACATGACATTGAATCCACTTGCCCAAGAAAGAGACTTTGCTTTTCTCCCAAACCAGGTTGACTCTGCTTTTCTGGGTACTTTGTACACCAATTCCACACCAGTTTGTCCAGATAGGACTGGATGAAACCAGAAATATCCGGCTCTGTGGTGGCTAACTCAATCCCAGCTCTTGCTACAGATTCTGTGTTTGCTTGTGTTTTGTCGATAGTATCAATGTACTTTAGAGTTGTGAATGAATTGTAGCATGTAACATTTTGGTTTTTGTTTAACAAACGCTGATTGTGTTCACATGGAGACACAACAGGTACACATTCGAGTTTTCTGAGTAAAAAGCTGCAGATACCAGGTTAAAAATGATATTTGTGTTTGGAAACATGACATTGAATCCACTTGCCCAAGAAAAAGACTTTGCTTTTCTCCAGCACCATGTTGACTCCTCTTTTCTGGGTGCTTTGCACACCAATTCCACACCAGTTTGTCCCGGATAGGGCTGGATTAAACCAGAAATATCTGGTTCTGAGGTGGCTAACTCAATCCTAGCTCTTGCTACAGCTTCTGTGTTTGGTTGTGTTTTCTGGATATTATCTATGGACTGTAGATTTGTGAATGCATTGTAGCATGTAACATTTAATTTTCTGTTGGCATACGCTAATTGGTTTCACATGGAGAACAACAGGTACACATTCGTGTTTTCTGAGTAAAAACCTGCAGAAACCAGATTACAAATGATATTTGTGTTTGTAAGCATGACATTGAATCCACTTGCCCAAGAAAAAGACTTTGCTTTTCTCCAAAAACAGGTTGACTCTGCCCTTCTGGGTGCTTTGCACACCAATTCCACACCAGTTTGTCCGGATAGGGCTGGATGAAACCAGAAATATCCGGTTCTGTGGTGGCTAACTCAACCCCATCTCTTGCTACAGCTTCTGTGTTTCCTTGTGTTTTGTCGATAATATCTGTGGACTTTAGAGTTGTGAATGCATTGTAGCGTGTAACATTTTTTTTTTCTGTTGGCAAACGCTAATTGGTTTCACATGGAGACACAACAGGTACACATTCGTGTTTTCTGAGTAAAAACCTGCAGAAACCAGGTTACAAATGATATTTGTGTTTGTAAACATGACATTGAATCCCCTTGCTCATGAAAAAGTCTTGGCTTTTCTCCAAAACCAGGTTGATTCTGTTTTTCTGGGTGCTTTGTACACCAACTCCACCCAGTTTGTCTGGATAGGGCTGGATGAAACCAGAAATATCCGGTTCTGTGGTGGCTAACTCAATCCCAGCTCTGGCTACAGCTTCTGTGTTTACTTGTGTTTTGTTGATAGTATCTATGGACTTTGGAGTTGCGAATGCATTGTAGCATGTAACATTTTGTTTTTCTGTTGGCAAAAGCTAATTGATTTCACATGGAGACACAATAGGTACACTTTCGTGTTTTCTGAGTAAAAACCTGTATAAACAAGTTTAAAAATGATATTTGTGTTTGTAAACATGACATTGAATCCACTTGCCCAAGAAAAAGACTTTTCTTTTCTCCAAAACCAGGTTGACTCTGCTTTTCTGGGTGCTTTGCACACCAATTATACACCAGTTTGTCAAGATATGACTGGATGAACGCAGAAATATCCGGTTCTGTGGTGGCTAACTCAATCCCAGCTCTTGCTGCAGCCTCTGAGTTTGTTTGCGTTTTCTCGATAGTATCTATGTACTTTAGAGTTGTGAATGCATTGTAGCATGTAACATTTTGTTTTTCTGTTGGCATACGCTAATTGGTTTCACATGGAGACAACAGGTACACTTTCGAGTTTTCTCAGTAAGAATCAGCAGAAACTAGGTTAAAAATGATTTTGGTGTTTGTAAACATGACATTGAATCCACTTGCCCAAGAAAAAGACTTTGCATTTCTCCAAAACCAGGTTGACTCTGCTTTTCTGGGTGCTTTGCACACCAATTCCACACCAGTTTGTCCAGATAGGACTGGATGAAACCAGAAATATCCGGTTCTGTGGAGGCTAACTCAATCCCAGCTCTTGCTACAGCTTCTGTGTTTGCGTGTGTTTTCTGGATAGTATCTATGGACCCTAGAGTTGTGAATGAATTGTAGCATGTAACATTTTGGTTTTTGTTTAGCAAACGCTAATTGGTTTCACATAGAGACACAACATGTACAGATTCGTGTTTTGTGAGTAAAAACCTGTAGAAACAATGTTAAAAATGATATTTGTGTTTGTAAACATGACATTGAATCCACTTTCCCAAGAAAAAGACTTTGCTTTTCTCCAAAACCAGGTTGACTCTGCTTTTCTGAGTGCTTTGCACACCAATTCCACACCAGTGTGTCCGGATAGCGCTGGATGAAACCAGAAATATCCGGTTCTGAGGTGGCTAACTCAATCCCAGATCTTGCTACAGCTTCTGTGTTTCCTTGTGTTTTCTCAATAATATCTTTGGATTTTAGAGTTGTTAATGCATTGTTGCATGTAACATTTCGTTTTTCTGTTCGCAAATGCTAATTGCTTACACATTTAGACACAACAGGTACAGATTCGTGTTTTCTGAGTAAAAAGCTGCAAAAAACCTGTTTAAAAATGATATTTGTGTTTGTAAACATGACATTGAATCCACTTGCCCAAGAAAAAGACTTTGCTTTTCTCCAAAGCCAGGTTGACTCTGCTTTTCTGGGTGCTCTTCACACCAATTCCACACGAGTTTGTCCAGATAGGGCTGGATGAAACCAAAAATATCCGGTTCTGTAGTGGCTAACTCAATCCCAGCTCTTGCTACTGCCTCTGTGTTTGTTTGTGTTTTCTGCATAGTATCTATGTACTTTAGAGTTGTGAATGCATTGTAGCATGTAACATTTTGTTTTTCTCTTGGCAAACGCTAATTGGTTTCACATGGAGAAACAACAGGTACACTTTCCTGTTTTCAGAGTAAAAACCTGCAGAAACCAGGTTACAAATGATATTTGTGTTTGTAAACATGACATTGAATCCCCTTTCCCAAGAAAAAGACTTTGCTTTTCTCCAAAACCAGGTTGACTCTGATTTTCTGGGTGCTGTGCACACAAACTCCACACCAGTTTGACCGGTTAGAACTGGCTGAAACCAGAAATATCCGGTTCTGTGGAGGCTAGGTCTATCCAAGCTCTTGCTGCAGCTTCTGTTTTGTTTGTTTTTTCTCGATAGTATCTATGGACTTTAGAGTTGTGTATGAATTGTAGCATGTAACATTTAGTTCATTGTTTGGCAAACGCAAATCCGTTTCAAAGGAGACACAACAGGTACACGTTCGTGTTTTCTGAGTGAAAAGCTGCAGAAACCAGGTTACAAATGATATTTGTGTTTGTAAACATGACATTGAATCCACTTCCCCAAGAAAATGACTTTGCTTTTCTACAAAACCAGGTTGACTCTGCTTTTCTGGGTGCTTTGCACACCAATTCCACACCAGTTTGTCCAGATAGGACTGGATGAAACCAGAAATATCCGGTTCTGTGGAGGCTAACTCAATCCCAGCTCTTGCTACAGCTTCTGTGTTTGCTTGTGGTTTGTCGATAGTATCTATGGACTTTAGAGTTGTGAATGAATTGTAGCATGTAACATTTTGTTTTTCTGTTGGCATACGCTAATTGGTTTCACATGGAGACAAAACAGGTACACTTTCGAGTTTTCTGAGTAGCGAGCTGCAGAAACCAGTTTAAAAATGATATTTGTGTTTGTAAACATGACATTGAATCAAATTGCCCAAGAAAAAGACTTTGCTTTTCTCCAAAACCAGGTTGACTCTGCTTTTCTGGGTGCTTTGCACACCAACTCCACACCGGTTTGTCTGGATAGGGCTGGATGAACCCAGAAATATCCGGTTCTGTGGTGGCTAACTCAATCCCAGCTCTTGCTACAGACTCTGAGTTTGTTTGTGTTTTCTCGTTAGTATCTATGGACTTTAGAGTTGTGAATGCATTGTAGCATGTATCATTTAGTTTTTCCATTGACATACGCGAATTGGTTTCACATGGAGACATGGCTGGTACACATTCTTGTTTCTGAGTAAAAAGCTGCAGAAACCTGGTTAAAAATGCTATTTGTGTTTGTAAACATGACATTGAATCCACTTGCCCAAGAAAGAGACTTTGCTTTTCTCCCAAACCAGGTTGACTCTGCTTTTCTGGGTACTTTGTACACCAATTCCACACCAGTTTGTCCAGATAGGACTGGATGAAACCAGAAATATCCGGCTCTGTGGTGGCTAACTCAATCCCAGCTCTTGCTACAGATTCTGTGTTTGCTTGTGTTTTGTCGATAGTATCAATGTACTTTAGAGTTGTGAATGAATTGTAGCATGTAACATTTTGGTTTTTGTTTAACAAACGCTGATTGTGTTCACATGGAGACACAACAGGTACACATTCGAGTTTTCTGAGTAAAAAGCTGCAGATACCAGGTTAAAAATGATATTTGTGTTTGGAAACATGACATTGAATCCACTTGCCCAAGAAAAAGACTTTGCTTTTCTCCAGCACCATGTTGACTCCTCTTTTCTGGGTGCTTTGCACACCAATTCCACACCAGTTTGTCCGGATAGGGCTGGATTAAACCAGAAATATCTGGTTCTGAGGTGGCTAACTCAATCCTAGCTCTTGCTACAGCTTCTGTGTTTGGTTGTGTTTTCTGGATATTATCTATGGACTGTAGATTTGTGAATGCATTGTAGCATGTAACATTTAATTTTCTGTTGGCATACGCTAATTGGTTTCACATGGAGAACAACAGGTACACATTCGTGTTTTCTGAGTAAAAACCTGCAGAAACCAGATTACAAATGATATTTGTGTTTGTAAGCATGACATTGAATCCACTTGCCCAAGAAAAAGACTTTGCTTTTCTCCAAAAACAGGTTGACTCTGCCCTTCTGGGTGCTTTGCACACCAATTCCACACCAGTTTGTCCGGATAGGGCTGGATGAAACCAGAAATATCCGGTTCTGTGGTGGCTAACTCAACCCCATCTCTTGCTACAGCTTCTGTGTTTCCTTGTGTTTTGTCGATAATATCTGTGGACTTTAGAGTTGTGAATGCATTGTAGCATGTATTATTTGGTTTTTCATTTGGCAAAACCTAATTGGTTTCACATGGAGACACAACAGGTACACATTCGTGTTTTCTGAGTAAAAACCTGCAGAAACCAGGTTACAAATGATATTTGTGTTTGTAAACATGACATTGAATCCCCTTGCTCATGAAAAAGTCTTGGCTTTTCTCCAAAACCAGGTTGATTCTGTTTTTCTGGGTGCTTTGTACACCAATTCCACCCAGTTTGTCTGGATAGGGCTGGATGAAACCAGAAATATCCGGTTCTGTGGTGGCTAACTCAATCCCAGCTCTGGCTACAGCTTCTGTGTTTACTTGTGTTTTGTTGATAGTATCTATGGACTTTGGAGTTGCGAATGCATTGTAGCATGTAACATTTTGTTTTTCTGTTGGCAAAAGCTGATTGATTTCACATGGAGACACAATAGGTACACTTTCGTGTTTTCTGAGTAAAAACCTGTATAAACAAGTTTAAAAATGATATTTGTGTTTGTAAACATGACATTGAATCCACTTGCCCAAGAAAAAGACTTTTCTTTTCTCCAAAACCAGGTTGACTCTGCTTTTCTGGGTGCTTTGCACACCAATTATACACCAGTTTGTCAAGATATGACTGGATGAACGCAGAAATATCCGGTTCTGTGGTGGCTAACTCAATCCCAGCTCTTGCTGCAGCCTCTGAGTTTGTTTGCGTTTTCTCGATAGTATCTATGGACTTTAGAGTTGTGAATGCATTGTAGCATGTAACATTTTGTTTTTCTGTTGGCATACGCTAATTGGTTTCACATGGAGACAACAGGTACACTTTCGAGTTTTCTCAGTAAGAATCAGCAGAAACTAGGTTAAAAATGATTTTTGTGTTTGTAAACATGACATTGAATCCACTTGCCCAAGAAAAAGACTTTGCATTTCTCCAAAACCAGGTTGACTCTGCTTTTCTGGGTGCTTTGCACACCAATTCCACACCAGTTTGTCCAGATAGGACTGGATGAAACCAGAAATATCAGGTTCTGTGCAGGCTAACTCAATCCCAGCTCTTGCTACAGCTTCTGTGTTTGCGTGTGTTTTCTGGATAGTATCTATGGACCCTAGAGTTGTGAATGAATTGTAGCATGTAACATTTTGGTTTTTGTTTAGCAAACGCTAATTGGTTTCACATAGAGACACAACATGTACAGATTCGTGTTTTGTGAGTAAAAATCTGTAGAAACAATGTTAAAAATGATATTTGTGTTTGTAAACATGACATTGAATCCACTTTCCCAAGAAAAAGACTTTGCTTTTCTCCAAAACCAGGTTGACTCTGCTTTTCTGAGTGCTTTGCACACCAATTCCACACCAGTGTGTCCGGATAGCGCTGGATGAAACCAGAAATATCCGGTTCTGAGGTGGCTAACTCAATCCCAGATCTTGCTACAGCTTCTGTGTTTCCTTGTGTTTTCTCAATAATATCTTTGGATTTTAGAGTTGTTATTGCATTGTTGCATGTAACATTTCGTTTTTCTGTTCGCAAATGCTAATTGCTTACACATTTAGACACAACAGGTATAGATTCGTGTTTTCTGAGTAAAAAGCTGCAAAAAACCTGTTTAAAAATGATATTTGTGTTTGTAAACATGACATTGAATCCACTTCCCCAAGAAAATGACTTTGCTTTTCTACAAAACCAGGTTGACTCTGCTTTTCTGGGTGCTTGCACACCAATTCCCCACCAGTTTGTCCAGATTGGGCTGCATGAAACCAGAAATATCCGGTTCCGAATTGCTTAACTATTTCCCAGTTCTTGCTACAGCTTCTATGTTTGCTTGTGTTTTCTCGATAATATCTGTGCATTTTAGAATTTCGAATACATTGTAGCATGTAACATTTTGTGTTTCTGTTCGCCAACGCTAATTGCTTACACATGAGACACAGCAGGTACACATTCGTGTTGTCTGAGTAAAAAGCGGTAAAAAACCTCGTTGCAAATGATATTTGTGTTTGTAAACATGACATTGAATCCACTTGCCCAAGAAAAAGACTTTGCTTTTCTCCAAAACCAACTTCACTCTGCTTTTCTGGGTGCTTTGCACACCAATTCCACACGAGTTTGTCCAGATAGGACTGGATGAAACCAGAAATATCCGGTTCTGTGGTGGCTAACTCAATCCCAGCTCTTGCTACAGCTTCTGAGTTTGCTTGTGTTTTCTCGATAGTATCTATGGACTTTAGAATTTTGAATGCATTTTAGCGTGTATCATTTTGTTTTTCTGTTGGCATACGGTATTTGGTTTCAAAAGGAGACACAACAGTTACACATTCGAGTTTTCCGAGTAAAAAGCTGCACATACCAGGTTAAAAATGATATTTGTGTTTGTAAACATGACATTGAATCCACTTGCCAAAGAAAAAGACTTTGCTTTTCTCCAGCACCATGTTGACTCCTCTTTTCTGGGTGCTTTGCACACAAATTCCACACCAGTTTGTCCGGATAGCGCAGGCTGAAACCAGAAAATTCCGGTTCTGAGGTGGCTAACTCAATCCCAGCTCTTGCTACAGCTTCTGTGTTTGCTTGTGTTTTCTCGATAGTATCTATGGACTTTAGATTTGCGAATGCATTGTAGCATGTAACACTTTAGTTTTCTGTTGGCAAACGCTAATTTGTTTCACATGGAGAACAACAGGTACACATTAGTGTTTTCTGAGAAAAAGCTGCAGAAACCAGGTTACAAATGATATTTTTGTTTGTGAACATGACATTGAATCCACTTGCCCAAGAAAAAGACTTTGCTTTTCTCCAAAACCAGGTTGACTCTGCTTTTCTGGGTGCTTTGCACACCAATTCCACACCAGTTTGTCCAGATTGGGCTGCATGAAACCAGAAATATCCAGTTCCGAGGTGGATAACTATTTTCCAGTTCTTCCTACAGCTTCTGTGTTTCCTTGTGTTTTCTCGATAATATCTGTGGATTTTAGAGTTTTGAATACATTGTAGCATGTAACATTTTGTTTTTCTGTTCGCAAACGCTAATTGCTTTCACATGGAGACACAGCAGGTACACATTCGTGTTGTCTCAGTAAAAAGCGGCAAAAAACCTCGTTGCAAATGATATTTGTGTTTGTAAACATGACATTGAATGCACTTGCCCAAGAAAAATACTTTGCTTTTCTACAAAACCAGGTTGAATCTGCTTTTCTGGGTGGTTTGCACACCAACTCCACACCAGTTTGTCCAGATAGGACTGGATGAAACCAGAAATATCCGGTTCTGTGGTGGCTAACTCAACCCCAGCTCTTGCTACAGCTTCTGTGTTTGCTTTTGTTTTGTCGATAGTATCTATTATCTTTAGAGTTGTGAATGAACTGTACCATGTAATATTTTGGTTTTTGTTTAACAAACGCTGATTGGGTTCACATGGAGACACAACAGGTACACATTCGAGGTTTCTGAATAAAAAGCTGCGGATACCAGGTTAAAAATGACATTTGTGTTCGTAAACATGACATTGAAATCACTTGCCCAAGAAAAAGACTTTGCTTTTCTCCAAAACCAGGTTGACTCCTCTTATCTGGGTGCTTTGCACACAAATTCCACACCAGTTTGTCCGGATAGTGCTGGATGAAACCAGAAATATCCGGTTCTGTGGTGGCTAACTCAGTCCCAACTCTTGCTACACCTTCTGTGTTTGCTTGTGTTTTCTGGATACTATCTATGGACTTTAGATTTGTGAATGCATTGTAGCATGTAACATTTTAGTTTTCTGTTGGCATACGCTAATTGGTTTCACATGGAGAACAATAGGTACACATTCGTGTTTTCTGAGTAAAAAGCTGCAGAAACCAGGTTACAAATGATATTTTGGTTTGTAAACATGACATTGAATCCACTTGCCCAAGAAAAAGACTTTGCTTTTCTCCAAAACCAGGTTGACTCTGCTTCTCTGGGTGCTCTGCACACCAATTCCACACCAGTTTGTCCAGATTGGGCTGGAAGTAACCAGAAATATCCGGTTCCGAGGTGGCTAACTATTTCCCAGGTCTTGCTACAGCTTCTGTGTTTGCTTGTGTTTTCTCGAGAATATCTGTGGATTTTAGAGTTTCGAATACATTTTAGCATGTAACATTTTGTTTTTCTGTTCGCAAACGCTAATTGCTTTCGCATGGAGACACAGCAGGTACACATTCGTGTTGTCTGCGTAAAAAGCGGCTAAAAACCTCGTTGCAAATGATATTTGTGTTTGGAAACATGACATTGAATGCACTTGCCCAAGAAAAAGACTTTGCTTTTCTCCAAAACCAACTTCACTCTGCTTTTCTGGGTGCTTTTCACACCAACTCCACACCAGTTTGTCCAGATAGGACTGGATGAAACCAGAAATATCCGGTTCTGTGGTGGCTAACTCAATCCCAGCTCTTGCTACAGCTTCTGTGTTTGCTTGTGTTTTGTCGATAGTAACTATGGACTTTAGAGTTGTGAAATAATTGTAGCATGTAACATTTTGGCTTTTGTTTAGAAAACACTAATTGGTTTCACATGGAGACACAACAGGTACACATTCGTGTTTTCTGAGTAAAAAGCTGCAGAAACCAGGTTAAAAATGATATTGGGGTTTGTAAACATGGCAGTGAATATGCTTGCCCAAGAAAAAGACTTTGCTTTTCTCCAAAACCAGGTTGACTCTGCTTTTCTGGGTGCTCTGTACACCAATTCCACATGAGTTTGTCCAGATAGGGCTGGATGAAACCAGAAATATCCGGTTCTGTGGAGGCTAACTCAATCCCAGCTCTTGCTACAACTTCTGTGTTTGCTTGTGGTTTGTCGATAGTATCTATGGACTTTAGAGTTGTGAATGAATTGTAGCATGTAAAATTTTGTTTTTCTGTTGGCATACGCTAATTGGTTTCACATGGAGACACAACAGGTACACTTTCGTGTTTTCTGAGTAGCAAGCTGCAGAAACCAGTTTAAATGATATTTGTGTTTGTAAACATGACATTGAATCCACTTGCCCAAGAAAAAGACTTTGCTTTTCTCCAAAACCAGGTTGACTCTGCTTTTCTGGGTGTTTTGCACACCAACTCCATTGCAGTTTGTCCGGATAGGGCTGGATGAAACCAGAAATATCCGGTTCTGTGGTGGCTAACTCAATCCCAGCTCTTGCTGCAGTTTCTGTTTTTGCTTTGTTTTCTGGATAGTATCTATGGACTTTAGAGTTGTGAATGCATTGTAGCATGTAACATTTATTTTTCTTTTGGCATACGCTGTGGGAACCACAGGCTGGCGACCTGTGGGGACCTCCTCATTGCACTGCCTCATCCTGCAGAGCAGAACAAGGTCAAGGAAGTGCTGAGCAAAAGACTTGCAAACAACCTGATGGGATGAGATACACCCTGACCTGAGACTATGCGTGCCCTTTGATCTAATTGATGGACTACTCGCCCTAGCCCTGGGGAACTGGGAATGGATAAAAGACCATGTTAGGGGCGGGAACGCGGAGCAGCCTCTTCAGTCTTTCTCCTTCTTTCTCTGGGCTGCTTCCTGCTCTTTCTCTCCTTTCTTTCTTCTATCACTAAGCATAAATGTTCCTTGAGAACTGCTCAACAGCGGTCGTGTCGTGACTCTGTGTTGGACCTTCGCTGACGAGAGTTCCCGACAATTGGTGCCGTGACTCGGATCTTCAGGCCGATGATCCCTGGAAGCAGGTAAGAAAAGGATAAACGTACATATACGGGAGTCTAGGCCGGTAAAGGGAAAGGCCTAGGATTGTAACCACGTGTAAATCATAAAAGTAAAAGTGTAAATGGGAAACGTTTCGTCGACGACCAAATTACCGTTAAGCCGCTTGTTAAGTGCAACGGGGATGCCCGTGATAGCGGCCGTTCTTTTACTCACCAAAGCGGTTGCTAGCATGTTGTCCTGGTTAGTGGACGATGGTGAGCGGGAAGAACGAAAGTGGAAAAGGGTAGGTAAAGAATTAAGAGTGGTGGGAAAATCGCCGGAGATTTATAGGGTGTGGATTGAACAGGCTCTTCAAAATGAGCCAGAAGATATAGCAGATGAGGGATCAGAGATATTGGAGGAGGCTCAGAGTGAGTCCCAATGTGGAAGTCAGGATGGGGACAGGGAGGATAAGGCACAAATGAGTGTGGAGCAAGAGAGACCCCTTCTTTCCACACCTCCACACCCAGAAGGCCTATTTTCTCCAGGGGACCACCCGTGCCACTGTAGAATGGCTAATTTAACCTTACATGACCCTCCACATTGGCGACCGCTTACACTAACTAAGGTCCCCCCCACGAAAGGGAATCTTCCCCTCATGGAGGGAGTGGAGAGCAGGGAACCCTCCTCCATAAGATCCAGAGGAAGGGCAGAGAGAACACGCGGAACTCCCCCCAAGTGGGAAGAGTACCAGAAAGCAGACCAAGTGTTCCCAGTGGTAATGGATGCGCAAGGTAACAGATGATGGACCCCTTTAGACCACAAGTTGTTAAAAGAACTACAACAAGTGGTGCAGCTTTACGGACCACATGCTAACTTCACAAAGGCAGTTTTAGACAATATAGGAACCCAGGGACTGGTCCCAGAGGACTGGAGAAACCTAGTGAAAGCCGTGCTTGGTGGTGGGGACTTCCTGCTTTGGGCTGCTGCCTATAGAGAACTTGCTAAGACTCGGGCAGCAGAAAACGCGAAAAACGGTCAGCCAGCCTGGAATGAGGACATGCTAAACGGGGAAGGAGTTTTTCGCGATGAGAATACCCAGGCTCAATGCCCTAATGAAGTCCTAATGCAAGTAAGAGAAACAGCTCGTAGGGCCTGGAAGATCGTACCTAAGAAGGGAGAAATTAGGCACAGTTTGTCCAAAATTACACAAGGCCCAACCGAGCCCTATGCTGATTTTGTAAATAGGTTAATGGAAGCTGCCGGCAATATCTTTGAGACCATGGAGGAAGCCATGCCTCTAGTACGAAGATTAGCATATGAACAAGCAAACAAAACCTGCCATGAGGCCCTAAGGCCCTGGCAACACAAAGACATTCCCACCTTTTTAAAAATCTGTAGGGATGTTATGGATGATGTGGCCTCAGGGACGCATGCAGCAGTCATTATGGCAAGAATGCTACATAACAATGGGCCAAGGCGGAAGTGTTTTAAATGTGGAAAGGAAGGTCACCTAAAAAGAGAATGCACGGATTCCAAGCCTCCAGGGCGTCGGCCAGGGCTCTGCCCACGATGTGGAAAAGGCAATCACTGGGCAAATGAATGTTATTCCAAGCTAGATAAAGCCGGCAACCCACTAGGGCAACCCTTTAATCCGAAAAGTTCAGGGCAGCAGTTTCCAAAGAAACAAGTGGCGGGCCCCTGCACCCAGGGGCCCAAAAACTCAATGGGTAAGAGGACAGGCCATGGGAAGAACAGGACAGTTTCAGGGAGAACAACAGGCATTTACTGCACAGAGCTGCGAGCCTCCGACTATAAAGTATTAACACCACAAATGGGGGTCCAAGCCATAGATGTAGAACCCCAGGAGGCTATGGACCATATGGAAGGCTTGGGCATTACCATAGGAAAGGCTGCAAACTCTTTAAAAGGACTGGTAGTCATAACCGGAATTATCCAAATGCCTTGTAAGAAATTTAAAGTAATGTTGCAGTCCACTAAAGGAATCATACAGTTACTACCATCACAGCCGGTTGCTCAATTACTAGTGATAAGCCCTGTGCTAGATGCCAGAGGAACCCAGGGAGAACATTTTGCAGCCCTTACCATGACTCTTGATAATCGTCCATTATGGATTCTTAACATCAAAGGGAAACCGATTAAGGGGCTGTTGGATACGGGCACAGATGTTAGTATCATCTCTGAGCAGGACTGGCCTCCCTCTTGGCCACTTCAAGAAGGGGATAACAACCTGGTAGGCTTAGGTACGGCTGTCATCCTGTCTAGAAGCGCGCAAGTGCTAGACTGGCAAGATCAGGAGGGCAATACTGGTAAAGTGCAACCTTATGTATGTACTATTCCTATCACCTTATGGGGAAGGGATGTTTTGACACAACTCCGAATCCAATTAACTAGTGAACATGAGACTGAGTCATCCCCGGGGTGGAAAATGATGAAAAAAATGGGATATGCAGGCGGAGGACTAGGAAAAGACAAGCAGGGCATAAGGGACCCCATTGAGCCTCGAGGGCATAGAGGCAAGCAGGGTTTGGGTTTTTTCATAGGAGCCACTGTGCAGCAGCCATCACCACCACCACTAACCTGGTTAGATAACAAACCAGTGTGGATACCCCAGTGGCCCCTTACACAGGAGAAATTGGCTGCGGTAAAAGAAATAGTTCAACAGCAGTTAGAGGCAGGACATATTCAACCATCCACGTCACCCTGGAATACCCCAATTTTTGTAATAAAAAAGAAATCGGGCAAATATCGATTATTACAGGATTTGAGAGCCATAAACAGGCAGTTACAACCCATGGGGGCATTGCAACCAGGGCTGCCCGTTCCTACGATGATCCCAAAAGATTGGCCTGTGTTTGTAATTGATCTAAAAGACTGTTTTTTCTCCATCCCACTGAACTCACTAGATACGCAAAGATTTGCTTTTACAGTCTCGACTATTAACCATGAGGGCCCTGATAAAAGATTTGAGTGGAAAGTCCTCCATCAGGGTATGACTAACAGCCCCACCCTGTGCCGGTTGTTCCTATCATGAGCATAGAGCCTGTTGGGCAACAGCATTCAGATGTTAAAATTTTTCACTATATGGATGATTTACTATTAACAGCCGCTAGAGAAACCACTTTGAGTGAAGCATTTGCAACCTTAACTTTATGCTTACAGGAAACAGGACTACAGATAGCACCTAAAAAAAAAATTTCAAAAAGACACCATACTTCAGTATTTGAGCCTAAAGCTAACCCCGACCAGTGTGACCCCCTTAGAATTTACCATCTCCACTACAGGACTAAAAACTTTAAATGATTTTCAAAAGTTATGTGGAAACTTAAATTGGATATGGCCTTATTGTAAACTAACTACTGAGGAAATGTTTCCACTGTTTAAACATTTTACTGACATTCCTTACAATCCCCAAGCTCAGGCCATTGTGGAACACACTCATTTATATCTAAAAACTTTAATTAATAAACAAAAAGGGGGAATAGGAGAATATGCGGTATCCAATAAAGATGCTTTGGCCTTAGCATTATATACCATAAATTTTTTAAATAAGAAAAAATGTGGTAAAACCCCAGCAGAATTACATTCCCAACCGACTGAAAAAGAGCCAGTACAGTGGATGATGTGGAAGGACCTGCAGGATAACCAATGGAAAGGCCCATTTCCCTTACTGCGGAGGGTGCGGGGAGCTGTTTGTTTTTTCCCACAGGGAGCCTCTCAACCTATCTGGACACCAGAAAGAAGAGTTCGGCTTCTTGCGCAGAGTCCTGACTAGCAGAGTCCAGCAGAGACCACAATAAACTCGCCCACAACAGAAAGCAAATGCCTTTTGATACCAGCCGGTGTTGGAGAAATTTTAGGAATAGTAGTTGATTATTTGTAATTTACCGTAATGTATATTCTGTGTATAGTATTTTGTAACCATAATGTATATTCTGTGTATAGTATTTTGTAACTATAATGTATCTTCTATGTAAATAACCCTGGCTAGTGTATATTGCCAAGATGAAGGCTTGTATTAGGGCCTGTTTAGGGCCCTGCCTTGGCCTATGCCACTGTCTCTTGGTCAGTAAGATCATCTCAAGCATTGTCAGAAGGCAACAGTGCACCAACCTGATTGCTCAGCAGGCTATGCATGCTATGTTTCGCTCCGACCCTCAACAACAGATATGGCTTAGCATGATGGAACGGTAGTCAATCACGGGTAATCACTGGCAAGTGCACTAGGCAACCTAAGACAGAGCATGGGACATGCTTCCCAGTGACTAGATGACGGGTAAGCAGGTGGCACGTCGCTGGGAACCTGAGACAGGCATGATTCCATGTCATATAAAACTAAAAAGGGGGAGCTGTGGGGAACCACAGGCTGGCGACCTGTGGGGACCTCCTCATTGCACTGCCTCATCCTGCAGAGCAGAACAAGGTCAAGGAAGTGCTGAACAAAAGACTTGCAAACAACCTGATGGGATGAGATACACCCTGACCTGAGACTATGCATGCCCTTTGATCTGATTGATGGACTACTCGCCCTAGCCCTGGGGGACTGGGAATGGATAAAAGACCATGTTAGGGGCGGGAACGTGGAGCAGCCTCTTCAGTCTTACTCCTTCTTTCTCTGGGCTGCTTCCTGCTCTTTCTCTCCTTTCTTTCTTCTATCACTAAGAATAAAAGTTCCTCGAGAACTGCTCAACAGCGGTCGTTTCCTGACTCCGTGTGTTGGACCTTCACTGATGAGGGTTCCCGACAATACGCTAATTGGTTTCACATGGAGACACAACAGGTACACATTCGTGTTTTCTGAGTAAAAAGCTGCAGAAACCAGGTTACAAATGATATTTGTGTTTGTAAACATGATATTGAATCCACGTGCCCAAGAAAAAGACTTTGCTTTTCTCCAAAACCAACTTCACTCTGCTTTTCTGGGTGCTTTGCACACCAATTAAACACCACTGTGTCAAGATATGACTGGATGAACCCAGAAATATCCGGTTCAGTGGTGGCTAACTCAATCCCACTTCTTGATGCAGCCTCTGAGTTTGTTTGTGTTTTCTCGATAGTATCTATGGACTTTAGAGTTGTGAATGCATTGTAGCATGTAACATTTTGTTTTTCTGTTGGCAAACATTAATTGGTTTCACATGGAGACACAACAGGTACACTTTCGAGTTTTATGAGTAAGAATCAGCAGAAACCAGGTTAAAAATGACTTTGGTGTTTGTAAACATGACATTGAATCCACTTGCCCCAGAAAAAGACTTTGCTTTTCTCAAAAACCAGGTTGACTCTGCTTTTCTGGGTGCTTTGCACACCAATTCCACACCAGTTTGTCCAGATAGGGCTGGATGAAACCAGAAATATCCGGTTCTGAGGTGGCTAACTCAAACCCAGCTCTTGCTACAGCTTCTGTGTTTCCTTGTGTTTTCTCAATTATATCTTTGGACTTTAGAATTGTGAATGCATTGTTGCATGTAACATTTCGTTTTTCTGTTCGCAAATGCTAATTGCTTACACATGGAGACACACCAGGTACAGATTCGTATTTTCTGAATAAAAAGCTGAAAAAACCTGTTTAAAAATGATATTTGTGTTTGTAAACATGACATTGAATCCACTTGCCCAAGAAAAAGACTTTGCTTTTCTCCAAAACCAGGTTGACTCTGCTTTTCTGGGTGATTTGCACACCAACTCCACACCGGTTTCTCTGGATAGGGCTGGATGAAACCAGAAATATCCGCTTCTGTGGAGGCTAACTCAATCCCAGCTCTTGCTACAGCTTCTGTGTTTGCTTATGTTTTCTGGATAGTATCTAGGCACTTTAGAGTTGTGAATGCATTGGAGCATGTAACATTTTGTTTTTCTGTGGCCAAACGCTAATTGGTTTCACATGAAGACACAATAGGTACACTTTCGTGTTTTCTGAGTAAAAACCTGCAGAAACCAGGTTACAAATGATATTGGTGTTTGTAAACATGACATTGAATCCACTTGCCCCAGAAAAAGACTTTGCTTTTCTCCAAAACCAGGTTGACTCTGCTTTTCTGGGTGATTTGCACACCAACTCCACACCGGTTTCTCTGGATAGGGCTGGATTAAACCAGAAATATCCGGTTCTGTGGAGGCTAACTCAATAACAGCTCTTGCTACAGCTTCTGTGTTTGCTTATGTTTTCTGGGTAGTATCTAGGCTCTTTAGAGTTGTGAATGCATTGTAGCATGTAACATTTTGTTTTTCTGTGGCCAAACGCTATTGGTTTCACATGGAGACACAACAGGTACACTTTCGAGTTTTATGAGTAAGAATCAGCAGAAACCAGGTTAAAAATGATATTGGTGTTTGTAAACATGACATTGAATCCACTTGCCCCAGAAAAAGACTTTGCTTTTCTCAAAAACCAGGTTGACTCTGCTTTTCTGGGTGCTTTGCACACCAATTCCACACCAGTTTGTCCGGATAGGGCTGGATGAAACCAGAAATATCCGGTTCTGTGGTGGCTAACTCAATCCCAGCTCTTGCTACAGCTTCTGTGTTTGCGTGTGTTTTGTCGATAGTATCTATGGACTTTAGAGTTGTGAATGCATTGTAGCATGTAACATTTTGGTTTTTGTTTAGCAAACGCTAATTGGTTTCACATGGAGACACAACATGTACAGATTCGTGTTTTGTGAGTAAAAACCTGTAGAAACAAGGTTAAAAATGATATTTGTGTTTCTAAACATGACATTGAATCCACTTCCCCAAGAAAAAGACTTTGCTTTTCTCCCAAAAAGGGTTGACTCTGCTTTTCAGAGTGCTTTGCACACCAATTCCACACCAGTTAGTCCGAATAGCACTGGATGAAACCAGAAATATCCGGTTCTGAAGTGGCTAAATCAATCCCAGCTCTTGCTACAGCTTCTGGGTTTCCTTGTGTTTTCTCAATTATATCTTTGGACTTTAGAATAGTGAATGCATTGTTGCATTTAACATTTCGTTTTTCTGTTCGCAAATGCTAATTACTTACACATGGAGACACAACAGGTATAGATTCGTGTTTTCTGAGTAAAAAGCTCAAAAACCTGTTTAAAAATGATATTTGTGTTTGTAAACATGACATTGAATCCACTTGCCCAAGAAAAAGACTTTGCTTTTCTCCAAAACCAACTTAACTCTGCTTTTCTGGGTGCTTTGCACACAAATTAAACACCAGAGTGTCAAGATATGACTGGATGAACCCAGAAATATCCGGTTCTGTGGTGGCTAACTCAATCCCACTTCTTGCTGCAGCCTCTGAGTTTGTTTGTGTTTTCTCGTTAATATCTATGGACTTTAGAGTTGTGAATGCATTGTAGCATGTAACATTTCGTTTTTCTGTTCGCAAATGCTAATTGCTTACACATGGAGACACACAAGGTACAGATTCGTGTTTTCTGAATAAAAAGCTGCAAAAACCTGTTTAAAAATGATATTTGTGTTTGTAAACATGACATTGAATCCACTTGCCCAAGAAAAAGACTTTGCTTTTCTCCAAAACCAGGTTGACTCTGCTTTTCTGGGTGATTTGCACACCAACTCCACACCGGTTTCTCTGGATAGGGCTGGATGAAACCAGAAATATCTGGTTCTGTGGAGGCTAACTCTGTCCCAGCTCTTGCTACAGCTTCTGTGTTTGCTTATGTTTTCTGGATAGTATCTAGGCACTTTAGAGTTGTGAATGCATTGGAGCATGTAACATTTTGTTTTTCTGTGGCCAAATGCTAATTGGTTTCACATGAAGACACAATAGGTACACTTTCGTGTTTTCTGAGTAAAAACCTGCAGAAACCAGGTTACAAATGATATTGGTGTTTGTAAACATGACATTGAATCCACTTGCCCCAGAAAAAGACTTTGCTTTTCTCCAAAACCAGGTTGACTCTGCTTTTCTGGGTGCTTTGCACACCAATTCCACACCAGTGTGTCCGGATAGGGCTGGATGAAACCAGAAATATCCGGTTCTGCGGTGGCTATGAATCCCAGCTCTTGCTACAGCTTCTGTGTTTGTTTGTGGTTTGTCGATAGTATCTATGGACTTTAGAGTTGTGAATGAATTGTAGCATGTAACATTTTGTTTTTCTGTTGGCATACGCTAATTGGTTTCACATGGAGACACAACAGGTACACTTTCGAGTTTTCTGAGCAGCAAGCTGGAGAAACCAGTTTAAATGATATTTGTGTTTGTAAACATGACATTGAATCCACTTGCCCAAAAAAAAGACTTTGCTTTTCTCCAACACCAGGTTGACTCTACTTTTCTGGGTGCTTTGCACACCAACTGCACACCAGTTTGTCCGGATAGGGCTGGATGAAACCAGAAATATCTGGTTCTGTGGTGGCTAACTCAATCCCAGCTCTTGCTACAGACTCTGAGTTTGTTTGTGTTTTCTCGATAGTATCTATGGACTTTAGAGTTGTGAATGCATTGCAGCATGTAACATTTAGTTTTTGTTGACATATGCGAATTGGTTTCACATGGAGACACAGCATCTACAGATTCGTGTTTTGTGAGTAAAAACCTGTAGAAACAAGGTTAAAAATGATATTTGTGTTTGTAAACATGACATTGAATGCACTTGTCAAAGAAAAAGGCTTTGCTTTTCTCCCAAACCAGGTTGACTCTACTTTTCTGGGTGCTTGCACACCAATTCGACTCCAGTTTGTCGAGATACGACTGGATGAACCCAGAAATATCCGGTTCTGTGGTGGATAACTCACTCCCAGCTGTTGCTACAGCTTCTGTGTTTGCTTGTGGTTTGTAGAGAGTATCTATGGACTTTAGAGTTGTGAATGCATTGTAGCATGTAACATTTTGATTTTCTGTTGGCAAACGCTAATTGGTTTCACATGGAGACACAACAGGTACACTTTCGTGTTTTCTGAGTAAAAAGCTGCAGAAACCAGGTTAAAAATGATATTTGTGTTTGTAAACATGACATTGAATCCACTTGCCCAAGAAAAAGACTTTGCTTTTCTCCCAAACCAGGTGACTCTTCTTTTCTGGGTTCTTTGCATACCAATTCCACACCAGTTTGTCCAGATAGGACTGGATGAATTCAGAAATGTCCGGTTCTGTGGTGGCTATTTCAATCACAGCTCTTGCAACAGCTTCTGTGTTTGCTTGTATTTTCTCGATAATATCTGTGGATTTTAGAGTTGTGAATGAATTGTAGCATGTAACATTTTGTTTTCTGTTGGCAAACGCTAATTGGTTTCACATGGAGACACAACAGGTACACAGTCGTGTTTTCTGAGTAAAAAGCTGCAGAAACCAGGTTACAAATGATATTTCTGTTTGTAAATATGCCATTGAATCCACTTGTCCAAGAAAATAACTTAGCTTTCTTCCAAAACCAGGTTGACTCTGCTTTTCTGGGTGCTTTGCACACCAACTCCACACCAGTTTGTCCGGAATGGGCTGGATGAATCCAGAAATATCCGGTTTTGTGGTGGCTAACTCAATCCCAGCTCTTGCTACAGCTTCTGTGTTTGCTTTTTTTTTGTCGAGAGTATCTATGCACTTTAGAGTTGTGAATGAATTGTAGCATTTAACATTTTGGTTTTTCTTTTGCAAACATAATTGTTTCCACATGGAGACACAACAGGTACAGATTCATTTTTTCTGAGTAAAAAGCTGGAGATACCAGGTTAAAAATGATATTTGTGTTTGTAAACATGACATTGAATCCACTTGCCCAAGAAAAAGACTTTGCTTTTCTCCAAAACCAGGTTGACTCTGCTTTTCTGGGTGCTTTGCACACCAACTCCACACCAGTTTATCCGGATAGGGCTGGATGAAACCAGAAATATCCGGTTCTGTGGTGTCTTACTCAATCCCAGCTCTTGCTACAGCTTCTGTGTTTGCTTGTGTTTTCTGGATAGTATCTATGAACTTTAGATTTGTGAATGCATTGTAGCATGTAACATTTTGTTTTCTGTTGGCATACACTAATTGGTTTCACATGGAGAACAACAGGTACACATTCGTGTTTTCTGAGTAAAAACCTGCAGAAACCAGGTTACAAAAGATATTTTTGTTTGTAAACATGACATTGAATCCACTTGCCAAAGAAAAAGACTTTGCTTTTCTCCAAAACCAGGTTGACTCTGCTTTTCTGGGTGCTCTTCACACCAATTCCACACGAGTTTGTCCAGATAGGGCTGGATGAAACCAAAAATATCCGGTTCTGTGGTGGCTAACTCAATCCCAGCTCTTGCTACTGCCTCTGTGTTTGTTTGTGTTTTCTGCATAGTATCTATGGACTTTAGATTTGTGTATGAATTGCAGCATGTAACATTTTGGTTTTCTGATGGCATATGCTCATTGCTTACACATGGAGACACAACAGGTACACATTAGCTTTTTCTGCGGAAAAACCTGCAGAAACTAGGTTAAAAATGATATTGGTGTTTGTATACATGACATTAAATCCACTTGCCCAAGAAAAAGACTTTGCTTTTCTCAAAAACCAGGTTGAATCTGCTTTTCTGGGTGCTTTTCACACCAATTCCACATCAGTTTGTCCAGATAGGGCTGGATGAAACCAGGAATATCCGGTTCTGTGGTGGCTATCTCAATCCCAGCTCTTGCTACAGCTTCTTTGTTTGCTTTGTTTTCTGGATAGTTTCTATGGACTTTAGAGTTGTGAATGCATTGTAGCATGTAACATTTATTTTTCTTTTGGCATACACTGTGGGGAACCACAGGCTGGCGAACTGTGGGGACCTCCTCATTGCACTGACTCATCCTGCAGAGCAGAACAAGGTCAAGGAAGTGCTGAACAAAAGACCTGCAAACAACCTGATGGGATGAGATACACCCTGACCTGAGACTATGCATGCCCTTTGATCTGATTGATGGACTACTCGCCCTAGCCCTGGGGGACTGGGAATGGATAAAAGACCATGTTAGGGGCGGGAAAGCGGAGCAGCCTCTTCAGTCTTTCTGCTTCTTTCTCTGGGCTGCTTCCTGCAATTTCTCTCCTTTCTTTCTTCTATCACTAAGAATAAAAGTTCCTCGAGAACTGCTCAACAGCGGTCGTGTCCTGACTCCGTGTGTTGGACATTCGCTGATGAGGGTTCCCGACAATACGCTAATTGGTTTCACATGGAGACACAACAGGTACACATTCGTATTTTCTGAGTAAAAAGCTACAGAAACCAGGTTACAAATGATATTTGTGTTTGTAAACATGACATTGAATCCACTTGCCCAAGAAAAAGACTTTGCTTTTCTGCAAAACCAGGTTGACTCTGCTTTTCTGGGTTCTTTGCACACCAAATCCACACCAGTTTGTCGGGAGTGGGCAGGAAGAAACCAAAAATATCCAGTTCTGTGGTGGCTAACTCAATCCCAGCTCTTGCGACAGCCTCTGTGTGTGTTTGTGTTTTCTGGATAGTATCTATGTACTTTAGAGTTGTGAATGCATTGTAGCATGTAACATTTTGTTTCTTGTTGGCAAATGCTAAATGGTTTCACATGGAGACACAACAGGTACACATTCGTGTTTTCTGAGTAAAAAGCTGCAGAAATCAGGTTACAAATGATATATGTGTTCGTAAACATGACATTGAGTTGACTTGCCCAAGAAAAAGACTTTGCTTTTTTCCAAAACCAAGTTGACTCTGCTTTTCTGGGTGCTTTGCACACCAAATCCACACCAGTTTGTCCGGATAGGGCTGGATGAAACCAGAAATATCCGGTTCTGTGGTGGCGAACTCAATCACAGCTGTTTGACAGCCTCTGTGTTTTTTTGTATTTTCTGGATAGTATCTATGGACTTTAGAGTTGTGAATGCATTGTAGCATGTAACATTTTAGTTTTCTGTTGGCATAAGCTAATTGGTTTCACGTGGAGACACAACAGATACACATTCGTGTATTCTGAGTAAAAAGCGGCAGAAACCAGGTTACAAATCATATTTGTGTTCGTAAACATGACATTGAATCCACTTGCCCAAGAAAAAGACTTTGCTTTTCTCAAAAACCAGGTTGACTCTGCCCTTCTGGGTGCTTTGCACACCAATTCCACACCAGTTTGTCCGGGATTGGCTGGATGAAACCAGCAATGTCCGGTTCTGTGGTGGCTAACTTAATCCCAGCTCTTACTACATCTTTTGTGCTTGTTTGTGTTTTCTTGATAGTATCTATGGACTTTAGAGTTGTGAATGCATTGTAGCATGTAACATTTTGTTTTTCTGTTGGCAAATGCTAATTGGTTTCACATGGAGACCCAACAGGTACACATTCGTGTCTTCTGAGTAAAAAGCTGCAGAAACCAGGTTAAAAATGATATTTGTGTTTGTAAACATGACATTGAATGCACTTGCCCAAGAAAATGAGTTTGCATTTCTCCAAACCAGGTTGACTCTGCTTTTCTGGGTGCTTTCTCCACCAATTCGACACATGTTTGTCCAGATTAGGCTGGATGGAATGAGAAATATCCGGTTCTGTGGTGGCTATCTCAATCCCAGCTCTTGCTACAGCTTCTGTGTTTGCTTGTATTTTCTCGATAGTGTCTATGGACTTCAGAATTATGAATGCATTGTAGCATGTAACATTTTGTTTTTCTGTTGGCATATGGTATTTGGTTTCATATGGAGACACATGAGGTACACTTTCATGTTTTCTGCGGAAAATGTGGCAGAAACCAGGTTAAAAATGATATTTGTGTTTGTAAACATGACATTGATTCCACTTGCCCAAGAAAAAGACTTTGCTTTTCTCCAACACCAGGTTGACTCTACTTTTCTGGGTGCTTTGCACACCAAATCCACACCAGTTTGTCCGGAATGGGCTAGATGAAACCAGAAATATCCGTTTCTGTGGTGGCTAACTCAATGCCAGCTCTTGCGACAGCCTCTGAGTTTGTTTGTGTTTTCTGGATAGTATCTATGTACTTTAGAGTTGTTTATAAATTGTAGCATGTAACATGTTGTTTTCTTTTGGCAAATGCTAAATGGTTTCACAAGGAGGCACAACAGGTACACTTACATGTTTTCTGAGTAAAAACCTGCAGAATCCAGGTTAAAAATGATATCGGTGTTTGTAAACATGACATTGAATCCACTTGCCCAAGAAAAAGACTTTGCTTTTCTCCAAAACCAGGTTGACTCTGCTTTTCTGGGTGCTTTGCACACCAACTCCACACCAGTTTGTCCAGATAGGTCTGGATGGAACCAGACCAACTCCACACCAGTTGGTCCAGTTAGGGCTGGATGAATCCAGAAATATCCGGTTCTGTTTTGGCTAACTCAATCCCAGCTCCTGCTACAGATTCTGAGTTTGTTTGTGTTTTCTCGATAGTACCTATGGACTTTAGAGTTGTGAATGCATTGTAGCATGTATCATTTTGTTTTTCTGTTGGCCTACGCTAATTGGTTTCACATGGAGACACAAAGGTACACATTCTGTTTTCTGCGTAAAAAGCTGCAGAAACCAGGTTACAAATGATATCTGTGTTGGTAAACATGACATTGAATCCACTTGCCCCAGAAAAAGGCTTTCCTTTTCTCCAAAACCAGGTTCTGCGTAAAAAGCTGCAGAAACCAGGTTACAAATGATATCTGTGTTGGTAAACATGACATTGAATCCACTTGCCCCAGAAAAAGGCTTTCCTTTTCTCCAAAACCAGGTTGACTCTGCTTTTCTGGGTGTTTTGCACACCAAATCCACACCACTTTGTCCGGATAGGGTTGTATGAAACCAGAAATATCCGGGTCTGTGGTGGCTAACTCAATCCCAGCTCTTGCTACAGCTTCTGTGTTTGTTTGTGTTTTCTCGATACTATCTATGGACTTTAGAGTGGCGAATGCAATGTAGTATGTTACATTTTGTTTTTCTCTTGGCATGCGATAATTGGTTTCACATGGAGACATCACAGGTACACTTTCGTGTTTTTTAGTAAAAAGCTGCAGAAACTAGGTTAAAAATGATACTTGTGTTTGTAAACATGACATCGAATCCACTTGCCCAAGAAAAAGACTTTGCTTTTCTCCAAAACCAGGTTGACTCTGCTTTTCTGTGTGCGTTGCACACCAACTCCACACAAGCTTGTCCGGATAGTGCTGGATGAAACCAGAAATATCCAGTACTGTGGTGGCTAACTCAATCCCAGCTCTTCCTACAGCCTCTGTGTTTGTTTTTGTTTTCTGGGTAGTAGCTATGGACATTAGAGTTGTGTATGAATTATAGCATGTTAAATTTTGCTTCTTGTTGGCAAATGCTAATTGGTTTCACATGAAGAGAACAGGTATGCATTCACGTTTCCTAACTGAAAAGCTGCAGAAACCAGGTTAAAAATGATATTTGTATTTGTGAACATGACATTGAATCCACTTGCCTAGGAAAATGACTTGCTTTTCTCCAAAGCCAGGTTGACTCTGCTTTTCTGGTTGATTTGTACACCAATTTCACACTGGTTCGTCCCCATAGGGCTGGATGGAATCAGAAATATCCGGTTCTGTGGTGGCTAACTCTATCCCACCTCTTGCTAGAGCTTCTGTGTTTACTTGTGTTTTCTTGATAGTATGTATGGACTTTAGATTTGTGAATGCATTGTAGCATGTAACGTATTTTTTTCTGTTGGCAAACGCTAATTGGTTTCACATGGAGACCCAACAGGTACACATTCGTCATTTCTGAGAGAAAAGCTGCAGAAACCATGTTACAAATGATATCTGTGTTTGTGAACATGACATTGAATCCACTTGCCCCAGAAAAAGACTTTGCTTTTCTCCAAAACCAGGTTGACTCTGCTTTTCTGGGTGCTTTGCACACCAATTCCACACCAGTTTGTCCGGATAGGTCTAGATGAAACCAGAAATATCTGGTTCTGTGGTGGCTAACTCAATCCCAGCTCTTGCTACAGCTTCTATGTTGTTTGTGTGTTCTGGATAGTATCTATGTACTTTAGAGTTGTGTATAAATTGTAGCATGTAACATTTTGTTTCTTGTTGGCAAATGCTAAAAGGTTTCACATAGAGACACAACAGGTACATATTCGTGTTTTCTAGTAAAAACCACGAGAAACCAGGTTAAAAATGAAATTTGTGTTTGTAAACATGACATTAAAACCACTTGCCCAAGAAAATGACTTTGCTTTTCTCCAAAACCAGGTTGACTCTGCTTTTCTGGGTGCTTTGTACACCAGTTCCACACCAGTTTTTCCAGATAGGGCTGGATGGAACCAGAAATATCCGGTTCTGTAGTGGCTATCAGAAACCCAGCGCTTGCTACAGCTTCTGTGTTTGCTTGTGTTTTCTCGATAGTATCTATGGACTTTAGAGTTGTGAATGCATTGTAGCATGTAATATTTTGTTTTTCTGTTGGCATACACTAATTGGTTTCACATGGAGAGAAAACAGGTACACATTCGTGTTTTCTGAATAAAAACCTACAGAAAAGAGGTTAAAATGATATTTATGTTTGTAAACACGACATTGAATCCACTTGCCCAAGAAAAAGACTTTGCTTTTCTCCAAAACCAGGTTGACTCTGCTTTTCTGGGTGCTTTGCACACCAGTTCCACACAAGTTTGTCTAGATAGGCTGGATGGAACCAAAAATATCCGTTTCTATGGTGGCTAACTCAATCCTAGCTCTTGCTACAGCATGTGTGTTTGTTTGTGTTTTCTGGATAGTATCTATAGACTTTAGAGTTGTGAATGCATTGTAGCATGTAACATTTTGTTTGTCTGTTGGCAAACGCTAATTGGTTTCACATGGAGAGAAAACAGATACACAATCGTGTTTTCTGAGTAAAAAGCTGCAGAAACCAGGTTAAAAATGATATTTGTGTTTGGAAACATGACATTGAATGCACTTGCCCAAGAAAAAGACTTTGCTTTTCTCCAAAACCAGGTTGACTCTGCTTTTCTGGGTGCTTTGCACACCAACTCCACACCAGTTTTTCCAGATAGGACTGGATGAATTCAGAAATGTCCGGTTCTGTGGTGGCTATTTCAATCACAGCTCTTGCAACAGCTTCTGTGTTTGCTTGTATTTTCTCGATAATATCTGTGGATTTTAGAGTTGTGAATGAATTGTAGCATGTAACATTTTGTTTTCTGTTGGCAAACGCTAATTGGTTTCACATGGAGACACAACAGGTACACAGTCGTGTTTTCTGAGTAAAAAGCTGCAGAAACCAGGTTACAAATGATATTTCTGTTTGTAAATATGCCATTGAATCCACTTGTCCAAGAAAATAACTTAGCTTTCTTCCAAAACCAAGTTGACTCTGCTTTTCTGGGTGCTTTGCACACCAACTCCACACCAGTTTGTCCGGAATGGGCTGGCTGAATCCAGAATTATCCGGTTTTGTGGTGGCTAACTCAATCCCAGCTCTTGCTACAGCTTCTGTGTTTGCTTTTTTTTTGTCGAGAGTATCTATGCACTTTAGAGTTGTGAATGAATTGTAGCATTTAACAATTTGGTTTTTCTTTTGCAAACATAATTGTTTCCACATGGATACACAACAGGTACAGATTCATTTTTTCTGAGTAAAAAGCTGGAGATACCAGGTTAAAAATGATATTTGTGTTTGTAAACATGACATTGAATCCACTTGCCCAAGAAAAAGACTTTGCTTTTCTCCAAAACCAGGTTAACTCTGCTTTTCTGGGTGCTTTGCACACAAATTAAACACCAGTGTTTCAAGATATGACTGGATGAACCCAGAAATATCCGGTTCTGTGGTGGCTAACTCAATCCCACTTCTTGCTGCAGCCTCTGAGTTTGTTTGTGTTTTCTCGTTAGTATCTATGGACTTTAGAGTTGTGAATGCATTGTAGCATGTAACATTTCGTTTTTCTGTTCGCAAATGCTAATTGCTTACACATGGAGACACACCAGGTACAGATTCGTGTTTTCTGAATAAAAAGCTGCAAAAACCTGTTTAAAAATGATATTTGTGTTTGTAAACATGACATTGAATCCACTTGCCCAAGGAAAAGACTTTGCTTTTCTCCAAAACCGGGTTGACTCTGCTTTTCTGGGTGCTTTGCACACCAACACCACACCAGTTGGTCCAGTTAGGGCTGGATGAATCCAGAAATATCCGGTTCTGTTTTGGCTAACTCAATCCCAGCTCCTGCTACAGATTCTGAGTTTGTTTGTGTTTTCTCGATAGTACCTATGGACTTTAGAGTTGTGAATGCATTGTAGCATGTATCATTTTGTTTTTCTGTTGGCCTACGCTAATTGGTTTCACATGGAGACACAAAGGTACACATTCGTGTTTTCTGCGTAAAAAGCTGCAGAAACCAGGTTACAAATGATATCTGTGTTTGTAAACATGACATTGAATCCACTTGCCCCAGAAAAAGGCTTTCCTTTTCTCCAAAACCAGGTTGACTCTGCTTTTCTGGGTGCTTTGCACACCAATTCCACACCACTTTGTCCGGATAGGGTTGTATGAAACCAGAAATATCCGGGTCTGTGGTGGCTAACTCAATCCTAGCTCTTGCTACAGCTTCTGTGTTTGTTTGTGTTTTCTCGATACTATCTATGGACTTTAGAGTGGCGAATGCAATGTAGTATGTTACATTTTGTTTTTCTCTTGGCATGCGATAATTGGTTTCACATGGAGACATCACAGGTACACTTTCGTGTTTTTTAGTAAAAAGCTGCAGAAACTAGGTTAAAAATGATACTTGTGTTTGTAAACATGACATCGAATCCACTTGCCCAAGAAAAAGACTTTGCTTTTCTCCAAAACCAGGTTGACTCTGCTTTTCTGTGTGCGTTGCACACCAACTCCACACAAGCTTGTCCGGATAGTGCTGGATGAAACCAGAAATATCCAGTACTGTGGTGGCTAACTCAATCCCAGCTCTTCCTACAGCCTCTGTGTTTGTTTTTGTTTTCTGGGTAGTAGCTATGGACATTAGAGTTGTGTATGAATTATAGCATGTTAAATTTTGCTTCCTGTTGGCAAATGCTAATTGGTTTCACATGAAGAGAACAGGTATACATTCACGTTTCCTAACTGAAAAGCTGCAGAAACCAGGTTAAAAATGATATTTGTATTTGTGAACATGACATTGAATCCACTTGCCTAGGAAAATGACTTGCTTTTCTCCAAAGCCAGGTTGACTCTGCTTTTCTGGTTGATTTGTACACCAATTTCACACTGGTTCGTCCCCATAGGGCTGGATGGAATCAGAAATATCCGGTTCTGTGGTGGCTAACTCTATCCCACCTCTTGCTAGAGCTTCTGTGTTTACTTGTGTTTTCTCGATAGTATGTATGGACTTTAGATTTGTGAATGCATTGTAGCATGTAACGTATTTTTTTCTGTTGGCAAACGCTAATTGGTTTCACATGGAGACCCAACAGGTACACATTCGTCATTTCTGAGAGAAAAGCTGCAGAAACCATGTTACAAATGATATCTGTGTTTGTGAACATGACATTGAATCCACTTGCCCCAGAAAAAGACTTTGCTTTTCTCCAAAACCAGGTTGACTCTGCTTTTCTGGGTGCTTTGCACACCAATTCCACACCAGTTTGTCCGGATAGGTCTAGATGAAACCAGAAATATCTGGTTCTGTGGTGGCTAACTCAATCCCAGCTCTTGCTACAGCTTCTATGTTGTTTGTGTTTTCTGGATAGTATCTATGTACTTTAGAGTTGTGTATAAATTGTAGCATGTAACATTTTGTTTCTTGTTGGCAAATGCTAAAAGGTTTCACATAGAGACACAACAGGTACATATTCGTGTTTTCTAGTAAAAACCACGAGAAACCAGGTTAAAAATGAAATTTGTGTTTGTAAACATGACATTAAAACCACTTGCCCAAGAAAATGACTTTGCTTTTCTCCAAAACCAGGTTGACTCTGCTTTTCTGGGTGCTTTGTACACCAGTTCCACACCAGTTTTTCCAGATAGGGCTGGATGGAACCAGAAATATCCGGTTCTGTAGTGGCTATCAGAAACCCAGCGCTTGCTACAGCTTCTGTGTTTGCTTGTGTTTTCTCGATAGTATCTATGGACTTTAGAGTTGTGAATGCATTGTAGCATGTAATATTTTGTTTTTCTGTTGGCATACACTAATTGGTTTCACATGGAGAGAAAACAGGTACACATTCGTGTTTTCTGAATAAAAACCTACAGAAAAGAGGTTAAAATGATATTTATGTTTGTAAACACGACATTGAATCCACTTGCCCAAGAAAAAGACTTTGCTTTTCTCCAAAACCAGGTTGACTCTGCTTTTCTGGGTGCTTTGCACACCAGTTCCACACAAGTTTGTCTAGATAGGCTGGATGGAACCAAAAATATCCGTTTCTATGGTGGCTAACTCAATCCTAGCTCTTGCTACAGCATGTGTGTTTGTTTGTGTTTTCTGGATAGTATCTATAGACTTTAGAGTTGTGAATGCATTGTAGCATGTAACATGTTGTTTGTCTGTTGGCAAACGCTAATTGGTTTCACATGGAGAGAAAACAGATACACAATCGTGTTTTCTGAGTAAAAAGCTGCAGAAACCAGGTTAAAAATGATATTTGTGTTTGGAAACATGACATTGAATGCACTTGCCCAAGAAAAAGACTTTGCTTTTCTCCAAAACCAGGTTGACTCTGCTTTTCTGGGTGCTTTGCACACCAACTCCACACCAGTTTTTCCAGATAGGACTGGATGAATTCAGAAATGTCCGGTTCTGTGGTGGCTATTTCAATCACAGCTCTTGCAACAGCTTCTGTGTTTGCTTGTATTTTCTCGATAATATCTGTGGATTTTAGAGTTGTGAATGAATTGTAGCATGTAACATTTTGTTTTCTGTTGGCAAACGCTAATTGGTTTCACATGGAGACACAACAGGTACACAGTCGTTTTTTCTGAGTAAAAAGCTGCAGAAACCAGGTTACAAATGATATTTCTGTTTGTAAATATGCCATTGAATCCACTTGTCCAAGAAAATAACTTAGCTTTCTTCCAAAACCAGGTTGACTCTGCTTTTCTGGGTGCTTTGCACACGAACTCCACACCAGTTTGTCCGGAATGGGCTGTATGAATCCAGAATTATCCGGTTTTGTGGTGGCTAACTCAATCCCAGCTCTTGCTACAGCTTCTGTGTTTGCTTTTTTTTTGTCGAGAGTATCTATGCACTTTAGAGTTGTGAATGAATTGTAGCATTTAACAATTTGGTTTTTCTTTTGCAAACATAATTGTTTCCACATGGAGACACAACAGGTACAGATTCATTTTTTCTGAGTAAAAAGCTCAAAAAACCTGTTTAAAAATGATATTTGTGTTTGTAAACATGACATTGAATCCACTTGCCCAAGAAAAAGACTTTGCTTTTCTCCAAAACCAACTTAACTCTGCTTTTCTGGGTGCTTTGCACACAAATTAAACACCAGTGTGTCAAGATATGACTGGATGAACCCAGAAATATCCGGTTCTGTGGTGGCTAACTCAATCCCACTTCTTGCTGCATCCTCTGAGTTTGTTTGTGTTTTCTCGTTAGTATCTATGGACTTTAGAGTTGTGAATGCATTGTAGCATGTAACATTTCGTTTTTCTGTTCGCAAATGCTAATGGCTTACACATGGAGACACACCAGGTACAGATTCGTGTTTTCTGAATAAAAAGCTGCAAAAACCTGTTTAAAAATGATATTTGTGTTTGTAAACATGACATTGAATCCACTTGCCCAAGGAAAAGACTTTGCTTTTCTCAAAAACCGGGTTGACTCTGCTTTTCTGGGTGCTTTGCACACCAACACCACACCAGTTGGTCCAGTTAGGGCTGGATGAATCCAGAAATATCCGGTTCTGTTTTGGCTAACTCAATCCCAGCTCCTGCTACAGATTCTGACTTTGTTTGTGTTTTCTCGATAGTACCTATGGACTTTAGAGTTGTGAATGCATTGTAGCATGTATCATTTTGTTTTTCTGTTGGCCTACGCTAATTGGTTTCACATGGAGACACAAAGGTACACATTCGTGTTTTCTGCGTAAAAAGCTGCAGAAACCAGGTTACAAATGATATCTGTGTTTGTAAACATGACATTGAATCCACTTGCCCCAGAAAAAGGCTTTCCTTTTCTCCAAAACCAGGTTGACTCTGCTTTTCTGGGTGCTTTGCACACCAAATCCACACCACTTTGTCCGGATAGGGTTGTATGAAACCAGAAATATCCGGGTCTGTGGTGGCTAACTCAATCCCAGCTCTTGCTACAGCTTCTGTGTTTGTTTGTGTTTTCTCGATACTATCTATGGACTTTAGAGTGGCGAATGCAATGTAGTATGTTACATTTTGTTTTTCTCTTGGCATGCGATAATTGGTTTCACATGGAGACATCACAGGTACACTTTCGTGTTTTTTAGTAAAAAGCTGCAGAAACTAGGTTAAAAATGATACTTGTGTTTGGAAACATGACATTGAATGCACTTGCCCAAGAAAAAGACTTTGCTTTTCTCCAAAACCAGGTTGACTCTGCTTTTCTGTGTGCGTTGCACACCAACTCCACACAAGCTTGTCCGGATAGTGCTGGATGAAACCAAAAATATCCAGTACTGTGGTGGCTAACTCAATCCCAGCTCTTCCTACAGCCTCTGTGTTTGTTTTTGTTTTCTGGGTAGTAGCTATGGACATTAGAGTTGTGTATGAATTATAGCATGTTAAATTTTGCTTCTTGTTGGCAAATGCTAATTGGTTTCACATGAAGAGAACAGGTATACATTCACGTTTCCTAACTGAAAAGCTGCAGAAACCAGGTTAAAAATGATATTTGTATTTGTGAACATGACATTGAATCCACTTGCCTAGGAAAATGACTTGCTTTTCTCCAAAGCCAGGTTGACTCTGCTTTTCTGGTTGATTTGTACACCAATTTCACACTGGTTCGTCCCCATAGGGCTGGATGGAATCAGAAATATCTGGTTCTGTGGTGGCTAACTCTATCCCACCTCTTGCTAGAGCTTCTGTGTTTACTTGTGTTTTCTCGATAGTATGTATGGACTTTAGATTTGTGAATGCATTGTAGCATGTAACGTATTTTTTTCTGTTGGCAAACGCTAATTGGTTTCACATGGAGACCCAACAGGTACACATTCGTCATTTCTGAGAGAAAAGCTGCAGAAACCATGTTACAAATGATATCTGTGTTTGTGAACATGACATTGAATCCACTTGCCCCAGAAAAAGACTTTGCTTTTCTCCAAACCCAGGTTGACTCTGCTTTTCTGGGTGCTTTGCACACCAATTCCACACCAGTTTGTCCGGAGAGGTCTAGATGAAACCAGAAATATCTGGTTCTGTGGTGGCTAACTCAATCCCAGCTCTTGCTACAGCTTCTATGTTGTTTGTGTGTTCTGGATAGTATCTATGTACTTTAGAGTTGTGTATAAATTGTAGCATGTAACATTTTGTTTCTTGTTGGCAAATGCTAAAAGGTTTCACATAGAGACACAACAGGTACATATTCGTGTTTTCTAGTAAAAACCACGAGAAACCAGGTTAAAAATGAAATTTGTGTTTGTAAACATGACATTAAAACCACTTGCCCAAGAAAATGACTTTGCTTTTCTCCAAAACCAGGTTGACTCTGCTTTTCTGGGTGCTTTGTACTCCAGTTCCACACCAGTTTTTCCAGATAGGGCTGGATGGAACCAGAAATATCCGGTTCTGTAGTGGCTATCAGAAACCCAGCGCTTGCTACAGCTTCTGTGTTTGCTTGTGTTTTCTCGATAGTATCTATGGACTTTAGAGTTGTGAATGCATTGTAGCATGTAATATTTTGTTTTTCTGTTGGCATACACTAATTGGTTTCACATGGAGAGAAAACAGGTACACATTCGTGTTTTCTGAATAAAAACCTACAGAAAAGAGGTTAAAATGATATTTATGTTTGTAAACACGACATTGAATCCACTTGCCCAAGAAAAAGACTTTGCTTTTCTCCAAAACCAGGTTGACTCTGCTTTTCTGGGTGCTTTGCACACCAGTTCCACACAAGTTTGTCTAGATAGGCTGGATGGAACCAAAAATATCCGTTTCTATGGTGGCTAACTCAATCCTAGCTCTTGCTACAGCATGTGTGTTTGTTTGTGTTTTCTGGATAGTATCTATAGACTTTAGAGTTGTGAATGCATTGTAGCATGTAACATTTTGTTTGTCTGTTGGCAAACGCTAATTGGTTTCACATGGAGAGAAAACAGATACACAATCGTGTTTTCTGAGTAAAAAGCTGCAGAAACCAGGTTAAAAATGATATTTGTGTTTGGAAACATGACATTGAATGCACTTGCCCAAGAAAAAGACTTTGCTTTTCTCCAAAACCAGGTTGACTCTGCTTTTCTGGGTGCTTTGCACACCAACTCCACACCAGTTTTTCCAGATAGGACTGGATGAATTCAGAAATGTCCGGTTCTGTGGTGGCTATTTCAATCACAGCTCTTGCAACAGCTTCTGTGTTTGCTTGTATTTTCTCGATAATATCTGTGGATTTTAGAGTTGTGAATGAATTGTAGCATGTAACATTTTGTTTTCTGTTGGCAAACGCTAATTGGTTTCACATGGAGACACAACAGGTACAGATTCGTGTTTTCTGAGTAAAAGCTGCAGAAACCAGGTTACAAATGATATTTCTGTTTGTAAATATGCCATTGAATCCACTTGTCCAAGAAAATAACTTAGCTTTCTTCCAAAACCAGGTTGACTCTGCTTTTCTGGATGCTTTGCACACCAACTCCACATCAGTTTGTCCGGAATGGGCTGGATGAATCCAGAATTATCCGGTTTTGTGGTGGCTAACTCAATCCCAGCTCTTGCTACAGCTTCTGTGTTTGCTTTTTTTTTGTCGAGAGTATCTATGCACTTTAGAGTTGTGAATGAATTGTAGCATTTAACATTTTGGTTTTTCTTTTGCAAACATAATTGTTTCCACATGGAGACACAACAGGTACAGATTCATTTTTTCTGAGTAAAAAGCTGGAGATACCAGGTTAAAAATGATATTTGTGTTTGTAAGCATGACATTGAATCCACTTGCCCAAGAAAAAGACTTTGCTTTTCTCCAAAACCAGGTTGACTCTGCTTTTCTGTGTGCTTTGCACACCAACTCCACACCAGTTTGTCCGGATAGGGCTGGATGAAACCAGAAATATCCGGTTCTGTGGTGTCTTACTCAATCCCAGCTCTTGCTACAGCTTCTGTGTTTGCTTGTGTTTTCTGGATAGTATCTATGAACTTTAGATTTGTGAATGCATTGTAGCATGTAACATTTTGTTTTCTGTTGGCATACACTAATTGGTTTCACATGGAGACACAATAGGTACACTTTCGTGTTTTCTGAGTAAAAACCTGCAGAAACCAGGTTACAAAAGATATTTTTGTTTGTAAACATGACATTGAATCCACTTGCCAAAGAAAAAGACTTTGCTTTTCTCCAAAACCAGGTTGACTCTGCTTTTCTGGGTGCTCTTCACACCAATTCCACACGAGTTTGTCCAGATAGGGCTGGATGAAACCAAAAATATCCGGTTCTGTGGTGGCTAACTCAATCCCAGCTCTTGCTACTGCCTCTGTGTTTGTTTGTGTTTTCTGCATAGTATCTATGGACTTTAGATTTGTGTATGAATTGCAGCATGTAACATTTTGGTTTTCTGATGGCATATGCTAATTGGTTTCACATGGAGACACAACAGGTACACATTAGCTTTTTCTGCAGAAAAACCTGCAGAAAATAGGTTAAAAATGATATTGGTGTTTGTATACATGACATTAAATCCACTTGCCCAAGAAAAAGACTTTGCTTTTCTCAAAAACCAGGTTGAATCTGCTTTTCTGGGTGCTTTTCACACCAATTCCACACCAGTTTGTCCAGATAGGGCTGGATGAAACCAGAAATATCCGGTTCTGTTGTGGCTGTCTCAATCCCAGCTCTTGCTACAGCTTCTTTGTTTGCTTTGTTTTCTGGATAGTTTCTATGGACTTTAGAGTTGTGAATGCATTGTAGCATGTAACATTTATTTTTCTTTTGGCATACGCTGTGGGGAACCACAGGCTGGCAACCTGTGGGGACCTCCTCATTGCACTGCCTCATCCTGCAGAGCAGAACAAGGTCAAGGAAGTGCTGAACAAAAGACTTGCAAACAACCTGATGGGATGAGATACACCCTGACCTGAGACTATGCATGCCCTTTGATCTGATTGATGGACTACTCGCCCTAGCCCTGGGGGACTGGGAATGGATAAAAGACCATGTTATGGGCGGGAACGCGGAGCAGCCTCTTCAGTCTTTCTCCTTCTTTCTCTGGGCTGCTTCCTGCTCTTTCTCTCCTTTCTTTCTTCTATCACTAAGAATAAAAGTTCCTCGAGAACTGCTCAACAGCGGTCGTGTCCTGACTCCGTGTGTTGGACATTCGCTGATGAGGGTTCCCGACAATACGCTAATTGGTTTCACATGGAGACACAACAGGTACACATTCGTGTTTTCTGAGTAAAAAGCTACAGAAACCAGGTTACAAATGATATTTGTGTTTGTAAACATGACATTGAATCCACTTGCCCAAGAAAAAGACTTTGCTTTTCTCCAAAACCAGGTTGACTCTGCTTTTCTGGGTTCTTTGCACACCAAATCCACACCAGTTTGTCGGGAGTGGGCAGGAAGAAACCAAAAATATCCGGTTCTGTGGTGGCTAACTCGGTCCCAGCTCTTACGACAGCCTCTGTGTGTGTTTGTGTTTTCTGGATAGTATCTATGTACTTTAGAGTTGTGTATAAATTGTAGCATGTAACATTTTGTTTCTTGTTGGCAAATGCTAAATGGTTTCACATGGAGACACAACAGGTACACATACGTGTTTTCTGAGGAAAAAGCTGCAGAAAGCAGGTTACAAATGATATATGTGTTCGTAAACATGACATTGAATTGACTTGCCCAAGAAAAAGAAATTGCTTTTTTCCAAAACCAAGTTGACTCTGCTTTTCTGGGTGCTTTGCACACCAAATCCACACCAGTTTGCCCGGATAGGGCTGGATGAAACCAGAAATATCTGGTTCTGTGGTGGCTAACTCAATCCCAGCTCTTGCTACAGCTTCTATGTTGTTTGTGTTTTCTGGATAGTATCTATGTACTTTAGAGTTGTGTATAAATTGTAGCATGTAACATTTTGTTTCTTGTTGGCAAATGCTAAAAGGTTTCACATAGAGACACAACAGGTACATATTCGTGTTTTCTAGTAAAAACCACGAGAAACCAGGTTAAAAATGAAATTTGTGTTTGTAAACATGACATTAAAACCACTTGCCCAAGAAAATGACTTTGCTTTTCTCCAAAACCAGGTTGACTCTGCTTTTCTGGGTGCTTTGTACACCAGTTCCACACCAGTTTTTCCAGATAGGGCTGGATGGAACCAGAAATATCCGGTTCTGTAGTGGCTATCAGAAACCCAGCGCTTGCTACAGCTTCTGTGTTTGCTTGTGTTTTCTCGATAGTATCTATGGACTTTAGAGTTGTGAATGCATTGTAGCATGTAATATTTTGTTTTTCTGTTGGCATACACTAATTGGTTTCACATGGAGAGAAAACAGGTACACATTCGTGTTTTCTGAATAAAAACCTACAGAAAAGAGGTTAAAATGATATTTATGTTTGTAAACACGACATTGAATCCACTTGCCCAAGAAAAAGACTTTGCTTTTCTCCAAAACCAGGTTGACTCTGCTTTTCTGGGTGCTTTGCACACCAGTTCCACACAAGTTTGTCTAGATAGGCTGGATGGAACCAAAAATATCCGTTTCTATGGTGGCTAACTCAATCCTAGCTCTTGCTACAGCATGTGTGTTTGTTTGTGTTTTCTGGATAGTATCTATAGACTTTAGAGTTGTGAATGCATTGTAGCATGTAACATTTTGTTTGTCTGTTGGCAAACGCTAATTGGTTTCACATGGAGAGAAAACAGATACACAATCGTGTTTTCTGAGTAAAAAGCTGCAGAAACCAGGTTAAAAATGATATTTGTGTTTGGAAACATGACATTGAATGCACTTGCCCAAGAAAAAGACTTTGCTTTTCTCCAAAACCAGGTTGACTCTGCTTTTCTGGGTGCTTTGCACACCAACTCCACACCAGTTTTTCCAGATAGGACTGGATGAATTCAGAAATGTCCGGTTCTGTGGTGGCTATTTCAATCACAGCTCTTGCAACAGCTTCTGTGTTTGCTTGTATTTTCTCGATAATATCTGTGGATTTTAGAGTTGTGAATGAATTGTAGCATGTAACATTTTGTTTTCTGTTGGCAAACGCTAATTGGTTTCACATGGAGACACAACAGGTACACAGTCGTTTTTTCTGAGTAAAAAGCTGCAGAAACCAGGTTACAAATGATATTTCTGTTTGTAAATATGCCATTGAATCCACTTGTCCAAGAAAATAACTTAGCTTTCTTCCAAAACCAGGTTGACTCTGCTTTTCTGGGTGCTTTGCACACGAACTCCACACCAGTTTGTCCGGAATGGGCTGTATGAATCCAGAATTATCCGGTTTTGTGGTGGCTAACTCAATCCCAGCTCTTGCTACAGCTTCTGTGTTTGCTTTTTTTTTGTCGAGAGTATCTATGCACTTTAGAGTTGTGAATGAATTGTAGCATTTAACAATTTGGTTTTTCTTTTGCAAACATAATTGTTTCCACATGGAGACACAACAGGTACAGATTCATTTTTTCTGAGTAAAAAGCTCAAAAAACCTGTTTAAAAATGATATTTGTGTTTGTAAACATGACATTGAATCCACTTGCCCAAGAAAAAGACTTTGCTTTTCTCCAAAACCAACTTAACTCTGCTTTTCTGGGTGCTTTGCACACAAATTAAACACCAGTGTGTCAAGATATGACTGGATGAACCCAGAAATATCCGGTTCTGTGGTGGCTAACTCAATCCCACTTCTTGCTGCAGCCTCTGAGTTTGTTTGTGTTTTCTCGTTAGTATCTATGGACTTTAGAGTTGTGAATGCATTGTAGCATGTAACATTTCGTTTTTCTGTTCGCAAATGCTAATTGCTTACACATGGAGACACACCAGGTACAGATTCGTGTTTTCTGAATAAAAAGCTGCAAAAACCTGTTTAAAAATGATATTTGTGTTTGTAAACATGACATTGAATCCACTTGCCCAAGGAAAAGACTTTGCTTTTCTCAAAAACCGGGTTGACTCTGCTTTTCTGGGTGCTTTGCACACCAACACCACACCAGTTGGTCCAGTTAGGGCTGGATGAATCCAGAAATATCCGGTTCTGTTTTGGCTAACTCAATCCCAGCTCCTGCTACAGATTCTGAGTTTGTTTGTGTTTTCTCGATAGTACCTATGGACTTTAGAGTTGTGAATGCATTGTAGCATGTATCATTTTGTTTTTCTGTTGGCCTACGCTAATTGGTTTCACATGGAGACACAAAGGTACACATTCGTGTTTTCTGCGTAAAAAGCTGCAGAAACCAGGTTACAAATGATATCTGTGTTTGTAAACATGACATTGAATCCACTTGCCCCAGAAAAAGGCTTTCCTTTTCTCCAAAACCAGGTTGACTCTGCTTTTCTGGGTGCTTTGCACACCAATTCCACACCACTTTGTCCGGATAGGGTTGTATGAAACCAGAAATATCCGGGTCTGTGGTGGCTAACTCAATCCCAGCTCTTGCTACAGCTTCTGTGTTTGTTTGTGTTTTCTCGATACTATCTATGGACTTTAGAGTGGCGAATGCAATGTAGTATGTTACATTTTGTTTTTCTCTTGGCATGCGATAATTGGTTTCACATGGAGACATCACAGGTACACTTTCGTGTTTTTTAGTAAAAAGCTGCAGAAACTAGGTTAAAAATGATACTTGTGTTTGTAAACATGACATCGAATCCACTTGCCCAAGAAAAAGACTTTGCTTTTCTCCAAAACCAGGTTGACTCTGCTTTTCTGTGTGCGTTGCACACCAACTCCACACAAGCTTGTCCGGATAGTGCTGGATGAAACCAAAAATATCCAGTACTGTGGTGGCTAACTCAATCCCAGCTCTTCCTACAGCCTCTGTGTTTGTTTTTGTTTTCTGGGTAGTAGCTATGGACATTAGAGTTGTGTATGAATTATAGCATGTTAAATTTTGCTTCTTGTTGGCAAATGCTAATTGGTTTCACATGAAGAGAACAGGTATACATTCACGTTTCCTAACTGAAAAGCTGCAGAAACCAGGTTAAAAATGATATTTGTATTTGTGAACATGACATTGAATCCACTTGCCTAGGAAAATGACTTGCTTTTCTCCAAAGCCAGGTTGACTCTGCTTTTCTGGTTGATTTGTACACCAATTTCACACTGGTTCGTCCCCATAGGGCTGGATGGAATCAGAAATATCCGGTTCTGTGGTGGCTAACTCTATCCCACCTCTTGCTAGAGCTTCTGTGTTTACTTGTGTTTTCTCGATAGTATGTATGGACTTTAGATTTGTGAATGCATTGTAGCATGTAACGTATTTTTTTCTGTTGGCAAACGCTAATTGGTTTCACATGGAGACCCAACAGGTACACATTCGTCATTTCTGAGAGAAAAGCTGCAGAAACCATGTTACAAATGATATCTGTGTTTGTGAACATGACATTGAATCCACTTGCCCCAGAAAAAGACTTTGCTTTTCTCCAAACCCAGGTTGACTCTGCTTTTCTGGGTGCTTTGCACACCAATTCCACACCAGTTTGTCCGGAGAGGTCTAGATGAAACCAGAAATATCTGGTTCTGTGGTGGCTAACTCAATCCCAGCTCTTGCTACAGCTTCTATGTTGTTTGTGTGTTCTGGATAGTATCTATGTACTTTAGAGTTGTGTATAAATTGTAGCATGTAACATTTTGTTTCTTGTTGGCAAATGCTAAAAGGTTTCACATAGAGACACAACAGGTACATATTCGTGTTTTCTAGTAAAAACCACCAGAAACCAGGTTAAAAATGAAATTTGTGTTTGTAAACATGACATTAAAACCACTTGCCCAAGAAAATGACTTTGCTTTTCTCCAAAACCAGGTTGACTCTGCTTTTCTGGGTGCTTTGTACTCCAGTTCCACACCAGTTTTTCCAGATAGGGCTGGATGGAACCAGAAATATCCGGTTCTGTAGTGGCTATCAGAAACCCAGCGCTTGCTACAGCTTCTGTGTTTGCTTGTGTTTTCTCGATAGTATCTATGGACTTTAGAGTTGTGAATGCATTGTAGCATGTAATATTTTGTTTTTCTGTTGGCATACACTAATTGGTTTCACATGGAGAGAAAACAGGTACACATTCGTGTTTTCTGAATAAAAACCTACAGAAAAGAGGTTAAAATGATATTTATGTTTGTAAACACGACATTGAATCCACTTGCCCAAGAAAAAGACTTTGCTTTTCTCCAAAACCAGGTTGACTCTGCTTTTCTGGGTGCTTTGCACACCAGTTCCACACAAGTTTGTCTAGATAGGCTGGATGGAACCAAAAATATCCGTTTCTATGGTGGCTAACTCAATCCTAGCTCTTGCTACAGCATGTGTGTTTGTTTGTGTTTTCTGGATAGTATCTATAGACTTTAGAGTTGTGAATGCATTGTAGCATGTAACATTTTGTTTGTCTGTTGGCAAACGCTAATTGGTTTCACATGGAGAGAAAACAGATACACAATCGTGTTTTCTGAGTAAAAAGCTGCAGAAACCAGGTTAAAAATGATATTTGTGTTTGGAAACATGACATTGAATGCACTTGCCCAAGAAAAAGACTTTGCTTTTCTCCAAAACCAGGTTGACTCTGCTTTTCTGGGTGCTTTGCACACCAACTCCACACCAGTTTTTCCAGATAGGACTGGATGAATTCAGAAATGTCCGGTTCTGTGGTGGCTATTTCAATCACAGCTCTTGCAACAGCTTCTGTGTTTGCTTGTATTTTCTCGATAATATCTGTGGATTTTAGAGTTGTGAATGAATTGTAGCATGTAACATTTTGTTTTCTGTTGGCAAACGCTAATTGGTTTCACATGGAGACACAACAGGTACAGATTCGTGTTTTCTGAGTAAAAGCTGCAGAAACCAGGTTACAAATGATATTTCTGTTTGTAAATATGCCATTGAATCCACTTGTCCAAGAAAATAACTTAGCTTTCTTCCAAAACCAGGTTGACTCTGCTTTTCTGGATGCTTTGCACACCAACTCCACATCAGTTTGTCCGGAATGGGCTGGATGAATCCAGAATTATCCGGTTTTGTGGTGGCTAACTCAATCCCAGCTCTTGCTACAGCTTCTGTGTTTGCTTTTTTTTTGTCGAGAGTATCTATGCACTTTAGAGTTGTGAATGAATTGTAGCATTTAACATTTTGGTTTTTCTTTTGCAAACATAATTGTTTCCACATGGAGACACAACAGGTACAGATTCATTTTTTCTGAGTAAAAAGCTGGAGATACCAGGTTAAAAATGATATTTGTGTTTGTAAACATGACATTGAATCCACTTGCCCAAGAAAAAGACTTTGCTTTTCTCCAAAACCAGGTTGACTCTGCTTTTCTGTGTGCTTTGCACACCAACTCCACACCAGTTTGTCCGGATAGGGCTGGATGAAACCAGAAATATCCGGTTCTGTGGTGTCTTACTCAATCCCAGCTCTTGCTACAGCTTCTGTGTTTGCTTGTGTTTTCTGGATAGTATCTATGAACTTTAGATTTGTGAATGCATTGTAGCATGTAACATTTTGTTTTCTGTTGGCATACACTAATTGGTTTCACATGGAGACACAATAGGTACACTTTCGTGTTTTCTGAGTAAAAACCTGCAGAAACCAGGTTACAAAAGATATTTTTGTTTGTAAACATGACATTGAATCCACTTGCCAAAGAAAAAGACTTTGCTTTTCTCCAAAACCAGGTTGACTCTGCTTTTCTGGGTGCTCTTCACACCAATTCCACACGAGTTTGTCCAGATAGGGCTGGATGAAACCAAAAATATCCGGTTCTGTGGTGGCTAACTCAATCCCAGCTCTTGCTACTGCCTCTGTGTTTGTTTGTGTTTTCTGCATAGTATCTATGGACTTTAGATTTGTGTATGAATTGCAGCATGTAACATTTTGGTTTTCTGATGGCATATGCTAATTGGTTTCACATGGAGACACAACAGGTACACATTAGCTTTTTCTGCAGAAAAACCTGCAGAAAATAGGTTAAAAATGATATTGGTGTTTGTATACATGACATTAAATCCACTTGCCCAAGAAAAAGACTTTGCTTTTCTCAAAAACCAGGTTGAATCTGCTTTTCTGGGTGCTTTTCACACCAATTCCACACCAGTTTGTCCAGATAGGGCTGGATGAAACCAGAAATATCCGGTTCTGTTGTGGCTGTCTCAATCCCAGCTCTTGCTACAGCTTCTTTGTTTGCTTTGTTTTCTGGATAGTTTCTATGGACTTTAGAGTTGTGAATGCATTGTAGCATGTAACATTTATTTTTCTTTTGGCATACGCTGTGGGGAACCACAGGCTGGCAACCTGTGGGGACCTCCTCATTGCACTGCCTCATCCTGCAGAGCAGAACAAGGTCAAGGAAGTGCTGAACAAAAGACTTGCAAACAACCTGATGGGATGAGATACACCCTGACCTGAGACTATGCATGCCCTTTGATCTGATTGATGGACTACTCGCCCTAGCCCTGGGGGACTGGGAATGGATAAAAGACCATGTTATGGGCGGGAACGCGGAGCAGCCTCTTCAGTCTTTCTCCTTCTTTCTCTGGGCTGCTTCCTGCTCTTTCTCTCCTTTCTTTCTTCTATCACTAAGAATAAAAGTTCCTCGAGAACTGCTCAACAGCGGTCGTGTCCTGACTCCGTGTGTTGGACATTCGCTGATGAGGGTTCCCGACAATACGCTAATTGGTTTCACATGGAGACACAACAGGTACACATTCGTGTTTTCTGAGTAAAAAGCTACAGAAACCAGGTTACAAATGATATTTGTGTTTGTAAACATGACATTGAATCCACTTGCCCAAGAAAAAGACTTTGCTTTTCTCCAAAACCAGGTTGACTCTGCTTTTCTGGGTTCTTTGCACACCAAATCCACACCAGTTTGTCGGGAGTGGGCAGGAAGAAACCAAAAATATCCGGTTCTGTGGTGGCTAACTCAGTCCCAGCTCTTGCGACAGCCTCTGTGTGTGTTTGTGTTTTCTGGATAGTATCTATGTACTTTAGAGTTGTGTATAAATTGTAGCATGTAACATTTTGTTTCTTGTTGGCAAATGCTAAATGGTTTCACATGGAGACACAACAGGTACACATTCGTGTTTTCTGAGGAAAAAGCTGCAGAAAGCAGGTTACAAATGATATATGTGTTCGTAAACATGACATTGAATTGACTTGCCCAAGAAAAAGACTTTGCTTTTTTCCAAAACCAAGTTGACTCTGCTTTTCTGGGTGCTTTGCACACCAAATCCACACCAGTTTGCCCGGATAGGGCTGGATGAAACCAGAAATATCTGGTTCTGTGGTGGCGAACTCAATCACAGCTGTTTGACAGCCTCTGTGTTTTTTTGTGTTTTCTGGATAGTATCTATGGACTTTAGAGTTGTGAATGCATTGTAGCATGTAACATTTTAGTTTTCTGTTGGCATAAGCTAATTGGTTTCACGTGGAGACACAACAGATACACACTCGTGTTTTCTGAGTAAAAAGCTGCAGAAACCAGGTTACAAATCATATTTGTGTTTGTAAACATGACATTGAATCCACTTGCCCAAGAAAAAGACTTTGCTTTTCTCCAAAACCAGGTTGACTCTGCTTTTCTGGGTGATTTGCACACCAACTCCACACCGGTTTCTCTGGATAGGGCTGGATGAAACCAGAAATATCCGCTTCTGCGGAGGCTAACTCAATCCCAGCTCTTGCTACAGCTTCTGTGTTTGCTTATGTTTTCTGGATATTATCTAGGCACTTTAGAGTTGTGAATGCATTGGAGCATGTAACATTTTGTTTTTCTGTGGCCAAACGCTAATTGGTTTCACATGAAGACACAATAGGTACACTTTCGTGTTTTCTGAGTAAAAACCTGCAGAAACCAGGTTACAAATGATATTGGTGTTTGTAAACATGACATTGAATCCACTTGCCCAAGAAAAAGACTTTGCTTTTCTCCAAAACCAGGTTAACTCTGCTTTTCTGGGTGCTTTGCACACCAATTCCACACAAGTGTGTCCGGATAGGGCTGGATGAAACCAGAAATATCCGGTTCTGAGGTGGCTATGAATCCCAGCTCTTGCTACAGCTTCTGTGTTTGTTTGTGGTTTGTCGATAGTATCTATGGACTTTCGAGTTGTGAATGAATTGTAGCATGTAACATTTTGTTTTTCTGTTGGCATACGCTAATTGGTTTCACATGGAGACACAACAGGTACACTTTCGAGTTTTCTGAGCAGCAAGCTGCAGAAACCAGTTTAAATGATATTTGTGTTTGTAAACATGACATTGAATCCACTTGCCCAAGAAAAAGACTTTGCTTTTCTCCAAAACCAGGTTGACTCTACTTTTCTGGGTGCTTTGCACACCAACTAAACACCAGTTTGTCCGGATAGGGCTGGATGAAACCAGAAATATCTGGTTCTGTGGTGGCTAACTCAATCCCAGCTCTTGCTACAGACTCTGAGTTTGTTTGTGTTTTCTCGATAGTATCTATGGACTTTAGAGTTGTGAATGCATTGCAGCATGTAACATTTAGTTTTTCTGTTGACATACGCGAATTGGTTTCACATGGAGACACAACATCTACAGATTCGTTTTTTGTGAGTAAAAACGTGTAGAAACAAGGTTAAAAATGATATTTGTGTTTGTAAACATGACATTGAATGCACTTGTCAAAGAAAAAGGCTTTGCTTTTCTCCCAAACCAGGTTGACTCTGCTTTTCTGGGTGCTTGCACACCAATTCGACTCCAGTTTGTCGAGATACGACTGGATGAAACCAGAAATATCCGGTTCTGTGGTGGCTAACTCACTTCCAGCTGTTGCTACAGCTTCTGTGTTAGCTTGTGGTTTGTAGAGAGTATCTATGGACTTTAGAGTTATGAATGCATTGTAGCATGTAACATTTTGATTTTCTGTTGGCAAACGCTAATTGGTTTCACATGGAGACACAACAGGTACACTTTCGTGTTTTCTGAATAAAAAGCTGCAGAAAACAGGTTAAAAATGATATTTGTGTTTGTAAACATGACATTGAATCCACTTGCCCAAGAAAAAGACTTTGCTTTTCTCCAAAACCAGGTGACTCTTCTTTTCTGGGTTCTTTGCATACCAATTCCACACCAGTTTGTCCAGATAGTACTGGATGAATTCAGAAATGTCCGGTTCTGTGGTGGCTATTTCAATCACAGCTCTTGCAACAGCTTCTGTGTTTGCTTGTATTTTCTCGATAATATCTGTGGATTTTAGAGTTGTGAATGATTGTAGCATGTAACATTTTGTTTTCTGTTGGCAAACGCTAATTGGTTTCACATGGAGACACAACAGGTACAGATTCGTGTTTTCTGAGTAAAAAGCTGCAGAAACCAGGTTACAAATGATATTTCTGTTTGTAAATATGCCATTGCATCCACTTGTCCAAGAAAATAACTTAGCTTTCTTCCAAAACCAGGTTGACCTGCTTTTCTGGGTGCTTTGCACACCAACTCCACACCAGTTTGTCCAGAATGGGCTGTTGAATCCAGAAATATCCGGTTTTGTGGTGGCTAACTCAATCCCAGCTCTTGCTACAGCTTCTGTGTTTGCTTTTTTTTTGTCGAGAGTATCTATGCACTTTAGAGTTGTGAATGAATTGTAGCATTTAACATTTTGGTTTTTCTTTTGCAAACATAATTGTTTCCACATGGAGACACAACAGGTACAGATTCATTTTTTCTGAGTAAAAAGCTGGAGATACCAGGTTAAAAATGATATTTGTGTTTGTAAACATGACATTGAATCCACTTGCCCAAGAAAAAGACTTTGCTTTTCTCCAAAACCAGGTTGACTCTGCTTTTCTGGGTTCTTTGCACACCAAATCCACACCAGTTTGTCGGGAGTGGGCAGGAAGAAACCAAAAATATCCGGTTCTGTGGTGGCTAACTCAATCCCAGCTCTTGCGACAGCCTCTGTGTGTGTTTGTGTTTTCTGGATAGTATCTATGTACTTTAGAGTTGTGTATAAATTGTAGCATGTAACATTTTGTTTCTTGTTGGCAAATGCTAAATGGTTTCACATGGAGACACAACAGGTACACATTCGTGTTTTCTGAGGAAAAAGCTGCAGAAAGCAGGTTACAAATGATATATGTGTTCGTAAACATGACATTGAATTGACTTGCCCAAGAAAAAGACTTTGCTTTTTTCCAAAACCAAGTTGACTCTGCTTTTCTGGGTGCTTTGCACACCAAATCCACACCAGTTTGCCCGGATAGGCTGGATGAAACCAGAAATATCCGGTTCTGTGGTGGCGAACTCAATCACAGCTGTTTGACAGCCTCTGTGTTTTTTTGTGTTTTCTGGATAGTATCTATGGACTTTAGAGTTGTGAATGCATTGTAGCATGTAACATTTTAGTTTTCTGTTGGCATAAGCTAATTGGTTTCACGTGGAGACACAACAGATACACACTCGTGTTTTCTGAGTAAAAAGCTGCAGAAACCAGGTTACAAATCATATTTGTGTTTGTAAACATGACATTGAATCCACTTGCCCAAGAAAAAGACTTTGCTTTTCTCCAAAACCAGGTTGACTCTGCTTTTCTGGGTGATTTGCACACCAACTCCACACCGGTTTCTCTGGATAGGGCTGGATGAAACCAGAAATATCCGCTTCTGCGGAGGCTAACTCAATCCCAGCTCTTGCTACAGCTTCTGTGTTTGCTTATGTTTTCTGGATATTATCTAGGCACTTTAGAGTTGTGAATGCATTGGAGCATGTAACATTTTGTTTTTCTGTGGCCAAACGCTAATTGGTTTCACATGAAGACACAATAGGTACACTTTCGTGTTTTCTGAGTAAAAACCTGCAGAAACCAGGTTACAAATGATATTGGTGTTTGTAAACATGACATTGAATCCACTTGCCCCAGAAAAAGACTTTGCTTTTCTCCAAAACCAGGTTAACTCTGCTTTTCTGGGTGCTTTGCACACCAATTCCACACAAGTGTGTCCGGATAGGGCTGGATGAAACCAGAAATATCCGGTTCTGAGGTGGCTATGAATCCCAGCTCTTGCTACAGCTTCTGTGTTTGTTTGTGGTTTGTCGATAGTATCTATGGACTTTCGAGTTGTGAATGAATTGTAGCATGTAACATTTTGTTTTTCTGTTGGCATACGCTAATTGGTTTCACATGGAGACACAACAGGTACACTTTCGAGTTTTCTGAGCAGCAAGCTGCAGAAACCAGTTTAAATGATATTTGTGTTTGTAAACATGACATTGAATCCACTTGCCCAAGAAAAAGACTTTGCTTTTCTCCAAAACCAGGTTGACTCTACTTTTCTGGGTGCTTTGCACACCAACTAAACACCAGTTTGTCCGGATAGGGCTGGATGAAACCAGAAATATCTGGTTCTGTGGTGGCTAACTCAATCCCAGCTCTTGCTACAGACTCTGAGTTTGTTTGTGTTTTCTCGATAGTATCTATGGACTTTAGAGTTGTGAATGCATTGCAGCATGTAACATTTAGTTTTTCTGTTGACATACGCGAATTGGTTTCACATGGAGACACAACATCTACAGATTCGTTTTTTGTGAGTAAAAACGTGTAGAAACAAGGTTAAAAATGATATTTGTGTTTGTAAACATGACATTGAATGCACTTGTCAAAGAAAAAGGCTTTGCTTTTCTCCCAAACCAGGTTGACTCTGCTTTTCTGGGTGCTTGCACACCAATTCGACTCCAGTTTGTCGAGATACGACTGGATGAAACCAGAAATATCCGGTTCTGTGGTGGCTAACTCACTTCCAGCTGTTGCTACAGCTTCTGTGTTAGCTTGTGGTTTGTAGAGAGTATCTATGGACTTTAGAGTTATGAATGCATTGTAGCATGTAACATTTTGATTTTCTGTTGGCAAACGCTAATTGGTTTCACATGGAGACACAACAGGTACACTTTCGTGTTTTCTGAATAAAAAGCTGCAGAAAACAGGTTAAAAATGATATTTGTGTTTGTAAACATGACATTGAATCCACTTGCCCAAGAAAAAGACTTTGCTTTTCTCCAAAACCAGGTGACTCTTCTTTTCTGGGTTCTTTGCATACCAATTCCACACCAGTTTGTCCAGATAGTACTGGATGAATTCAGAAATGTCCGGTTCTGTGGTGGCTATTTCAATCACAGCTCTTGCAACAGCTTCTGTGTTTGCTTGTATTTTCTCGATAATATCTGTGGATTTTAGAGTTGTGAATGATTGTAGCATGTAACATTTTGTTTTCTGTTGGCAAACGCTAATTGGTTTCACATGGAGACACAACAGGTACAGATTCGTGTTTTCTGAGTAAAAAGCTGCAGAAACCAGGTTACAAATGATATTTCTGTTTGTAAATATGCCATTGCATCCACTTGTCCAAGAAAATAACTTAGCTTTCTTCCAAAACCAGGTTGACCTGCTTTTCTGGGTGCTTTGCACACCAACTCCACACCAGTTTGTCCAGAATGGGCTGTTGAATCCAGAAATATCCGGTTTTGTGGTGGCTAACTCAATCCCAGCTCTTGCTACAGCTTCTGTGTTTGCTTTTTTTTTGTCGAGAGTATCTATGCACTTTAGAGTTGTGAATGAATTGTAGCATTTAACATTTTGGTTTTTCTTTTGCAAACATAATTGTTTCCACATGGAGACACAACAGGTACAGATTCATTTTTTCTGAGTAAAAAGCTGGAGATACCAGGTTAAAAATGATATTTGTGTTTGTAAACATGACATTGAATCCACTTGCCCAAGAAAAAGACTTTGCTTTTCTCCAAAACCAGGTTGACTCTGCTTTTCTGGGTTCTTTGCACACCAAATCCACACCAGTTTGTCGGGAGTGGGCAGGAAGAAACCAAAAATATCCGGTTCTGTGGTGGCTAACTCAATCCCAGCTCTTGCGACAGCCTCTGTGTGTGTTTGTGTTTTCTGGATAGTATCTATGTACTTTAGAGTTGTGTATAAATTGTAGCATGTAACATTTTGTTTCTTGTTGGCAAATGCTAAATGGTTTCACATGGAGACACAACAGGTACACATTCGTGTTTTCTGAGGAAAAAGCTGCAGAAAGCAGGTTACAAATGATATATGTGTTCGTAAACATGACATTGAATTGACTTGCCCAAGAAAAAGACTTTGCTTTTTTCCAAAACCAAGTTGACTCTGCTTTTCTGGGTGCTTTGCACACCAAATCCACACCAGTTTGCCCGGATAGGCTGGATGAAACCAGAAATATCCGGTTCTGTGGTGGCGAACTCAATCACAGCTGTTTGACAGCCTCTGTGTTTTTTTGTGTTTTCTGGATAGTATCTATGGACTTTAGAGTTGTGAATGCATTGTAGCATGTAACATTTTAGTTTTCTGTTGGCATAAGCTAATTGGTTTCACGTGGAGACACAACAGATACACACTCGTGTTTTCTGAGTAAAAAGCTGCAGAAACCAGGTTACAAATCATATTTGTGTTTGTAAACATGACATTGAATCCACTTGCCCAAGAAAAAGACTTTGCTTTTCTCCAAAACCAGGTTGACTCTGCTTTTCTGGGTGATTTGCACACCAACTCCACACCGGTTTCTCTGGATAGGGCTGGATGAAACCAGAAATATCCGCTTCTGCGGAGGCTAACTCAATCCCAGCTCTTGCTACAGCTTCTGTGTTTGCTTATGTTTTCTGGATATTATCTAGGCACTTTAGAGTTGTGAATGCATTGGAGCATGTAACATTTTGTTTTTCTGTGGCCAAACGCTAATTGGTTTCACATGAAGACACAATAGGTACACTTTCGTGTTTTCTGAGTAAAAACCTGCAGAAACCAGGTTACAAATGATATTGGTGTTTGTAAACATGACATTGAATCCACTTGCCCCAGAAAAAGACTTTGCTTTTCTCCAAAACCAGGTTAACTCTGCTTTTCTGGGTGCTTTGCACACCAATTCCACACAAGTGTGTCCGGATAGGGCTGGATGAAACCAGAAATATCCGGTTCTGAGGTGGCTATGAATCCCAGCTCTTGCTACAGCTTCTGTGTTTGTTTGTGGTTTGTCGATAGTATCTATGGACTTTAGAGTTGTGAATGAATTGTAGCATGTAACATTTTGTTTTTCTGTTGGCATACGCTAATTGGTTTCACATGGAGACACAACAGGTACACTTTCGAGTTTTCTGAGCAGCAAGCTGCAGAAACCAGTTTAAATGATATTTGTGTTTGTAAACATGACATTGAATCCACTTGCCCAAGAAAAAGACTTTGCTTTTCTCCAAAACCAGGTTGACTCTACTTTTCTGGGTGCTTTGCACACCAACTAAACACCAGTTTGTCCGGATAGGGCTGGATGAAACCAGAAATATCTGGTTCTGTGGTGGCTAACTCAATCCCAGCTCTTGCTACAGACTCTGAGTTTGTTTGTGTTTTCTCGATAGTATCTATGGACTTTAGAGTTGTGAATGCATTGCAGCATGTAACATTTAGTTTTTCTGTTGACATACGCGAATTGGTTTCACATGGAGACACAACATCTACAGATTCGTTTTTTGTGAGTAAAAACGTGTAGAAACAAGGTTAAAAATGATATTTGTGTTTGTAAACATGACATTGAATGCACTTGTCAAAGAAAAAGGCTTTGCTTTTCTCCCAAACCAGGTTGACTCTGCTTTTCTGGGTGCTTGCACACCAATTCGACTCCAGTTTGTCGAGATACGACTGGATGAAACCAGAAATATCCGGTTCTGTGGTGGCTAACTCACTTCCAGCTGTTGCTACAGCTTCTGTGTTAGCTTGTGGTTTGTAGAGAGTATCTATGGACTTTAGAGTTATGAATGCATTGTAGCATGTAACATTTTGATTTTCTGTTGGCAAACGCTAATTGGTTTCACATGGAGACACAACAGGTACACTTTCGTGTTTTCTGAATAAAAAGCTGCAGAAAACAGGTTAAAAATGATATTTGTGTTTGTAAACATGACATTGCATCCACTTGTCCAAGAAAATAACTTAGCTTTCTTCCAAAACCAGGTTGACCTGCTTTTCTGGGTGCTTTGCACACCAACTCCACACCAGTTTGTCCAGAATGGGCTGTTGAATCCAGAAATATCCGGTTTTGTGGTGGCTAACTCAATCCCAGCTCTTGCTACAGCTTCTGTGTTTGCTTTTTTTTTGTCGAGAGTATCTATGCACTTTAGAGTTGTGAATGAATTGTAGCATTTAACATTTTGGTTTTTCTTTTGCAAACATAATTGTTTCCACATGGAGACACAACAGGTACAGATTCATTTTTTCTGAGTAAAAAGCTGGAGATACCAGGTTAAAAATGATATTTGTGTTTGTAAACATGACATTGAATCCACTTGCCCAAGAAAAAGACTTTGCTTTTCTTCAAAACCAGGTTGACTCTGCTTTTCTGTGTGCTTTGCACACCAACTCCACACCAGTTTGTCCGGATAGGGCTGGATGTAACCAGAAATATCCGGTTCTGTGGTGGCAAACGCAATCCCAGCTCTTGCTACAGCTTCTGTGTTTGCTTGTGTTTTCTGGATAGTATCTATGAACTTTAGATTTGTGAATGCATTGTAGCATGTAACATTTTGTTTTCTGTTGGCATACACTAATTTGTTTCACATGGAGAACAACAGGTACACATTCGTGTTTTCTGAGTAAAAACCTGCAGAAACCAGGTTACAAAAGATATTTTTGTTTGTAAACATGACATTGAATCCACTTGCCAAAGAAGACTTTGCTTTTCTCCAAAACCAGGTTGACTCTGCTTTTCTGGGTGCTCTTCACACCAATTCCACAGGAGTTTGTCCAGATAGGGCTGGATGAAACCAAAAATATCCGGTTCTGTGGTGGCTAACTCAATCCCAGCTCTTGCTACTGCCTCTGTGTTTGTTTGTGTTTTCTGCATAGTATCTATGGACTTTAGATTTGTGTATGAATTGCAGCATGTAACATTTTGGTTTTCTGATGGCATATGCTAATTGGTTTCACATGGAGACACAACAGGTACACATTAGATTTTTCTGCGGAAAAACCTGCAGAAACTAGGTTAAAAATGATATTGTGTTTGTATACATGACATTAAATCCACTTGCCCAAGAAAAAGACTTTGCTTTTCTCAAAAACCAGGTTGAATCTGCTTTTCTGGGTGCTTTTCACACCAATTCCACACCAGTTTGTCCAGATAGGGCTGGATGAAACCAGAAATATCCGGTTCTGTGGTGGCTATCTCAATCCCAGCTCTTGCTACAGCTTCTTTGTTTGCTTTGTTTTCTGGATAGTTTCTATGGACTTTAGAGTTGTGAATGCATTGTAGCATGTAACATTTATTTTTCTTTTGGCATACGCTGTGGGGAACCACAGGCTGTCGACCTGTGGGGACCTCCTCATTGCACTGCCTCATCCTGCAGAGCAGAACAAGGTCAAGGAAGTGCTGAACAAAAGACTTGCAAACAACCTGATGGGATGAGATACACCCTGACCTGAGACTATGCATGCCCTTTGATCTGATTGATGGACTACTCGCCCTAGCCCTGGGGGACTGGGAATGGATAAAAGACCATGTTAGGGGCGGGAACGCGGAGCAGCCTCTTCAGTCTTTCTCCTTCTTTCTCTGGGCTGCTTCCTGCTCTTTCTCTCCTTTCTTTCTTCTATCACTAAGAATAAAAGTTCCTCGAGAACTGCTCAACAGCGGTCGTGTCCTGACTCCGTGTGTTGGACATTCGCTGATGAGGGTTCCCGACAATACGCTAATTGGTTTCACATGGAGACACAACAGGTACACATTCGTGTTTTCTGAGTAATAAGCTGCAGAAACCAGGTTACAAATAATATTTGTGTTTGTAAACATGACATTGAATCCACTTGCCCAAGAAAAAGACTTTGCTTTTCTCCAAAACCAGGTTGACTCTGCTTTTCTGGGTTCTTTGCACACCAAATCCACACCAGTTTGTCGGGAGTGGGCAGGAAGAAAGCAAAAATATCCGGTTCTGTGGTGCCTAACTCAATCCCAGCTCTTGCGACAGCCTCTGTGTGTGTTTGTGTTTTCTCAATAGTATCTATGGACTTTATAGTTGTGTATAAATTGTAGCATGTAACATTTTGTTTCTTGTTGGCAAATGCTAAATGGTTTCACATGGAGACACAACAGGTACACATTCGTGTTTTCTGAGTAAAAAGCTGCAGAAATCAGGTTACAAATGATATATGTGTTCGTAAACATGACATTGAATTGACTTGCCCAAGAAAAAGACTTTGCTTTTCTCCAAAACCAAGTTGACTCTGCTTTTCTGGGTGCTTTGCACACCAAATCCACACCAGTTTGTCCGGATAGGGCTGGATGAAACCAGAAATATCCGGTTCTGTGGTGGCGAACTCAATCACAGCTGTTTGACAGCCTCTGTGTTTTTTTGTGTTTTCTGGATAGTATCTATGTACTTTAGAGTTGTGAATGCATTGTAGCATGTAACATTTTAGTTTTCTGTTGGCATAAGCTAATTGGTTTCACGTGGAGACACAACAGATACACATTCGTGTTTTCTGAGTAAAAAGCTGCAGAAACCAGGTTACAAATCATATTTGTGTTCGTAAACATGACATTGAATCCACTTGCCCAAGAAAAAGACTTTGCTTTTCTCCAAAACCAGGTTGACTCTGCCCTTCTGGGTGCTTTGCACACCAATTCCACACCAGTTTGTCCGGGATTGGCTGGATGAAACCAGCAATGTCCGGTTCTGTGGTTGCTAACTGAATCCCAGCTCTTACTACATCTTTTGTGCTTGTTTGTGTTTTCTTGATAGTATCTATGGACTTTAGAGTTGTGAATGCATTGTAGCATGTAACATTTTGTTTTTCTGTTGGCAAATGCTAATTGGTTTCACATGGAGACCCAACAGTTACACATTCGTGTCTTCTGAGTAAAAAGCTGCAGAAACCAGGTTAAAAATGATATTTGTGTTTGTAAACATGACATTGAATGCACTTGCCCAAGAAAATGAGTTTGCATTTCTCCAAACCAGGTTGACTCTGCTTTTCTGGGTGCTTTCTCCACCAATTCAACACATGTTTGTCCAGATTAGGCTGGATGGAATGAGAAATATCCGGTTCTGTGGTGGCTATCTCAATCCCAGCTCTTGCTACAGCTTCTGTGTTTGCTTGTATTTTCTCGATAGTGTTTATGGACTTTAGAATTGTGAATGCATTGTAGCATGTAACATTTTGTTTTTCTGTTGGCATATGGTATTTGGTTTCATATGGAGACACATCAGGTACACTTTCATGTTTTCTGCGGAAAATGCAGCAGAAACCAGGTTAAAAATGATATTTGTGTTTGTAAACATGACATTGAATCCACTTGCCCAAGAAAAAGACTTTGCTTTTCTCCAACACCAGGTTGACTCTTCTTTTCTGGGTGCTTTGCACACCAAATCCACACCAGTTTGTCCGGAATGGGCTAGATGAAACCAGAAATATCCGTTTCTGTGGTGGCTAACTCAATGCCAGCTCTTGCGACAGCCTCTGAGTTTGTTTGTGTTTTCTGGATAGTATCTATGTACTTTAGAGTTGTTTATAAATTGTAGCATGTAACATGTTGTTTTCTTTTGGCAAATGCTAAATGGTTTCACAAGGAGGCACAACAGGTACACTTACATGTTTTCTGAGTAAAAACCTGCAGAATCCAGGTTAAAAATGATATCGGTGTTTGTAAACATGACATTGAATCCACTTGCCCAAGAAAAAGACTTTGCTTTTCTCCAAAACCAGGTTGACTCTGCTTTTCTGGGTGCTTTGCACACCAATTGCACACCAGTTTGTCCAGATAGGTCTGGATGGAACCAGAAATATCTGGTTCTGTGATGGCTAACTCAATGCCAGCTCTTGCTACAGCTTCTGAGTGTGCTTGTGTTTTCTCGATAGTATCTGTGGACTTTAGAGTTGTGAATGCATTGTAGCGTGTAACATTTTTTTTTCTGTTGGCAAACGCTAATTGGTTTCACATGGAGACACAACAGGTACACATTAGTGTTTTCTGAGGAAAAAGCTGCAGAAACCAGGTTAAAAATGATATTTGTGTTTGTAAACATGACAATGAATCCACTTGCCCAAGAAAAAGACTTTGCTTTTCTCCAAAACCGGGTTGACTCTGCTTTTCTGGGTGCTTTGCACACCAACACCACACCAGTTGGTCCAGTTAGGGCTGGATGAATCCAGAAATATCCGGTTCTGTTTTGGCTAACTCAATCCCAGCTCCTGCTACAGATTCTGAGTTTGTTTGTGTTTTCTCGATAGTACCTATGGACTTTAGAGTTGTGAATGCATTGTAGCATGTATCATTTTGTTTTTCTGTTGGCCTACGCTAATTGGTTTCACATGGAGACACAAAGGTACACATTCGTGTTTTCTGCGTAAAAAGCTGCAGAAACCAGGTTACAAATGATATCTGTGTTTGTAAACATGACATTGAATCCACTTGCCCCAGAAAAAGGCTTTCCTTTTCTCCAAAACCAGGTTGACTCTGCTTTTCTGGGTGCTTTGCACACCAATTCCACACCACTTTGTCCGGATAGGGTTGTATGAAACCAGAAATATCCGGGTCTGTGGTGGCTAACTCAATCCCAGCTCTTGCTACAGCTTCTGTGTTTGTTTGTGTTTTCTCGATACTATCTATGGACTTTAGAGTGGCGAATGCAATGTAGTATGTTACATTTTGTTTTTCTCTTGGCATGCGATAATTGGTTTCACATGGAGACATCACAGGTACACTTTCGTGTTTTTTAGTAAAAAGCTGCAGAAACTAGGTTAAAAATGATACTTGTGTTTGTAAACATGACATCGAATCCACTTGCCCAAGAAAAAGACTTTGCTTTTCTCCAAAACCAGGTTGACTCTGCTTTTCTGTGTGCGTTGCACACCAACTCCACACAAGCTTGTCCGGATAGTGCTGGATGAAACCAAAAATATCCAGTACTGTGGTGGCTAACTCAATCCCAGCTCTTCCTACAGCCTCTGTGTTTGTTTTTGTTTTCTGGGTAGTAGCTATGGACATTAGAGTTGTGTATGAATTATAGCATGTTAAATTTTGCTTCTTGTTGGCAAATGCTAATTGGTTTCACATGAAGAGAATAGGTATACATTCACGTTTCCTAACTGAAAAGCTGCAGAAACCAGGTTAAAAAGGATATTTGTATTTGTGAACATGACATTGAATCCACTTGCCTAGGAAAATGACTTGCTTTTCTCCAAAGCCAGGTTGACTCTGCTTTTCTGGTTGATTTGTACACCAATTTCACACCGGTTCGTCCAGATAGGGCTGGATGGAATCAGAAATATCCGGTTCTGTGTTGGCTAACTCTATCCCACCTCTTGCTAGAGCTTCTGTGTTTACTTGTGTTTTCTCGATAGTATGTATGGACTTTAGATTTGTGAATGCATTGTAGCATGTAACATATTTTTTTTCTGTTGGCAAACGCTAATTGGTTTCACATGGAGACCCAACAGGTACACATTCGTCATTTCTGAGAGAAAAGCTGCAGAAACCATGTTACAAATGATATCTGTGTTTGTGAACATGACATTGAATCCACTTGCCCCAGAAAAAGACTTTGCTTTTCTCCAAAACCAGGTTGACTCTGCTTTTCTGGGTGCTTTGCACACCAATTCCACACCAGTTTGTCCGGATAGGTCTAGATGAAACCAGAAATATCTGGTTCTGTGGTGGCTAACTCAATCCCAGCTCTTGCTACAGCTTCTATGTTGTTTGTGTTTTCTGGATAGTATCTATGTACTTTAGAGTTGTGTATAAATTGTAGCATGTAACATTTTGTTTCTTGTTGGCAAATGCTAAATGTTTCACATAGAGACACAACAGGTACATATTCGTGTTTTCTAGTAAAAACCACGAGAAACCAGGTTAAAAATGAAATTTGTGTTTGTAAACATGACATTAAAACCACTTGCCCAAGAAAATGACTTTGCTTTTCTCCAAAACCAGGTTGACTCTGCTTTTCTGGGTGCTTTGTACACCAGTTCCACACCAGTTTTTCCAGACAGGGCTGGATGGAACCAGAAATATCCGGTTCTGTAGTGGCTATCTGAAACCCAGCTCTTGCTACAGCTTCTGTGTTTGCTTGTGTTTTCTCGATAGTATCTATGGACTTTAGAGTTGTGAATGCATTGTAGCATGTAATATTTTGTTTTTCTGTTGGCATACACTAATTGGTTTCACATGGAGACACAACAGGTACATATTCATGTTTTCTGAATAAAAACCTACAGAAAAGAGGTTAAAATGATATTTATGTTTGTAAACACGACATTGAATCCACTTGCCCAAGAAAAAGACTTTGCTTTTCTCCAAAACCAGGTTGACTCTGCTTTTCTGGGTGCTTTGCACACCAGTTCTACACGAGTTTGTCTATATAGGCTGGATGGAACCAAAAATATCCGTTTCTATGGTGGCTAACTCAATCCTAGCTCTTGCTACTGCATGTGTGTTTGTTTGTGTTTTCTGGATAGTATCTATGGACTTTAGAGTTGTGAATGCATTGTAGCATGTAACATTTTGCTTGTCTGTTGGCAAACGCTAATTGGTTTCACATGGAGAGAAAACAGATACACAATCGTGTTTTCTGAGTAAAAAGCTGCAGAAACCAGGTTAAAAATGATATTTGTGTTTGGAAACATGACATTGAATCCACTTGCCCAAGAAAAAGACTTTGCTTTTCTCCAAAACCAGGTTGACTCTGCTTTTCTGGGTGCTTTGCACACCAACTCCACACCAGTTTTTCCAGATAGGGCTGGATGAAACCAGAAATATCCGGTTCTGTGGTGGCTAACTCAATCCCAGCTCTTGCTACAGTTTCTGTGATTGCTTGTGTTTTGTCGATAGTATGTATGGACTTTAGAGTTGTGAATGCATTGTAGCATGTAACATTTTGTTTTTCTGTTGGGAAACGCTAATTGGTTTCACATGGAGACACAACAGGTACACAATCGTGTTTTCTGAGTAAAAAGCTGCAGAAACCAGGTTAAAAATGATATTTGTGTTTGTAAACATGACATTTAATGCACTTGCCCAAGAAAAAGACTTTGCTTTTCTCCAAAACCAGGTTGACTCTGCTTTTCTGGGTGCTTTGCACACCAATTAAACACCAGTTTGTCCAGATAGGACTGGATGAATCCAGAAATATCCGGTTCTGTGGTGGCTAACTCAATCCAAGTTCTTAATACAGCTTCTGTGTTTGCTTGTGTTTTCCGGGTAGTATCTATGGACTTTAGAGTTGTGAAAGCATTGTAGCATGTAACATTTTGTTTTTCTGTTAGCATACTCTAATAGATTTCACATGGAGACAGAACAGGTGCACATTCGTGTTTTCTGAGTAAAAAGCTACAGCATCCAGGTAAAAAAGGGTATTTGTTTTTGTAAACATGACATTGAATGCACTTCCCCAAGAAAAAGACTTTGCTTTTCTCCAAATCCAGGTTGACTCTGCTTTTCTGGTTGCTTTGCACACCATTTCCACACCAGTTTTTCCAGATAGAACTAGATGAAACCACAAATATCCGGTTCTGTGGTGGCTAACTCAATCCCAGCTCTTGCTACAGCCTCTGTGTTTGTTTGTGTTTTCTGTATATTATCTATGTGCTATAGAGCTGTGTATTAATTGTAGCATGTAACATTTAGCTTTTCCGTGAGCAAATGCTAATGGGTTTCACATGGAGACACAACAGGTTCACATTTGTGTCTTCTGAGTAAAAAGCTGCAGTACCAGGTTAAAACGATATTTGTGTTTGTAAACATGACATTGAATACACTTGCCCAAAAAAAATACTTTGCTTTTCTCCAAACCAGGTTGACTATGCTTTTCTGCATGCTTTGTACACGAATTCCACACGAGTTTGTCCAGATAAGGCTGCATGGAACGAGAAATATCCGGTTCTGTGGTGGTTAACTCAATCCCAGCTCTTGCTACAGCTTCTGTGTTTGCTTGTGTTTTGTCGATAGTATCTATGGACTTTAGAGTTGTCATGCATTGTAGCATGTAACATTTTGTTTTTCTGTTGGCCTACGCTAATTGGTTTCACATGGAGACACAACAGGTACACACTCTGAGTAAAAAGCTGCAGAAACAAAGTTACAAATGATATTTGTGTTTGGAAACCTGAGATTAAATACGCTTGCCCAAGAAAAAGACTTTGTTTTTCTCCAAAACCAGGTTGCCTCTGATTTTCTGAGTGCTTTGCACACAAATTCCAAACCAGTTTTTCCATATATGTCTGAATGAAACCAGAAATATCCGGTTCTGTGGTGGCTATCTCAATCCAAGCTCTTGCTACAGCCTCTGTGTTTGTTTGTGTTTTCTGGATAGTATCTATGGACTTTAGAGTTGTGTATGAATTGTAGCATGTAACATTTTGCTTCTTGTTGGCAATTAGGTCTGGATCAAACCAGACATAACCGGTTCTATTGTTGCTAACTGAATATCAGCTTTTAAAAATGCCTGTGTGTTTGTTTGTGTTTTCTGGATATTAACAATTAACTTGAGAGATGGAATGAATTCTGGCATGAAACATTTTGTTTTTCTGTTGGCTAACGCTAATTGGTTCCACATGGAGACACAACAGGTACGCATTCGAGTTTTCTGAGTAGAATGCTACAGAAACCAGGTTAAAAATGACATTTTTGTTTCTAAACATGACATTCAATCCACTTGCCCAAGAAAAAGTCTTTGCTTTTCTCCAAAACCAGTTTGACTTTGCTTTTCTGGGTCCTTTGCACACGAATTCCACACGAGTGTGTCCAGACAGGTCTGGATCTCACCAGAAATAACCGTTTCTGTTCTGCCTAACTCAATCCCAGCTCTTGCTACAGCCTCGGTGTTTGTTTCTGTTTTCTGGATATTTTCTATGAACTTTAGAGTTTTGCACGAATTTTACGAGGTAACAATGAGTTTTTTTGTCAGAAACTATATTTACTTCCACATGGAGACATACCAGGTACACATTCACGTTTTCTGAGTAGAATGCTACAGAAACCAGGTTAAAAATGATATTTCTGTTTGCTAACATGTCATTAAATCCACTTGCCCAAGAAAAAGGCTTTGCGTTTCTCCAAAAACCGATTGAATGTGTTTTTCGGGGTCCTTTGCACATGTATTCCACACGAGTTTGTCCAGATGGGTCTGGATCTAACCAGAAATATCAGGTTCTTTTGTCGCTAAATGAATAGCGTGTGTTTGTTAGTGTTTTTGGAATATTAACTATGAACTTGAGAGTTTGGAATGAATTCCGGCTGAAACAATTTGTTTTTCTGTTGTCAAACGCTAATTGGATTCACATGGGGACACAACAGGTACACATTCGAGTTTTCTGAGTAGAATGCTACAGAAACCTGGTTAAAAATTATATTTGTGTTTCTAAACATGACATTGAATCCACTTGCCCACGAAAACAGACTTTGCTTTTCTCAAAAATCTGTTTCAATATTGTTTTCTGGGTCCTTTGCACAAGAATTCCACACAAGTTTGTCCAGATAGTTCTGGATCTAGCCAGAAATATCCGGTTCTGTGTGGCTGAATGAATATCAGCTTTTAAAAGAGCCTGTGTGTTTTTTAGTGTTTTCTGGATATTATCTATGAGCTTTAGAGTATTGAATGAATTTTAGCATGTTACATTTTGTTTTTTTTTGTTGGCAAACGCTAATTGGTTCCACATGGAGACATAACCGGTACACATACGTGTTTTCTGAGTAGAATGCTACAGAAACCAGTTTAAAAATGATATTTGTGTTTGCTAACATGATATTGAATCCACTTGCCCAAGAAAAAGACTTTGCTTTTCTCAAAAACCAGTTTGACTCTGTTTTTCTGGGTCCTTTACACATGAATGCCACAAGAGTTTGTCCAGATGGGTCTGGATCTAACCAGAAATATCCGGTTCTGTGTGGCTAAATGAATATCTGATGTTAAAACAGCCTATGTGTTTGTTAGTGAATTCTGGATATTATCTATGAACGTCAGAGTTTTGAATGAATTTTAGCAAGTAACATTTTGTGTTTATGTTGGCAAAGGCTAATTGGTTTCACATGCAGACACAACAGGTACACATTCGTGTTTTCTGAGTAAAAAGCTGCAGAAACCAGTTTAAAAATGATATTTGTGTTCGTAAACATGACATTGAATCCACTGGCCCAAGAAAAAGACTTTGCTTTTCTCCAAAACCAGGTTGACTCTACTTTTCTGGGTGCTTTGCACACCAATTAAACACCAGTTTCTCCAGATAGGGCTGGATGGAATCAGAAATATCCGGTTCTGTTGTGGCTAACTCTATCCTAGCTCTTGCTACAGCTTCTGTGTTTGTTTGTGTTTTCTCGATAGTATCTATGGACTTTAGAGTTGTGATACATTGTAGCATGTAACATTTTGTTTTTCTGTTGGCAAACGCTAATTGGTTTCACATGGAGACACAACAGGTACACATTCGTGTTTTCTGAGTAAAAAGCTGCAGAAACCAGGTTAAAAATGATATTTGTGTTTGGAAACATGACATTGAATCCACTTTCCCAAGAAAAAGACTTTGCTTTTCTCCAAAACCAGGTTGACTCTGCTTTTCTGGGTGCTTTGCACACCAACTCCACACCAGTTTTTCCAGATAGGTCTGGATGAAACCAGAAATATCCGGTTCTGTGGTGGCTAACTCAATCCCAGCTCTTGCTACATTTTCTGTGATTGCTTGTGTTTTGTCGATAGTATGTATGGACTTTAGAGTTGTGAATGCATTGTAGCATGTAACATTTTGTTTTTCTGTTGGGAAACGCTAATTGGTTTCACATGGAGACACAACAGGTACACAATCGTGTTTTCTGAGTAAAAAGCTGCAGAAACCAGGTTAAAAATGATATTTGTGTTTGTAAACATGACATTTAATGCACTTGCCCAAGAAAAAGACTTTGCTTTTCTCCAAAACCAGGTTGACTCTGCTTTTCTGGGTTCTTTGCACACCAATTAAACACCAGTTTGTCCAGATAGGACTGGATGAATCCAGAAATATCCTGTTCTGTGGTGGCTAACTCAATCCAAGTTCTTAATACAGCTTCTGTGTTTGCTTGTGTTTTCCGGGTAGTATCTATGGACTTTAGAGTTGTGAAAGCATTGTAGCATGTAACATTTTGTTTTTCTGTTAGCATACTCTAATAGATTTCACATGGAGACAGAACAGGTGCACATTCGTGTTTTCTGAGTAAAAAGCTACAGCATCCAGGTAAAAAAGGGTATTTGTTTTTGTAAACATGACATTGAATGCACTTCCCCAAGAAAAAGACTTTGCTTTTCTCCAAATCCAGGTTGACTCTGCTTTTCTGGTTGCTTTGCACACCATTTCCACACCAGTTTATCCAGATAGGACTAGATGAAACCACAAATATCCGGTTCTGTGGAGGCTAACTCAATCCCAGCTCTTGCTACAGCTTCTGTGTTTGTTTGTGTTTTCTGTATATTATCTATGTGCTATAGAGCTGTGTATTAATTGTAGCATGTAACATTTAGCTTTTCCGTGAGCAAATGCTAATGGGTTTCACATGGAGACACAACAGGTTCACATTTGTGTCTTCTGAGTAAAAAGCTGCAGTACCAGGTTAAAACGATATTTGTGTTTGTAAACATGACATTGAATACACTTGCCCAAAAAAAATACTTTGCTTTTCTCCAAACCAGGTTGACTATGCTTTTCTGCATGCTTTGTACACGAATTCCACACGAGTTTGTCCAGATAAGGCTGCATGGAACGAGAAATATCCGGTTCTGTGGTGGTTAACTCAATCCCAGCTCTTGCTACAGCTTCTGTGTTTGCTTGTGTTTTGTCGATAGTATCTATGGACTTTAGAGTTGTCATGCATTGTAGCATGTAACATTTTGTTTTTCTGTTGGCCTACGCTAATTGGTTTCACATGGAGACACAACAGGTACACATTCGTGTTTTCTGAGTAAAAAGCTGCAGGAACCAGGTTAAAATGATATTTGTGTTTGGAAACCTGAGATTAAATACGCTTGCCCAAGAAAAAGACTTTGTTTTTCTCCAAAACCAGGTTGCCTCTGATTTTCTGAGTGCTATGCACACAAATTCCAAACCAGTTTTTCCATATATGTCTGGATGAAACCAGAAATATCCGGTTCTGTGGTGGCTATCTCAATCCAAGCTCTTGCTACAGCCTCTGTGTTTGTTTGTGTTTTCTGGATAGTATCTATGGACTTTAGAGTTGTGTATGAATTGTAGCATGTAATATTTTGCTTCTTGTTGGCAATTAGGTCTGGATCAAACCAGACATAACCGGTTCTATTGTTGCTAACTGAATATCAGCTTTTAAAAATGCCTGTGTGTGTGTTTGTGTTTTCTGGATATTAACTATTAACTTGAGAGATGGAATGAATTCTGGCATGAAACATTTTGTTTTTCTGTTGGCTAACGCTAATTGGTTCCACATGGAGACACAACAGGTACGCATTCGAGTTTTCTGAGTAGAATGCTACAGAAACCAGGTTAAAAATGACATTTTTGTTTCTAAACATGACATTCAATCCACTTGCCCAAGAAAAAGTCTTTGCTTTTCTCCAAAACCAGTTTGACTTTGCTTTTCTGGGTCCTTTGCACACGAATTCCACACGAGTGTGTCCAGACAGGTCTGGATCTCACCAGAAATAACCGTTTCTGTTCTGCCTAACTCAATCCCAGCTCTTGCTACAGCCTCGGTGTTTGTTTCTGTTTTCTGGATATTTTCTATGAACTTTAGAGTTTTGCACGAATTTTACGAGGTAACAATGAGTTTTTTTGTCAGAAACTATATTTACTTCCACATGGAGACATACCAGGTACACATTCACGTTTTCTGAGTAGAATGCTACAGAAACCAGGTTAAAAATGATATTTCTGTTTGCTAACATGTCATTAAATCCACTTGCCCAAGAAAAAGGCTTTGCATTTCTCCAAAAACCGATTGAATGTGTTTTTCGGGGTCCTTTGCACATGTATTCCACACGAGTTTGTCCAGATGGGTCTGGATCTAACCAGAAATATCAGGTTCTTTTGTCGCTAAATGAATAGCGTGTGTTTGTTAGTGTTTTTGGAATATTAACTATGAACTTGAGAGTTTGGAATGAATTCCGGCTGAAACAATTTGTTTTTCTGTTGTCAAACGCTAATTGGATTCACATGGGGACACAACAGGTACACATTCGAGTTTTCTGAGTAGAATGCTACAGAAACCTGGTTAAAAATTATATTTGTGTTTCTAAACATGACATTGAATCCACTTGCCCACGAAAACAGACTTTGCTTTTCTCAAAAATCTGTTTCAATATTGTTTTCTGGGTCCTTTGCACAAGAATTCCACACAAGTTTGTCCAGATAGTTCTGGATCTAGCCAGAAATATCCGGTTCTGTGTGGCTGAATGAATATCAGCTTTTAAAAGAGCCTGTGTGTTTTTTAGTGTTTTCTGGATATTATCTATGAGCTTTAGAGTATTGAATGAATTTTAGCATGTTACATTTTGTTTTTTTTTGTTGGCAAACGCTAATTGGTTCCACATGGAGACATAACCGGTACACATACGTGTTTTCTGAGTAGAATGCTACAGAAACCAGTTTAAAAATGATATTTGTGTTTGCTAACATGATATTGAATCCACTTGCCCAAGAAAAAGACTTTGCTTTTCTCAAAAACCAGTTTGACTCTGTTTTTCTGGGTCCTTTACACATGAATGCCACAAGAGTTTGTCCAGATGGGTCTGGATCTAACCAGAAATATCTGGTTCTGTGTGGCTAAATGAATATCTGATGTTAAAACAGCCTATGTGTTTGTTAGTGAATTCTGGATATTATCTATGAACGTCAGAGTTTTGAATGAATTTTAGCAAGTAACATTTTGTGTTTATGTTGGCAAAGGCTAATTGGTTTCACATGCAGACACAACAGGTACACATTCGTGTTTTCTGAGTAAAAAGCTGCAGAAACCAGTTTAAAAATGATATTTGTGTTCGTAAACATGACATTGAATCCACTGGCCCAAGAAAAAGACTTTGCTTTTCTCCAAAACCAGGTTGACTCTACTTTTCTGGGTGCTTTGCACACCAATTAAACACCAGTTTCTCCAGATAGGGCTGGATGGAATCAGAAATATCCGGTTCTGTTGTGGCTAACTCTATCCTAGCTCTTGCTTCAGCTTCTGTGTTTGTTTGTGTTTTCTCGATAGTATCTATGGACTTTAGAGTTGTGATGCATTGTAGCATGTAACATTTTGTTTTTCTGTTGGCAAACGCTAATTGGTTTCACATGGAGACACAACAGGTACACATTCGTGTTTTCTGAGTAAAAAGCTGCAGAAACCAGGTAAAAAATGATATTTGTGTTTGGAAACATGACATTGAATCCACTTGCCCAAGAAAAAGACTTTGCTTTTCTCCAAAACCAGATTGACTCTGCTTTTCTAAGTGCTTTGCACACCAATTCCACACCAGTTTGTCCAGATAGGTCTGGATGAAGCCAGAAATATCCGGTTCTGTTGTGGCTAACTCAATCCCAGCTCTTGCTACATTTTCTGTGTTTGTTCTGTTTTCTCGATAGTATGTATGGACTTTAGAGTTGTGAATGCATTGTAGCATGTAACACTTTGTTTTTCTGTTGGCATACTCTAATAGGTTTCACATGGAGACAGAACAGGTGCACATTCGTGTTTTCTGAGTAAAAAGCTGCAGCATCCAGGTAAAAAATGATATTTGTGTTTCTAAACATGACATTGAATGCACTTGCCCAAGAAAAAGACTTTGCTTTTCTCCAAAACCAGGTTGTCTCTGCTTTTCTGGGTGCTTTGCATAGCATTTCCACACCAGTTTGTCCCTATAGGACTAGATGAAACGAGAAATATCCGGTTCTGTGCTGGCTGACTCAATCCCAGATCTTGCTACAGCCTCTGTGTTTTTTTGTGTTTTCTGTATATTATCTATGTACTATAGAGCTGTGTATTAATTGTAGCATGTAACATTTTGCTTTTCTGTGGGCAAATGCTAATTGGTAACACATGGAGACACAACAGTTACACATTCGTGTCTTCGGAGTAAAAAGCTGCAGATACCAGGTTAAAAATGATACTTGTTTTTGTAAACATCATATTGAATCCACCTGCCCAAGAAAAATAATTTGCTTTTCTCCAAACCAGGTTGATTATGCTTTTTTGCGTGCTTTGTACACCAATTCCACACGAGTTTTTCCAGATAAGGCTGAATGGAACGAGAAATATCCGGTTCTGTGGTGGTTAACTCAATCGCAGATCTTGCTGCAGCTTCTGTGTTTGCTTGTGTTTTGTCGATAGTATTTATGGAAGTTGGAGTTGTGAATTCGTTCTAGCATGAAACATTTTGCTTTCTCTTGGAAAAACACTAATTGTTTTCACATGGAGACACAACAGGTACACATTCGTGTTTTCTTAGTAATAAGCTGCAGAAACCAGGTTACAAATGATATTTGTGCTTGTAAACATGACATTGAATCCACTTGCCCAAGAAAAAGACTTTGCTTTTCTCCAAAACCAGGTTGAGTCTGCTTTTCTGGGTGCTTTGCACACCAATTCCACACCAGTTTCTCCAGATAGTGCTGGATGGAATCAGAAATATACGGTTCTGTGGTGGCTAACTCAATCCCAGCTCTTACTACTGCCTCTGAGTTTGTTTGTGTTTTCAGGATAGTATCTATGGACTTTAGAGTTGCGTATGAATTGTAGTATATAATATTATGGTTTTTCTTTGGCAAACGCTAATTGGTTTCACATGCACAACATGTACACATTCATGTTTTTTGAAGGAAAATCTGCAGACAACTTGTTAAAAATGATATTTGTATTTGTAAACAAGACATTGAATCTACTTGCCCAATAAAAAGACTTTGCTTTTCTCCAAAACCAGGTTGACTCTGCTTTTCTGGGTGCTTTGCACACCAACTCCACACCAGTTTGTCCAGACAGGTCTGGATGGAACCAGAAATATCTGGTTCTGTGGTGGCTAACTCAGTGCCAGCTCTTGCTACAGCTTCTGTGTTTGCTTGCATTTTCTCGATAGTATCTGTGGACTTTAGAATTCTGAATGCATTGTAGCATGTAACATTTTGTTTTTTTGTTGGCAAACGCTAACTGGTTTCACATGAAGGCACAACAGGTACACATACATGTTTTCTGAGTAAAAACGTGCAGAAACCAGGTTAAAAATGATATTTGTGTCTGTAAACATGACATTGAATCCACTTGCCCAAGAAAAACACTTTGCTTTTCTACAAAATCAGGTTGACTCTGCTTTTCTAAATGCTTTGCACACCAACCCCCCAACACTTTGTGCGGTTAGGGCTGGATGATTCCAGAAATATCCTGTTCAGTGGTGGTTAAATCAATCCCAGCTCTTGCTACAGCTTCTGAGTGTGCTTGTGTTTTCTCGATAGTATCTGTGGACTTTAGAGTTGTGAATGCATTGTAGCGTGTAACATTTATTTTTTCTGTTGCCAAACACTAATTGGTTTCACATGGAGACACAACAGGTACACATTTGTGTTTTCTGAGTAAAAAGCTGCAGAAACCTGGTTACAAGTGATATTTGTGTTTGAAATCATGACATTGCATCTACTTGCCCAAGAAAAAGACTTTGCTTTTTTCCAAAACCAGGTTGACTCTGCTTATCTGGGTGCTTTGCACACAACACCCCAAAACTTTGTCCGGATAGGTCTGGATGAAACCAGAATTATCTGGTTCTGTGGTGGTTAACTCAGTGCCAGCTCTTGCTAGAGTTTCTGCATTTACTTGTGTTTTCTTAATAGTATCTGTGGACTTTAGAGTTGTGAATGCTTTGTAGCATGTAACATTTTCTTTTCTGTTGCCAAACACTAATTGGTTTCGCATGCAGACACAACAGGTACACATTCCTGTTTTCTGAGCAAAAAGCTGCAGAAACCAGGTTAAAAATGATATTTGTGTTTGTAAACATGACATTGAATCCACTTGCCCAAAAAGAGACTTTGCTTTTCTCCCAAACCAGGTTGACTCTGCTTTTCTGGGTACTTTGTACACCAATTCCACACCAGTTTGTCCAGATAGGACTGGCTGAAACCAAAAACATCCTGTTCTGAGGTGGCTAACTTAATCCCAGCTCTTGCTACACTTTCTGTGTTTATTGTGGTTTGTCGATAGTGTCTGTGGACTTTAGAGTTGTGAATGCATTGTAGCATGTAACATTTTGTTTTTCTGTTGGCAAACGCTAATTGGTTTCACATGGAGAAACAACAGGTACACTTTCGTGTTTTCTAAGTAAAAACCTGCAGAAACCAGGTTACAAACGATATTTGTGTTTGTAAACATGACATTGAATCCACTTGCCCAAGAAAAAGACTTTGCTTTTCTCCAAAACCAGGTTGACTCTGCTGTTCTGGGTGCTTTGCGCACCAACTCCACACCGGTTTGTCTGGATAGGCCTGATGAAACCAGATATATCCGGTTCTTTGGTGGCTATCTCAATCCCAGCTCTTGCTACAGCTTCTGTGTTTGCTTTTTTTTGTTGATAGTATCTATGCACTTTAGAGTTGTGAATGAATTGTAGCATTTTGGTTTTTCTTTTGCTAACATAATTGTTACAGCCTCTGAGTTTGTTTGTGTTTTTTTGATTGTAGCTACGTACTTTAGATTTGTGTATGAATTGCAGCATGCAACATTTTGTTTCTTGTTGGCAAATGCTAATTGGTTTTACATGAAGACAACAATTACACATTCATCATTTCTGAGAGAAAAGCTGCAGAAACCAGGTTACAAATGATATCTGTGTTTGTGAACCTGACATTGAATGCACTTGCCCAAGAAAAAGACTTTTCTTTTCTCCAAAACCAGGTTGACTCTGCTTTTTGGGTGCTTTGCACACCAATTCCACACCAGTATTTCCGGGTAGGGCTGGATGAAACCAGAAATATCCGGTTCTGTGGTGGCAAACTCAATCCCAGCTCTTGCTACAGCTTCTGTATTTGCTTGTGTTTTCTCGATAGTATCTATGCACTTTAGAGCTGTGAATGCATTGTAGCATGTAATATTTTACTTCTTGTTGGCAAATGCTAATTGATTTCACCTGAAGGCAACAGGTACATATTCGTGTTTCCTAAGGGAAAAGCTGCAGAAACCAGGTTAAAAATGATATTTGTGTTCGTAAACATGACATTGAATGCACTTGCCCAAGAAAAAGACTTTCCTTTTCTCCAAAACCAGGTTGACTCAGCTTTTCTGGGTGATTTGCACACCAACTCCACAACAGTTTTCCACAGAGGTCTGGTTGAAACCAGAAATATCCGTTTCTGTGGTGGCTAACTCAATCCCAGCTCTTGCTACAGCTTCTCTGTTCGCTTGAGTTTTCTCGATAGTATCTATGGACTTTAGAGTTGTGAATGCATTGTAGCATGTAGGATTTTGTCTTTCTGTTGGCAAACGCTAATTGGTTTCACATGCAGACACAACAGGTACACATTCGTGCTTTCTGAGTAAAAAGCTGCAGAATCCAGGTTAAAAATGATATTTATGTTTGTAAACATGACATTGAATGCACTTGCCCAAGAAAAAGACTTTGCTTTTCTCCAAAACCAGGTTGACTCTGCTTTTCTGGGTACTTTGTACACCAATTCCACACCAGTTTGTCCAGATAGGACTGGATGAAACCAGAAATATCCGGTTCTGTGGTGGCTAACTGAATTCAAGCTCTTGCTACAGCTTCTGTGTTTGCTTTTGTTTTGTCGTTAGTATCTATGGACTTTAGAGTTGTGAATTCATTGTAGCATGTAATATTTTACTTCTTGTTGGCAAATGCTAATTGATTTCACCTGAAGGCAACAGGTACATATTCGTGTTTCCTAAGTGAAAAGCTGCAGAAACCAGGGTAAAAATGATATTTGTGTTTGTAAACATGACTTTGAATCCACTTGCCCAAGAAAAAGACTTTGCTTTTCTCCAAAACCAGGTTGACTCTGCTTTTCTGGGTGCTTTGCACAGCAATTCCACAACAGTTTGTCCGGATCGGGCTGGATGAAACCAGACATATCCGGTTCTGTGGTGGTTATCTCAATCCCAGCTCTTGCTACAGCTTCTGTGTGTGCTTGTGTTTTGTCGATAGTATCTGTGGACTTTGGAGTTGTGAATGCATTGTAGCATGTAAAATTTTGTTCTGAGGGCAAACGCTAATTGGTTTCACATGGACACACAACAGGTACACATTCGTGTTTTCTGAGTAAAAACCTGCAGAAACCAGGTTACAAATGATATTTGTGTTTGTAAACATGACATTGAATACCCTTAAAGAATAAAAAGACTTTGCTTTTCTCCAAACCCAGGTTGACTCTGCTTTTCTGGGTGCTTTGCACAGCAACTCCACCACAGTTTGTCCGGATAGGGCTGGATGAAACCAGAAATATCCGGTTCTGTGGTGGCTAGCTCAATCCCAGCTCTTGCTACAGCTTCTGTGTGTGCTTGTGTTTTCTCGATAGCATCTGTGGACTTTAGAGTTGTGAATGCATTGTAGCATGTAACAGTGTGTTTTTCCTTTGGCATACACTGATTAGTTTCACGTGGAAACACAACAGGTACACGTTCATGTTTTCTGAGTAAAAACCTGCAGAAACCAGGTTACAAATGATATTTGTGTTTGTAAACATGACATTGAATCCACTTGCCCAAGAAAAAGACTTTGCTTTTCTCCAAAACCAGGTTCACTCTGCTTTTCTGGGTGCTTTGCACACCAACTCCACAGCAGTTTGTCCGGATAGGGCTGGATGAAACCAGAAATATCCGGTTCTGTGGTGGCTAACTCAATCCCAGCTCTTGCTACAGCTTCTGTGTTTGCGTGTGTTTTCTCGATAGTATCTGTGGACTTTAGAATTCTGAATGCATTGTAGCATGTAACATTTAGCTTTTATTTTGGCAAACGCTAATTGGTTTCACATGGAGACACAACAGGTACACGTTCCTTATTTTCTGAATAAAAATCTGCAGAAACCAGGTTAAATATTATATTTGTGTTTGTAAACATGACATTGAATGCACTTGCCCAAGAAAAAGACTTTGCTTTTCTCCAAAATCAGGTTGACTCTACTTTTATAAAAGCTTTTCACACTAACCCCCCAACACTTTGTCCGGATCGGGCTGGATGAAACCAGAAATATTCGGTTCTTTGGTGGCGAACTCAATCCCAGCTATTGCTACAGCCTCTTAGTGTGTTTGTGTTTTCTGGATAGTATCTACGGACTTTTAGTTGTGAGTGTATTGTAGCATGTAACATGTTGTTTTCTTTTGGCAAACGCTAATTGGTTTCACATGGTGACACAACAGGTACACATTCGTGTTTTCTGAGTAAAAACCTGCAGAAACCAGGTTAAAAATGATATTTGTGTTTGTAAACATGACATTGAATCAACTTCCACAAGAAAAAAGACTTTGCTTTTCTCCAAAACCAGGTTGACTCTGCTTTTCTTGGTGATTTTTACACAGCAATTCCACACCAGTTTGTCCGGATAGGGCTGGATGACACCAGAAATATCCGGTTCTGTTTTGGCTAACTCAATCCCAGCTCTTGCTACTGCTTTTGTGTTTGCTTGTGTTTTGCCGATAGTATCTGTGGACTTTAGAATTCTGAATGCATTGTAGCATGCAACATTTTGTTTTTCTGTTGGCAAACGCTAATTGGTTTCACATGAAGACACTACAGGTACAGATTCGTGTTTTCTGAGTAAAAATCTGCAGAAACCAGGTTACAAATGCTATTTGTGTTTGTAAACATGACATTGAATCCACTTCCCCAAGAAAAAAGACTATGCTTGTCTCCAAAACCAGGTTCACTCTGCTTTTCTGGGCGCTTTGCACACCAATTCCACAACAGATTTTCCGGATAGCGCTGGCTGAAACCAGAAATATCCGGATCTGTGGTGGCTAACTCAATCCCAGGTCTTGCTACAGCTTCTGTGTTTGCTTGTGTTTTGTTGATAGTATCTATGGACTTTAGAGTTGTGAATGCATTGTAGCATGTAACAGTTTGTTTTTCTTTTGGCATACGCTGATTAGTTTTGCATGGAAACACAACAGGTACACGTTCATGTTTTCAGAGTAAAAAGCTGCAGAAACCAGGTTACAAATGATATTTGTGTTTGTAAACATGGCATTGAATCCACTTGCCCAAGAAAAAGACTTTGCTTTTATCCAAAACCAGGTTGACTCTGCTTTTCAGGGTGCTTTGCACACCAACTCCACACCAGTTTGTCCGGATAGGGCTGGATGAAACCAGAAATATATGGTTCTGTGCTGGCGAACTCAATCCCAGCTCTTGCTACAGTTTCTGTGATTGCTTGTGTTTTGTCGATAGTATCTGTGGACTTTAGAATTCTGAATGCATTTTAGCATGTAACATTTTGTTTTTTCTTTTGGCAAACGCCAATTGGTTTCACATGCAGACACAACAGGTACTCATTCCTTATTTTCTGAATAAAAATCAGCAGAAACCAGGTTAATTATGTTATTTTTGTTTGTAAACATGATATTGAATCCACTTGCCAAAGAAAAAGACTTTGCTTTTCTCCAAAACCAGGTTGAGTCTGCTTTTCTGGGTGCTTTGCACACCAATTACACACCATTTTCACCGGATAGGGCTGGATGAAACCAGAAATATCCGGTTCAGTGGTGGCTAACTCAATCCCACCTCTTGCTACAGCTTCTGTGTTTGCTTCTCTTCTCTCAATAGTTCTGTGGACTTTAGAGTTGTGAATGCATTGTAGCATGTAACATTTTGTTTTTCTGTTGGCAAATGCTAATTGGTTTCACATGGAGACAAAACAGGTCCACGTTCCTTATTTTCTGAATAAAAAGCTGCAGAAACCAGGTTACAAATCATATTTGTGTTTGTAAACATGACATTGAATCCACTTGCCCAAGAAAAATATTTTGCTTTTCTCCAAAACCAGGTTGACTCGGCTTTTCTGGGTTCTTTGCACACCAATTCCACACCAGTGTGTCTGGATAGGGCTGGATGAAACCAGAAATATCCGGATCTGTGGTGGCTAACTCAATCTCAACTCTTGCTACAGCTTCTGTGTTTGCTTGTGTTTTCTTGATAGTATCTGTGGACTTTCTAATTCTGAATGCATTATAGCATGTAACATTTTGTTTTTCTGTTGGCAAAGGCTAACTGGTTTCACATGAAGACACAACATGCACACATTCATGTTTTCTGTGTATAAACCTGCAGAAACCAGGTTACAAATGATATTTGTGTTTGTAAACATGACATTGAATCCACTTGCCTAAGAAAAAGACTTTGCTTTTCTCCAAAACCAGGTTGACTCTGCTTTTCTGGGTGCTTTGCACACGAATTCCACAACAGTTTGTAAGGATAGCGCTGGCTGAAACCATAAAAACCCGGTTCTGTGGTGGCTAACTCAAGCCCAGCTCTTGCTACAGCTTCAGTGTTTGCTTGTGTTTTCTCGATACTATCTGTGGACTTTAGAGTTCTGAATGCATTGTAGCATGTAACATTTTGTTTTTCTGTTGGCAAACGCTAATTGGTTTCACATGAAGACTCAACAGGTACACATTCTTGTTTTCTGAGTAAAAAGCTGCTGAAACCAGGTAAAAAATGATATTTGCTTTTGTAAACATGACATTGAATCCACTTGCCCAAGAAAAAGACTTTGCTTTTCTCCAAAACCAGGTTGACTCGGCATTTGTGGGTGATTTGCACACCAATTCCACACCAGTTTGTCCAGATAAGTCTGGATGAAACCAGAAATATCCAGTTCTGTTTTGGCAAACTCAATCCCACCTCTTGCTACAGCTTCTGTGTGTGCTTGTGTTTTCTCGATAGTATCTGTGCATTTTAGAGTTGTGAATGCATTGTAGCATGTAACATTTTGTTTTTCTGTTGGCAAAAGCTAATTGGTTACACATGGAGACAATACAGGTACACATTCTTGTTTTCTGAGTAAAAAGCAGCAGAAACCAGGTTAAAAATCATATTTGTGTTTGTAAACATGACATTGAATCCACTTGCCCAAGAAAAAGACTTTGCTTTTCTCCAAAACCAGGTTGACTCTGCTTTTCAGGGTGCTTTGCACACCAATTCCACACCAGTTTGTCTGGATAGGGCTGGATGAAACCAGAAATATCCGGTTCTGTTGTGGCTAACTCAATCCCAGCTGTTGCTACAAATTCTGTGTTTGCTTGTGTTTTCTCGATAGTACCTATGGACTTTAGAGTTGTGTATGCATTGTAGCATGTAGGATTTTGTTTTTCTGTTGGCAAACGCTACTTGGTTTCTCATTGAGACACCACAGGTACACTTTCGTGTTTTCTGAGTAAAAAGCTGCAAAAACCGGTTACAAATGATATTTGTGTTTGTAAACATTTCATTGAATCCACTTGCCCAAGAAAAAGACTTTGGTTTTCTCCAAAACAAGGTTCACTCTGCTTTTCTGGGTTCTTTGCACACCAATTCCACACCAGTTTGTCCGGATAGGGCTGGATGAAACCAGAAATATCCGGTTCTATGGTGCCTAACTGCATCCCAGCTCTTGCAACAGCGTCTGTGTTTGCTTCTGTTCTCTCGATAGTATCTGTGGACTTTAGAATTCTGAATGCATTGTAGAATGTAACATTTTGTTTTTCTGTTGGCAAACGCTAATTAGTTTCACATGAAGACACAACAGGTACACATTCATGTTTTCTGAGTAAAAAGCTGCATAAACCAGGCAAAAATGATATTTGTGTTTGTAAACATGACATTGAATCCACTTGCCCAAGAAAAAGATTTTGCTTTTCTCCAAAACCAGGTTGACTCTGCTTTTCTAAATGCTTTGCACACCAACCCCCCAACACTTTGTCCGGATAGGGCTGGATGAAACCAGAAATATCCGGTTCTGTGGTGCCTAACTCCATCCCAGCTCTTGCAACAGCTTCTGGGTTTGCTTGTGTTTTCTTGATAGTATCTGTGGACTTTTTAATTCTGAATGCATTGTAGCATGTAACATTTTGTTGTTCTGTTGGCAAAGGCTAACTGGTTTCACATGAAGACACAACATGCACACATTCATGTTTTCTGAGTAAAAACCTGCAGAAACCAGGTTAAAAATCATATTTGTGTTTGTAAACATGACATTGAATCCACTTGCCCAAGAAAAAGACTTTGCTTTTCTCCAAAACCAGGTTGACTCTGCTTTTCTGGGTGCTTTGCACACCAACTCCACACCAGTTGGTCCGGATAGGGCAGGATGAAACCAGAAATATCCGGTTCTGTGTTGGCTAACTCAATCCCAGCTCTTGCTACAGCTTCTGTGTTTGCTTCTGTTCTCTCGATAGTATCTGTGGACTTTAGAAATCTGTATGCATTGTAGCATGTAACATTTTGTTTTTCTGTTGGCAAATGCTAATTGGTTTCACATGGAGACACAACAGGTACACTTTCCTGTTTTCTGAGTAAAAAGCTGCAGAAATCAGGTTAAAAATGATATTTGTGTTTGTAAACAGGACATTGAATCCACTTGCCCAAGAAAACGACTTTGCTTTTCTCCAAAAACAGGTTGACTCGATATTTCTGGGTGATTTGCACAGCAATTCCACACCAGTTTCTCCAGATAGGTCTGGATGAAACCAGAAATATCCGGTTCTGTTTTGGCTAACTCAATCCCACCTCTTGATACAGCTTCTGTGTTTGCTTGTGTTTTCTCGATAGTATCTGTGCATTTGAGAGTTGTGAATGCATTGTAGCATGTAATATTTTGTTTTTCTGTTGGCAAACGCTAATTGGTTTCACATGAAGAAAAAACAGGTACACATTCTTGTTTTCTGAGTAAAAAGCTGCAGAAACCAGGTTACAAATGATATTTGTGTTTGTAAACATGACATTGAATCCACTTGCCCAAGAAAAAGACTTTGCTTTTCTCCAAAACAAGGTTCACTCTGCTTTTCAGGGTGCTTTGCACACCAATTCCACACCAGTTTGTCCGGAAAGGGCTGGATGAAACCAGAAATATCCGGTTCTGTGGTGCCTAACACCATCCCAGCTCTTGCAACAGCTTCTGTGTTTGCTTCTGTTCTCTCGATAGTGTCTGTGGACTTTAGAAATCTGAATGCATTATAGCATGTAACATTTTGTTTTTCTGTTGGCAAACGCTAATTAGTTTCACATGAAGACACAACAGGTATACATTCATGTTTTCTGAGTAAAAAGCTGCATAAACCAGGTTAAAAATGATATTTGTGTTTGTAAACATGACATTGAATCCACTTGCCCACGAAAAAGATTTTGCTTTTCTCCAAAATCAGGTTGACTCTACTCTTCTAAATGCTTTGCAAAGCAACCCCCCAACACTTTGTTCAGATAGGGCTGGATGAAACCAGAAATATCCGGTTCTGTGGTGCCTAACTCCATCCCAGCTCTTGCAACAGCTTCTGTGTTTGCTTGTGTTTTCTTGATAGTATCTGTGGACTTTAGAATTCTGAATGCATTTTAGCATGTAACATTTTGTTTTTCTTTTGGCAAACGCCAATTGGTTTCACATGGAGACACAACAAGTACACGTTCCTTATTTTCTGAATAAAAATATGCAGAAACCAGGTTAAATATGATATTTGTGTTTGTAAACATGACATTGAAACCACTTGCCAAAGAAAAAGATTTTGCTTTTCTCCAAAAGCTGGTTGACTCTGCTTTTCTGGGTGCTTTGCACACCAACTCACTTCACTTTGTCTGGATAGGGCTGGATGAAACCAGAAATATCCGGTTCAGTGGTGGCTAACTCAATCCCAGCTCTTGCTACAGTTTCTGTGATTGCTTGTGTTTTGTTGATGGTATCTGTGAACTTTAGAGTTGTGAATGCATTGTAGCATGTAACATTTTGTTTCCCTGTTGGCAAATGCTAATTGGTTTCACATGGAGACACAACAGGTACACATTCGTGTTTTCTGAGTAAAAACCTGCAGAAACCAGATTAAAAACAATATTTGTGTTTGCTAACATGACATTGAATCCACTTGCCCAAGAAAACGACTTTGCTTTTCTCCAAAACCAGTTTGACTCTGTTTTTCTGGGTCCTTTGCACATGAATGCCACACGAGTTTGTCCAGATATATCTGGATCTAACCAGAAATATCCGGTTCTCTGTGGGTAAATGTATAACTGATTTTAAAACAGCATATGTGTTTGTTAGTGGATTCTGGATATTATCTATGAACGTTAGAGTTTTGAATGAATTTTAGCAAGTAACATTTTGTGTTTATGTTGGCAAAGCTAATAGGTTCCACAGGGAGACACAACAGGTACACATTTGAGTTTTCTGAGTAGAATGCTATAGAAAGCTGGTTAAAAATGTTATTTGTGTTTGTAAACATGACATTGTATCCACTTGCCCAAGAAAAATACCTTGCTTTTCTCCAAAACCAGGTTGACTCTGCTTTTCTGGGTTCTTTGCACACCAATTTCACACCAGTTTGTCCGGATAGGGCTCGATGAAACCAGAAATATCCGGTTCTGTGGTGGCTAACTCAATCCCACCTCTTGCTACAGCTTCTGTGTTTGCTAGTGTTTTCTCGAAAGTATCTGTGGACTTTAGAATTCTGAATGCATTGTAGCATGTAACGTTTTGTTTTTTTGTTGGCAAATGCTAACTGGTTTCCCATGAAGACACAACATGCACACATTCATGTTTTCTGAGTAAAAAGCTGCAGAAACCAGGTTAAAATGATATTTGTGTTTGTAAACATGACATTGAATCCACTTGCCCAAGAAAATCACTTGGCTTTTCTGCAAAATCAGGTTGACTCTGCTTTTCTAAATGCTTTGCACACCAACCCCCCTACACTTTGTGCGGATAGGGCTGGAAAAAACAAGAAATATCCTGTTCTGTGGTGGTCAAATCAATCCAAATTCTTGCTACATCCTCTTTGTTTGCTAGTGATTTGTTGATAGTATCTGTGGACTTTAGAGTTCTGAATGCATTGTAGCATGTATCATTTTGTTTTTCAGTTTGCAAATGCTAATTGGTTTCACATGGAGACACAAGAGGTACACATTCGTGTTTTCTGAATAAAAAGCTGCAGAAACCATCTTAAAAATTATATTTGTGTTTGTAAACATGACATTGAATCCACTTGGCTAAGAAAAAGGCTTTGCTTTTCTCCAAAACCAGGTTGACTCTGCTTTTCTGGGTGCTTTGCACACCAACTCCACTCCAGTTTGTCTGGATAGGGCTGGATGAAACCAGAAATATATGGTTCTGTGGTGGGGAACTCAATCTCAGCTCTTGCTACAGCCTCTTAATTTGTTTGTGTTTTCTCGATAGTATCTATGGACTTCAAAGTTGTGAATGACTTGTGGCATGTAACTTTATGTTTTGCTGTTGGCAAACGCTAATTGGTTTTGCATGAAGACACTACAGGTACACATTCGTGCTTTCTGAGTAAAAAGCTGCAGAAACCAGGTTAAAAATGATATTTGTGTTTGTAAACATGACATTGAATCCACTTGCCCAAAAAAACGACTTTGCTTTTCTCCAAACCCAGGTTGACTCGGCTTTTCTGGGTTCTTTGCGCACCGATTCTACACTAGTTTGCCCAGATAGGTCTGGATGAAACCAGAAATGTCAGGTTCCCTTTTGGCTAATTCAATCCCAGCTCTTGATACAGCTTCTGTGCTTGCTTGTGTTTTGTCGATAGTATCTTTGCATTTTAGAGTTGTGAATGCATTCTAGCATGTAACATTTTGTTTTTCTGTTGGCATACGCTAATTGGTTTCACATGGAGACAACAGGTACACATTCGTGTTTTCTGAGTAAAAAGCTGCAGAAAACAGGTTAAAAATGATATTTGTGTTTGTATACATGACATTGAATCCACTTGCCCAAGAAAAAGACTTTGCTTTTCTCAAAAACCAGGTTGACTCTGCTTTTCTGGGTGCTTGGCAAACCAACTCCTCACCAGTTTGTCCGGATAGGGCTGGATGAAACCAGAAATATCCGGTTCTGTGGTGGCTAACTCAATCCCAGCTCTTGCTACAGCTTCTGTGTTTGCTTCTGTTCTCTCGATGGTATCTATGGACTTTAGAATTCTGAATGCATTTTAGCATGTAACATTTTGTTTTTCTTTTGGCAAATGCCAATTGGTTTCACATGGAGACACAACAAGTACACGTTCCTTATTTTCTGAATAAAAATATGCAGAAACCAGGTTAAATATGATATTTGCGTTTGTAAACATGACATTGAATCCACTTGCCCAAGAAAAAGACTTTGCTTTTCTCAAAAACCAGGTTGACTCTGCTTTTCTGGGTGCTTGGCAAACCAACTCCTCACCAGTTTTTCCGGATAGGGCTGGATGAAACCAGAAATATCCGGTTCTGTGGTGGCTAACTCAATCCCAGCTCTTGCTACAGCTTCTGTGTTTGCTTCTGTTCTCTCGATGGTATCTATGGACTTTAGAATTCTGAATGCATTTTAGCATGTAACATTTTGTTTTTCTTTTGGCAAATGCCAATTGGTTTCACATGGAGACACAACAAGTACACGTTCCTTATTTTCTGAATAAAAATATGCAGAAACCAGGTTAAATATGATATTTGCGTTTGTAAACATGACATTGAATCCACTTGCCCAAGAAAAAGACTTTGCTTTTCTCCAAAACCTGGTTGATTCTGCTTTTCTGGGTGCTTTGCACACCAACTCCACTCCAGTTTGTCTGGATAGGGCTGGATGAAACCAGAAATATCCGGTTCAGTGGTGGCTAACTCAATCCCAGCTCTTGCTACAGTTTCTGTGATTGCTTGTGTTTTGTTGATGGTATCTGTGAACTTTAGAGTTGTGAATGCATTGTAGCATGTAACATTTTGTTTTCCTGTTGGCAAATGCTAATTGGTTTCACATGGAGACACAACTGGTACACATTCGTGTTTTCTGAGTAATAACCTGCAGAAACCAGATTAAAAATAATGTTTGTGTTTGCTAACGTGACTTTGAATCCACTTGCCCAAGAAAACGACTTTGCTTTTCTCCAAAACCAGTTTGACTCTGTTTTTCTGGGTACTTTGCACATGAATGCCACACGAGTTTGTCCAGATATATCTGGATCTAACCAGAAATATCCGGTTCTCTGTGGGTAAATGTATAACTGATTTTAAAACAGCATATGTGTTTGTTAGTGAATTCTGGATATTATCTATGAACGTTAGAGTTTTGAATGAATTTTAGCAAGTAACATTTTGTGTTTATGTTGGCAAATCTAATAGGTTCCACAGGGAGACACAACAGGTACACATTCGAGTTTTCTGAGTAGAATGCTATAGAAACCTGGTTAAAAATGTTATTTGTGTTTGTAAACTTGACATTGTATCCACTTGCCCAAGAAAAATACCTTGCTTTTCTCCAAAACCAGGTTGACTCTGCTTTCCTGGGTCGTTTGTACAAGAATTCCACACTAGTTTGTCCAGATAGGTCGGATCTCACCAGAAATTTCCTGTTATGTTCGGTCTAACTCAATCCCTTCTCATGCTACAGCCTCTGTGTTTGTTTCTGTTTTCTGGATATTATCTTTGAACTTCAGAGTTTGGAATGAATTCTGACATGTAACACTTTGTATTTTTGTTGCCAAACTCTAATTGGTTCCACATGGAGAAACAACAGGCACACATAAGATTTTTCTGAGTAGAATGCTACAGAAACCAGGTTAAAAATGCAATTTGTGTTTTCTAACATGACATTGAATACACTTGCCCATGAAAAAGACTTTGCTTTTCTCCACAACCTGTTTGACTGTGTTTTCTGTGTCCTTTGCACATGAATTCCACACGAATTTGTCCAGATAGTTCTGGATCTAACCAGAAATACCCATTACTTTCTGCCTAACTCAATCCCAGCTCTTGCTACAGCCTCTGTGTTTGTTTCTGTTTTCTGGATATTATCAATTTACTTTAGAGTGTGGAATGAATTCTGGCATATAACACTTTGTTTTTTTGTTGGCACACACTAATTGCTTCCACAAGGAGACACAACAGGTACACATTTGTGTTTTCTGAGTAGAATGCTACAGAAACCAGATTAAAAATGATATTTGTGTTTGATAACATGACATTGAATCCACTTGCCCATGAAAAAGACTTTGCTTTTCTCCAAAACCAGTTTGACTCTGATTATCTGGGTCCTTTGCACACGAATTCCACACAGGTTTATCCAGTTTGTTCTGGATCAAACCAGAAATATCCGGTTCTGCTGTGGCTAAATGAATATCAGCTTTTAAAACAGCCTGTGTGTTTCTTGGTTTTCTGGATGTTCTCTTTGATCTTTAGAGTTTGGAAGGAATTTAGCACGTAACATTTTTTTTTTTGGGAAACACAATTTGTTTCAATGTGGAGACACAAAAGATACACATGTGAGTTGTCAGAGTAGAATACTACAGAAACAAAGTTAAAAATGATATTTGTGCTTGCTAACATGACATTGAATCCACTTGCCCAAGAAAAAGACGTTGCTTTTCTCCAAAACCAGTTTGACTCTGCTTTTTTGGGTCCTTTGCACACGAATTCCACATGAGTTTGTCCAGTTAGGTCTGGATCAATCCAGAAATAGCCAGTTCTGTTGTGGACAAATGAATATCAGCTTTTAAAACAACCTGTGTGTTTGTTAGTCTTTTCTGGATATTAACTATGAACTTTAGAGTTTGGAATGAATTCTGACATGTAACATTTTGTTTTCCTGTTGGCAAACACTACTTGTATTCACGTGGAGACACAACAGGTACGCATGTGAGTTGTCTGAGTAGAATGCTACAGAAACCAGGTTAAAAATGATATTTGAGTTTGTAAACATGACATTGAATCCACTTCCCCATGTAAAAGACTTTCCATTTCTGCATAACCAGTTTGACTGTGCTTTTCTGGGTCCTTTGCATAAGAATGCCACACGAGTTTGTCCAGATAGGTCTGGATCAAACCAGAAATATCCGGTTCTGGTGTGCCTAAATGAATATCATCTTTTAAAACAGCCTGTGTGTTTGTTAGTCTTTTCTGGATATTAACTATGAACTTTAGAGATTGGAATGAATTCTGACATGTAACATTTTGTTTTCTGTTGCCAATCACTAATTGGATTCAAAGGGAGAAACAACAGTTACACATTCGAGTTTTCTGAGTAGAATGTACAGAAACCAGGTTCAAAATGATATTTGTGTTTGCTAACATGACATTGAATCCACTTGCCCAAGAAAAAGACTTTGCTTTTCTCCAAAACCATTTCCAATATTCTTTTCTTGGTCCTTTGCACAAGATTTCCACAGCATTATGTCCAGAACGTCTGGAACTATGAAGAAATTTCCGGTTCTGTTCTGCCTAACTCAATCCCACATGACTTTGTCCAGATAGGTGTGGATCAAACCAGAAATATCCGGTTATGGTGTGCCTAAACGAATATCAGCTTTGAAAACTGCCTGTGTGTTAGTGATTTCTGTATATTTTCTATGAACTTCAGAGTTTTGAATCAATTTTAGCATGTAACACTTTGTTTTTTTGTTGGAAACACTATTTGGTTCCACATGGAGACACAACAGGTACACATAAGTGTTTTCAGAGTAGAATGCTACAGAAACCAGGTTAAAACTGATATTTGCGACTGTAAACATGACATTGAATCCATTTTCCCAAGAGAAAGACCTTGCTTTTTTTCAAAACCAGTTGGACTTTGCTTTTCTGGGCGCTTTGCACATGAATTCCACATGAGTTTGTCCAGATATGTCTGGATCTAACCAGAAAGATCCGGGTCTATTCTGCTAACTCAATCCCAGCTCTTGCTACAGCTTCTGTGTTTCTTTCTGTTTTGTGGATATTTTCTATTAAGTTTAGAGTTTTGAATGAATTTTAGCATGTTACATTTTGTTTTTCTGTTGGAAACGCTACTGGATTCACATGGAGACACAACGGGTGTACATAAGAGATTTCTGAATAGAATACTACAGAAACCAGGTTAAAAATGATATTTGTGTTTGTAAACATGACATTGAATCCACTTGCCGAAGAAAAAGACTTTGCTTTTCTCCTTACAAGATTGATTCTGCTTTTCTGTGTCCTTTGCACAAGAATTCCACACGAGTTTGTCCCGATAGGTCTGGATCTAACCAGAAATACCCGTTTCTGTTCTGCCTAACTCAATCCCAGCTCTTGCCACAGCCTCTGTGTTTGTTTCTGTTTTCTGGATATTTACAATGAACTTTGGAGTTTTGAATGAATTTTAGCCTGTAACATTGTGTTTTTTTGTTGGAAAAGCTAATACGTTCCACATGGAGACAAAACAGGTACACATAAGAGATTTCTGGGTACAATACTACAGAAACCAGGTTCAAAATGACATTTGAGTTTGTAAACATGACATTGAATCCACTTACCATGAAAAAGACTTTGCTTTGCAACAAAACCACTTTGACTCTGCTTTTCTGGGTCCTTTGCACATGAATTCCTCACCAGTTTGGCCAGATAGCTCTGGATCTAACCAGAAATATCCGGTTCTGTTGTGGGTAAATGAATATCAGCTTTAAAATAGCTTGTGCGTTTGTTAGTTTTTTCTGGATATTTTCTATGAACTTTAGATTTTTGAATGAATTTTAGCATGTTACATTTTGTTTTTCTGTTGGAAACGCTACTGGATTCACATGGAGACACAACGGGTGTACATAAGAGATTTCTGAATAGAATACTACAGAAACCAGGTTAAAAATGATATTTGTGTTTGTAAACATGACATTGAATCCACTTGCCGAAGAAAAAGACTTTGCTTTTCTCCTTACAAGATTGATTCTGCTTTTCTGTGTCCTTTGCACAAGAATTCCACACGAGTTTGTCCCGATAGGTCTGGATCTAACCAGAAATACCCATTTCTGTTCTGCCTAACTCAATCCCAGCTCTTGCCACAGCCTCTGTGTTTGTTTCTGTTTTCTGGATATTTACAATGAACTTTGGAGTTTTGAATGAATTTTAGCATGTAACATTGTGTTTTTTGTTGGAAACACTAATTCATTCCACATGGAGCACAACAGGTACACATAAGTGATTTCTGAGTAGAATGCTACAGAATCCAGGTTCAAAATGACAATTGTGTTTGTAAACATGACATTGAATTCACTTGCCCACAAAAACGACTTTACTTTTCAACAAAACCACTTTGGTTCTGCTTTTCTGGCTCCTTTGCACAAGATTTCCACATGAGTTTGTCCAGATAGGTCTGGATCTTACCAGAAATATACGGTTCTATTGTGGCTAAATGAATATCAGCTTTTAAAACAGCCTGAGTGTTTGTTAGTGTTTTCTGTATATTATCAATAACGTTAGAGTTTTGAATGAACTTTAGCATGTTAAATTTTGTTTTTATGTTGGCAAATGCTAATTGGTTCCACATGGAGACAAAACAGGTACACATAAGTGTTTTCTGAGTAGAATGCTACAGAAACCAGGTTCAAATTTATATTGTGTTTGTTAACATGACATTGAATCCACTTGCCCAAGAAAAAGACCTTGCTTTTCTCCAAAACCAGTTTCAATATTCTTTTCTGTGTCCTCTGCACAAGAATTCCACACGAGTTTTTCCAGATAGGTCTGGATCTAACCAGAAAGATCCGGGTCTGTTCTGGCTAACTCAATCCCAGCTCTTGCTACAGCCTCTGTGTTTGTTTCTGTTTTCTGGATATTATCTATGAACTTTAGAGATTGGAATGAATTCTGGCATGTAACACCTTGTGTTTTTGTTGGCAAACACTAACTGGTAACAAATGGAGACACAACAGGTACACATTCGAGTTTTCTGAGTAGAATGCTACAGAAACCAGGTTCAAAATGATATTTGTGTTTGATAACATGACATTGAATCCACTTGCCCAAGAAAAAGACTTTGCTTTTCTGCAAAACTAGTTTCAATATACTTTTCTGGGACTTCTGCACATGAATTCCACATGAGTTTTTCCAGATAGGGCTGGATCTAATCAGAAATACCCTGTTCTGTTCTGCCGCTGTCTGTAGCATGGAAATAGGCATACACAATGTGCGCAATGTCTGTATCCTTGGACAGAGCTTACAGGAGTTCTGTAACCTGAGTGTAGTCAGATGCAGCGTACATGAGTTCTGAATTACAAGTGTGGAACGAAGCAGTTTGGAAGAGTTCTGTAGCCTGGGAGTAGGCTTTCGGAATATGCGGGATTTCTGTAGCCTGTCTATAGGAGACGCAGCTTACGGTCGTTCTGCTTCCTGGCTGTAGAGAGAATCAGTTTACGGGAGTTCTGTATGCTAGTGGAGTGCAATGCTATTTCAAAGTTCTGTTGACTGGTAAAAGGGTGACACAATGTGTGCAATGTCTGTATCCTTAGACAGAGCTTACAGGTGTTCTGTAACCTGAGTGTAGTCAGATGCAGCTTACATGAGTTCTGTATTACAGGTGGGAGTGAAGCTGTTTGGAAGAGTTATGTAGCCTGGGAATAGGCATTCACAATATGCGGGATTTCTGTAGCCTGTCTATAGTAAATGGAGCTTATGGTTGGTCTGCTTCCTGGCTGTAGTGAGATTCAGTTCAGGAGAGTTCTGTATGCTAGTGGAGTCAATGGTGTTTCGGAGGTCTGTTGCCTGGGAATAGGCTTACCCCATGTGTGCAATGTTTGTAGCCTGCGTGTAGGAAACTGAGCTTACAGGAGTTCTGTAACCTGAGTGCAGTCAGATGCAGCGTACATAAGTTCTGTATCGGAGTTGTGGATGTAAGCAGTTTGGAAGAGTTCTCTAGCCTTTGAGTAGGCATTCAAAATATGCGTGATTACTGTAGCCTGACTCTAGGATGCACAGCTTATAGGTGTTCTGCGTCCTGGCTGTAGAGAGATTCAGTACACGGGAGTTCTGTATGCTAGTGGAGTGCAATGCTGTTTCAGAGTTCTGTTTCCGGGGAATAGGATGGCACAATGTGCACAATGTCTGTATCCTTAGGTAGAGCTTACAGGAGTTTTGTAACCTGAGTGTAGTGAGTGCAGCTTACATGAGTTCTGTATCGGAGGTGTGGATGTAAGCAGATCGTAAGAATTCTGTAGCCTGGGAGTAGGCATTCGCAATATGCGGGATTTCTGTAGCCTGTCTGTAGGAAACGCAGCTAATACGAATTCTACATACAGGCTCTAGAGATATTCTGTTCACAGGAGTACTGTATGCTAGTGGAGGGCAATGCTATTTCAGAGTTCTGTTGCCTGTGAATAGGAGGACACAATGTACACAATGTCTGTGTACTCAGACAGAGCTTACAGGAGTTCTTTAACCTGAGTGTAGTGAGGTGCAGCTTACATGAATTCTGTATCGGAGGTGTGTAACGAAGCATTTTGTTAGAGTTCTGTAGCCTCGGAGTAGGCATTAGCAATATGCGCGATTTCTGTAGCCTGACTCTAGGATGTGCAGCTTATACGAATTCTGGATACAGGCTGTAGAGAGATTCAGTTCATGGGAGTTCTGTATGCTAGTGGAGTGCAAAGCTGTTTCAGGGTTAGGTAGCCTGGGAACACGCTTACACAATGTGAGCAATTTTGATAGCCTGAGTGTAGGAGACAGAGCTTACAGGAATGCTGCAACCCTAGTGTAGTGATTTACAGCATACATGAGTTGTGTATTGTTGGTGTAGAACGAAGCACTTTGGAAAGATTCTGACGCCTGGGAGTAGGCATTCGCAATATGCGGGATTTCTGTAGCCTGTCTATAGGAAACGCAGCTTATATTCTGTCTGCTTCCTGGCTTTAGAGAGGTTCAGCTCACGGGAGTTCTGTATGCTAGTGGAGTGCAAAGCTGTTTCAGTGGTCTGTAGCCTGGGAATAGGCTTACCCCATGTGCACAATGTCTGTAGCCTGAGTGTAGGAGACAGAGATTAAAGCAGTTCTGTAACCTGAGTTTAGTCAGATGCAGTGTACATGAGTTCTGTATCAGAGGTGTGCATGTAAGCAGTTTGGAAATGTTCTGTAGCCTGGGAGTAGTCATTCGCAATATGCGGGATTTCGGTAGCCTGTCTATAGGAAAGGCAGCTTATATTCAGTCTGCTTCCTGGCTGCAGAGAGATTCAGTTCATGGGAGTTCTGTATGATAGTGGAGTACAAAGCTGTTTCAGCAGTCTGTATCCTGGGAATAGGCATACACAATGTGTGCAATGTCTGTAGCCTGAGTGTAGGAGACAGAGCTTACACAAGTTCTGTAACCTGAGTGTAGTCAGATGCAGTGCACATGAGTTCTGTATTACACGTGTGGAACGAAGCAGTTTGTAAGAGTTCTGTATCCTGGGAGTAGGCATTCGCAATATGCGGGATTTCTGTAGCCTGCTTATAGAAAACGCAGCTTATGGTCAGTCTGTTTCCTGGCTGTAGAGAGATTCAGTTCATGGGAGTTCTGTATGCTAGTGGAGTGCTCAGCTGCTTCAGCGTTCTGTAGCCTGGGAATACGCTTACACAATGTGAGCAATTTTGGTAGCCTGAGTGTAGGAGACAGAGGATAAAGGAGTTCTGCCACCTGAGTGTAGTGATTTAAAGCATACATGAGTTCTGTATCGTAGGTGTGGAACGAAGCACTTAGGAAGGGTTCTGAGGCCTGGGAGTAAGCTCTCAATATATGGGATTTCTGTAGCTTGCCTGTAGGAAACCCAGCTTATGGTCGGTCTGCTTCCTAGCTGCAGAGATTCAGTTCATGGGAATTCTGTATGATAGTGGAGTACAAATCTTTTTCAGCAACTGTATCCAGGGAATAGGCATACACAATGTGTGCAATGTCTGTAGCCTGTGTGTAGGAGACAGAGCTTACACGAGTTCTGTAACCTGAGTGTAGTCAGATGCAGCGCAGATGAGTTCTGTATTACACGTGTGGAACGAAGCAGTTTGGATTAGTTCTGTATCCTGGGAGTAGGCATTTGCAATATGCGGGATTTCTGTAGCCTGTCTATAGGAAACGCAGCTTATGGTCGGTCTGCTTCCTGGCTGTAGAGAAATTCAGTTTACGGGAGTTCTGTATGCTAGTGGAGTACAAAAGTGTTTCAGCTGTCTGTAGCATGGAAATAGGCATACACAATGTGCGCAAGTCTGTAGCCTGAGTGTGGGAGACAGAGCTTACAGGAGTACTGTAAACTGAGTTTAGTCTGATGCAGCGTACATGAGTTCTGTATCGGAGGTGTGGAACGAAGCAGTTTGGAACAGTTCTGTAGCCTGGGAGTAGGCATTCGCAATATGCGGGATTTCTGTAGCCTGTCTATAGGAAACGCAGCTTATGTTCTGTCTGCTTCCTGGCTGCAGAGAGTTTCAGTTCACGTGAGTTCTGTATGCTAGTGGAGTGCAAAGCTGCTTGAGCGGTCTGTAGCCTGGGAATAGGCTTACCCCATGTGCGCAATGTCTGTAGCCTGAGTGTAGGAGACAGAGCTTACAGGAGTTCTGTAACCTGAGTTTAGTCAGATGCTGTGTACATGAGTTCTGTATCGGAGGTGTGGATGTAAGCAGTTTGGATGAGTTCTGTAGCCTGGGAGAAGGGATTCGCAATATGCGGGATTTCTTTGGCCTGTCTATAGGAAACGCAGCTTATGCTTGGTCTGCTTCTAGGCTGTATCGATATTCAGTTCATGGGAATTCTGTATGCTAGTGGAGTGCAATGCTATTTCAGATTTCTGTTGCCTGGGAATAGGATGACACAATGTGCGCAATGTCTGTGTCCTTAGCCAGAGATTGCAGGAGTTCTGTAACCTGAGTGTAGTGAGGTGCAGCTTACATGAGTTCTGTATTGGAGGTGTGTAACGAAGCAGTTTGTAAGAGTTCTGTATCCTGGGAGTAGGCATTCGCAATATGCGGGATTTCTGTAGCCTGCTTATAGAAAACGCAGCTTATGGTCAGTCTGTTTCCTGGCTGTAGAGAGATTCAGTTCATGGGAGTTCTGTATGCTAGTGGAGTGCACAGCTGTTTCAGCGTTCTGTAGCCTGGGAATACGCTTACACAATGTGAGCAATTTTGGTAGCCTGAGTGTAGGAGACAGAGGATAAAGGAGTTCTGCCACCTGAGTGTAGTGATTTAAATCATACATGAGTTCTGTATCGTAGGTGTGGAACGAAGCACTTAGGAAGGGTTCTGAGGCCTGGGAGTAAGCTCGCAATATATGGGATTTCTGTAGCTTGCCTGTAGGAAACCCAGCTTATGGTCGGTCTGCTCCCTGGCTGTAGAGAAATTCAGTTTACGGGAGTTCTGTATGCTAGTGGAGTACAAAACATTTTGTTTTTCTGTTGGCAAACGCTAATAGGTTTCACATGCAGACACAACAGGTACACATTTGTGTTTTCTGAGTAAAAAGCTGCAGAAACCAGGTTACAAATGATATTTGTGTTTGTAAACATGACATTGAATCCACTTGCCCAAGAAAAAGACTTTGCTTTTCTCCAAAACCAGGTTGACTCTGCTTTTCTGGGTGCTTTGCACACCAACTCCACACCAGTTTGTCCAGATAGGTCTGGATGGAACCAGAAATATCTGGTTCTGTGGTGGCTAACTCAATGCCAGCTCTTGCTACAGCTTCTGAGTGTGCTTGTGTTTTCTCGATAGTATCTGTGGGCTTTAGAGTTGTGAATGCATTGTAGCGTGTAACATTTTTTTTTTCTGTTGGCAAAAGTTAATTGGTTTCACATGGAGACACAACAGGTACACATTTGTGTTTTTTGAGTAAAAAGCTGCAGAAACCTGGTTACAAATGATATTTGTGTTTGTAAACATGACATTGCATCTACTTGCCCAAGAAAAAGACTTTGCTTTTTTCCAAAACCAGGTTGACTCTGCTTATCTGGGTGCTTTGCACACAACACCCCAAAACTTTGTCCGGATAGGGCTGGATGAAACCAGAAATATCTGGTTCTGTGGTGGTTAACTCACTGCCAGCTCTTGCTAGAGAATCTGCATTTACTTGTGTTTTCTTAATAGTATCTGTGGACTTTAGAGTTGTGAATGCTTTGTAGCATGTAACATTTTGTTTTCTGTTTCCAAACACTTATTGGTTTCACATGCAGACACAACAGGTACACATTCCTGTTTTCTGAGAAAAAAGCTGCAGAAACCAGGTTAAAAATGATATTTGTGTTTGTAAACATGACATTGAATCCACTTGCCAAAGAAAAAGACTTTGCTTTTCTCCAAAACCAGGTTGACTCTGCATTTCTGGGTGCTTTGCACACCAATTCCACACCAGTTTGTCCGGATAGGGCTGGATGAAAACAGAAATTTCCTGTTCTGTTTTGGCTAACTCAGTGCCAGCTCTTGCTAAAGTTTCTGTGTTTCCTTGTGTTTTCTTGATAGTATCTGTGGACTTTAGAGTTGTGAATGCATTGTAGCATGTAACATTTTGTTTTTCTGTTGGCAAACGCTAATTGGTTTCACATGGAGACACAACAGGTACACGTTTGTGTTTTCTGAGTAAACAGCTGCAGAAACCAGGTTACAAATGATATTTGTATTAGTAAACATGACACTGAATTAACTTGCCCAAGAAAAAACATTGCTTTTCTCCAAAACCAGGTTGACTCTGCATTTCTGGGTGCTTTGCACACCAGTTCCCCATAAGTTTGTCCGGATAGCGCAGGCTGAAACCAAAAACATCCGGTTCTGAGGTGGCTAACTGAATCCCAGCTCTTGCTACACTTTCTGTGTTTATTGTGGTTTGTCGATAGTATCTGTGGACTTTAGAGTTGTGAATGCATTGTAGCATGTAACATTTTGTTTTCTGTTTGCAAACGCTAATTGGTTTCACATGGAGAAACAACAGGTACACTTTCGTGTTTTCTAAGTAAAAACCTGCAGAAACCAGGTTACAAATGATACTTGTGTTTGTAAACATCACATTGAATCCACTTGCCCAAGAAAAAGACTTTGCTTTTCTCAAACCAGGTTGACTCTGCTTTTCTGGGTGCTTTGCACACCAATTCCACACCAGTTTGTCCAGACAGGGTTGTTTGAAACCAGAAATATCTGATTCTGTGGTGGCTAACTCAATGCAAGCTATTGCTGCAGCCCCTGAGTTTGTTTGTGTTTTCTGGATACAGTCTATGGACTTTAGAGTTGTGAATGCATTGTAGCATGTAAGATTTTGTTTTTCTGTTGGCAAAGGCTAATTGGTTTCACATGGAAACACAACAGGTACACATTCGTGTTTTCTGAGTAAAACATGCAGAAACCAGGTTAAAAATGCTATTTGTGTTTGTAAACATGACATTGAATCCACTTGCCCAAGAAAAAGACTTTTCTTTTCTCCAAAACCAGGTTTACTCTGCTTTATGTGTGCTTTGCACACCAATTCCCCACCAGTATTTCCAGATAGGGCTGGATGAAACCAGAAATATCCGGTTCTGTGGTGGCAAACTCAATACCAGCTCTTGCTACAGCTTCTGTATTTGCTTGTGTTTTCTCGATAGTATCTATGAACTTTAGAGTTGTGAATGCATTGTAGCATGTAATATTTTACTTCTTGTTGGCAAATGCTAATTGATTTCACCTGAAGGCAACAGGTACATATTCGTGTTTCCTAAGGGAAAAGCTGCAGTAACCAGGTTAAAAATGATATTTGTGTTCGTAAACATGACATTGAATGCACTTGCCCAAGAAAAAGACTTTGCTTTTCTCCAAAACCAGGTTGACTCTGCTTTTCTGGGTGCTTTGCACACCAATTCCACAACAGTTTTCCACAGAGGTCTGGTTGAAACCAGAAATATCCGGTTCTGTGGTGGCTAACTCAATCCCAGCTCTTGCTACAGCTTCTCTGTTCGCTTGAGTTTTCTCGATAGTATCTATGGACTTTAGAGTTGTGAATGCATTGTAGCATGTAGGATTTTGTCTTTCTATTGGCAAACGCTAATTGGTTTCACATGGAGACACAACAGGTACACATTCGTGCTTTCTGAGTAAAAAGCTGCAGAATCCAGGTTAAAAATGATATTTATGTTTGTAAACATGACATTGAATGCACTTGCCCAAGAAAAAGACTTTGCTTTTCTCCAAAACCAGGTTGACTCTGCTTTTCTGGGTACATTGTACACCAATTCCACACCAGTTTGTCCAGATAGGACTGGATGAAACCAGAAATATCCGGTTCTGTGTTGGCTAACTCAATTCCAGCTCTGCTACAGCTTCTGTGTTTGCTTTTGTTTTGTCGTTAGTATCTATGGACTTTAGAGTTGTGAATTCATTGTAGCATGTAATATTTTACTTCTTGTTGGCAAATGCTAATTGACTTCACCTGAAGGCAACAGGTACATATTCGTGTTTCCTAAGTGAAAAGCTGCAGAAACCAGGGTAAAAATGATATTTGTGTTTGTAAACATGACATTGAATCCCCTTGCCCAAGAAAAAGACTTTGATTTTCTCCAAAACCAGGTTGACTCTGCTTTTCAGGGTGCTTTGCACACCAATTCCACACCAGTTTGTCCGGATAGGGCTGGATGAAACCATAAATATCCGGTTCTGTGGTGGCTAACTCAAGCCCAGCTCTTGCTACAGCTTCTGTGTTTGCTTCTGTTCTCTCGATAGTATCTGTGGACTTTAGAAATCTGAATGCATTGTAGCATGTAACATTTTGTTTTTCTGTTGGCAAACGCTAATTGGTTTCACATGGAGACACAAGAGGTACACTTTCCTGTTTTCTGAGTAAAAAGCTGCAGAAATCAGTTTACAAATGATATTTCTGTTTGTAAACATGACATTGAATCCACTTGCCCAAGAAAACGACTTTGCTTTTCTCCAAAAACAGGTTGACTCGATATTTCTGGGTGGTTTGCACACCAGTTCCACACCAGTTTCTCCAGATAGGTCTGGATGAAACCAGAAATATCCGGTTCTGTTTTGGCTAACTGAATCCCACCTGTTGCTACAGCTTCTGTGTTTGCTTCTGTTCTCTCGATGGTATCTATGGACTTTCGAATTCTGAATGCATTGCAGCATGTAACATTTTGTTTTTCTGTTGGCAAACGCTAATTGGTTTCACATGGAGACAATACAGGTAGAGTAGAATAAGTAGAATGAGTAGAATGCTATAGAAACCTGGTTAAAAATGTTATTTGTGTTTGTAAACATGACATTGTATCCACTTGCCCAAGAAAAATACCTTGCTTTTCTCCAAAACCAGGTTGACTCTGCTTTCCTGGGTCGTTTGTACAAGAATTCCACACTAGTTTGTCCAGATAGGTCTGGATCTCACCAGAAATTTCCTGTTATGTTTGGTCTAACTCAATCCCTTCTCATGCTACAGCCTCTGTGTTTGTTTCTGTTTTCTGGATATTATCTATGAACTTCAGAGTTTGGAATGAATTCTGACATGTAACACTTTGTATTTTTGTTGCCAAACTCTAATTGGTTCCACATGGAGAAACAACAGGCACACATAAGAGTTTTCTGAGTAGAATGCTACAGAAACCAGGTTAAAAATGCAATTTGTGTTTGCTAACATGACATTGAATACACTTGCCCATGAAAAAGACTTTGCTTTTCTCCACAACCTGTTTGACTGTGTTTTCTGTGTCCTTTGCACACGAATTCCACACTAGTTTGTCCAGATAGTTCTGGATCTAACCAGAAATACCCATTACTTTCTGCCTAACTCAATCCCAGCTCTTGCTACAGCCTCTGTGTTTGTTTCTGTGTTCTGGATATTTTCTATGAACTTTAGAGTTTTGAATGAATTTTAGCATGTTACATTTTGTTTTTTTGCAGGCAAACGCTAATTGGTTCCACATGGAGACACAACAGGTACACATTCGAGTTTTCTGAGTAGAATGCTACAGAAACCAGGTTCAAAATTATACTTGTGTTTGTTAACATGACATTGAATCCACTTGCCCACAAAAAAGACTTTTCTTTTTTCCAAAACCAGTTTGATTTTGCTTTTCTGGGTCCTTTCCACACGAATTCCTCATGAGTTTGTCCAGATAGGGCTGGATGAAACCAGAAATATCAGGTTCTGAGGGGGCTACTCAATGCCAGCTCTTGCTACACATTCTGTGTTTGCTTGTGTTTTCTCGATAGTATCTGTGGACTTTAGAGTTGTGAATGCATTGTAGCATGTAACATTTTGTTTTTCTGTTGGCAAACGCTAATTGGTTTCACATGGAGACACAACAGGTACAGATTCGTGTTTTCTGAGTAAAAAGCTGCAGAAACCAGGTTAAAAATGATATTTGTGTTTGTAAACATGACAGTGAATCCACTTGCGCAAGAAAAAGACTTTGCTTTTCTCCAAAACCATGTTGACTCTGCTATTCTGGGTGCTTTGCACACCAACTCCACACCAGTTGGTACGGATAACGCTGGATGAATCCAGAAATATCCGGTTCTGTGTTGGCTAACTCAATCCCAGCTCTTGCTACAGCTTCTGTGTTTGCTTGTGTTTTGTTGAGAGTATCTTTGGGCTTTAGAGTTGTGAATGCATTGTAGCATGTAACAGTTTGTTTTTCTGTTGGCAAACACTAATTGGTTTCACATGGAGACACAACAGGTACACTTTCCTGTCTTCTGAGTAAAAAGCTGCAGAAACCAGGTTAAAAATATTTGTGTTTGTAAACATGACATTGAATCCACTTGCCCAAGAAAATGACTTTGCTTTTCTCCAAAACCAGGTTGACTCTGCTTTTCTGGGTGCTTTGCACACCAATTCCACATTAGTTTGTACGGATAACGCTGGATGAATCCAGAAATATCCAGTTCTGTGGTGGCTAATTCAATCCCAGCTCTTGCTAGAACTTCTGTGTTTGTTTGTGTTTTCTCGATAGTATCTGTGGACTTTAGAGTTGTGAATGCATTGTAGCATGTAACATTTTGTTTTTGTGATGGCAAACACTAATTGGTTTCACATTCAGACACAACAGGTACATATCATGTTTTCCGAGTAAAAACCTGAAGAAACCAGGTTACAAATGATATTTGTGCTTGTAAAATGACATTAAATTCATCCGCCCAAGAGAAATACTTTGCTTTTCTCCAAAACCAGGTTGACTCTGCTTTTCTGGGTGCTTTGCACACCAATTCTACACCCGTTTGTCCAGATACTGTTGGATGAAAGCAGAAATATCTGGTTCTGAGGAGGCTACTCAATCCCAGCTCTTGCTACAGCTTCTGTGTTTGCTTGTGTTTTCTCGATAGTATCTGTGGACTTTAGAGTTGTGAATGCATTGTAGCATGTAACATTTTGTTTTTCTGTTGGCAAACGATAATTGGATTCACATGGAGAAACAACAGGTACACTTTGCTTTTTTCTGAGTAAAAAGCTGCAGAAACCAGGTTACAAATTATGTTTGTGTTTGTAAACATGACATTGAATCCCCTTGCCTAAGAAAAAGACTTTGCTTTTCTCTAAACCAGGTTGACTCTGCTTTTCTGGGTGCTTTGCACACCAACTCCACACCAGTTTGTCCGGATATGTCTGGATGAAACCAGAAATATCTGGGTCTGTGGTGGCTAACTGAATCCCAGCTCTTGGTACAGTTTCTGTGTTTCCTTGTGTTTTACGATAGTATCTGTGGACTTTGGAGTTGTCAATGCATTGTAGCATGTAATATTTTGTTTTCTGTTGGCAAACGCTAATAGCTTTCACATGGAGACACAACAGGTACACATTCGTGTTTTCTGAGTAAAAACCTGGAGAAACCAGGTTAAAAATGATATTTGTGTTTGTAACCATGACATTGAATCCACCTGCCCAAGAAAAATACTTTGCTTTTCTCCAAAACCGGGTTGACCCTGCTTTTCTGGGTGCTTTGCACACCAACTCCACACCAGTTTGTCTGGATAGGTCTGGATGAAACCAGAAATGTCCGGTTCTGTGGTGGCTAACAGAATCCCAGCTCTTGCTACAGTTTCTGTGTTTGCTTGTGTTTTACGATAGTATCTGTGGAGTTTGGAGTTGTGAATGCATTGTAGAATGTAACATTTTGTTTTCTGTTGGCAAACGCTAATTGGTTTCACATGGAGACACAACAGGTACACATTCGTGTTTTCTGAGTAAAAACCTGGAGAAACCAGGTTAAAAATGATATTTGTGTTTGTACACATGACATGGAATCCCCTTGCCCAAGAAAATGACTTTGCTTTTCTCCAAAACCAGGTTGACTCTGCTTTTCTGGGTGCTTTGCACACCAATTCCTCACCAGTTTGTCCGGATAGGGTTGGATGAAACCAGAAATATCCTGTTCTGTGGTGGCTAATTCAATCCCAGCTCTTTCTACAGCTTCTGTGTTTGCTTGTGTTTTCTCGATAGTATCTGTTGACTTTAGAGTTGTGAATGCATTGTAGCATGTAACATTTCGTTTTCTGTTGGCAAACGCTAATTGGTTTCACATGGAGACACAACAGGTACACATTCGTGTCTTCTGAGTAAAAACCTGCAGAAACCTGGTTACAAATGATATTTGTGCTCGTAAACATGACATCGAATCCACCTGCCCAAGAAAAAGACTTTGGTTTTGTCCAAAACCAGGCTGACTGCTTGTCTGGGAACTTTGCACACCAATTCCTTACCCGTTTGTCCAGATAGTGTTGGATGAAACCAGAAATATCCGATTCTGAGGGGGCTACTCAATCCCAGCTCTTGCTACAGCTTCTGTGTTTGTTTGTGTTTTCTCGATAGTATCTGTGGACTTTAGAGTTGTGAATGCATTGTAGCATGTAACATTTTGTTTTTGTGATGGCAAACACTAATTGGTTTCACATTCAGACACAACAGGTACATATCATGTTTTCCGAGTAAAAACCTGAAGAAACCAGGTTACAAATGATATTTGTGCTTGTAAAATGACATTAAATTCATCCGCCCAAGAGAAATACTTTGCTTTTCTCCAAAACCAGGTTGACTCTGCTTTTCTGGGTGCTTTGCACACCAATTCTACACCCGTTTGTCCAGATACTGTTGGATGAAAGCAGAAATATCTGGTTCTGAGGAGGCTACTCAATCCCAGCTCTTGCTACAGCTTCTGTGTTTGCTTGTGTTTTCTCGATAGTATCTGTGGACTTTAGAGTTGTGAATGCATTGTAGCATGTAACATTTTGTTTTTCTGTTGGCAAACGATAATTGGATTCACATGGAGAAACAACAGGTACACTTTGCTTTTTTCTGAGTAAAAAGCTGCAGAAACCAGGTTACAAATTATGTTTGTGTTTGTAAACATGACATTGAATCCCCTTGCCTAAGAAAAAGACTTTGCTTTTCTCTAAACCAGGTTGACTCTGCTTTTCTGGGTGCTTTGCACACCAACTCCACACCAGTTTGTCCGGATATGTCTGGATGAAACCAGAAATATCTGGGTCTGTGGTGGCTAACTGAATCCCAGCTCTTGGTACAGTTTCTGTGTTTCCTTGTGTTTTACGATAGTATCTGTGGACTTTGGAGTTGTCAATGCATTGTAGCATGTAATATTTTGTTTTCTGTTGGCAAACGCTAATAGCTTTCACATGGAGACACAACAGGTACACATTCGTGTTTTCTGAGTAAAAACCTGGAGAAACCAGGTTAAAAATGATATTTGTGTTTGTAACCATGACATTGAATCCACCTGCCCAAGAAAAATACTTTGCTTTTCTCCAAAACCGGGTTGACCCTGCTTTTCTGGGTGCTTTGCACACCAACTCCACACCAGTTTGTCTGGATAGGTCTGGATGAAACCAGAAATGTCCGGTTCTGTGGTGGCTAACAGAATCCCAGCTCTTGCTACAGTTTCTGTGTTTGCTTGTGTTTTACGATAGTATCTGTGGAGTTTGGAGTTGTGAATGCATTGTAGAATGTAACATTTTGTTTTCTGTTGGCAAACGCTAATTGGTTTCACATGGAGACACAACAGGTACACATTCGTGTTTTCTGAGTAAAAACCTGGAGAAACCAGGTTAAAAATGATATTTGTGTTTGTACACATGACATGGAATCCCCTTGCCCAAGAAAATGACTTTGCTTTTCTCCAAAACCAGGTTGACTCTGCTTTTCTGGGTGCTTTGCACACCAATTCCTCACCAGTTTGTCCGGATAGGGTTGGATGAAACCAGAAATATCCTGTTCTGTGGTGGCTAATTCAATCCCAGCTCTTTCTACAGCTTCTGTGTTTGCTTGTGTTTTCTCGATAGTATCTGTTGACTTTAGAGTTGTGAATGCATTGTAGCATGTAACATTTCGTTTTCTGTTGGCAAACGCTAATTGGTTTCACATGGAGACACAACAGGTACACATTCGTGTCTTCTGAGTAAAAACCTGCAGAAACCTGGTTACAAATGATATTTGTGCTCGTAAACATGACATCGAATCCACCTGCCCAAGAAAAAGACTTTGGTTTTGTCCAAAACCAGGCTGACTGCTTGTCTGGGAACTTTGCACACCAATTCCTTACCCGTTTGTCCAGATAGTGTTGGATGAAACCAGAAATATCCGATTCTGAGGGGGCTACTCAATCCCAGCTCTTGCTACAGCTTCTGTGTTTGCTTGTGTTTTCTCGATAGTATCTTTGGACTTTAGAGTTGTGAATGCATTGTAGCATGTAACATTTTGCTTTCCGTTGGCAAACGCTAATTGTTTTCACATGGAGACACAACAGGTACACATTCGTGTTTTCTAAGTAAAAACCTGGAGAAACCAGGTTAAAAAGGATATTTGTGTTTGTACACATGACATTGAATCCCCTTGCCCAAGAAAAAGACTTTGCTTTTCTCCAAAACCAGGTTGACTCTGCTTTTCTGGGTGCTTTGCACACCAGTTCCACACCAGTTTTTCCGGATAGGGTTGGATGAAACCAGAAATATCCGGTTCGGTGGTGCTAACTCAATCCCAGCTCTTGCTACAGCTTCTCTGCTTGATTGTGCTTTGTTGATAGTATATATGGACTATAGAGTTGTGAATGCATTGTAGCATGTAACAATTTGTTTTTCTTTGGGCATACGCTAATTAGTTTCACATGGTAACACAACAGGTACACGTTCATGTTTTCTGAGTAAAAAGCTGCAGAAACCAGGTTAAAAATGGTATTTGTGTTTGTAACCATGACATTGAATCCACTTGCCCAAGAAAAAGACTTTGCTTTTCTCCAAAAGCAGGTTGACTCTGCTTTTCTGGGTGCTTTGCACACAAACTCCACACCAGTTTGTCCGGATTGGGTTGGATGAAACCAGAAATATCCGGTTCTGTGGTGTCTAACTCAATCCCAGCTCTTGCTACAGCTTCTGTGTTTGCTTGTGTTTTCTCGATAGTATCTGTTGACTTTAGGGTTGTGAATGCATTATAGCATGTAACATTTTGTTTTCTGTTGGCAAACGCTAATTGGTTTCACATGGAGACACAACAGGTACACATTCGTGTTTTCTGAGTAAAAAGCTGCAGAAACCAGGTTACAAATGATATTTGTGCTTTAAACATGACATTGAATCCACCTGCCCAAGAAAAAGACTTTGATTTTTTCCAAAACCAGGTTGACTCTGCTTTTCTGGGTGCTTTGCACACCAACTCCACACCAGTTTGTCCGGATAGGTCTGGATGAAACCAGAAATATCCGGTTCTGTTCTGCCTAACTCAATCCCAGCTCTTGCTACAGCCTCTGTGTTTGTTTCTTTTTTCTGGATATTTTCTATGAACTTTAGAGTTTTGAATGAATTTTAGCATGTAACATTGTGTTTTTTTGTTGGAAAAGCTAATTCATTCCACATGGAGACACAACAGATACACATAAGTGATTTCTGAGTAGAATGCTACAGAAACCAGGTTAAAAATGACATTTGTGTTTGTAAACATGACATTGAATGCACTTGCCCATGAAAAAGACTTTTCTTTTCTCCAAAACCAGTTTGACTCTTCTTTTCTGGGTCCTTTGCACACGAATTCCACACGAGTTTGTACAGATACGTCTGGATCTAACCAGAAATATCGGTTCCGTTGTGGCTAAATGAGTATCAGCTTTTAAAACATCCTGTGTGTTTGTTTGTGTTTTCTGGATATTATCTATAAACTTTACTGTGTGGAATGAATTCTGGCATGTAACACTTTGTGTTTTTGTTGCCACACACTTATTGGTTCCACTAGGAGACACAACAGGTACACATTCAAATTTTTGTAGTAGAATTCTACAGAAAGCAGGTTAAAAATGATATTTGTGTTTGATAACATGACATTGAATCCACTTGCCCATGAAAAAGACTTTGTTTTTCTCCAAAACCAGTTTGACTCTGCTTTTCATGGTCCTTTGCACAAGAATTCCACATGACTTTGTCCAGATAGTTCTGGATCAAACCAGATATATCCGTTTCTGTTGTGGCTAAATGAATATCAGCTTTTAAAACAGCCTGTATGTTTCTTTGTGTATTCTGGGTATTAAATACGTACTTTAGAGTTTGGATTGAATTCTGGCATGTAACTCTTTGTTTTTCTGTTGCCAAACGCTAATTGGATTCACATGGAGACACAACAGGTACACATTCGAGTTTTCTGAGTAGAATGCTACAGAAACCAGGTCAGAATGATATTTGTGGTGGTGAACATGACAATGAATCTACTTGCCCAAGAAAAAGACTTTGCTTTTCCCCCAAACCAGATTGATTCTGCTTCTCTGTGTCCTTTGCACAAGAATTCCACACGAGTTTGTCCAGATAGGTCTGGATCTAACGAGAAATATCGGATCTGTTGTGGCTAAATGAATATCAGCCAGCATACATGATTTCTGTATCGGAGGTGTGGAACGAAGCAGTTTGGAAGGGTTCTGTAGCCTGGGAGTAGGCATTCGCAATACGCGGAATTTCTGTAGACTCTCTATAGGAAATGCAGCTTATGGTCGGTCTGCTTTCTGGCTGTAGAGAGATTCAGTTCACGGGATTTCTGTATGCTAGTGGAGTACAAAGCTGTTTCAGCGGTCTGTAGCCTGGGAATAGACCTACACAATGTGCGCAATGTCTGTAGCCTGAGTGTAGGAGACAGAGCTTACAGGAGTTCTGTAACCTTAGTGTAGGCAGATGTAGCTTACATGAATTCTGTTACAGGTTTGTAACGGGGAATTTAGGAAGAGCTCTGTAGCCTGGGAGTAGGCATTCGCAATATGCGGGATTTCTGTAGCCTATCTATAGGAAACGCAGCTTATGGTCGGTGTGCTTCTTGGCAGTAGACAGATTCAGTTCACGTGAGTTCTGTATGCTAGTGGAGTGCAATGCTCTCTCAGAGGTCTTTTGCCTGGGAATAGGCATACACAATGTGCTTGATGTCTGTATCGTTAGACAGAGCTTAAAAGAGTTCTGTATCCTGAGTGCAGTCAGATGCAGCGTACATGAATTCTGTATTACAGGTGTGGAATGAAGCATTTTGTAAGAGTTCTGTAGCCTGGGAGTAGGCATTTGCATATGAGGGATTTCTATCTCCTTTCTAGAGGAAACGCAGCTTATGGGCGTTCTTTTTACTGGCTGTAGTGAGATGCACTTCACGGGATTTCTGTATGCTAGTGGAGTACAAAGCCCTATCAGCGGACTGTAGCCTGGGAATAGTCATACACAATGTGCGCAATGTTTGTATGCTTAGACAGAGCTTACAGGAGTTCTGTAAACTGAGTGCAGTCAGATGCAGCTTACATGAGTTCTGTATCAGAGGTGTGGATGTAAGCAGTTTGGAAGATTTCTGTAGCCTGTGTGTAGGGATTCGCAATATGCGGGATTTCTGTATCCAGACTCTAGGATGCGCAGCTTATGGTCGGTCTGCTGCCTGCCTGTAGAGACATTCAGTTCATGGGAGCTCTGTATGCTAGTGGAGTACAAAGCTGTTTCAGCAGTCTGTAGCATGGGAATAGGCATATACAATGTGTGCAATGTCCGTAGCCTGAGTGTAGGAGACAGAGCTTACAGGTGTTCTGTAACCTGAGTTTAGTCAGATGCAGCTTATATGAGTTCTGTATCACAGGGGTGGAACGAAGTACTTTGTAAGAGTTCTGTAGCCTGGGAGTAGGCATTCGCAATATGCGGGATTTCTGTCGCCTGTCTAGAGGAATCGCAGCTTATGGGCGTTCTGCGTCCTGGCTGTAGAGAGCTGCAGTTCACGGGATTTCTGTATGCTAGTGGAGTGCAATGCTATTTCAGAGTTCTTTTGCCAGGGAATAGGCATACATAATGTGCACAATGTTTGTATCCTTAGACAGAGCTTACAGGAGTTCTGTAAACTGAGTGTAGTCAGGTGCAGCGTACATGAGTTCTGTATTGGAGATGTGGAACGAAGCAGTTAGCAAGGGTTCTGTAGATTGGGAGTACGTATTCGCAATATGCGGGATTTCTGTAGCCTGTCTATAGGAAACGCAGCTTATGGTCGGTCTGTTTCCTGGCTGTAGAGAGATTCAGTTCACGGGAGCTCTGTATGCTAGTAGAGTACAAATGTGTTTCAGCGGTCTGTAGCCTGGGAATAGGCATACACAATGTGCACAATGTCTTTAACCTGAGTATAGGAGACATAGCTTTCAGGAGTTCTGTAACCTGAGTTTAGTCAGATGCAGCATGCATGAGTTCTGTGTCGGACGTGTGGAATGAAGCAGTTTGGAAGAGTTGTGCAGCCTGGGAGTAGGCATTCACAATATGCGGGATTTCTGTCGCCTTTCTAGAGGAAACGCAGCTTATGGGCGTTCCGCGTACTGGCTGTGGTGAGATGCAGTTCACGGGAGTTCTGTATGCTAGTGGAGTACAAAGCTGTTTCAGCCGACTGTAGCCTGGGAATAGGCATACACAATGTGCACAATGTCTGTAGCCTTAGACAGAGCTTACAGGAGTTCTGTAACATGAGTTTAGTCAGATGCAGCATACATGAGTTCTGTATCGGACATGTGGAACTAAGCAGTTTGGAAGAGTTCTGTAGCCTGGGAGTAGGCATTTGCAATATGAGGGATTTCTGTCGCCTTTCTAGAGGAAACGCAGCTTATAGGCGTTCTTTTTACTGTCTGTAGTGAGATGCACTTCACGGGATTTCTGGCTGCTAGTGGAGTACAAATCTCTATCAGCGGACTGTAGCCTGGGAATAGTCATACACAATGTGCGCAATGTTTGTATCCTTAGACAGATTTACAGGAGTTCTGTAAACTGAGTGTAGTCAGATGCAGCTTACATGAGTTCTGTATCAGAGGTGTGGATGTAAGCAGTTTGGAAGATTTCTGTAGCCTGTGTGTAGGGATTCGCAATATGCGGGATTTCTGTAGCCAGACTCTAGGGTGTGCAGCTTATGGTCGGTCTGCTTCCTGGCTGTAGAGAGATTCAGTTCACGGGAGCTCTGTATGCTAGTGGAGTACAAATCTGTTTCAGCAGTCTGTAGCCTAGGAATATGCATACACAATGTAAACAGTTTTGGTTGCCTGAATGTAGGAGACAGAATTAAAGGCGTTCTGTAACCTCAGTTTAGTCAGATGCAGGGTACATGAGTTTTGTATCTGAGATATGGATGTAAGCACTTTGGAAGAGTTCTGTAGACTGGGAGCAGGGATTCGCAATATGCGGGATTTCTGTAGCCTAACTCTGGATTGTGAATCTTATAGGAATTCTGGATACATGCTGTAGAGAGATTCGGTTCATGGGAGTCTGTATGCTAGTAGAGTGCAAAGCTGTTGCAGCGTTCTGTAGCCTGGGAATACGCTTACAATATGTGCGCAATTTTGGTAGCCTGAGTATAGGAGACAGATCGTACAGAAGTTCTGTACCCTGAGTGTAGTGATTTACAGCATACCTGAGTTCTGTATCGGAGGTTTGGAACGAAGCAGTTAGGAAGGGTTCTGTATCGTGGGAGTAGGAATTCGCAATATGGGGGATTTCTGTAGCCTGACTCTAGGATGCGTAGCTTATGGGCGTTCTACTTCCCTGCTGTAGAGAGTTTCAGTTCACAGGAATTCTGTATGCTAGTGGAGAACAAGCTGTTTCAGCGGTCTGTAGCCTGGGAATAGTCATACACAGTGTGCGCAATGTCCATCGCCTGAGTGTAGGAGACAGAGCTTACAGGAGTTCTGTAACCTGAGTGTTGTCATATCCAGCGTACATGAGTTATGTATCAGACGTGAGGAACGAAGCAGTTTGGAAGAGTTCTGTAGCCTGGGAGTAGGCATTCGCAATATGCGGGATTTCTGTAGCCTGTCTGTAGGAAACGCAGCTTATGGGCATTCTGCGTCCAGGCTGTAGAGAGATTCAGTTCACAGGAGTTCTGTATTCTAGTGGAGTGCAATGCTATTTCAGAGTTCTGTTTCCTGGGAATACGCTTACCCTATGTGCGCATTATCTGTTGACTGTGTGTAGGAGACAGAGCTTTCAGGAGCTCTGTAAACTGAGTTTAGTCAGATTTTTTTTATAACGCTTTTATTTAAAGAATATAAATTTCCAAAATACAGCTTATAGATTACAATGGCTTCCCCCCCCATAACTTCCCCCCCCGCAACCCTCCCCTTTCCCACTCCCTCTCCCCTTGCTTCACATCAAGATTCATTTTCAATTCTCTTTATATACAGAAGATCAGTTTAATATATATTAAGTGAAGATTTCAACAGATTGTCCTCTCATAGTAACACAAAGTGAAAAATACTGTTGGAGTACTAGTTATAGTATTAATTCACAATGTATAGCACATTAAAGACAGAGATCCTACATGATATATTTTTTTTTAAAAATTGATTAATTTTCTAGGCAATTTCCAATTTAACACCAAGATATTTTTTTCATTTTTAATTATCTATATACAGAAGATTGATTCAGTATATACTAAGTAAAGATTTCATCAGTTTGCACCCACACAGAAACACAGTGTAAAATACTCTTTCAGTGCTAGTTATAGCATTACTTCACATTGGACAACACATTAAGGACAGATCCCACGTGAGACTTAAGTACACAGTGACTCCTGAAGTTGATTTAACAATTTGACACTCTTGTTTATGGCCTCAGTAATCTCCCTAGGCTCTAGTCATGAGTTGCCAAGGCTATGGAAGCCTTTAGGGTTCGCTGACTTCAATCTTATTCCAACAGGGTCATAGTCAAAGTGGAGGTTCTCTCCTCCCTTCAGAGAAAGGTACCTCCTTCTTTGATGGCCCCATTCGTTCCACTGGGATCTCACTCACAGAGATCTTTCATTTAGGTCTTCTTTTTTTTCCAGAGTGTCTTGGCTTTCCATGCCTAGAATATTCTCATGGGCTCTTGAGCCAGATCCGAATGCCTTAAGGGCTGATTCTGAGGCCAGAGTGCTATTTAGGACATCTGCCATTCTATGAGTCTGCTGTGTATCCCGCTTCCCATGTTGGATCATTCTCTCCCTTTTTGATTCTATCAGTTAGTATTAGCTTACACTAGTCTTGTTTGTGTCATCCCTTTGACTCTTAGACCTATCAGTGTGATCAATTGTGAACTGAAATTGATCACTTGGACTAGTGAGATGTCCTTGGTACATGCCACCTTGATGGGATTGTATTGGAATTCCCTGGCACATTTCTAACTCCATCATTTGGGGCATAACTGATTGAGCATGTCCCAAATTGTACATTTCCGCCTTCTCTTATTCCCACTCTTACATTTCACAGGGATCACTTTTCAGTTAAAATTTAAACACCTAAGAATAATTGTTTGTTAATTACAGAGTTCAACCAATAGTACTAGAATAAAAAAATTACTAAAATGGATAAAGTATTACATTGTACAACAGCAGTCAGCACAAGAGCTGATCAAGTTACTGTTTCTCATAGTGTCCATTTCACTTCAATAGGTTTCCCCTTTGGTGCTCAATTAGTTGTCACTGATCAGGGAGAACATATGATATTTGTCCCTTTGGGACTGGCTTAATTCACGCAGAATGATGTTTTCCAGATTCCTCCATCTTATTGCAAATGACCGGATTTCATTGTTTTTGACTGCTGTATAGTATTCTATAGAGTACATGTCCCATAATTTCTTTATCCAAATGTATGCTTTGAATTCCCTGTAATCTTTTGCTGTGAGGTTCCCTTCGTTTATCTTCTTTCATGTTGATGGCCGTGTTTCTGTGTTTCTGTGTGTAACACATCTTTAAGTATCTTTTGCAGGGCTGGACGAGTGGCAACAAATTCTTTCAATTTTTGTTTGTTATGAAAGGTCTTTAATTCGCCTTCACTCATTTAGTGAGATTTGGCCTTACATGAGTTCTGTATCGGAGAGGTGGGTGTAAGCTGTTTGGAAGAGTTCTGTAGCCCGGGAGTAGGCATTCGCAATATGCGGGATTTCTGTAGCCTGTCTATAGGAAACCCAGCTTATGGTCGGTCTGCTTCCAGGCTGTAGAGAGATACAGTTCAGGGTAGTTCTGTATGCTAGTGGAGTACAAATCTGTTTCAGCAGTCTGTAGCCTGGAATATGCAGACGCAATATGTGCAATGTCTGTAGCCTGAGTGTAGGAGACAGAGTCTGACAGGAGTTCTGTAACCTGAGTTTCGTCAGATGCAGCGTACATGAGTTCTGTATCGGATGTGTGGATGTAAGCACTTTAGAAGTGTTCTATAGCTTGAGGGTAGGGATTCGCAATATGAGGGATTTCTGCACCCTTTCTCTAGGAAGCACAGCTTATAGGTGATCTGCGTCCTGGCTGCAAAGTGTGCAGTTCACGGGATTTCTGTATGCTAGTGGAGTACAAAGCTGTTTCAGCGGTCTTTAGCCTGGAAATAGGCATACACAATGCGTGCAATGTCTGCAGCCTGAGTGTAGGAGAGAGAGCTTACAGGAGTTCTGTAACCTGAGTGTAGTCATATGCAGCTTACAATGAATTCTGTATTACAGGTTTGGAACTAAGCAGTTTGGAAAAGTTCTGTAGCCTGGGAGTAGGCATTCGTAATATGCGGAATTTCTGTAGCCTGTCTATAGGAAACCCAGCTTACTGTCGGTCTGCTTCCTGACTGTAGACAGATTCAGTTCACGGGAGTTCTGTATGCTAGTGGAGTGCAATGCTATTTCAGATTTCTGTTGCATGGGAATAGGCATACACAATGTTCGCAATGTCTGTACCCTTAGTGTAGCAGACAGAGCTTACAGGGGTTCTGTAACCTCAGTTTAGTCAGATGCAGCGTACATGAGTTCTGTATCGGGACGAGTGGAACGAAGTAGTTTGTAAGAGTTCTGTAGCCTGGGAGTAGGCATTCGCAATATGCGGGTTTTCTGTAGCCTGTCTATAGGAAATGCAGCTTATTTGCGTTCTGTGTGCTGGCTATAGAGAGATACAGTTCACGGGAGTTCTGTATGCTAGTGGAGTGCAATGCTATTTCAGAGTTCTTTTGCTTGAAATAGGCATACACAATGTGTGCAATGTCTGTGTCCTTAGACAGAGCTTACAGGAGTTCTGTAACCTGAGTTTTGTCATATCCAGCGTACATGAGTTATGTATCAAACGTGAGGAACGAAGCAGTTTGTAAGAGTTCAGTAGCCTGGGAGTAGGCATTCGCAATATGCGGGATTTCTGTAGCCTGTCTATAGGAAACGCAGCTTATGTGCGTCTTCGTTCTGGCTGTAGAGAGATTCAGTTCACGGGAAGTCTGTATTCTAGTGGAGTTCAATGCTATTTTAGAGTTCTTTTTCCTGGGAATACGCTTACCCCATGTGCGCATTATCTGTTGACTGTGTGTAGGAGACAGAGCTTACAGGCGCTTGGTAAACTGAGTTTATTCAGATTTAACCTTACATGAGTTCTGTATCGGAGGAGTGAATGTAAGCTGTATGGAAGAGTTCTGTAGCCTGGGAGTAGGCATTCGCAATATGCGGGATTTCTGTAGTCTGTCTATAGGAATCGCAGCTTATGGTCGGTCTGCTTCCAGGCTGTACAGAGATTCAGTTCAGGGTAGTTCTGTATGCTAGTGGAGTACAAATCTGTTTCAGCAGTCTGTAGCGTGGAATAGGCATACACAATATGTGCAATGTCTGTAGCCTGAGTGTAGGAGACAGAGTCTGACAGGAGTTCTGTAACCTGAGTTTCGTCAGATGCAGCGTACATGATTTCTGTATCGGATGTGTGGATGTAAGCACTTTAGAAGTGTTCTGTAGCTTGAGGGTAGGGATTCACAATATGAGGGATTTCTGCACCCTTACGCTAGGAAGCGCAGCTTATGGGTGATCTGCGTCCTGGCTGCAGAGAGTGCAGTTCACGGGAGTTCTGTATGCTAATGGAGTACAAAGCTGTTTCAGCGGTCTATAGCCTGGAAAAGGCATACACAATGTGTGAATTTCTGTACCCTGAGTGTAGGAGACAGAGCTTACAGGCGTTCTATAACCTGAGTGTAGTGAGGTGCAGATTACATGAGTTCTGTATCGGAGGTGTGGATGTAAGCAGTTTGGAAGAGTGCTGTAGCCTGTGAGTAGGGATTCGCAATATGCGGGATTTCTGTAGCTTGTCTATAGGAAACGCAGCTTTTGGGAATTCTGGATACAGGCTTTAGAGACATTCAGTTAACGACAGTTCTGTATGCTAGTGGAGTGTAATGCTATTTAAGACTTCTGTTTCCTGGAAATAGGCTTACCCCATATGCGCAATATATGTGGACTGTGTGTAGGAGACAGAGCTTACAGGAGTTCTGTAACCTGAGTTTAGTCAGATTCAGCGTACATGAGTTCTGTATTGGAGGGGTGGATGTAAGCTGTTTGGAAGAGTTCTGTAGCCTGGAGTAGGCATTCGCAATATGCGGGATTTCTGCAACCTGACTGTAGGATGCGCAGCTTATGGGCATTCTGCGTCCAGGCTGTAGAGAGATGCAGTTCACGGGAGTTCTGTATGCTAGTGGAGTCAATGGTATTTCAGAGTTCAGTTGCCTGGGAATAAGATGACACAATCTGCGCAATGTCTGTATTCTTATACAGAGATTACAGGAGTTCTGTAACCTGAGTGAAGTGAGTTGCAGCTTACATGAGTTCTGTATCGGAGTTGTATAAAAGCATTTTGTAAGAGTTCTGTAGCCTGGGAACAGGCATTCGCAATATGCTGGATTTCTGTAGCCTAACTCTGGGATGTGCAGTTTATAGGATTTCTGGATACAGGCTGTAGAGAGATTCATCTCATGGGAGATCTGTATGGTAGTGGATGCAGAGCTGTTTCAGCGTTCTGTAGCCTGGGAATACGCTTACACAATGTGAGCAATTTTGGTAGCCTGAGTGTAGGTGACAGAGCATACAGGAGTTCTGCAACCTGAGTGTAGTGATTTACAGCATACATGAGTTGTGTATCGGAAGTGCGGAATGAAGCACTTAGGAAGGGTTCTATAGCCTAGGAGCAGGCATTCACAATATGCGGGATTTCTGTAGCCTGTCTGTAGGAAACACAGCTTATGGTCGGTCTGCTTCCTGCCTGTAGAGAGATTCAGTTCACGGGAGTTCTGTATGCTAGTTGAGTACAAAGCTGTTTCAGCGGTCTTTAGCCTGGAAATAGGCATACACAATGTGCGCAATGTCTTTAGCATGAGTGTAGGAGAGAGAGCGCACAGGAGTTCTGTAACCTGAGTGTAGTCAGATGCAGCTTACAATGAATTCTGTATTACAGGTTTGGAACTAAGCAGTTTTGAAAAGTTCTGCAGCCCGGGAGTAGGCATTCGCAATATGCGGGATTTCTGTAGCCTGTCTATAGGAAACGCAGCTTATGTGCGTCTTCGTTCTGGCTGTAGAGAGATTCAGTTCACGGGAAGTCTGTATTCTAGTGGAGTTCAATGCTATTTTAGAGTTCTTTTTCCTGGGAATACGCTTACCCCATGTGCGCATTATCTGTTGACTGTGTGTAGGAGACAGAGCTTACAGGCGCTTGGTAAACTGAGTTTATTCAGATTTAACCTTACATGAGTTCTGTATCGGAGGAGTGAATGTAAGCTGTATGGAAGAGTTCTGTAGCCTGGGAGTAGGCATTCGCAATATGCGGGATTTCTGTAGTCTGTCTATAGGAATCGCAGCTTATGGTCGGTCTGCTTCCAGGCTGTACAGAGATTCAGTTCAGGGTAGTTCTGTATGCTAGTGGAGTACAAATCTGTTTCAGCAGTCTGTAGCGTGGAATAGGCATACACAATATGTGCAATGTCTGTAGCCTGAGTGTAGGAGACAGAGTCTGACAGGAGTTCTGTAACCTGAGTTTCGTCAGATGCAGCGTACATGATTTCTGTATCGGATGTGTGGATGTAAGCACTTTAGAAGTGTTCTGTAGCTTGAGGGTAGGGATTCACAATATGAGGGATTTCTGCACCCTTACGCTAGGAAGCGCAGCTTATGGGTGATCTGCGTCCTGGCTGCAGAGAGTGCAGTTCACGGGAGTTCTGTATGCTAATGGAGTACAAAGCTGTTTCAGCGGTCTATAGCCTGGAAAAGGCATACACAATGTGTGAATTTCTGTACCCTGAGTGTAGGAGACAGAGCTTACAGGCGTTCTATAACCTGAGTGTAGTGAGGTGCAGATTACATGAGTTCTGTATCGGAGGTGTGGATGTAAGCAGTTTGGAAGAGTGCTGTAGCCTGTGAGTAGGGATTCGCAATATGCGGGATTTCTGTAGCTTGTCTATAGGAAACGCAGCTTTTGGGAATTCTGGATACAGGCTTTAGAGACATTCAGTTAACGACAGTTCTGTATGCTAGTGGAGTGTAATGCTATTTAAGACTTCTGTTTCCTGGAAATAGGCTTACCCCATATGCGCAATATATGTGGACTGTGTGTAGGAGACAGAGCTTACAGGAGTTCTGTAACCTGAGTTTAGTCAGATTCAGCGTACATGAGTTCTGTATTGGAGGGGTGGATGTAAGCTGTTTGGAAGAGTTCTGTAGCCTGGAGTAGGCATTCGCAATATGCGGGATTTCTGCAACCTGACTGTAGGATGCGCAGCTTATGGGCATTCTGCGTCCAGGCTGTAGAGAGATGCAGTTCACGGGAGTTCTGTATGCTAGTGGAGTCAATGGTATTTCAGAGTTCAGTTGCCTGGGAATAAGATGACACAATCTGCGCAATGTCTGTATTCTTATACAGAGATTACAGGAGTTCTGTAACCTGAGTGAAGTGAGTTGCAGCTTACATGAGTTCTGTATCGGAGTTGTATAAAAGCATTTTGTAAGAGTTCTGTAGCCTGGGAACAGGCATTCGCAATATGCTGGATTTCTGTAGCCTAACTCTGGGATGTGCAGTTTATAGGATTTCTGGATACAGGCTGTAGAGAGATTCATCTCATGGGAGATCTGTATGGTAGTGGATGCAGAGCTGTTTCAGCGTTCTGTAGCCTGGGAATACGCTTACACAATGTGAGCAATTTTGGTAGCCTGAGTGTAGGTGACAGAGCATACAGGAGTTCTGCAACCTGAGTGTAGTGATTTACAGCATACATGAGTTGTGTATCGGAAGTGCGGAATGAAGCACTTAGGAAGGGTTCTATAGCCTAGGAGCAGGCATTCACAATATGCGGGATTTCTGTAGCCTGTCTGTAGGAAACACAGCTTATGGTCGGTCTGCTTCCTGCCTGTAGAGAGATTCAGTTCACGGGAGTTCTGTATGCTAGTTGAGTACAAAGCTGTTTCAGCGGTCTTTAGCCTGGAAATAGGCATACACAATGTGCGCAATGTCTTTAGCATGAGTGTAGGAGAGAGAGCGCACAGGAGTTCTGTAACCTGAGTGTAGTCAGATGCAGCTTACAATGAATTCTGTATTACAGGTTTGGAACTAAGCAGTTTTGAAAAGTTCTGCAGCCCGGGAGTAGGCATTCGCAATATGCGGGATTTCTGTAGCCTGTCTATAGGAAACCCAGCTTACTGTCGGTCTGCTTCCTGGCTGTAGACGGATTCAGTTCACGGAGTTCTGTATGCTAGTGGAGTGCAATGCTATTTCAGATTTCTGTTGCATGGGAATAGGCATACACAATGTTCGCAATGTCCGTACCCTGAGTGTAACAGACAGAGCTTACAGGGGTTCTGTAACCTCAGTTTAGTCAGATGCAGCGTACTTGAGTTCTGTATCGGAAGAGTGGAACGAAGTATTTTGTAAGAGTTCTGTAGCCTGGGAGTAGTCATTCGCAATATGCGGGTTTTCTGTAGCCTGTCTATAGGAAACGCAGCTTATTTGCGTTCTGCGTGCTGGCTATAGAGAGATACAGTTCACGGGAGTTCTGTATGCTAGTGGAGTGCAATGCTATTTCAGAGTTCTTTTGCCTGAAATAGGCATACACAATGTGCGCAACGTCTGTGTCCTTAGACAGAGCTTACAGGAGTTCTGTAACCTGAGTGTAGTCAGATGCAGCATTCATGAATTCTGTATTACAGGTGTGGAACGAAGCAGTTTGTAAGAGTTCAGTAGCCTGGGAGTAGGCATTCTCAATATACGGGATATCTCTAGCTTGACTATAGGAAACGCAGCTTATGGTCGGTCTACTTCCTGGCTCTGTAGATATTCAGTTCACGGGAGATCTGCATGCTAGTGGATTACAAAACTGTTTCAGCGGACTGTAGCGTCGGAATAGGCATACACAATGTGCACAATGTCTGTAGCCTGAGTGTAGGAATCAGAGCTTACAGGAGTTCTGTAACTTGAGTTTAGTCAGATGCAGCGTACATGAGTTCTGTATCGGAGATGTGGAACTAAGCAGTTAGGAAGGCTTCTGTAGATTGGGAGTAGGCATTGGCAATATGCGGGATTTCTGTAGCCTTTCTATAGGAAATTCAGCTTATGGTGGTCTGTTTCCTGGCTGTAGAGAGATTCAGTTCATATCAGCTCTTTATGCTAGTGGAGCAAATATCTTTTTCAGCGGTTTGTATCCTGGTAATAGGCATACACAATGTGCGCAATGTCTGTAGCCTGAGTGTAGGAGACAGAGCTTACAGGAGTTCTGTAACCTGAGTGTAGTCAGATGCAGCGTATATGAGTTCTGTATCGGATGTATTTAACGAAGCAGTTTGGAACAGTTCTGTAGCCTGGGAGTAGGGATTCGCAATATGCGGGATTTCTGTCGCCTGGCTAGAAGAAACGCAGCTTATGGTCGGTCTGCTTCCTGCCTGTACAGAGATTCAGTTTCACGGGAGTTCTGTATGCTAGTGGAGTGCAATGCTATTTCAGAGTTCTGTTGCCTGGGAAAAGGGTGACACAATGTGTGCAATGTCTGTATCCTTAGACTGAGCTTACAGGTGTTCTGTAACCTGAGTGTAGTCAGATGCAGTGTACATGAGTTCTGTATCGGAGGTGTGGATGTAGCAGTTTGTAAGAATGCTGTAGCCTGGGAGTAGGCATTCGCAATATGCAGGATTTCTCTAGCCTGTCTATAGGAAATGTAGCTTATAGGAATTCTACATACAGGCTGTAGAGATATTCAGTTCACGTGAGTATGGTATGCTAGTGTAGGGCAATGCTATTTCAGAGTTCTGTTACCTGTGAATAGGATGACACAATGTGTGAAATGTCTGTGTCCTTAGACAGAGCTTACAGGAGTTCTGTAACCTGAGTGTAGTGAGGTGCAGCTTACATGAGTTCTGTATCGGAGGTGTGTAACGAAGCAGTTTGTAAGAGTTCTGTAGCGTGGGAGTAGGCTTTAGCAATATGCGGGATTTCTGTTGCCTGACTCTAGGATGTGCAGCTTATATGAATTCTAGAAACAGGCTGCAGAGAGATTAAGTTCATGGGAGTTCTGTATGCTGGTGGAGTGCAGAGCTGTTTCAGTGTTAGGTAGCCTGGGAACATGCTTACGCAATGTGAGCAATTTCAATAAACTGAGTGTAGGAGAAAGAGCATACAGGAGTTCTGCAACCTGAGTGTAGTGATTTACAGCATACTTGAGTTCTGTATTGTTGGTGTAGAACGAAGCACTTCGGAAGGATTCTGACGCCTGGGAGTAGGCATTCGCAATATGCGGGATTTCTGTAGCCTCTCTATACGAACCGCAGCTTATGATCTGTCGGCTTCCTGGCTGTAGAGAGATTCAATTCACGGGAGTTCTGTATGCTAGTGTAGTACAAAGCTGTTTCAACGGTCTGTAGCCTGGGAAAAGGCATACAAAGTGTGCACAATGTCTGTAGCCTGAGTGTAGGAGAGAGAGTGTATAGGAGTTCTGTAACCTGAGTGTAGTCAGATGCAGCGTATATGAGTTCTGTATTACAGGTGTGGAATGAAGCAGTTTGGAAGAGTTCTGTAGCCTGGGAGTAGGCATTCACAATATGCGGAATTTCTGTAACCTGTCTATAGGAAACGAAGCTTATGGTCGGTCTGCTTCCTGGATGTAGAGAGATTCAGTTCACGGGAGTTCTGTATGCTAGTGGAGTACAAAGCTGTTTCATCGGTCTGTAGCCTGGAAATCGGCATACACAATATGTGCAATGTCTGTAGCCTGAGTGTAGCAGACAGAGTCTGACAGGAGTTCTGTAACCTGAGTTTCGAAAGATGCAGCGTACATGATTTCTGTATCAGATGTGTGGATGTAAGCACTTTAGAAGTGTTCTGTAGCATGGGAATAGGGATTCGCAATATGAGGTATTTTTGCACCCTTACTCTATGATGCGCAGCTTATGGGCGATCCTTGTCCTGGCTGTAGAGAGTGCAGTTCACGGGAGTTCTGTATGCTAGTGGAGTACAAAGCTGTTTCAGCGGTCTATAGCCTGGAAAAGGCATACACAATGTGTGAATTTCTGTACCCTGAGTGTAGGAGACAGAGCTTACAGGTGTTCTGTAACTTGAGTGTAGTGAGTTGCAGCTTACATGAGTTCTGTATCGGAGGTGTGGATGTAAGCAGTTTGGAAGAGTTCTGTAGCCTGGGAGTAGGGATTCGCAATATGCAGGATTTCTGTAGCCTGTCTATAAAAAACGCAGCTTATAGGAATTCTGGATACAGGCTTTAGAGACATTCAGTTCACGGGAGTTTCGTATGCTAGTAGAGTGCAATGTTATTTCAGAGTTCTGTTGCCTGGGAAAAGGGTGACACAATGTGCGCAATGTCTGTTTCCTAAGACTGAGCTTACAGGTGTTCTGTAACCTGAGTGTAGTCAGATGCAGCTTACATGATTTCTGTATTACAGGTGTGGAGTGAAGCTTTTGTGGAAGAGTTCTGTAGCCTGGGAGTAGGCATTCGCAATATGCAGGATTTCTGTAGCCTGTCTTTAGGAAACACAGCTTAAGGGCGGTCTCCTTTCTGGTTGTAGAGAGATTCAGTTCACGAGAGTTCTGTATGCTAGTGGAGTACAAAGCTGTTTCAGTGGTCTGTAGCCTGGATATAGGCCTGCACAACATGCGCAATGTCTGTAGCCTGAGTTTAGGAGATAGAGCTTACAGGAGTTCTGAACCTGAGTTTAGTGAGATGCAGGGTATATGAGTTCTGTATTACAGGAGTTCAACAAATCAGTTTGGAAGAGTTCTGTAGCCTGGGAGTAGGCATTTGCAATATGCGGGATTTCTGTAGCCTGTCTATAGGAAACGTAGCTTATGCTGGGTCTGCTTCCTGGCTGTAGAGAGTTTCAGTTCACGGGAGTTCTGTATGCTAGTGGAGAACAAAGCTGTTTCAGTGCTCTGTAGCCTGAGAATAGGCATACACAATGTGAGCAATGTCTGCAGCCTGAGTGTAGGAGACAGACCTTACAGGAGTTCTGTAACCTGAATTTAGTCAGATGCATTGTACATGAGTTCTGTATCGGAGGTGTGGTTGTAAGCAGTTTGGAAGAGTTCTGTAGCCTGGGAGTAGGCATTCGCATATGCGGGATTTCTGTAGCCTCACTCTGGGATGTGCAGCTTATAGGAATTCTGGATAAAGGCTGTAGAGAAATGCACTTCATGACAGGTCTGTATGCTAGTGGAGTACACAGCTGTTGCAACGTTCTGTAGGCTCGGAATATGCTTACACAATGTGAGCAATTTCGGTAGCCTGAATGTATGAGACAGAGCATACAGCAGTTCTGCAACCTGAGTGTAGTGTTTCACAGCATACAGGAGTTGTGTATCGTAGGTGTGGAACGAAGCACTTAGGAAGGGTTCTCAGGCCTGGGAGTAGGCATTTGCAATATGCGAGATTTCTGTAGCTTGTCTGCAGGAAACGCAGCTTATGGTCTGTCTGCTTCCTGGCTGTAGAGAGATTCATTTCACGGGAGTTCTGTATGCTAGTGGAGTACAAAGCTATTTCAGCGGTCTGTATCCTGGGAATAGACATACACAATGTGCGCAATCTCTGCAGCCTGAGTGTAGGAGACAGAGCTTACAGGAGTTCTGTATCCTGAATTTAGTCAGATGCAGATTACATAAGTTCTGTATCAGAGGAGTGGAACGAAGTAGTTTGTAAGAGTTCTGTAGCCTGGGAGTAGGCATTCGCAATATGTGGGATTTCTGTAGCCTGTCTATAGGAAACGGCATTTTTAGGAATTCTGGATACAGGCTGCAGAGAGATTCAGTTCAAAGGAGGTCTGTATGCTAGTTGAGTGCAATGCTATTTCAGAGTTCTCTAGCCTGGGAATATGCTTACACAATGAGAGCAATTTCGGTAGCCTGAGTGTAGGATACAGAGGATACTGGAGTTCTGAAACCTGAGTGTCGTGATTTACAGCATAAATGAGTTCTGTACTGTAGGTGTGGAACGAAGCACTTAGGAAGGTTTCTGTAGCCTGGGAGTAGGCATTCGCAATATGTGGGATTTCTGTAGCTTGTCTATAGGAAACGCAGCTTATGGTTGGTCTTTTTCCTGGCTGTTGAGAGATTCAGTTCACGGGAGTTCTGTATGCTAGTGGAGTACAAAGCTGTTTCAGCTGTGTGTAGCCTGCGAATAGGCATACACAATGTGCCCAATGTCTGTAGCCTGAATGTAGGAGACAGAGCTTACAGGAGTTCTGTAACCTGATTCAGTCAGATGCAGCGTACATGAGTTCTGTATCGGAGGTGTGGATGTATGCAGTTAGGAAGTATTCTGTAGCTTGGGAGCAGGCATTCGCAATACGCAGAATTTCTGTAGCCTGACTCTAGGATCGCACTTATGGGCATTCTGCGTCCTGGCTGTAGAGAGATGCAGTTCATGGGAGTTCTGTATGCTAGTGGAGTGCAATACTATTTCAGAGTTCTGTTGCCTGGGAATAGGATGACACAATGTGTGCAATGTCTGTATCCTTAGACAGTGCTAACAGGAGTTCTGTTACCTGAGTGTATTGAGGTGCAGCTTACATTAGTTCTGTAACGAAGGTGTGCAAAGAAGCACTTTGTAAGAGATCTGTAGTCTGGGAGTAGGCATTCGCTATATGCGGGATTTCTGTAGCTTGATTCTGGGATGTGCAGCTTATAGGCATTCTGGGTAAAGGCTCAAGAGATATTCAGTTCACGGGTGTTATGTATGCTTGTGGAGTGCAAAGCTGTTTCAGCGTTCTGTAGCCCGGGAATACGCTTTCACAATTTGAGGAATTTCGGCAACCTTAGTGTAGGATAGAGAGTGTACAGGAGTTCGGTATCCTCAGTGTAGTGATTTACAGCATACATGGGTTCCGTACCAGGGGTGTGGAACGAAGCAGTTAGGAAGGGTTCTGTAGCCTGGGAGTAGGCATTCGCAATATGCGGGATTTCTGTAGCCTCACTCTGGGATGTGCAGCTTAATGGAATTCTGGATAAAGGCTGTAGAGAGATGCACTTCATGAGAGGTCTGTATGCTAGTGGAGTGCACAGCTCTTTCAGCGTTCTGTAGCCTGGGAATACGCTTACACAATGTGAGCAATTTCGGTAGCCTGAGTGTATGAGACAGAGCATACAGCAGTTCTGCAACCTGAGTGTAGTGTTTCACAGCATACAGGAGTTGTGTATTGTAGGTGTGGAACGAAGCACTTAGGAAGGGTTCTCAGGCCTGGGAGTAGGCATTTGCAATATGCGAGATTTCTGTAGCTTGTCTGCAGGAAACGCAGCTTATGGTCTGTCTGCTTCCTGGCTGTAGATTCATTTCACGGGAGTTCTGTATGCTAGTGGAGTACAAAGCTGTTTCAGCGGTCTGTATCCTGGGAATAGGCATACACAAAGTGCGCAATGTCTTTAGCATGAGTGTTGGAGACACAGCTTACAGGAGTTCTGTAATCTGAGTGTAGTCTGATGCACCGTACATGAGTTCTGTATTACAGGTGTGGAACGAAGCAGTTTGGAAGAGTTCTGTAGCCTGGGAGTAGGGATTCGCAATATGTGGGATTTCTGTAGCCTGCTTATTGGAAATGCAGCTTATGGTCGGCCTGCTTCTTGGCTGTAGAGAGATTCAGTTCATGGGAGTTCTGTATGCTAGTGGAGTACAAAGCTGTTTCATCGGTCTGTAGCCTTGAAATAGTGTAGGAGAGAGAGTGTACAGGAGTTTTGTAACCTGTGTTTTGTCAGATGCAGCTTACATGACATCTGTATTAGAGGTGTTGAATGAAGCAGTTTGCAAGTGTTCTGTAGCCTGGGAGTAGGGATTTGCAATATGCAGGATTTCTGTAGCCTGACTCTAGGATGCGCAGCTTATGGGCCTTCTGCATCCTGGCTGTAGAGAGATGCAGTTTACGGAAGTTCTGTATGCTAGTGGAGTGCAGTTCTATTTCAGAGTCCTGTTGCCTGGGAATCGGATGACACAATGTGTGCAATGTCTCTATCCTTAGACAGAGCTAACAGGTATTCTGATACCTGAGTGTAGTGAGGTGCAGGTTACATGAGTTGTGCATCTGAAGTGTGTAACGAAGCAGTTTGTAAGAGTTCTGTAGCCTGGGAGTAGGCATTCGCAATATGCGGAATTTTTGTAGCCTGACTCTGGGATCTGCAGCTTATAGGAATTCTGGATACAGGCTTCAGAGAGATTCAGTTCATGGGAGTTCTGTATGCTAGTGGAGTGCAAAGCTGTTTCAACGTTCTGTAGCCTGGGTATAGGCATACACAATGTGCGCAATGTCTTTAACCTGAGTGTAGGAGACAGAGCTTTCAGGAGTTCTGTAACAATGAGTGTAGTCAAATGCAGCGTACGTGAGTTCCGTATGGGAGGTGTGGATCAAAGCAGTTTGGAAGAGTTCTGTAGCCCGGGAGTAGGCATCGAAATATGCAAACGCAGCTTATGGTCAGTCTCCTTCCTGGTTGTAGAGAGATTCAGTTCACGGGAGTTCTGTATGCTAGTGGAGTACAAAGCTGTTTCAGTGCTCTGTAGCATGGGAATAGGCACACACAATGTGCTCAATGTCTGTAGACTAAGTGTAGGAGAGAGAGCTTACAATAGTTCTGTAACCTGAGTTTAGTCAGATGCAGCGTACAAGAGTTCTGTATTGGACGTGTAGATGTAAGCAGTTTGGAACAGTTCTTTAGCCTGGGAGTAGTGATTTGCAATATGCGGGATTTCTGTAGCCTGACTCTAGGATTCGCAGCTTATGGGCGTTCTGCCTCCTGGCTGTAGAGAGATGCAGTTCATGGGAATTCCGTATGCTACTGGAGTGCACAGCTGTTTCAGAGTCCTGTTTGCTCTGAATCGGATGACACAGTGTGCGCAATATCTGTATCCTTATACAGAGTTAACAGTTGTTCTGTAACCTGAGTTTAGTCAGATGCAGCTTACATGAGTTCTGTATCTGCTGTGTGTAACGAAGCAGTTTGTAAGAGTTCTGTAGCCAGGGATTAGGCATTCACAATATGCGGAATTTCTGTAGCCTGACTCTGGGATGTGCAGCTTATACGAATTCTGGATACAGGCTGCAGAGAGACTCAGTTCATTGGAGTTGTGTATGCTAGTGGAGTACAAAGCTGTTTCAGGTCTGTAGCCTGGGAATAGGCATACACAATGTGCACAATGTCTGTAGCCTGAGTGTATGAGACAGAGCTTACAGGAGTTCTGTAACCTGAGTTTAGTCAGATGCAGCTTACATGATTTCTGTATCGGAGGTGTGGATGTAAGCAGTTTGGAAGAGTTCTGTAGCCTGGGAATAGGCCTTCGCAATATGCAGGATTTCTGTAGCCTGTCTATAGGAAATGCAGCTTCTAGGAATTCTGGATACAGGCCGTAAAGATATTCAGTTCATGGGAGTTCTGTATGCTGGTTGAGTGCAATGCTATCAGAGTTCTGTTTGCTGGGAATAGGATGACACAATGTGCACAATGTCTGTGTCCTTAGACGGAACTTACAGGAGTTCTGTAACCAGAGTGTAGTGAGGTGCAGCTTACATGAGTTCTGTATCGGAGGTGTGGATGTAAGCACTTTAGAAGTGTTCTGTAGCATGGGAGTAGGCATTCGCAATATGCGGAATTTCTGTAGCATTTCTATAGGAAACGCAGGTTATGTTCTGTCTGCTTCCTGGCTGTAGAGAGATTCAGTTCACGGGAGTTCTGTATGCTAGTGGAGTGCAAAGCTGTTTCAGCGGTGTAGCCTGGGAATAGGCCTACCCCATGTGCGCAATGTCTGTAGCCTGAGTGTAGGAGACAGAGCTTACACGAGTTCTGTAACCTGAGTTTAGTCAGATGCAGTGCACATGAGTTCAGTATCGGAGGTATGGATGTAAGCAGTTTGGAAGAGTTCTGTAGCATGGGATTAGGGATTCGCAATATGCGTGATTTCTGTAGCCTGACTCTAGGATGCGCAACTTATAGGCGTTCAGCATCCTGGCTGTAGAGAGATGCAGTACACGGGAGGTCTATATGCTTGTGGAGTGCAATGCTATTTCAGATTTTTGTTGCCTGGGAATAGGGTGGCACAATATGCGCAATGTCTGTTATCTTAGACAGAGCTTACAGGAGTTCTGTAACCTGAGTGTAGTGAGCTGCAACTTACGTGATTTCTGTATCGGTGGTGTGTAACGAAGCAGCTTGTAAGAGTTCTGTAGCCTGGGAGTAGGCATTCGCAATATGCGGGATTTCTGTAGCCTGACTCTGGGATGTGCAGCTTATAGGAATTCTGGATACAGGCTGTAGTGAGATTCAGTTCATGGGAATTCTGTATGCTAGTGGAGTGCAGAGCTGTTTCAGCGTTCTGTAGCCTGGGAATACGCTTACACAATGTGCACAATTCCTGTAGCCTGAGTGTAGGAGAGAGAGCATACAGGAGTTCTGTAACCAGCGTGTAGTGATTTACAACATTCATGAGTCCTGTATCGGAGGTGGGGAATGAAGCATTTAGGAAGGGTTCTGTAGCCTGTGAGTATACACTCGCAATATGCGGGATCTCTGTAGCCTGTCTATACGAAACGCAGCTTATGGTCTGTCTGCTTCCTGGCTGTAGAGAGACTCAGTTCATGGGAGTTCTGTATGCTAGTGGAGTACAAACCTGTTTAAGCGGTCTGTAGCCTGGGAATAGTCATACACAATGTGTGCAATGTTCGTAGCCTGAGTGTGGAAGACAGTGTACAGGGGTTCTGCCACCTGAGTGTAATGATTTACAGCATACATGAGTTCTGTTCGAAGGTATGGAACGTTGCAGTTAGGAAGGGTTCTGTAGCCTGGGAGTAGGCATTCGCAATATGCGGGATTTCTGTAGCCTGTCTATAGAAAACTCAGCTTATGGGCATTCTGCTTCCTGGCTGTAGAGAGATTCAGTTCAAGGGAGTTCTGTATGCTAGTGGAGTACAAAGCTGTTTCAGCGGACTGTAGCCTGGGAATAGGCATACACAATGTGTGCAATGTCTGTAGCCTGAGTGTAGGAGACAGAGCTTACAGGAGTTCTGTAACCTGAATTTAGTCAGATGCAGCGTACATGAGTTCTGTATCGGAGGTTTGGATGTAAGCAGGTTGGAAGAGTTCTTTAGCCTGGGAGTAGGCATTCGCAATATGCGTGATTTCTGTAGCCTGTCTCTAGGAAAGACAGCTTATAGGAATCCTGGATACAGGTTCTAGAGAGGATAGGTTCATGGGAGTTCTTTGCTAGTGGAGTTCAAAGCTTTTTCATTGGTCCGTAGCCTGTGAGTAGTCATTCGCAATATGCGGGATTTCTGTAGCCTATCTATAGGAAACGCAGGTCATGGTTGGTCTCCTTCCTAGCTGTAGAGAGATGCAGTTCATGGGGTTTCTGTATGATACTGGAGTGTGATGCTATTTCAAAGTTCTGTTGCCTGGGAATAGGATGACACAATGTGCACAATATCTGTATCCTTAGACAGAGATTACAGGAGTTCTGTAGCCTGAGTGTAGTAAGGTGCAGCTTACATGAGTTCTGTATCGGAGGTGTGTAACGAAGCAGTTTGGAAGAGTTCTGTAGCCTGGGAGTAGGCATTCACAATATGCGGGATTTCTATAGCCTGACTCTGGGATGTGCAGCTTACAGGAATTCCGGATACAGGCTGCAGAGATTCAGTTCACGAGAGTTCTGTATACTAGTGGAGTGCAGAGCAGTTTCAGTGTTCTGTAGCCTGGGAATAGGATGACACAATGTGCGCAACTTTGGTAGCCTGAGTGTAGGAGTGAGAGCCTACAGGAGTTCTGTAACCTGAGTGCATGATTTATAGTATAAATGAGTTTTGTATATGAGGTGTGTAATGAAGCAGTTTGGAATGGTTCTGTACCACGGGAGTAGGCATTGGCAATATGTGGGATTTGTGTAGCCTAACTCTGGGATGTGTAGCTTACAGGAATCATGGATACAGGCTGCAGAGAGATTTAGTTCACAGGAGTTCTGTATGCTAGTGGAGTACAAAGCTGTTTCAGCGGTCTGTAGCCTGGGAATAGGCATACACAATGTGGGCAATGTCTGTAGCCTGAGTGTAGGAGACAGAGCTTACAGGAGTTCTGTAACCTGAGTTTAGTCAGATGCAGCATACATGAATTCTGTATTACAGGTGTGGAACGAAGCAGTTTGTAAGAGTTCTGTAGCATGGGAGTAGGCATTTGGAATATATGGGATTTCTGTAGCCTGACTCTGGGATGTGCAGCTATAGGAATTCTGGATGCAGGCTGCAGAGATATTCAGTTCATGGGAGTTCTGTATGCTAGTGGAGTTCAAAGCTGTTTCATCGTTCTGTAGCCTGGGAATACGCTTACACAATGTGTGCAATTTAGGTAGCCTGAGTGTAGGTTAGAGAGCGTACAGGAGGTCTGTAACCTGAGTGTAGTGATTTACAGCATACATGAATTCTGTATCGGAGGTGTGGAACGATGCACTTAGGAAGGGTTCTGTATCCTGGGAGTAGGCATTGGCAATATGCGGGATTTCTGTAGCCTGTCTATAGGAAATGCAGCTTATGGGCGTTCTGCGTCCAGGCTGTAGAGAGATTCAGTTCACGGGAATTCTGTATGCTAGTGGAGTACAAAGCAGTTTTAGCGGTCTGTAGCCTGGTAATAGGCTTACAGAATGTGCACAATGTCCGTAGGCTGAGTGTAGGAGATAGAGCTTACAGGAGTTCTGTAACCTGAGTGTAGTCAGATGCAGCTTACATGAGTTCTGTATTACAGGAGTAGAACGAAGAAGTTTGGAAGAATTGTGTAGCCACGGAGTAGGCATTCGCAATATGCGGGATTTCTGTAGCCTGTCTATAGGATGTGCAGCTCATGGGAGTTCTGCGTCCTGGCTGTAGAGAGATGCAGTTCACGGGAGTTCTGTATGCTAGTGGAGAGCAATGCTATTTCAGAGTTCTGTTGCCTGGGAATAGGATGACACAATGTGCGCAATGCCTGTATCCTTAGACAGAGCTTACAGGAGGTATGTAACCTGAGTGTAGTGAGGTGGAGCTTGCATAATTTCTGTATCGGAGGTGTGGAACGAAGCAGTTAGGAAGGGTTCTGTAGCCTGGGAGTAGGCATTTGCAATATGCTGGATTTCTGTACCCTGTCAATAGGAAACGAAGCTTATGGTCAGTCTGCTTCCTGGCTGTAGAGAGATTCAGTTCACGGGAGTTCTGTATGCTAGTGGAGTACAAAGAAGTTTCAGCGGTCTGTATCCTAGGGAAGGATGGAACCGGAAATACCCGGTTCTGTGGTGGCTAACTCAATCCAAGCTCTTGCTACAACCTCTTAGTTTGTTAATATTTTCTCGACAGTATCTATGGACTTTAGAGTTATGAATTCATTGCAGCATGTAACATTTTGTATTTCTGTTAGCATACGCTAATTGTGTCACATGGAAAAACAACAGGTACACTTTCATGTTTTTTGAGTGAAAAGCTACAGAAACCAGGTTAAAAATGATATTGGTGTTTGTAAACATGACATTGAATGCACTTGACCAAGAAAAAGACTTTGCTTTTCTCCAAAACAAGGTTGACTCTGCTTTTCTGGGTGCTTTGCACACCAATTCCACACCAGTTTGTCCAGATAGGGCTGGATGAAACCAGAAATATCCGGTTCTGTTTTGGCTAACTCAATCCCAGCTCTTGCTACTGATTCTGTGTTTGCTTGTGTTTCTCGATAATATCTGTGGATTTTAGAGTTGTGAATGCATTGTAGCATGTAACATTTTGTTTTTCTGTTGGCAAATGCTAATTGGTTTCACCTGCAGACACAACAGGTACACATTCATGTTTTCCGGGTAAAAAGCTGCAAAAAACCACTTTAAAAATGATATTTGTGTTTGTAAACATCACATTGAATCCACTTCCCCAAGAATAAGACTTTGCTTTTCTCCAAAACCAGGTTGACTCTGCTGTTCTGGGTGCTTTATACACCAACTCCACCCAGTTTGTCTGGATAGGGCTGGAGGAAACCAGAAACATCCGGTTCTGTGGTGCCTAACTCCATCCCAGCTCTTGCTACAGCTTCTGATTTTTTTCTGTTTTCTCGATAGTATCTATGGACTTTAGAGTTGTGAATGCATTGTAGCATGTAGCATTTTGTTTTTCTATTGTGAAACGCTAATTGGTTTCACATGGAGACACAACAGGTACAGATTCGTGTTTTCTGAGTAAAAAGATGCAAAAACTGTTTAAATATCATATTTGTGTTTGTAAACATGACAATGAATCCACTTGCCCAAGAAAAAGACTTTGCTTTTCTCCAAAACCAGGTTGACTCTGCTGTTCTGGGTGCTTTGCACACCAACTCCACACCAGTTTGTCCGGATTTGTCTGGATGAATTCAGAAATATCCGGTATTGTTGCTAACTCAATTCCAGCTCTTGCTACAGCCTCTGAGTTTGTTTGTGTTTTCTCGATAGTATCTATGGACTTTAGAGTTGTGAATGCATTGTAGCATGTAACATTTTGTTTTTCTGTTGGCATACGCTAATTGGTTTCACATGGAGACACAACAGGTACACTTTCGAGTATTCTGAGTAAGATGCAGCAGAAACCAAGTTAAAAATGATTTTGGTGTTTGTAAACATGACATTGAATCCACTTGCCCAAGAAAAAGACTTTGCTTTTCTCCAAAACCAGGTTGAATATGCTTTTCTGGGTGCTTTGCACAAAAATTCCACACCAGCTTGACCAGATAAGGCTGGATCAAACCAGAAATATCCAGTTCTGTGGTGGCTAACTCAATCCCAGCTCTTGCTACAGCTTCTCTGTTTGCTTGTATTTTCTCAATAATATCTGTGGATTTTAGAGTTGTGAATGCATTGTAGCATGTAGCATTTTGTTTTTCTGTTGTGTAACGCTAATTGGTTTCACATGGAGACACAATAGGTACAGATTCGTGTTTTCTGAGTAAAAAGTTGCAAAAAAGCTGTTTAAATATGATTTTTGTGTTTGTAAACATGATATTGAATCCACTTGCCCAAGAAAAAGACTTTGCTTTTCTCCAAAACCAAGTTGACTCTGCTGTTCTGGGTGCTTTGCACACCAACTCCACAACGGTTTGTCTGGATAGGCCTGATGAAACCAGAAATATCCGGTTCTTTGGTGGCTATCTCAATCCCAGCTCTTGCTACAGCTTCTGTGTTTGCTTTTTTTTGTCGATAGTATCTATGCACTTTAGAGTTGTGAATGAATTGTAGCATTTAACATTTTGGTTTTTCTTTTGCTAACATAATTGTTACAGCCTCTGAGTTTGTTTGTGTTTTTTTGATTGTAGCTACGTACTTTAGATTTGTGTATGAATTGCAGCATGCAACATTTTGTTTCTTGTTGGCAAATGCTAATTGGTTTTACATGAAGGCAACAGTTACACATTCATCATTTCTGAGAGAAAAGCTGCAGAAACCAGGTTACAAATGATATCTGTGTTTGTGAACATGACATTGAATGCACTTGCCCAAGAAAAAGACTTTGCTTTTCTCCAAAACCAGGTTGACTCTGCTTTTCTGGGTGCTTTGCACACCAATTCCACACCAGTTTGACTGGGTAGGTCTGTATGAAACCAGAAATATCCGGTTTTGTGGTGGCTAACTCAATCCCAGCTCTTGCTACAGCTTCTGTGTTGTTTGTGTTTACTCGATAGTATCTATGGGCTTTAGAGTTGTGTATGCAATGTAGCATGTAATATTTTGTTTTTCTGTTGGCATGCGATAATTGGTTTCACATGGAGACACCACAGGTACACTTTCGTGTTTTTTAGTAAAAAGCTGCAGAAACTAGGTTAAAAATGATACTTGTGTTTGTAAACATGACATCGAATCCACTTGCCCAAGAAAAAGACTTTGCTTTTCTCCAAAACCAGGTTGACTCTGCTTTTCTGGGTGCTTTGTACACCAATTCCACAAGAGTTTGTCCGGTAGTGCTGGATGGAACCAGAAACATCCGGTTCTGTGGTGGCTAACTCAATCCAAGCTCTTCCTACAGCCTCTGTGTTTGTTTGTGTTTTCTCAATAGTATCTATGTACTTTAGAGTTGTGAAAGAATTGTAGCATGTAACATTTTGCTTCTTGTTGGCAAATGCTAAATGGTTTCACATGGAGACACAACAGGTACATATTCGTGTTTTCTGAGGAAAAACCTGCAGAAACCAGGTTAAAAATGATATTTGTGTTTGTAAACATGACATCGAATCCACTTGACCAAGAAAAAGACTTTGCTTTTCTCCAAAACCAGGTTTACTCTGCTTTTCTGGGTGCTTTGCACACCAATTCCACACGAGTTTGTCCGGATAGGGCTGGATGGAACAAGAAATATCCGGTTCTGTGGTGGCGAACTCAATCCCAGCTCTTGCAGGAATTTCTGTGTTTGCTGGTGCTTTCTCGATAGTATCTACGGACTTTAGAGTTGTGAATGCATTCTAGCATGTAACATTTTGTTTTTCTGTTGGCCTACGCTAATTGGTTTCACATGGAGACACAACAGGTACACATTCGTGTTTTCTGAGTAAAAAGCTGCAGAAACCAGGTTACAAATGATATTTGTGTTTGTAAACATGACAATGAATCCACTTGCCCAAGAAAAAGACTTTGCTTTTCTCCAAAACCAGGGTGACTCTGCTTTTCTGGGTGCTTTGCACACCAACTCCACACCAGTTGGTCCAGTTAGGGCTGGATGAATCCAGAAATATCCGGTTCTGTGGTGGCTAACTCAATCCCAGCTCCTGCTACAGCTTCTGAGTTTGTTTGTGTTTTCTCGATAGTACCTATGGACTTTAGAGTTGCGAATGCATTGTAGCATGTAACATTTTGTTTTTCTGTTGGTATACGCTAATTGGTTTCACATGGAGACACAAAGGTACACATTCGTGTTTTCTGAGTAAAAAGCTGCAGAAACCAGGTTAAAAATGATATTTGTGTTTGTAAACATGACATTGAATCCACTTGCCCAAGAAAATGACTTTGCTTTTCTCCAAAACCAGGTTGACTCTGCTTTTCTGGGTGCTTTGCACACCAGCTCCACACAAGCTTGTCCTGATAGGGCTGGATGAAAGCAAAAATATCCGGTAGTGTGGTGGCTAACTCAATCCCAGCTCTTCCTACAACCTCTGTGTGTGTTTGTGTTTTCTGGATAGTATCTATGGTCTTTAGAGTTGTGTATGAATTGTAGAATGTTAAATTTTGCTTCTTGTTGGCAAATGCTAATTGGTTTCACATGAAGAGAACAGGTACACATTCGCGTTTCCTAACTGAAATGCTGCAGAAACCAGGTTAAAAATGATACTTGTCTTTGTAAACATGACATTGAATCCACTTCCCCAAGAAAAAGACTTTGCTTTTCTCCAAAACCAGGTTGACTCTGCTTTTCTGGGTACTTTGTACACCAACTCCACACCAGTTTGTCCATATAGGGCTGGATGAAACCAGAAATATCCGGTTCTGTGGTGGCTAACTGAATTCCAGAACTTGCTACAGCCTCTGTGTTTGTTTGTGTTTTCAGGATAGTATCTATGTACTTTAGAGTTGTGTATGAATTGCCGCATGTAACATTTTGCTTCTTGTTGGCAAATGCTAATTGGTTTCACAAGAAGACAACAGGTACACGTTCGTCATTTCTGAGAGCAAAGCTGCAGAAACCAGTTTACAAATGATATCTGTGTTTGTGAACATGACATTGAATGCACTTCCCCAAGAAAAAGACTTTGCTTTTCTCCAAAACCAGGTTGACTGTGCTTTTCTGGGTGCTTTGCACACCAATTCCACACCAGTGTTTCCGGATAGGGCTGGATGAAACCAGTAATATCCATTTCTGTGCTGGCTAACTCAATCCCAACTCTTGCTACAGCTTCTGTGTTTGTTTGTGTTTTCTCGATAGTATCTAGGACTTTAGAGTTGCGAATGCAATGTAGCATGTAACATTTTGTTTTTCTGTTGGCATGCGATAATTGGTTTCACATGGAGACACCACAGGTACACTTTCGTGTTTTTTAGTAAGAAGCTGCAGAATCTAGGTTAAAAATGATACTTGTGTTTGTAAACATGACATCGAATCCACTTGCCCAAGAAAAAGACTTTGCTTTTCTCCAAAACCAGGTTGACTCTGCTTTTCTGGGTGCGTTGCACACCAACTCCACACAAGTTTGTCCGGATAGTGCTGGATGAAACCAAAAATATCCGGTACTGTGGTGGCTAACTCAATCCCAGCTCTTCCTACAGCCTCTGTGTTTGTTTGTGTTTTCTGGGTAGTAGCTATGGACTTTAGAGTTGTGTATGAATTGTAGCATGTTAAATTTTGCTTCTTGTTGGCAAATGCTAATTGGTTTCAAAGGAAGAGAACAGGTATACATTCGCGTTTCCTAACTGAAAAGCTGCAGAAACCAGGTTAAAAATGATATTTGTGTTTGTGAACATGACATTGAATCCACTTGCCTCGGAAAATGACTTTGCTTTTCTCCAAAACCAGGTTGACTCTGCTTTTCTGGTTGATTTGTACACCAATTTCACACCAGTTCGTCCAGATAGGGCTGGATGGAATCAGAAATATCTGGTTCTGTGGTGGCTAACTCTATCCCAGCTCTTGCTAGAGCTTCTGTGTTTACTTGTGTTTTCTCGATAGTATGTATGAACATTAGATTTGTGAATGCATTGTAGCATGTAACATTTAGTTTTTCTGTTGGCAAACGCTAATTGGTTTTACATGGAAACCCAACAGGTACACATTAGTCATTTCTGAGAGAAAAGCTGCAGAAACCAGGTTGCAAATGATATCTGTGTTTGTGAAAATGACTTTGAATCCACTTGCCCCAGAAAAAGTCTTTTCTTTTCTCCAAAACCAGGTTGACTCTGCTTTTCTGGGTGCTTTGCACACCAACTCCACACAAGCTTGTCCTGATAGGGCTGGATGAAACCAAAAATATCCGGTAGTGTGGTGGCTAACTCAATCCCAGCTCTTCCTACAACCTCTGTGTTTGTTTGTGTTTTCTGGATAGTATCTATGGTCTTTAGAGTTGCGTATGAATTGTAGCATGTAACATTTTGTTTTTCTCTTGGCATGCGATAATTGGTTTCACATGGAGAAACCACAGGTACACTTTCGTGTTTTTTAGTAAAAAGCTGCAGAAACTAGGGAAAAATGATACATGTGTTTGTAAACATGACATCGAATCCACTTGCCCAAGAAAAAGACTTTGCTTTTCTCCAAAACCAGGTTGACTCTGATTTTCTGGGTGCTTTGCACACCAACTCCACACAAGCTTGTCCTGATAGGGCTGGAAGAAACCAAAAATATCCGGTAGTGTGGTGGCTAACTCAATCCCAGCTCTTCCTACAACCTCTGTGTTTGTTTGTGTTTTCTGGATAGTATATATGGTCTTTAGAGTTGAGTATGAATTGTAGCATGTTAAATTTTGCTTCTTGTTGGCAAATGCTAATTGGTTTCACATGAAGAGAACAGGTATACATTCGCGTTTCCTAACTGAAAAGCTGCAGAAACCAGGTTAAAAATGACACTTGTGTTTGTAAACGTGACATTGAATCTACTTGCCTAAGAAAAAGACTTTGCTTTTCTCCAAAACCAGGTTGACTCTGCTTTTCTGGGTACTTTGTACACCAACTCCACACCAGTTTGTCCGTATAGGGCTGGATGAAACCAGAAATAATCGGTTCTCTGGTGGCTAACTCAATCCCAGCTCTTGCTACAGCCTCTGTGTTTGTTTGTGTTTTCAGGATAGTATCTATGTACTTTAGAGTTGTGTATGAATTGCCGCATGTAACATTTTGCTTCTTGTTGGCAAATGCTAATTGGTTTCACAAGAAGAAAACAGGTACACGTTCGTCATTTCTGAGAGCAAAGCTGCAGAAACCAGTTTACAAATGATATCTGTGTTTGTGAACATAACATTGAATGCACTTGCCCGAGAAAAAGACTTTGCTTTTCTCCAAAACCAGGTTCACTCTGCTTTTCTGGTTGCTTTGCACACCAATACCACACCAGTGTGTCCGGATAGGGCTGGATGAACCCAGAAATATCCATTTCTGTGCTCGCTAACTCAATCCCAACTCTTGCTACAGCTTCTGTGTTTGTTTGTGTTTTCTCGATAGTATCTATGGACTTTAGAGTTGTGAATGCAATGTAGCATGTAACATTTTGTTTTTCTGTTGGCATGTGATAATTGGTTTCACATGGAGACACCACAGGTACACTTTCGTGTTTTTTAGTAAAAAGCTGCAGAAACCAGGTTAATAATGATACTTGTGTTTGTAAACATGACATCGAATCCACTTGCCCAAGAAAAAGACTTTGCTTTTCTCCAAAACCAGGTTGACTCTGCTTTTCTGGGTGCTTTGCACACCAATTCCACACCAGTTTGTCCGGATAGGTCTAGATGAAACCAGAAATATCTGGTTCTGTGGTGGCTAACTCAATCCCAGCTCTTGCTACAGCTTCTGTGTTGTTTGTGTTTTCTGGATTGTATCTATGTACTTTAGAGTTGTGTATAAATTGTAGCATGTAACATTTTGTTTCTTGTTGGCAAATGCTAAATGGTTTCACATGGAGACACAACAGGTACATATTCGTGTTTTCTAGTAAAAACCACCAGAAACCAGTTTAAAAATGAAATTTGTGTTTGTAAACATGACATTAAATCCACTTGCCAAGAAAATGACTTTGCTTTTCTCCAAAACTAGGTTGACTCTGCTTTTCTGGGTGCTTTGTACACCAATTCCACATGAGTTTTTCCAGATAGGGCTGGATGGAACCAGAAATATCCGGTTCTGTAGTGGCTACTCAAACCCAGCTCTTGCTACAGCTTCTGTGTTTGCTTGTGTTTTCTCGATAGTATCTATGGACTTTAGAGTTGTGAATGCATTGTAGCATGTAATATTTTGTTTTTCTGTTGGCAAACGCTAATTGGTTTCACATGGAGAGAAAACAGGTACACTTTCGTGTTTTCTGAATAAAAACCTACAGAATAGAGGTTAAAATGATATTTATGTTTGTAAACACGACATTGAATCCACTTGCCCAAGAAAAAGACTTTGCTTTTCTCCAAAACCAGGTTGACTCTGCTTTTCTGGGTGCTTTGCACACCAGTTCCACACGAGTTTGTCTAGATAGGCTGAATGAAACCAGAAATATCCGTTTCTATGGTGGCTAACTCAATCCCAGCTCTTGTTACGGCTTCTGTGTAGGTTTGTGTTTTCTCAATAGTATCTATGGACTTTAGAGTTGTGAATGCATTGTAGCATGTAACATTTTGTTTTTCTGTTGGGAAACGCTAACTGGTTTCACATGGAGACACAACAGGTACACAATCGTGTTTTCTGAGTAAAAAGCTGCAGAAACCAGGTTAAAAATGATATTGGTGTTTGTACACATGACATTGAATCCACTGGCCCAAGAAAAAGACTTTGCTTTTCTCCAAAACCAGGTTACTCAGCTATTCTGGGTGCTTTGCACACCAATTCCACACCAGTTTGTCCAGATAGGGCTTGATGAAACCAGAAATATCCGGTTCTGTGGTGGCTAACTCAATCCAAGTTTTTGTTACAGCTTCTGTGTTTGCTTGTGTTTTCTGGGTAGTATCTATGGACTTTAGAGTTGTGAATGCATTGTAGCATGTAACATTTTGTTTTTCTGTTGGCAAATACTACTTGGTTTCACATGTACACACAACAGGTACACTTTCGTGTTTTCTGAGTAAAAAGCTGCATAAACAAGGTTAAAAATGATATTGGTGTTTGTAAACATGAGATTGAATCCACTGGCCCAAGAAAACGACTTTGCTTTTCTCCAAAACCAGGTTGACTCTGCTTTTCTGGGTTCTTTGCACACCAATTCCACACCAGTTTGTCCACATAGGGCTGGATGAAACCAGAAATATCCGGTTCTGTGGTGGCTAACTCAATCCCAGCTCTTGCTACAGCCTCTGAGTGTGATTGTGTTTTCGGGGTAGTATCTATCGACTTTAGAGTTGTGTATGAATTGTAGCATGTAACATTTTGTTTTTCTGTTGGTATACGCTAACTGGTTTCACATGGAGACACAACAGGTACACATTCCTGTTTTCTAAGTAAAAAGCTGCAGAAAGGAGGTTAAAAATGATATTTGTGTTTGTAATCATGACATTGAATCCACTTGCCCAAGAAAAATCTTTGCTTTTCTCCAAAACCTGGTTGACTCTGCTTTTCTGTGTGCTTTGCACACCAATTCCACAACAGTTTGTCTGGATAGGGCTGGATGAAACCAATATATCCGATTCTGTGGTGGCAAACTCAATCCCAGCTCTTGCTACAGCTTCTGTATTTTCTTGTGTTTTCTCGATAGTATCTATGGACTTTAGAGTTGTGAATGCATTGTAGCATGTAACGTTTTATTTTTCTGTTGGGAAACGCTAATTGTTTTCACTTGGAGGCACAACAGGTACGGATTCGTGTTTTCTAAGTAAAAAGCTGCAGAAACCAGGTAATAAATGATATTTGTGTTTGTAAACATGACATTGAATGCACTTGCCCCAGAAAAAGACTTTGCTTTTCTCCAAAACGAGGTTGAGTCTGCTTTTCTGGGTGCTTCGCACACCAATTCCACATGATTTTGTCCGGTTACGGCTGGATGAATCCAGAAATATCCGGTTCTGTGGTGGCTAACTCAATCCCAGCTCTTGCTACAGCCTCTGAATTTGTTTGTGTTTTCTCCATAGTATTATGGACTTTAGAGTTGTGAATGCATTGTAGCATGTAACATTTTGTTTTTCTGTTGGCAAACGCTACTTGGTTTCTCATTGAGACACCACAGGTACACTGTCATGTTTTCTGAGTAAAAAGCTGCAGATACCGGTTACAAATGATATTTGTGTTTGTAAACATGACATTGAATCCACTTGCCCAAGAAAAAGACTTTGCTTTTCACCAAAACCAGGTTGACTCTGCTTTTCTGGGTGCTTTGCACACCAATTCCACATCAGTTTGTCCAGATAGGTCTGGATGAACCCAGAAATATCCAGTTCAGTGGTGGCTAACTCAATCCAAGCTCTTGCTACAATTTCTGTGTTTGTTTGTGTTTTCTGGATAGTATCTATGGACTTTAGAGTTGTGTATGAATTGTAGCATGTAATATTTTGCTTCTTGTTGGGAAATGATAATTGGTTTCTCCTGAAGACAACAGCTACACATTCGTGTTTTCTGAGTAAATTGCTGCAGAACCAGGTTAAAAATGATATTTGTGTTTGTAATCATGACATTGAATCCACTTGCCCAAGAAAAAGACTTTGCTTTTCTCCAAAACCAGGTTGACTCTGCTTTTCTGGGTGCTTTGCATAGCAATTCCACACCATTTGTCCAGATAGGGCTGGATGAAACCAGAAATATCCGGTTCTGTGGTGGCTAACTCAATCCCAGCTCTTACTACAGCTTCTGTGTTTTCTTGTGTTTTGTCGATAGTATCTGTGGATGTAGGAGTTGTGAATGCATTGTAGCACGTAACATTTTGGTTTTATTTTGGCATACGCTAATTGGTTTCACATGTAGATGCAACAGGTACACATTCGTATTTTCTGAGTAACAAGTTGCAGAAACGAGGTTAAAAATGATATTTGTGTTTGTAAAGATGACATTGAATCCACTTGCCCAAGAAAAAGACTTTGCTTTTCTCCAAAATCCAGTTCACTCTGCTTTTCTGGGTGCTTTGCACACCAATTCCACACTACTTTGTCCGATAGGGCTGGAAGGAAGAAGAAATATCCTGTTCTGTGGTGGCTAACTCAATCCAAGCTCTTGCTACAGCCTCTGTGTTTGTTTGTGTTTTCTGGATAGTATCTATGGAATTTAGAGTTGTGTATGAATTCTAGCATGTAACATTTTACTTCCTGTAGGCAAATGGTAATTGGTTTCATCTGAAGACAACAGGTACACATTCGGGTTTCCTAAGTGAATAGCTGCAGAAACCAGGTTAAAATGATATTTGTGCTTGTAAAAATGACATTGCATCCACTTGCCCAAGAAAAAGACTTTGCTTTTCTCCAAAATCCGGTTGACTCAGCTTTTCTGGTTGCTTTGCACACCAATTCCACATGATTTTGTCCGCTTAGTGCTAGATGAATCCAGAAATATCCGGTTCTGTGGTGACTAATTCAGTCACAGCTCTTGCTACAGCCTCTGAATTTGTTTCTGTTTTCTCGATAGTATCTATGGACTTTAGAGTTGTGAATGCATTGTAGCATGTAACATTTTGTTTTTCTGTTGGCAAACGCTACTTGGTTTCACATGGAGACTCAACAGGTACACATTCGTGTTTTCTGAGTAAAAAGCTGCATAAACCAGGTTAAAAATCATATTTGTGTTTGTAATCATGACATTGAATCCACTTGCCCAAGAAAAATCTTTGCTTTTCTCCAAAACCTGGTTTACTCTGCTTTTCTGGGTGCTTTGCACACCAATTCCACACCAGTTTGTCCAGATAGGTCTGGATGAACCCAGTAATATCCAGTTCAGTGGTGGCTAACTCAATCCAAGCTCTTGCTACAATTTCTGTGTTTGTTTGTGTTTTCTGGATAGTATCTATGGACTTTAGAGTTGGTATGAATTGTAGCATGTAATATTTTGCTTCTTGTTGGAAAATGCTAATTGGTTTCTCCTGAAGACAACAGGTACACATTCGTGTTTTCTGAGTAAAAAGCTGCAGAACCAGGTTAAAAATGATATTTGTGTTTGTAATCATGACATTGAATCCACTTGCCCAAGAAAAAGACTTTGTTTTTCTCCAAACCACGTTGACTCTGATTTTCTGAGTGCTTTGCACACAAATTCCACACCAGTTTGTCCAGACAGGTCTGTATGAAACCAGAAATATCCGGTTCTGTGGGGGCTAACTCTATGCAAGCTCTTGCTATAGACTCTGAGTTTGTTTGTGTTTCCTAGATAGTATCTATGGACTTTAGAGTTCTGTATGAATTGCAGCATGTAACATTTTGGGTTTGTTTGGCAAACAGTATTTGGTTTCACATGGAGACACAACAGGTACACATTCGTGTTTTCTGAGTAAAAAGCTGCAGAAACCAGGTAAAAAATGATATTTGTGTTTGTAAACATGACATTGAATGCACTTGCCCAAGAAAAAGACTTTGCTTTTCTCCAAAACCAGGTTGACTCTGCTTTTCTGGGTGCTTTGCCTGCCAATTACACACCATTTGTCCATTTATAACTGGATGAATCCAGAAATATCCGGTGCTGTGGTGGCTAGCTCAATCCCAGCTCTTACTACAGCTTCTGTGTTTCCTTGTGTTTTGTTGATAGTATCTATGGAGTTTGGAGTTGTGAACGCATTGTAGCATGTAACATTTTGTTTTCTGTTGGCAAACTCTAATTGGTTTCACATGTAGACACAACAGGTACACATTCGTATTCTCTGAGTAAAACGCTGCAGAAACGAGGTTAAAAACGATATTTGTGTTTGTAAACATGACATTGAATCCACTTGCCCAAGAAAAAGACTTTGCTTTGATCCAAAATCCGATTCACTCTGCTTTTCTGGGTGCTTTGCACACCAATTCCACACGACTTTGTCCGATAGGGCTGGAAGGAAGAAGAAATATCCTGTTCTGTGGTGGCTAACTCAATCCAAGCTTTTTCTACAGCCTCTGTGTTTGTATGTGATTTCTGGATAGTATCTATGTAATTTAGAGTTGTGTATGAATTTTAGCATGTAACATTTTTATTCCTGTTGGCAAATGGTAATTGGTTTCACTTGAAGTCAACAGGTACACATTCGGGTTTCCTAAGAGAAGAGCTGCAGAAAACAGGTTAAAAATGATGTTTGTGCTTGTAAAAATGATATGGAATCCACTTGCCCAAGAAAAAGACTTTGCTTTTCACCAAAACCAGGTTGACTCTGCTTTTCTGGGTGCTTTGCACACCAATTCCACATCAGTTTGTTCAGATAGGTCTGGATGAACCCAGAAATATCCAGTTCATTGGTGGCTAACTCAATCCAAGCTCTTGCTGCAGTCTCTGAGTTTGTTTGTGTTTTCTGGATAGTATCTATGGACTTCAGAGTTCTGCATAAATTGAAGCATGCAACATTTTGGGTTTGCTTGGCAAACACTATTTGGTTTCACATGGAGACACAACAGGTACACATTCGCGTTTTTTGAGTGAAAAGCTGCAGAAACCAGATTAAAAATGATATTTGTGTTTGTAATCATCACATTGAATTTACTGGCAAAAGGAAAATACTTTGTTTTTCTCCAAAACAAGGTTGACTCTGATTTTCTGGGTGCTTTGCACACCAACTCCACAGCAGTTTGTCCTGATAGGGCTGGAGGAAACCAGAAACATCCGGTTCTGTGGTGGCTAACTCAATCCCAGCTCTTGCTACAGCATCTGAGTTCGTTTGTGTTTTCTCGATAGTATCTATGGACTTTAGAGTTGTGAATGCATTGTAGCATGTAACATTTTGGTTTTTGTTTGGCAAATGCTAATTGGTTTCACAAGGAGACATAACAGGTACACATTCGTTTTTTCTGAGTAAAAAGCTTCAGAAACCAGGTTACAAATGATATTTGTGTTTGTAAACATGACATTGAATCCACTTGCCAAAGAAAAAGACTGCTTTTCTACAAAACAAGGGTGACTCTGCTTTGCTGGGTGCTTTGCACACCAATTCCACACCAGATTGTCCAGATATGGCTAGATGGAACAAGAAATATACGGTTCTGTGGTGGCTAACTCAATGCAAGCTCTTGCTACAGCCTCAGAGATTGTTTGTGTTTCTGGATTGTATCTATGGACTTTAGTGTTGTGTATGAATTGTAGCATGTAATATTTTACTTCTTGTTGGCAAATGCTAATTGATTTCACCTGAAGGCAATAGGTACACATTCGTTTTTTCTGAGTAAAAAGCTGCAGAATCCAGGCTAAAAATGATATTTGTGTTTGTAAACATTACATTGAATTCACTTGCCCAAGAAAACGACTTTGCTTTTCTCCAAAACCAGGTTGACTCTGCTTTTCTGGGTGCTTTGCACACCAACTCCACACCAGTTTTTCCAGATAGGGCTGGAGGAAAGCAGAAACATCCGGTTCTGTGGTGGCTAACTCAATCCCAGCTCTTGCTACAGCATCTGAGTTCGTTTGTGTTTTCTCGATAGTATCTGTGGACGTTAGAGTTGTGAATGCATTGTAGCATGTAACATTTTGTTTTTCTGTTGCTAAACGGTAATTGGTTTCACATGGAGACACAACAGGTACAGTTTTGTGTTTTCTGGGTAAAAACCTGCAGAAACAAGGTTAAAAATGATATTTGTGTTTGTAAACATGACATTGAATCCACTTGCCCAAGAAAAAGACTTTGCTTTTCTACAACACTATTTTGATGATCCTATTTCAGGTGCTTTGCACACCAATTACACACGAGTTTTTGCATATAGGTCTGGTTGAAACCAGAAATATCCGGTTCTGTGGTGGCTAACTCAATCCCAGCTCTTGCTAGAGCTTCTGTGTTTGCTTGTGTTTTCTTGATGGTATCTATGGACTTTCAAGTTGTGAATGCATGGTAGCATGTAACTTTTTTTTTCTGGTGGAAAACGCTAATTGGTTTCACATGGAGACCCAACAGGTACACAATCATGTTTTCTCAGTAAAAAGCTGCAGAACCAGGTTAAAAATGTTATTTGTGTTTGTAATCATGACATTGAATCCACTTGCCCAAGAAAAAGACGTTGTTTTTCTCCAAAACCAGGTTGCCTCTGATTTTCTCGTTGCTTTAAACACAAATTCCACACCAGTTTGTCCAGACAGGGCTGTATGAAACCAGAAAAATCTGGTTCTGTGTTGGCTAACTCAATGCAAGCTCTTGCTACTGTCTCTTAGTTTGTTTGTGTTTTCTGGATAGTATTTATGGACTTTACAGATCTGTATGAATTGTAGCATGTAACATATTGCTTCTTGTTGGCAAATGCTAATTGGTTTCAGATGGAGACACAAGAGGTACACATTCGTGTATCCTAAGTGAAAAGCTGCAGAAAGCAGGTTAAAATGATATTTGTGTTTGTAAACATGACATTGAATCCACTTGCCCAAGAAAAAGACTTTGCTTTTCTCCAAAACCAGGTTGACGCTGCTTTTCTGGGTGCTTTGCACACCAACTCCACACCAGTTTGTCCAGATAGGTCTGGATGAAACGAGAAATATCTGGTTCTGTGGTGGCTAACACAATCCCAGCTCTTGCTACAGCTTCTCTGTTTGCTTGAGGTTTCTCGATAGTATCTATGGACTTTAGAGTTGTGAATGCATTGTAGCATGTATGATTTTGTTTTTCTGTTGGAAAACGATAATTGCTTTCACATGGAGACCCAGCAGGTACACTTTAGTGCATTCTGAGTAAAAATCTGCAGAATCCAGGTTAAATATGATATTTGTGTTTGTAAACATGACATTGAATCCACTGGCCAAAGTAAAAGACTTTTCTTGTCTCTAAAACCAGGTTGACTCTGCTTTTCTGGGTGCTTTGCACCCCAACTCCACACCAGTTTGTCCAGATAGGGTTGGATGCAACCAGAAATATCCGGTTCTGTGGTGGCTAACTCAATCCCAGCTCTTGCTACAACTTCTGTGTTTGCTTGTGATTTGTTGATAGTATCTACGGACCTTAGAGTTGTGAATGCATTGTAGCATGTAGCATTTTGGTTTTTGTTTGGCAAATGCTAATTGGTTTCACATGGAGACACAACAGGTACACATTCGTGTTTTCTGAGTAAAAACCTGCGGAAACCAGGTTACAAATGATATTTGTGTTTGTAAACATGACAATGAATCCACTTGCCGAAGAAAAAGTCTTTGCTTTTCTCCAAAACCAGGGTGACTCTGCTTTTCTGGGTGCTTTGCACACCAATTCTATACCAGTTTGTCCACATACGGCTAGATGGAACCAGAAATATCCGGTTCTGTGGTGGCTAACTCAATGCAAGCTCTTGCTACAGCCTCGAGATTGTTTGTGTTTTCTGGATAGTATCTATGGACTTTAGAGTTGCGTATGAATTGTAGCATGTAACATTTTGCTTCTTGTTGGCAAATGCAACTGGGTTTCACATGAAGACAACAGGTACACATTCGTGTTTCCTAAGTGAAAAGCTGCAGAATCCGGGTTAAAAATGATATTTATGTTTGTAAACATGACATCAATTCCACTTGACCAGGAAAATGACTTTGCTTTTCTCCAAAACCAGGTTGACTCTGCTTTTCTGGGTGCTTTGCACACCAACTCCACACCAGTTTGTCCAGATAGGTCTGGATGAAACGAGAAATATCTGGTTCTGTGGTGGCTAACACAATCCCAGCTCTTGCTACAGCTTCTCTGTTTGCTTGAGGTTTCTCTATAGTATCTATGGACTTTAGAGTTGTGAATGCATTCTAGCATGTATGATTTTGTTTTTCTGTTGGCAAACGATAATTGGTTTCACATGGAGACACAACAGGTACACTTTCGTGCATTCTGAGTAAAAAGCTGCAGAATCCAGGTTAAAAATGATATTTCTGTTTGTAAACATGACATTGAATCCACTGGCCAAATTAAAAGACTTTTCTTGTCTCTAAAACCAGGTTGACCCTGCTTTTCTGGGTGCTTTGCACACCAACTCCACACCAGTTTTTCCGGATAGGGTTGAATGCAACCAGAAATATCCGGTTCTGTGGTGGCTAACTCAATCCCAGCTCTTGCTACAGCTTCTGTGTTTGCTTGTGATTTGTCGATAGTATCTATGGATCTTAGAGTTGTGAATGCATTGTAGCATGTAACATTTTGTTTTTCTGTTGGCATACGCTAATTGGTTTCACATGGAGACACAACAGGTACACATTCGTGTTTTCTGAGTAAACCTGCAGAAACCAGGTTACAAATGATATTTGCGTTTGTAAACATGACATTGAATCCACTTGCCCAAGAAAAAGACTTTGCTTTTCTCCAAAACCAGGTTGACTCTGCTGTTCTGGGTGCTTTGCACACCAACTACACACCAGTTTGTCCAGATAGGGCCGGAGGAAACCAGAAATATCCGGTTCTGTTGTGGCTAACTCAATCCCAACTCTTGCTACAGCCTCAGAGATTGTTTGTGTTATCTCAATAGTATCTATAGACTTTAGAGTTGTGAATGCATTGTAGCATGTAACATTTTGGTTTTTGTTTGGCAAATGCTAATTGGTTTCACATGGAGACACAACAGGTACACATTTGTGTTTTCTGAGTAAAAACCTGCGGAAACCAGGTTACAAATGATATTTGCGTTTGTAAACATGACATTGAATCCACTTGCCCAAGAAAAAGTCTTTGCTTTTCTCCAAAACCAGGTTGACTCTGCTTTTCTGGATGCTTTGCACACCAATTCCACACCAGTTTGTCCACATACGGCTAGATGGAACCAGAAATATCCGGTTCTGTGGTCTCTAACTCAGTCCAAGCTCTTGCTACAGCCTCTGTGTTTGTTTGTGTTTTCTGGATAGTATCTATGGACTTTAGAGTTGCGTATGAATTGTAGCATGTAACATTTTGCTTCTTGTTGGCAAATGCAACTTGGTTTCACATGAAGAGAACAGGTACACATTCGTGTTTCCTAGTGAAAAGCTGCAGAAACCAGGTTAAACATGATATTTATGTTTGTAAACATGACATTGATTCTACTTGACCAGGATAATGACTTTTCTTTTCTCCAAAACCAGGTTGACTCTGCTTTTCTGGGTGCTTTGCACACCAACTCCACACCAGTTTGTCCAGATAGGGCTGGATGAAACTAGAAACATCCGGTTCTGTGGTGGCTAACTCAATTCAAGCTCTTGCTACAGCATCTGAGTTCATTTGTGTTTTCTCAATAGTATCTATGGACTTTAGAGTTGTGAATGCATTGTAGCATGTAATATTTTACTTCGTGTTGGCAAATGCTAATTGATTTCACCTGAAAGAAACAGGTACACATTCGTGTTTTCTGAGTAAAAACCTGCAGAAACCAGGTTACAAATGATATTTGTGTTTGTAAACATGACATTGAATCCACGTGCCCAAGAAAAAGACTTTGCTTTTCTCCAAAACAAGGGTTACTCTGCTGTTCTGGGTGCTTTGCACACCAATTCTATACCAGTTTCTCCAGATACGGCTAGATGGAACCAGAAATATCCGGTTCTGTGGTGGCTAACTCAATGCATGCTCTTGCTACAGCCTCGAGATTGTTTGTGTTTTCTGGATAGTATCTATGGACTTTAGAGTTGCGTATGAATTGTAGCATGTAACATTTTGCTTCTTGTTGTCAAATGCAACTTGGTTTCACATGAAGACAACAGGTACACATTCGTGTTTCCTAAGTGAAAAGCTGCAGAATCCGGGTTAAAAATGATATTTATGTTTGTAAACATGACATCAATTCCACTTGACCAGGAAAATGACTTTTCTTTTCTCCAAAACCAGGTTGAGTCTGCTTTTCTGGGTGCTTTGCACACCAACTCCACACCAGTTTGTCCAGATAGCGCTGGATGAAACCAGAAACATCCGGTTCTGTGGTGGCTAACTCAATCCCAGCTCTTGCTACAGCATCTGAGTTCCTTTGTGTTTTCTCAATAGTATCTATGCACTTTAGAGTTGTGAATGCATTGTAGCATGTAACAGTTTGTTTTTCTGTTGGCAAACGCTAATTGGTTTTACATGGAGACACAACAGGTACACATTCGTGTTTTCTGAGTAAAAACCTGCAGATATCAGGTTACAAATCATATTTGTGTTTGTAAACATGACATTGAATCCACTTGCCCAAGAAAAAGACTTTGCTTTTCTACAACACTATTTTGATGATCCTATTTCAGGTGCTTTGCACACCAATTCCACACGAGATTTCCATATAGGTCTGGTTGAAACCAGAAATATCCGGTTCTGTGGTGGCTAACTCAATCCCAGCTCTTGCTAGAGCTTCTGTGTTTGCTTGTGTTTTCTTGATGGTATCTGTGGACTTTACAGTTGTGAATGCATGGTAGCATGTAACTTTTTTTTTCTGGTGGCAAACGCTAATTGGTTTCACATGGAGACACAACAGGTACACATTCATGTTTTCTGAGTAAAAAGCTGCAGAACCAGGTTAAAAATGATATTTGTGTTTGTAATCATGACATTGAATCCACTTGCCCAAGAAAAAGACGTTGTTTTTCTCCAAAACCAGGTTGCCTCTGATTTTCTCGTTGCTTTGCACACAAATTCCACACCAGTTTGTCCAGACAGGGCTGTATGAAACCAGAAAAATCCGGTTCTGTGGGGGCTAACTCAATGCAAGCTCTTGCTACAGCCTCTTAGTTTGTTTGTGTTTTCTGGATAGTATCTATGGACATTAGAGATCTGTATGAATTGTAGCATGTAACATATTGCTTCTTGTTGGCAAATGCTAATTGGTTTCAGATGGAGACACAAGAGGTACACATTCGTGTATCCTAAGTGAAAAGCTGCAGAAACCAGGTTACAAATGATATTTGTGTTTGTAAACATGACATTGAATCCACTTGCCCAAGAAAAAGACTTTGCTTTTCTCCAAAACCAGGTTGACTCTGCTTTTCTGGGTGCTTTGCACACCAACTCCACACCAGTTTGTCCAGATAGGTCTGGAAGAAACGAGAAATATCTGGTTCTGTGGTGGCTAACACAATCCCAGCTCTTGCTACAGCTTCTCTGTTTGCTTGAGGTTTCTAGATAGTATCTATGGACTTTAGAGTTGTGAATGCATTGTAGCATGTATGATTTTGTTTTTCTGTTGGCAAACGATAATTGGTTTCACATGGAGACACAACAGGTACACTTTCGTACATTCTGAGTAAAAATCTGCCGAATCCAGGTTAAAAATGATATTTGTGTTTGTAAACATGACATTGAATCCACTGGCCAAAGAAAAAGACTTTTCTTGTCTCTAAAACCAGGTTGACTCTGCTTTTCTGGGTGCTTTGCACACCAACTCCACACCAGTTTTTCCAGATAGGGTTGGATGCAACCAGAAATATCCGGTTCTGTGGTGGCTAACTCAATCCCAGCCCTTGCTACAGCTTCTGTGTTTGCTTGTGATTTGTTGATAGTATCTATGGACCTTAGAGTTGTGAATGCATTGTAGCATGTAATATTTTGTTTTTCTGTTGGTAAACGGTAATTGGTTTCACATGGAGACACAACAGGTACACATTCGTGCTTTCTGAGTAAAAACCTGAAGAATCCAGGTTACAAATGATATTTGTGTTTGTAAACATGACATTGAATCCACTTGCCCAAGAAAAAGACTTTGCTTTTCTCCAAAACCGGGTTGACTCTGCTTTTCTGGATGCTTTGCACACCAATCCCACACCAGTTTGTCCACATACGGCTAGATGGAACCAGAAATATCCGGTTCTGTGGTGGCTAACTCAGTCCAAGCTCTTGCTACAGCCTGTGTGTTTGTTTGTGTTTTCTGGATAGTATCTATGGACTTTAGAGTTGCGTATGAATTGTGGCATGTAACATTTTGCTTCTTGTTGGCAAATGCAACTTGGTTTCACATGAAGACAACAGGTACACATTCATGTTTCCTAGTGAAAAGCTGCAGAAACCAGGTTAAACATGATATTTATGTTTGTAAACATGACATTGATTCCACTTGACCAGGATAATGACTTTTCTTTTCTCCAAAACCAGGTTGACTCTGCTTTTCTGGGTGCTTTGCACACCAACTCCACACCAGTTTGTCCAGAAAGCCTGGATGAAACTAGAAACATCCGGTTCTGTGGTGGCTAACTCAATCCCAGCTCTTGCTACAGCATCTGAGTTCGTTTGTGTTTTCTCAATAGTATCTATGGACTTTAGAGTTGTGAATGCATTGTAGCATGTAATATTTTACTTCTTGTTGGCAAATGCTAATTGATTTCACCTGAAAGCAACAGGTACACATTCGTGTTTTCTGAGTAAAAAGCTGCAGAAACCAGGTTACAAATGATATTTGTGTTTGTAAACATGACATTGAATCCACGTGCCCAAGAAAAAGACTTTGCTTTTCTCCAAAACAAGGGTTACTCTGCTGTTCTTGGTGCTTTGCACACCAATTCCACACCAGTTTCTCCAGATACGGCTAGATAGAACCAGAAATAACCGGTTCTCTGGTGGCTAACTCAATGCAAGCTCTTGCTACAGCCCTGAGATTGTTTGTGTTTTCTGGATAGTATCTATGGACTTTAGAGTTGCGTATGAATTGTAGCATGTAACATTTCGCTTCTTGTTGTCAAATGCAACTTGGTTTCACATGAAGACAACAGGTACACATTCGTGTTTCCTAAGTGAAAAGCTGCAGAATCCGGGTTAAAAATGATATTTATGTTTGTAAACATGACATCAATTCCACTTGACCAGGAAAATGACTTTGCTTTTCTCCAAAACCAGGTTGACTCTGCTTTTCTGGGTGCTTTGCACACCAACTCCACACCAATTTGTCCGGTTAGGTCTAGATGGAACCAGAAATATCCGATTCTGTGGTGGCTAATCCCAGCTCTTGCTACAGTTTTGTGTTTGCTTGTGTTTTGTGTATAGTATCTGTGGACTTTGGAATTGTGAATGCATTGTAGCATGTAACAGTTTGTTTTCTGTTGGCAAACACTAATTGGTTTAACATGGAGACACAACAGGTACACACTCGTGTTTTCTGAGTAAAAACCTGCAGAAACCAGGTTACAAATGATATTTGTGCTTGTAAGCATGACATCGAATCCACTTGCCCAAGAAAAATACTTTGCTTTTCTCCAAAACCAGGTTGACTCTGCTTTTCTGGGTTCTTTGCACACCAATTCCACACCCCTTTGTCCAGATAGTGTTGGATGAAACCAGAAATATCCGGTGCTGAGGGGGCTAACTCAATCCCAGCTCTTGCTACAGCTTCTGTGTTTGCTTGTGTTTTGTTGAGAGTATCTATGGACTTTAGATTTGTGAATGCATTGTAGCATGTAACATTTTGTTTTCTGTTGGCAAACGCTAATTGGTTTCACATGGAGACACAACAGGTACACATTTGTGTATCCTAAGTGAAAAGCTGCAGAAACCAGGTTACAAATGATATTTGTGTTTGTAAACATGACATTGAATCCCCTTCCCCATAAAAAGACTTTGCTTTTCTCCAAAACCAGGTTGACTCTGCTTTTCTGGGTGCTTTGCACACCAACTCCACACCAGTTTGTCCAGATAGGGCTGGAGGAAACCAGAATCATCATCATTGGTTTCACATGGAGACACAACAGGTACAGTTTTGTGTTTTCTGAGTAAAAACCTGCAGAAACCAGGTTAAAAATGATATTTGTGTTTGGAAACATGACATTGAATCCACTTGCCCAAGAAAAAGACTTTTCTTTTCTCGAAAACCAGGTTTACTCTGCTTTTCTGGGTGCTTTGCACACCAATTCCACACCAGTTTGTCCAGATCCGGCTAGATGGAACCAGAAATATCCGGTTCTGTGGTGGCTAACTCAATCCAAGCTCTTGCTACAGCCTCAGAGATTGTTTGTGTTTTCTGGATAGTATCGATGGACTTTAGAGTTGTGAAGGCATTGTAGCATGTAACATTTTGCTTCTTGTTGGCAATTAGGTCTGGATCAAACCAGAAATAACCGGTTCTATTGTCGTGAACTGAATATCAGCTTTTAAAAAAGCCTGTGTGTTTGTTTGTGTTTTCTGGATATTAACTATTAACTTGAGAGATGGAATGAATTCTGGCGTGAAACATTTTGTTTTTCTGTTGGCTAACGCTAATTGGTTCCACATGGAGACACAACAGGTACGCATTCGAGTTTTCTGAGTAGAATGCTACAGAAACCAGGTTAAAAATGACATTTGTGTTTGTAAACATGACATTGAATCCACTTGCCCAAGAAAAAGACTTTGTTTTTCTCCAAAACCAGGTTGACTCTGCTTTTCTGGGTGCTTTGCAGATGAATTCCACACGAGTTTGTCCAGACAGGTCTGGATCTCACCAGAAATACCCGTATCTGTTCTGCCTAACTCAATCCCAGCTCTTGCTAAAGCCTCGGTGTTTGTTTCTGTTTTCTGGATATTTTCTATGAACTTTAGAGTTTTGCACGAATTTTACCAGGTAACAATGTGTTTTTTTGTCAGAAACTATATTTACTTCCACATGGAGACACACCAGGTACACATTCACTTTTTCTGAGTAGAATGCTACAGAAACCAGGTTAAAAAAGATATTTCTGTTTGCTAACATGACATTGAATCCACTTGCCCACGAAAAAGGCTTTGTGTTTCTCCAAAACCTGCTTGAATGTGTTTTTCGTGGTCCTTTGCACATGTATTCCACACGAGTTTGTCCAGATTGTCTGGATCTAACCAGAAATATCAGGTTCTTTTGTCGCTAAATGAATAGCGTGTGTTTGTTAGTTTTTTCGGAATATTAGCTATGAACTTGAGAGTTTGGAATGAATTCCGACATGAAACAATTTGTTTTTCTGTTGTCAAACGCTAATTGGATTCACATGGGGACACAACAGGTACACATTCGTGCTTTCTGAGTAAAAACCTGCAGAAACCAGGTTACAAATGATATTTGTGTTTGTAAACATGACATTGAATCCACTTGCCCATGAAAACAGACTTTGCTTTTCTCCAAAACCTGTTTCAATATTGTTTTCTGGGTCCTTTGCACAAGAATTCCACACAAGTTTGTCCAGATAGTTCTGGATCTAGCCAGAAATATCCGGTTCTGTGTGGCTAAATGAATATCAGCTTTTAAAACAGCCTGTGTGTTTTTTAGTGTTTTCTGGATATTATCTATGAGCTTTAGAGTATTGAATGAATTTTAGCATGTTACATTTTGTTTTTTTTGTTGGCAAACGCTAATTGGTTCCACATGGATACATAACCGTTACACATCAGTGTTTTCTGAGTAGAATGCTACAGAAACCAGGTTAAAAATGATATTTGTGTTTGCTAACATGATATTGAATCCACTTGCCCAAGAAAAAGACTTTGCTTTTCTCCAAAACCAGTTTGACTCTGTTTTTCTGGGTTCTTTACACATGAATGCCACAAGAGTTTGTCCAGATATATCTGGATCTAACCAGAAATATCCGGTTCTGTGTGGCTAAATGAATATCTGATGTTAAAACAGCCTATGTGTTTGTTAGTGAATTCTGGATATTATCTATGAACGTTAGAGTTTTGATAAAATTTTAGCAAGTAACATTTTGTGTTTATGTTGGCAAAGGCTAATTGGTTCCACATGGAGACACAACAGGTACACATTCGAGTTTTCTGAGTAGAATGCTACAGAAACCTGGTTAAAAATGTTATTTGTGTTTGTAAACATGACATTGTATCAACTTGTCCAAGAAAAAGTCTTTGCTTTTCTCCAAAACCAGTTTGACTTTGCTTTTCTGGGTCCTTTGCACACGAATTCTCCACGAGTTTGTCCAGATAGGTCTGGATCAAACCAGAAATATCTGGTTCTGTTGTCGCTAAATGAATATCAGCTTTTAAAACAGCCTGTGTCTTTGTTTGCGTTTTCTGGATATTAACTATTAACTTGAGCGATGGAATGAATTCTGGCATGAAACATTTTGTTTTTCTGTTGGCTAACGCTAATTGGTTCCACATGGAGACACAACAGATACGCAGCTTATGGGTGTTCTGCGTCCTGGCTATAGAGGGATGCAGTTCACGGGAGTTCTGTATGCTAGTGGAGTGCAATGCTATTTCAGAGTTCTGTTGCCTGGCAATAGCATGACACAATGTGTGTAATATCTATATCCTAAGACAGAGCTTACAGGAGTTCTGTAACCAGAGTGTGGTGAGGTGCAGCTTACATGAGTTCTGTATCTGAGGTGTGGAAAGAAGCAGTTTGTAAGAGTTCTTCAGCCTGGGAGTAGGTATTCGCAATATGCGGGATTTCTGTAGCCTGACTCTGGGATGTGCAGTTTATAGGAACTCTGCATACACGTTGTAGAGACATTCAGTTCACGGCAGTTCTGTATGCTAGTGGAGTGCAAAGCTGTTTCAGCGGTCTGTAGCATGGGAATAGGCATACACAATGTGCACAATGTCTGTAGCCTCGGTGTAGGAGACAGAGCTTACAAGAGTTCTGTAACCTAAGTGTAGTGATTTAGAGCATACATGAGTTCCACATCAGAGGTGTGGATCGAAGCAGTTAGGAAGAGTTCTGTAGCCTCAAATTAGGCATTCGCAATATGCAGGATTTCTGTCGCTTGTCTATAGGAAACGCAATTTATGATCGGTCTCCTTCCTGGCTTTAGAGAGATTCAGCTCTCAGGAGTTCTGTATGCCTGTGGAGTACAAAGCTGTTTCAGTGGCCTGTATCCTGGGAGTAGGCATACACAATGTGTGCAATGTCTGTAGCCTGAGTGTAGGAGACAGAGCTTACAGGAGTTCTGTAACCTGAGTGTAGTCAGATGCAGCGTACTTGCGTTCTGTATCGGAAGTGTGGATGTAAGCTCTTTGTAAGAGTTCTGTAGCCTGGGATTAGGAATTTCTGTAGCCCGACTCTAGGGTGCGCAGCTTATGGGCATTCTGCGTCCTGGATGTAGAGGGATGCAGTTCACGGGAGTTCTGTATGCTAGTGGAGTACAAAGCTGTTTCAGCGGTCTGTAGCCTGGGAATAGGCATACACAATGTGCACAATGTCTGTAGCCTGAGTGTAGGACTCAGAGCTTACAAGAGTTATGTAAGCTGAGTGTAGTCAGATGCAGCTTATATGAGTTCTTTTTTTATTATTTTTTTATATAAAGCTTTTATTTAAAGAATATAAATTTACAAAGAACAGCTTATGGATCACAATGGCTCCCCCCAACAACCTCCCTCCCTCCCCCTACCCTCCCCTATCCCACTCCCTCCCCCCCTCCGCCCACATCAAGATTCATTTTCAATTCTCTTTATACACAGAAGATCAATTTAGTACATATTACGTAAAGATTTCAACGGTTTGCCCTCGCATAGAGACACAAAATGATAATACACTTGCCCAAGAAAAAGACTTTGCTTTTCTCCAAAACCAGGTTGACTCTGCTTTTCTGGGTGCTTTGCACACCAATTCCACACCCCTTTGTCCAGATAGTGTTGGATGAAACCAGTAATATCCTGTTCAGAGGGGGCTAACTCAATCCCAGCTCTTGCTACAGCTTCTGTGTTTGCTTGTGTTTTGTTGATGGTATCTGTGGACTTTAGAGTTGTGAATGCATTTTAGCATGTAACAGTTTGTTTTTTCTGCCATACTCTAATTCGTTTCACATGGAAACACAATAGGTACACGTTCGTGTGTTCTGAGTAAAAACCTGCAGAAACCAGGTTACAAATGATATTTGTGCTTGTAAGCATGACATCGAATCCACTTACCCAAGAAAAATACTTTGCTTTTCTCCAAAACCAGGTTGACTCTGCTTTTCTGGGTTCTTTGCACACCAATTCCACACCCCTTTGTCCAGATAGTGTTGGATGAAACCAGAAATATCCGGTGCTGAGGGGACTAACTCAATCCCAGCTCTTGCTACAGCTTCTGTGTTTGCTTGTGTTTTGTTGAGAGTATCTATGGACTTTAGAGTTGTGAATGCATTGTAGCATGTAACATTTTGTTTTCTGTTGGCAAACGCTAATTGGTTTCACATGGAGACACAACAGGTACACATTTGTGTTTTCTGAGTAAAAAGCTGCAGAAACCAGGTTACAAATGATATTTGTGTTTGTAAACATGACATTGAATCCCCTTCCCCAGAAAAAGACTTTGCTTTTCTCCAAAACCAGGTTGACTCTGCTTTTCTGGGTGCTTTGCACACCAATTCCACACCCCTTTGTCCAGATAGGGCTGGATAAAACCAGAAATATCCGGTTCTGATAGGGCTAACTCAATCCCAGCTCTTGCTAGAGTTTCTGCATTTACTTGTGTTTTCTTAATAGTATCTGTGGACTTTAGAGTTGTGAATGCATTGTAGCATGTAACATTTTGTTTTCTGTTGCCAAACACTAATTGGTTTCACATGCAGACACAACAGGTACACATTCGTGTTTTCTGAGCAAAAAGCTGCAGAAACCAGGTTACAAATGATATTTGTGTTTGTAAACATGACATTGAATCCACTTGCCCAAGAAAAAGACTTTGCTTTTCTCCAAAACCAGGTTGACTCTGCGTTTCTGGGTGCTTTGCACACCAACTCCACAGCAGTTTGTCCGGATAGGGCTGCATGAAACCAGAAATATTCGGTTCTGTGGTGGCTAACTCAATCCCAGCTCTTGCTACAGCTTCTGTGTGTGCTTGTGTTTTCTCGATAGCATCTGTGGACTTTAGAGTTGTGAATGCATTGTAGCATGTAACATTTTGTTTTTCTGTTGGCAAACGCTAATAGGTTTCACATGCAGACACAACAGGTACACATTTGTGTTTTCTGAGCAAAAAGCTGCAGAAACCATGTTAAAAATGATATTTGTGTTTGTAAACATGACATTGAATCCACTTGCCCAAGAAAAAGACTTTGCTTTTCTCCAAAACCAGGTTGACTCTGCTTTTCTGGGTGCTTTGCACACCAACTCCACACCAGTTTGTCCAGATAGGTCTGGATGGAACCAGAAATATCTGGTTCTGTTATGGCTAACTCAATGCCAGCTCTTGCTACAGCTTCTGAGTGTGCTTGTGTTTTCTCGATAGTATCTGTGGACTTTAGAGTTGTGAATGCATTGTAGCGTGTAACATTTTTTTTTTCTGTTGGCAAACGTTAATTGGTTTCACATGGAGACACAACAGGTACACATTTGTGTTTTCTGAGTAAAAAGCTGCAGAAACCTGGTTACAAATGATATTTGTGTTTGTAAACATGACATTGCATCTACTTGCCCAAGAAAAAGACTTTGCTTTTTTCCAAAACCAGGTTGACTCTGCTTATCTGGGTGCTTTGCACACAACACCCCAAAACTTTGTCTGGATAGGGCTGGATGAAACCAGAAATATCTGGTTCTGTGGTGGTTAACTCAGTGCCAGCTCTTGCTAGCGAATCTGCATTTACTTGTGTTTCCTTAATAGTATCTGTGGACTTTAGAGTTGTGAATGCTTTGTAGCATGTAACATTTTGTTTTCTGTTGCCAAACACTAATTGGTTTCACATGCAGACACAACAGGTACACATTCCTGTTTTCTGAGCAAAAAGCTGCAGAAACCAGGTTAAAAATGATATTTGTGTTTGTAAACATGACATTGAATCCACTTGCCAAAGAAAAAGACTTTGCTTTTCTCCAAAACCAGGTTGACTCTGCATTTCTGGGTGCTTTGCACACCAACTCCACAGCAGTTTGTCCGGATAGGGCTGGAGGAAACCAGAAATTTCCTGTTCTGTTTTGGCTAACTCAGTGCCAGCTCTTGCTAAAGTTTCTGTGTTTCCTTGTGTTTTCTTGATAGTATCTGTGGACTTTACAGTTGTGAATGCATTGTAGCATGTAACATTTTGTTTTTCTGTTGGCAAACGCTAATAGGTTTCACATGGAGACACAAGAGGTACACATTTGTGTTTTCTGATTAAAACCTGCAGAAACCAGGTTACAAATGATATTTGTGTTTGTAAACATGACTTTGAATCCACTTGCCCAAGAAAACGACTGCTTTTCTTCAAAACCAGGTTGACTCTGCTTTTCTGGGTGCTTTGCACACCAACTCCACACCAGTTTTTCCGGATAGGGCTGGATGAAGCCAGAAATATCCGGTTCTGAGGTGGCTTACGGAATCCCAGCTCTTGCTACAGTTTCTGTGTTTATTGTTGTTTGTCGATAGTATCTGTGGACTTTAGAGTTGTGAATGCATTGTAGCATGTAACATTTTGTTTTTCTGTTGGCAAACGCTAATTGGTTTCACATGGAGAAACAACAGGTACACGTTCATGTTTTCTGAGTAAAAAGCTGCAGAAACCAGGTTACAAATGATATTTGTGTTTGTAAACATGACATTGAATCCACTTGCCCAAGAAAAAGACTTTGCTTTTCTCCAAAACCAGGTTGACTCTGCTTTTCTGGGTGCTTTGCACACCAACTCCACAGCAGTTTGTCCGGATAGGGCTGCATGAAACCAGAAATATTGGGTTCTGTGGTGGCTAACTCAATCCCAGCTCTTGCTACAGCTTCTGTGTGTGCTTGTGTTTTCTCGATAGCATCTGTGGACTTTAGAGTTGTGAATGCATTGTAGCATGTAACATTTTGTTTTTCTGTTGGCAAACGCTAATAGGTTTCACATGCAGACACAACAGGTACACATTTGTGTTTTCTGAGTAAAAAGCTGCAGAAACCAGGTTACAAATGATATTTGTGTTTGTAAACATGACATTGAATCCACTTGCCCAAGAAAAAGACTTTGCTTTTCTCCAAAACCAGGTTGACTCTGCTTTGCTGGGTGCTTTGCACACCAACTCCACACCAGTTTGTCCAGACAGGTCTGGATGGAACCAGAAATATCTGGTTCTGTGGTGGCTAACTCAATGCCAGCTCTTGCTACAGCTTCTGAGTTTGCTTGTGTTTTCTCGATAGTATCTGTGGACTTTAGAGTTGTGAATGCATTGTAGCGTGTAACATTTTTTTTTCTGTTGGCAAACGTTAATTGGTTTCACATGGAGACACAACAGGTACACATTTGTGTTTTCTGAGTAAAAAGCTGCAGAAACCTGGTTACAAATGATATTTGTGTTTGTAAACATGACATTGCATCTACTTGCCCAAGAAAAAGACTTTGCTTTTTTCCAAAACCAGGTTGACTCTGCTTATCTGGGTGCTTTGCACACAACACCCCAAAACTTTGTCCGGATAGGGCTGGATGAAACCAGAAATATCTGGTTCTGTGGTGGTTAACTCAGTGCCAGCTCTTGCTAGCGAATCTGCATTTACTTGTGTTTTCTTAATAGTATCTGTGGACTTTAGAGTTGTGAATGCTTTGTAGCATGTAACATTTTGTTTTCTGTTGCCAAACACTAATTGGTTTCACATGCAGACACAACAGGTACACATTCCTGTTTTCTGAGCAAAAAGCTGCAGAAACCAGGTTAAAAATGATATTTGTGTTTGTAAACATGACATTGAATCCACTTGCCCAAGAAAAAGACTTTGCTTTTCTCCAAAACCAGGTTGACTCTGCATTTCTGGGTGCTTTGCACACCAACTCCACAGCAGTTTGTCCGGATAGGGCTGCATGAAACCAGAAATATCTGGTTCTGTGGTGGTTCACTCAGTGCCAGCTCTTGCTAGCGAATCTGCATTTACTTGTGTTTTCTTAATAGTATCTGTGGACTTTAGAGTTGTGAATGCTTTGTAGCATGTAACATTTTGTTTTCTGTTGCCAAACACTAATTGGTTTCACATGCAGACACAACAGGTAAACATTCCTGTTTTCTGAGCAAAAAGCTGCAGAAACCAGGTTAAAAATGATATTTGTGTTTGTAAACATGACATTGAATCCACTTGCCAAAGAAAAAGACTTTGCTTTTCTCCAAAACCAGGTAGACTCTGCATTTCTGGGTGCTTTGCACACGAATTACACACCAGTTTGTCCGGATAGGGCTGGATGAAAACAGAAATTTCCTGTTCTGTTTTGGCTAACTCAGTGCCAGCTCTTGCTAAAGTTTCTGTGTTTCCTTGTGTTTTCTTGATAGTATCTGTGGACTTTAGAGTTGTGAATGCATTGTAGCATGTAACATTTTGTTTTTATGTTGGCAAACGCTAATAGGTTTCACATGGAGACACAAGAGGTACACATTTGTGTTTTCTGAGTAAAAACCTGCAGAAACCAGGTTACAAATGATATTTGTGTTTGTAAACATGACATTGAATCCACTTGCCCAAGAAAACGACTGCTTTTCTTCAAAACCAGGTTGACTATGCTTTTCTGGGTGCTTTGCACACCAACTCCACACCAGTTTTTCCGGATAGGGCTGGATGAAGCCAGAAATATCCGGTTCTGATGTTCCTTACGGAATCCCAGCTCTTGCTACAGTTTCTGTGTTTATTGTGTTTGTCGATAGTATCTGTGGACTTTAGAGTTGTGAATGCATTGTAGCATGTAACATTTTGTTTTTTTGTTTGCAAACGCTAATTGGTTTCACATGGAGAAACAACAGGTACACGTTCATTTTTTCTGAGTAAAAAGCTGCAGAAACCAGGTTACAAATGATATTTGTGTTTGTAAACATGACATTGAATCCACTTGCCCAAGAAAAAGACTTTGCTTTTCTCCAAAACCAGGTTGACTCTGCTTTTCTGGGTGCTTTGCACACCAACTCCACAGCAGTTTGTCCGGATAGGGCTGCCTGAAACCAGAATTATTCGGTTCTGTGGTGGCTAACTCAATCCCAGCTCTTGCTACAGCTTCTGTGTGTGCTTGTGTTTTCTCGATACCATCTGTGGACTTTAGAGTGTGAATGCATTGTAGCATGTAACATTTTGTTTTTCGGTTAGCAAACGCTAATAGGTTTCACATGCAGACACAACAGGTACACATTTGTGTTTTCAGAGTAAAAAGCTGCAGAAACCAGGTTACAAATGATATTTGTGTTTGTAAACATGACATTGAATCCACTTGCCCAAGAAAAAGACTTTGATTTTCTCCAAAACCAGGTTGACTCTGCTTTGCTGGGTGCTTTGCACACCAACTCCACACCAATTTGTCCGGTTAGGTCTAGATGGAACCAGAAATATCCGATTCTCTGCTGGCTAATCCCAGCTTTTGCTACAGTTTTGTGTTTGCTTTTGTTTTGTGTATAGTATCTGTGGACTTTGGAGTTGTGAATGGATTGAGCATGTAACAGTTTGTTTTCTGTTGGCAAACACTAATTGGTTTAACATGGAGACACAACAGGTACACACTCGTGTTTTCTGAGTAAAAACCTGCAGAAACCAGGTTAAAAATGATATTTGTGTTTGTAAACATACATTGAATCCACTTGCCCAAGAAAAAGACTGTGATTTTCTCCAAAACCAGGTTGACTCTGCTTTTCTGGGTGCTTTGCACACCAATTCCACACCCCTTTGTCCAGATAGTGTTGGATGAAACCAGTAATATCCGGTTCTGAGGGGGCTAACTCAATCCCAGCTCTTGCTACAGCTTCTGTGTTTGCTTGTGTTTTCTCGATAGTATCTGTGGACTTTAGAGTTGTGAATGCATTTTAGCATGTAACAGTTTGTTTTTTCTGGCATACTCTAATTCGTTTCACATGGAAACACAATAGGTACACGTTCGTGTGTTCTGAGTAAAAACCTGCAGAAACCAGGTTACAAATGATATTTGTGCTTGTAAGCATGACATCGAATCCACTTGCCCAAGAAAAATACTTTGCTTTTCTCCAAAACCAGGTTGACTCTGCTTTTCTGGGTTCTTTGCACACCAATTCCACACCCCTTTGTCCAGATAGTGTTGGATGAAACCAGAAATATCCGGTGCTGAGGGGGCTAACTCAATCCCAGCTCTTGCTACAGCTTCTGTGTTTGCTTGTGTTTTGTTGAGAGTATCTATGGACTTTAGATTTGTGAATGCATTGTAGCATGTAACATTTTGTTTTCTGTTGGCAAACGCTAATTGGTTTCACATGGAGACACAACAGGTACACATTTGTGTTTTCTGAGTAAAAAGCTGCAGAAACCAGGTTACAAATGATATTTGTGTTTGTAAACATGACATTGAATCCCCTTCCCCAGAAAAAGACTTTGCTTTTCTCCAAAACCAGGTTGACTCTGCTTTCCTGGGTGCTTTGCACACGAATTCCACACCCTTTTGTCCAGATAGGGCTGGATGAAACGAGAAATATCCGATTCTGATGGGGCTAACTCAATCCCAGCTCTTGCTAGAGTTTCTGCATTTACTTGTGTTTTCTTAATAGTATCTGTGGACTTTAGAGTTGTGAATGCTTTGTAGCATGTAACATTTTGTTTTCTGTTGCCAAACACTAATTGGTTTCACATGCAGACACAACAGGTACACATTCGTGTTTTCTGAGCAAAAAGCTGCAGAAACCAGGTTAAAAATGATAGTTTTGTTTGTAAACATGACATTGAAACCACTTGCCCAAGAAAAAGACTTTTCTTTTCTCCAAAACCAGGTTGACTCTGCTTTTCTGGGTGCTTTGCACACCAACTCCACAGCAGTTTGTCCGGATAGGGCTGCATGAAACCAGAAATATTCGGTTCTGTGGTGGCTAACTCAATCCCAGCTCTTGCTACAGCTTCTGTGTGTGCTTGTGTTTTCTCGATAGCATCTGTGGACTTTAGAGTGTGAATGCATTGTAGCATGTAACATTTTGTTTTTCTGTTGGCAAACGCTAATAGGTTTCACATGCAGACACAACAGGTACACATTTGTGTTTTCTGAGTAAAAAGCTGCAGAAACCAGGTTACAAATGATATTTGTGTTTGTAAACATGACATTGAATCCACTTGCCCAAGAAAAAGACTTTGCTTTTCTCCAAAACCAGGTTGACTCTGCTTTTCTGGGTGCTTTGCACACCAACTCCACACCAATTTGTCCGGTTAGGTCTAGATGGAACCAGAAATATCCGATTCTGTGGTGGCTAATCCCAGCTCTTGCTACAGTTTTGTGTTTGCTTGTGTTTTGTGTATAGTATCTGTGGACTTTGGAATTGTGAATGCATTGTAGCATGTAACAGTTTGTTTTCTGTTGGCAAACACTAATTGGTTTAACATGGAGACACAACAGGTACACACTCGTGTTTTCTGTGTAAAAACCTGCAGAAACCAGGTTACAAACGATATTTGTGCTTGTAAGCATGACATCGAATCCACTTGCCCAAGAAAAATACTTTGCTTTTCTCCAAAACCAGGTTGACTCTGCTTTTCTGGGTTCTTTGCACACCAATTCCACACCCCTTTGTCCAGATAGTGTTGGATGAAACCAGAAATATCCGGTGCTGAGGGGGCTAACTCAATCCCAGCTCTTGCTACAGCCTCTGAGTTTGTTTGTGTTTTCTGGATAGTATCTGTGGACTTTAGAGTTGGGAATGCATTGTAGCATATAACATTTTGTTTTCTGTTGGCAAACGCTAATTGGTTTCACATGGAGACACAACAGGTACACATTTGTGTTTTCTGAGTAAAAAGCTGCAGAAACCAGGTTACAAATGATATTTGTGTTTGTAAACATGACATTGAATCCCCTTCCCCAGAAAAAGACTTTGCTTTTCTCCAAAACCAGGTTGACTCTGCTTTTCTGGGTGCTTTGCACACCAATTCCACACCCCTTTGTCCAGATAGGGCTGGATGAAACCAGAAATATCCGGTTCTGATAGGGCTAACTCAATCCCAGCTCTTGCTAGAGTTTCTGCATTTACTTGTGTTTTCTTAATAGTATCTGTGGACTTTAGAATTCTGAATGCATTTTAGCATGTAACGTTTAGTTTTTATTTTGGCAAACTCTAATTGGTTTCACATGGAGACACAACAGGTACACGTTCCTTATTTTCTGAATAAAAATCTGCAGAAACCAGGTTAAATATTATATTTGTGTTTGTAAACATGACATTGAATCCACTTGCCAAAGAAAAAGATTTTGCTTTTCTCCAAAACCGAGTTGACTCTGCTTTTCTGGGTGCTTTGCACACCAACTCACTTCACTTTGTCTGGATAGGGTTGGATGAAACCAAAAATATCCGGTTCTGTGGTGGCTAACTCAATCCCACCTCTTGCTACAGCTTCTGTGTTTGCTTCTCTTCTCTCAATAGTTCTGAGGACTTTAGAATTCTGAATGCATTGTAACATGCAACATTTTGTTTTTCTGTTGGCAAATGCTAATTGATTTCACATGGAGACACAACAGGTACAGATTCGTGTTTTCTGCTTAAAAAGCTGCAGAAACCAGGTTAAAAATGATGTTTGTGTTTGTAAACATGACTTTTAATCCACTTGCCCAAGAAAAATATTTTGCTTTTCTCCAAAACCAGGTGGACTCTGCTTTTCAGGGTGCTTTACACACCAATTCCACACCAGTTTGTCCGGATAGGGCTGGATGAAATCAGAAATATCCGGTTCTGTTGTGGCTAACTCAATCCCAGCTGTTGCTACAGATTCTGTGTTTGCTTGTTTTTTCTCGATAGTATCTGTGGACTTTAGAATTCTGAATGCATTGTAGCATGTAACATTTTGTTTTTTTGTTGGCAAACGCTAACTGGTTTCACATGAAGAAACAACATGCACACATTCATGTTTTCTGAGTAAAAACCTGCAGAAACCAGATTAAAAACAATATTTGTGTTTGCTAACATGACATTGAATCCACTTGCCCAAGAAAACGACTTTGCTTTTCTCCAAAACCAGTTTGACTCTGTTTTTCTGGGTCCTTTGCACATGAATGCCACACGAGTTTGTCCAGATATATCTGGATTTAAGCAGAAATATCCGGTTCTCTGTGGGTAAATGTATAACTGATTTTAAAACAGCATATGTGTTTGTTAGTGAATTCTGGATATTATCTATGAACGTTAGGGTTTTGAATATATTTTAGCAAGTACATTTTGTGTTTATGTTGGCAAAGCTAATAGGTTCCACAGGGAGACACAACAGGTACACATTCGAGCTTTCTGAGTAGAATGCTATAGAAACCTGGTTAAAAATGTTATTTGTGTTTGTAAACATGACATTGAATCCACTTGCCCAAGAAAAAGACTTTGCTTTTCTTCAAAACCAGGTTGACTCGGCATTTGTGGGTGATTTGCACACCAATTCCACACCAGTTTGTCCAGATAAGTCTGGATGAAACCAGAAATATCCGGTTCTGTTTTGGCGAACTCAATCCCAGCTCTTGCTACAGCTTCTGTGTGTGCTTGTGTTTTCTCGATAGTATCTGTGCATTTTAGAGTTGTGAATGCATTGTAGCATGTAACATTTTGTTTTTCTGTTGGCAAAAGCTAATTGGTTACACTTGGAGACAATACAGGTACACATTCTTGTTTTCTGAGTAAAAAGCTGCTGAAACCAGGTTAAAAATCATATTTGTGTTTGTAAACATGACATTGAATCCACTTGCCCAAGAAAAAGACTTTGCTTTTCTCCAAAACCAGGTTGACTCTGCTTTTCTGGGTGCTTTGCACACCAACTCCACAGCAGTTTGTCCGGATAGGGCTGCATGAAACCAGAAATATCCGGTTCTGTGGTGGCTAACTCAATCCCAGCTCTTTCTACAGCTTCTGTGTTTCCTTGTGTTTTCTCGATAGAATATGTGCATTTTAGAGTTGTGAATGCATTGTACCATGTAACATTTTGTTTTTCTGTTGGCAAACGCTAATTGGTTTCACATGAAGACTCAACAGGTACACATTCTTGTTTTCTGAGTAAAAAGCTGCAGAAACCAGGTTACAAATGCTATTTGCGTTTGTAAACATGACATTGCATCTACTTGCCCAAGAAAAAGACTTTGCTTTTCTCCAAAACCAGGTTTACTCTGCTTTTCTGGGTTCTTTGCACACCAATTCCACACCAGTTTGTCCGGATAGGGCTGGATGAAACCAGAAATATCCGGTTCTGTTGTGGCTAACTCAATCCCAGCTGTTGCTACAGATTCTGTGTTTGCTTGTGTTTTCTCGATAGTACCTATGGACTTTAGAGTTGTGTATGCATTGTAGCATGTAGGATTTTGTTTTTCTGTTGGCAAATGCTACTTGGTTTCTCATTGAGACACCACAGGTACACTTTCGTGTTTTCTGAGTAAAAAGCTGCAAAAACCGGTTACAAATGATATTTGTGTTTGTAAACATGACATTGAATCCACTTGCCCAAGAAAAAGACTTTGCTTTTCTCCAAAACAAGGTTCACTCTGCTTTTCAGCGTGCTTTGCACACCAATTCCACACCAGTTTGTCCGGATAGGGCTGGATGAAACCAGAAATATCCGGTTCTGTGGTGCCTAACACCATCCCAGCTCTTGCAACAGCTTCTGTGTTTGCTTGTGTTTTCTCGATAGTATCTGTGGACTTTAGAATTCTGAATGCATTGTAGCATGTAACATTTTGTTTTTCTTTTGGCAAACGCTAATTAGTTTCACATGAAGACACAACAGGTACACATTCGTGTTTTCTGAGTAAAAAGCTGCATAAACCAGATTGAAAATGATATTTGTGTTTGTAAACATGACATTGAATCCACTTGCCCAAGAAAATGATTTTGCTTTTCTCCAAAATCAGGTTGACTCTGCTTTTCTAAATGCTTTGCACACCAACCCCCAAACACTTTGTCCGGATAGGGCTGGATGAAACCAGAAATATCTGGTTCTGTGGTGCCTAACTCCATCCCAGCTCTTGCAACAGCTTCTGTGTTTGCTTCTGTTCTCTCGATAGTATCTGTGGACTTTAGAATTCTGAATGCATTTTAGCATGTAATATTTTGTTTTTCTTTTGGCATACGCCAATTGGTTTCACATGGAGACACAACAAGTACACGTTCCTTATTTTCTGAATAAAAATATGCAGATACCAAGTTAAATATGATATTTGTGTTTGTAAACATGACATTGAAACCACTTGCCAAAGAAAAAGATTTTGCTTTTCTCCAAAACCAGGTTGACTCTGCTTTTCTGGGTGCTTTGCACACCAACTCACTTCACTTTGTCTGGATAGGGCTGGATGAAACCAGAAATATCCGGTTCAGTGGTGGCTAACTCAATCCCAGCTCTTGCTACAGTTTCTGTGATTGCTTGTGTTTTGTTGATGGTATCTGTGAACTTTAGAGTTGTGAATGCATTGTAGCATGTAACATTTTGTTTTCCTGTTGGCAAATGCTAATTGGTTTCACATGGAGACACAACAGGTACACATTCGTGTTTTCTGAGTAAAAACCTGCAGAAACCAGATTAAAAACAATATTTGTGTTTGCTAACATGACATTGAATCCACTTGCCCAAGAAAACGACTTTGCTTTTCTCCAAAACCAGTTTGACTCTGTTTTTCTGGGTCCTTTGCACATGAATGCCACACGAGTTTGTCCAGATATATCTGGATCTAAGCAGAAATATCCGGTTCTCTGTGGGTAAATGTATAACTGATTTTAAAACAGCATATGTGTTTGTTAGTGAATTCTGGATATTATCTATGAACGTTAGAGTTTTGAATGAATTTTAGCAAGTAACATTTTGTGTTTATGTTGGCAAAGCTAATAGGTTCCACAGGGAGACACAACAGGTACACATTCGAGTTTTCTGAGTAGAATGCTATAGAAACCTGGTTAAAAATGTTATTTGTGTTTGTAAACATGACATTGAATCCACTTGCCCAAGAAAAATATTTTGCTTTTCTCCAAAACCAGGTTGACTCTGCTTTTCTGGGTTCTTTGCACACCAATTCCACACCAGTTTGTCTGCATAGGGCTGGATGAAACCAGAAATATCCTGTTCAGTGGTGGCTAACTCAATCCCAACTCTTGCTACAGCTTCTGTGTTTGCTTGTGTTTTCTTCATAGTATCTGTGGACTTTTTAATTCTGAATGCATTGTAGCATGTAACATTTTGTTTTTCTGTTGGCAAAGGCTAACTGGTTTCCCATGAAGACACAACATGCACACATTCATGTTTTCTGAGTAAAAAGCTGCAGAAACCAGGTTACAAATGATATTTGTGTTTGTAAACATGACATTGAATCCACTTGCCTAAGAAAAAGACTTTGCTTTTCTCCAAAACCAGGTTGACTCTGCTTTTCTGGGTGCTTTGCACACCAATTCCACAACAGTTTGTAAGGATAGCGCTGGCTGAAACCATAAATACCCGGTTCTGTGATGGCTAACTCAATCCCAGCTCTTGCTACAGCTTCTGTGTTTGCTTGTGTTTTCTCGATAGATTCTGTGGACTTTAGAGTTGTGAATGCATTGTAGCATGTAACATTTTGTTTTTCTGTTGGCAAAAGCTAATTGGTTTCACATGGAGACACAACAGGTACACATTCGTGTTTTCTGAGTAAAAAGCTGCAGAAACCAGGTTAAAAACAATATTTGTGTTTGCTAACATGACATTGAATCCACTTGCCCAAGAAAACGACTTTGCTTTTCTCCAAAACCAGGTTGACTCGGCATTTGTGGGTGATTTGCACACCAATTCCACACCAGTTTCTCCAGATAGGTCTGGATGAAACCAGAAATATCCGGTTCTGTGGTGGCGAACTCAATCCCACCTCTTGCTACAGCTTCTGTGTGTGCTTGTGTTTTCTCGATAGTATCTGTGCATTTTAGAGTTGTGAATGCATTGTACCATGTAACATTTTGTTTTTCTGTTGGCAAAAGCTAATTGGTTTCACATGGAGACACAACAGGTACACATTCTTGTTTTCTGAGTAAAAAGCTGCAGAAACCAGGTTAAAAATCATATTTGTGTTTGTAAACATGACATTGAATCCACTTGCCCAAGAAAAAGACTTTGCTTTTCTCCAAAACCAGGAAGACCCTGCTTTTCAGGGTGCTTTGCACACCAATTCCACACCAGTTTGTCCGGATAGGGCTGGATGAAACCATAAATATCCGGTTCTGTGGTGGCTAACTCAATCCCAGCTCTTGCAACAGCTTCTGTGTTTGCTTCTGTTCTCTCGATAGTATCTGTGGACTTTAGAAATCTGAATGCATTGTAGCATGTAACATTTTGTTTTTCTGTTGGCAAACGCTAATTGGTTTCACATGGAGACACAACAGGTACACATTCGTGTTTGCTGAGTAAAAAGCTGCAGAAACCAGGTTACAAATGCTATTTGCGTTTGTAAACATGACATTGAATCCACTTGCCCAAGAAAAAGACTTTGCTTTTCTCCAAAACCAGGTTGACTCTGCTTTTCTGGGTTCTTTGCACACCAATTCCACACCAGTTTGTACGGATAGGGCTGGATGAAACCAGAAATATCCGGTTCTGTTGTGGCTAACTCAATCCCAGCTGTTGCTACAGATTCTGTGTTTGCTTGTGTTTTCTCGATAGTACCTATGGACTTTAGAGTTGTGTATGCATTGTAGCATGTAGGATTTTGTTTTTCTGTTGGCAAACGCTACTTGGTTTCTCACTGAGGCACCACAGGTACACTTTCGTGTTTTCTGAGTAAAAAGCTGCAAAAACCGGTTACAAATGATATTTGTGTTTGTAAACATGACATTGAATCCACTTGCCCAAGAAAAAGACTTTGCTTTTCTCCAAAACAAGGTTCACTCTGCTTTTCAGGGTGCTTTGCACACCAATTCCACACCAGTTTGTCCGGATAGGGCTGGATGAAACCAGAAATATCCGGTTCTGTGGTGCCTAACACCATCCCAGCTCTTGCAACAGCTTCTGTGTTTGCTTCTGTTCTCTCGATAGTATCTGTGGACTTTAGAATTCTGAATGCATTGTAGCATGTAACATTTTGTTTTTGTTTTTCTGTTGGCAAACGCTAATTAGTTTCACATGAAGACACAACAGGTACACATTCGTGTTTTCTGAGTAAAAAGCTGCATAAACCAGGTTACAAATGATATTTGTGTTTGTAAACATGACATTAAATCCACTTGCCTAAGAAAAAGACTTTGCTTTTCTCCAAAACCAGGTTGACTCTGCATTTCTGGGTGCTTTGCACACCAATTCCACAACAGTTTGAAGGATAGCGCTGGCTGAAACCATAAATACCCGGTTCTGTGGTGGCTAACTCAATCCCAGCTCTTGCTACAGCTTCTGTGTTTGCTTGTGTTTTCTCGATAGTATCTGTGGACTTTAAATTTGTGAATGCATTGTAGCATGTAACATTTTGTTTTTCTGTTGGCAAACGCTAATTGGTTTCACATGAAGACTCAACAGGTACACATTCTTGTTTTCTGAGTAAAAAGCTGCTGAAACCAGGTAAAAAATGATATTTGCGTTTGTAAACATGACATTGAATCCACTTGCCCAAGAAAAAGACTTTGCTTTTCTCCAAAACCAGTTTGACTCTGTTTTTCTGGGTCCTTTGCACATGAATGCCACACGAGTTTGTCCAGATATATCTGGATCTAACCAGAAATATCCGGTTCTCTGTGGGTAAATGTATAACTGATTTTAAAACAGCATATGTGTTTGTTAGTGAATTCTGGATATTATCTATGAACGTTAGAGTTTTGAATGAATTTTAGCAAGTAACATTTTGTGTTTATGTTGGCAAAGCTAATAGGTTCCACAGGGAGACACAACAGGTACACATTCGAGCTTTCTGAGTAGAATGCTATAGAAACCTGGTTAAAAATGCTATTTGTGTTTGTAAACATGACATTGAATCCACTTGCCCAAGAAAAATATTTTGCTTTTCTCCAAAACCAGGTTGACTCTGCTTTTCTGGGTTCTTTGCACACCAATTCCACACCAGTTTGTCTGGATAGGGCTGGATGAAACCAGAAATTTCCGGTTCAGTGGTGGCTAACTCAATCCCAACTCTTGCTACAGCTTCTGTGTTTGCTTGTGTTTTCTTGATAGTATCTGTGGACTTTTTCATTCTGAATGCATTGTAGCATGTAACATTTTGTTTTTCTGTTGGCAAAGGCTAACTGGTTTCCCATGAAGACACAACATGCACACATTCATGTTTTCTGAGTAAAAAGCTGCAGAAACCAGGTTACAAATGATATTTGTGTTTGTAAACATGACATTAAATCCACTTGCCTAAGAAAAAGACTTTGCTTTTCTCCAAAACCAGGTTGACTCTGCATTTCTGGGTGCTTTGCACACCAATTCCACAACAGTTTGAAGGATAGCGCTGGCTGAAACCATAAATACCCGGTTCTGTGGTGGCTAACTCAATCCCAGCTCTTGCTACAGCTTCTGTGTTTGTTTGTGTTTTCTCGATAGTATCTGTGGACTTTAAATTTGTGAATGCATTGTAGCATGTAACATTTTGGTTTTCTGTTGGCAAGCGCTAATTGGTTTCACATGAAGACTCAACAGGTACACATTCTTGTTTTCTGAGTAAAAAGCTGCTGAATCCAGGTAAAAAATGATATTTGCGTTTGTAAACATGACATTGAATCCACTTGCCCAAGAAAAAGACTTTGCTTTTCTCCAAAACCAGGTTGACTCGGCATTTGTGGGTGATTTGCACACCAATTCCACACAAGTTTGTCCAGATAAGTCTGGATGAAACCAGAAATATCCGGTTCTGTTTTGGCTAAAAAATATCAGCTTTTAAAACAGCCTGTGAGTTTGTTAGTGTTTTCTGGATATTAACTATGAACTTTAGAGTTTGGAATGAATTCTGGAATGTAACATTGTGTTTATTTGTTGGAAATGCTAACTGGTTCCACATGGAGAAAAAACAGGTACACCTTTGAGAATTGTGAGTAGAATGCTATAGAAACCAGTTGAAAAATGGTATTTGTGTTGGTAAACATGACATTGAATACACTTGCCAAGGAAAAAGACTTTGCTTTTCTCGAAAACCAGTTTGATTCTGCTTTTCTGGGTTCTTTGCTCATGAATTCAACACGAGTTTGTGCAGACAGGACTGGATCTAACCAGAAATTTCCAGTTCTGTTCTGCCTATCTCAATCACAGCTATTGCTACAGCCTCTGTGTTTGTTTCTGTTTTCTGGATATTATCAATTTACTTTAGAGTGTGGAATGAATTCTGGCATATAACACTTTGTTTTTTTGTTGGCACACACTAATTGCTTCCACATGGAGACACAACAGGTACACATTTGTGTTTTCTGAGTAGAATGCTACAGAAACCAGATTAAAAATGATATTTGTGTTTGATAACATGACATTGAATCCACCTGCCCAAGAAAAAGACTTTGCTTTTCTCCAAAACCAGGTTGACTCTGCTTTTCTGGGCGCTTTGCACACCAATTCCACACCAGTTTGTCCAGATAGGGCTGGATGAAACCCGAAATATCCGGTTCTGTTTTGGCTAACTCAATCCCAGCGCTTGCTACAGCTTCTGTGCTTACTTGCGTTTTCTTGATAGTATCAGTGCATTTTTGAGTTGTGAACGCATTCTAGCATGTAACATTTTGTTTTTCTGTTGGCAAATGCTAATTGGTTTCACATGAAGACACAACAGGTACACGTTCGTGTTTTCTGAGTAAAAAGCTGCAGAAACCAGGTTACAAATGATATTTGTGTTTGTAAACATGACATTGAATCCACTTGCCCAAGAAAAAGACTTTGCTTTTCTCCAAAACCAGGTTGACTCTGCTTTTCAGGGTTCTTTGCACACCAATTCCACACCAGTTTGTCCGGATAGGGCTGGATGAAACCGTAAATATCCGGTTCTGTGGTGGCTAACTCAATCCCAGCTCTTGCAACAGCTTCTGTGTTTGCTTCTGTTCTCTCGATGGTATCTATGGACTTTAGAATTCTGAATGCATTGCAGCATGTAACATTTTGTTTTTCTGTTGGCAAACGCTAATTGGTTTCACATGGAGACAATACAGGTACACATTCTTGTTTTCTGAGTAAAAAGCTGCAGAAACCAGTTTAAAAACGATATTTGTGTTTGTAAACATGACATTGAATCCACTTGCACAAGTAAACGACTTTGCTTTTCTCCAAAACCAGGTTGATTCTGTTTTTCTGGGTGCTTTGCACACCAATTCCACACCAGTTTGTCTGGATAGGGCTGGATGAAACCAGAAATATCCGGTTCAGTGGTGGCTAACTCAATCCCAGCTCTTGCTACAGTTTCTGTAATTGCTTGTGTTTTGTTGATGGTATCTGTGAACTTTAGAGTTGTGAATGCATTGTAGCATGTAACATTTTGTTTTCCTGTTGGCAAATGCTAATTGGTTTCACATGGAGACACAACAGGCACACATTCGTGTTTTCTGAGTAAAAACCTGCAGAAACCAGATTGAAAACAATATTTGTGTTTGCTAACATGACATTGAATCCACTTGCCCAAGAAAACGACTTTGCTTTTCTCCAAAACCAGTTTGACTCTGTTTTTCTGGGTCCTTTGCACATGAATGCCACACGAGTTTGTCCAGATATATCTGGATCTAAGCAGAAATATCCGGTTCTCTGTGGGTAAATGTATAACTGATTTTAAAACAGCATATGTGTTTGTTAGTGAATTCTGGATATTATCTATTAACGTTAGAGTTTTGAATGAATTTTAGCAAGTAACATTTTGTGTTTATGTTGGCAAAGCTAATAGGTTCCACAGGGAGACACAACAGGTACACATTCGAGTTATCTGAGTAGAACGCTATAGAAACCTGGATAAAAATGTTATTTGTGTTTGTAAACATGACATTGTATCCACTTGCCCAAGAAAAATACCTTGCTTTTCTCCAAAACCAGGTTGACTCTGCTTTCCTGGGTCGTTTGTACAAGAATTCCACACTAGTTTGTCCAGATAGGTCTGGATCTCACCAGAAATTTCCTGTTATGTTTGGTCTAACTCAATCCCTTCTCAAGCTACAGCCTCTGTGTTTGTTTCTGTTTTCTGGATATTATCTATGAACTTCAGAGTTTGGAATGAATTCTGACATGTAACACTTTGTATTTTTGTTGCCAAACTCTAATTGGTTCCACATGGAGAAACAACAGGCACACATAAGAGTTTTCTGAGTAGAATGCTACAGAAACCAGGTTAAAAATGCAATTTGTGTTTGCTAACATGACATTTAATCCACTTGCCCATGAAAAAGACTTTGCTTTTCTCCAAAACCAGGTTGATTCTGTTTTTCTGGGTGCTTTGCACACCAATTCCACACCAGTTTGTCTGGATAGGGCTGGATGAAACCAGAAATATCCGGTTCAGTGGTGGCTAACTCAATCCCAGCTCTTGCTACAGTTTCTGTAATTGCTTGTGTTTTGTTGATGGTATCTGTGAACTTTAGAGTTGTGAATGCATTGTAGCATGTAACATTTTGTTTTCCTGTTGGCAAATGCTAATTGGTTTCACATGGAGACACAACAGGCACACATTCGTGTTTTCTGAGTAAAAACCTGCAGAAACCAGATTAAAAACAATATTTGTGTTTGCTAACATGACATTGAATCCACTTGCCCAAGAAAACGACTTTGCTTTTCTCCAAAACCAGTTTGACTCTGTTTTTCTGGGTCCTTTGCACATGAATGCCACACGAGTTTGTCCAGATATATCTGGATCTAAGCAGAAATATCCGGTTCTCTGTGGGTAAATGTATAACTGATTTTAAAACAGCATATGTGTTTGTTAGTGAATTCTGGATATTATCTATTAACGTTAGAGTTTTGAATGAATTTTAGCAAGTAACATTTTGTGTTTATGTTGGCAAAGCTAATAGGTTCCACAGGGAGACACAACAGGTACACATTCGAGTTATCTGAGTAGAACGCTATAGAAACCTGGATAAAAATGTTATTTGTGTTTGTAAACATGACATTGTATCCACTTGCCCAAGAAAAATACCTTGCTTTTCTCCAAAACCAGGTTGACTCTGCTTTCCTGGGTCGTTTGTACAAGAATTCCACACTAGTTTGTCCAGATAGGTCTGGATCTCACCAGAAATTTCCTGTTATGTTTGGTCTAACTCAATCCCTTCTCAAGCTACAGCCTCTGTGTTTGTTTCTGTTTTCTGGATATTATCTATGAACTTCAGAGTTTGGAATGAATTCTGACATGTAACACTTTGTATTTTTGTTGCCAAACTCTAATTGGTTCCACATGGAGAAACAACAGGCACACATAAGAGTTTTCTGAGTAGAATGCTACAGAAACCAGGTTAAAAATGCAATTTGTGTTTGCTAACATGACATTTAATACAATTGCCCATGAAAAAGACTTTGCTATTCTCCACAACCTGTTTGACTGTGTTTTCTGTGTCCTTTGCACACGAATTCCACACTAGTTTGTCCAGATAGTTCTGGATCTAACCAGAAATACCCATTACTTTCTGCCTAACTCAATCCCAGGTCTTGCTACAGCCTCTGTGTTTGTTTCTGTGTTCTGGATATTTTCTATGAACTTTAGAGTTTTGAATGAATTTTATAATGTTACATTTTGTTTTTTTGCAGGCAAACGCTAATTGGTTCCACATGGAGACACAACAGGTACACATTCGAGTTTTCTGAGTAGAATGCTACAGAAACCAGGTTTAAAATTATACTTGTGTTTGTTAACATGACATTGAATCCACTTGCCCACAAAAAAGACTTTTCTTTTTTCCAAAACCAGTTTGATTTTGCTTTTCTGGGTCCTTTCCACACGAATTCCTCATGAGTTTGTCCAGATAAGTCTGGATGAAACCAGAAACATCTAGTTCTGTTGTGGCTAAAAAATATCAGCTTTTAAAACAGCCTGTGAGTTTGTTAGTGTTTTCTGGATATTAACTATGAACTTTAGAGTTTGGAATGAATTCTGGAATGTAACATTGTGTTTATTTGTTGGAAATGCTAACTGGTTCCACATGGAGAAAAAACAGGTACACCTTTGAGAATTGTGAGTAGAATGCTATAGAAACCAGTTGAAAAATGGTATTTGTGTTGGTAAACATGACATTGAATACACTTGCCAAGGAAAAAGACTATGCTTTTCTCGAAAACCAGTTTGATTCTGCTTTTCTGGGTCCTTTGCTCATGAATTCAACACGGTTTGTGCAGATAGGACTGGATCTAACCAGAAATTTCCAGTTCTGTTCTGCCTATCTCAATCACAGCTATTGCTACAGCCTCTGTGTTTGTTTCTGTTTTCTGGATATTATCAATTTACTTTAGAGTGTGGAATGAATTCTGGCATATAACACTTTGTTTTTTTGTTGGCACACACTAATTGCTTCCACATGGAGACACAACAGGTACACATTTGTGTTTTCTGAGTAGAATGCTACAGAAACCAGATTAAAAATGATATTTGTGTTTGATAACATGACATTGAATCCACCTGCCCAAGAAAAAGACTTTGCTTTTCTGCAAAACCAGGTTGACTCTGCTTTTCTGGGCGCTTTGCACACCAATTCCACACCAGTTTGTCCAGATAGGGCTGGATGAAACCCGAAATATCCGGTTCTGTTTTGGCTAACTCAATCCCAGCGCTTGCTACAGCTTCTGTGCTTGCTTGCGTTTTCTTGATAGTATCAGTGCATTTTTGAGTTGTGAACGCATTCTAGCATGTAACATTTTGTTTTTCTGTTGGCAAATGCTAATTGGTTTCACATGAAGACACAACAGGTACACGTTCGTGTTTTCTGAGTAAAAACCTGCAGAAACCAGGTTACAAATGATATTTGTGTTTGTAAACATGACATTGAATCCACTTGCCCAAGAAAAAGACTTGGCTTTTCTCCAAAACCAGGTTGACTCTGCTTTTCTGGGTGCTTTGCACACCAATTCCACACCAGTTTGTCCGGATAAGGCTGGATGAAACCAGAAATATCCGGTTCAGTGGTGGTTAACTCAATCCCAGCTCTTGCTACAGTTTCTGTGATTGCTTGTGTTTTGTTGAGGTATCTGTGAACTTTAGAGTTGTGAATGCATTGTAGCATGTAACATTTTGTTTTCCTGTTGGCAAATGCTAATTGGTTTCACATGGAGACACAACAGGTACACATTCGTGTTTTCTGAGTAAAAACCTGCAGAAACCAGATTAAAAACAATATTTGTGTTTGCTAACATGACATTGAATCCACTTGCCCAAGAAAACGACTTTGCTTTTCTCCAAAACCAGTTTGACTCTGTTTTTCTGGGTCCTTTGCACATGAATGCCACACGAGTTTGTCCAGATATATCTGGATCTAAGCAGAAATATCCGGTTCTCTGTGGGTAAATGTATAACTGATTTTAAAACAGCATATGTGTTTGTTAGTGAATTCTGGATATTATCTATGAACGTTAGAGTTTTGAATGAATTTTAGCAAGTGACATTTTGTGTTTATGTTGGCAAAGCTAATAGGTTCCACAGGGAGACACAACAGGTACACATTCGAGTTTTCTGAGTAGAATGCTACAGAAACCTGGATAAAAATGTTATTTGTGTTTGTAAACTTGACATTGTATCCACTTGCCCAAGAAAAATACCTTGCTTTTCTCCAAAACCAGGTTGACTCTGCTTTCCTGGGTCGTTTGTACAAGAATTCCACACTAGTTGTCCAGATAGGTCTGGATCTCACCAGAAATTTCCTGTTATGTTCGGTCTAACTCAATCCCTTCTCATGCTACAGCCTCTGTGTTTGTTTCTGTTTTCTGTATATTATCTTTGAACTTCAGAGTTTGGAATGAATTCTGACATGTAACACTTTGTATTTTTGTTGCCAAACTCTAATTGGTTCCACATGGAGAAACAACAGGCACACATAAGAGTTTTCTGAGTAGAATGCTACAGAAACCAGGTTAAAAATGCAATTTGTGTTTGCTAACATGACATTGAATACACTTGCCCATGAAAAAGACTTTGCTTTTCTCCACAACCTGTTTGACTGTGTTTTCTGTGTCCTTTGCACACGAATTCCACACTAGTTTGTCCAGATAGTTCTGGATCTAACCAGAAATACCCATTACTTTCTGCCTAACTCAATCCCAGCTCTTGCTACAGCCTCTGTGTTTGTTTCTGTTTTCTGGATATTATCAATTTACTTTAGAGTGTGGAATGAATTCTGGCATATAACACTTTGTTTTTTTGTTGGCACACACTAATTGCTTCCACATGGAGACACAACAGGTACACATTTGTGTTTTCTGAGTAGAATGCTACAGAAACCAGATTAAAAATGATATTTGTGTTTGATAACATGACATTGAATCCACTTGCCCAAGAAAAAGACTTTGCTTTTCTCCAAAACCAGTTTGACTCTGATTATCTTGGTCCTTTGCACACGAATTCCACACAGGTTTATCCAGTTTGTTCTGGATCAAACCAGAAATATCCGGTTCTGCTGTGGCTAAATGAATATCAGCTTTTAAAACAGCCTGTGTGTTTCTTGGTTTTCTGGATGTTCTCTTTGATCTTTAGAGTTTGGAAGGAATTTAGCACGTAACATTTTTTTTTTGGCAAACACAATTTGTTTCAATGTGGAGACACAAAAGATACACATGTGAGTTGTCAGAGTAGAATACTACAGAAACAAAGTTAAAAATGATATTTGTGCTTGCTAACATGACATTGAATCCACTTGCCCAAGAAAAAGACGTTGCTTTTCTCCAAAACCAGTTTGCCTCTGCTTTTTTGGGTCCTTTGCACACGAATTCCACATGAGTTTGTCCAGTTAGGTCTGGATCAATCCAGAAATAGCCAGTTCTGTTGTGGATAAATGAATATCAGCTTTGAAAACAACCTGTGTGTTTGTTAGTCTTTTCTGGATATTAACTATGAACTTTAGAGTTTGGAATGAATTCTGACATGTAAAATTTTGTTTTCCTGTTGGCAAACACTACTTGTATTCACGTGGAGACACAACAGGTACGCATGTGAGTTGTCTGAGTAGAATGCTACACAAACAAGGTTAAAAATGATATTTGAGTTTGTAAACATGACATTGAATCCACTTCCCCATGTAAAAGACTTTCCATTTCTGCATAACCAGTTTGACTGTGCTTTTCTGGGTCCTTTGCATAAGAATGCCACACGAGTTTGTCCAGATAGGTCTGGATCAAACCAGAAATATCCGGTTCTGGTGTGCCTAAATGAATATCATCTTTTAAAACAGCCTGTGTGTTTGTTAGTCTTTTCTGGATATTAACTATGAACTTTAGAGATTGGAATGAAATCTGACATGTAACATTTTGTTTTCTGTTGCCAATCACTAATTGGATTCAAAGGGAGAAACAACAGTTACACATTCGAGTTTTCTGAGTAGAATGTACAGAAACCAGGTTCAAAATGATATTTGTGTTTGCTAACATGACATTGAATCCACTTGCCCAAGAAAAAGACTTTGCTTTTCTCCAAAACCATTTCCAATATTCTTTTCTTGGTCCTTTGCACAAGATTTCCACAGCATTATGTCCAGAACGTCTGGAACTTGAAGAAATTTCCGGTTCTGTTCTGCCTAACTCAATCCCACATGACTTTGTCCAGATAGGTGTGGATCAAACCAGAAATATCCGGTTCTGGTGTGCCTAAACGAATATCAGCTTTGAAAACTGCCTGTGTGTTAGTGATTTTGTATATTTTCTATGAACTTCAGAGTTTTGAATCAATTTTAGCATGTAACACTTTGTTTTTTTTTTTTTGGAAACACTATTTGGTTCCACATGGAGACACAACAGGTACACATAAGTGTTTTCAGAGTAGAATGCTACAGAAACCAGGTTAAAACTGATATTTGCGACTGTAAACATGACATTGAATCCACTTGCCCAAGAGAAAGACCTTGATTTTTTTCAAAACCAGTTGGACTTTGCTTTTCTGGGCGCTTTGCACATGAATTCCACATGAGTTTGTCCAGATATGTCTGGAACTAACCAGAAAGATCCGGGTCTATTCTGCTAACTCAATCCCAGCTCTTGCTACAGCTTCTGTGTTTCTTTCTATTTTGTGGATATTTTCTATTAAGTTTAGAGTTTTGAATGAATTTTAGCATGTAAGATTGTGTTTTTTGTTGGAAAAGCTAATACGTTCCACATGGAGACAAAACAGGTACACATAAGAGATTTCTGGGTACAATACTACAGAAACCAGGTTCAAAATGACATTTGAGTTTGTAAACATGACATTGAATCCACTTACCATGAAAAAGACTTTGCTTTGCAACAAAACCACTTTGACTCTGCTTTTCTGGGTCCTTTGCACATGAATTCCTCACCAGTTTGGCCAGATAGCTCTGGATCTAACCAGAAATATCCGGTTCTGTTGTGGGTAAATGAATATCAGCTTTAAAATAGCTTGTGTGTTTGTTAGTGTTTTCTGGATATTTTCTATGAACTTTAGATTTTTGAATGAATTTTAGCATGTTACATTTTGTTTTTCTGTTGGAAACGCTACTGGATTCACATGGAGACACAACGGGTGTACATAAGAGATTTCTGAATAGAATACTACAGAAACCAGGTTAAAAATGATATTTGTGTTTGTAAACATGACATTGAATCCACTTGCCCAAGAAAAAGACTTTGCTTTTCTCCTTACAAGATTGATTCCGATTTTCTGTGTCCTTTGCACAAGAATTCCACACGAGTTTGTCCCGATAGGTCTGGATCTAACCAGAAATACCCGTTTTCAGTTCTGCCTAACTCAATCCCAGCTCTTGCCACAGCCTCTGTGTTTGTTTCTGTTTTCTGGATATTTACAATGAACTTTGGAGTTTTGAATGAATTTTAGCATGTAACATTGTGTTTTTTTGTTGGAAACACTAATTCATTCCACATGGAGCACAACAGGTACACATAAGAGATTTCTGGGTACAATACTACAGAAACCAGGTTCAAAATGACATTTGAGATTGTAAACATGACATTGAATCCACTTACCATGAAAAAGACTTTGCTTTGCAACAAAACCACTTTGACTCTGCTTTTCTGGGTCCTTTGCACATGAATTCCTCACCAGTTTGGCCAGATAGCTCTGGATCTAACCAGAAATATCCGGTTCTGTTGTGGGTAAATGAATATCAGCTTTAAAATAGCTTGTGTGTTTGTTAGTGTTTTCTGGATATTTTCTATGAACTTTAGATTTTTGAATGAATTTTAGCATGTTACATTTTGTTTTTCTGTTGGAAACGCTACTGGATTCACATGGAGACACAACGGGTGTACATAAGAGATTTCTGAATAGAATACTACAGAAACCAGGTTAAAAATGATATTTGTGTTTGTGAACATGACATTGAATCCACTTGCCCAAGAAAAAGACTTTGCTTTTCTCCTTACAAGATTGATTCCGATTTTCTGTGTCCTTTGCACAAGAATTCCACACGAGTTTGTCCCGATAGGTCTGGATCTAACCAGAAATACCCGTTTCGGTTCTGCCTAACTCAATCCCAGCTCTTGCCACAGCCTCTGTGTTTGTTTCTGTTTTCTGGATATTTACAATGAACTTTGGAGTTTTGAATGAATTTTAGCATGTAACATTGTGTTTTTTGTTGGAAACACTAATTCATTCCACATGGAGCACAACAGGTACACATAAGTGATTTCTGAGTAGAATGCTACAGAATCCAGGTTCAAAATGATATTTGTGTTTGTAAACATGACATTGAATCCACTTGCCCACAAAAACGACTTTACTTTTCAACAAAACCACTTTGGTTCTGCTTTTCTGGCTCCTTTGCACAAGATTTCCACATGAGTTTGTCCAGATAGGTCTGGATCTTACCAGAAATATACGGTTCTATTGTGGCTAAATGAATATCAGCTTTTAAAACAGCCTGAGTGTTTGTTAGTGTTTTCTGTATATTATCAATAACGTTAGAGTTTTGAATGAACTTTAGCATGTTAAATTTTGTTTTTATGTTGGCAAATGCTAATTGGTTAAACATGGAGACAAAACAGGTACACATAAGTGTTTTCTGAGTAGAATGCTACAGAAACCAGGTTCAAATTTATACTTGTGTTTGTTAACATGACATTGAATCCACTTGCCCAAGAAAAAGACCTTGCTTTTCTCCAAAACCTGTTTCAATATTCTTTTCTGGGTCCTTTGTACAAGAATGCCACACGAGTTTGTCCAGATAGGTCTGGATCTAACCAGAAAGATCCGGGTCTGTTCTGCCTAACTCAATCCCAGCTCTTGCTACAGCCTCTGTGTTTGTTTCTGTTTTCTGGATATTATCTATGAACTTTAGAGATTGGAATGAATTCTGGCATGTAACATCTTGTGTTTTTGTTGGCAAACACTAACTGGTAACACATGGAGACACAACAGGTACACATTCGAGTTTTCTGAGTAGAATGCTACAGAAACCAGGTTCAAAATGATATTTGTGTTTGATAACATGACATTGAATCCACTTTCCCACGAAAAAGACTTTGCTTTTCTGCAAAACTAGTTTCAATATACTTTTCTGGGTCTTCTGCACATGAATTCCACACGAGTTTGTCCAGATAGAGCTGGATCTAATCAGAAATACCCTGTTCTGTTCTGCCTAACTCAATCCCAGCTCTTGCTACAGCCTCTCTGTTTGTTTCCGTTTTCTGGATATTTTCTATGAACTTTAGAGTTTGGAATGAATTTTAGCATGTAACATTGTGTTTTTTTGTTGGAAACGCTAAATCGTTGCACATGGAGCACAACAGGTACACATAAGTGTTTTCTGAGGAGAATGCTACATAATCCAGGTTCAAAATGACATTTGTGTTTGCTAACATGACATTGAATCCATTTGCCAACGAAAAAGACTTTGCTTTTCTCCAAAACCACTTTGACTCTGTTTTTCTGGGTGCTTTGCACACGAATTCCACACGAGTTTATCCATATTGGTCTGGATCTAACCAGAAAAATCCGGTTATGTGTGGCTAAATGAATATCAGCTTTTAAAATAGCCTGAGTGCTTGTTAGTGTTTTCTGGATATTTTCTATGAACTTTAGAGTTTTGAATGAATTTTAGCATGTAACATTGTGTTTTTTTTTTTTTGAAACACTAATTGGTTCCACATGGAGACACAACAGGTACACATAAGTGTTTTCTGGATAGAATGCTACAGAAACCAGGTTCTAAATGATAATTGCGGCTGTAAACATAACTTTGAATCCACTTGCCCAAGAAAAAGACCTTGCTTTTCTCCAAAACCAGTTGGACTTTGCTTTTCTGGGCCCTGTGCACACGGATTTCTCACGAGTTAGTCCAGATAGGTCTGGATCTAACCAGAAATATCCGGGTGTGTTTTCCCTAACTCAATCCCAGCTCTTGCTACAGCCTCTGAGTTTGTTTAGGTTTTCTGGATATTTTCTATGAACTTTAGAGTTTCGAATGAATTTTAGCATGTAACATTGTGGGTTTTTTTGGCAAACCCTAATTGGTTGCACAAGGAGACACAACAGGTACACATTCAAGTTTTCTGAGTAGAATGCTACAGAAACCAGGTTCAAAATGATATTTCCGACTGTAAACATGAAAGACAAAAAAGACTATGCTTTTCTCCAGAACCAGTTTCACTCTGCTTTTCTGGGTCCTTTGCACACGAATTCCACACGAGGTTGTCCAGATAAGTCTGGATCTAACCAGAAATACCCGTTTCTGTTCTCCCTAACTCAATCCCAGCTCTTGCTACAGCCTCTGTGTTTGTTTCTTTTTTCTGGATATTTTCTATGAACTTTTAGTTTTGAATGAATTTTAGCATGTAACATTGTGTTTTTTTGTTGGAAAATCTAATTCGTTCCACATGGAGACACAACAGATACACATAAGTGATTTCTGAATAGAATGCTACAGAAACCAGGTTAAAAATGACATTTGTGTTTGTAAACATGACATTGAATGCACTTGCCCATGAAAAAGACTTTGCTTTTCTCCAAAACCAGTTTGACTCTTCTTTTCTGGGTCCTTTGCACACGATTTCCACACGAGTTTGTACAGATACGTCTGGATCTAACCAGAAATATCGGTTCCGTTGTGGCTAAATGAATATCAGCTTTTAAAACAGCCTGTGTGTTTGTTTGTGTTTTCTGGATATTATCTATGAACTTTACTGTGTGGAATGAATTCTGGCATGTAACACTTTGTTTTTTTGTTGCCACACACTTATTCGTTCCACTAGGAGACACAACAGGTACACATAAGAGGTTTCTAAGTAGAATACTACAGAAAGCAGGTTAAAAATGATATTTGTGTTTGATAACATGACATTGAATCCACTTGCCCATGAAAAAGACTTTGTTTTTCTCCAAAACCAGTTTGACTCTGCTTTTCTGGGTCCTTTGCACAAGAATTCCACATGACTTTGTCCAGATGGTTCTGGATCAAACCAGATATATTCGGTTCTGTTGTGGCTAAATGAATATCAGCTTTTAAAACAGCCTGTATGTTTCTTTGTGTATTCTGGGTATTAACTATGTACTTTAGAGTTTGTATTGAATTCTGGCATGTAACTCTTTGTTTTTCTGTTGCCAAACACTAATTGGATTCACATGGAGACACAACAGGTACACATTCGAGTTTTCTGAGTAGAATGCTACAGAAACCAGGTTCAGAATGATATTTGTGTTGGTGAACATGACAATGAATCTACTTCCCCAAGAAAAAGACTTTGCTTTTCTCCAAAACCAGATTGATTCTGCTTCTCTGTGTCCTTTGCACAAGAATTCCACACGAGTTTGTCCAGATAGGTCTGGATCGTACCAGAAATATCGGTTCTGTTGTGGCTAAATGAATATCAGCCAGCATACATGAGTTCCTTATCGGAGGTGTGCAACGAAGCAGTTAGGAAGGGTTCCGTAGCCTGGGTGTAGGCATTCTCAATATGCGGGATTTCTGTAGCCTGCCAATAGGAAACACAGCTTTGGTCGGTCTGCATAATGGCTGCAGAGAGATTCAGTTCTCGGGAGTTCTGAATGCTAGTGGAGTACAAAGCTGTTTCAGCGGTCTGTAGCCTGGGAATAGGCATCCACAATGAGCGCAATATCTGTAGCCTGAGTGTAGCAGACAGAGCTTACAGGAGATCTGTAACCTGAGTGTAGTCAGATGCAGCTTACATGAGCTCTCTATCTGTGTTGTGGAACGAGGCATTTTGGAAGAGTTCTGTAGACTGGGAGTAGGCATTCACAATATGCAGGATTTCTGTAGCCTGACTCTAGGATGCACAGCTTATGGGCGTTCTATGTCCTGGCTGCAGAGAGATGCAGTTCACGGGAGTTCTGTATGCTAGTGGAGTGCAATGCTATTTCAGAGTTCTGTTGCATGGGAATAGGATGACACAATGTGCGCAATGTCTGTACACTTAGACAGAGCTTACAGGAGTTCTGTAACCTGAGTGTAGTCAGATGCAGCTTACACGAGTTCTGTATCTGTGTTGTGGAACGAGGCATTTTGGAAGAGTTCTATAGCCTGGGAGTAGGCATTCGCAATATGCGGGATTTCTGTAGCCTAACTCTGGGATGTACAGCTTGTAGGACTTCTGGATACAGGCTGTAGAGAGATTCAGTTCATGGGAGTTCCGTATGCTAGTGGAGTGCAAAGCTGTTTCAGTGGTCTGTAGCCTGGGAATAGGCATACACAATGTGCGCAATTTCAGTAGCCTCAGAGTAGGAGACAGAGCTTACAGGAGTTCTGTAACCTGAGTGTAGTGATTTAGAGCATACATGAGTTCCGTATAGGAGGTTGGAATGAAGCAATTAGGAAGGGTTCTGTAGACTGGGAGTAGGCATTCGCAATATGCGGGATTTCTGTAGCCTGTCTATAGGAAATAAAGCTTATGGTCGGTCTGCATCCTGGCTTTAGAGAGATTCAGTTCACAGTAGCTCTGTACGCTAGTGGAGTACAAAGCTGTTTCAGCGGTCTGTAGCCTGGGAATAGGCATACAGAATGTGCGCAATGTCCGTATAATGAGTGTAGGAGACAGAGCTTACAGGAGTTCTGTAACCTGAGAGTGGTGAGGTGCAGCTTACATGAGTTCTGTATCAGAGCTCTGTAACGAAACAGTGTGTAAGTGTTCTGTAGCCTGGGAGTAGGCATTCGCAATATGTCGGATTTCTGTAGCCTGTCTATAGGAAACACAGCTTATGGGCAGTCTGCTTCCTCGCTATAGAGAGATTCAGTTCACGTGAGTTCTGTATGCTAGTGGAGTACAAAGCTGTTTCAGAGGTCTGTAGCCTGGGAATACTCTTACACAATGTGAGCAATGTCGGTAGCCTGAGTGTAGGAGACACAGCGTACAGGAGTTCTGCAACCTGAGTGTAGTGATTTACCGCATACATGAGTTCTGTATCAGAGGTGTGGAATGAAGCAATTAGGAAGGGTTCTGTAGACTGGGAGTAGGCATTCGCAATATGCGGGATTTCTGTAGCCTAACTCTAGGATGTGCAGGTTATGGGCGTTCTGCGTCCTGGCTGTAGAAAGATGCAGTTCTGTATGCTAGTGGTGTGCAAAGTTATTTCAGAGTTCTGTTTCCTGGGAATAGGATGACTTAATGTGCGCAATGTCTGTATCCTTAGACAGAGCTTACAGGAGTTCTGTAACCTGAGTGTAGTCAGATGCAGCTTACATGATTTCTATATCAGAGGTGTGTAACGAAGCAGTTTGTAAGAGTTCTGTAGCTTGGCAGTAGGCATTAGCAATATGCGGGATTTCTGTAGCCTGAGTCTGGGATGTGCAGCTTATAGGAATTCTGGATACAGGCTGCAGAGAGATTCAGTTCATGCGAGTACTATATGCTAGTGGATTACAAAGCTGTTTTAGTGGTCTGTAGCCTGGGAATAGGCATACACAAGGTGTGCAATGTCTGTAGCCTGATTATAGGAGACAGAGCTTACAGGAGTTCTGTAACCTGAGTGTAGTCAGATGCAGCCTACATGAGTTCTGTATCGGAGGTGTGGATATAAGCAGTTTGGAAGAGTTCTGTAGCCTGGGAGTAGGGATTCGCAATATGCGGCATTTCTCTAGCCTGACTCTACTATGCGCAGCTGATGGGCGTTCTGCGTCCTGGCTATAGAGGAATTCAGTTCACGGGAGTTCTGTATGCTAGTGAAGTGCAAAGATATTTCACAGTTATGTTGCCTTATAATAGGATGACACAATGTTGCACAATGTCTGTATCCTTAGGCAGAGCTTAGAGGAATTCTGTAACCTGAGTGTAGTCAGATGCAGCTTACATGAGTTCTGTATTACAGGTGTGGAACGAAGCAGTTTGTAATAGTTCTGAAGCCTGGGAGTAGGGTTTCGCAATATGCGGGATTTCTGTAGCCTGTCTATAGGAAATGCAGCATATGGTCGGTCTGATTCCTGGCTGAAGAGAGATTCAGTTCATGGGAGCTCTGTATGCTAGTGTAGTACAAAGCTGTTTCAGCGGTCTGTAGCCTGGGAATACTCTTACACAATGTGAGCAATGTGGTAGCGTGAGTGTAAGAGACAGAGCGTACAGGAGTTCTGCAACCTGAGTGTAGTGATTTACAGCATACATGAGTTCTGTATAGAGGTGTGGAATGAAGCAATTAGGAATAATTCTGTAGCCTGGGAGTAGGGATTCTAAATATGTGGGATTTCTGTAGCCTGTCTATATGGAACGCAGCTTATGGTCGGTCATCTTCCTGGCTGTAGAGAGATGCAGTTCACGGGAGTTTCGAATGCTAGTGGAGTACGAAGCTGTTTCAGCGGTCTGTAGCCTGGGAATAGGCATACACAATGTGCGCAATGTCTGTAGCCTGAGTGTAGGAGACAGTGCTTACAGGAGTTCTGTAACCTGAGTTTTGTCAGATGCAGCGTACATGAGTTCTGTATTGGAGGTGTGGATATAAGCAGTTTGCAAGAGTTCTGTAGCCTGGGAGTAGGCATTCGCAATATGCGGGATTTCTGTAGCCTAACTCTAGGAAGTGCAGCTTATGGGCGTTCTGCGTCCTGGCTGTAGAAAGATGCAGTTCACGGCAGTTCTGTATGCTAGTGGAGTGCAAAGCTGTTTCAGAGTTCTGTTTCCTGGGAATAGGATGACTTAATGTGCGCAATGTCTGTATCCTTAGACAGAGCTTACAGGAATTCTGTAACCTGAGTGTAGTGAGCTGCAGCTTACATGATTTTTGTATCAGAGGTGTGTAACAAAGCAGTTTGTAAGAGTTCTGTAGCCTGGGAGTAGGCATTCGCAATATGCGGGATTTCTGTAGCCTGACTTTGGGATGTGCAGCTTATAGGAATTCTGGATACAGGCTGCAGAGAGATGCAGTTCACGGGAGTTCTGTATGCTAGTGGAGTGCAAAGCTGTTTCAGTGTTCTGCAGCCACTGAATACTCTTACACAATGTGCGCAATGTCTGTAGCCTGAGTTTAGGAGACAGAGATTACAGGAGTTCTGTAACCTGAGTTTAGTGAGATACAGCATACATGAGTTTTGTATCGGAGGTGTGGATGTAAGCAGTTTGGAAGAGTTCTGTAGCCTGGGAGTAGGCATTCGCAATATGCGGGATTTCTGTAGCCTGTCTATTGGAAACGCAGCTTGTGCTCGGTCTGCTTCCTGGCTGTAGAGAGATTCAGTTCACGGGAGTTCTGTATGCTAGTGGAGTACAAAACTGTTTCAGCGGTATGTAGCCTGGGATTAGGCATACACAATGTGCACATTGTCCGTAGCCTGAGTGTAGGAGACAGAGCTTACAGGAGTTCTATAACCTGAGTTTAGTCAGATGCAGCGTACATGAGTTCTGTATCGGATGTGTGGAAAGAAGCAGTTAGGAAGGGTTCTGTAGGCTGGGAGTAGGCATTCGCAATATGCGGGATTTCTGTAGCCTGTGTATAGGAAAAGTAGCTTAGGGTCGGTCTGCTCCATGGATGTAGAGAGATTAAGTTCACGGGAGATCTGTATGCTAGTGGAGTACAAAGCTGTTTCAGTGGTCTGTAGCCTAGGAATAGGCATACACAATGTGTGCAATGTCTGTAGCCTGAGTGTAGGAGACAGAGCTTACAGGAGTTCTGTAACCTGAGTGTAGTCAGATGCAGCGTACATGAGTTCTGTATTACAGGTGTGGAACGAAGCAGTTTGGAAGAGTTCTGTAGCCTGGGAGTAGTCATTCGCAATATGCGGGTTTCTGTAGCCAGTGTATAGGAAACGCAGCTTGTGGTCGGTCCTCTTCCTGGCTGTAGAGAGATTCAGTTCACAGGAGTTCTGTATGCTAGTGGAGGACAAAGCTGTTTCAGCGGTCTGTAGCCTGGGCATAGGCCTACACAATGTGCGCAATGTCTGTAGCCTGAGTGTAGCAGACAGAGCTTACAGGAGTTCTATAACCTGAGTTTAGTCAGATGCAGCGTACATGAGTTCTGTATCGGAGGTGTGGATGTAAGCAGTTTGGAAGAGTTCTGTAGCCTGAGAGTGGGGATTCGTAATATGCGGGATTTCTGTAGCCTGACTCTAGGATGCGCAGCTTATGTGCGTTCTGTGTCCTGGCTGTGGAGAGATGCAGTTCACGGGAGTTCTGTATGCTAGTGGAGTGCAATGCTATTTCAGAGTTCTGTTGCCTGGGAATAGGATGACACAATGTGCGCAATATCTGTATCCTTAGACAGAGCTTACAGGAGTCCTGTAACCTGAGTGTAGTGAGGTGCAGCTTGCATGAGTTCTGTATTGGAGGTGTGTAACAAAGCAGTTTGCAAGAGTTCTGTAGCCTGGGAGTAGGCATTCGCAATATGCGGGATTTCTGTAGCCTGTCTACAGGAAACGCTGCTTATAGGCATTCTGGATACAGGCTGTAGAGAAATTCAGTTCATGGGACTTCTGTATGCTAGTGGAATGCAAAGCTGTTTCGCCATTCTGTAGCATGGGAATAGGCTTACACAATGTGTTCAATTTCGGTAGCCTGTGTTTAGGAGAGAGAGTACAGGAGTTCTGTATCCTCAGTGTAGTGATAGAGCATACATCAGTTCCATATCGGAAGTGTGGAACGAAGCAGTTAGGAAGGGTTCCGTAGCCTGGGAGTAGGCATTCACAATATACGGGATTCCTGTAGCCTCTCTATAGGAAACACAGGTTATGGTCTGTCTGCATCCTGGCTTTAGAGAGATTCAGTTCACGGAAGTTCTGTATGCTAGTGGAGTAGAAAGCTGTTTTGCTGGTCTGTAGCCTGGGAATAGGCATAAAAAATGAGCACAATATCCGTAGCCTGAGTGTAGGAGACAGAGCTTACAGGAGTTCTTAACCTGAGTGTATTCAGATGAAGCATACATGAGTTCTGTATTACAGGAGTTGAAGGAAGCAGTTTGGAAGTGTTTTGTAGCATGGGAGTAGCCTGTCTATAGGAAAGGGGCTTAGGGTCGGTCTGGTTCCTGGCTGTAGAGAGATTCAGTTCACGGGAGTTCTGTATGCTAGTGGAGTACAAAGCTGTTTCTGTGGTCTGTAGGCTGGGAATAGGCATACACAATGAGCGCAATGTCTGTAGCCTGAGTGTAGTAGACAGAGCTTACAGGTGTTCTGTAACCTGAGTGTAGTCAGATGCAGCGTACATGAGTTCTGTATTACAGGTGTGGAACGAAGCAGTTTGGGAGAGTTCTGTAGCCTGGGAGTAGGGATTCACAATGTGTTGGATTTCTGTAGCCTGTCTATAGGAAACGCAGCTCATGGTCGGTCTGCTTCCTGGCTGTAGAGAGATTCAGTTTACGGGAGTTCTGTAGGCCAGTAGAGGACAAAGCTCTTTCAGCGGTCTGTAGCCTGAGAATAGGCATAACAATGTGCGCAATGTCTGTAGCCTCAGTGTAGCAGACAGAGCTTACAGGAGTTCTGTAACCTGAGTTTCGTCTGATGTAACGTACATGAGTTCTGTATCGGAGGTGTGGATGTAAGCAGTTCGGAAGAGTTCTGTAGCCTGGCATTAGGCATTCGCAATATGCGGGATTTCTGTAGTCTGACTCTAGGATGCGCAGCTTATGGGCGTTCCGCGTCCTGGCTGTGGAAAGATTCAGTTCATTGGAGTTCTGTATGCTAGTGGAGTGCAATGTTATTTCAGAGTTCTGTTGGCTGGGAATAGGATGACACCATGTGCGCAGTGTCTCTATCCCTAGACAGAGCTTACAGGAATTCTCTAACCTGAGTGTATTGAATGCAGCTTACATGATTTCTCTATCGGATTTTTGTAACAAAGCAGTTTGGAAGAGTTCTGTTGCCTGGGAGTTGGGATTCGCAATATGAGGGATTCCTGTAGCCTGACTCTGGAATGTGCAGCTTATAGGAATTCTGGATACAGGCTGTAGAGGTATTACGTTCATGGGAGTTCTGTATGCTAGTGGAGTGCAAAGCTGTTTCAGGGGTCTGTAGCTGGGGAATACGGTTTACAGAATGTGCGCAATGTATGTAGCCTGAGTGTAGGAGACAGAGCGTACAGGATTTCTGTTACCTGAATGTAGTTATTTACAGCATACATGAGTTCTGTATCAGAGGTGTGGATGTAAGCAGTTTGTAAGCGTTCTGTAGCCTGGGAGTAGTGACAGAGCTTACAGGAGTTCTGTAACCTGAGTGTAGTGATTTAGAGCATACATGAGTTCCCCTTTGAGGTGTGGAACGAAGCAGTTAGGAAGGGTTCTGTAGCCTCGAAGTAGGCTTTCACAATATGCGGGATTTCTGTAGCTTGTCTATAGGAAACGCAGCTTATGATCGGTCTGCTTCCTGGCTTTAGAGAGATTCAGTTCACATGAGTTCTCTATGCTAGTGGAGTACAAAGCTGTTTCAGCGGTCAGTATCCTGGGAGTAGGCAGACACAATGTGTGCAATGTCTGTAGCCTGAGTGTGGGAGACAGAGCTTACAGGAGTTCTGTAACCTGAGTTTAATCAAGTGCAGCGTACAAGAGTTCTGTATCTGAGGTGTGGAACGAAGATGTTTGTAAGAGTTCTGCAGCCTGGGAGTAGGCATTCGAAATATGCGGGATTTCTGTAGCCTGACTCTGGGATGTGCAGCTTATAGGGATTCTGGATACAGGTTGTAGAGAGATTCAGTTCAAGGCATTTTTGTATGCTAGTGTAGTGCAATGCTATTTCAGAGTTCTGTTGCCTGGGAATAGGATGACACAATGTGGGCAATGTCTGTATCCTTAGAAAGAGCTTACAGGAGTTCTGTAAACTGAGTGTAGTGAGGTGCAGCTTACCTAAATTCTTTATCTGAGGCGTAGACGAAGCAGTTAGGATGGGTTCTGTAGCCTGAGAGTAGGCATTCGCAACATGCGGGTTTTCTGTAGCCTGTCTATAGGAAAAGTAGCTTACGGTCGGTCAACTTGCTGGCTCTAGAGAGATTCAGTTCACAGGAGTTCTGTATGCTAGTGGAGTACAAAGCTCTTTCAGCGCTCTGTAGCCTGGGAATAGGCATACACAATGTGCACAATGTCCATAGCCTGAGTGTAGGACACAGAGCTTACAGGAGTTCTGTAACCTGAGTGTAGTCAGATGCAGCTTATATGAGATCTGTATTACAGCTGTGGAAGGAAGCAGTTTGGAAGTGTTCTGTAGCCTGGGAGTAGGGATTCACAATATGCGGGATTTCTGTAGCATGTCTATAGCAAACACAGCTTATGGTCGGTCTGCTTCCTGGCTGTAGAGAGATTCAGTTCACAGGAGTTCTGTATGCTAGTGGAGTACAAAGCTCTTTCAGCGGTCTGTAGCCTTAGAATAAGCCTACACAATGTGCGCAATGTCTGTAGCCTGAGTGTAGGAGACAGAGCTTACAAGAGTTCTGTAACCTGAGTGTAGTCAGATGCAGCTTACATGAGTTCTGTATCAGTGGTGTGGATGTAAGCAGTTTGGAAGTTTCTGTAGCCTGGGATTAGGCATTCGCAATATGCGGGAATTCTGTAGCCTCACTCTAGGATGCGCAGCTTATGGGCGTTCCTCGTCCTGGCTGTAGAGAGATTCAGTTCATCGGAGTTCTGTATGTTAGTGGAGTGCAATGCTATTTCAGAGTTCTGTTGGCTGGGAATAGGATGACACCATGTGCGCAATGTCTCTATGCTTAGACAGAGCTTACAGGAATTCTCTAACCTGAGGGTATTTAATGCAGCTTACATGATTTCGCTATCAGATTTGTGTAACAAAGCAGTTTGGAAGAGTTCTGTAGCCTGGCAGTAGGCATTCGCAATATGCGGGATTTCTGTAGCCTGACTCTGGGATGTGCAGCTTATAGGAATTCTGGATAAAGGCTGTAGAGAGATTACGTTCATGGGAGTTCTGTATGCTAGTGGAGTGCAAAGCTGTTTCATAGGTCTGTAGCCGGGGAATACGGTTTACACAATGTGCGTAATGTCTGTAGTCTCAGTGTAGGAGACAGAGCGTACAGGATTTCTGTTACCTGAGTGTAGTTATTTACATCATACATGAGTTCTGTATCGGAGGTGTGGATGTAAGCAGTTTGGAAGCGTTCTGTAGCCCGGGAGTAGACATTCGCAATATGCCGTATTTTAGCCTGGCTTTAGGAAACGCAGCTTATGGTCGGTCTGCTTCCTGGCTGTAGAGAGATTCAGTTCATGGGCGTTCTGTATGCTAGTGGAGAACAAAGCAGTTTCAGCCTTCTGTAGCCTTAGAATAAGCCTACACAATGCGCGCAATGTCTGTAGCCTAAGTGTAGGAGACAGCCTTGCAGGAGTTCTGTAACCTGAGTTTAGTCAGATGCAGCGTATATGAGTTCTGTATCGGAGGTGTGGATGTAAGCTCTTTGTTAGAGTTCTGTAGCCTGGGAGTAGGCATTTGCAATATGCTTGATTTCTGTAGCCTGACTCTAGGATGCGCAGCTTATGGGCGTTCTGCGTCCTGGCTGTAGGGGAATACAGTTCGCAGGAGTCTGTCTGCTAGTGGTTTGCAATGTCATTTCAGAGTTCTCTTGCCTGGGAATAGGATGACACAATGTGCGCAATATCTGTATCCTTAGACAGAGCTTACAGGAGTTCTGTAACCTGAGTGTAGTGAGGTGCAGCTTACATGAGTTCTGTATCTGAGGTGTGTAACAAAGCAGTTTGTAAGAGTTCTGTAGCCTGGGAGTAGGCATTCGCAATATGCGGGATTTCTGTAGCCTGACTCAGGGATGTGCAGTTTATAGGAATCCTCGATCAGGCTGTAGAGAGATTTAGTTCACAGGAGTTCTGTATGCTAGTGGAGTACAAAGCTGTTTCAGCGGTCTGTAGCTTGGAAATATGCATACACAATCTGCGCAATGTCTGCAGCCTGAGTGTAGGAGACAGTGCTTACAGGAGTTCTGTATCCTGAGTTTAGTCAAGTGCAGGGAACATGAGTTCTGTATCGGAGGTGTGGAACGAAGGAGTTTGGAATAGTTCTGCAGCCTCGGAGTAGGCATTCGCAATATGTGGGATTTCTGTAGTCTGAATCTGGGATGTGCAGCTTATAGGAATTCTGGATACAGGCTGTAGAGATTCAGTTCAAGGGAGTTCTCTATGCTAGTGGAGTGCAAAGCTGTTTCAGTGGTCTGTAGCATGGGAATAGGCATACACAATGTGCTCATTATCTGTAGCCTGAGTGTAGGAGACAGAGCTTACAGGAGTTCTGTAACCTGAGTGTAGTGATTTAGAGCATACGTGAGTTCCCCATCGGAGGTGTGTATCGAAGCAGTTAGGAAGGATTCTGTAGCCTGGGAGTGGACATTCGCAATATGCGGGATTTCTGTAGCCTCTCTATAGGAAACGCAGCTTATGATCGGTCTGCTTCATGGCTTTAGAGAGATTCAGTTCACATGAGTTCTGTATGCTAGTGCAGTACAAAGCTGTTTCAGCGGTCTGTATCCTGGGAGTAGGCATACACAATGTGCGCAAAGTCCATAGCCTGAGTGTAGGAGACAGAGCTTACAAGAGTTCTGTAACCTGAGTGTAGTCAGATGCAGCTTATAAGAGTTCTGTATTACAGGTGTGGAGCGAAGCAGTTTGGAAGAATTCTGTAGCCTGAGAGTTGGGATTCGCAACATGCGGGATTTCTGTATCCTGACTCTAGGAAACGCAGCTTATGGTCCGTCTGCTTCCTGGCTGTAGAGAGATTCAGTTCACGGGAGTTCTGTATGCTAGTGGAGTACAAAGCTGTTTCAGCGTTTTGTAGGCTGGGAATAGGCATACACAATGTGGGCAATGTCTTTAGCCTGAGTGTAGGAGACAGTGCTTACTGGAGTTCTGTAACCTGAGTTTAGTCAAGTGCAGCGTAGAAGAGTTCTGTACTACAGGTTTGGAACGAAGCATTTCATAAGAGTTCTGCAGCCTGGGAGTAGGCATTCACAATATGCGGGATTTCTGTAGGCTGACTCTGGGATGTGCAGCTTATAGGAATTCTGGATACATGTTGTGGAGAGATTCAGTTCACGGGACTTCTGTATGCTAGTGGAGTGTAAAGCTGTTTCAGCCATCTGTAGCCTGGGAAAAGGCATACACAATGTGCACAATGTCTGTAGCCTGGGTGTAGGAGACAGAGCTTACAGGAGTTCTGTAACCTGAGTGTAGTGATTTAGAGCATACATGAGTTCCCCTTCGGAGGTGTGGATCGAAGCAGTTAGGAAGGGTTCTGTAGCCTCGAAGTAGGCATTCGCAATATGCGGGATTTCTTTAGCTTGACTCTAAGAAAAGAAGCTTATGATCGGTCTGCTTCCTGGCTTTAGAGAGATTCAGTTCATGGGAGTTCTGTATGCTAGTGGAGTACAAAGCTGTTTCAGCGGTCTGTATCCTGGGACTAGGCATACATAATGTGTGCAATGTCTGTAGCCTGAGTGTAGAAGACAGTGCTTACACGAGTTCTGTAACCTGAGTGTAGTCAGATGCAGCGCACATGAGTTCTGTATTACACGTGTGGAACGAAGCAGTTTGGATTAGTTCTGTATCCTGGGAGTAGGCATTTGCAATATGCGGGATTTCTGTAGCCTGTCTATAGGAAACGCAGCTTATGGTCAGTCTGCTTCCTGGCTGTAGAGAAATTCAGTTTACGGGAGTTCTGCATGCTAGTGGAGTACAAAAGTGTTTCAGCTGTCTGTAGCATGGAAATAGGCATACACAATGTGCGCAATGTCTGTATCCTTGGACAGAGCTTACAGGAGTTCTGTAACCTGAGTGTAGTCAGATGCAGCATACATGAGTTCTGAATTACAGGTGTGGAACGAAGCAGTTTGGAAGAGTTCTGTAGCCTGGGAGTAGGCTTTCGGAATATGCGGGATTTCTGTTGCCTGTCTATAGTAAACGGAGCTTATGGTCAGTCTGCTTCCTGGCTGTAGAGAGATTCAGTTTACGGGAGTTCTGTATGCTAGTGGAGTGCAATGCTATTTCAAAGTTCTGTTGACTGGGAAAAGGGTGACACAATGTGTGCAATGTCTGTATCCTTAGACAGAGCTTACAGGTGTTCTGTAACCTGAGTGTAGTCAGATGCAGCTTACATGAGTTCTGTATTACAGGTGAGAGTGAAGCTGTTTGGAAGAGTTATGTAGCCTGGGAGTAGGCATTCACAATATGCGGGATTTCTGTAGCCTGTCTATAGTAAACGGAGCTTATGGTTGGTCTGCTTCCTGGCTGTAGTGAGATTCAGTTCAGGAGAGTTCTGTATGCTAGTGGAGTCAATGGTGTTTCGGAGTTCTGTTGCCTGGGAATAGGCTTACCCCATGTGTGCAATGTTTGTAGCCTGCGTGTAGGAAACTGAGCTTACAGGAGTTCTGTAACCTGAGTTTAGTCAGATGCAGCGTACATGAGTTCTGTATCGGAGTTGTGGATGTAAGCAGTTTCGAAAAGTTCTCTAGCATGTGAGTAGGCATTCGAAATATGCGTGATTACTGTAGCCTGACTCTAGGATGCACAGCTTATAGGTGTTCTGCGTCCTGGCTGTAGAGAGATTCAGTACACGGGAGTTCTGTATGCTAGTGGAGTGCAATGCTGTTTCAGAGTTCTGTTGCCGGGGAATAGGATGGCACAATGTGCACAATGTCTGTATCCTTAGGTAGAGCTTACAGGAGTTTTGTAACCTGAGTGTAGTGAGTGCAGCTTACATGAGTTCTGTATCGGAGGTGTGGATGTAAGCAGATCGTAAGAATTCTGTAGCCTGGGAGTAGGCATTCGCAATATGCGCGATTTCTGTAGCCTGACTCTAGGATGTGCAGCTTATAGGAATTCTGGATACAGGCTGTAGAGAGATTCAGTTCATGGGAGTTCTGTATGCTAGTGGAGTGCAAAGCTGTTTCAGGGTTAGGTAGCCTGGGAACACGCTTACACAATGTGAGCAATTTCGATAGCCTGAGTGTAGGAGACAGAGCTTACAGGAGTTCTGCAACCCTAGTGTAGTGATTTACAGCATACATGATTTGTGTATTGTTGGTGTAGAACGAAGCACTTTGGAAGGATTCTGACGCCTGGGAGTAGGGATTCGCAATAATGCGGGATTTCTGTAGCCTGTCTATCGGAAACGCAGCTTATGTTCTGTCTGCTTCCTGGCTGCAGAGAGATTCAGTTCACGGGAGTTCTTTATGCTATTGGAGTGCAAAGCTGTTTCAGCGGTCTGTAGCCTGGGAATAGGCTTACCCCATGTGTGCAATGTGTGTAGCCTGAGTGTAGGAGACAGAGCTTACAGGAGTTCTGTAACCGGCGTTTAGTCAGATGCAGTGTACATGAGTTCTGTATTAGAGGTATGCATGTAAGCAGTTTGGAAGAGTTCTGTAGCCTGGGAGTAGGGATTTGCAATGTGCGGGATTTCTGTAGCCTGACTCTAGGATGCGCAGCTTATGGGCGTTCTGCCTCCTGGCTGTAGAGAGTTGCAGTTAACGGGAGTTCTATATGCTAGTGGAGTGCAATGCTGTTTTAGAGTCCTGTTTGCTCTGAATCGGATGACACAGTGTGCGTAATATGTGTATCCTTATACAGAGCTACTAGTTGTTCTGTAACCTGTGTTTAGAAAGATGAATTTTACATGAGTTCTGTATCAGATGTGTGTAACGAAGCAGTTTGTAAGAGTTCTGTAGCCTGGGAGTAGGTATTCACAATATGCGGAATTTCTGTAGCCTGACTCTGGGATGTGCATATTATAGGATTTCTGGATACAGGCTGCAGAGATATTCAGTTCATGAGAGTTCTGTATGCTAGTGGAGTACAAAGCTGTTTCAGTGGTCTGTATCCTGGTAATAGGCATACACAAAGTGCGCAATGTCTGTAACCTGAGTGTAGGAGACAGAGCTTACAGGAGTACTGTAAACTGAGTTTAGTCTGATGCAGCGTACATGAGTTCTGTATTGGAGGTGTGGAACGAAGCAGTTTGGAAGAGTTCTGTAGCCTGGGAGTAGGCATTCGCAATATGCGTGATTTCTGTAGCCTGACTCTGGGATGTGCAGCTTATAGAAATTCTGGATACAGGCTGTAGAGAGATTCAGTTCATGGGAGTTCTCTATGCTAGTGGAGTGCACAGCTGTTTCAGCGTTCTGTAGCCTGGGAATACGCTTACACAATGTGAGCAATTTTGGTAGCCTGAGTGTAGGAGAGAGAGCGTACAGGAGTTCTCTATCCGGAGTTTAGTCAGATGCAGCGTACATGAATTCTGTATTACAGGTGTGGAACGAAGCAGTTTGGAACAGTTCTGTAGCCTGGGAGTAGGCATTCGCAATATGCGGGATTTCTGTAGCCTGTCTATAGGAAACGCAGCTTATGTTCTGTCTGCTTCCTGGCTGCAGAGAGTTTCAGTTCACGTGAGTTCTGTATGCTAGTGGAGTGCAAAGCTGCTTGAGCGGTCTGTAGCCTGGGAATAGGCTTACCCCATGTGCGCAATGTCTGTAGCCTGAGTGTAGGAGACAGAGCTTACAGGAGTTCTGTAACCTGAGTTTAGTCAGATGCAGTGTACATGAGTTCTGTATCGGAGGTGTGGATGTAAGCAGTTTGGATGAGTTCTGTAGCCTGGGAGTAGGGATTCACAATATGCGGGATTTCTGTTTCCAGACTCTGGGATGTGCAGCTTACAGCAATTCTAAATACAGGCTGCAGATAGATTCAGTTCACGGGAGTTCTGTATGCTAGTGTAGTGCAGAGCAGTTTCAGCGTTCTGTAGCCTGGGATTAGGATGACACAATGTGCGCAACTTTGGTAGCCTGAGTGTAGGAGAGTGAGCGTACAGGAGTTCTGTAACCTGAGTGTAGTGATTTACAACATACATGAGTTCTGTATCAGAGGTGTGGAACTAAGCAGTTAGGAAGGGTTCTGTAGCCTGTGAGTAGAAATTCGCAATAAACGGGATTTCTGTAGCCTGTCAATAGGAAACGCAGCTTATGGTCAGTCTGCTTCCTGGCTCGAGACCGATTCAGTTACGGGAGTTCTGTATGCTAGTGGAGTACAAAGCTCTTTCAGTGTTCTGTAGCCTGGGAATAGACCTACACAATGTACGCAATGTCTGAATCTGAGTGTAGGAGACAGAGCTTACCTGAGTTCTGTAACCTGAGTGTAGTCAGATGCAGCGTACATGAGTTCTGTATTACAGGTGTGGAACGAAGCAGTTTGGAAGAGTTCTGTAGCCTGTGAGCAGGGATTCACAATATGTGGGATTTCTGTAGCCTGTCTATAGGAAACGCAGGTTATGGGCGTTATGAGTCCTGGCTGTAGAGAGATTCAATTCACGGGAGTTCTGAATGCTAGTGGAGTACAAAGCTGTTTCAGCTGTCTGTAGCCTGGGAATACGCTCACACAATGTGCACAATGTCTGTAGCCTGAGTGTAGGAGACAGAGCTTACAGGAGTTCTGTAACCTGAATTTAGTCAGATGCATCTTACATGAGTTCTGTATCAGAGGTGTGGATGTAAGCAGTTTGGAAGAATTCTGTAGCCTGGGAGTAGGGATTCTAAATATGTGAGATTTCTGTAGCCTGACTCTCAGAAACACAGCTTAGGGGTGTTCTCCGTCCTGGCTGTAGAGAGATGCAGTTCACTGGAGTTCTGTATGCTAGTGGAGTGCAATGCTATTTAAGAATACTGTTGCCTGGGAATAGGATGACACAATATGGACAATGTCTATATCATTAGACAGAGCTAACAGGAGTTCTGTAACCTGAGTGTAGGGAGGTGCAGCTTACATGAGTTCTGTATCGGAGGTGTGTAACCGAGCAGTTTGTAATAGTTCTGTATCCTGGGAGTAGGCATTCTTAATATGCGGGATTTCTGTAGCCTCTCTATAGGAAGCACAGATTATCGTCGGTGTGTTTCTGGCTGTAGAGAGATGCAGTTCACGGGAGTTCTGTAGGCTAGTGGAGTACAAAGCTGTTTCAGCGGTCTGTAGCCTGGGAATAGGCATACACAAAATGCCCAATGTCTGTAGCCTGAGTGTAGGAAGCAGATCTTACAGGAGTTCTGTAACCTGAGTGTAGTTAGATGCAGCGTACATGAGTTCTGTATCGGAGGTGTGGATGTAAGCAGTTTGGAAGAGTTCTGTAGCCTGGGAGTAGGAATTTTCAATATGCGGGATTTCTGTAGCATATCTCTAGGATGCGCAGCTCATAGACGTTCTGCATCCTGGCTGTAGAGAGATGCAGTTCACGGGAGTTCTGTGTGCTTGTGGAGTGCAATGCTATTTCAGAGTTCCGTTGCCTGGGAATAGCATGACACAATATGTGCAATGTCTGTATACTTAGACAGAGCTTACAGGAGTTCTGTAACCTGAGTGTAGTGAGGTTCAGCTTACATGAGTTCTGTATCGGTGGTGTGTTGCGAAGCAGTTTGTAAGAGTTCTGTAGCCTGGGAGTAGGCATTCGCAATATGCGGGATTTCTGTCGCCTGACTCTGGGATGTGCACCTTATAGGTATTTTGGATACAGGCTGTAGAGAGATTAAGTTCATGGAAATTCTGTATTCTAGTGGAGTACAGAGCTGTTTCAGCGTTCTGTAACCTGAGATTACACTTACTTAATGTGCGCAATTTAGGTAGCCTGAGTGTAGGAGAGAGACTGTACAGGAGTTCTGTAACCTGAGTGTAGTGATTTACCGCATACATGAGTTCTGTATCGTAGGTGTGGAACAAAGCTGTTAGGAAGGTTTCTGTAGCCTGTGAGTAGACATTCGCAATATCTGGGATTTTTTAGCCTTTCTATAGGAAACACAGCTTATGTTCGGTCTGCTTCCTGGTTGTAGAGAAATTCAGTTCATTGGAGTTCTGTATGCTAGTGGAGTACAAAGCTGTTTCAGCGTTCTGTAGCCTGGGAATAGGCATACACAATGTATACAATGTCCATAGCCTGAGTGTAGGAGACAGTGCTAACAGAATTTCTGTAACCTGAGTGTAGTCAGATGCAGCTTACATGAGTTCTGTATTACAGGAGTGGAACGAAGAAGTTTGGAAGAGTTCTGTAACCTGGGAGTAGGGATTCGCAATATGCGCGATTTCTGTAGTCTGCTATAGGAAACGCAGCTTACGGTCGGTCTGCTTCCTGTCTGTAGAGCGATTCAGTTCACGGGAGTTCTGTATGCTACTGGAGTACAAAGTTGTTTCAGCAGTCTGTAGCCTCGGAATACGCTTACACAATGTGCACAAAGTCTTAGCCTGAGTGTAGGAGACAGAGCTTACAGGAGTTCTGTAACCTGAGTATAGTGAGATGCAGTGTACATGAGTTCTGTATCGGAGGTGCGGATGTAAGCAGTTTGGAAGAGTTCTGTAGCCTGGGAGTAGAGATTCGCAATAGGCGGGATTTCTGTAGCCTGTCTCTAGGATGCGCAGCTTATGGGCGTTCTGCGTCCTGGCTGTAGAGTGATGCAGTTCACGGGAGTTCTGTATGCTAGTGGAGTACAAAGCTGTTTCAGTGACTTTAGCCTGGAATAGGATGACACAATGTGCACAATGTCTGTATCCTTAGGCAGAGCTTACAGGAGTTCTGTAACCTGAGTGTAGTGAGGTGCAGCTTACATGTGTTCTGTATCGGAGTTGTGTAAAAAAGTAGTTTGGAAGAGTTCTGTAGCCTGGGAGTAGGCATTCGCAATATGAGGGATTTCTGTAGCCTGTGTATAGGATAAGCAGCTTATACGCACACTGAATACAAGATGTAGAGTGACTCAGTTCATGGGAGTTCTGTATGCTAGTGGAGTTCAAAGCTGTTTCAGTGATCTGTAGCCTGGGAAAGAGCATACACAATGTGCGCAATGCCCATAGCCCGAGTGTATGAGATAGATCTTACAGGAGTTCTGTAACCTGAGTTTAGTCAGATGCAGCTTTCCTGAGTTCTGTATTACAGGTGTGGAACGAAGCATTTTGTAAGAGTTCTGTGCACTGGGAGTAGGGATTCGCTATATGCAGGATTTCAATAGCCTGTCTATAGGATACGCAGCTTATAGGTATTCTGGTTACATGCTGTAGAGTGATTACATGCTGTAGGAAGAATTCCGTATTCCTGGGAGTAGGCATTCCCAATATGCAGGATTTCTGTAGCCTGTCATTAGGAAACACAGCTAACGGTATACTAGTGGAGTACAAACCAGTTTCAGCGGTCTGTATCCTATGCTGGATGGAACCAGAAATATCCGGTTCTGTGGTGGCTAACTCAATCCAAGCTCTTGCTACAGCCTCTGAGTTTGTTTGTGTTTTCTGGATAGTATCTGTGGACTTTAGAGTTGGGAATGCATTGTAGCATGTAACATTTTGTTTTTCTTTGGCAAACGCTAATTAGTTTCACATGGAGACACAACAGGTACACTTTCGTGTTTTCTGAGTAAAAAGCTGCAGAAACCAGGTTACAAATGATATTTTTGTTTGTAAACATGACATTGAATCCACTTGCCCAAGAAAATGACTTTGATTTTCTCCAAAACCAGGTTGACTCTGCTTTTCTGGATGCTTTGCACACCAACCCCAAACCAGTTTGTCCGGATAGGTCTAGATGAAACCAGAAATATCCGGTTCTGTGGTTTCTAACTCAATCCCAGCTCTTGCTACAGTTTCTGTGTTTGCTTGTGTTTTGTCGATAGTATATGTGGACTTTGGAGTTGTGAATGCATTGTAGCATGTAACATTTTGTTTTATGTTGGCAAAGGGTAATAGGTTTCACATGGAGACACAACAGGTACACATTCGTGTTTTCTAAGTAAAAAGCTGCAGAAACCAGGTTACAAATGATATTTGTGTTTGTAAACATGACATTGAATCCCCTTAAAGAATAAAAAGACTTTGCTTTTCTCCAAACCCAGGTTGACTCTGCTTTCCTGGGTGCTTTGCACACCAACTCCACACCAGTTTGTCCGGATAGTGCTGGATGAAACCAGAAATATCCTGTTCTGTGGTGGCTAACTCAGTGCAAGCTCTTGCTACAGTTTCTGCGTTTACTTGTGTTTTCTTGATAGTATCTGTGGACTTTAGAGTTGTGAATGCTTTGTAGCATGTAACATTTTGTTTTCAGTTGTCAAACGCTAATTGGTTTCACATGGAGACACAGCAGGTACACATTCGTGTTTTCTGTGTAAAAACCTGCAGAAACCAGGTTACAAATGATATTTGTGTTTGTAAACATGACACTGAATCCACTTGCCCAAGTAAACGACGTTGCTTTTCTCCATAACCAGGTTGATTCTGCTTTTCTGGGTGCTTTCCACATCAATTCCACACCACTTTGTCCGGATAGGGCTGGATGAAACCAGTAATATCCGGTTCTGTGGTGGCTAATTCAATCCCAGCTCTTGCTAGAACTTCCGTGTGTGCTTGTGTTTTCTCGCTAGTATCTGTAGGCTTTAGAGTTGTGAATGCATTGTAACATGTAACATTTTGCTTCTCTGTTGGAAAACGCTAATGGTTTCACATGCAGAAACAACAGGTACACATTCGTGTTTTCTGAGTAAAAAGCTGCAGAATCCAGGTTAAAAATGATATTTGTGTTTGTAAACATGACATTGAATCCGCTTGACCAAGAAAAAGACTTTGCTTTTCTCAAAAACCGGGTTGACTCTGCTTTTCTGGGTGCTTTGCACACAAAATCCACATTAGTTTGTACGGATAGCGGTGGCTGAAACCAGAAATATCCTGTTCTGTGTTGGCTATCTCAATCCCAGCTCTTGCTACAGCTTCTGTGTTTGCTTGTGTTTTCTCGATAGTAACTGTGGACTTTAGAGTTGTGAATGCATTGTAGCATGTAACATTTTGTTCTCTGTTGGCAAACGCAGAAATTGGTTTCACACCAATTCCACATTATTTTTTCCGGGTAACGCTGGCTGAAACCAGAAATATCCGGTTCTGTGTTGGCTAACTCAATCCCAGCTCTTGCTACAGCTTCTGTGTTTGCTTGTGTTTTCTCGATAGTATCTGTTGACTTTAGGATTGTGAATGCATTGTAGCATGTAACATTTTGTTTTCCGTTGACAAACGCAAAATTGGTTTCACATTGAGACACAACAGGTACAGATTTGTGTTTTCTGAGTAAAAAGCTGCAGAAACCAGGTTACAAATGATATTTGTGCTTGTAACCATGACATCAAATCCACCTGCCCAAGAAAACTACTTTGCTTTTCTCCAAAACCAGGTTGACTCTGCTTTTTTGGGAGCGTTGCACACCAACTCCACACCAGTTTGTCCAGATAGGGCTGGATGAAACCAGAAATATCCGGTTCTTAGTGGGCTACTCAATGCCAGCTCTTGCTACAGCTTCTGTGTTTGCTTGTGTTTTCTCGGTAGTATCTGTTGACTTTAGGATTGTGAATGCATTGTAGCATGTAACATTTTGTTTTCCGTTGACAAACGCAAAATTGGTTTCACATTGAGACACAACAGGTACAGATTTGTGTTTTCTGAGTAAAAAACTGCAGAAACCAGGTTACAAATGATATTTGTGTTTGTAAACATGACTTTGAATCCACTTGCCCAAGAAAAAGACTTTGCTTTTCTCCAAAACCAGGTTGACTCTGCTTTTCTGGGTGCTTTGCACAGCAATTCCACACCAGTTTGTCCGGATCGGGCTGGATGAAACCAGAAATATCCGGTTCTGTGGTGGCTAGCTCAATCCCAGCTCTTGCTACAGCTTCTGTGTGTGCCTGTGTTTTCTCCATAGCATCTGTGGACTTTAGAGTTGTGAATGCATTGTAGCGTGTAACATTTTGTTTTTCATTTGGTCAACGCTAATAGGTTTCACATGGAGACACAACAGGTACACATTCGTGTTTTCTGAGTAAAAACCTTCAGAAACCAGGTTACAAATGATATTTGTGTTTGTAAACATGACATTGAATACCCTTAAAGAATAAAAAGACTTTGCTTTTCTCCAAACCCAGGTTGACTCTGCTTTTCTGGGTGCTTTGCACAGCAACTCCACAACAGTTTGTCCGGATCGGGCTGGATGAAACCAGAAATATTCAGTTCTGTGGTGGCTAGCTCAATCCCAGCTCTTGCTACAGCTTCTGTGTGTGCCTGTGTTTTCTCCATAGCATCTGTGGACTTTAGAGTTGTGAATGCATTGTAGCGTGTAACATTTTGTTTTTCTTTTGGTCAACGCTAATAGGTTTCACATGGAGACACAACAGGTACACATTCGTGTTTTCTGAGTAAAAACCTTCAGAAACCAGGTTACAAATGATATTTGTGTTTGTAAACATGACATTGAATCCCCTTTCAGAAGAAAAAGACTTTGCTTTTCCCCAAACCCAAGTTGACTGTGCTTTTATGGGTGCTTTGCACACCAAATCCACACCCGTTTGTCCGGATAGTGTCAGATGAAACTGGAAATATACGGTTCTGTGGTGGCTAACTCAGTGCCAGCTCTTGCTACAGTTTCTGCGTTTACTTGTGTTTTCTTGATAGTATCTGCGGACTTTAGAGTTGTGAATGCTTTGTAGCATGTAACATTTTGTTTTCTGTTGTCAAACGCTAATTGGTTTCACATGGAGACACAGCAGGTACACATTCGTGTTTTCTGTGTAAAAACCTGCAGAAACCAGGTTACAAATGATATTTGTGTTTGTAAACATGACTTTGAATCCACTTGCCCAAGAAAAAGACTTTGCTTTTCTCCAAAACCAGGTTGACTCTGCTTTTCTGGGTGCTTTGCACAGCAATTCCACAACAGTTTGTCCGGATCGGGCTGGATGAAACCAGACATATCCGGTTCTGTGGTGGTTATCTCAATCCCAGCTCTTGCTACAGCTTCTGTGTGTGCTTGTGTTTTGTCGATAGGATCTGTGGACTTTGGAGTTGTGAATGCATTGTAGCATGTAAAATTTTGTTCTGAGGGCAAACGCTAATTGGTTTCACATGGACACACAACAGGTACACATTCGTGTTTTCTGAGTAAAAACCTGCAGAAACCAGGTTACAAATGATATTTGTGTTTGTAAACATGACATTGAATACCCTTAAAGAATAAAAAGACTTTGCTTTTCTCCAAACCCAGGTTGACTCTGCTTTTCTGGGTGCTTTGCACAGCAACTCCACCACAGTTTGTTCGGATAGGGCTGGATGAAACCAGAAATATCCGGTTCTGTGGTGGCTAGCTCAATCCCAGCTCTTGCTACAGCTTCTGTGTGTGCTTGTGTTTTCTCGATAGCATCTGTGGACTTTAGATTTGTGAATGCATTGTAGCATGTAACATTTTGTTTTTCTGTTGGCAAAGGGTAATAGGTTGCACATGGAGACTGAACAATCACACATTCATGTTTTCTGAGTAAAAAGCTGCAGAAACCAGGTTACAAATGATATTTGTGTTTGTAAACATGACTTTGAATCCACTTGCCGAAGAAAAAGACTTTGCTTTTCTCCAAAACCAGGTTGACTCTGCTTTTCTGGGTGCTTTGCACAGCAATTCCACACCAGTTTGTCCGGATAGGGCTGGATGAAACCAGAAATATCCGGTTCTGTGGTGGTTATCTCAATCCCAGCTCTTGCTACAGCTTCTGTGTGTGCTTGTGTTTTGTCGATAGTCTGTGGACTTTAGAGTTGTGAATGCATTGTAGCGTGTAACATTTTGTTTTTCTTTTGGTAAACACTAATAGGTTTCACATGGAGACACAACAGGTACACATTCGTGTTTTCTGAGTAAAAACCTGCAGAAACCAGGTTACAAATGATATTTGTGTTTGTAAACATGACATTGAATACCCTTAAGAATAAAAAGACTTTGCTTTTCTCCAAACCAAGGTAGACTCTGCTTTTCTAGGTGCTTTGCACAGCAACTCCACCACAGTTTGTCCGGATAGGGCTGGATGAAACCAGAAATATCCGGTTCTGTGGTGGCTAGCTCAATCCCAGCTCTTGCTACAGCTTCTGTGTGTGCCTGTGTTTTCTCCATAGCATCTGTGGACTTTAGAGTTGTGAATGCATTGTAGCGTGTAACATTTTGTTTTTCATTTGGTCAACGCTAATAGGTTTCACATGGAGACACAACAGGTACACATTCGTGTTTTCTGAGTAAAAACCTTCAGAAACCAGGTTACAAATGATATTTGTGTTTGTAAACATGACATTGAATACCCTTAAAGAATAAAAAGACTTTGCTTTTCTCCAAATCCAGGTTGACTCTGCTTTTCTGGGTGCTTTGCACAGCAACTCCACAACAGTTTGTCCGGATCGGGCTGGATGAAACCAGAAATATTCAGTTCTGTGGTGGCTAGCTCAATCCCAGCTCTTGCTACAGCTTCTGTGTGTGCCTGTGTTTTCTCCATAGCATCTGTGGACTTTAGAGTTGTGAATGCATTGTAGCGTGTAACATTTTGTTTTTCTTTTGGTCAACGCTAATAGGTTTCACATGGAGACACAACAGGTACACATTCGTGTATTCTGAGTAAAAACCTTCAGAAACCAGGTTACAAATGATATTTGTGTTTGTAAACATGACATTGAATCCCCTTTCAGAAGAAAAAGACTTTGCTTTTCCCCAAACCCAAGTTGACTGTGCTTTTATGGGTGCTTTGCACACCAAATCCACACCCGTTTGTCCGGATAGTGTCAGATGAAACTGGAAATATCCTGTTCTGTGGTGGCTAACTCAGTGCCAGCTCTTGCTACACTTTCTGCGTTTACTTGTGTTTTCTTGATAGTATCTGCGGACTTTAGAGTTGTGAATGCTTTGTAGCATGTAACATTTTGTTTTCTGTTGTCAAACGCTAATTGGTTTCACATGGAGACACAGCAGGTACACATTCGTGTTTTCTGTGTAAAAACCTGCAGAAACCAGGTTACAAATGATATTTGTGTTTGTAAACATGACTTTGAATCCACTTGCCCAAGAAAAAGACTTTGCTTTTCTCCAAAACCAGGTTGACTCTGCTTTTCTGGGTGCTTTGCACAGCAATTCCACAACAGTTTGTCCGGATCGGGCTGGATGAAACCAGACATATCCGGTTCTGTGGTGGTTATCTCAATCCCAGCTCTTGCTACAGCTTCTGTGTGTGCTTGTGTTTTGTCGATAGTATCTGTGGACTTTGGAGTTGTGAATGCATTGTAGCATGTAAAATTTTGTTCTGAGGGCAAACGCTAATTGGTTTCACATGGACACACAACAGGTACACATTCGTGTTTTCTGAGTAAAAACCTGCAGAAACCAGGTTACAAATGATATTTGTGTTTGTAAACATGACATTGAATACCCTTAAAGAATAAAAAGACTTTGCTTTTCTCCAAACCCAGGTTGACTCTGCTTTTCTGGGTGCTTTGCACAGCAACTCCACCACAGTTTGTCCGGATAGGGCTGGATGAAACCAGAAATATCCGGTTCTGTGGTGGCTAGCTCAATCCCAGCTCTTGCTACAGCTTCTGTGTGTGCTTGTGTTTTCTCGATAGCATCTGTGGACTTTAGAGTTGTGAATGCATTGTAGCATGTAACATTTTGTTTTTCTGTTGGCAAAGGGTAATAGGTTGCACATGGAGACTGAACAATCACACATTCATGTTTTCTGAGTAAAAAGCTGCAGAAACCAGGTTACAAATGATATTTGTGTTTGTAAACATGACTTTGAATCCACTTGCCCAAGAAAAAGACTTTGCTTTTCTCCAAAACCAGGTTGACTCTGCTTTTCTGGGTGCTTTGCACAGCAATTCCACACCAGTTTGTCCGGATAGGGCTGGATGAAACCAGAAATATCCGGTTCTGTGGTGGTTATCTCAATCCCAGCTCTTGCTACAGCTTCTGTGTGTGCTTGTGTTTTGTCGATAGTCTGTGGACTTTAGAGTTGTGAATGCATTGTAGCATGTAACATTTTGTTTTTCTTTTGGTCAACGCTAATAGGTTTCACATGGAGACACAACAGGTACACATTCGTGTTTTCTGAGTAAAAACCTGCAGAAACCAGGTTACAAATGATATTTGTGTTTGTAAACATGACATTGAATACCCTTAAAGAATAAAAAGACTTTGCTTTTCTCCAAACCCAGGTTGACTCTGCTTTTCTGGGTGCTTTGCACAGCAACTCCACAACAGTTTGTCCGGATAGGGCTGGATGAAACCAGAAATATTCGGTTCTGTGGTGGCTAACTCAATCCCAGCTCTTGCTACAGCTTCTGTGTGTGCTTGTGTTTTCTCGATAGCATCTGTGGACTTTAGAGTTGTGAATGCATTGTAGCATGTAACATTTTGTTTTTCTGTTGGCAAAGGGTAATAGGTTTCACATGGAGACACAACAGGTACACATTCGTGTTTTCTGAGTAAAAAGCTGCAGAAACCAGGTTACAAATGATATTTGTGTTTGTAAACATGACATTGAATCCGCTTGCAGAAGAAAAAGACTTTGCTTTTCCCCAAACCCAGGTTGACTGTGCTTCTATGGGTGCTTTGCACACCAAATCCACACCCGTTTGTCCGGATAGTGTTGGATGAAACTGGAAATATACGGTTCTGTGGTGGCTAACTCAGTGCCAGCTCTTGCTACAGTTTCTGCGTTTACTTGTGTTTTCTTGATAGTATCTGCGGACTTTAGAGTTGTGAATGCTTTGTAGCATGTAACATTTTGTTTTCTGTTGTCAAACGCTAATTGGTTTCACATGGAGACACAGCAGGTACACATTCGTGTTTTCTGTGTAAAAACCTGCAGAAACCAGGTTACAAATGATATTTGTGTTTGTAAACATGACTTTGAATCCACTTGCCCAAGAAAAAGACTTTGCTTTTCTCCAAAACCAGGTTGACTCTGCTTTTCTGGGTGCTTTGCACAGCAATTCCACACCACTTTGTCCGGATCGGGCTGGATGAAACCAGACATATCCGGTTCTGTGGTGGTTATCTCAATCCCAGCTCTTGCTACAGCTTCTGTGTGTGCTTGTGTTTTGTCGATAGTATCTGTGGACTTTGGAGTTGTGAATGCATTGTAGCATGTAAAATTTTGTTCTGAGGGCAAACGCTAATTGGTTTCACATGGACACACAACAGGTACACATTCGTATTTTCTGAGTAAAAGGTGCAAAAACCAGGTTATAAATGATATTTGTGTTTGTAAACATGACATTGAATCCACTTGCCCAAGAAAAAGACTTTGCTTTTCTCCAAAACCAGGTTGACTCTGCTTTTCTGTGTGCTTTGCACACCAACTCCACAGCAGTTTGTCCGGATAGGGCTGGATGAAACCAGAAATATCCGGGTCTGTGTTGGCTAACTAAATCCCAGCTCTTCCTACAGCTTCTGTGTTTGCTTGTGTTTTGTCGATAGTATCTGTGGACTTTAGAGATGTGAATGCTTTGTAGCACGTAGCATTGTGTTTTCTGTTGGCAAACGCTAATTGGTTTCACATGGAGACACAACAGGTACACATTCGTATTTTCTAAGTCAAAGCTGCAGAAACAAGGTGAAAAATGATATTTGTGTTTGTAAACATGACATTGAATCCACTTGCCCAAGAAAAAGACTTTGCTTTTCTACAAACCCAGGTTGACTCTGCTTTTCTGGGTGCTTTGCACACCAACTCCACACCAGTTTGTCCGGATAGGGCTGGATGAATCCAGAAATATCTGGTTCTGTGGTGGCTAGCTCAATCCCAGCTCTTGCTACAGCTTCTGTGCGTGCTTGTGTTTTCTCGATAGCATCTGTGGACTTTAGAGTTTGAATGCATTGTAGCATGTAACATTTTGTTTTTCTGTTGGCAAAGGGTAATAAGTTTCTCATGGAGACTCAACAGGTACACATTCGTGTTTTCTGAGTAAAAAGCTGCAGAAACCAGGTTACAAATGACATTTGTGTTTTTAAACATGACATTGAATCCACTTGCCCAAGAAAAAGAATTTGCTTTTCTCCAAACCCAGGTTGACTGTGCTTTTCTGGGTGCTTTGCACACCAACTCCACAGCAGTTTTTCCGGATAGGGCTGGATGAAACCAGAAATATCCTGTTCTGTGGTGGCTAACTCAGTGCCAGCTCTTGCTACAATTTCTGCGTTTACTTGTGTTTTCTTGATAGTATCTGCGGACTTTAGAGTTGTGAATGCTTTGTAGCATGTAACATTTTGTTTTCTGTTGTCAAACGCTAATTGGTTTCACATGGAGACACAGCAGGTACACATTCGTGTTTTCTGTGTAAAAGCCTGCAGAAACCAGGTTACAAATGATATTTGTGTTTGTAAACATGACTTTGAATCCACTTGCCCAAGAAAAAGACTTTGCTTTTCTCCAAAACCAGGTTGACTCTGCTTTTGTGGGTGCTTTGCACAGCAATTCCACACCAGTTTGTCCGGATCGGGCTAAATGAAACCAGAAATATCCGGGTCTGTGTTGGCTAACTCAATCCCAGCTCTTGCTACAGCTTCTGTTTGCGCTTGTGTTTTGTCGATCGTATCTCTGGACTTTGGAGTTGTGAATGCATTGTAGCACGTAGCATTGTGTTTTCTGTTGGCAAGCGCTAATTGGTTTCACATGGAGACACAACAGGTACACATTCGTATTTTCTAAGTCAAAGCTGCAGAAACCAGGTCAAAAATGATATTTGTGTTTGTAAACATGACATTGAATCCACTTGCCCAAGAAAAAGACTTTGCTTTTCTCCAAACTCTAGTTGACTCTGCTTTTCTGGGTGCTGTGCACACCAACTCCACACCAGTTTGTCCGGATAGGGCTGGATGAAACCAGAAATATCCGGTTCTGTGGTGGCTAGCTCAATCCCAGCTCTTGCTACAGCTTCTGTGTGTGCTTGTGTTTTCTCGATAGCATCTGTGGACTTTAGAGTTGTGAATGCATTGTAGCATGTAACATTTTGTTTTTCTGTTGGCAAAGGATAATAGGTTTCACATGGAGACTCAACAGGTACACATTCGTGTTTTCTGAGTAAAAAGCTGCAGGAACCAGGTTACAAATGATATTTGTGTTTGTAAACATGACATTGAATCCCCTTAAAGAAGAAAAAGACTTTGCTTTTCTCCAAACCCAGGTAGACTCTGCTTTTCTGAGTGCTTTGCACACCAAATCCACACCAGTTTGTCAGGATAGGGCTGGATGAAACCAGAAATATCCTGTTCTGTGGTGGCTAACTCAGTGCCAGCTCTTGCTACACTTTCTGCGTTTACTTGTGTTTTCTTGATAGTATCTGCGGACTTTAGAGTTGTGAATGCTTTGTAGCATGTAACATTTTGTTTTCTGTTGTCAAACGCTAATTGGTTTCACATGGAGACACAGCAGGTACACATTCGTGTTTTCTGTGTAAAAACCTGCAGAAACCAGGTTACAAATGATATTTGTGTTTGTAAACATGACTTTGAATCCACTTGCCCAAGAAAAAGACTTTGCTTTTCTCCAAAACCAGGTTGACTCTGCTTTTCTGGGTACTTTGCACAGCAATTCCGCAACAGTTTGTCCGTCCGGATCGGGTTGGATGAAACCAGACATATCCTGTTCTGTGGTGGTTATCTCAATCCCAGCTCTTGCTACAGCTTCTGTGTGTGTTTGTGTTTTGTCGATAGTCTGTGGACTTTAGAGTTGTGAATGCATTGTAGCATGTAACATTTTGTTTTTCTTTTGGTAAACGCTAATAGGTTTCACATGGAGACACAACAGGTACACATTCGTGTTTTCTGTGTAAAAACCTGCAGAAACCAGGTTACAAATGATATTTGTGTTTGTAAACATGACTTTGAATCCCCTTAAAGAATAAAAAGACTTTGCTTTTCTCCAAACCCAGGTTGACTCTGCTTTTCTGGGTGCTTTGCACACCAACTCCACACCAGTTTATCCGGATCGGGCTGGATGAAACCAGAGACATCCAGTTCTGTGGTGGCTAACTCAATGCCAGCTTTTGATACAGCTTCTGTGTGTGCTTGTGTTTTCTTGATAGTATCTGTGGACTTTAGAGTTGTAAATGCATTGTAGCATGTAACATTTGGTTTTTCTGTTGGCAAGCGCTAATTGATTTCGCATGAAGACACAACAGGTACACATTCATGATGTCAGAGTAAAAACCTGCAGAAACCAGGTTACAAATGATATTTGTGTTTGTAAACAATACATTGAATCCACTTGCCCAAGAAAAAGACTTTGCTTTTCTCCAAACCCAGGTTGACTCTGCTTTTCTGGGTGCTTTGCACAGCAACTCCACCACAGTGTGTCCGGATAGGGCTGGATGAAACCAGAAATATCCGGTTCTGTGGTGGCTAGCTCAATCCCAGCTGTTGCTACAACTTCTGTGTGTGCTTGTGTTTTCGTGATAGCATCTGTGGACTTTAGAGTTGTGAATGCATTGTAGCATGTAACATTTTGTTTTTCTGTTGGCAAATGTTAATAGGTTGCACATGGAGACTGAACAGGTACACATTCGTGTTTTCTGAGTAAAAACCTGCAGAAACCAGGTTACAAATGATATTTGTGTTGTGAACATGACATTGAATCCACTTGCCCAAGAAAAAGACTTTGCTTTTCTCCAAACCCAGGTTGACTCTGCTTTTCTGGGTGCTTTGCACACCAACTCCAAACCCGTTTGTCCAGACAGTGTTGGATGAAACTGGAAATATACGGTTCTTAGTTGGCTAACTCAATCCCAGCTCTTGCTAGAGCTTCTGCGTTTGCTTGTGCTTTCTCGATAGTATCTGTGGACTTTAGAGTTGTGAATGCATTGTAGCATGTAACATTTTGTTTTTCTCTTGGCACGTGCTAATTGGTTTCGCATGAAGACATAACAGGTATACATTCGTATTTTCTAAGTCAAAGCTGCAGATACCAGGTCAAAAATGATATTTGTGTTTGTAAACATGACATTGAATCCACTTGCCCAAGAAAAAGACTTTGCTTTTCTCCAAAACCAGGTTGACTCTGCTTTTCTGGGTGCTTTGCACACCAACTCCACACCAGTTTGTCCGGATAGGGCTGGATGAAACCAGAAATATCCGGTTCTGTGGTGGCTAGCTCAATCCCAGCTCTTGCTACAGCTTCTGTGTGTGCTTGTGTTTTCTCGATAGCATCTGTGGACTTTAGAGTTGTGAATGCATTGTAGCATGTAACATTTTGTTTTTCTGTTGGCAAAGGGTAATAGGTTTCACATGGAGAATGAACAGGTACACATTCATGTTTTCTAAGTAAAAAGCTGCAGAAACCAGGTTACAAATGATATTTGTGTTTGTAAACATGACTTTGAATCCACTTGCCCAAGAAAAAGACTTTGCTTTTCTCCAAAAACAGGTTGACTCTGCTTTTGTGGGTACTTTGCACAGCAATTCCACAAGAGTTTGTCCGGATCGGGTTGGATGAAACGAGACATATCCGGTTCTGTGGTGGTTATCTCAATCCCAGCTCTTGCTACAGCTTCTGTGTGTGCTTGTGTTTTGTCGATAGTCTGTGGACTTTAGAGTTGTGAATGCATTGTAGCGTGTAACATTTTGTTTTTCTTTTGGTAAATGCTAATAGGTTTCACATGGAGACACAACAGGTAAACATTCGTGTTTTCTGAGTAAAAACCTGCAGAAACCAGGTTACAAATGATATTTGTGTTTGTAAACATGACATTGATACCCTTAAAGAATAAAAAGACTTTGCTTTTCTCCAAACCCAGGTTGACTCTGCTTTTCTGGGTGCTTTGCACAGCAACTCCACAACAGTTTGTCCGGATAGGGCTGGATGAAACCAGAAATATCCGGTTCTGAGGGGTCTAACACAATCCCAGCTCTTGCTACAGCTTCTGTGTGTGCTTGTGTTTTGTCGATAGTCTGTGGACTTTAGAGTTGTGAATGCATTGTAGCGTGTAACATTTTGTTTTTCTTTTGGTAAACGCTAATAGGTTTCACATGGAGACACAACAGGTACACATTCGTGTTTTCTGAGTAAAAACCTGCAGAAACCAGGTTACAAATGATATTTGTGTTTGTAAACATGACATTGAATACCCTTAAAGAATAAAAAGACTTTGCTTTTCTCCAAACCCAGGTTGACTCTGCTTTTCTGGGTGCTTTGCACAGCAACTCCACAACAGTTTGTCCGGATAGGGCTGGATGAAACCAGAAATATCCGGTTCTGTGGTGGCTAGCTCAATCCCAGCTCTTGCTACAGCTTCTGTGTGTGCTTGTGTTTTCTCGATAGCATCTGTGGACTTTAGAGTTGTGAATGCATTGTAGCATGTAACATTTTATTTTTCTGTTGGCAAAGGGTAATAGGTTGCACATGGAGACTGAACAATTACACATTCATGTTTTCTGAGTAAAAAGCTGCAGAAACCAGGTTACTAATGATATTTGTGTTTGTAAACATGACTTTGAATTCACTTGCCCAAGAAAAAGACTTTGCTTTTCTCCAAACCCAGGTTGACTCTGCTTTTCGGGGTGCTTTGCACAGCAATTCCACACCAGTTTGTCCGGATACGGCTGGATGAAACCAGAAATATCCGGTTCTGTGGTGGCTAGCTCAATCCCAGCTCTTGCTACAGCTTCTGTGTGTGCTTGTGTTTTCTCGATAGCATCTGTGGACTTTAGAGTTGTGAATGCATTGTAGCATGTAACATTTTGTTTTTCTTTTGGTAAACGCTAATAGGTTTCACATGGAGACACAACAGGTACACATTCGTGTTTTCTGAGTAAAAACCTGCAGAAACCAGGTTACAAATGATATTTGTGTTTGTAAACATGACATTGAATACCCTTAAAGAATAAAAAGACTTTCCTTTTCTCCAAACCCAGGTTGACTCTGCTTTTCTGGGTACTTTGCACAGCTACTCCACAACAGTTTGTCCGGATAAGGCTGGATGAAACCAGAAATATCCGGTTCTGTGGTGGCTAGCTCAATCCCAGCTCTTGCTACAGCTTCTGTGCGTGCTTGTGTTTTCTCGATAGCATCTGTGGACTTTAGAGTTTGAATGCATTGTAGCATGTAACATTTTGTTTTTCTGTTGGCAAAGGGTAATAAGTTTCTCATGGAGACTCAACAGGTACACATTCGTGTTTTCTGAGTAAAAAGCTGCAGAAACCAGCTTACAAATGACATTTGTGTTTTTAAACATGACATTGAATCCACTTGCCCAAGAAAAAGAATTTGCTTTTCTCCAAACCCAGGTTGACTGTGCTTTTCTGGGTGCTTTGCACACCAAATCCACACCAGTTTGTCCAGATAGGGCTGGATGAAACCAGAAATATCCTGTTCTGTGGTGGCTAACTCAGTGCCAGCTCTTGCTACAATTTCTGCGTTTACTTGTGTTTTCTTGATAGTATCTGCGGACTTTAGAGTTGTGAATGCTTTGTAGCATGTAACATTTTGTTTTCTGTTGTCAAACGCTAATTGGTTTCACATGGAGACACAGCACGTACACATTCGTGTTTTCTGTGTAAAAACCTGCAGAAACCAGGTTACAAATGATATTTGTGTTTGTAAACATGACTTTGAATCCACTTGCCCAAGAAAAAGACTTTGCTTTTCTCCAAAACCAGGTTGACTCTGCTTTTCTGGGTGCTTTGCACACCAACTCCAAACCCGTTTGTCCAGACAGTGTTGGATGAAACTGGAAATATACGGTTCTTAGTTGGCTAACTCAATCCCAGCTCTTGCTACAGCTTCTGTTTGTGCTTGTGTTTTGTCGATCGTATCTGTAGACTTTGGAGTTGTGAATGCATTGTAGCACGTAGCATTGTGTTTTCTGTTGGCAAGCGCTAATTGGTTTCACATGGAGACACAACAGGTACACATTCGTATTTTCTAAGTCAAAGCTGCAGAATCCAGGTCAAAAATTATATTTGTGTTTGTAAACATGACATTGAATCCACTTGCCCAAGAAAAAGACTTTGCTTTTCTCCAAACTCAGGTTGACTCTTCTTTTCTGGGTGCTTTGCACACCAACTCCACACCAGTTTGTCTGGATAGGGCTGGATGAAACCAGAAATATCCGGTTCTGTGGTGGCTAGCTCAATCCCAGCTCTTGCTACAGCTTCTGTGTGTGCTTGTGTTTTCTCGATAGCATCTGTGGACTTTAGAGTTGTGAATGCATTGTAGCATGTAACATTTTGTTTTTCTGTTGGCAAAGGATAATAGGTTTCACATGGAGACTCAACAGGTACACATTCGTGTTTTCTGAGTAAAAAGCTGCAGAAACCAGGTTACAAATGATATTTGTGTTTGTAAACATGACATTGAATCCCCTTAAAGAAGAAAAAGACTTTGCTTTTCTCCAAACCCAGGTAGACTCTGCTTTTCTGAGTGCTTTGCACACCAAATCCACACCAGATTTCCGGATAGGGCTGGATGAAACCAGAAATATCCTGTTCTGTGGTGGCTAACTCAGTGCCAGCTCTTGCTACACTTTCTGCGTTTACTTGTGTTTTCTTGATAGTATCTGCGGACTTTAGAGTTGTGAATGCTTTGTAGCATGTAACATTTTGTTTTCTGTTGTCAAACGCTAATTGGTTTCACATGGAGACACAGCAGGTACACATTCGTGTTTTCTGTGTAAAAACCTGCAGAAACCAGGTTACAAATGATATTTGTGTTTGTAAACATGACTTTGAATCCACTTGCCCAAGAAAAAGACTTTGCTTTTCTCCAAAACCAGGTTGACTCTGCTTTTCTGGGTACTTTGCACAGCAATTCCGCAACAGTTTGTCCGTCCGGATCGGATTGGATGAAACCAGACATATCCTGTTCTGTGGTGGTTATCTCAATCCCAGCTCTTGCTACAGCTTCTGTGTGTGTTTGTGTTTTGTCGATAGTCTGTGGACTTTAGAGTTGTGAATGCATTGTAGCATGTAACATTTTGTTTTTCTTTTGGTAAACGCTAATAGGTTTCACATGGAGACACAACAGGTACACATTCGTGTTTTCTGTGTAAAAACCTGCAGAAACCAGGTTACAAATGATATTTGTGTTTGTAAACATGACATTGAATCCCCTTAAAGAATAAAAAGACTTTGCTTTTCTCCAAACCCAGGTTGACTCTGCTTTTCTGGGTGCTTTGCACACCAACTCCACACCAGTTTATCCGGATCGGGCTGGATGAAACCAGAGACATCCAGTTCTGTGGTGGCTAACTCAATGCCAGCTTTTGATACAGCTTCTGTGTTTGCTTGTGTTTTCTCGATAGTATCTGTGCACTTTAGAGTTGTAAATGCATTGTAGCATGTAACATTTGGTTTTTCTGTTGGCAAGCGCTAATTGATTTCGCATGAAGACACAACAGGTACACTTTCATGATGTCAGAGTAAAAAGCTGCAGAAACCAGGTTACAAATGATATTTGTGTTTGTAAACAATACATTGAATCCACTTGCCCAAGAAAAAGACTTTGCTTTTCTCCAAACCCAGGTTGACTCTGCTTTTCTGGGTGCTTTGCACAGCAACTCCACCACAGTGTGTCCGGATAGGGCTGGATGAAACCAGAAATATCCGGTTCTGTGGTGGCTAGCTCAATCCCAGCTCTTGCTACAACTTCTGTGTGTGCTTGTGTTTTCGTGATAGCATCTGTGGACTTTAGAGTTGTGAATGCATTGTAGCATGTAACATTTTGTTTTTCTGTTGGCAAAGGGTAATAGGTTGCACATGGAGACTGAACAGGTACACATTCGTGTTTTCTGAGTAAAAAGCTGCAGAAACCAGGTTACAAATGATATTTGTGTTTGTGAACATGACATTGAATCCACTTGCCCAAGAAAAAGACTTTAGTTTTCTCCAAACCCAGGTTGACTCTGCTTTTCTGGGTGCTTTGCACACCAACTCCAAACCCGTTTGTCCAGACAGTGTTGGATGAAACTGGAAATATACGGTTCTTAGTTGGCTAACTCAATCCCAGCTCTTGCTAGAGCTTCTGCGTTTGCTTGTGCTTTCTCGATAGTATCTGTGGACTTTAGAGTTGTGAATGCATTGTAGCATGTAACATTTTGTTTTTCTCTTGGCACGTGCTAATTGGTTTCGCATGAAGACATAACAGGTATACATTCGTATTTTCTAAGTCAAAGGTGCAGATACCAGGTCAAAAATGATATTTGTGTTTGTAAACATGACATTGAATTAACTTGCCCAAGAAAAAGACTTTGCTTTTCTCCAAAACCAGGTTGACTCTGCTTTTCTGGGTGCTTTGCACACCAACTCCACACCAGTTTGTCCGGATAGGGCTGGATAAAACCAGAAATATCCGGTTCTGTGGTGGCTAGCTCAATCCCAGCTCTTGCTACAGCTTCTGTGTGTGCTTGTGTTTTCTCGATAGCATCTGTGGACTTTAGAGTTGTGAATGCATTGTAGCATGTAACATTTTGTTTTTCTGTTGGCAAAGGGTAATAGGTTTCACATGGAGAATGAACAGGTACACATTCATGTTTTCTAAGTAAAAAGCTGCAGAAACCAGGTTACAAATGATATTTGTGTTTGTAAACATGACATTGAATCCCCTTAAAGAATAAAAAGACTTTGCTTTTCTCCAAACCCAGGTTGACTCTGCTTTTCTGGGTGCTTTGCACACCAAATCCACACCAGTTTGTCCGGATAGGGCTGGATGAAACCAGAAATATCCTGTTCTGTGGTGGCTAACTCAGTGCCAGCTCTTGCTACACTTTCTGCGTTTACTTGTGTTTTCTTGATAGTATCTGTGGACTTTAGAGTTGTGAATGCTTTGTAGCATGTAACATTTTGTTTTCAGTTGTCAAACGCTAATTGGTTTCACATGGATACACAGCAGGTACACATTCGTGTTTTCTGTGTAAAAACCTGCAGAAACCAGGTTACAAATGATATTTGTGTTTGTAAACATGACTTTGAATCCACTTGCCCAAGAAAAAGACTTTGCTTTTCTCCAAAACCAGGTTGACTCTGCTTTTGTGGGTACTTTGCACAGCAACTCCACAACAGTTTGTCCGGATCGGGTTGGATGAAACCAGACATATCCGGTTCTGTGGTGGTTATCTCAATCCCAGCTCTTGCTACAGCTTCTGTGTGTGCTTGTGTTTTGTCGATAGTCTGTGGACTTTAGAGTTGTGAATGCATTGTAGCGTGTAACATTTTGTTTTTCTTTTGGTAAATGCTAATAGGTTTCACATGGAGACACAACAGGTACACATTCGTGTTTTCTGAGTAAAAACCTGCAGAAACCAGGTTACAAATGATATTTGTGTTTGTAAACATGACATTGAATACCCTTAAAGAATAAAAAGACTTTGCTTTTCTCCAAACCCAGGTTGACTCTGCTTTTCTGGGTGCTTTGCACAGCAACTCCACAACAGTTTGTCCGGATAGGGCTGGATGAAACCAGAAATATCCGGTTCTGTGGTGGCTAGCTCAATCCCAGCTCTTGCTACAGCTTCTGTGTGTGCTTGTGTTTTGTCGATAGTCTGTGGACTTTAGAGTTGTGAATGCATTGTAGCGTGTAACATTTTGTTTTTCTTTTGGTAAACGCTAATAGGTTTCACATGGAGACACAACAGGTACACATTCGTGTTTTCTGAGTAAAAACCTGCAGAAACCAGGTTACAAATGATATTTGTGTTTGTAAACATGACATTGAATACCCTTAAAGAATAAAAAGACTTTGCTTTTCTCCAAACCCAGGTTGACTCTGCTTTTCTGGGTGCTTTGCACAGCAACTCCACAACAGTTTGTCCGGATAGGGCTGGATGAAACCAGAAATATCCGGTTCTGTGGTGGCTAGCTCAATCCCAGCTCTTGCTACAGCTTCTGTGTGTGCTTGTGTTTTCTCGATAGCATCTGTGGACTTTAGAGTTGTGAATGCATTGTAGCATGTAACATTTTATTTTTCTGTTGGCAAAGGGTAATAGGTTGCACATGGAGACTGAACAATTACACATTCATGTTTTCTGAGTAAAAAGCTGCAGAAACCAGGTTACAAATGATATTTGTGTTTGTAAACATGACTTTGAATTCACTTGCCCAAGAAAAAGACTTTGCTTTTCTCCAAAACCAGGTTGACTCTGCTTTTCTGGGTGCTTTGCACAGCAATTCCACACCAGTTTGTCCGGATAGGGCTGGATGAAACCAGAAATATCCGGTTCTGTGGTGGCTAGCTCAATCCCAGCTCTTGCTAAAGCTTCTGTGTGTGCTTGTGTTTTCTCGATAGCATCTGTGGACTTTAGAGTTGTGAATGCATTGTAGCGTGTAACATTTTGTTTTTCTTTTGGTAAACGCTAATAGGTTTCACATGGAGACACAACAGGTACACATTCGTGTTTTCTGAGTAAAAACCTGCAGAAACCAGGTTACAAATGATATTTGTGTTTGTAAACATGACATTGAATACCCTTAAAGAATAAAAAGACTTTGCTTTTCTCCAAACCCAGGTTGACTCTGCTTTTCTGGGTACTTTGCACAGTTACTCCACAACAGTTTGTCCGGATAAGGCTGGATGAAACCAGAAATATCCGGTTCTGTGGTGGCTAGCTCAATCCCAGCTCTTGCTACAGCTTCTGTGTGTGCTTGTGTTTTCTCGATAGCATCTGTGGACTTTAGAGTTGTGAATGCATTGTAGCATGTAACATTTTGTTTTTCTGATGGCAAAGGGTAATAGGTTGCACATGGAGACTGAACAGGTACACATTCATGTTTTCTGAGTAAAAAGCTGCAGAAACCAGGTTACAAATGATATTTGTGTTTGTAAACATGACTTTGAATCCACTTGCCCAATAAAAAGACTTTGCTTTTCTCCAAAACCAGGTTGACTCTGCTTTTCTGGGTGCTTTGCACAGCAATTCCACAGCAGTTTGTCCGGATCGGGCTGGATGAAACCAGAAATATCCGGTTCTGTGGTGGCTAGCTCAATCCCAGCTCTTGCTACAGCTTCTGTGTGTGCCTGTGTTTTCTTGATAGCATCTGTGGACTTTAGAGTTGTGAATGCATTGTAGCGTGTAACATTTTGTTTTTCTTTTGGTAAACGCTAATAGGTTTCACATGGAGACACAACAGGTACACATTCGTGTTTTCTGAGTAAAAACCTGCAGAAACCAGGTTACAAATGATATTTGTTTGTAAACATGACATTGAATACCCTTAAAGAATAAAAAGACTTTGCTTTTCTCCAAACCCAGGTTGACTCTGCTTTTCTGGGTGCTTTGCACAGCAACTCCACAACAGTTTGTCCGGATAGGGCTGGATGAAACCAGAAATATCCGGTTCTGTGGTGGCTAGCTCAATCCCAGCTCTTGCTACAGCTTCTGTGTGTGCTTGTGTTTTCTCGATAGCATCTGTGGACTTTAGAGTTGTGAATGCATTGTAGCATGTAACATTTTGTTTTTCTTTTGGCAAAGGGTAATAGGTTGCACATGGAGACTGAACAGGTACACATTCATGTTTTCTGAGTAAAAAGCTGCAGAAACCAGGTTACAAATGATATTTGTGTTTGTAAACATGACTTTGAATCCACTTGCCCAAGAAAAAGACTTTGCTTTTCTCCAAAACCAGGTTGACTCTGCTTTTCTGGGTGCTTTGCACAGCAATTCCACACCAGTTTGTCCGGACCGGGCTGGATGAAACCAGACAAATCCGGTTCTGTGGTGGTTATCTCAATCCCAGCTCTTGCTACAGCTTCTGTGTGGGCTTGTGTTTTATCGATAGTCTGTGGACTTTAGAGTTGTGAATGCATTGTAGCGTGTAACATTTTGTTTTTCTTTTGGTAAACGCTAATAGGTTTCACATGGAGACACAACAGGTAAACATTCGGGTTTTCTGAGTAAAAACCTGCAGAAACCAGGTTAAAAATGATATTTGTGTTTGTAAACATGACATTGAATCCACTTGCCCATGAAAAAGACTTTGCTTTTCTCCAAACCCAGGTTGACTCTGCTTTTCTGGGTGCTTTGCACACCAACTCCACACCATTTTGTCCGGATAGGGCTGGATGAAACCAGAGACATCCGGTTCTGTGGTGGCTAACTCAATGCCAGCTTTTGATACAGCTTCTGTGTTTGCTTGTGTTTTCTCGATAGTATCTGTGGACTTTAGAGTTGTGAATGCATTGTAGCATGTAACATTTTGTTTTTCTCTTGGCACGTGCTAATTGGTTTCGCATGAAGACATAACAGGTATACATTAATGTTTTCTGAGTAAAAACCTGCAGAAACCAGGTTACAAATGATGTTTGTGTTTGTAAACATGACATTGAATCCACTTGCCCAAGAAAAAGACTTTGCTTTTCTCCAAAACCAGGTTGACTCTGCTTTTCTGGGTGCTTTGCACAGCAATTCCACACCAGTTTGTCCGGATAGGGCTGGATGAAACCAGAAATATCCGGGTCTGTGTTGGCTAGCTCAATCCCAGCTCTTGCTACAGCTTCTGTGTTTGCTTGTGCTTTGTCGATCGTATCTGTGGACTTTGGAGTTGTGAATGCATTGTAGCACGTAGCATTGTGTTTTCTGTTGGCAAACGCTAATTGGTTTCACATGGAGACACAATAGGTACATATTCGTATTTTCTAAGTCAAAGCTGCAGAAACTAGGTCAAAAATGATATTTGTGTTTGTAAACATGACATTGAATCCACGTGCCCAAGAAAAAGACTTTGCTTTTCTCCAAAACCAGGTTGACTCTGCTTTTCTGGGTGCTTTGCACAGCAATTCCACACCAGTTTGTCCGGATAGGGCTGGATGAAACCAGAAATATCCGGTTCTGTGGTGGTTATCTCAATCCCAGCTCTTGCTACAGCTTCTGTGTGTGCTTGTGTTTTCTCGATAGCATCTGTGGACTTTAGAGTTGTGAATGCATTGTAGCGTGTAACATTTTGTTTTTCTTTTGGTAAACGCTAATAGGTTTCACATGGAGACACAACAGGTACACATTCATGTTTTCTGAGTAAAAACCTGCAGAAACCAGGTTACAAATGATATTTGTGTTTGTAAACATGACATTGAATACCCTTAAAGAATAAAAAGACTTTGCTTTTCTCCAAACCAAGGTTGACTCTGCTTTTCTGGGTGCTTTGCACAGCAACTCCACAACAGTTTGTCCGGATAGGGCTGGATGAAACCAGAAATATCCGGTTCTGTTTTGGCTAGCTCAATCCCAGCTCTTGCTACAGCTTCTGTGTGTGCTTGTGTTTTCTCGATAGCATCTGTGGACTTTAGAGTTGTGAATGCATTGTAGCATGTAACATTTTGTTTTTCTGTTGGCAAGCGCTAATTGATTTCGCATGAAGACACAACAGGTACACATTCATGATGTCTGAGTAAAAACCTGCAGAAACCAGGTTACAAATGATATTTGTGTTTGTAAACAATACATTGAATCCACTTGCCCAAGAAAAAGACTTTGCTTTTCTCCAAACCCAGGTTGACTCTGCTTTTCTGGGTGCTTTGCACACCAACTCCACACCAGTTTGTCCGAATAGGGCTGGATGAAACCAGAAATATCCGGTTCTGTGGTGGCTAGCTCAATCCCAGCTCTTGCTACAACTTCTGTGTGTGCTTGTGTTTTCTCGATAGCATCTGTAGACTTTAGAGTTGTGAATGCATTGTAGCATGTAACATTTTGTTTTTCTGTTGGCAAAGGGTAATAGGTTGCACATGGAGACTGAACAGGTACACATTTGTGTTTTCTGAGTAAAAAGCTGCAGAAACCAGGTTACAAATGATATTTGTGTTTGTGAACATGACATTGAATCCACTTGCCCAAGAAAAAGAATTTGCTTTTCTCCAAACCCAGGTTGACTCTGCTTTTCTGGGTGCTTTGCACACCAACTCCAAACCCGTTTGTCCAGACAGTGTTGGATGAAACTGGAAATATACGGTTCTTAGTTGGCTAACTCAATCCCAGCTCTTGCTACAGCTTCTGCGTTTGCTTGTGCTTTCTCGATAGTATCTGTGGACTTTAGAGTTGTGAATGCATTGTAGCATGTAACATTTTGTTTTTCTCTTGGCACGTGCTAATTGGTTTCGCATGAAGACATAACAGGTATACATTCGTATTTTCTAAGTCAAAGCTGCAGAAACCAGGTCAAAAATGATATTTGTGTTTGTAAACATGACTTTGAATCCACTTGCCCAAGAAAAAGACTTTGCTTTTCTCCAAAACCAGGTTGACTCTGCTTTTCTGGGTGCTTTGCACACCAACTCCACACCAGTTTGTCCGGATAGGGCTGGATGAAACCAGAAATATCCGGTTCTGTGGTGGCTAGCTCAATCCCAGCTCTTGCTACAACTTCTGTGTGTGCTTGTGTTTTCTCGATAGCATCTGTGGACTTTAGAGTTGTGAATGCATTGTAGCATGTAACATTTTGTTTTTCTGTTGGCAAAGGGTAATAGGTTTCACATGGAGAATGAACAGGTACACATTCATGTTTTCTAAGTAAAAAGCTGCAGAAACCAGGTTACAAATGATATTTGTGTTTGTAAACATGACATTGAATCCCCTTAAAGAATAAAAAGACTTTGCTTTTCTCCAAACCCAGGTTGACTCTGCTTTTCTGGGTGCTTTGCACACCAACTCCACACCAGTTTGTCCGGATAGGGCTGGATGAAACCAGAAATATCCTGTTCTGTGGTGGCTAACTCAGTGCCAGCTCTTGCTACACTTTCTGCGTTTACTTGTGTTTTCTTGATAGTATCTGTGGACTTTAGAGTTGTGAATGCTTTGTAGCATGTAACATTTTGTTTTCAGTTGTCAAACGCTAATTGGTTTCACATGGAGACACAGCAGGTACACATTCGTGTTTTCTGTGTAAAAACCTGCAGAAACCAGGTTACAAATGATATTTGTGTTTGTAAACATGACTTTGAATCCACTTGCCCAAGAAAAAGACTTTGCTTTTCTCCAAAACCAGGTTGACTCTGCTTTTGTGGGTACGTTGCACAGCAATTCCACAACAGTTTGTCCGGATCGGGTTGGATGAAACCAGACATATCCGGTTCTGTGGTGGTTATCTCAATCCCAGCTCTTGCTACAGCTTCTGTGTGTGCTTGTGTTTTGTCGATAGTCTGTGGACTTTAGAGTTGTGAATGCATTGTAGCGTGTAACATTTTGTTTTTCTTTTGGTAAACGCTAATAGGTTTCACATGGAGACACAACAGGTACACATTCGTGTTTTCTGAGTAAAAACCTGCAGAAACCAGGTTACAAATGATATTTGTGTTTGTAAACATGACATTGAATACCCTTAAAGAATAAAAAGACTTTGCTTTTCTCCAAACCCAGGTTGACTCTGCTTTTCTGGGTGCTTTGCACAGCAACTCCACAACAGTTTGTCCGGATAGGGCTGGATGAAACCAGAAATATCCGGTTCTGTTTTGGCTAGCTCAATCCCAGCTCTTGCTACAGCTTCTGTGTGTGCTTGTGTTTTGTCGATAGTCTGTGGACTTTAGAGTTGTGAATGCATTGTAGCGTGTAACATTTTGTTTTTCTTTTGGTAAACGCTAATAGGTTTCACATGGAGACACAACAGGTACACATTCGTGTTTTCTGAGTAAAAACCTGAAGAAACCAGGTTACAAATGATATTTGTGTTTGTAAACATGACTTTGAATCCACTTGCCCAAGAAAAAGACTTTGCTTTTCTCCAAAACCAGGTTGACTCTGCTTTTGTGGGTACGTTGCACAGCAATTCCACAACAGTTTGTCCGGATCGGGTTGGATGAAACGAGACATATCCGGTTCTGTGGTGGTTATCTCAATCCCAGCTCTTGCTACAGCTTCTGTGTGTGCTTGTGTTTTGTCGATAGTCTGCGGACTTTAGAGTTGTGAATGCAATGTAGCGTGTAACATTTTGTTTTTCTTTTGGTAAACGCTAATAGGTTTCACATGGAGACACAACAGGTACACATTCGTGTTTTCTGAGTAAAAACCTGCAGAAACCAGGTTACAAATGATATTTGTGTTTGTAAACATGACATTGAATACCCTTAAAGAATAAAAAGACTTTGCTTTTCTCCAAACCCAGGTTGACTCTGCTTTTCTGGGTGCTTTGCACAGCAACTCCACAACAGTTTGTCCGGATAGGGCTGGATGAAACCAGAAATATCCGGTTCTGTGGTGGCTAGCTCAATCCCAGCTCTTGCTACAGCTTCTGTGTGTGCTTGTGTTTTGTCGATAGTCTGTGGACTTTAGAGTTGTGAATGCATTGTAGCGTGTAACATTTTGTTTTTCTTTTGGTAAACGCTAATAGGTTTCATATGGAGACACAACAGGTACACATTCGTGTTTTCTGAGTAAAAACCTGAAGAAACCAGGTTACAAATGATATTTGTGTTTGTAAACATGACTTTGAATTAACTTGCCCAAGAAAAAGACTTTGCTTTTCTCCAAAACCAGGTTGACTCTGCTTTTCTGGGTGGTTTGCACAGCAATTCCACACCAGTTTGTCCGGATAGGGCTGGATGAAACCAGAAATATCCGGTTCTGTGGTGGCTAGCTCAATCCCAGCTCTTGCTACAGCTTCTGTGTGTGCTTGTGTTTTCTCGATAGCATCTGTGGACTTTAGAGTTGTGAATGCATTGTAGCGTGTAACATTTTGTTTTTCTTTTGGTAAACGCTAATAGGTTTCACAGGAGACACAACAGGTACACATTCGTGTTTTCTGAGTAAAAACCTGCAGAAACCAGGTTACAAATGATATTTGTGTTTGTAAACATGACATTGAATACCCTTAAAGAATAAAAAGACTTTGCTTTTCTCCAAACACAGGTTGACTCTGCTTTTCTGGGTGCTTTGCACAGCAACTCCACAACAGTATGTCCGGATAGGGCTGGATGAAACCAGAAATATCCGGTTCTGTGGTGGCCAGCTCAATCCCAGCTCTTGCTACAGCTTCTGTGTGTGCTTGTGTTTTCTCGATAGCATCTGTGGACTTTAGAGTTGTGAATGCATTGTAGCATGTAACATTTTGTTTTTCTGTTTGCAAAGGGTAATAGGTTGCACATGGAGACTGAACAGGTACACATTCATGTTTTCTGAGTAAAAAGCTGCAGAAACCAGGTTACAAATTATATTTGTGTTTGTAAACATGAGTTTGAATCCAATTGCCCAAGAAAAAGACTTTGCTTTTCTCCAAAACCAGGTTGACTCTGCTTTTCTGGGTGCTTTGCACAGCAATTCCACACCAGTTTGTCCGGACCGGGCTGGATGATACCAGACAAATCCGGTTCTGTGGTGGTTATCTCAATCCCAGCTCTTGCTACAGCTTCTGTGTGGGCTTGTGTTTTATCGATAGTCTGTGGACTTTAGAGTTGTGAATGCATTGTAGCGTGTAACATTTTGTTTTTCTTTTGGTAAACGCTAATAGGTTTCACATGGAGACACAACAGGTACACATTCGTGTTTTCTGAGTAAAAACCTGCAGAAACCAGGTTACAAATGATATTTGTGTTTGTAAACATGACTTGAATCCACTTGCCCAAGAAAAAGACTTTGCTTTTCTCCAAACCCAGGTTGACTCTGCTTTTCTGGGTGCTTTGCACACCAACTCCACACCATTTTGTCCGGATAGGGCTGGATGAAACCAGAGACATCCGGTTCTGTGGTGGCTACCTCAATGCCAGCTTTTGATACAGCTTCTGTGTTTGCTTGTGTTTTCTCGATAGTATCTGTGGACTTTAGAGTTGTGAATGCATTGTAGCATGTAACATTTTGTTTTTCTCTTGGCACGTGCTAATTGGTTTCGCATGAAGACATAACAGGTATACATTCATCTTTTCGGAGTAAAAACCTGCAGAAACCAGGTTACAAATGATATTTGTGTTTGTCAACATGACATTGAATCCACTTGCCCAAGAAAAAGACTTTGCTTTTCTCCAAAACCAGGTTGACTCTGCTTTCCTTGGTGCTTTGCACACTAACTCCACAGCAGTTTGTCCGGATAGGGCTGGATGAAACCAGAAATATCCGGGTCTGTGTTGGCTAGCTCAATCCCAGCTCTTGCTACAGCTTCTGTGTTTGCTTGTGCTTTGTCGATTGTATCTGTGGACTTTGGAGTTGTGAATGCATTGTAGCACGTAGCATTGTGTTTTCTGTTGGCAAACGCTAATTGGTTTCACATGGAGACACAATAGGTACATATTCGTATTTTCTAAGTCAAAGCTGCAGAAACCAGGTCAAAAATGATATTTGTGTTTGTAAACATGACATTGAATCCACTTGCCCAAGAAAACGACTTTGCTTTTCTCCAAAACCAGGTTGACTCTGCTTTTCTGGGTGCTTTGCAGAGCAATTCCACACAAGTTTGTCCGGATAGGGCTGGATGAAACCAGAAATATCCGGTTCTGTGGTGGTTATCTCAATCCCAGCTCTTGCTACAGCTTCTGTGTGTGCTTGTGTTTTCTCGATAGCATCTTTGGACTTTAGAGTTGTGAATGCATTGTAGCGTGTAACATTTTGTTTTTCTTTTGGTAAACGCTAATAGGTTTCACATGGAGACAAAAGAGGTACACATTCATGTTTTCTGAGTAAAAACCTGCAGAAACCAGGTTACAAATGATATTTGTGTTTGTAAACATGACATTGAATACCCTTAAAGAATAAAAAGACTTTGCTTTTCTCCAAACCAAGGTTGACTCTGCTTTTCTGGGTGCTTTGCACAGCAACTCCACAACAGTTTGTCCGGATAGAACTGGATGAAACCAGAAATATCCGGTTCAGTGTTGGCTAGCTCAATCCCAGCTCTTGCTACAGCTTCTGTGTGTGCTTGTGTTTTCTCGATAGCATCTTTGGACTTTAGAGTTGTGAATGCATTGTAGCATGTAACATTTTGTTTTTCTGTTGGCAAAGGGTAATAGGTTGCACATGGAGACTGAACAGGTACACATTTGTGTTTTCTGCGTAAAAAGCTGCAGAAACCAGGTTACAAATGATATTTGTGTTTGTGAACATGACATTGAATCCACTTGCCCAAGAAAAAGACTTTGCTTTTCTCCAAACCCAGGTTGACTCTGCTTTTCTGGGTGCTTTGCACACCAACTCCAAACCCGTTTGTCCAGACAGTGTTGGATGAAACTGGAAATATACGGTTCTTAGTTGGCTAACTCAATCCCAGCTCTTGCTACAGCTTCTGCGTTTGCTTGTGCTTTCTCGATAGTATCTGTGGACTTTAGAGTTGTGAATGCATTGTAGCATGTAACATTTTGTTTTTCTCTTGGCACGTGCTAATTGGTTTCGCATGAAGACATAACAGGTATACATTCGTATTTTCTAAGTCAAAGCTGCAGAAACCAGGTCAAAAATGATATTTGTGTTTGTAAACATGACTTTGAATCCACTTGCCCAAGAAAAAGACTTTGCTTTTCTCCAAAACCAGGTTGACTCTGCTTTTCTGGGTGCTTTGCACACCAACTCCACACCAGTTTGTCCGGATAGGGCTGGATGAAACCAGAAATATCCGGTTCTGAGGGGTCTAACACAATCCCAGCTCTTGCTACAGCTTCTGTGTGTGCTTGTGTTTTCTCGATAGCATCTGTGGACTTTAGAGTTGTGAATGCATTGTAGCATGTAACATTTTGTTTTTCTCTTGGCAAAGGGTAATAGGTTTCACATGGAGAATGAACAGGTACACATTCATGTTTTCTAAGTAAAAAGCTGCAGAAACCAGGTTACAAATGATATTTGTGTTTGTAAACATGACATTGAATCCCCTTAAAGAATAAAAAGACTTAATTTTCTCCAAACCCAGGTTGACTCTGCTTTTCTGGGTGCTTTGCACACCAACTCCACACCAGTTTGTCCGGATAGGGCTGGATGAAACCAGAAATATCCTGTTCTGTGGTGGCTAACTCAGTGCCAGCTCTTGCTACACTTTCTGCGTTTACTTGTGTTTACTTGATAGTATCTGTGGACTTTAGAGTTGTGAATGCTTTGTAGCATGTAACATTTTTTTTTCAGCTGTCAAACGCTAATTGGTTTCACATGGAGACACAGCAGGTACACATTCGTGTTTTCTGTGTAAAAACCTGCAGAAACCAGGTTACAAATGATATTTGTGTTTGTAAACATGACTTTGAATTCACTTGCCCAAGAAAAAGACTTTGCTTTTCTCCAAAACCAGGTTGACTCTGCTTTTGTGGGTACTTTGCACAGCAATTCCACAGTAGTTTGTCCGGATCGGGTTGGATGAAACCAGACATATCCGATTCTGTGGTGGCTAGCTCAATCCCAGCTCTTGCTACAGCTTCTGTGTGTGCTTGTGTTTTGTCGATAGTCTGTGGACTTTAGAGTTTTGAATGCATTGTAGCGTGTAACATTTTGTTTTTCTTTTGGTAAATGCTAATAGGTTTCACATGGAGACACAACAGGTACACATTCGTGTTTTCTGAGTAAAAACCTGCAGAAACCAGGTTACAAATGATATTTGTGTTTGTAAACATGACATTGAATACCCTTAAAGAATAAAAAGACTTTGCTTTTCTCCAAAACCAGGTTGACTCTGCTTTTCTGGGTGCTTTGCACAGCAACTCCACAACAGTTTGTCCGGATAGGGCTGGATGAAACCAGAAATATCCGGTTCTGTGGTGGCTAGCTCAATCCCAGCTCTTGCTACAGCTTCTGTATGTGCTTGTGTTTTCTCGATAGCATCTGTGGACTTTAGAGTTGTGAATGCATTGTAGCATGTAACATTTTGTTTTTCTGTTGGCAAAGGGTAATAGGTTGCACATGGAGACTGAACAGGTACACATTCATGTTTTCTGAGTAAAAAGCTGCAGAAACCAGGTTACAATTGATATTTGTGTTTGTAAACATGACTTTGAATCCACTTGCCCAAGAAAAAGACTTTGCTTTTCTCCAAAACCAGGTTGACTCTGCTTTTCTGGGTGCTTTGCACAGCAATTCCACACCAGTTTGTCCGGATCGGGCTGGATGAAACCAGACATATCCAGTTCTGTGGTGGTTATCTCAATCCCAGCTCTTGCTACAGCTTCTGTGTGGGCTTGTGTTTTGTCGATAGTCTGTGGACTTTAGAGTTGTGAATGCATTGTAGCATGTAACATTTTGTTTTTCTCTTGGCACGTGCTAATTGGTTTCGCATGAAGACATAACAGGTATACATTCGTGTTTTCTGAGTAAAAACCAGAAGAAACCAGGTTACAAATGATATTTGTGTTTGTAAACATGACATTGAATCCACTTGCCCAAGAAAAAGACTTTGCTTTTCTCCAAAACCAGGTTGACTCTGCTTTTCTGGGTGCTTTGCACACCACTCCACACCAGATTCTCCTGATACGTCTGGATGAACCAGAAATATCCGGTTCTGAGGGGTCTAACACAATCCCAGCTCTTGCTACAGCTTCTGAGTGTGCTTGTGTTTTCTCGATAGCATCTGTGGAATTTACAGTTGTGAGTGCATGTAGCATGTAACATTTTGGTTTCTGTTGGCAAACGCTAACTGGTTTCACATGGAGACACAACAGGTACATATTCGTATTTTCTAAGTCAAAGCTGCAGAACCCAGGTCAAAAATGATATTTGTGTTTGTAAACATGACATTGAATCCACTTGCCCAAGAAAAAGACTTTGCTTTTCTCCAAACCCAGGTTGACTCTGCTTTTCTGGGTGCTTTGCACAGCAACTCCATACCAGTTTGTCCGGATAGGGCTGGATGAAACCAGAAATATCCGGTTCTGTGGTGGCTAGCTCAATCCCAGCTCTTGCTACAGCTTCTGTGTGTGCTTGTGTTTTCTCGATAGCATCTGTGGACTTTAGAGTTGTGAATGCATTGTAGCATGTAACATTTTGTTTTTCTGTTGGCAAAGGATAATAGGTTGCACATGGAGACTGAACAGGTACACATTCGTGTTTTCTGAGTAAAAAGCTGCAGAAACCAGGTTACAAATGATATTTGTGTTTGTGAACATGACATTGAATCCACTTGCCCAAGAAAAAGACTTTGCTTTTCTCCAAACCCAGGTTGACTCTGCTTTTCTGGGTGCTTTGCACACCAACTCCAAACCCGTTTGTCCAGACAGTGTTGGATGAAACTGGAAATATACGGTTCTTAGTTGGCTAACTCAATCCCAGCTCTTGCTACAGCTTCTGCGTTTGCTTGTGCTTTCTCGATAGTATCTGTGGACTTTAGAGTTGTGAATGCATTGTAGCATGTAACATTTTGTTTTTCTCTTGGCACGTGCTAATTGGTTTCGCATGAAGACATAACAGGTATACATTCGTGTTTTCTGAGTAAAAACCTGAAGAAACCAGGTTACAAATGATATTTGTGTTTGTAAACATGACATTGAATCCACTTGCCCAAGAAAAAGACTTTGCTTTTCTCCAAAACCAGGTTGACTCTGCTTTTCTGGGTGCTTTGCGCACCAACTCCACACCAGTTTGTCCGGATAGGGCTGGATGAAACCAGAAATATCCTGTTCTGTGGTGGCTAACTCAGTGCCAGCTCTTGCTACAGTTTCTGCGTTTACTTGTGTTTTCTTGATAGTATCTGCGGACTTTAGAGTTGTGAATGCTTTGTAGCATGTAACATTTTGTTTTCTGTTGTCAAACGCTAATTGGTTTCACATGGAGACACAGCAGGTACACATTCGTGTTTTCTGTGTAAAAACCTGCAGAAACCAGGTTACAAATGATATTTGTGTTTGTAAACATCACATTGCATCCACTTGCCCAAGAAAAAGACTTTGCTTTTCTCCAAAACCTGGTTGACTCTGCTTTTCTGGGTGCTTTGCACACCACTCCACACCAGATTCTCCAGATACGTCTGGATGAACCAGAAATATCCGGTTCTGAGGGGTCTAACTCAATCCCAGCTCTTGCTACAGCTTCTGAGTGTGCTTGTGTTTTCTCGATAGCATCTGTGGAATTTACAGTTGTGAATGCATGTAGCATGTAACATTTTGGTTTCTGTTGGCAAACGCTAACTGGTTTCACATGGAGACACAACAGGTACACATTCGTGTTTTATGAGTTAAAAGCTGTAGAAACCAGATTAAAAATGATATTTGTGTTTGTAAACATGATGTTGAATCCCCTTGCCCATGAAAAAGACTTTGCTTTTCTCCAAAACCAGGTTGACTCTGCTTTCCTGGGTGCTTTGCACACCAACTCCACAGCAATTTTTCCGGATAGGGCTGGATGAATCCAGAAATATCTGGTTCTGTGGTGGCTAGCTCAGTCCCAGCTCTTGCTACAGTTACTGTGTTTGCTTGTGTTTTGTCGATTGTATCTGTGGACTTTGGAGTTGTGAACGCGTTGTAGCATGTAACATTTTGTTTTCTGTTGGCAAATGCTAATTGGTTTCACATGGGGAAACAACAGTTACACTTTCGTGTTTTCTGAGTAAAAACCTGCAGAAACCAGGTTACAAATGATATTTGTGTTTGTAAACATCACATTGCATCCACTTGCCCAAGAAAAAGACTTTGCTTTTCTCCAAAACCTGGTTGACTCTGCTTTTCTGGGTGCTTTGCACACCACTCCACACCAGTTTCTCCGGATAGTTCTGGATGAACCAGAAATATCCGGTTCTGAGGGGGCTAACTCAATCCCAACTCTTGCTACAGCTTCTGTGTGTGCTTGTGTTTTCTCGATAGCATCTGTGGACTTTACAGTTGTGAATGCATGTAGCATGTAACATTTTGTTTTTTGTTGGCAAACGCTAACTGGTTTCACATGGAGACACAACAGGTACACATTCGTGTTTTCTGAGTTAAAAGCTATAGAAACCAGGTTAAAAATGATATTTTTGTTTGTAAACATGACATTGAATCCCCTTACCCAAGAAATAGACGTTGCTTTTCTCCAAAACCAGGTTTACTCTGCTTTTCTGGGTGCTTAGCACTCAACTCTACACCAGTTTCTCTGGATAGGTCTGGCTGAAAGCAGAAATATCCAGTTCTGAGGGGTCTAACTCAATCCCAGTTCTTCCTACAGCTTCGGTGTGTGCTTCTGTTTTGTCGATAGCATCTGTGGACTTTAGACTTGTGAATGCATGTAGTATGAAACATTGTGTTTTCTGTTGGCAAACGCTAACTGGTTTCACATGGAGACACAACAGGTACACATTCGTGTTTTCTGAGTTAAAAGCTGTAGAAACCACGTTAAAAATGATATTTGTGTATGTAAACATGACATTGTATCCACTTGCCCAAGAAAAAGACTTTGCTTTTCTACAAAACCAGGCTGACTCTACTTTTCTGGGTGCTTTGCGCACAAACTGCACACTAGTTTGTCCAGATAGGGCTGGATGTAACCAGAAATATCCGGTTCTGAGGTGGCTAACTCAGTGCCAGCTCTTGCTACTGTTTGTGTTTCCTTGTGTTTACTTGATAGTATCTGTGGACTTTAGAGTTGTGAATGCATTGTAGCATGTAACATTTTGTTTTCTGTTGGCAAATGCTAATTGGTTTCACATGGAGACACAACAGGTACACATTCGTGTTTTCTGAGTAAAAGCCTCAGAAACTTGGTTACAAATGATATTTGTGTTTGTAAACATGACATTGAATCCACTTGCCCAAGAAAAAGACTTTGCTTTTCTCCAAAACCAGGTTGACTCTGCTTTTCTGGGTGCTTTGCACACCAACTCCACACCAGTTTGTCCGGATAGGGCTGGATGAAACCAGAAATATCCGGTTCTGTGGTGGCTAACTCAATCCCAGCTCTTGCTACAGCTTCTGAGTGTGCTTGTGTTTTGTCGATAGTATCTGTGGACTTTAGAGTTGTGAATGCATTGTAGCATGTAACATTTTGTTTTTCTGTTGGCAAACGCTAATTGGTTTCACATGGAGAAACAACAGGTACAGATTTGTGTGTTCTGAGGAAATTCCTGCAGAAACCAGGTTAAAAATGATATTTGTGCTTGTAAACATGACATCGAACCACCTGCCCAAGGAAAGACTTTCCTTTTCTCCAAACCCAGGTTGACTCTGCTTTTCTGGGTGCTTTGCACACCAACTCCATACCAGTTTGTCCAGATACTGTTGGATGAAACCAGAAATATCCAGTTCTGAGGGGGCTAACTCAATCCCAGCTCTTGCTACAGCTTCTGTGTTTGCTTGTGTTTTGTCGATAGTATTTGTGGAATTTGGAGTTGTGAATACTTTGTAGCATGTAACATTTTGTTTTTCTGATGGCAAACGCTAATTGGTTTCACATGTACACGCAAGAGGTACACATTCGTGTTTTCTGAGTAAAAACCTGCAGAAACCAGGTTACAAATGATATTTGTGTTTGTAAACATGACATTGAATCCACTTGCCCAAGAAAAAGACTTTGCTTTTCTCCAAAACCAGGTTGACTCTGCTTTTCTTGGTGCTTTGCACACAAACAATCACACACCAGTTTGTCTGGATAGGGCTGGATGAAACGAGAAATATCCGATTCTGTGGTGACTAACTCAATCCCAGCTCTTGCTACAGCTTCTGTGTTTGCTTGTGTTTTCTCGATAGTATCTGTGGACTTTAGAGTTGTGAATGCATTGTAGCATGTAACATTTTGTTTTTCTGTTGGCAAACGCTAATTGTTTTCACATGGAGACACAACTGGTACACATTCATGTTTTCTAAGTAAAAAGCTGCAGAAACCAGGTTACAAATGATATTTGTGTTTGTAAACATGACATTGAATCCACTTGCCCAAGAAAAAGACTTTGCTTTTCTCCAATACCAGGTTGACTAAGCTTTTCTCGGTGCTTTGCACACCAACTCCACAGCAGTTTTTCCGGATAGGGCTGGATGAAAGCAGAAATATCCGGTTCTGTGGTGACTAACTCAATCCCAGCTCTTGCTACAGCTTCTGTGTTTGCTTGTGTTTTCTCGATAGTATCTGTGGACTTTAGAGTTGTGAATGCATTGTAGCATGTAACAGTTTGTTTTTCTGTTGGCAAACGCTAATTGTTTTCACATGGAGACACAACTGGTACACATTCGTGTTTTCTGAGTAAAAACCTGCAGAAACCAGGTTACAAATGATATTTGTGTTTGTACACATGACATTGAATCCACTTGCCCAAGAAAAAGACTTTGCTTTTCTCCAAAACCAGGTTGACTCTGCTTTTCTGGGTGCTTTGCACACCAACTCCACACCTGTTTGTCCAGTTAGGTCTGGATGAAACCTGAAATATCCGGTTCTGAGGTGGCTAACTCAGTGCCAGCTCTTGCTAAGGTTTCTGTGTTTGCTCGTGTTTTGTCGATAGTATCTGTGGACTTTAGAGTTGTGAATGCATTGTAGCATGTAACATTTTTTTTTCTGTTGGCAAACGCTAGTTGGTTTCACATGGAGACAGAACAGGTACACATTCGTGTTTTCTGAGGAAAAACCTGAAGAAACCAGGTTCAAATGATACTTGTGTTTGTAAACATGACATTGAATCCACTTGCCCAAGAAAAAGACTTTGCTTTTCTCCAAAACCAGGTTGACTCTCCTTTTCTGGGAGCTTTGCACACCAACTCCACAGCAATTTGTCCGGATAGGGCTGGATTGAATCAAAAATATCCGGTCTGTGGTGGCTAACTCAATCCCAGCTCTTGCTACATTTCTGTGTTTGCTTGTCTTTTCGTGATATTATCTATGGTCTTTGGAGTTGTGAATGCATTGTAGCATGTAACAGTTTGTTTTTCTGCTGGCATATGCTAATTAGTTTCACATGGAAACACAACAGGTACACATTCGTGTTTTCTGAGTAAAAAGCTGCAGAAACCAGGTTAAAAATGATATTTGTGCTTGTAAACATGACATTGAATCCACTTGCCCAAGAAAAAGACTTTGCTTTTCTCCAAAACCAGGTTGACTCTGCTTTTCTGGGTGCTTTGCACACCAACTTCACAGCAGTTTTTCCGGATAGGGCTCGATGAAAGCAGAAATATCCGGTTCTGAGGTGGCTAACTCAATCCCAGCTCTTGCAACAGTTTCTGTGTTTGCTTGTGTTTTCTCGATAGTATCTGTGGACTTTAGAGTTGTAAATGCATTGCAGCATGTAACATTTTGTTTTTCTGTTGGCAAGCGCTAATTGGTTTCGCATGAAATCACAGCAGGTACACATTTGTGTTTTCTGAGTAAAAAGCTGCAGAAACCAGGTTACAAATGATATTTGTGTTTGTAAACATGACATTGAATCCCCTTGACCAAGGAAAAGACTTTGCTTTTCTCCAAACCCAGGTTTACCCTGCTTTTCTGGATGCTTTGCACACCGACTCCACACCAGTTTGTCAGGATAGGGCTGGATGTAACCAGAAATAAATGGTTCTATGGTGACTAACTCGTCCCAGCTCTTGCTACAAAATCTGTGTTTGCTTGTGTTTTGTTGATAGCATCTATGGACTTTGGAGTTGAGGATGCATTGTAGCATGTAAAGTTTGTTTTTCTGTTGGCATATGCTAACTAGGTTCACATGGAAACACAACAGGTACACGTTCGTGTTTTCTGAGTAAAAACCTGCAGAAACCAGGTTAAAAATGATACTTGTGTTTGTAAACGTGACATTGAATCCACTTGCCCAAGAAAAAGACTTTGCTTTTCTCCAAACCCAGGTTGACTCTGCTTTTCTGGGTGCTTTGCACACCAATTCCACACCAGTTTGTCCGGACAGCGCTGGCTGAAACCAGAAATATCCGGTTCTGTGGTGGCTAACTCAATCCAAGCTCTTGCTACAGCTTCTGTGTTTGATTGTGTTTTCTCGATAGTATCTGTGGACTTTACAGTTGTGGATACATTGTAGCATGTAACATTTTGTTTTCTGTTTTCAAACGCTAATTGGTATCACATGGAGACACAACAGGTACACATTCGTGTTTTCTGAGAAAAAACTTGCAGAAACCAGGTTACAAATGATATTTGTGTTTGTACACATGACATTGAATCCACTTGCCCAAGAAAAAGACTTTGCTTTTCTCCAAAACCAGGTTGACTCTGCTTTTCTGGGTGCTTTGCACACCAACTCCACACCTGTTTGTCCAGTTAGGTCTGGATGAAACCAGAAATATCCGGTTCTGTGGTGGCTAACTCAGTGCCAGCTCTTGCTACAGTTTCTGTGTTTGCTTGTGTTTTCTCGATAGTATCTGTGGACTTTAGAGTTGTGAATGCATTGTAGCATGTAACATTTTGTTTTTCTGTTGGCAAACGCTAATTGGTTTCACATGGAGAAACAACTGGTACACATTCGTGTTTTTTGAGTAAAAACCTGCAGAAACCACGTTACAAATTATATTTGTGTTTGTATACATGACATTGAATGCACTTGCCCAAGAAAATGACTTTGCTTTTCTCCAAAACCAGGTTGACTCTGCTTTTCTGGGTGCTTTGCACACCATCTCCACAGCAATTTGTCCGGATAGGGCTGGATGGAACCAGAAACATCCGGTTCTGTGGTGGCTAACTCAATCCCAGCTCTTGCTACATTTCTGTGTTTGCTTCTCTTTTGTTGATATTATCTATGTCTTTGGATTTGTGAATGCATTGTAGCATGTAACAGTTTGTTTTTCTGTTGGCATACGTTAATTAGTTTCACATGAAGACACAAGAGGTACACATTCGTGTTTTCTGAGTAAAAACCACCAGAAACCAGGTTAAAAATGGTATTTGTGTTTGTAAATATGACATTGAATCCACCTGCCCAAAAATAAGACTTTGCTTTTCTCCAAAACCAGGTTGACTCTGCTTTTCTGGGTGCTTTGCACACCAACTCCACACCAGTTTGTCCGGATAGGGTTGGATGAAACCAGAAATATCCGGTTCTGTGGAGGCTAACTCAATGCCAGCTCTTGCTACAACTTCTGTGTTTCCTTGTGTTTCCTCGATAGTATCTGTGGACTTTAGAGTTGTAAATGCATTGCAGCATGTAACATTTTGTTTTTCTGTTGGCAAAGGGTAATAGGTTTCACATGGAGACTCAACAGGTACACATTCGTGTTTTCTGAGTAAAAAGCTGCAGAAACCAGGTTACAAATGATATTTGTGTTTGTACACATGACATTGAATCCACTTGCCCAAGAAAAAGACTTTGCTTTTCTCCAAAACCAGGTTGACTCTGCTTTTCTGGGTGCTTTACACACCAAATCCACAGCAATTTGTACGGATAGGGTTGGATGAAACCAGAAATATCCGGTTCTGAGGTGGCAAACTCAATCCCAGCTCTTGCTACCCTTTCTGTGTTTGCTTGTGTTTTGTCGACAGTATCTGTGGACTTTGGAGTTGTGAATGCGTTGTAGCATGTAACATTTTGTTTTCTGTTGGCAAACGCTAATTGGTTTCACATGCAGACACAACAGGTATAGATTCGTGTTTTCTGTTTAAAAGCCTGCAGAAACCAGGTTAAAAATGATATTTGTGCTTGTACACATGCCATTGAATCCACTTGCCCAAGAAAAAGATTTGCTTTTCTCCAATCCCAGGTTGACTCTGCTTTTCTGGGGGCTTTGCACACCAATTCCACACCCGTTTGTCCAGATAGTGTTGGATGAAACCAGAAATATCCGGTTCTGAGTGGGCTAACTCAATCTCAGTTCTTGCTACAGCTTCTGTGTTTGCTTGTGTTTTCTCGATTGTATCTGTGTACTTTAGAGTTGTGAATGCATTGTAGCATGTAACATTTTGTTTTTTTGCTGGCAAACGCTAATTGGTTTCACATGGAGAAACAACAGGTAAACTTTCCTGTTTTCTGAGTAAAAAGCTGCAGAAACCTGCTTAAAAATGATATTTGTGCTTGTAAACATGACATTGAATGAACTTGCGCTCAAAAAGACTTTGCTTTTCTACAACACCAGGTTGACTCTGCTTTTCTGGGTGCTTTGCACACCAATTCCACACCCGTTTGTCCAAATAGTGTTGGATGAAACCAGAAATATCCGGTTCTGAGGGGGCTAACTCAATCCCAGGTCTTGCTACAGCTTCTGAGTGTGCTTGTGTTTTCTCGATAGTATCTGTGGACTTTAGATTTGTGAATGCATTGTAGCATGTAACATTTTGTTTTTCTTTTGGTAAACGCTGATTGGTTTCACATGGAGACATAACAGGTACACACTAATGTTTTCTGAGTAAAACGCTGCAGAAACCAGGTTACAAATGATATTTGTGTTTGTAAACGTGACATTGAATCCACTTGCCCAAGAAAAAGACTTTGCTTTTCTCCAAAACCTGGTTTAACCTGCTTTTCTGGGTGCTTTGCACACCAATTCCACATTAGTTTGTCCGGATAGTGCTGGCTGAAACCAGAAATATCTGGTTCTGTGATGGCTAACTCAATCCAAGCTCTTGCTACAGGTTCTGTGTTTGATGGTATTTTCTCGATAGTATCTGTGGACTTTAGAGTTGTTAATGCATTGTAGGATGTAACATTTTGTTTTCTGTTTTCAAACGCTAATTAGTTTCACATGGAGACACAACAGGTACACATTCGTGTTTTCTGAGTAAAAAATTGCAGAAACCAGGTTACAAATGATATTTGTGTTTGTAAACATGACATTGAATCTACCTGCCCAAGAAAAAGACTTTGCTTTTCTCCAAACCCAGGTTGACTCTGCTTTTCTGGATGCTTTGCACACAAATTCCACACCCGTTTGTCCAGATAGTGTTGGATGAAACCAGAAATATCCGGTTCTGAGTGGGCTAACTCAGTCTCAGTTCTTGCTACAGCTTCTGTGTTTGCTTGTGTTTTGTCAATAGTATCTGTGGACTTTAGAGTTGTGAATGCATTGTAGCATGTAACATTTTGTTTTTTTGTTGGCAAACGCTAATTGATTTCACATGGAGAAACAACAGGTAAACTTTCCTATTTTCTGAGTAAAAAGCTGCAGAAACCTGGTTAAAAATGATATTTGTGTTTGTAAACATGACATTGAATCCACTTGCCCATGAAAAAGACTTTGCTTTTCTCCAAAACCAGGTTGACTCTGCTTTTCTGGGTGCTTTGCACACCAATTCCACACCAGTTTGTCCAGATAGGGCTTGATGGAACCAGAAATATCCGGCTCTCAGGCCCCTATGTCAATCCCAGCTCTTGCTACATTTCTGTGTTTGCTTGTGTTTTCTCGGTAGTATCTGTGTACTGTAGAGTTGTGAATGCATTGTCGCATGTAACAGTTTGTTTTTCTGTTGGCAAACGCTAATTGTTTTCACATGGAGACACAACTGGTACACATTCGTGTTTTCTGAGTAAAAACCTGCAGAAACCAGGTTACAAATGATATTTGTGTTTGTACACATGACATTGAATCCACTTGCCCAAGAAAAAGACTTTGCTTTTCTCCAATACCAGGTTGACTAAGCTTTTCTCGGTGCTTTGCACACCAACTCCACAGCAGTTTTACCGGATAGGGCTGGATGAAAGCAGAAATATCCGGTTCTGAGGTGGCTAACTCAATCCCAGCTCTTGCAACAGTTTCTGTGTTTGCTTGTGTTTTCTCGATATATCTGTGGACTTTAGAGTTGTGAATGCATTGTAGCATTTAACATTTTGTTTTTCTGTTGGCAAACGCTAATTGTTTAACATGAAGACACAACAGGTACGCATTCGTGCTTTCTGAGTAAAAAGCTGCAGAAACCAGGTTACAAATGATATTTGTGTTTGTAAACATGACATTGTATCCACTTGCCCAAGAAAAAGACTTTGCTTTTCTCCAAAACCAGGTTGACTCTGCTTTTCTGGGTGCTTTGCACACAAACTCCGCACGAGTTTGTCCGGATAGGGCTGGATGAACCAGAAATATCCGGTTCTGTGGTGGCTAACTCAATGCCAGCTCTGGCTACAGCTTCTGTGTGTGCTTGTGTTTTCTCGATAGTATCTGTGGACTTTAGAGATGTAAATGTATTGTAGCATGTAACATTTTGTTTTTCTGTTGGCAAGCACTAATTGGTTTCACATGAAGACACAACAGGTACACATTTGTGTTTTCTGAGTAAAAACCTGCAGAATCCAGGTTACCAATGATATTTGTGTTTGCAAACATGACATTGAATCCACTTGCCGAAGTAAAAGACTTTGCTTTTCTCCAAAACCAGGTTGACTCTGCTTTTCTGGATGCTATGCACACCAATTCCACACCCGTTTGTCCAGATAGTGTTAAATGAAACCAGAAATGTCCGCTTCTGTGGGGGCTCTCTCAATCCCAGGTCTTGCTACAGCTGCAGAGTGTGCTTGTGTTTTGTCGATAGTATCTGTGGACTTTAGAATTGTGAATGCATTGTAGCATGTAACATTTTGTTTTTCTGTTAGCAAACGCTAATTGGTTTCACAAGGAGACACAACAGGTACACATTCATGTTTTCTGAGGAAAAACCCGCAGAAACAAGGTTACAAATGATATTTGTGTTTGTAAACATGACATTGAATCCACTTGCCCAAGAAAAAGACTTTGCTTTTCTCCAAAACCCGGTTGACTCTGCTTTTCTGGGTGCTTTGCACACAAACTCCACACCAGTTTGTCCGGATATGGCTGGATGAAACCAGAAATATCCGGTTCTGTGGTGGCTAACTCAATGCCAGCTCTTGCAACAGTTTCTGTGTTTGCTTGTGTTTTCTCGATAGTATCTGTGGAATTTAGAGTTTTAAATGCATTGTAGCATGTAACATTTTGTTTTTCTGTTGGCAAGCGCTAATTGGTTTCGCATGAAGACACAACAGGTACACATTTGTGTTTTCTGAGGAAAAACCTGCAGAAACCAGGTTAAAAATGATACTTGTGTTTGTAAACATGACATTGAATCCACTTGCCCAACAAAAAGACTTTGCTTTTCTCCGAAACCAGGTTGACTCTGCTTTTCTGGATGCTTTGCACACCAATTCCACACCCGTTTGTCCAGATAGTGTTGGATGAAACCAGAAATATCCGCTCTGAGAGGGCTAACTCAATCCCAGGTCTTGCTACAGCTGCAGAGTGTGCTTGTGTTTTCTCCATACTTTCTGTGGACTTCAGAGTTGTGAATGCATTGTAACATGTAACATTTTGTTTTTCTGTTGGCAAACGATAATTGGTTTCACATGGAGAAACAACAGGTACACTTTCCTGTTTTCTGTGTAAAAAGCTCCATAAACCAGGTTAAAAATGATATTTGTGCTTGTATACATGACATTGAATCCACCTGTCCAAGAAAAAGACTTTGCTTTTCTCCAAACCCAGGTTGACGCTGCTTTTCTGGGTGCTTTGCACAACAATTCCAGACCCGTTTGTCCTGATAGGTCTCGATGAAACCAGAAATATCCGGTTCTGAGTGGGCTAACTCAATCTCAGTTCTTGCTACAGCTTCTGTGTTTGCTTGTGTTTTCTCGATAGTATCTGTGGACTTTAGAGTTGTGAATGCATTGTAGCATGTAACATTTTGTTTTTCTGTTGGCAAACGCTAATTGGTTTCACATGGAGACACAACAGGTACACATTCGTGTTTTCTGAGGAAAAACCTGCAGAAACCAGGTTACAAATGATATTTGTGTTTGTAAACATGACCTTGAATCCACTTGCCTGTGGTGGAGTGAGAAGGCCATGCCAAGGTGGCCACTGGCAAGCGAGCGTCAGTTACTCAAGAATGGCTTTGAAACCCACCTGGCGGTGGAGCCTGCCTGGCAACAGGCTGTGATTGGATGGCTTTGGAAACTGCCTGGCAACAGGCTGTGATCGGATGGCTTTGGAAATCGCCTGGCAACAGGCTATGATTGGATGGATTTGAAACTGCCTGGGAAAAGGTTGTGATTGGATGGCTTTGGAAACTGCCTGACAATAGGCTGTGATTGGTTGGGAAATAGACCGCCCCTTGACCAGATTGGCTGGTCTTGGCTATATAAGAAGTTGTACCAACTGTAATAAACGAGTCTGCGTGCTGCTCGCCTCAAGCCTGCTTTCACCCGACTCCCGGGGTCTGTGTGTTGACTCCGCGCCTCTTGCCCCCACCACGCTGCTCCTCTCAGAAATGAATCCACTGCAACATTGTTGTGAAATCAACTGCAACATCTGGCGCGCCAACGTGACTGAGAAAGAGACAGCATGTCAGACTCGGCGAGGTCCCCCCAGGATTTCGGCAAGTAGGCCCCTCGGTGTTTTGTGTGCTGTTCGGTTCTGTGAGGGTGAGCACAGAAGCCCCACCTACGCCCCTTTCCTTGTCCTTGTCCTCGGTCTAAGTGACCCCAGGTTAGCACACACCACCCAGAAGCGTACGTCGCTTCTCGGCTCCTCCTTTTACTTTCGGTTCGCCCGGCGAATTCACATAAGGGACTGATCATCCCAGAATTCGGAACCAAGTCATCTTCCCTCACTCGAGAGAGGTGACGCTCCGGAGACACCGTGTGGGCATACGGCCTTGACCTAACAAATCAAGGAAGTCCCCCACTAAGCACAGGACATACGTACGATCTGATACACCACTGTCTGTTTGTCTAACGTAGGGAAACCTCCTGCAAAATGCCATCAACAACTGAGGTGCTAGGAATTTGCTTTGCTATGGCAGCAGTGCTGTACGTGTCTTTCCTTTGGCCAGAGTTGGCATGCCATGCCGCTCTTAAGCACTCAGACATGGGAAAGATACCCCCCTCTCAGAATCCTGTGCAGGTTATCAAAGATAGTGAATCTGTGAGTGATAAGAGCCTGACACTCCAGGTCCCTGTCTCACAGACAATAGTTGGTGATTTAGGGAGAGAGAGCTCGGACAGTGAAAATAACAATGTAGCATACAAGGTAGCAAACGATGTAGTAAACAAGGTAGCAATGCCTAGTCAGCCACCCTCCACATACCTGTGGGATGAACTTAGAGGACCTCCAGACAATAATTCATTCGAGGTCATCCCATCCGCACCCAGTGATGATCCCCACATTTGTGGCAGTACTCGGGCACCACAAGCTCTCAGGGCAGCCACTAGACCCTATGCCATCAGCATGTTTGCTGTTAATGTCGAAGTGCATGCAAAATTCAGGCCCTGGATTCTAATGCCTGTAAAAAGGCTTCTGTTAACCAAAGGTCGAGGATATGCTTGTGTCTTTCCAGAGAATGCAGAGCAGCCCATTTGGGTTACAGCCCGAAACATCAAGCCTGCAACGGACAGCCAACCAGGACCAGCTGAACAAGACCGAGACTCCGCCTTGTTAGCAGATGCACCTGCCCTATCATCCTACCCTGAGAAACTGCCCATAGCCACATCTGTTACTGTTTTGTACCCCACTAGCTCTGGTCAGCCACTCAAATGGCCCACAGCCTGTGTGCGGTCATGCCATTCCTGATAACCATTATTCCTCATTCCTACCCCTATCTGAGCAAGCAATCCTGTGGTCTCTTGATTTGAGCGCTGGTTAGTCAACGACGGGTAAGATCCCCTGGGGGACAACCTAAGACAGGCACAGCTGCCTACAGAGACCACATGGAAACGGGGTCAACAATGGTATGGCCAAGAATCATGCCTCCCGTTGCTCAAAAATCAACGAAAAGGGGGAAATGTGGTGGAATGAGAAGGCCATGCCAAGGTGGCCACTGGCAAGCGAGCGTCAGTTACTCAGGAATGGCTTTGAAACCCACCTGGCAGTGGAGCCTGCCTGGCAACAAGCTGTGATTGGATGGCTTTGGAAACTGCCTGGCAACAGGCTGTGATTGGATGGATTGTAAACTGCCTGGCAACAGGCTGTGATTGGATGGATTGGAAACTGCCTGGCAACAGGCTGTGATTGGATGGATTGGAAACTGCCTGGGAACAGGCTGTGACTGGATGGATTGGAAACTGCCTGAGAACAGGCTGTGATTGGATGTATTTGAAACTGCCTGGCAACAGGCTATGATTGGATGGCTTTGGAAACCGCCTGGCAACAGGCTATGATTGGATGGATTTGAAACTGCCTGGGAAAAGGCTGTGATTGGATGGCTTTGGAAACTGCCTGAAAATAGGCTGTGATTGGTTGGGAAATAGACCGCCCCTTGACCAGATTGGCTGGTCTTGGCTATATAAGAAGTTGTACCAACTGTAATAAACGAGTCTGCGTGCTGCTCGCCTCAAGCCTGCTTTCACCCGACTCCGGGGGTCTGTGTGTTGACTCTGCGCCTCTTGCCCCCACCACGCTGCTCCTCTCAGAAATGAATCCACTGCAACATTGTTGAGAAACTCAACTGCAACACTGGCCCAAGAAAAAGACTTTGCTTTTCTCCAAAACCAGGTTGACTCTGCTTTTCTGGGTGCTTTGCACACAAACTCCACACCAGTTTGTCCGGATAGGGCTGGATGAAACCAGAAATATCCGGTACTGTGGTGGCTAACTCAATGCCAGCTCTTGCTACAGCTTCTATGTTTCCTTGTGTTTTCTCGATAGTATATGTGGACTTTAGAGTTGTAAATGCATTGTAGCATGTAACATTTTGTTTTTCTGTTGGCAAGTGCTAATTGGTTTCGCATGAAGACACAACAGGTACACATTTGTGTTTTCTGAGTAAAAAGCTGCAGAAACCAGGTTACAAATTATATTTGTGTTTGTAAACATGACACTGAATCCACTTGCCCAAGAAAATGACTTTGCTTTTCTCCGAAACCAGGTTGACTCTGCTTTTCTGGGTACATTGCACACCAACACCACACAAGTTTGTCCGGAATGGTCTGCATGAAACCAGAAATATACGGTTCTGTGGTGGCTGACTCAATCCCAGCTCTTGCTACAGTTTCTGTGTTTGCTTGTTATTTGTCGATAGTATCTGTGGACTTTGGAGTTGTGAATGCATTGTAGCATGTAACATTTGGTTTTCTGTTGGCAAACGCTAATTGGTTTCACATGGAGACACAACAGGTACACATTCGTGTTTTCTGAGTAAAAAGCTGCAGAAACCAGGTTAAAAATGATATTTGTGTTTGTAAACATGACATTGAATCCACTTGCCCAAGAAAAAGTCTTTGCTTTTCTGCAAAACCAGGTTCACTCTGCTTTTCTGGGTGTTTTGCACACCAATTCCACACCAGTATGTCCGGAATGGTCTGCATGAAACCAGAAATATACGGTTCTTTGGTGGCTAACTCAATCCCAGCTCTTGCTACAGTTTCTGTGTTTGCTTGTGATTTGTCGATAGTATCTGTGGACGTTGGAGTTGTGAATGCGTTGTAGCATGTAACATTTTGTTTTCTTTTTGCAAATGCTAATTGGTTTCACATGGAGACAAAACAGGTACACATTTGTGTTTTCTGAGTGAAAAGCTGCAGAAACCAGGTTAAAAATGATATTTGTGTTTGTAAACATGACATTGAATCCAATTGCCCAAGAATAAGACTTTGCTTTTCTCCAAAACAGGGTTGACTCTGCTTTTATGGGTGCTTTGCACAGCAATTCCACACCAGTTTGTCCGGATAGGACTGGATGGAACCAGAAATATCCATTTCTGAGGTCGCTATCACAATCCCAGCTCTTGCTACAGCTGCTGAGTGTGCTTGTGTTTTCTCGATAGCATCTGTGGACTTTAGAGTTCTGAATGCATTGTAGCATGTAACATTTTGTTTCTCTGTTGGTAAACGCTAGTAGTTTTCACATGGAGACACAAGAGGTACACATTCGTGTTTTCTGAGTAAAAAGCTGCGGAAACCAGGTTACAAATGATATTTGTGTTTGTAAACATGACATTGAATCTACTTGCCCAAGAAAACGACTTTGCTTTTCTCCAAAACCAGCGTGACTCTGCTTTTGTGGGTTCTTTGCACACCAATTCCACACCAGTTTGTCCAGATAGGGTTGGATGGAACCAGAAATATCCGGTTCCAAGGTGGCTATCTCAATCCCAGCTCTTGCTAGAGCTTCTGTGTTTGCTTGTGTTTTGTCGACGGTATCTGTGGACTTTAGAGATGTGAATGCATTGTAGCATGTAACATTTTGTTTTTCTGTTGGCAAACGCTAATTGGTTTCACATGGAGACACAACAGGTACACATTCGTGTTTTCTTATTAAAAAGCTGCAGAAACCAGGTTACAAATGATATTTGTGTTTGTAAACATGACATTGAATCTACTTGCCCAAGAAAAAGACTTTGCGTTTCTCCTGAACCAGGTTGACTCTGTTTTTCTATGTGCTTTGCACACCAATTGCACACCAGTTTGTCAACAAAAGTCTGGATGAAACCAGAAATAGCCGGTTCTGTGGTGGCTAAATCAAACCCAGCTCTTGCTACAGCTTCTGTGTTTGCTTGTGTTTTCTCCATAGTATCTGTGGACTTTAGAGTTGTGAATGCATTGTAGCATGTAACATTTTGTTTTTCTGTTGGCAAACGCTAATTGGTTACACATGGAGACACAACAGGTACACATTCGAGTTTTCTGAATAAAAAGCTAGAGATACCAGGTTAAAAATGATATTTGTGCTTGTAAACATGACATTAAATCCACTTGCACAAGAAAAAGATTATGATTTTCTCCAAAACCAGGCTGACTCTGCTTTTCTGGGTGCTTTGCACACCAACTCCACAGCGTTTGTACAGATAGGGCTGGATGGAAACAGAAATATCTGGTTCCGAGCTTACTATCTCAATCCCAGCTCTTGTTACAGCTTCTGTGTTTGCTTGTGTTTTCTCCATAGTATCTGTGGACTTTAGTGTTGTGAATGCATTGTAGCATGTATCATTTTGTTTTTCTGTTGGCAAACGCTTTTGGGTTTCACATGGAGATCGACAGGTACACATTCGTGTTTCCTGAATAAAAAGCTGCAGAAACCAGGTTAAAGATGATATTTGTATTTGTAAACATGACTTTGAATCCACTTGCCCAAGAAAAAGACTTTGCTTTTCTCCAAAACCAGGTTGACTCTGCTTTTCTGGGTGCTTTGCACTCCAAAACCCCAAAATTTTTTCCGGATAGGGCTGCATGAAACCAGAAATATTCTGTTCTGAGTTGGCTAACTCAATGCCAGCTCTTCCTACAGCTTCTGTGTTTTCTTGTGTTTTGTCGATAGTATCTGTGGACTTGAGAGTTGTGAATGCATTGTAGCATGTAACATTTTGTTTTTCTGTTGGCAAATGCTAATTGGTTTCACATGGAGACACAACAGGAACACATTAGTGTTTTTGAGTAAAAATCTGCAGAAACCAGGTTACAAATGATATTTGTGTTTGTAAACATGACATTGAATCCACTTGCCCAAGAAAAAGACTTTGCTTTTCTCCAAAATCAGATTGACTCTGCTTTTCTAAGTGTTTTGCACTCCAACACCCCAACACTTTGTCCAGATAGGTCTGGATGAAACCAGAAATATCTGTTTCCAAGGTGGCTATCTCAATCCCAGCTCTTGCTACAGCTTCTGAGTGTGCTTGTGTTTTCTCGATAGTATCTGTGGACTTTAGAGTTGTGAATGCATTGTAGCATGTAACATTTTGTTTTTCTATTGGTAAACGCTAACTGCTTTCCATGGAGACACAACAGGTACACATTCGTGTTTTCTGAGTGAAAAGCTGCAGATACCAGTTTAAAAATGATAATTGTGTTTGTAAACATGACATTGAATCCACTTGCCCAAGAAAAAGACTTTGCTTTTCTCCCAAATCAGGTAGACACTGCTATTCTGGGTGCTTTGCACACCAATTCCACACCAGTTTGTCCGGATAGTGCTGGATGAAACCAGAAATATCATGTTCTGTGGTGGCTAAATCAAACCCAGCTCTTGCTACATATTCTTTGTTTACTTGTGCTGTGTTGATAGTATCTATGGACTTTAGAGTTGTGAATGCATTGTAGCATGTAACATTTTGTTTTTGTGTTGGCAAACACTAATTGGTTTCACATGAAGACACAACAGGTACACATTCGTGTTTTCTGAGTAAAAAGCTGCAGAAACCAGGTTAAAAATGATATTTGTGTTTGTGAACATGACATTGAATCTACTTGCCCAAGAAAAAGACTTTGCTTTTCTCCAAAACCAGGTTGACTCTGCTTTTCTGGGTGCTTTGCACACCAACTCCACAGCTGTTTTTCCGGATAGGGCTGGATGGAACCAGAAATATCTGTTTCCGAGGTGGCTATCTCAATTCCAGCTCTTGTTACAGCTTCTGTGTTTGCTTGTGTTTTCTCGATACTATCTGTGGACTATAGAGTTGTGAATGCATTGTAGCATGTATCATTTTGTTTTTCTGTTGGCAAACGCTAATTGGTTTCACATGGAGACACAACAGGTACACATTCGTGTCTTCTGAGTAAAAAGCTGCATAAACCAGGTTAAAAATGATATTTGTGTTTGTAAACATGGCATTGAATCCACTTGCCCTAGAAAAAGACTTTGCTTTTCTCCAAATCCATGTTGACTCTGCTTTTATGGGTGCTTTACACACCAACTCCACACCAGTTTTTCCGGATAGGGCTGGATGGATCCAGAAATATCCGTTTCCGAGTTGGCTATCTCAATGCCAGCTCTTGCTACAGCTTCTGTGTTTCCTTGTGTTTTCTCCATAGTATCTGTGGACTTGAGAGTTGTGAATGCATTGTAGCAAGTAACATTTTGTTTTTCTGTTGGCAAATGCTAATTGGTTTCACATGGAGACACAACGGGAACACATTAGTGTTTTTGAGTAAAAATCTGCAGAAACCAGGTTAAAAATGATATTTGTGTTTGTAAACATGACATTGAATCCACTTGCGCAAGAAAAAGACTTTGCTTTTCTCCAAAATCAGATTGACTCTGCTTTTCTAAGTGTTTTGCACTCCAACACCCCAACACTTTGTCCAGATAGGTCTGGATGAAACCAGAAATATCCGGGTCTTTGGTGGCTAACTCAATCCCAGATCTTGCTACAGCTTCTGTGTTTGCTTGTGTTTTCTCGATAGTATCTGTGGACTTTAGAGTTGTGAATGCATTGTAGCATGTATCATTTTGTTTTTCTGTTGGCAAACGCTAATTGGTTTCACATGGAGACACGACAGGTACACATTCGTGTTTTCTGAATAAAAAGCTGCAGAAACCAGGTTAAAGATGATATTTGTATTTGTAAACATGACTTTGAATCCACTTGCCCAACAAAGACTTTGCTTTTCTCCAAAATCAGGTTGACTCTGCTTTTCTAAGTGCTTTGCACAAGAACCCCGCAAAACTTTATCTGGATACGGCTGGATGGAACCAGAAATATCTGTTTCCGAGGTGGCTATCTCAATCCCAGCTCTTGCTACAGCTTCTGAGTGTGCTTGTGTTTTCTCGATAGTATCTGTGGACTTTAGAGTTGTGAATGCATTGTAGCATGTAACATTTTGTTTTTCTATTGGTAAACGCTAACTGCTTTCCATGGAGACACAACAGGTACACATTCGTGTTTTCTGAGTGAAAAGCTGCAGATACCAGTTTAAAAATGATAATTGTGTTTGTAAACATGACATTGAATCCACTTGCCCAAGAAAAAGACTTTGCTTTTCTCCCAAATCAGGTAGACACTGCTATTCTGGGTGCTTTGCACACCAATTCCACACCAGTTTGTCTGGATAGTGCTGGATGAAACCAGAAATATCATGTTCTGTGGTGGCTAAATCAAACCCAGCTCTTGCTACATATTCTTTGTTTACTTGTGCTGTGTTGATAGTATCTATGGACTTTAGAGTTGTGAATGCATTGTAGCATGTAACATTTTGTTTTTGTGTTGGCAAACACTAATTGGTTTCACATGAAGACACAACAGGTACACATTCGTGTTTTCTGAGTAAAAAGCTGCAGAAACCAGGTTAAAAATGATATTTGTGTTTGTGAACATGACATTGAATCTACTTGCCCAAGAAAAAGACTTTGCTTTTCTCCAAAACCAGGTTGACTCTGCTTTTCTGGGTGCTTTGCACACCAACTCCACAGCAGTTTTTCCGGATAGGGCTGGATGGAACCAGAAATATCTGTTTCCGAGGTGGCTATCTCAATCCCAGCTCTTGTTACAGCTTCTGTGTTTGCTTGTGTTTTCTCGATACTATCTGTGGACTATAGAGTTGTGAATGCATTGTAGCATGTATCATTTTGTTTTTCTGTTGGCAAACGCTAATTGGTTTCACATGGAGACACAACAGGTACACATTCGTGTCTTCTGAGTAAAAAGCTGCATAAACCAGGTTAAAAATGATATTTGTGTTTGTAAACATGGCATTGAATCCACTTGCCCTAGAAAAAGACTTTGCTTTTCTCCAAATCCATGTTGACTCTGCTTTTATGGGTGCTTTACACACCAACTTCACACCAGTTTTTCCGGATAGGGCTGGATGGATCCAGAAATATCCGTTTCCGAGTTGGCTATCTCAATGCCAGCTCTTGCTACAGCTTCTGTGTTTCCTTGTGTTTTCTCGATAGTATCTGTGGACTTTAGAATTCTGAATGCATTGTAGCATGTAACATTTTGTTTTTCTGTTGGCAAACGCTAAGTGTTTTCACATGGAGACACAACAGGTACACATTCGTGTTTTCTTATTAAAAAGCTGCAGAAACCAGGTTACAAATGATATTTGTGTTTGTAAACATGACATTGAATCCACTTGCCCAAGAAAAAGACTTTGCTTTTCTCCAAAATCAGATTGACTCTGCTTTTCTAAGTGTTTTGCAATCCAACACCCCAACACTTTATCCAGATAGGTCTGGATGAAACGAGAAATATTCAGTTCTGTGGTGGCTAACTCAATCCCAGATCTTGCTACAGCTTCTGTGTTTGCTTTTGTTTTCTCGATAGTATCTGTGGACTTTAGAGTTGTGAATGCATTGTAGCATGTATCATTTTGTTTTTCTGTTGGCAAACGCTAATTGGTTTCACATGGAGACACGACAGGTACACATTCGTGTTTTCTGAATAAAAAGCTGCAGAAACCAGGTTAAAGATGATATTTGTATTTGTAAACATGACTTTGAATCCACTTGCCCAAGAAAGACTTTGCTTTTCTCCAAAATCAGGTTGACTCTGCTTTTCTAAGTGCTTTGCACAAGAACCCCGCAAAACCTTGTCTGGATAGGGCTGGATGGAAAGAGAAATATCTGTTTACGAGGTGGCTATCTCAATCCCAGCTCTTGCTACAGCTTCTGAGTGTGCTTGTGTTTTCTCGATAGTATCTGTGGACTTTAGAGTTGTGAATGCATTGTAGCATGTAACATTTTGTTTTTCTATTGGTGAACGCTAATGGCTTTCCATGGAGACACAACAAGTACACATTCGTGTTTTCTGAGTGAAAAGCTGCAGAAACCAGGTTACAAATGATATTTGTGTTTGTAAACATGACAGTGAATCCACTTGCCCAAGAAAAAGACTTTGCTTTTCTCCCAAATCAGGTAGACACTGCTATTCTGGGTGCTTTGCACACCAATTCCACACCAGTTTGTCCGGATAGTGCTGGATGAAACCAGAAATATCATGTTCTGTGGTGGCTAAATCAAACCCAGCTCTTGCTACATATTCTTTGTTTACTTGTGCTGTGTTGATAGTATCTATGGACTTTAGAGTTGTGAATGCATTGTAGCATGTAACATTTTGTTTTCTGTTGGCAAACACTAATTGGTTTCACATGGAGACACAACTGGTACACATTCGTGTTTTCTGAGTAAAAAGCTGCAGAAACCAGGTTACAAATGATATTTGTGTTTGTAAACATGACATTGAATCCACTTGCCAAAGAAAAAGACTATGCTTTTCTCCAAAACCAGGTTGACTCTGCTTTTCTGGGTGATTTGCACACAAATTCCATACCAGTTTGTCCAGATAGGGCTGGATGGAGCCAGAAATATCCGGTTCCGAGGTGGCTATCTCAATTCCAGCTCTTGCTACAGCTTCTGTGTTTGCTTGTGCTTTGTTGATAGTATCTATGGACTTTAGAGTTGTGAATGCATTGTAGAATGTAACATTTTGTTTTTCTGTCGGTGAACGCTAATTGGTTTCACATGGAGAACCAACAGGTACACATTCATGTTTGCTGAGTGAAAACCTGCAGAAACCAGATTACAAATGATATTTGTGTTTTTAAACATGACATTGAATCCACTTGCCCAAGAAAAAGACTTTGCTTTTCTCCAAAATCAGGTTGACTCTGCTTTTCTGGGTGCTTTGCACACCAATTGCACACCAGTTTATCCGGGTAGGGCTGGATGAAACCAGAAATATCCGATTCAGTGTTGGCTAACTCAATCCCACCTCTTGCTACAGTTTCTGTGTTTGCTTGTGATTTTCGATAGCATTGCGGACTTTAGAGTTCTGAATGCATTGCAGCATGTAACATTTTGTTTTTCTCTTGGCAAAGGCTAATTGGTTTCACATGGAGACACAACAGGTACACATTCGTGTTTTGTGGGTAAAAAGCTGCAGTAACCAGGTTAAAAATGATATTTGTGTTTGTAAATATGACGCTGAATCCACTTGCCCAAGAAAAAATTTTGCTTTTCTCCAAACCCAGGTTGACTCTGCTTTTGTGGGTGATTTGCACACCAATTCCACACCAGTTTTTCCAGATAGGTCTGGATGAAATCTGAAATATCCGGTTCTGTTTTGGCTAACTCAGTCCCAGCTCTTGCTACAGCTTCTGTGCTTGCTTGTGTTTCTCGATAGTTTCTGTGCATTTTAGAGTTGTGAATGCATTGTAGCATGTAACATTTTGTTTCTCTGTTGGTAAACGCTAGTAGTTTTCACATGGAGACACAACAGGTACAGATTCGTGTTTTCTGACTAAAAATCTGCAGAAACCATGTTAAAAATGATATTTGTGTTGTAAACATGACATTGAATCTACTTGCCCAAGAAAAAGACTTTGCTTTTCTCCAAACCCAGGTTGACTCTGCTTTTCTGGGTTCTTTGCACACCAATGCCACACCAGTTTGTCTGGATAGGGCTGGATGAACCAGAAATATCCGGTTCTGTGGTGGCTAACTCAATCCCAGCACTTCCTACAGGTTCTGTGTTTGCTTGTGCTGTGTCGATAGTATCTGTGGACTTTGGAGTTCTGAATGCATTGTAGCATGTATCATTTTCTTTTTTTGTTGGCAAACGCTAATTGGTTTCACATGGAGACACAACAGGTACACATTCGTGTTTTCTGAATAAAAATCTGCATAAAACATGTTAAAAAATATATTTGTGTTTGTAAACATGACATTGAATCCACTTGCCCAAGAAAAAGATTTTGCTTTTCTCCAAAACCAGGTTGACTCTGCTTTTCTGGGTGCTTCGCACACAAACTCCACTCCAGTTTGTCTGGATAAGGCTGGGTGAAACCAGAAATATCCGGTTCTGTGGTGGCGAACTCAATCCCAGCTCTTGCTACAGCCTTTATTTGTTTGTGTTTACTGTATAGTATCTATGGACTTTAAAGTTGTGAGTGTATTGTAGCATGTAACATTTTGTTTTTCTGTTGGCAAACGTTAATTGGTTTCACATGGAGACACAACAGGTACACATTCGTATTTTCTGGGTAAAAAGCTGCAGAAACCAGGTTAAAAATGATATATGTGTTTTTAAACATGACATTGAATCCACTTGCCCAAGAAAAAGACTTTGCTTTTCTCCAAAACCAGATTGACTCTGCTTTTCTGGGTGCTTTGCACTCCAACTCCACTCCAGTTTTTCTGGATAGGGCTGGTTGAAACCAGAAATATCTGGTTCTGTGGTGGCTAACACAATCCCAGCTCTTGCTAGAGCCTCTGTGTTTTCTCTGTTTTCTGGATATCATCTATGAACTTTAGAGTTTGGAATGAATTCTGGCATGTAACACTTTGTTTTTTTTGTTGGCAAAAACTAACAAATATATCTGGTTCTATAGTAGCTAAATGAATATCAGCTTTTAAAACAGCCTGTGTGATTGTTAGTCTTTTCTGGATATTAACTATGAACTTTAGAGTTTGGAATGTATTCTGGCATGTAACATTTTGTTTTTCTGTTGGCAAACGGTAATTGGATTCATATGAAGACAACATGTATACATTCGATTTTTTTTTTTTGAGTAGAATGCTACAGAAACGAGTTTAAAAATGATATTTGTGTTTGTAAACATGACATTGAATCCACTTACCCAAGATAAAGACTTTGCTTCTCTCCAAAACCAGGTTGCCTCTGCTTTTCTGGGTCCTTTGCACACGAATTCCACACCAGTTTGTCCGGATAGGGCTGGATCAAACCAGAAATATCCGGTTCTGGTTTGCCTAAACGAATTCCATGTGGAAAATTCCACATGAGTTTGTCCAGATAGATCGGGATCCAACCAGAAATATCCGGTTCTTTTGTGGCTAAATGAATATAAGCTTTTAAAACAGCCTGTGTGTTTGTTAGTCTTTTCTGGATATTAACAAAGAATTTTAGAGTTTGGAATGAATTCTGACATGTAACATTTTGTTTTCCTGTTGGCAAACGCTAATTGGATTCACATGGAGACACAACAGGTACACATTCGAGTTTTCTGAGTAGAATGCTACAGAAACCAGTTTAAAAATTATATTTGCTTTTCTCCAAAACCAGGTTGACTCTGCTTTTCTGGGTTCTTTGCACACCAATTCCACACCAGTTTGTCCGGATAGGGCTGGATGAAACCAGAAATATCCGGTTCTGCTGTGGATAACTCAATCCCACCTGTTGTTACAGCTTCTGTGTTTGCTTGTGTTTTCTCGATAGTATCTGTGGACTTTAGAATTCTGAATGCATTGTTGCATGTAACATTTTGTTTTTTTGTTGGCAAACGCTAACTGGTTTCACATGAAGACACAACATGCACTCATTCATGTTTTCTGAGTAAAAAGCTGCAGAATCCAGGTTAAAAATGATATTTATGTTTGTAAACATGACATTGAATGCACTTGCCCACGAAAATGTTTTTGCTTTTCTCCAAAACCAGTTTGACCCTGCTTTTCTGGGTCCTTTGTACACGAATTCCACATGACTTTGTCACGATAGGTCTGGATCAAACCAGAAATATCCGGTTCTGGTGTGCCTAAACGAATATCAGCTTTGAAAACTGTCTGTGTGTTTGTTAGTGTTTTCTGGATATTATCTATGAACTTTAGAGTTTGGAATGAATTCTGGCATGTAACATTTTGTTTTCCTGTTGGCAAACGTTAACTGGATTCAAATGGAGAAACAACAGGTACACATTCGAGTTTTTTGAGTAGAATGCTACAGAAAACAGGTTAAAAATGATATTTGTGTTTGTAAATATGACATTGAATCCACTTGCCCAAGAAAAAGACTTTCTTTTCTCCAAACCAGCTTCAATATTCTTTTCTGTGTCCTTTGCACAAGAATTCCACACGATTTTGTCCAGATAGCTCTAGATCTAACCGGAAATACGCGGTTCTGTTCTGCCTAACTCAATCCCATCTCTTGCTACAGTCTCTGTGTTTTTCGTGTTTTCTGGATATTATCTATGAACTTTAGAGTTTGGAATGAATTCTGGCATGTAACACTTTGTTTTTTTTTTGTTGGCCAAAGCTAATTGGTTCCACATGGAGACACAACATGTACACATAAGTGTTTACTGAGTAGAATGCTACAGAAACAAGGATAAAAATTATATTTCTGTTTGCTAACATCACATTGAATCCACTAGCCCACGAAAAAGACTTTGCTTTTCTCCAAAACCAGTTTGACTCTGCTTTTCTTGGTCCATTGCACACAGATCCCACAAGAGTTTGTCCAGATAGGTGTGATTCAAACCAAATATATCTGGTTCTATAGTGGCTAAATGAATATCAGCTTTTAAAAGAGCCTGTGGGATTGTTAGTATTTTCTGGATATTAACTATGAACTTTAGAGATTAGAATGAATTCTGGCATGTAACATTTTGTTTTTCTGTTGGCAAACGGTAATTGGATTCACATGAAGACAACAGGTACACATTCATGTTTTCTGAGTAAAAAGCTGCAGAAACCATGGTAAAAATGATATTTGTGTTTGTAAACATGACATTGAATCCGCTTGCCCAAGAAAAAGACTTTGCTTTTCTACAAAACCAGGTTGACTCTGCTTTTCTGGGTGCTTTGCACACCAATTCCACACCAGTTTGTCCGGATAGGGCTGGATGAAAGCAGAAATATCCAGTTCTGGTGTGCCTAAACGAATATCAGCTTTGAAAACTGCCTGTGTGTTTGTTAGTGATTTCTGGATATTTTCTATGAACTTCAGAGTTTTGAATGAATTTTAGCATGTAACACTTTGTTTTATTGTTGGAAACCCTAATTGGTACCACATGGAGACACAAAAGGTACACATAAGAGTTTTCAGAGTAGAATGCTACAGAAACCAGGTTAAAACTGATATTTTCGACTGTAAACATGACATTGAATCCACTTGCCCAAGAGAAAGACCTTGGTTTTCTCCAAAACCAGTTGGACTTTGCTTTTCTGGGTCCTATGCACACGGATTCCTCACGAGTTTGTCCAGATAGGTCTGTTCTGCATAACCTATTCCCAGCTCTTGCTACAGCCTCTGTGTTTGTTTCTGTTTTCTGGATAGTATCTAAAACTTTAGAGTTTTGAATGAAATTTAGCATGTAACATTGTGTTTTTTTGTTGGAAACGCTAATTCGTTCCACATGGAGCACAACAGGTACACATAACTCTTTTCTGAGGAGAATGCTACAGAAACCAGGTTCAAAATGATATTTGTGTTGTAAACATGACATTGAATCCACTTGCCCACGAAAAAGACTTTGCTTTTCTCCAAAAACAGGTTGACTCTGCTTCTCTGGGCGCTTTGCACATGAATTCCACATGAGTTTGTCCAAATATGTCTGGATCTAACCAGAAAGATCCGGGTCTGTTCTGCCTAACTCAATCCCAGCTCTTGCTACAGCTTCTGTGTTTCTTTCTGTTTTCTTGATATTTTCTATGAAGTTTAGAGTTTCGAATGAATTTTAGCATGTAACATTGTGTTTTTTTGTTGGAAAAGCTAATACGTTCCACATGGAGACATAAGAAGTACACATAAGAGAATTCTGGGTACAATACTACAGAAACCAGGTTCAAAATGACATTTGTGTTTGTAAACATGACATTGAATCCACTTGCCATGAAAAAGACTTTGCTTTCAAACAAAACCACTTTGACTCTGCTTTTCTGGGTCCATTGCACATGAATTCCTCACCAGTTTGTCCAGATAGCTATGGATCTAACCAGAAATATCCGGTTCTGCTGTGGGTAAATGAATATCAGCTTTAAAATAGCTTGTGTGTTTGTTAGTGTTTTCTGGATATTTTCTATGAATTTTAGATTTTTGAATGAATTTTAGCATGTTACATTTTGTTTTTCTGTTGGAAACGCTACTTGGATTCACATGGAGACACAACGGGTGTACATAAGAGATTTCTGAATAGAATACTACAGAAACCAGGTTAAAAATGATATTTGTGTTTGTGAACATGACATTGAATCCACTTGTCCAAGAAAAAGACTTTGCTTTTCTCCATACAAGATTGATTCTGCTTCTCTGTGTCCTTTGCACACGAATTCCACACGAGTTTGTCCCGATAGGTCTGGATCTAACCAGAATTATCCGGTTCTGTTATGCCTAACTGACTCCCAGATCTAGCTACAGCCTCTGTGTGTTGCTGTTTTCTGGATATTTTTTATGAACTGTAGAGTTTGGAATGAATTGTGGCATGTTACATTTTGGTTTTTTATTGGCAAACACTAATTGGTTCCACCTGGAGATTCAACAGGTACACATTCGAGTTTTCTGAGTAGAATGCTACAGAAATCAGGTTAAAAAGAATATTTGCAACTGTAAACATGACATTGAATCCACTTGCCCAAGAAAAAGACTTTGCTTTTCTCCAAACCAGATTGATTCTGCTTCTCTGTGTCCTTTGCACACGAATTCCACACGAGTTTGTACAGATAGGTCTGGATCTTACCAGAAATATACGGTTCTGTTGTGGCTAAATGAATATCAGCCAGAATACATGAGTTCTGTATCGGAGGTGTGGAATGAAGCAGTTACGAAGGGTTCCGTAGCCTAGGAGTAGGCATTCTCAAAATGCGGGATTTCTGTAGCCTGGCAATAGGAAACACAGCTTATGGTCGGTCTGCATAACGGCTGCAGAGAGATTCAGGTCTCGGGAGGTCTGAATGCTACTGGAGTACAAAGCTGTTTCAGCGGTCTGCAGCCTGGGAATAGGCATAAACAATGTGCACACTATCTGTAGCCTGAGTGTAGCAGACAGAGCTTACAGGAGTTCTGTAACCTGAGTTTCGTCAGATGCAGCGAACATGAGTTCTGTGTTGGAGGTGTTGATATAAGCAGTTTGGAAGAGTTCTGTAGCCTGGGAGTAGGGATTCGCAATATGGGGGATTTCTGTAGCCTGACTCTAGGATGCGCAGCTTATGGGCGTTCTGCGTCCTGGCTGTAGAGAGATTCAGTTCATGGGAGTTCTGTATGCTAGTGGAAAGCAAAGCTGTTTCAGCGGTCTGTACCTGGGAATAGTCAACACAATGTGCGAAATGTCAGTAGCCTGAGTGTAGGAGACAGAGCTTACAGGAGTTCTGTAACCTGAGTGTAGTCAGATGCAGCTTACATGAGTTCTCTATCTGAGTTGTGGAACGAGGCATTTTGCAAGAGTTCTGTAGACTGGGAGTAGGCATTCGCAATATGCGGAATTTCTGTAGCCTGACTCTAGGATGCGCAGCTTATGGGCGTTCAACGTCCTGGCTGTAGAGAGATTTAGTTCATGGGAGTTCTGTATGCTAGTGGAGTGCAATGCTATTTCAGAGTTCTGTTGCCTGGGAATAGGATGACACAATGTTCGCAATGTCTGTATCGTTATACAGAGCTTACAGGAGTTCTGTAACCTGAGTGTAGTCAGATGCAGCTTACATGAGTTCTGTATCTGTGTTGTGGAACGAGGCATTTTGGAAGAGTTCTATAGCCTGGGAGTAGGCATTCGCAATATGCGGGATTTCTGTAGCCTGACTTTTGGATGTGCAGCTTATAGGATTTCTGGATACAGGCTCTAGAGAGATTCAGTTCATGGGAGTTCTGTATGCTAGTGGAGTGCAAAGCTGTTTCAGCGGTCTGTAGCCTGGGAATAGGCATACACAATGTGCGCAATTTTGGTAGCCACAGTGTAGGAGACAGAGTTTACAGGAATTCTGTAACCTGAGAGTAGTGAGGTGCAGCTTACATGAGTTCTGTATCAGAGCTGTGTAACGAAACAGTGTGTAAGTATTCTGTAGCCTGAGACTAGGCATTCGCAATATGTGGGATTTCTGTAGCCTGTCTACAGGAAACGCAGCTTATGTTCGTTCTGATTCCTGGCTGAAGAGAGATTCAGTTCACGGGAGTTCTGTATGCTATCGGAGTACAAAGCTGTTTCAGAGGTCTGTAGCCTGGGAATACTCTTACACAATGTGAGCAATGTCGGTAGCCTGAGTGTAAGACAGCGTACAGGAGTTCTGCAACCTGAGTGTAGTGATTTACAGCATACATGAGTTCTGTATCAGAGGTGTGGAATGAAGCATTAGGAAGTGTTCTGTAGTCTGTAAGTAGGGATTCGAAATATGTGGGATTTCTGTAGCCTCACTCTAGGAAACGCAGCTTATGGTCGGTCTGCTTCCTAGCTGTAGAGAGATTCAGTTCACGGGTGTTCTGAATGCTAGTGGAGTACAAAGCTGTTTCAGCGGTCTGTAGCCTGCAAATAGGCATACACAATGTGCGCAATGTCTGCAGCCTGAGTGTAGGAGACAGAGCTTACAGGAGTTCTGTAACCTGAGTTTTGTCAGATGCAGCGTACATGAGTTCTGTATCGGAGGTGTGGATGTAAGCAGTTTGGAAGAGTTCTGTAGCCTGGGGGTAGGGATTCGCAATATGCGGGATTTCTGTAGCCTAACTCTAGGATGCGCAACTTATGGGCGTTCTGCGTCCTGGCTGTAGAGAGATGCAGTTAACGGGAGTTCTATATGCTAGTGGAGTGCAAAGCTATTTCACAGTTCTGTTTCCTGGGAATTGGATGACATAATGTGCGCAATGTCTGTATCCTTAGACAGAGCTTACAGGAGTTCTGTAACCTGAGTGTAGTAGGGTGCAGCTTACATGATTTCTGTATCAGAGGTGTGTAACGAAGCAGTTTGTAAGAGTTCTGTAGCCTGGGAGTAGGCATTCGCAATATTCGGGATTTCTGTAGCCTGACTCTGGGATGTGCAGCTTATAGGAATTCTGGATACAGGCTGCAGAGAGATGCAGTTCACAGGAGTTCTGTTTGCTAGTGGAGTGCAACGCTGTGTCAGCGTTCTGCAGCTACAGAATACTCTTACTAAATGTGCGCAATTTCGGTAGCCTGAGTTTAGGAGACAGAGATTACAGGAGTTCTGTAACCTGAGTTTAGTGAGATACAGTGTACATGAGTTTTGCATCGGAGGTGTGGATGTAAGCAGTTTGGAAGTTTTCTGTAGCATGGGAGTACGCATTCGCAATATGCCGGGTTTCTGTAGCCTGTCTATAGGAAATGCAGCTTATGGTCGGTCTGGTTCCTGGCTGTAGAGAGATTCAGTTCATGGGAGTTCTGTATGCTAGTGGAGTACAAAGCTGATTCAGAGGTCTGTAGCCTCGGAATAGGCATACACAATGTGAGCAATATCCGTAGCCTGAGTGTAGGAGACAGAGCTTACAGGAGTTCTGGAACCTGAGTGTAGTCATATGCAGCTTACATGAGTTCTGTATCGGACATGAGGAATGAAGCAGTTTGGAAGAGTTCTGTATCCTGGTAGTAGGCATTCGCAATATGCGGGATTTCCGTAGCCTGTCTTTAAGAAACGCAGCTTATGATCGGTCTGCTTCCTGGCTGTAGAGAGATTCTGTTCACGGGAGTTCTGTATGCTAGTGGAGTACAAAGCTGTTTCATTGGTCTGTAGCCTGGGAATAGGCATACTCAATGTTCGCAAGTCTGTAGTCTGAGTGTAGGAGACAGAGCATACAGGAGTTCTGTAACCTGAGTTTAGTCAGATGCAGTGTACCTGAGCTCTGTATCGGAGATGTGGATGTAAGCAGTTTGGAAGCGTTCTGTAGCCTGAGAGTACGCATTGCAATATGCGGGATTTCTGTAGCCTGTCTATAGGAAATGCAGCTTATAGTCGGTCTGGTTCCTGCCTAAAGAGAGATTCAGTTCACGGGAGTTCTGTATGCTAGTGGAGTACAAAGCTGTTTCAGCTGTCTGTTGCCTGGTAATAGGCATACACAATGTGCGCAATGTCTGTACCCTGAGTGTAGGAGACAGAGCTTACAAGAGTTCTGTAACCTGTGTTTAGTCAAGTGCAGCGTACAGGAGTTCTCTATCTGAGGTGTGGAACGAAGCAGTTTGTAAGAGTTCTGTAGCCTGGGAGTAGTCATTCGCAATATGCTTGTTTCTGTAGCCAGTGTATAGGAAACGCAGCTTGTGGTCGGTCTGCTTCCTGGCTGTAGAGAGATGCAGTTCACGGGAGTTCTGTATGCTAGTGGAGGACAAAGCTATTTCAGCGGTCTGTAGCCTGTAAATAGGCATACACAATGTGTGCAATGTCTGTAGCCTGACTGTAGCAGACAGAGCTTACAGGAGTTCTATAACCTGAGTTTAGTCAGATGCAGCGTACATGAGTTCTGTATCGGAGCTGTGGATGTAAGCAGGGTGCAAACGTTCTGTAGCCTGAGAGGAGGCATTCGCAATATGCGGGATTTCTGTAGACTGACTCTAGGATGCGCAGCTTATGGGCGTTCTGTGTCCTGGCTGTGGAGAGATGCAGTTAACGTGAATTCTGTATGCTAGTGGAGTGCAATCCTATTTCAGAGTTCTGTTACCTGGGAATAGGATGACACAATGTGCGCAATATCTGTATCCTTAGACAGAGCTAGGAGGAGTTCTGTAACCTGAGTGTAGTGAGTTGCAGCTTACATGAGTTCTGTATTGGAGTGTGTAATAAAGCAGTTTGTAAGAGTTCTGTAGCCTGGGAGTAGGGATTCGCAATATGCAGGATTTCTGTAGCCTGTCTACAGGAAACGCTGCTTATAGGCTTTCTGGATACAGGCTGTAGAGAAATTCAGTTCATGGGAGTTCTGTTTGCTAGTGGAGTGCAAACCTGTTTCGCCGTTCTGTAGCATGGGAATAGGCTTACGCAATGTGCGCAATTTCGGTAGCCTGTGTTTAGGAGAGAGAGCGTGCAGGAGTTCTGTATCCTGAGTGTAGTGATTTAGAGCATACATGAGTTCCATATCAGAGGTGTGGAACGAAGCAGTTAGGAAGGGTTCCGTAGCCTGGGAGTAGGCATTCACAATATACGGGATTCCTGTAGCCTCTCTATAGGAAACTCAGGTTGTGGTCTGTCTGCATCCTGGCTTTAGAGAGATTCAGTTCACGGGATTTCTGTATGCTAGTGGAGTAGAAAGCTGTTTTGCTGGTCTGTAGCCTGGGAAAAGGCATATACAATGTGCGCAATGTACGTAGCCTGATTATAGGAGACAGAGCTTACAGGAGTTCTGTAACCTGAGTGTAGTCAGATGAAGCGTACATGAGTTCTGTATTACAGGTGTTGAAGGAAGCAGTTTGGAAGTGTTCTGTAGCATGGGAGTAGGGATTCGCAATATGCGGGATTTCTGTAGCCTGTCTATAGGAAACACAGGTTGTGGTCTGTCTGCATCCTGGCTTTAGAGAGATTCAGTTCACGGGATTTCTGTATGCTAGTGGAGTAGAAAGCTGTTTTGCTGGTCTGTAGCCTGGTAATAGGCATACACAATGTGCGCAATGTCTGTAGCCTGAGTGTAGTAGACAGAGGTTACAGGAGTTCTGTAACCTGAGTGTAGTCAGATGCAGCGTACATGAGTTCTTTATTACAGTTGTGGAACGAAGCAGTTTGGAAGAGTTCTGTAGCCTGCGAGTAGTGATTAGCAATGTGTGGGATTTCTGTAGCCTGTTATAGGAAATGCAGCTCATGGTCGGTCTGCTTCCTGGCTGTAGAGAGATTCAGTTCATGGCAGTTCTGTATGCTAGTGGAGTACAAAGCTCTTTCAGCGTTCTGTAGCCTGAGAGTAGGCATAGCAATGTGCGCAATGTCTGTAGCCTGAGTGTAGCAGACAGAGCTTACAGGAGTTCTGTAACCTGAGTTTCGTCTGATGTAACGTACATGAGTCCTGTATCGGATGTGTGGATGTAAGCAGTTCGGAAGAGTTCTGTAGCCTGGGCGTAGGGATTCGCAATATGTGAGATTTCTGTAGCCTGAATCTAGGATGCGCAGCTTATGGGCGGTCTGCATCCTGGCTATAGAGAGATGCAGTTCACGGGAGTTCTGTATGCCAGTGGAGTGCAAATCTGTTTCATTTTTCTGTAGACTGGGAATAGGATGACACAATGTGCGCAACGTCTGTATCCTTAGAGCTTACAGGAGTTCTGTAACCTGAGTGTAGTGAGGTGCAGTTTACATGAGTTCTGTATTGGAGCTGTTTAAAGAAGCAGTGTGTAAGAGTTCTGTAGCCTGGGAGTAGGCATTCGCAATATGCGGGATTTCTGTAGCCTCTCTATAGGAAACGCAGCTTATAGGCATTCTGGATACAAGCTGTAGAGAGATTCATTTCATGGGAGTTCTGTATGCTAGTATAGTGCAAAGATTTTTCAGTGTTCTTTTGCCTGGGAATACGCTTACACAATGTATGAAATTTCGGTAGCCTGAGTGTAACAGAGTGCGTACAGGAGTTCTGTAACCTGGGTGTCGTGATTTACAACATACATGAGTTCTGCATTGGAGGTGTGGAAAGAATCAGTTAGGAAGGGTTCTGTAGCCTGGGAGTAGGGATTCACAATATGTGGGATTTCTGTAGCCTGTGTATAGGAAAAGCAGCTTATGGTCGGTCTGCTTCCTGGCTGTGGAGAGATTCAGTTCACGTGAGTTCTGTAAGCTAGTGGAGTACAAAGCTGTTTCAGCGGTCTGTAGCCTGGGAATACTCTCACAATGTGAGCAATGTCGGTAGCCTGAGTGTAAGAGACAGAGCATACAGGAGTTGTGCAACCTGAGTGTAGTGATTTACAGCATACATGAGTTCTGTATCAGAGGTGTGGAATGAAGCAATTAGGAAGGGTTCTGTAGCCTGGGAGTAGGGATTCAAAATATGTGGGATTTCTGTAGCCTGACTCTAGGAAACGCAGCTTATGGTCGGTCTGTTCCTAGCTGTAGAGAGATTCAGTTCACGGGAGTTCTGAATGCTAGTGGAGTACAAAGCTGTTTCAGCGGTCTGTAGCCTGGGAATAGGCATACACAATGTGCGCAAATTCTGCAGCCTGAGTGTAGGAGATAGAGCTTACAGGAGTTCTGTAACCTGAGTTTTGTCAGATGCAGCGTACATGAGTTCTGTATCGGAGGTGTGGATGTAAGCAGTTTGGAAGAGTTCTGTAGCCTGGGAGTAGGGATTCGCAATATGCGGGATTTCTGTAGACTGACTCTAGGATGCGCAGCTTATGGGCATTCTGTGTCCTGGCTGTAGAAAGATGCAGTTCACGGCATTTCTGTATGCTAGTGGAGTGCAAAGCTATTTCACAGTTCTGTTTCCTGGGAATAGGATTACATAATGTGCGCAATGTCTGTATCCTTAGACAGAGCTTACAGGATTTCTGTAACCTGAGTGTAGTAGGGTGCAGCTTACATGATTTCTGTATCAGAGGTGTGTAATGAAGCAGTTTGTAAGAGTTCTGTAGCCTGTGAGTAGGCATTCACAATATGCGGGATTTCTGTAGCCTGACTCTGGGATGTGCAGCTTATAGGAATTCTGGATACAGGCTGCAGAGAAATGCAGTTCACGGGAGTTCTGTATGCTAGTGGAGTACAAAGCTGTTTCAGCGGTCTGCAGCCACAGAATACTCTTACACAATGTGCGCAATTTCGGTAGCCTGAGTTTAGGAGACAGAGATTACAGGAGTTCTGTAACCTGAGTTTAGTGAGATGCAGCGAACATGAGTTTTGTATCAGAGGTGTGGATGTAATCAGTTTGGAAGCCTTCTGTAGCCTGGGAGTACGCATTCGCAATATGCCGGATATCTGTAGCCTGTCTATAGGAAATGCATCTTATGGTCTGTCTGCTTCCTGGCTGTAGAGAGATTTAGTTCATGGGTGTTCTGTATGCTAGTGGAGTACAAAGCTGTTTCATTGGTCTATAGCCTGGGAATAGGCATACACAATGTGAGCAATATCCGTAGCCTGAGTGTCGGAGACAGAGCTTACAAGAGTTTTGTAACCTGAGTTTAGTCAGATGCAGTGAACATGAGTTCTGTATCGGAGGTGTGGATGTAAGCAGTTTGGAAGTGTTTTTTAGCCTGGGAGTAGGTATTCGCAATATGGGGGATTTCTGTAGCCTGACTCTAGGATGCGCAGCTTATGGGCGTTCTGCGTCCTAGCTGTAGAGAGCTACAGTTCACGGGAGTTCTGTATGCCAGTGGAGTGCAAAGCTGTTTCAGAGTTCTGTACTCTGGGAATAGGCATACACCATGTGCGCAATGTCTGTATCCTTAGACAGAGCTTACAGGAGTTCTGTAACCTGAGTGTTTTGAAATGCAGCTTACATGAGTTCTGTATCTGAGGTGTGGAACGAAGCTTTTGTAAGAGTTCTGTACCCTGGGAGTGGGCATTCGCAATATGTGGAATTTCTGTAGCCTGTCTATAGTAAACGCTGCTTATAGGCATTCTGGATACAGGCTGTAGGGAGATTCAGTTCATGGGAGTTCTGTATGCTATTGGAGAGCAAAGCTCTTTCAGCGTTCTGTAGCCTGGGAATAGGCATACACAATGTGCGCAATGTCTGCAGCCTGAGTGTAATTGAGAGAGCATATACGATTTCTGTAACCTGAGTGTAGTGATTTACAGCATACATGAGTTCCGCATCGGAGGTGTGGATCGAACCAGTTAGGAAGGGTTAGGTAGCCTGCGAGTAAGCATTTGCAATATGCGGGATTTCTGCAGCCTGTCTATGGGAAACGCATCTTATGGTCGGTCTGCTTCCTGGCGGTAGAGAGATTCAGTTCATGGGAGATCTGTATGCTAGTGGAGTACAAAGCTGTTTCAGCGGTCTGTAGCCTGGGAATAGGCTTACACAATGTGTGCAACGTCTGCAGCCTGAGTGTAGGAGACAGAGCTTACAGGAGTTCTGTAACCTGAGTGTAGTCAGATGCAGCTTGTATGAGTTCTGTATTACAGGTGTGGGAAGAAGCAGTTTGGAAGTGTTCTGAAGCCTGGGAGTAGGCATTCGCAATATGCGGGATTCTTTAGCCTGTCTATAGGAAACACATCTTATGGTCGTTCTGCTTCCTGGCTATAGAGAGATTCAGTTCACAGGTATTCTGTATGCTAGTGGAGTGCAAAGCTGTTTCAGCCGTCTGTAGCCTGGGAATAGGCATACACAATGTGCAAAATGTCTTTTAGCCTGAATGAAGGAGACAGAGCTTACAGGAGTTCTGTAAACTGAGTTTCTTCAGATGCAGCGTACATGTGTTCTGTATCTGAGATATGGATTTAAGCAGTTTAGAAGAGTTCTGTAGCTTGGGAGCAGGGATTCGCAATATGTGGGATTTCTGTAGCCTAACTCTGGGATGTGAATCTTATAGGAATTCTGGATACATGCTGTAGAGTGGTTCAGTTCATGGGAGTTCTGTATGATAGTGGAGTGCAAAGCTGTTTCACCGTTCTGTAGCCTGGGAATTCGTTTACACTCTGTGTGCAATTTCGGTACCTGAGTGTAGGAGAGAGAGTGTACAGGAGTTCTGTAATCTGAGTGTAGTGATTTACAGCATACATGAGTTCTGTTTCGGAGGTGTGGAACGAAGCAGTTAGGAAGGGTTCTGTGGCCTTAGAGTAGTCATTCGCAATGTGCGGGATTTCTGTAGCATGACTCTAGGAAGCGCAACTTATGGGCGTTCTGCTTCCAGGCTGTAGAGAGATTCAGTTCACAGGAGTTCTGTAGGCTACTGGAGTACAAAGCTGTTTCAGCGGTCTGTAGCCTGGGAATAGGCATACACAATGTGCGCAATGTCTGTAGCCTGAGTGTAGAAGACAGAGCTTACAGGAGTTCTGTAACCTGAGTATAGTGGGGTGCAGCTTACATGAGTTCTGAATTACATGTGTGGAACAAAGCAGTTTGGAAGAGTTCTGTAGTCCGAGAACAGGGATTTGCAATATGCGGGATTTCTATAGCCTGTCTATAGGAAACGCAGCTTATGGTCGTTCGGCTTCCTGGCTGTAGAGATTCAGTTCATGGGAGTTCTGTATGCTAGTGGAGTACAAATCTGTTTCAGCGGTCTGTAGCCTGGGAATAGGCATACATAATGTGCACAATGTCCGTAGCCTGAGTGTAGGAGACAGAGCTTACAGGAGTTCTGTATCCTGAGTGTAGTCAGATGCTGCTTATATGAGATCTGTATTACAGGTGTGGAAGGAAGCAGTTTGGAGGAGTTCTATAGCCTGGGAGTAGGGATTCGCATATTTGGGATTTCTATAGCCTGTCTATAGCAAACCAAACTTATGGTCGGTCTGCTTCCTGGTTGTAGAGAGATTCAGTTCACGGGAGTTCTGTATGCTAGTGGAGTACAAAGCTGTTTCAGCGTTCTGTAGCCTGGGAATAGGCATACGCAATGTGTACAATGACTGTAGCCTGAGGGTAGGAGACAGATCTTACAGGAGTACTGTAAGCTGAGTGTACTGAGGTGCAGCATACATGAGTTCTGTACGGGAGTTGTGGATGTAAGCAGTGTGGAAGAGTTCTGTAGCCTGGCAGTAGGGATTCCCAATATGTGGGATTTCTGTAGCCTGACTCTATGAATCGCAGCTTATGGGCGTTCTGTGTCCTGGCTGTAGAGAGATTCAGTTCACTGGAGTTCTGTATGCTAGTGGAGTACAATGCTATTTCAGACTTATGTAGCCTGGGAATAAGATGACACCATGCGCGCAATGTCTGTATTCTTAGATAGAGCTTATAGGAGTTCTGTAACCTGAGTGTAGTGAGATGCAGCTTACATTATTTCTCTGTGAGATGTGTGTAACAAAGCAGTTTGGAAGAGTTCTGTAGACTGGGAGTAGTCATTCGCAATATGCGGGATTTATTTAGCCTGATTTTGGGATGTGCAGCTTATAGGAATTCTGGATAGAGGCTGCAGTGAGATTCAGTTCACAGGAGTTCTGTATGCTAGTGGAGTGCCAAGCTGTTTCAGCGTTCTATAGCCTGGGAATAGGCTTACACAATGTGCGCAAATTCGGTAGCCTGAGTATAGGATTCAGAGCGTACAGGAGTTCTGTCACCTGAGTGTAGTGATTTACAGCATACATGAGTTCTGTATCGGAGGTGGGGAATGAAGCATTTAGGAAGCGTTCTGTAGCCTGGGAGTAGGCATTCACAATATGTGGGATTTCTGTATCTTGTCTACAGGAAATGGAGTTTATGGTTGGTCTGGTTTTTGGCTGTGGATAGATTCAGTTCACGGGAGTTCTGTATGCTAGTGGAGTGCAAAGCTGTTTCAGCTGTCTGTAGCCTGGGAATAGGCATACACAATGTGTGCAATGTCTGTAGCCTGAGTGTAGGAGACAGAGCTTACAGGAGTTCTGTAACCTGAGTTTAGTCAGATGCAGCTTACATGAGTTCTATATTACAGGTGTTGAACGAATCATTTCGAAGAGTTCTGTAGCCTGGAAGTAGGCATTCACAAAATGCGGGATTTCTGTATCCTGTCTATAGGATACGCAGCTTATGCTAGGTCTGCTTCCTGGCTGCAGAGAGATTCAGTTCACGGGACTTTTTTATGCTAGTGGAGTGCAAAGCTGTTTCACTGTTCTGTAGCCTGGGAAAAGGCATGCACAATGTGTGCAATGTCTGTAGCCTGATTGTAGGAGACAGAGCTTACAGGAGTTCGGTAACCCGAGTGTAGTCAGATGCAGCATACATGAGTTCTGTATCAGAGGAGTGGAACGAAGTAGTTTGTAAGAGTTCTGTAGCCTGGGAGTAGGCATTCGCAATATGCAGGATTTCTGTCGCCTGTCTAGAGGAAACGCAGCTTATGGGCGTTCTGCGTCCTGGCTGTAGAGAGATGCAGTTCATGGGAGTTCTGTATGCTAGTGAAGTGCAATGCTATTTCAGAGTTCTTTTGCCTGGGAGTAGGCATACACAATGTGCGCAATGTTTGTATGCTTAGACAGAGCTTACAGGAGTTCTGTAAACTGAGTGTAGTCAGATGCACCGTACATGAATTCTGTATAACAGGTGTGGAACGAAGCAGTTTGTAAGAGTTCTGTAGCCTGGGAGTAGGCATTTTCAATATGTGGGAATTCTGTAGCTTGTCTAGAGGAAACGCAGCTTATGGTCGGTCTGCTTCCTGGCTCTAGACTGATTCAGTTCACGGGAGTTCTGTATGCTAGTGGTGTACAAAGCAATCAGTGTTCTGTAGCCTGGGAATAGGCATACACAATGTGCACAATATCTGTAGCCTGAGTGTAGGATACAGAGCTTACAGGAGTTCTGTAACTTAGGTTTAGTCAGATTCAGTGTTCATGAGTTCTGTATCGGAGATGTGGAACGAAGCAGTTAGGAAGGATTCTGTAGATTGAAAATAGGCATTCGCAATATGCGGGATTTCTGTAGCCTGTCTATAGGAAACGCAGCTTAGGGTCGGTCTGTTTCCTGGCTGTAGAGAGATTCATTTCTTGGGAGTTCTGTACGGTAGTGGAGTACAAAGCTGTTTCAGCGGTCTGTAGCCTGAGAATAGGCATACACAATGTGCGCAATGTCTGTAGCCTGAGTGTAGGAGACAGAGCTTACAGGAGTTCTGTAACCTGAGTTTAGTGAGATGCAGCGTACATGAGTTCTGTATCGGAGGAGTGGAACGAAGTAGTTTGTAAGAGTTCTGTAGCCTGAGAGTAGGCATTCGCAATATGCGGGATTTCTGTCGCCTGGCTAGAGGAAACGCAGCTTATGGGCTTTCTGTGTCCTGGTTCTAGATAGATGCAGTTCACGGGAGTTCTGTATGCTAGTGGAGTGCAATGCTGTTTCAGAGTTCCTTTGCCTGGGAGTAGAAATACAGAATGTACGCAATGTTTGCATCCTTAGACAGAGCTTATAGTAGTTGTGTAACCTGAGTGTAGTCAGATGCAGCTTACATGAGTTCTGTATCAGAGGTGTGAAACGAATCAGTTTGTAAGAGTTCTGTAGCATGGGAGTAGGGATTCGCAACATGCGGGATTTCTGTAGCCAGACTCTAGGAAACGCAGCTTATGGTTGGTCTGCTTGCTGGCTGTAGAGAGATGCAGTTCATGGGAGTTCTGTATGCTAGTGGAGTACAAATCTGTTTCAGCGGTCTGTAGCCTGGGAATAGGCATACACAATGTTCACAATGTCTGTAGCCTGATTGTGGGAGAAGGAGCTTAGAGGAGTTCTGTAACCTGAGTTTAGTCAGATGCAGCATACATGAGTTCTGTATCTGAGATATGGTTGTAAGCAGTTTAGAAGAGTTCTGTAGCCTGGCAGCAGGGATTCGCAATATGCGAGATTTCTGTAGCCTAAATCTGGGATGTGCAGCTTATAGGATTTCTGGATACAAGCTGTAGAGAGATTCATTTCTTGGGAGTTCTGTATGGTAGTGGAGTACAAAGCTGTTTCAGCTTTCTCTAGCCTGGAATACGCTTTCACAATGCGTGCAATTTCGGTAGCCTGAGTGTAGGAGACAGAGCTTACAGGAGTTCTGCAACCAGAGTGTAGTGATTTACAGCATACATGGGTTCTGTATCGGAGGTGTGGAACGAAGCACTTAGGAAGGGATCTGACGCCTCGGAGTAGGCATTCGCAATATGCGGGATTTCTGTAGCCTGTCTGTAGGAAACACAGCTTATGATCGGTCTGCTTCCTGGCTTTAGAGAGATTCAATTCACGTGAGTTCTGTATGCTAGTGGAGTGCAAAGCTGTTTCAGCGGTCTGTAGCATGGGAATAGGCATACACAATGTGCACAATGTCTGTAGCCTCGGTGTAGGAGACAGAGCTTACAAGAGTTCTGTAACCTAAGTGTAGTGATTTAGAGCATACATGAGTTCCACATCGGAGGTGTGGATCGAAGCAGTTAGGAAGAGTTCTGTAGCCTCGAATTAGGCATTCGCAATATGCAGGATTTCTGTCGCTTGTCTATAGGAAACGCAATTTATGATCGGTCTCCTTCCTGGCTTTAGAGAGATTCAGCTCTCAGGAGTTCTGTATGCCTGTGGAGTACAAAGCTGTTTCAGTGGCCTGTATCCTGGGAGTAGGCATACACAATGTGTGCAATGTCTGTAGCCTGAGTGTAGGAGACAGAGCTTACAGGAGTTCTGTAACCTGAGTGTAGTCAGATGCAGCGTACTTGCGTTCTGTATCGGAAGTGTGGATGTAAGCTCTTTGTAAGAGTTCTGTAGCCTGGGATTAGGAATTTCTGTAGCCCGACTCTAGGGTGCGCAGCTTATGGGCATTCTGCGTCCTGGATGTAGAGGGATGCAGTTCACGGGAGTTCTGTATGCTAGTGGAGTACAAAGCTGTTTCAGCGGTCTGTAGCCTGGGAATAGGCATACACAATGTGCACAATGTCTGTAGCCTGAGTGTAGGACTCAGAGCTTACAAGAGTTATGTAAGCTGAGTGTAGTCAGATGCAGCTTATATGAGTTCTTTTTTTATTATTTTTTTATATAAAGCTTTTATTTAAAGAATATAAATTTCCAAAGAACAGCTTATGGATCACAATGGCTCCCCCCCACAACCTCCCTCCCTCCCCCTACCCTCCCCTCTCCCGCTCCCTCCCCCCCTCCGCCCACATCAAGATTCATTTTCGATTCTCTTTATACACAGAAGATCAATTTAGTACATATTACGTAAAGATTTCAACGGTTTGCCCTCGCATAGAGACACAAAATGATAGTACACTTGCCCAAGAAAAAGACTTTGCTTTTCTCCAAAACCAGGTTGACTCTGCTTTTCTGGGTGCTTTGCACACCAATTCCACACCCCTTTGTCCAGATAGTGTTGGATGAAACCAGTAATATCCGGTTCTGAGGGGGCTAACTCAATCCCAGCTCTTGCTACAGCTTCTGTGTTTACTTGTGTTTTGTTGATGGTATCTGTGTACTTTAGAGTTGTGAATGCATTTTAGCATGTAACAGTTTGTTTTTTCTGCCATACTCTAACTCGTTTCACATGGAAACACAATAGGTACACGTTCGTGTGTTCTGAGTAAAAACCTGCAGAAACCAGGTTACAAATGATATTTGTGCTTGTAAGCATGACATCGAATCCACTTGCCCAAGAAAAATACTTTGCTTTTCTCTGAAACCAGGTTGACTCTGCTTTTCTGGGTTCTTTGCACACCAATTCCACACCCCTTTGTCCAGATAGTGTTGGATGAAACCAGAAATATCCGGTTCTGAGGGGGCTAACTCAATCCCAGCTCTTGCTACAGCTTCTGTGTTTGCTTGTGTTTTGTTGAGAGTATCTATGGACTTAAGATTTGTGAATGCATTGTAGCATGTAACATTTTGTTTTCTGTTGGCAAACGCTAATTGGTTTCACATGGAGACACAACAGGTACACATTTGTGTTTTCTGAGTAAAAAGCTGCAGAAACCAGGTTACAAATGATATTTGTGTTTGTAAACATGACATTGAATCCCCTTCCCCAGAAAAAGACTTTGCTTTTCTCCAAAACCAGGTTGACTCTGCTTTTCTGGGTGCTTTGCACACCAATTCCACACCCCTTTGTCCAGATAGGGCTGGATGAAACCAGAAATATCCGGTTCTGATAGGGCTAACTCAATCCCAGCTCTTGCTAGAGTTTCTGCATTTACTTGTGTTTTCTTAATAGTATCTGTGGACTTTAGAGTTGTGAATGCATTGTAGCATGTAACATTTTGTTTTCTGTTGCCAAACACTAATTGGTTTCACATGCAGACACAACAGGTACACATTCGTGTTTTCTGAGCAAAAAGCTGCAGAAACCTGGTTACAAATGATATTTGTGTTTGTAAACATGAAATTGCATCTACTTGCCCAAGAAAAAGACTTTGCTTTTTTCCAAAACCAGGTTGACTCTGCTTATCTGGGTGCTTTGCACACAACACCCCAAAACTTTGTCCGGATAGGGCTGGATGAAACGAGAAATATCTGGTTCTGTGGTGGTTAACTCAGTGCCAGCTCTTGCTAGCGAATCTGCATTTACTTGTGTTTTCTTAATAGTATCTGTGGACTTTAGAGTTGCGAATGCATTGTACCATGTAACATTTTGTTTTCTGTTGGCAAAAGCTAATTGGTTTCACATGGAGACACAACAGGTACAGATTCGTGTTTTCTGAGTAAAAACCTGCAGAAACCAGGTTAAAAATTATATTTTTGTGCTTGTAAACATGACATCGAATCCACCTGCCCAAGAAAAAGACTTTGCTTTGCTCCAAAACCAGGTTGACTCTGCTTTTCTGGGTGTTTTGCATACCAACTCCACACCAGTTTTTCCGGATAGGGATGGATGAAACCAGAAACATCCGGTTCTGTGCTGGCTAACTCAATGCCAGCTTTTGATACAGCTTCAGTCTTTGCTTGTGTTTTCTCGATAGTATCTGTGGTCTTTGGAGTTGTGAATGCATTGTAGCATGTAGCATTTTGTTTTCTGTTGGCAAACGCTAATTGGTTTCACATGGAGACACAACAGGTACACATTAGTGTTTTCTGAGTCAAAAGCTGCAGAAACCAGGTCAAAAATGATATTTGTCTTTGTAAACATGACATTGAATCCACTTGCCCAAGAAAAACTTTTCTTTTCTCCAAAACAAGGTTGACTCTGCTTTTCTGGGTGCTTCGCACACAAACTGCACACCAGTTTGTCCGGATAGGGCTGGATGAAGCAAGAAATATCTGGTTCTGTGGTGGCTTACTCAATCCCAGCTCTTGCTAGAGCTTCTGTGTTTGCTTGTGTTTTCTGGATAGTATCTATGGACTTTAGAGTTGTGAATGCATTGTAGCATGTAACATTTTGTGTTTCTGTTGGCAAATGCTAATGGTTTCAAATGGAGACACAACAGGTGCACATTCTTGTCTTCTGAGGAAAACCCTGTAGAAACCAGGTTACAAATGATATTTGTGTTTGTAAACATGACATTGAATCCACTTGCCCAAGAAAAAGACTTTGCATTTCTACAAAACCAGGTTGACTCTGCTTTTCTGGGTTTTTTGCACACCAGTTGCACATTAGTTTGTCGGGAAAGCCCTGGCTGAAACCAGAAATATCGGCTTCTGAGGTGGCTAACTCAGTGCCAGCTATTGCTACAGCTTCTGTGTTTGCTTGTGTTTTCTCGATAGTGTCTGTAAACTTTAGAGTTGTGAAGGCATTGTAGCATGCAACATTTTGTTATTCTGTTGGCAAATGCTAATAGGTTTCACATGGAATCACAACAGGTACACATTCGTGTTTTCTGAGTAAAAAGCTGCAGAAACCAGGTTACAAATGATATTTGTGTTTGTAAACATGACATTGAATCCACTTGCCCAAGAAAAAGACTTTGCTTTTCTCCAAACGAGGTTGACTCTGTTTTTCTGGGTGCTTTGCACACAAACTCCATAGCAGTTTGTTCAGATAGGGCTGGATGAAACAAGAAATATTCGGCTCTGTGGCGGATTACTCAATCCCAGCTCTTGCTAGAGCTTCTGTGTTTGCTTGTGTTTTCTGGATAGTATCTGTGGACTTTAGAGTTGTGAATGCATTGTAGCATGTAACATTTTGTTTTTCTGTTGGTAAACGCTAATTGGTTTCACATGGAGACACAACAGGTACACATTTGTGTTTTCTGAGTAAAAAGCTGCAGAAACCAGGTTACAAATGATATTTGTGTTTGTAAACATGACATTGAATCCACTTGCCCAAGAAAAAGACTTTGCTTTTCTCCAAACCCAGGTTGACTCTGCTTTTCTGGGTGCTTTGCACACAAACTCCACACCAGTTTGTCCGGATAGGCCTGGATGAAACCAGAAATATCCGGCTCTGTGGTGGCTAACTCAATCCCAGCTGTTGCTCCAGCTTCTGTGTTTGCTTGTGCTTTGTCGATAGTATCTGTGGACTTTGGAGTTGTGAATGCATTGTAGCATGTAGCATTTTTTTTTCTGTTGGCAAATGCTAATTGGTTTCACATGGAGACACAACAGGTACACATTCGTGTTTTCTGAGCAAAAAGCTGCAAAAACCAGGTTAAAAATTATATTTGTGTTTGTAAACATGACTTTGAATCCACTTGCCCAAGAAAAAGACTTTGCTTTTCTCCAAAACCAGGTTGACTCTGCCTTTCTGGGTGCTTTGCACACCAACTCCACACCAGTTTGTCCGGATAGGGCTGGATGAAACCAGAAATATCCTGTTCTGTGGTGGCTCACTCAGTGCCAGCTCTTGCTACAGTTTCTGTGTTTCCTTGTGTTTTTTGATAGTATCTGTGGACTTTAGAGTTGTGAATGCATTGTAGCATGTAACATTTTGTTTTCTGTTGTCAAACGATAATTGGTTTCACATGGAGACACAACAGGTACATATCATGTTTTCCGAGTAAAAACCTGAAGAAACCAGGTTACAAATGTTATTTGTGTTTGTAAACATGACGTTGAATCCCCTGGCCCAAAAAAGACTGCTTTTCTTCAAAAGCAGGTTGACTCTGCTTTTCTGGGTGCTTTGACAACAAATCCATAGCAAGTTTTCCGGATAGGGCTGGATGCAACCAGAAATATCCAGGTCTGTGGTGGCTAACTCAATCCCAGCTCTTGCTACAATTTCTGCGTTTGCTTGATTTTGTCGATAGTATCTGTGGACTTTGGAGTTGTGAATGCGTTGCAGCATGTAACATTTTGTTTTTCTGTTGGCAAATGCTAATTGTTTTCACATGAAGACACAGCAGGTACACATTCGTGTTTTCTGACTAAAAAGCTGCAGAAACCAGGTTAAAAATGATATTTGTGTTTGTAAACATGACATTGAATCCAATTGCCCAAGAAAAAGGGTTTGCTTTTCTCCAAAACCAGGTTGACTCTTCTTTTCTGGGTGCTTTGCACACCAATTCCACACCAGTTTTTCCGGATAGGTCTGTATGAAACCAGAAATATCCTGTTCTGTGGTGGCTAACTCAGTGCCAGCTCTTGCTACAGTTTCTGTGTTTCCTTGTTTTTTCTCGATAGTATTTGTGGACTTTAGAGTTGTAAGTGCATTGTAGCATGTAACATTTTGTTTTTCTGTTGGCAAGCGCTAATTTGTTTCGCATGAAGACACAACAGGTACACATTCATGTTTTCTGAGTAAAAAGCTGCAGAAACCGGATTCCAAATGATATTTGTGTTTGTAAACATGACATTGAATCGACTTGACCAAGAAAAAGACTTTGGTTTTCTCCAAAACCGGCTTGACTCTGCTTTTCTGGGTGCTTTGCACACAAACTCCAAACCAGTTTGTTCGGATAGGGCTGGAAGAAACCAGAAATATCCGGCTCTGTGGTGGCTAACTCAATCCCAGCTGTTGCTACAGCTTCTGTGTTTGCTTGTGCTTTGTCGATAGTATCTGTGGACTTTAGATTTGCAAATGAATTGTAGCATGTATCATTTTGTTTTTCTGTTGGCAAGCGCTAATTGGTTTCACATGGAGACACAACAGGTACACATTCGTTTTTTCTGAGTAAAAACCTGCAGAAATCAGGTTACAAATGATATTTGTGTTTGTAAACATGACATTGAACCCACTTGCCCAAGAAAAAGACTTTGCTTTTCTCCAAAACCAGGTTGACTCTGCTTTTCTGGGAGCTTTGCACACCAACTCCACACCACTTTGTCCGGATAAGTCTGGATTAAAACAGAAATATCCGGTTCTGTGGTGGCTAACTCAATCCCAGCTCTTGCTACAGTTTCTGTGTTTATTGTGGTTTGTCGATAGTATCTGTGGACTTTGGAGTTGTGAATGTATTGGAGCATGTAACATTTTGTTTTCTGTTGGCAAACGCTAATTGGTTTCACATGGAGACACAACAGGTACACATTCGTGTTTTCTGAGTAAAAACCTGCAGAAACCAGGTTACAAATGCTATTTGTGTTTGTAAACATGACATTGAATCCACTTGCCCATGAAAAAGACTTTGCTTTTCTCCAAAACCAGGTTGACTCTGCTTTTCTGGGTGCTTTGCACACAAACTCGACACCAGTTAGTCCGAATAGGTCTGGATGAAAACAGAAATATCCGGTTCTGTGGTGGCTAAGGCAATGCCACGTCTTGCTACAGCTTCTGTGTTTGCTTGTGTTTTCTCGATATTATCTGTGGACTTTAGAGTTGTGAATGCATTGTAGCATGTAAAATTTTGTTTTTCTGTTGGCAAGCGCTAATTGGTTTCACATGGAGACACAACAGGTACACATTCGTATGTGGATTAGGGTTAGGGTTAGGGTTCGGTTTTGGGTTCGGGTTCGGATTAGGGTTAGTGTTAGTGCTAGGGCTAGGGCTAGGGTTAGGGTTAGGGTTATTGTTAGGGCTATGCTTAAAGTTATGGTTAGGACTAAGGCGAGGGTTAGGTTTAGGGTTAGGGCTAGGGCGACTGCTAGGTTTAGGGTTAGGGCTATGGCTAGGGTTAGGGTTAGGGTTAAATTTAGGGTTAGGGTTAGGGTTAGGGTTAGGGTTAGGGTTAGGGCTAGGGCTAGGGCTAAGTTTAGGGCTAGGTTTAGGGTTAGGGTTAGGGTTAGGGTTAGGTTTAAGATTGGGGCTTGGGCTATGGCTAGGGCTAGGGTTAGTGTTAGGGTTTGGGTTAGGGCTAGGGCTAGGGTTACGGTTAGTGTTAGGGCTAGGGCTAGGTTTATGGTTAGTGTTAGGGCTAGGGCTAGGGTTATGGTTAGTGTTAGGGCTAGGGCTAGGGCTAGGGTTAGGATTAGGGTTAGGATTATGACTAGGGTTGGGGCTAGGGTTAGGTTTAGGGCTAGGGTTTGGGTTAGGGCTGGGACTAGGGCTAGGGTTATCGCTAGGGTTTGGGTGAGGGTTAGGGTGAGGATTACGCTTATGGTTATGGCTAGGGTTAGGGTTAGTTTTAGGGTTAGGGCTAGGGCTAGGGCTAGGGCTAGGGCTGAGGTTAGGCCTAGGGTTAGGGTTAGGGTTAGGGTTAGGGTTAGGGTTAGGGCTAGGGTTAGGGCTAGTGTTAGGGTTAAGTTTGGGACTAGGGCAAGCATTAGGATTAGCGTTAGGGCTAGGGCTAGGGTTAGGGTTAGGGCTAGGGCTAGGGTGAGGGCTAGGGTTAGGTTTAGGTTTACGGCTATTGTTAGTGTTAGGTTTAGGGTTAGGGTTAGGGCTGGGGCGAAGATTACGGTTAGGGTTAAGGATAAGGTTAGGGTTAGGGCTATGGTTAGGTCTAGGGCTAGGGTTATTGTTAGGGCTTGGGCTAGGGCTAGGGTTAGGGTTTTGGTTGGGGTGTGGTTGGGGTTGGGGTTAGGTTTAGGGTGAGGGTTAGGGTTAGGTCTAGGGCTAGTGCTAGGATTAGTGTTAGGGTTAGGGTTATGGCTAGAACTAGGGTTACGGTTAGGGTTATGGCTATGGCCAGGGCTAGGGCTACGTCTATAGTTAGGGTTAGGTTTAGGGCTAGGGCTAGTGTTAGTTTAACTGTTAGGTTTAGGGCTAGGGCTAGGGTTAGGGTTAGTTCTAGGGTTAGTGTTAGGTCTAGGGCTAGGGCTAGTGTTACGGTTTGGTTAGGGTTCGGGTTCGGGTTCAGGTCAGGGTTAGGTTTAGGGCTAGGTCTAGGCCTAGGGTTAGGATTAGGGTTAGCTTTAGGGCTATGGCTAGGGCTAGGGCTATGGTTAGGGATAGGGCTATGGCTATTGCTAAGTCTAGAGTTAAGTTTAGGGCTAGGGCTAAGGTTAGGGTTAGGGATAAGGTTAGGTTAGGTCTAGGATTAGGGTTAGGGTTAGGGTTAAGTTTAGGGCTAGGGTTAGGGTTAGGGTTAGGGCTAGGGCTAGGGTTAGGAGTAGGGTTAGGGTTAGGGTTAGGGCTAGGAGTAGGGTTAGGGTTAGGGTTAGGGCTAGGGCTAGGGTTAGGGTTAGGGTTTGGGTTAGGGCTATGCTAGGTTTAGGTTTAGGATAAGAGTTAGTGTTAATGCTAGGGTTAGGGTTCGGGCTAAGATTAGGGTTAGGGTTAGGTGTAGGTTTAGCTTTAGGGCTAGTGCTGTGTTTACAGTTAGGACTATTACTAAGTCTAAGGCTACGGTTAAGGTTAGGTGTAGGATTAGGGTTAGGGTAGTGTTAGGGTTCTGTTTCGGGTTCGGGTTAGGTTTAGGGTTCGGGTTCGTGTTCGGGTTTGGATTACAGTAAGGGTTCGGGTCTGTGTTTGGGTTAAAGTTAGTGTTAGGGTTACGGTTCGGTTTTGGGTTAGGTTTAGGGCTAGGATTGGGGTTAGGGTTAGGGTTAGGGCTAGGGCTAGGGTTAGGATTAGGGTTAAAGTTAGGGTTAGGTTTATGGTTAGGGCTAGGGCTAGGGCTAGGTTTTGGTTTAGGGCTAGGGCTAGGGCTAGTGTTAAGGTTAGGGTTAGGTTTATGGTTAGGGCTAGGGCTAGGGCTAGGTTTTGGTTTAGGGCTAGGGCTAGGGCTAGATTAGTTTTAGGATTAGGTTTAGGGCTAGGCCTAGGGCTAGGGCTAGGGTTATGGTTAGGGTTAGGGCCAGGGCTAGGGCTAGGGCTAGGGTTTGTGTTAGGGTTTGGGTTATGGCTAGGGGTATGGTTAGGGTTAGGGTTAGGGTTAGGGTCAAGGTTAGGGTTAGGTTTAGTGTTAGGGTTAGGGCTAGGGCTAGGTCTAGGGCTGGGGCTAGTGCTAGGGCTAAGGTTAGGTCTAGGGTTAGGTTTTGGGTTAGGGCTAGGGTTATGGCTAGTGTTAGGGTTAGGGTTAGGTCTAGGGCAAGCATTAGGGTTAGGGTTAGGGCTAGGGCTAGGGCTAGGGCTAGGGCTAGGGTTAGTGTTAGGTCCAAGGCTAGGGCTAGTGTTACAGTTTGGTTAGGGTTTGGGTTCGGGTTCAGGTCAGGGTTAGGTTTAGGGCTAGGTCTAGGCGTAGTGTTAGGATTAGGGTTAGTTCTAGGGCTATGGCTAGGGCTAGGGTTAGGGTTAGGGCTAGGACTAGGGCTAGGGCTAGGGCTAGGGTTAGGGTTAGGGTTAAGTTTAGGGCTAGGGCTAGGGTTAGGGTTAGGGATAAGGATGGGTTAGGGATAAGGTTAGGGTTAGGTCTAGGGTTAGGGTTAGGGTTAGGGTTAGCGTTAGGGTTAGGGTTAGGGCTAGGCCTGGGCTAGGGTTAGGGTTAGGGCTAAGGCTAGGGTTAGGATTAGGTTTAGGGTTAGTGTTAGGGTTAGGGCTAGGGCTAGGGCTAGGGTTAGGGTTAGATCTAGGGTTAGCGCTACGGTTAGGGTTAGGATTAGGGTTAGGGCTAGGGCTAGGTATAGGGTTACTGTAAGTGTTTTGGTTAGGGTTAGGGTTAGGGTTAGGGTTAGGGCTTGGACTAGGGCTATGGCTAGGGCTAAGATTAGTGTTAGGGTTAGGGTTTGGGTTAGGGCTATGCTACGGTCAGGTTTAGGGTTTGGGTTAGTGTTAAGTCTAGGGTTAAGGTTCGGGCTAAGATTAGGGTTAGGGTTAGGCGTAGGGTTAGCTTTAGGGCTAGTGCTGTGTTAACAGGACTATGACTAAGTCTAAGGCTATGGTTAAGTTTAGATGTAGGATTAGGGTTAGGGTTAGGGTTCGGTTTTGGGTTCGGGTTTGGGTTAGGGTTAGTGTTAGTGCTAGGGCTAGGACTAGGGTTTAGGGATAGGGTTATCGTTAGGGCTATGCTTAAGGTTATGGTTTGGACTAAGGCGAGGGTTAGGTTTAGGGATAGGGCTAGGGTGACTGCTAGGGTTAGGTTTAGGGCTATGGCTAGGGTTAGGCTTAGGGTTATGGCTTGGGCCAGGGCTAGGGCTAGGGCTAGGGTTTGTGTTAGGGTTTGGGTTATGGCTAGGGCTATGGTTAGGGTTAGGGTTAGGGTCAGGGTTAGGGTTAGGGCTAGGGCTAGGTCTAGGTCTGGGGCTAGTGCTAGGGCTAAGGTTAGGTCTAGGGTTAGGTTTTGGGTTAGGGCTAGGGTTATGGCTAGTGTTAGGGTTAGGGTTAGGTCTAGGCCAAGCATTAGGGTTAGGGTTATGTCTAGGGCTAGGGCTAGCGTTAGTTTTAGGTCTAGGGCTAGGGCTAGTGTTACAGTATGGTTAGGGTTTGGGTTCGGGTTCAGGTCAGGGTTAGGTTTAGGGCTAGGTCTAGGCATAGGGTTAGGATTAGGGTTAGTTCTAGGGCTATGGCTAGGGCTAGGGTTAGGGTTAGGGCTAGGACTAGGGCTAGGGCTAGGGCTAGGGCTAGGTTTAGGGTTAGGGTTAAGTTTAGGGCTAGGGCTAGGGTTAGGGTTAGGGATAAGTTTAGGGTTAGGTCTAGGGTTAGGGTTAGGGTTAGGGTTAGGGTTAGGGCTAGGGCAAGGCCTGTGCTAGGGTTAGGGTTAGGGTTAAGTTTAGGGCTAGGTTTAGGGTGAGGGCTAGGGTTAGGGTTAGGGCTAAGGCTAGGGTTAGGATTAGGTTTAGGGTTAGTGTTAGGGTTAGGGCTAGGGATAGGGCTAGGGTTAGGGTTAGGGTTAGATCTAGGGTTAGGGCTACGGTTAGGTTTAAGTTTAGGGTTAGGGCTAGGGCTAGGGATAGGTTTACTGTAAGTGTTTTGGTTAGGATTAGGGTTAGGGCTAGGGTTAGGTTTAGCGTTAGGTTTAGGGTTAGGGTTAGGGATTGTGCTAGGGCTATGACTAGGGCTAAGGTTAGTGTTAGGGTTAGGGTTTGGGTTAGGGCTATGCTACGGTTAGGTTTAGGGTTAGGGTTATTGTTAAGGCTAGGGTTAAGGTTCGGGCTAAGATTAGGGTTAGGGTTAGGCGTAGGGTTAGCTTTAGGGCTAGTGCTGTGTTAACAGGACTATGACTAAGTCTAAGGCTATGGTTAAGGATAGATGTAGGAATAGGGTTAGGGTTAGGGTTCGGTTTTGGGTTCGGGTTCGGGTTAGGGTTAGTGTTAGTGCTAGGGCTAGGGCTAGGGTTAGGGTTAGGGTTATCATTAGGGCTATGCTTAAGGTTATGGTTAGGACTAAGGCGAGGGTTAGGTTTAGGGTTAGGGCTAGGGTGACTGCTAGGGTTAGGGTTAGGGCTATGGCTAGGCTTAGGGTTAGGGTTAAATTTAGGGTTAGGGTTAGGGTTAGGGTTAGGGTTAGGGCTAGGGCTAGGGCTAAGTTTAGGGCTAGGTTTAGGGTTAGGGTTAGGGTTAGGTTTAAGATTAGGGCTTGGGCTATGGCTAGGGCTAGGGCTAGGGTTAGTGTTAGGGTTTGGGTTAGGGCTAGGGTTACGGTTAGTGTTAGGGCTAGGGCTAGGGTTATGGTTAGTGTTAGGGCTAGGGCTAGGGCTAGGGTTAGGATTAGGGTTAGGATTATGACTAGGGTTGGGGCTAGGGTTAGGTTTAGGGCTAGGGTTAGGGTTAGGGCTGGGACTAGGGCTAGGGTTATCGCTAGGGTTTGGGAGAGGGTTAGGGTGAGGATTACGCTTATGGTTATGGCTAGGGTTAGGGTTAGTTTTAGGGTTAGGGCTAGGGCTAGGGCTAGGGCTAAGGTTAGGCCTAGGGTTAGGGTTAGGGTTAGGGTTAGGGCTAGGGTTAGGGCTAGTGTTAGGGTTAAGTTTGGGACTAGGGCAAGCATTAGGTTTAGCGTTAGGGCTAGGGCTAGAGTTAGGGTTAGGGCTAGGGTGAGGGCTATGGTTAGGGTTAGGGTTAGGGTTAGGGATAAGGTTAGGGTTAGGGTTAAGGTTAGGGTTAGGTCTAGGGTTAGGGTTATGGTTAGGATTAGGGTTAGGGTTAGGGTTTGGGTTAGGGTTAGGGTTAGATCTAGGGTTAGCGCTACTGTTAGGGTTAGGTTTAGGGTTAGGGCTAGGGCTAGGGATAGGGTTACTGTAAGTGTTTTGGTTAGGGTTAGGGTTAGGGTTAGGGTTAGGGTTAGGGCTTGGGCTAGGGCTATGGCTAGGGCTAAGATTAGTGTTAGGGTTAGGGTTTGGGTTAGGGCTGGGACTAGGGCTAGGGTTATCGCTAGGGTTTGGGAGAGGGTTAGGGTGAGGATTACGCTTATGGTTATGGCTAGGGTAAGGGTTAGTTTTAGGGTTAGGGCTAGGGCTAGGGCTAGGGCTAAGGTTAGGCCTAGGGTTAGGGTTAGGGTTAGGGTTAGGGCTAGGGTTAGGGCTAGTGTTAGGGTTAAGTTTGGGACTAGGGCAAGCATTAGGTTTAGCATTAGGGCTAGGGCTAGAGTTAGGGTTAGGGCTAGGGTGAGGGCTATGGTTAGGGTTAGGGTTAGGGTTAGGGATAAGGTTAGGGTTAGGGTTAAGGTTAGGGTTAGGTCTAGGGTTAGGGTTATGGTTAGGATTAGGGTTAGGGTTAGGGTTAGGGTTAGATCTAGGGTTAGCGCTACTGTTAGGGTTAGGTTTAGGGTTAGGGCTAGGGCTAGGGATAGGGTTACTGTAAGTGTTTTGGTTAGGGTTAGGGTTAGGGTTAGGGTTAGGGCTTGGGCTAGGGCTATGGCTAGGGCTAAGATTAGTGTTAGGGTTAGGGTTTGGGTTAGGGCTATGCTATGGTCAGGTTTAGGGTTAGGGTTAGTGTTAAGGCTAGGGTTAAGGTTCGGGCTAAGATTAGGGTTAGGGTTAGGCGTAGGGTTAGCTTTAGGGCTAGTGCTGTGTTAACAGGACTATGACTAAGTCTAAGGCTATGGTTAAGTTTAGATGTAGGATTAGGGTTAGGGTTAGGGTTCGGTTTTGGGTTCGGGTTCGGGTTAGGGTTAGTGTTAGTGCTAGGGCTAGGGCTAGGGTTAGGGATAGGGTTATCGTTAGGGCTATGCTTAAGGTTATGGTTAGGACTAAGGCGAGGGTTAGGTTTAGGGTTAGGGCTAGGGTGACTGCTAGGGTTAGGTTTAGGGCTATGGCTAGGGTTAGGCTTAGGGTTATGGCTTGGGCCAGGGCTAGGGCTAGGGCTAGGGTTTGTGTTAGGGTTTGGGTTATGGCTAGGGCTATGGTTAGGGTTAGGGTTAGGGTTAGGGTTAGGGTTAGGGTTAGGGTTAGGTTTAGGGTTAGGGTTAGGGCTAGGGCTAGGTCTAGGGCTGGGGCTAGTGCTAGGGCTAAGGTTAGGTCTAGGGTTAGGTTTTGGGTTAGGGCTAGGGTTATGGCTAGTGTTAGGGTTAGGGTTAGGTCTAGGCCAAGCATTAGGGTTAGGGTTATGTCTAGGGCTAGGGCTAGCGTTAGTGTTAGGTCTAGGGCTAGGGCTAGTGTTACAGTATGGTTAGGGTTTGGGTTCGGGTTCAGGTCAGGGTTAGGTTTAGGGCTAGGTCTAGGCATAGGGTTAGGATTAGGGTTAGTTCTAGGGCTATGGCTAGGGCTAGGGTTAGGGTTAGGGCTAGGACTAGGGCTAGGGCTAGGGCTAGGGCTAGGGCTAGGTTTAGGGTTAGGGTTAAGTTTAGGGCTAGGGCTAGGGTTAGGGTTAGGGTTAAGGTTAGGGTTAGGTCTAGGGTTAGGGTTAGGGTTAGGGTTAGGGTTAGGGCTAGGGCAAGGCCTGTGCTAGGGTTAGGGTTAGGGTTAAGTTTAGGGCTAGGTTTAGGGTGAGGGCTAGGGTTAGGGTTAGGGCTAAGGCTAGGGTTAGGATTAGGTTTAGGATTAGTGTTAGGGTTAGGGCTAGGGATAGGGCTAGGGTTAGGGTTAGGGTTAGATCTAGGGTTAGGGCTACGGTTAGGTTTAGGTTTAGGGTTAGGCCTAGGTCTAGGGATAGGTTTACTGTAAGTGTTTTGGTTAGGATTAGGGTTAGGGCTAGGGTTAGGTTTAGCGTTAGGTTTAGGGTTAGGGTTAGGGCTTGGGCTAGGGCTATGACTAGGGCTAAGTTTAGTGATAGGGTTAGGGTTTGGGTTAGGGCTATGCTACGGTTAGTTTTAGGGTTAGGGTTAGTGTTAAGGCTAGGGTTAAGGGTCGGGCTAAGATTAGGGTTAGGGTTAGGCGTAGGGTTAGCTTTAGGGCTAGTGCTGTGTTAACAGGACTATGACTAAGTCTAAGGCTATGGTTAAGGATAGATGTAGGAAAAGGGTTAGGGTTTGTGTTCGGTTTTGGGTTCGGGTTCGGGTTAGGGTTAGTGTTAGTGCTAGGGCTAGGGCTAGGGTTAGGTTTAGGGTTATCGTTAGGGCTATGCTTAAGGTTATGGTTAGGACTAAGGCGAGGGTTAGGTTTAGGGTTAGGGCTAGGGTGACTGCTAGGGTTAGGGTTAGGGCTATGGCTAGGCTTAGGGTTAGGGTTAAATTTAGGGTTAGGTTTAGGGTTAGGGTTAGGGTTAGGGTTAGGGCTAGGGCTAGGGCTAAGTTTAGGGCTAGGTTTAGGGTTAGGGTTAGGGTTAGGTTTAAGATTAGGGCTTGGGCTATGGCTAGGGCTAGGGCTAGGGTTAGTGTTAGGGTTTGGGTTAGGGCTAGGGCTAGGGTTACGGTTAGTGTTAGGGCTAGGGCTAGGGTTATGGTTAGTGTTAGGGCTAGGGCTAGGGCTAGGGCTAGGGTTAGGATTAGGGTTAGGATTATGACTAGGGTTAGGGCTAGGGTTAGGTTTAGGGCTAGGGTTAGGGTTAGGGCTGGGACTAGGTCTAGGTTTATTGCTAGGGTTTGGGTGAGGGTTAGGGTGAGGATTACACTTATGGTTATGGCTAGGGTTAGGGTTTTTTTTAGGGTTAGGGCTAGGGCTAGGGCTAGGGCTAAGGTTAGGCCTAGGGTTAGGGTTAGGGTTAGGGCTAGGGTTAGGGCTAGGGTTAGGGCTAGTGTTAGGGTTATGTTTGGGACTAGGGCAAGCATTAGGTTTAGCGTTAGGGCTATGGCTAGAGTTAGGGTTAGGGCTAGGGTGAGGGCTAGCGTTAGGGTTAGGGTTAGGGTTAGGGATAAGGTTAGGGTTAGGGTTAAGGTTAGGGTTAGGTCTAGGGTTAGGGTTAGGGTTAGGATTAGGGTTAGGGCTAGGGCTAGGCCTGTGCTAGGGTTAGGGTTAGGGTTAAGTTTAGGGCTAGGTTTAGGGTTAGGGCTAGGGTTAGGGTTAGGGCTAAGGCTAGGGTTAGGATTAGGTTTAGGGTTAGTGTTAGGGTTAGGGCTAGGGCTAGGGCTAGGGTTAGGGTTAGGGTTAGATCTAGGGTTAGCGCTACGGTTAGGGTTAGGTTTAGGGTTAGGGCTAGGGCTAGGGATATGGTTACTGTAAGTGTTTTGGTTAGGGTTAGGGTTAGGGTTAAGTTTAGGGCTAGGGCTAGGTTTAGGTTTAGGGATAAGGTTAGGGTTAGGGATAAGGTTAGGTTTAGGTCTAGGGTTAGGGTTAGGGTTAGGGTCAGGGTTAGGGTTAGGGTTAGGGCTAGTGCTAGGCCTGGGCTAGGGTTAGGGTTAGGGTTAAGTTTAGGGCTAGGTTTAGGGTTAGGGCTAGGGTTAGGGTTAGGGCTAAGGCTAGGGTTAGGATTAGGTTTAGGGTTAGTGTTAGGGTTAGGGCTAGGGCTAGGGCTAGGGTTAGGGTTAGGGTTAGATCTAGGGTTAGCGCTACGGTGAGGGTTAGGTTTAGGGTTAGGGCTAGGGCTAGGGATAGGGTTAGTGTAAGTGTTTTGGTTAGGGTTAGGGTTAGGGTTAGTGTTAGGGTTAGGGCTTGGGCTAGGTCTATGGCTAGGGCTAAGATTAGTGTTAGGGTTAGGGTTTGGGTTAGGGCTATGCTACGGTTAGGTTTAGGGTTAGGGTTAGTGTTAAGGCTAGGGTTAAGGTTCGGGCTAAGATTAGGGTTAGGGTTAGGCGTAGGGTTAGCTTTAGGGCTAGTGCTGTGTTAACAGAACTATGACTAAGTCTAAGGCTATGGTTAAGGTTAGATGTAGGATTAGGGTTAGGGTTCGGTTTTGGGTTCGGGTTCGGGTTAGGGTTAGTGTTAGTGCTAGGGCTAGGGCCAGGGTTAGGGTTAGGGTTATCGTTAGGGCTATGCTTAAGGTTATGGTTAGGATTAAGGCGAGGGTTAGGTTTAGGGATAAGGCTAGGGTGACTGCTAGGGTTAGGGTTAGGGCTATGGCTAGGCTTAGGGTTAGGGTTAAATTTAGGGTTAGGGTTAGGGTTAGGGTTAGGTTTAGGGCTAGGGCTAGGGCTAGGGCTAGGGCTAAGTTTAGGGCTAGGTTTAGGGCTTGGGTTAGGGTTAGGTTTAAGATTAGGGCTTGGGATATGGCTTGGGCTAGGGCTAGGGTTAGTGTTAGGGTTTGGGTTAGGGCTAGGGCTAGGGTTACGGTTAGTATTAGGGCAGGCCTAGGGTTATGGTTAGGGTTAGGGCTAGGGCTAGGGCTAAGGCTAGGGCTAGGGTTAGGATTAGGGTTAGGATTATGACTAGGGTTAGGGCTAGGGTTAGGTTTAGGGCTAGGGTTAGGGTTAGGGCTGGGACTAGGGCTAGGGTTATCGCTAGGGTTTGGGTGAGGGTTAGGGTGAGGATTACGCTTATGGTTATGGCTAGGGTTAGGGTTAGTTTTAGGGTTAGGGCTAGGGCTAGGGCTAGGGCTAGGGCTAAGGTTAGGCCTAGGGTTAGGGTTAGGGTTAGGGTTAGGGCTAGGGTTAGGGCTAGTGTTAGGGTTAAGTTTGGGACTAGGGCAAGCATTAGGTTTAGCATTAGGGCTAGGGCTAGGGTTAGTGTTAGGGCTAGGGCTAGGGTGAGGGCTAGGGTTAGGTTTAGGTTTACGGCTATGGTTAGTGTTAGGTTTAGGGTTAGGGTTAGGGCTGGGGCGAAGGTTACGGTTAGGGTTAAGGATAAGGTTAGGGTTAGGGCTATGGTTAGGTCTAGGGCTAGGTTTATTGTTAGGGCTTGGGCTAGGGCTAGGGTTAGGGTTTTGGTTGGGGTGTGGTTGGGGTTGGGGTTAGGTTTAGGGTGAGGGTTAGGGTTAGGTCTAGGGCTAGTGCTAGGATTAGGGTTAGGGTTAGGGTTATGGCTAGAACTAGGGTTACGGTTAGGGTTATGGCTATGGCCAGGGCTAGGGCTACGTCTATAGTTAGGGTTAGGTTTAGGGCTAGGGCTAGTGTTAGTTTAACTGTTAGGTTTAGGGCTAGGGCTAGGGTTAGGGTTAGTTCTAGGGTTAGTGTTAGGTCTAGGGCTAGGGCTAGTGTTACGGTTTGGTTAGGGTTCAGGTTCGGGTTCAGGTTAGGGTTAGGTTTAGGGCTAGGTCTAGGCCTAGGGTTAGGATTAGGGTTAGCTTTAGGGCTATGGCTAGGGCTAGGGCTATGGTTAGGCCTAGGGCTACGGCTATTGCTAAGTCTAGAGTTAAGTTTAGGGATAGGGCTAAGGTTAGGGTTAGGGATAAGGTTAGGTTAGGTCTAGGATTAGGGTTAGGGTTAGGGTTAGGGTTAAGTTTAGGGCTAGGGTTATGGTTAGGTCTAGGGTTAGGGTTAGGGTTAGGGCTAGGGCTAGGGTTAGGATTAGGGTTAGGGTTAGGATTAGGGCTAGGGCTAGGCCTGTGCTAGGGTTAGGGTTAGGGTTAAGTTTAGGGCTAGGTTTAGGGTTAGGGCTAGGGTTAGGGTTAGGGCTAAGGCTAGGGTTAGGATTAGGTTTAGGGTTAGTGTTAGGGTTAGGGCTAGGGCTAGGGCTAGGGTTAGGGTTAGGGTTAGATCTAGGGTTAGCGCTACGGTGAGGGTTAGGTTTAGGGTTAGGGCTAGGGCTAGGGATAGGGTTACTGTAAGTGTTTTGGTTAGGGTTAGGGTTAGGGTTAGTGTTAGGGTTAGGGCTTGGGCTAGGTCTATGGCTAGGGCTAAGATTAGTGTTAGGGTTAGGGTTTGGGTTAGGGCTATGCTACGGTTAGGTTTAGGGTTAGGGTTAGTGTTAAGGCTAGGGTTAAGGTTCGGGCTAAGATTAGGGTTAGGGTTAGGCGTAGGGTTAGTTTAGGGCTAGTGCTGTGTTAACAGAACTATGACTAAATCTAAGGCTATGGTTAAGGTTAGATGTAGGATTAGGGTTAGGGTTCGGTTTTGGGTTCGGGTTCGGGTTAGGGTTAGTGTTAGTGCTAGGGCTAGGGCCAGGGTTAGGGTTAGGGTTATCGTTAGGGCTATGCTTAAGGTTATGGTTTGGATTAAGGCGAGGGTTAGGTTTAGGGATAGGGCTAGGGTGACTGCTAGGGTTAGGGTTAGGGCTATGGCTAGGCTTAGGGTTAGGGTTAAATTTAGGGTTAGGGTTAGGGTTAGGGTTAGGTTTAGGGCTAGGGCTAGGGCTAGGGCTAAGTTTAGGGCTAGGTTTAGGGCTAGGGTTAGGGTTAGGTTTAAGATTAGGGCTTGGGCTATGGCTTGGGCTAGGGCTAGGGTTAGTGTTAGGGTTTGGGTTAGGGCTAGGGCTAGGGTTACGGTTAGTGTTAGGGCAGGCCTAGGGTTATGGTTAGGGTTAGGGCTAGGGCTAGGGCTAAGGCTAGGGCTAGGGTTAGGATTAGGGTTAGGATTATGACTAGGGTTAGGGCTAGGGTTAGGTTTAGGGCTAGGGTTAGGGTTAGGGCTGGGACTAGGGCTAGGGTTATCGCTAGGGTTTGGGTGAGGGTTAGGGTGAGGATTACGCTTATGGTTATGGCTAGGGTTAGGGTTAGTTTTAGGGTTAGGGCTAGGGCTAGGGCTAGGGCTAGGGCTAAGGTTAGGCCTAGGGTTAGGGTTAGGGTTAGGGTTAGGGCTAGGGTTAGGGCTAGTGTTAGGGTTAAGTTTGGGACTAGGGCAAGCATTAGGTTTAGCATTAGGGCTAGGGCTAGGGTTAGGGTTAGGGCTAGGGCTAGGGTGAGGGCTAGGGTTAGGTTTAGGTTTACGGCTATGGTTAGTGTTAGGTTTAGGGTTAGGGTTAGGGCTGGGGCGAAGGTTACGGTTAGGGTTAAGGATAAGGTTAGGGTTAGGGCTATGGTTAGGTCTAGGGCTTGGGCTAGGGCTAGGGTTAGGGTTTTGGTCGGGGTGTGGTTGGGGTTGGGGTTAGGTTTAGGGTGAGGGTTAGGGTTAGGTCTAGGGCTAGTGCTAGGATTAGGGTTAGGGTTAGGGTTATGGCTAGAACTACGGTTAGGGTTATGGCTATGGCCAGGGCTAGGGCTACGTCTATAGTTAGGGTTAGGTTTAGGGCTAGGGCTAGTGTTAGTTTAACTGTGAGGTTAGGGCTACGGCTAGGGTTAGGGTTAGTTCTAGGGTTAGTGTTAGGTCTAGGGCTAGGGCTAGTGTTACGGTTTGGTTAGGGTTCGGGTTCGTGTTCAGGTCAGGGTTAGGTTTAGTTCTAGGTCTAGGCCTAGGGTTAGGATTAGGGTTAGCTTTAGGGCTATGGCTAGGGCTAGGGCTATGGTTAGGGCTAGGGCTATGGCTATTGCTAAGTCTAGAGTTAAGTTTAGGGCTAGGGCTAAGGTTACGGTTAGGGATAAGGTTAGGTTAGGCCTAGGATTAGGGTTAGGGTTAGGGTTAGGGTTAGGGTTAAGTTTAGGGCTAGGGTTATGGTTAGGGCTAGGGTTAGGGTTAGGGTTAGGGCTAGGGCTAGGGTTAGGATTAGGGTTAGTGTTAGGGTTAGGGCTAGGGCTAGGCCTGTGCTAGGGTTAGGGTTAGGGTTAAGTTTAGGGCTAGGTTTAGGGTTAGGGCTAGGGTTAGGGTTAGGGCTAAGGCTAGGGTTAGGATTAGGTTTAGGGTTAGTGTTAGGGTTAGGGCTAGGGCTAGGGCTAGGGTTAGGGTTAGGGTTAGATCTAGGGTTAGCGCTACGGTGAGGGTTAGGTTTAGGGTTAGGGCTAGGGCTAGGGATAGGGTTACTGTAAATGTTTTGGTTAGGGTTAGGGTTAGGGTTAGTGTTAGGGTTAGGGCTTGGGCTAGGTCTATGGCTAGGGCTAAGGTTAGTGTTAGGGTTAGGGTTTGGGTTAGGGCTATGCTACGGTTAGGTTTAGGGTTAGGGTTAGTGTTAAGGCTAGGGTTAAGGGTCGGGCTAAGATTAGGGTTAGGGTTAGGCGTAGGGTTAGCTTTAGCGCTAGTGCTGTGTTAACAGGACTATGACTAAGTCTAAGGCTATGGTTAAGGTTAGATGTAGGATTAGGGTTAGGGTTAGGGTTCAGTTTTGGGTTCGGGTTCGGGTTAGGGTTAGTGTTAGTGCTAGGGCTAGGGCTAGGGTTAGGGTTAGGGTTATCGTTAGGGCTATGCTTAAGGTTATGGTTAGGATTAAGGCGAGGGTTAGGTTTAGGGATAGGGCTAGGGTGACTGCTAGGGTTAGGGTTAGGGCTATGGCTAGGCTTAGGGTTAGAGTTAAAGTTAGGGTTAGGGTTAGGGTTAGGGTTAGGGCTAGGGCTAAGTTTAGGGCTAGGTTTAGGGCTAGGGTTAGGGTTAGGTTTAAGATTAGGGCTTGGGCTATGGCTAGGGCTAGGGCTAGGGTTAGTGTTAGGGTTTGGGTTAGGGCTAGGGCTAGGGTTACGGTTAGTGTTAGGGCAGGGCTAGGGTTATGGTTAGGGTTAGGGCTAGGGCTAGGGCTAGGGCTAGGGCTAGGGTTAGGATTAGGGTTAGGATTATGACTAGGGTTAGGGTTAGGGTTAGGTTTAGGGCTAGGGTTAGGGTTAGTGCTGGGACTAGGGCTAGGGTTATCGCTAGGGTTTGGGTGAGGGTTAGGGTGAGGATTACGCTTATGGTTATGGCTAGGGTTAGGTTTAGTTTTAGGGTTAGGGCTAGGGCTAGGGCTAGGGTTAAGGTTAGGCCTAGGGTTAGGGTTAGGGTTAGGGTTAAGGCTAGGGTTAGGGCTAGTGTTAGGGTTAAGTTTGGGACTAGGGCAAGCATTAGGTTTAGCATTAGGGCTAGGGCTAGGGTTAGGGTTAGGGCTAGGGCTAGGGTGAGGGCTTGGGTTAGGTTTAGGTTTACGGCTATGGTTAGTGTTAGGTTTAGGTTTAGGCTTAGGGCTGGGGCGAAGGTTACGGTTAGGGTTAAGGATAAGGTTAGGGTTAAGGATAAGGTTAGGGTTAGGGCTATGGTTAGGTCTAGGGCTAGGGTTATTGTTAGGGCTTGGGCTAGGGCTAGGGTTAGGGTTTTGGTTGGGGTGTGGTTGGGGTTGGGGTTAGGTTTAGGGTGAGGGTTAGGGTTAGGTCTAGGGCTAGTGCTAGGATTAGGGTTAGGGTTAGGGTTATGGCTAGAACTAGGGTTACGGTTAGGGTTAGGGTTATGGCTATGGCCAGGGCTAGGGCTACGTCTATAGTTAGGGTTAGGTTTAGGGCTAGGGCTAGTGTTAGTTTAACTGTGAGGTTAGGGCTACGGCTAGGGTTAGGGTTAGTTCTAGGGTTAGTGTTAGGTCTAGGGCTAGGGCTAGTGTTACGGTTTGGTTAGGGTTCGGGTTCGGGTTCAGGTCAGGGTTAGGTTTAGGGCTAGGTCTAGGCCTAGGGTTAGGATTAGGGTTAGCTTTAGGGCTATGGCTAGGGCTAGGGCTATGGTTAGGCCTAGGGCTACGGCTATTGCTAAGTCTAGAGTTAAGTTTAGGGCTAGGGCTAAGGTTAGGGTTAGGGATAAGGTTAGGTTAGGTCTAGGATTAGGGTTAGGGTTAGGGTTAGGGTTAAGTTTAGGGCTAGGGTTATGGTTAGGGCTAGGGTTAGGGTTAGGGTTAGGGTTAGGGCTAGGGTTAGGATTAGGGTTAGGGTTAGAGTTAGGGCTAGGGCTAGGGTTAGGGTTAGGGTTAGGGTTTGGGTTAGGGCTATGCTAGGTTTAGGTTTAGGATAAGAGTTAGTGTTAATGCTAGGGTTAGGGTTCGGGCTAAGATTAGGGTTAGGGTTAGGTGTAGGTTTAGCTTTAGGGCTAGTGCTGCGTTTACAGTTAGGACTATTACTAAGTCTAAGGCTACGGTTAAGGTTAGGTGTAGGATTAGGGTTAGGGTAGTGTTAGGGTTCTGTTTCGGGTTCGGGTTAGGTTTAGGGTTCGGGTTCGTGTTCGGGTTTGGATTACAGTAAGGGTTCGGGTCTGTGTATGGGTTAAAGTTAGTGTTAGGGTTACGGTTCGGTTTCGGGTTAGGTTTAGGCCTAGGATTGGGGTTAGGGTTAGGGTTAGGGCTAGGGCTAGGGTTAGCGTTAGCGTTAGCGTTAGGGTTAGTGTTAGGCTAGGGCTAGGGTTAGGGCTAGTGTTAGGTTAGTGTTAGGGCTAGGGCTAGTGTTAAGGTTAGGGTTAGGTTTATGGTTAGGGCTAGGGCTAGGGCTAGGTTTTGGTTTAGGGCTAGGGCTAGGGCTAGATTAGGTTTAGGATTAGGTTTAGGGCTAGGGTTAGGGCTAGGCCTAGGGCTAGGGTTAGGCTTAGGGTTATGGCTTGGGCCAGGGCTAGGGCTAGGGCTTGGGTTTTTGTTAGGGTTTGGGTTATGGCTAGGGCTATGGTTAGGGTTAGGGTTAGGGTTAGGTTTAGGTTTAGGTTTAGGTTTAGGGCTAGGGCTAGGTCTAGGGCTGGGGCTAGGGCTAGGGCTAAGGTTAGGTCTAGGGTTAGGTTTTGTGTTAGGGCTAGGGTTATGGCTAGTGTTAGGGTCAGGGTTTGGTCTAGGGCAAGCATTAGGGTTAGGGTTAGGGCTAGGGCTAGGGCTAGCGCTAGGGCTAGGGTTAGTGTTAGGTCTAGGGCTAGGGCTAGTGTTACAGTTTGGTTAGGGTTTGGGTTCGGGTTCAGGTCAGGGTTAGGTTTAGGGCTAGGTCGAGGCGTAGGGTTAGGATTAGGGTTAGTTCTAGGGCTATGGCTAGGGCTAGGGTTAGGGTTAGGGCTAGGACTAGGGCTAGGGCTAGGGCTAGGGTTAGGGTTAGGTTTAGGGCTAGGGCTAGGGATATGGTTACTGTAAGTGTTTTGGTTAGGGTTAGGGTTAGGGTTAAGTTTAGGGCTAGGGCTAGGTTTAGGTTTAGGGATAAGGTTAGGGTTAGGGATAAGGTTAGGTTTAGGTCTAGGGTTAGGGTTAGGGTTAGGGTCAGGGTTAGGGTTAGGGTTAGGGCTAGTGCTAGGCCTGGGCTAGGGTTAGGGTTAGGGTTAAGTTTAGGGCTAGGTTTAGGGTTAGGGCTAGGGTTAGGGTTAGGGCTAAGGCTAGGGTTAGGATTAGGTTTAGGGTTAGTGTTAGGATTAGGGTTAGGGTTAGGGCTAGGGTTAGGGTTAGGGTTAGATCTAGGGTTAGCGCTACAGTGAGGGTTAGGTTTAGGGTTAGGGCTAGGGCTAGGGATAGGGTTACTGTAAGTGTTTTGGTTAGGGTTAGGGTTAGGGTTAGTGTTAGGGTTAGGGCTTGGGCTAGGTCTATGGCTAGGGCTAAGATTAGTGTTAGGGTTAGGGTTTGGGTTAGGGCTATGCTACGGTTAGGTTTAGGGTTAGGGTTAGTGTTAAGGCTAGGGTTAAGGTTCGGGCTAAGATTAGGGTTAGGGTTAGGCGTAGGGTTAGCTTTAGGGCTAGTGCTGTGTTAACAGAACTATGACTAAGTCTAAGGCTATGGTTAAGGTTAGATGTAGGATTAGGGTTAGGGTTCGGTTTTGGGTTCGGGTTCGGGTTAGGGTTAGTGTTAGTGCTAGGGCTAGGGCCAGGGTTAGGGTTAGGGTTATCGTTAGGGCTATGCTTAAGGTTATGGTTAGGATTAAGGCGAGGGTTAGGTTTAGGGATAAGGCTAGGGTGACTGCTAGGGTTAGGGTTAGGGCTATGGCTAGGCTTAGGGTTAGGGTTAAATTTAGGGTTAGGGTTAGGGTTAGGGTTAGGTTTAGGGCTAGGGCTAGGGCTAGGGCTAAGTTTAGGGCTAGGTTTAGGGCTTGGGTTAGGGTTAGGTTTAAGATTAGGGCTTGGGCTATGGCTTGGGCTAGGGCTAGGGTTAGTGTTAGGGTTTGGGTTAGGGCTAGGGCTAGGGTTACGGTTAGTATTAGGGCAGGCCTAGGGTTATGGTTAGGGTTAGGGCTAGGGCTAGGGCTAAGGCTAGGGCTAGGGTTAGGATTAGGGTTAGGATTATGACTAGGGTTAGGGCTAGGGTTAGGTTTAGGGCTAGGGTTAGGGTTAGGGCTGGGACTAGGGCTAGGGTTATCGCTAGGGTTTGGGTGAGGGTTAGGGTGAGGATTACGCTTATGGTTATGGCTAGGGTTAGGGTTAGTTTTAGGGTTAGGGCTAGGGCTAGGGCTAGGGCTAGGGCTAAGGTTAGGCCTAGGGTTAGGGTTAGGGTTAGGGTTAGGGCTAGGGTTAGGGCTAGTGTTAGGGTTAAGTTTGGGACTAGGGCAAGCATTAGGTTTAGCATTAGGGCTAGGGCTAGGGTTAGTGTTAGGGCTAGGGCTAGGGTGAGGGCTAGGGTTAGGTTTAGGTTTACGGCTATGGTTAGTGTTAGGTTTAGGGTTAGGGTTAGGGCTGGGGCGAAGGTTACGGTTAGGGTTAAGGATAAGGTTAGGGTTAGGGCTATGGTTAGGTCTAGGGCTAGGGTTATTGTTAGGGCTTGGGCTAGGGCTAGGGTTAGGGTTTTGGTTGGGGTGTGGTTGGGGTTGGGGTTAGGTTTAGGGTGAGGGTTAGGGTTAGGTCTAGGGCTAGTGCTAGGATTAGGGTTAGGGTTAGGGTTATGGCTAGAACTAGGGTTACGGTTAGGGTTATGGCTATGGCCAGGGCTAGGGCTACGTCTATAGTTAGGGTTAGGTTTAGGGCTAGGGCTAGTGTTAGCTTAACTGTTAGGTTTAGGTCTAGGGCTAGGGTTAGGGTTAGTTCTAGGGTTAGTGTTAGGTCTAGGGCTAGGGCTAGTGTTACGGTTTGGTTAGGGTTCAGGTTCGGGTTCAGGTTAGGGTTAGGTTTAGGGCTAGGTCTAGGCCTAGGGTTAGGATTAGGGTTAGCTTTAGGGCTATGGCTAGGGCTAGGGCTATGGTTAGGCCTAGGGCTACGGCTATTGCTAAGTCTAGAGTTAAGTTTAGGGCTAGGGCTAAGGTTAGGGTTAGGGATAAGGTTAGGTTAGGTCTAGGATTAGGGTTAGGGTTAGGGTTAGGGTTAGCGTTAAGTTTAGGGCTAGGGTTATGGTTAGGGCTAGGGTTAGGGTTAGGATTAGGGCTAGGGCTAGGGTTAGGATTAGGGTTAGGTTTAGGATTAGGGCTAGGGCTAGGCCTGTGCTAGGGTTAGGGTTAGGGTTAAGTTTAGGGCTAGGTTTAGGGTTAGGGTTAGGATTAGGGTTAGGGCTAAGGCTAGGGTTAGGATTAGGTTTAGGGTTAGTGTTAGGGTTAGGGCTAGGGCTAGGGCTAGGATTTGGGTTAGGGTTAGATCTAGGGTTAGCGCTACGGTTAGGGTTAGGTTTAGGGTTAGGGCTAGGGCTAGGGATAGGGTTACTATAAGTGTTTTGGTTAGGGTTAGGGTTAGGGTTAAGTTTAGGGCTAGGGCTAGTGTTAGGTTTAGGGATAAGGTTAGGGTTAGGTCTAGGGTTAGGGTTAGGGTTAGGGTTAGGGTTAGGGCTAGTGCTAGGCCTGGGCTAGGGTTAGGGTTAGGGTTAAGTTTAGGGCTAGGTTTAGGGTTAGGGCTAGGGTAAGGGTTAGGGCTAAGGCTAGGGTTAGGATTAGGTTTAGGGTTAGTGTTAGGGTTAGGGCTAGGGCTAGGGCTAGGGTTAGGGTTAGGGTTAGATCTAGGGTTAGCGCTACGGTGAGGGTTAGGTTTAGGGTTAGGGCTAGGGCTAGGGATAGGGTTACTGTAAGTGTTTTGGTTAGGGTTAGGGTTAGGGTTAGTGTTAGGGTTAGGGCTTGGGCTAGGTCTATGGCTAGGGCTAAGATTAGTGTTAGGGTTAGGGTTTGGGTTAGGGCTATGCTACGGTTAGGTTTAGGGTTAGGGTTAGTGTTAAGGCTAGGGTTAAGGTTCGGGCTAAGATTAGGGTTAGGGTTAGGCGTAGGGTTAGCTTTAGGGCTAGTGCTGTGTTAACAGAACTATGACTAAGTCTAAGGCTATGGTTAAGGTTAGATGTAGGATTAGGGTTAGGGTTCGGTTTTGGGTTCGGGTTCGGGTTAGGGTTAGTGTTAGTGCTAGGGCTAGGGCCAGGGTTAGGGTTAGGGTTATCGTTAGGGCTATGCTTAAGGTTATGGTTAGGATTAAGGCGAGGGTTAGGTTTAGGGATAAGGCTAGGGTGACTGCTAGGGTTAGGGTTAGGGCTATGGCTAGGCTTAGGGTTAGGGTTAAATTTAGGGTTAGGGTTAGGGTTAGGGTTAGGTTTAGGGCTAGGGCTAGGGCTAGGGCTAAGTTTAGGGCTAGGTTTAGGGCTTGGGTTAGGGTTAGGTTTAAGATTAGGGCTTGGGCTATGGCTTGGGCTAGGGCTAGGGTTAGTGTTAGGGTTTGGGTTAGGGCTAGGGCTAGGGTTACGGTTAGTATTAGGGCAGGCCTAGGGTTATGGTTAGGGTTAGGGCTAGGGCTAGGGCTAAGGCTAGGGCTAGGGTTAGGATTAGGGTTAGGATTATGACTAGGGTTAGGGCTAGGGTTAGGTTTAGGGCTAGGGTTAGGGTTAGGGCTGGGACTAGGGCTAGGGTTATCGCTAGGGTTTGGGTGAGGGTTAGGGTGAGGATTACGCTTATGGTTATGGCTAGGGTTAGGGTTAGTTTTAGGGTTAGGGCTAGGGCTAGGGCTAGGGCTAGGGCTAAGGTTAGGCCTAGGGTTAGGGTTAGGGTTAGGGTTAGGGCTAGGGTTAGGGCTAGTGTTAGGGTTAAGTTTGGGACTAGGGCAAGCATTAGGTTTAGCATTAGGGCTAGGGCTAGGGTTAGTGTTAGGGCTAGGGCTAGGGTGAGGGCTAGGGTTAGGTTTAGGTTTACGGCTATGGTTAGTGTTAGGTTTAGGGTTAGGGTTAGGGCTGGGGCGAAGGTTACGGTTAGGGTTAAGGATAAGGTTAGGGTTAGGGCTATGGTTAGGTCTAGGGCTAGGGTTATTGTTAGGGCTTGGGCTAGGGCTAGGGTTAGGGTTTTGGTTGGGGTGTGGTTGGGGTTGGGGTTAGGTTTAGGGTGAGGGTTAGGGTTAGGTCTAGGGCTAGTGCTAGGATTAGGGTTAGGGTTAGGGTTATGGCTAGAACTAGGGTTACGGTTAGGGTTATGGCTATGGCCAGGGCTAGGGCTACGTCTATAGTTAGGGTTAGGTTTAGGGCTAGGGCTAGTGTTAGCTTAACTGTTAGGTTTAGGTCTAGGGCTAGGGTTAGGGTTAGTTCTAGGGTTAGTGTTAGGTCTAGGGCTAGGGCTAGTGTTACGGTTTGGTTAGGGTTCAGGTTCGGGTTCAGGTTAGGGTTAGGTTTAGGGCTAGGTCTAGGCCTAGGGTTAGGATTAGGGTTAGCTTTAGGGCTATGGCTAGGGCTAGGGCTATGGTTAGGCCTAGGGCTACGGCTATTGCTAAGTCTAGAGTTAAGTTTAGGGCTAGGGCTAAGGTTAGGGTTAGGGATAAGGTTAGGTTAGGTCTAGGATTAGGGTTAGGGTTAGGGTTAGGGTTAGCGTTAAGTTTAGGGCTAGGGTTATGTTTAGGGCTAGGGTTAGGGTTAGGATTAGGGCTAGGGCTAGGGTTAGGATTAGGGTTAGGTTTAGGATTAGGGCTAGGGCTAGGCCTGTGCTAGGGTTAGGGTTAGGGTTAAGTTTAGGGCTAGGTTTAGGGTTAGGGTTAGGATTAGGGTTAGGGCTAAGGCTAGGGTTAGGATTAGGTTTAGGGTTAGTGTTAGGGTTAGGGCTAGGGCTAGGGCTAGGATTTGGGTTAGGGTTAGATCTAGGGTTAGCGCTACGGTTAGGGTTAGGTTTAGGGTTAGGGCTAGGGATAGGGATAGGGTTACTATAAGTGTTTTGGTTAGGGTTAGGGTTAGGGTTAAGTTTAGGGCTAGGGCTAGTGTTAGGTTTAGGGATAAGGTTAGGGTTAGGTCTAGGGTTAGGGTTAGGGTTAGGGTTAGGGTTAGGGCTAGTGCTAGGCCTGGGCTAGGGTTAGGGTTAGGGTTAAGTTTAGGGCTAGGTTTAGGGTTAGGGCTAGGGTAAGGGTTAGGGCTAAGGCTAGGGTTAGGATTAGGTTTAGGGTTAGTGTTAGGGTTAGGGCTAGGGCTTGGGCTAGGGTTAGGGTTAGGGTTAGATCTAGGGTTAGCGCTACGGTGAGGGTTAGGTTTAGGGTTAGGGCTAGGGCTAGGGATAGGGTTACTGTAAGTGTTTTGGTTAGGGTTAGGGTTAGGGTTAGTGCTAGGGTTAGGGCTTGGGCTAGGTCTATGGCTAGGGCTAAGATTAGTGTTAGGGTTAGGGTTTGGGTTAGGGCTATGCTACGGTTAGGTTTAGGGTTAGGGTTAGTGTTAAGGCTAGGGTTAAGGTTCGGGCTAAGATTAGGGTTAGGGTTAGGCGTAGGGTTAGCTTTAGGGCTAGTGCTGTGTTAACAGAACTATGACTAAGTCTAAGGCTATGGTTAAGGTTAGATGTAGGATTAGGGTTAGGGTTCGGTTTTGGGTTCGGGTTCGGGTTAGGGTTAGTGTTAGTGCTAGGGCTAGGGCCAGGGTTAGGGTTAGGGTTATCGTTAGGGCTATGCTTAAGGTTATGGTTAGGATTAAGGCGAGGGTTAGGTTTAGGGATAGGGCTAGGGTGACTGCTAGGGTTAGGGTTAGGGCTATGGCTAGGCTTAGGGTTAGGGTTAAATTTAGGGTTAGGGTTAGGGTTAGGTTTAGGGCTAGGGCTAGGGCTAGGGCTAAGTTTAGGGCTAGGTTTAGGGCTAGGGTTAGGGTTAGGTTTAAGATTAGGGCTTGGGCTATGGCTTGGGCTAGGGCTAGGGTTAGTGTTAGGGTTTGGGTTAGGGCTAGGGCTAGGGTTACAGTTAGTGTTAGGGCAGGCCTAGGGTTATGGTTAGGGTTAGGGCTAGGGCTAGGGCTAAGGCTAGGGCTAGGTTTAGGATTAGGGTTAGGATTATGACTAGGGTTAGGGCTAGGGTTAGGTTTAGGGCTAGGGTTAGGGTCAGGGCTGGGACTAGGGCTAGGGTTATCGCTAGGGTTTGGGTGAGGGTTAGGGTGAGGATTACGCTTATGGTTATGGCTAGGGTTAGGGTTAGTTTTAGGGTTAGGGCTAGGGCTAGGGCTAGGGCTAGGGCTAAGGTTAGGGCTAGGGTTAGGGTTAGGGTTAGGGTTAGGGCTAGGGTTAGGGCTAGTGTTAGGGTTAAGTTTGGGACTAGGGCAAGCATTAGGTTTAGCATTAGGGCTAGGGCTAGGGTTAGGGTTAGGGCTAGGGCTAGGGTGAGGGCTAGGGTTAGGTTTAGGTTTACGGCTATGGTTAGTGTTAGGTTTAGGGTTAGGGTTAGGGCTGGGGCGAAGGTTACGGTTAGAGTTAAGGATAAGGTTAGGGTTAGGGCTATGGTTAGGTCTAGGGCTAGGTTTATTGTTAGGGCTTGGGCTAGGGCTAGGGTTAGGGTTTTGGTTGGGGTGTGGTTGGGGTTGGGGTTAGGTTTAGGGTGAGGGTTAGGGTTAGGTCTAGGGCTAGTGCTAGGATTAGGGTTAGGGTTAGGGTTATGGCTAGAACTAGGGTTACGGTTAGGGTTATGGCTATGGCCAGGGCTAGGGCTACGTCTATAGTTAGGGTTAGGTTTAGGGCTAGGGCTAGTGTTAGTTTAACTGTTAGGTTTAGGTCTAGGGCTAGGGTTAGGGTTAGTTCTAGGGTTAGTGTTAGGTCTAGGGCTAGGGCTAGTGTTACGGTTTGGTTAGGTTTCAGGTTCGGGTTCAGGTTAGGGTTAGGTTTAGGGCTAGGTCTAGGCCTAGGGTTAGGATTAGGGTTAGCTTTAGGGCTATGGCTAGGGCTAGGGCTATGGTTAGGCCTAGGGCTACGGCTATTGCTAAGTCTAGAGTTAAGTTTAGGGCTAGGGCTAAGGTTAGGGTTAGGGATAAGGTTAGGTTAGGTCTAGGATTGGGTTAGGGTTAGGGTTAGGGTTAGGGTTAAGTTTAGGGCTAGGGTTATGGTTAGGGCTAGGGTTAGGGTTAGGATTAGGGCTAGGGCTAGGGTTAGGATTAGGGTTAGGTTTAGGATTAGGGCTAGGGCTAGGCCTGTGCTAGGGTTAGGGTTAGGGTTAAGTTTAGGGCTAGGTTTAGGGTTAGGGCTAGGGTTAGGGTTAGGGCTAAGGCTAGGGTTAGGATTAGGTTTAGGGTTAGTGTTAGGGTTAGGGCTAGGGCTAGGGCTAGGGTTAGGGTTAGATCTAGGGTTAGCGCTACGGTTAGGGTTAGGTTTAGGGTTAGGGCTAGGGCTAGGGATAGGGTTACTATAAGTGTTTTGGTTAGGGTTAGGGTTAGGGTTAAGTTTAGGGCTAGGGCTAGTGTTAGGTTTAGGGGTAAGGTTAGGGTTAGGTCTAGGGTTAGGGTTAGGGTTAGGGTTAGGGTTAGGGCTAGTGCTAGGCCTGGGCTATGGTTAGGGTTAGGGTTAAGTTTAGGGCTAGGTTTAGGGTTAGGGCTAGGGTAAGGGTTAGGGCTAAGGCTAGGGTTAGGATTAGGTTTAGGGTTAGTGTTAGGGTTAGGGCTAGGGCTAGGGCTAGGGTTAGGGTTAGGGTTAGATCTAGGGTTAGCGCTACGGTGAGGGTTAGGTTTAGGGTTAGGGCTAGGGCTAGGGATAGGGTTACTGTAAGTGTTTTGGTTAGGGTTAGGGTTAGGGTTAGTGTTAGGGTTAGGGCTTGGGCTAGGTCTATGGCTAGGGCTAAGATTAGTGTTAGGGTTAGGGTTTGGGTTAGGGCTATGCTACGGTTAGGTTTAGGGTTAGGGTTAGTGTTAAGGCTAGGGTTAAGGTTCGGGCTAAGATTAGGGTTAGGGTTAGGCGTAGGGTTAGCTTTAGGGCTAGTGCTGTGTTAACAGAACTATGACTAAGTCTAAGGCTATGGTTAAGGTTAGATGTAGGATTAGGGTTAGGGTTCGGTTTTGGGTTCGGGTTCGGGTTAGGGTTAGTGTTAGTGCTAGGGCTAGGGCCAGGGTTAGGGTTAGGGTTATCGTTAGGGCTATGCTTAAGGTTATGGTTAGGATTAAGGCGAGGGTTAGGTTTAGGGATAGGGCTAGGGTGACTGCTAGGGTTAGGGTTAGGGCTATGGCTAGGCTTAGGGTTAGGGTTAAATTTAGGGTTAGGGTTAGGGTTAGGGTTAGGGTTAGGTTTAGGGATAGGGCTAGGGCTAGGGCTAAGTTTAGGGCTAGGTTTAGGGCTAGGGTTAGGGTTAGGTTTAAGATTAGGGCTTGGGCTATGGCTTGGGCTAGGGCTAGGGTTAGTGTTAGGGTTTGGGTTAGGGCTAGGGCTAGGGTTACGGTTAGTGTTAGGGCAGGCCTAGGGTTATGGTTAGGGTTAGGGCTAGGGCTAGGGCTAAGGCTAGGGCTAGGGTTAGGATTAGGGTTAGGATTATGACTAGGGTTAGGGCTAGGGTTAGGCTTAGGGCTAGGGTTAGGGTTAGGGCTGGGACTAGGGCTAGGGTTATCGCTAGGGTTTGGGTGAGGGTTAGGGTGAGGATTACGCTTATGGTTATGGCTAGGGTTAGGGTTAGTTTTAGGGTTAGGGCTAGGGCTAGGGCTAGGGCTAGGGCTAAGGTTAGGCCTAGGGTTAGGGTTAGGGTTAGGGTTAGGGCTAGGGTTAGGGCTAGTGTTAGGGTTAAGTTTGGGACTAGGGCAAGCATTAGGTTTAGCATTAGGGCTAGGGCTAGGGTTAGGGTTAGGGCTAGGGCTAGGGTGAGGGCTAGGGTTAGGTTTAGGTTTACGGCTATGGTTAGTGTTAGGTTTAGGGTTAGGGTTAGGGCTGGGGCGAAGGTTACGGTTAGGGTTAAGGATAAGGTTAGGGTTAGGGCTATGGTTAGGTCTAGGGCTTGGGCTAGGGCTAGGGTTAGGGTTTTGGTCGGGGTGTGGTTGGGGTTGGGGTTAGGTTTAGGGTGAGGGTTAGGGTTAGGTCTAGGGCTAGTGCTAGGATTAGGGTTAGGGTTAGGGTTATGGCTAGAACTAGGGTTACGGTTAGGGTTAGGGTTATGGCTATGGCCAGGGCTAGGGCTACGTCTATAGTTAGGGTTAGGTTTAGGGCTAGGGCTAGTGTTAGTTTAACTGTGAGGTTAGGGCTACGGCTAGGGTTAGGGTTAGTTCTAGGGTTAGTGTTAGGTCTAGGGCTAGGGCTAGTGTTACGGTTTGGTTAGGGTTCAGGTTCGGGTTCAGGTCAGGGTTAGGTTTAGGGCTAGGTCTAGGCCTAGGGTTAGGATTAGGGTTAGCTTTAGGGCTATGGCTAGGGCTAGGGCTATGGTTAGGGCTAGGGCTATGGCTATTGCTAAGTCTAGAGTTAAGTTTAGGGCTAGGGCTAAGGTTACGGTTAGGGATAAGGTTAGGTTAGGCCTAGGATTAGGGTTAGGGTTAGGGTTAGGGTTAGGGTTAAGTTTAGGGCTAGGGTTATGGTTAGGGCTAGGGTTAGGGTTAGGGTTAGGGCTAGGGCTAGGGTTAGGATTAGGGTTAGTGTTAGGGTTAGGGCTAGGGCTAGGCCTGTGCTAGGGTTAGGGTTAGGGTTAAGTTTAGGGCTAGGTTTAGGGTTAGGGCTAGGGTTAGGGTTAGGGCTAAGGCTAGGGTTAGGATTAGGTTTAGGGTTAGTGTTAGGGTTAGGGCTAGGGCTAGGGCTAGGGTTAGGGTTAGGGTTAGATCTAGGGTTAGCGCTACGGTGAGGGTTAGGTTTAGGGTTAGGGCTAGGGCTAGGGATAGGGTTACTGTAAGTGTTTTGGTTAGGGTTAGGGTTAGGGTTAGTGTTAGGGTTAGGGCTTGGGCTAGGTCTATGGCTAGGGCTAAGGTTAGTGTTAGGGTTAGGGTTTGGGTTAGGGCTATGCTACGGTTAGGTTTAGGGTTAGGGTTAGTGTTAAGGCTAGGGTTAAGGGTCGGGCTAAGATTAGGGTTAGGGTTAGGCGTAGGGTTAGCTTTAGCGCTAGTGCTGTGTTAACAGGACTATGACTAAGTCTAAGGCTATGGTTAAGGTTAGATGTAGGATTAGGGTTAGGGTTAGGGTTCAGTTTTGGGTTCGGGTTCGGGTTAGGGTTAGTGTTAGTGCTAGGGCTAGGGCTAGGGTTAGGGTTAGGGTTATCGTTAGGGCTATGCTTAAGGTTATGGTTAGGATTAAGGCGAGGGTTAGGTTTAGGGATAGGGCTAGGGTGACTGCTAGGGTTAGGGTTAGGGCTATGGCTAGGCTTAGGGTTAGAGTTAAAGTTAGGGTTAGGGTTAGGGTTAGGGTTAGGGCTAGGGCTAGGGCTAGGGCTAAGTTTAGGGCTAGGTTTAGGGCTAGGGTTAGGGTTAGGTTTAAGATTAGGGCTTGGGCTATGGCTAGGGCTAGGGCTAGGGTTAGTGTTAGGGTTTGGGTTAGGGCTAGGGCTAGGGTTACGGTTAGTGTTAGGGCAGGGCTAGGGTTAGTGTTAGGGTTAGGGCTAGGGCTAGGGCTAGGGCTAGGGCTAGGGTTAGGATTAGGGTTAGGATTATGACTAGGGTTAGGGTTAGGGTTAGGTTTAGGGCTAGGGTTAGGGTTAGGGCTGGGACTAGGGCTAGGGTTATCGCTAGGGTTTGGGTGAGGGTTAGGGTGAGGATTACGCTTATGGTTATGGCTAGGGTTAGGTTTAGTTTTAGGGTTAGGGCTAGGGCTAGGGCTAGGGTTAAGGTTAGGCCTAGGGTTAGGGTTAGGGTTAGGGTTAAGGCTAGGGTTAGGGCTAGTGTTAGGGTTAAGTTTGGGACTAGGGCAAGCATTAGGTTTAGCATTAGGGCTAGGGCTAGGGTTAGGGTTAGGGCTAGGGCTAGGGTGAGGGCTTGGGTTAGGTTTAGGTTTACGGCTATGGTTAGTGTTAGGTTTAGGTTTAGGCTTAGGGCTGGGGCGAAGGTTACGGTTAGGGTTAAGGATAAGGTTAGGGTTAAGGATAAGGTTAGGGTTAGGGCTATGGTTAGGTCTAGGGCTAGGGTTATTGTTAGGGCTTGGGCTAGGGCTAGGGTTAGGGTTTTGGTTGGGGTGTGGTTGGGGTTGGGGTTAGGTTTAGGGTGAGGGTTAGGGTTAGGTCTAGGGCTAGTGCTAGGATTAGGGTTAGGGTTAGGGTTATGGCTAGAACTAGGGTTACGGTTAGGGTTAGGGTTATGGCTATGGCCAGGGCTAGGGCTACGTCTATAGTTAGGGTTAGGTTTAGGGCTAGGGCTAGTGTTAGTTTAACTGTGAGGTTAGGGCTAGGGCTAGGGTTAGGGTTAGTTCTAGGGTTAGTGTTAGGTCTAGGGCTAGGGCTAGTGTTACGGTTTGGTTAGGGTTCGGGTTCGGGTTCAGGTCAGGGTTAGGTTTAGGGCTAGGTCTAGGCCTAGGGTTAGGATTAGGGTTAGCTTTAGGGCTATGGCTAGGGCTAGGGCTATGGTTAGGCCTAGGGCTACGGCTATTGCTAAGTCTAGAGTTAAGTTTAGGGCTAGGGCTAAGGTTAGGGTTAGGGATAAGGTTAGGATAGGTCTAGGATTAGGGTTAGGGTTAGGGTTAGGGTTAAGTTTAGGGCTAGGGTTATGGTTAGGGCTAGGGTTAGGGTTAGGGTTAGGGCTAGGGCTAGGGTTAGGGTTAGGGTTAGGGCTAGGGCTAGGGTTAGGGTTAGGGTTAGGGTTTGGGTTAGGGCTATGCTAGGTTTAGGTTTAGGATAAGAGTTAGTGTTAATGCTAGGGTTAGGGTTCGGGCTAAGATTAGGGTTAGGGTTAGGTGTAGGTTTAGCTTTAGGGCTAGTGCTGCGTTTACAGTTAGGACTATTACTAAGTCTAAGGCTACGGTTAAGGTTAGGTGTAGGATTAGGGTTAGGGTAGTGTTAGGGTTCTGTTTCGGGTTCGGGTTAGGTTTAGGGTTCGGGTTCGTGTTCGGGTTTGGATTACAGTAAGGGTTCGGGTCTGTGTATGGGTTAAAGTTAGTGTTAGGGTTACGGTTCGGTTTCGGGTTAGGTTTAGGCCTAGGATTGGGGTTAGGGTTAGGGTTAGGGCTAGGGCTAGGGTTAGCGTTAGCGTTAGCGTTAGGGTTAGTGTTAGGCTAGGGCTAGGGTTAGGGCTAGTGTTAGGTTAGTGTTAGGGCTAGGGCTAGTGTTAAGGTTAGGGTTAGGTTTATGGTTAGGGCTAGGGCTAGGGCTAGGTTTTGGTTTAGGGCTAGGGCTAGGGCTAGATTAGGTTTAGGATTAGGTTTAGGGCTAGGGTTAGGGCTAGGCCTAGGGCTAGGGTTAGGCTTAGGGTTATGGCTTGGGCCAGGGCTAGGGCTAGGGCTTGGGTTTTTGTTAGGGTTTGGGTTATGGCTACGGCTATGGTTAGGGTTAGGGTTAGGGTTAGGTTTAGGTTTAGGTTTAGGTTTAGGGCTAGGGCTAGGTCTAGGGCTGGGGCTAGGGCTAGGGCTAAGGTTAGGTCTAGGGTTAGGTTTTGTGTTAGGGCTAGGGTTATGGCTAGTGTTAGGGTCAGGGTTAGGTCTAGGGCAAGCATTAGGGTTAGGGTTAGGGCTAGGGCTAGGGCTAGCGCTAGGGCTAGGGTTAGTGTTAGGTCTAGGGCTAGGGCTAGTGTTACAGTTTGGTTAGGGTTTGGGTTCGGGTTCAGGTCAGGGTTAGGTTTAGGGCTAGGTCGAGGCGTAGGGTTAGGATTAGGGTTAGTTCTAGGGCTATGGCTAGGGCTAGGGTTAGGGTTAGGGCTAGGACTAGGGCTAGGGCTAGGGCTAGGTTTAGGGTTAGGGTTAAGTTTAGGGCTAGGGCTAGGGTTAGGGTTAGGGATAAGGTTAGGGTTATGTCTAGGGTTAGGGTTAGGGTTCGGGTTAGGGTAGGGCTAGGGCTAGGCCTGGGCTAGGGTTAGGGTTAGGGTTAAGTTTAGGGATAGGTTTAGGTTTAGGGCTAGGGTTAGGGTTAGGGCTAAGGCTAGGGTTAGGATTAGGTTTAGGGTTAGTGTTAGGGTTACGGCTAGGGCTAGGCCTAGGGTTAGGGTTAGGGTTAGGGTTAGATCTAGGGTTAGGGCTACGGTTAGGTTTAGGTTTAGGGTTAGGCCTAGGGCTAGGGATAGGTTTACTGTAAGTGTTTTGGTTAGGATTAGGGTTAGGGCTAGGGTTAGGTTTAGCGTTAGGTTTAGGGTTAGGGTTAGGGCTTGGGCTAGGGCTATGACTAGGGCTAAATTTAGTGTTAGGGTTAGGGTTTGGGTTAGGGCTATGCTACGGTTAGGTTTAGGGTTAGGGTTAGTGTTAAGGCTAGGGTTAAGGTTCGGGCTAAGATTAGGGTTAGGGTTAGGCGTAGGGTTAGCTTTAGCGCTAGTGCTGTGTTAACAGGACTATGACTAAGTCTAAGGCTATGGTTAAGGTTAGATGTAGGATTAGGGTTAGGGTTAGGGTTCGGTTTTGGGTTCGGGTTCAGGTTAGGGTTAGTGTTAGTGCTAGGGCTAGGGCTAGGGCTAGGGTTAGGGTTAGGGTTATCGTTAGGGCTATGCTTAAGGTTATGGTTAGGACTAAGGCGAGGGTTAGGTTTAGGGTTAGGGCTAGGGCGACTCTTAGGGTTAGGGTTAGGGGTATGGCTAGGGTTAGGGTTAGGGTTAAATTTAGGGTTAGGGTTAGGGTTAGGGTTAGGGTTAGGGTTAGGGCTAGGGCTAGGGCAAAGTTTAGGGCTAGGTTTAGGGTTAGGGTTAGGGTTAGGTTTAAGATTAGGGCTTGGGCTATGGCTAGGGCTAGGGCTAGGGTTAGTGTTAGGGTTTGGGTTAGGGCTAGGGCTAGGGTTACGGTTAGTGTTAGGGCTAGGGCTAGGGTTATGGTTAGGGTTAGGGCTAGGGCTAGGGCTAGGGCTAGGGTTAGGATTAGGGTTAGGGCTAGGGCTAGGGTTAGGGCTAGGGTTAGGTTTAGGGCTAGGGTTAGGGTTAGGGCTGGGACTAGGGCTAGGGTTATCGCTAGGGTTTGGGTGAGGGTTAGGGTGAGGATTACGCTTATGGTTATGGCTAGGGTTAGGGTTAGTTTTAGGGTTAGGGCTAGGGCTAGGGCAGGGCTAGGGCTAAGGTTAGGCCTAGGGTTAGGGTTAGGGTTAGGGTTAGGGCTAGGGTTAGGGCTAGTGTTAGGGTTAAGTTTGGGACTAGGGCAAGCATTAGGTTTAGCGTTAGGGCTAGGGCTTGGGTTAGGTTTAGGGCTAGGGCTAGGGCTAGTGTGAGGGCTAGGGTTAGGTTTAGGTTTACGGCTATGGTTAGTGTTAGGTTTAGGGTTAGGGTTAGGGCTGGGGCGAAGGTTATGGTTAGGGTTAAGGATAAGGTTACGGTTAGGGCTATGGTTAGGTCTAGGGCTAGGGTTATTGTTAGGGCTTGGGCTAGGGCTAGGGTTAGGGTTTTGGTTGGGGTGTGGTTGGGCTTGGGGTTAGGTTTAGTGTTCGGGTTCGTGTTCGGGTTTGGATTACAGTAAGGGTTCGGGTCTGTGTTTGGGTTAAAGTTAGTGTTATGGTTACGGTTCGGTTTTGGGTTAGGTTTAGGGCTAGGATTGGTGTTAGGGTTAGGGTTAGGGCTAGGGCTAGGGTTAGCGTTAGCGTTAGCGTTAGGGTTAGGTTTATGGTTAGGGCTAGGGCTAGGGCTAGGTTTTGGTTTAGGGCTAGGGCTAGGGCTAGATTAGGTTTAGGATTAGGTTTAGGGCTAGGGTTAGGGCTAGGCCTAGGGCTACGGTTAGGCTTAGGGTTATGGCTTGGGCCAGGGCTAGGGCTAGGGCTAGGGTTTGTGTTAGGGTTTGGGTTATGGCTAGGGGTATGGTTAGGGTTAGGGTTAGGGTTAGGGTCAGGGTTAGGGTTAGGTTTAGGGTTAGGGTTAGGGCTAGGGCTAGGTCTAGGGCTGGGGCTAGTGCTAGGGCTAAGGTTAGGTCTAGGGTTAGGTTTTGTGTTAGGGCTAGGGTTATGGCTAGTGTTAGGGTTAGGTTTAGGTCTAGGGCAAGCATTAGGGTTAGGGTTAGGGCTAGGGCTAGGGCTAGGGCTAGGGCTAGGGCTAGGGTTAGTGTTAGGTCCAGGGCTAGGGCTAGTGTTACATTTTGGTTAGGGTTTGGGTTCGGGTTCAGGTCAGGGTTAGGTTTAGGGCTAGGTCTAGGCATAGGGTTAGGATTAGGGTTAGTTCTAGGGCTATGGCTAGGGCTAGGGTTAGGGTTAGGGCTAGGACTAGGGCTAGGGCTAGGGGTAGGGTTAGGGATAAGTTTAGGGTTAGGGATAAGGTTAGGGCTAGGGCTGGGCTAGGGTTAGGGTTAGGGTTAGGGCTAGGGCTAGGCCTGGGCTAGGGTTAAGGTTAGGGTTAGGGTTAGGTTAAGTTTAGGGCTAGGTTTAGGGTTAGGGCTAGGGTTAGGGTTAGGGCTAAGGCTAGGGTTAGGATTAGGTTTAGGGTTAGTGTTAGGGTTAGGGCTAGGGCTTGGGCTAGGGTTAGGGTTAGGGTTAGATCTAGGGTTAGCGCTATGGTTAGGGTTAGATTTAGGGTTAGGGCTAGGGCTAGGGATAGGGTTACTGTAAGTGTTTTGGTTAGGGTTAGGGTTAGGGTTAGGGTTATGGTTAGGGCTTGGGCTAGGGCTATGGCTAGGGCTAAGTTTAGTGTTATGGTTAGGGTTTGGGTTAGGGCTATGCTACGGTTAGGTTTAGGGTTCGGGTTCGTGTTCGTGTTCGGGTTTGGATTACCGTAAGGGTTCGGGTCTGTGTTTGGGTTAAAGTTAGTGTTAGGGTTACGGTTCGGTTTCGGGTTAGGTTTAAGGCTAGGATTGGGGTTAGGGTTAGGGTTAGGGTTAGGGTTAGGGTTAGGGCTAGGCTTAGGGTTAGAGTTAAAGTTAGGGTTAGGTTTAGGGTTAGGGTTAGGGTTAGGGTTAGGGCTAGGGCTAGGGCTAAGTTTAGGGCTAGGTTTAGGGTTAGGGTTAGGGTTAGGTTTAAGATTAGGGCTTGGGCTATGGCTAGGGCTAGGGCTAGGGTTAGTGTTAGGGTTTGGGTTAGGGCTAGGGCTAGGGTTACGGTTAGTGTTAGGGCTAGGGCTAGGGTTATGGTTAGGGTTAGGGTTAGGGCTAGGGCTAGGGCTAGGGCTAGGGCTAGGGTTAGGATTAGGGTTAGGATATGACTAGGGTTAGGGCTAGGGTTAGGTTTAGGGCTAGGGTTAGGGTTATGGCTGGGACTAGGGCTAGGGTTATTGCTAGGGTTTGGGTGAGGGTTAGGGTGAGGATTACGCTTATGGTTATGGCTATGTTTAGGGTTAGTTTTAGGGTTAGGGCTAGGGCTAGCGCTAGGGCTAGGGCTAAGGTTAGGCCTAGGGTTAGGGTTAGGGTTAGGGTTAGGTTTAGGGCTAGGGTTAGGGCTAGTGTTAGGGTTAAGTTTGGGACTAGGGCAAGCATTAGGTTTAGCGTTAGGGCTAGGGCTAGGGTTAGGGTTAGGGCTAGGGCAAGGGTGAGGGCTAGGGTTAGGTTTAGGTTTATGGCTATGCTTAGTGTTAGGTTTAGGGTTAGGGTTAGGGCTGGGGCGAAGGTTACGGTTAGGGTTAAGGATAAGGTTAGGGTTAGGGCTATGGTTAGGTCTAGGGCTTGGGCTAGGGCTAGGGTTAGGGTTTTGGTTGGGGTGTGGTTGGGGTTGGGGTTAGGTTTAGAGTGAGGGTTAGGGTTAGGTCTAGGGCTAGTGCTAGGATTAGGGTTAGGGTTAGGGTTATGGCTAGAACTAGGGTTACGGTTAGGGTTAGGGTTATGGCTATGGCCAGGGCTAGGGCTACGTCTATAGTTAGGGTTAGGTTTAGGGCTAGGGCTAGTGTTAGTTTAATTGTGAGGTTTAGGGCTAGGGCTAGGGTTAGGGTTAGTTCTAGGGTTAGTGTTAGGTCTAGGGCTAGGGCTAGTGTTACGGTTTGATTAGGGTTCGGGTTCGGGTTCAGGTCAGGGTTAGGTTTAGGGCTAGCTCTAGGCCTAGGGTTAGGATTAGGGTTAGCTTTAGGGCTATGGCTAGGGCTAGGGCTATGGTTAGGGCTAGGGCTATGGCTATTGCTAAGTCTAGAGTTAAGTTTAGGGCTAGGGCTAAGGTTAGGGTTAGGGATAAGGTTAGGTTAGGTCTAGGATTAGGGTTAGGGTTAGGGTTAGGGTTAAGTTTAGGGCTAGGGTTATGGTTAGGGCTAGGGTTAGGGTTAGGGTTAGGGCTAGGGCTAGGGTTAGGATTAGGGTTAGGGTTAGGGTTAGGGCTAGGGTTAGGCTAGGGTTAGGGTTAGGGTTTAGGTTTGGGTTAGGACTATGCTAGGTTTAGGTTTAGGATAAGAGTTAGTGTTAATGCTAGGGTTAGGGTTCGGGCTAAGATTAGGGTTAGGGTTAGGTGTAGGTTTAGCTTTAGGGCTAGTGCTGTGTTTACAGTTAGGACTATTACTAAGTCTAAGGCTACGGTTAAGGTTAGGTGTAGGATTAGTGTTAGGGTAGTGTTAGGGTTCTGTTTCGCGTTCGGGTTAGGTTTGGGGTTTGGTTTCGTGTTCGGGTTTGGATTACAGTAAGGGTTCGGGTCTGTGTTTGGGTTAAAGTTAGTGTTAGGGTTACGGTTCGGTTTCGGGTTAGGTTTAGGGCTAGGATTGGGGTTAGGGTTAGGGTTAGGGTTAGGGCTAGGGCTAGGGTTAGTGTTAGGGTTAAAGTTAGGGTTAGGGTTAGGGTTAGGTTTAGGGTTAGGGCTAGGGCTAGGGCTAAGTTTAGGGCTAGGTTTAGGGTTAGGGTTAGGGTTAGGTTTAAGATTAGGGCTTGGGCTATGGCTAGGGCTAGGGCTAGGGTTAGTGTTAGGGTTAGGGCTAGGGCTAGGGCTAGGGCTAGGGTTAGGATTAAGGTTAGGATTATGACTAGGGTTAGTGCTAGGGTTAGGTTTAGGGCTAGGGTTAGGGTTAGGGTTAGGGCTGGGACTAGGGCTAGGGTTATCTCTAGGGTTTGGGTGAGGGTTAGAGTGAGGATTACGCTTATGGTTATGGCTAGGTTTAGGGTTAGTTTTAGGGTTAGGTCTAGGGCTAGGGCTAGGGCTAGGGCTAAGGTTAGGCCTAGGGTTAGGGTTAGGGTTAGGGTTAGGGTTAGTGTTAGTGCTAGAACTAGATTTAGGTTTAGTGTTAGATCTATGGCTAGGGCTAGGGTTAGGGTTACGGTTAGGTTTAGGTTTAGGACTAGGGCTAGGGCTAGTGTTAGGGTTAGGGTTAGGGCTTTGGCTAGGGCTATGGCTAGGGCTAAGGTTAGTGTAAGTGTTTTGTTTAAAGTTATGGTTAGTGCTATGTCCGGGTTAGTGTTAGGGTTGTTGTTAGTGTTAGGACTTGGGCTAGGGCTATTCCTAGGGCTAGAGTTAGTGTTAGGGTTTGATTTGGGCTATGCTACAGCTAGGTTTATGGTTAGGGTTAGTGCTAAGGCTAGGGTTAGGGTTCGGACTAAGGTTAGGTTTAAGTGTAGGGTTAGCTTTAGGGCTAGTGCTGTGTTAACAGTTAGGACTATGAATAAGTCTAAGGCTATGGTTAAGGCTAGGTGTAGGATTAGGGTTAGGGTTAGGGTTCGGTTTCGGGTTCCGTTTCGGGTTGGTGTTAGGGTTAGTGTTAGTGCTAGTGCTAGGGCTAGGGCTATTCTTAAATTTGGTGTTATGGCTAGGGCTAGTGTTAAGGTTAGGGTTAGGTTTACGGTTATGGCTAGGGCTAGGGTTAGGGTTAGGGTTAGGTTTAGGGCTAGGTCTAGGGCTAGGCTTAGGTTTAGGTTTAGGGTTAGGGCTAGGGCTAGGGCTAGGCCTAGCTCTAGGGTTAGGGTTAGGGTCAGGGCTTGGGCTAGGGCTAGGGCTAGGGTTAGTGTTAGGTTTTGGTTAGGGCTAGGGCTGTGGTAAGGTTTAGTGTTAGGGTTAGGGTTAAGGTTAGGCCTTGGGCTAGGGTGAGGTCTAGGGCTAGGGTTAGTGTTAGGGTTTGTGTTAGGGCTACGGCTAGGGTTAGGTTTAGGATTAGGTATAGTGTTAAGGCTAGTGTTATGGCTAGGGCTTGGTTTAGGTTTAGTGTTACGGTTACTTTTAGGGCTAGGGTTAGGTTTAGGGTTTGGGTTAGGGCTAGGGGTAGAGCTAGGGCTATGGCAAGGGTTAGGGTTAGGGATAGTCTTAGGGTTAGGTCTAGGTTTCGGGCTAGGTTTATGTTTAGGGCTAGGGTTAGGGTTAGGGCTAGGGCTAGGGCTATGGCTAGGATTAGTGTTAGGGTTTGGGTTAGGGCTTTTTGCTATGGTTAGGGTTCGGGGTAGGGTTAGGGCTTGGGCTAGGGCTACAGCTAGGATTAGGGTTAGGGTTAGGGTTATGGCTAGAACTAGGGTTACGGTTAGGGTTAGGGTTATGGCTATGGCCAGGGCTAGGGCTAGGTCTAGAGTTAGGGTTAGGTTTAGGGCTAGGGCTAGTGTTAGTTTAACGGATAGTGTTAGGGCTAGGGTTACGGTTAGGGCTAGGTTTAGGGTTAGTCCTAGGGTTAGTGTTAGGTCTAGGGCTAAGGCTAGTGTTACGGTTTGGTTAGGGTTTGGTTTCGGATTCAGGTTAGGGCTGTACATCACTACACTCAGGTTACAGAACTCCTGTTCGCTGTCTCTCCTACGCTCTGCCTATTGAAATTGCTCACATTGTATAAGCGTATTCCTAGGCTACAGAACTCTAAACAGGTTTGCACTCCACTAGCATACAGAACATCCAAGAACTGAATCTCTCTACAGGCACATCCAGAATGCCTATAAGCTGCACATCCCAGAGTCAGGATGCAGAAATCCCACATATTGCGAATCCCTACTCCCAGGCGACAGAACTCTTCCAAAGGGCTTACATCCACACATTGTATACAGAACTCATGTACGCTGCATCTCACTAAACTCAGGTAACAGAACTCCTGTAAGCTCGATCTCCTACACGCAGGCTACAGATATTGCAAACATTGTGTATGCCTATTCCCAGGCTACAGAACTCTAAAACAGCTTTGCACTCCACTAGCATACCGAACTCCCATGAACTGAATCACTCTGCAGCCTGTATCCAGAATTCCTATGAGCTGCACATCCCAGAGTCAGGCTAGAGAAATCCCGCATATTGCGAATGCCTACTCCCAGGCTACAGAACTCTTACAAACTGCTTCGTTACCTACCTCCGATAGAGAAATCATGTTACCTGCACCTCACTACACTCTGGTTGCAGGACTCCTGTAAGCTCTGTCTAAGGATACAGACATTGCGGACATTGTGTCATCCTATTCTCAGGCAACAGAACTCTGAAATAGCATTGCATTCCAGTAGCATACAGAAATCCTGTGAACTGCAGCTCTCTAGAGCCAGGACGCAGAATGGCCATAAGCTGCACTTCCTAGAGTCAGGCTACAGAAATCCCGCATATTGAGAATCCCTACTCCCAGGGTACAGAACTCTTCCAAACTGCTTACATTCACACCTCCGATACAGAACTCATCTACACTGCATCTGACTAAACTCAGGTTACAGAACTCCTGTAAGCTCTGTCTACTCCCCTCAGGCAACAGACATTGCGCACATTGTGTAAGCCTATTCCCAGGCTACAGACCGCTGAAACAGCTTTGTACACCACTAGCATACAGAACTCCCATGAACTGAATCTCTCTACAGCCGGGAAGGAGACCGACCATAAGCTGCGTTTCTATAGACAGGCTACAGAAATCCCGCATATTGCGAATGCCTACTCCCAGGCTACAGAACCCTTCCTAACTGCTTCGTTCCACACCTCAGATACAGAACTCATGTATGCTGTAAATCACTACACTCAGGTTAGAGAACTTCTGTACACTCTCTCCTACACTCAGTCTACCGAAATTAGCACATGGTGTAAGCGTATTCCCAGGATACAGAGCGCTGAAACAGCTTTGCACTCCACTAGCATACAGAACTCCCATGAACTGTATCACTCTACAGCCTGTATCCAGAATTCCTATAAGCTGCACATCCCAGAGTCAGGCTACAGAAATCTCGCATATTGCGAATGCCTACTCCCAGGCTACAGAACTCTTACAAACTGCTTCGTTACACACCTCCGATAGAGAACTCATGTAAGCTGTACCTCACTACACTCAGGTTACAGAACTCCTGTAAGCTCTGTCTAAGGATACAGACATTGCACACATTGTGTCATCCTATTCCCAGGCAACAGAACTGTGAAATAGCATTGCACTCAACTAGCATACAGAACTCCCGTGAACTGCAGCTCTCTACAGCCTGGAAGCAGACCGACCATAAGCTGCGTTTCCTATAGACAGGCTACAGAAATCCCGCATATTGCGAATGCCCTCTCCCAGGCTACAGAACTCTTCCAAACTGCTTCATTCCACACCTGTAATACAGAATTCATGTACCCTGCATCTCACTACACTCAGGTTACAGAACTCCTGTAAGCTCTGTCTCCTACACACAGGCTACGGACAATGTGCACATTGTGTAACCGTATTCCCTGGGTACAGACCACTGAAACAGCTTTGTACTCCACTCGCATACAGAAATCCCATGAACTGAATCTCTACAGCCTCTATCCAGAATTCCTGTAAGATGCACATCCCAGAGTTCGGCTACAGAAATCCCGCATTTTGCAAATGCCTAATCCCAGGCTACAGAACTCGTACAAACTGCTCCGATGCACACCTCTGATACAGAACTCATGTATGCTGCATCTGACTACACTCAGGTTACAGAACTCATGTAAGCTCTGTCTAAGGATACAGACATTGTGCACATTGAGTCTCTTTTCCCAGACCAGAGAACTCTGAAATAGCATTGCACTCCACTTGCATACATAACTCCCGTGAACTACATTTCTCTACAGCCAGGATGCAAACGACCATAAGCTGCGCATCCTAGAGTCAGACTACAGAAGGCCCACATATTTCTAATCCCTACTCCCAGGCTATAGGACTCTTCCAAACTGCTTCGTTACACACCTGTAATACAGAACTCATGTAAGCTGGTTCTGACGACACCCAGGTTACAAAACTCCTGTAAGCTCTGTCTCCTACACTCAGGCTACGGTCATATCGCAGATTCTGTATGCCTATTCCCAGGCGACAGACCCCTGAAACAGCTTCGTACTCCACTAGCATACAGAACTCCCGTGAACTGAATCTCTCTACAGCCAGGAAGCAGAACGACCATAAACTGCATTTCCTATAGACAGGCTACAGATTCCCACATACAGCGAATGCCTACTCCCAGGCTATAGATCTCTTTCAAAATGCTTCATTCCACACCTGTAATACAGAACTCATGTAAGCTGCATCTGACTACACTTCGGTTACAGAACTCCTATAAGCTCTGTCTAAGAATACAGACATTTCACACATTGTGTCATCCTATTACCAGGCAACAGAACTCTGAAATTGCAATGCACTCCACTAGCATACAGAACTCCCGTGAACTGAATCTCTCTACAGCCAGGACGCAGAACGCATCCTAGAGTCAGGCTAAAGATATCCCGCATATTGGAATCCCTAATCCCAGGCTACAGAACTCTTCCAAACTGCTCCCTTCCACACCTCCGATACAGAATTCATGTACGCTGCATCTGACTACACTCAGGTTACAGAACTCCTGTAAGCTCTGTCTCCTACACTCAGGCTGAAAACATTGCGCACATTGTGTAATAGTATTCCCAGGCTACAGACCCATGAAACAGATTTGTACTCCACTAGCATACAGAACTCCTGTGAACTGCATCTCTCTATAGCCACGAAGCAGACCGACCATAAGCTGCGTTTCCTATAGACAGGCTACAGAAGTCCCGCATATTGCGAATGCCTACTCCAAGGTACAGAACCCTTCCAAACTGCTTCGTTACAAACCAGTAATACAGAACCCATGTAAGCTGCGTCTGAATACACTCAGGTTACAGAACTCTTGTAAGCTCTCTCTTTACACTCAGGCTACAGACATTGCGCACATTGTGTGTGAATATTCCCAGGCTAAAGACCGCAGAAACAGCGTTGAACTCCACTAGCATACAGAACTCCAGTGAACTGATTCTCTCTACAGCATGAAGCAGACCGACCATAAGCTGCGTTTCGTATAGACAGGCTACAGAAATCCTGCATATTGCGAATGCCTACTCCCAGGCTACAGAACTCTTGCAAAATGCTTGGTTCCACACCTGTAATACAGAACTCATGTAAGCTGCATCTGACTACACTCAGGTTACAGAACTCCTGTAAGTTCTGTCTCCTACACTCAGGCTACTGAAATGGCGTACATTGTGTGAGCGTATTCCCAGGCTACAGACCGCTGAAACTGCTTTGCACTCCACTAGCATACAGACTCCTTTGAACTGAATCTCTCTACAGCTAGGAATCAGAGGTACCATAAGCTGCGTTTCCTATAGACGGGCTACAGAAATCCCACATATTGCGAATGCCTACTCCCAGGCTACATAACACTTCCTAACTGCTTCATTCCACAATTCTGATACAGAACTCATGTATGCTGTAAATCACTACACTCAGGTTACAGATCTCCTGTACCCTCTCTCATCTACACTCAGGCTACTGAAATTGCACACATTGTGTAAGCATATACCCAGGCTACAGAACGCTGAAACAGCTTTGCACTCCACTAGCATACAGAATTCCTGTGAACTGCATCTCTCTACATCCAGGACGTAGAATGCCCATATGCTGCATTTCCTACAGTCAGGCTACAAAATTCCCTCCTATTGTGAGCGCCTACTGGCAGGATACTGAACCCTTCCTAACTGCTTCATTCCAAACCTCCAGCACGGAACTCATGTACCCTGCATCTCACCACAATCAGGTTACAGAAGTCCTGTACGCTCTCTCTCCTACATGCAGGCTACAGACATTGTGCACATTGGGTAAGCCTATTCCCAATTACAGAACTTTGAATCAGCTTTGCACTCCACCATATACAGAAGTCCTGTGAAGTACAACTCTCTATAGCCAGGAAGCAGAATGTCCATAAGCTGTGTTTCCTACAGTCAGGCTACACAAATCCCGTATATTGCGAATGCTTATTCCCAGCTACAGAGTCTTCCACACTGCTTCGCTCCACACCTGCAATACAGACTCATATAAGCTGTAAATCACCAGACTCAGGTTACAGAACTGTAGGCTCTGACTCCTACACTCAGGCTCTAGACATTGAGCAGATTGTGTCAGCCTATTCCCAGGCTACAGAACGCTTAAACAACTTTGCACTCCACTAGCACATAGAACTCCCGTGAACTGCATCTCTCTACAACCAGGACGCAGAACGCCCATAAGCTGCGTTTATTACAGTCAGGATACACAATTCCCGCATATTGGGAATCCCTACGCCCAGGCTACAGAACTCTTCCAAACTGCTTACACGCACACCCCTGATACAGAACTCATGTATGCTGTAAATCACTAAACTCAGGTTGCGGAACTCCAGTACGCTCTCTCTCCTCCACTCAGGCTTCCGAAATTGCTCACATTGTGTAAGCATATTCCCAAGCTACAGACCGGTGAAACAGCTTTGCACTCCACTAGCATACAGAACTCCCATGAACTGAATCTCTCTGCAGCCTTTATCCAGAATTCCTGTAAGCTGCACATCCCAGAGTCAGGCTACAGAAATCCCGCATATTGCGAATCCCTACTCCCAGGTACAGAACTCTTACAAACTGCTTACATCCACAACTTGATACAGAACTCATGTACACTGTATCTGACAAAACTCAGGTTACAGAACTCCTGTAAGCTCTGTCTCCTACATTCAGGCTACAGACATTGCACACATTGTATGCCTATTCCCAGGGTACAGACCTGCTGAAACAGCTTTGTACTCCACTAGCATACAGAAGTGCCGTGAATTTAATCTCTCTACAGCCATGAAGCAGACCGACCATAAGCTGCGTTTCCTACTGTCAGGGTACACAAATAACTCCTATTGCGATTCCTACTCCCAGGCTACAGAACTCTTCAAAACTGCTTACATCCACACCCCTGATACAGAACTCCTGTACGCTCTGTCTCATACACTCAGGCTATAGACATTACGCACATTGTGTAAGAATCTTCCCAAGCAACAGAACGCTGAAACATCTTTGCACTCCACTATTACACAGACTCCCGTGTACTGCATCTCTACCGCCAGGACGCAGAATGCCCATAAGCTGCGTTTTCTACAGTCAGGCTACACAAATCCCGCATGTTCCAAAGGCCTACTCCCAGGCTACAGAAAACTTCCAAACTGCTTCGTTCCACACCTCCGATACAGAACTCATGTATGCTGCATCTCACTACACTCAGGTTACAGAACTCCAGTATGCTCTCTCTCCTACACGCAGGCTACAGACATTGTGCACATTGGGTAAGCCTATTTCCAATTATAGAACTCTGAAACAGCTTTGCACTCCACCATATACTGAAGTCCTGTGAACTACAACTCTATATAGCCAGGAAGCAGAATGCCCATAAGCTGTGTTTCCTACACTCAGGCTACACAAATCCTGTATATGGCGAATGCTTACTCCCAGCTACAGAAGTCTTCCACACTGCTTCGCTCCACACCTGCGATACAAAACTCATGTAAGCAGTAATTCACTATGCTCAGGTTACAGAAGTCCTGTAAGCTCTGTCTCCTACACTCAGGCTACAGACATTGCGCACATTGTGTCAACATATTACCAGGCTACAGAACGCTGAAATAACTTTGCACTCCACTAGCATACAGAACTCCTGGGAACTGCATCTCTATACAGCCTTGATGCAGACCGCTCACAAGCTGCTTTTCTCACAGTCAGGCTACACAAGTCCCGTATATTGCGAATGCCTACTCCCAGGCTACAGAACTCTTACAAACTGCTTCATTACACAACTCCGATACAGAACTCATGTAAGCTGCATCTGACTGCACTCAGGTTACAGAACTCCTGTAAGCTCTGTCTCCTACACTCAGGCTACAGACATTGCGCACATTGTGTATGCCTATTCCCAGGATACAGACCGCTGAAACAGCTTTGTACTCCACTAGCATACAGAACTCCCATGAAATGAATCTCTCTACAGCCAGGAAGCAGACAGACCATAAGCTGCATTTCCTACAGACAAGCTACAAAAATCTCGCATATTGCGAATGCGTACTCCCAGGCCTGAGAACCCTTCCTAAGTGCTTCGTTCCACACCTACGATACACAACTCTGTATGCTGTGAAACACTACACTCAGGTTGCAGAACTGCTGTATGCTGTGTCTCATACACTCAGGCTACCGAACTTGCTCACATTGCATAAGCGTATTCCCAGGCTACAGAACCCTGAAACAGCTGTGCACTCCACTAGCATACAGAACTCTCATGAACTGCATCTCTCTACAGCCTTTATCCAGAATTCCTATAAGCTGCACATCCCAGAGTGAGGCTACAGAAATCCCGCATATTGCGAATGCCTACTCCCAGGATACAGAACTCATACATACTGCTTCGTTACACACCTCTGATACAGAACCCACATAAGCGGCACGTAACTAAACTCAGGTTACAGAACTCCTGTAAGCTCTGTCTAAGGACACAGACATTGCACACATTGTGTCATCCTATTCCCAGCAAACAGAACTCTGAAATAGCATTGACCTCCACTAGCATACTGTACTCCCGAGAACCTAATATCTCTACAGCCTGTATGTAGAATTCCTATAAGCTGCGTTTCCTATAGACAGGGTACAAAAATCCCGCTTATTGCGAATGCCTACTCCCAGGCTACAGAACTCTTCCAAACTGCTTACATCCACACCACCGATAAAGAATTCATGTAAGCTGCACCTCACAACACTCATGTTACAAAATTCCTGTAAGCTCTGTCTAAGGATACAGACATTGTGCACATTGTGTCATCCAATTCCCAGGCAACAGAACTCTGAAATAGCATTGCACTCCACTTGCATACAGAACTCCCGTGAACTGAATCTATCTACAGCCAGGATACAGAACGACCATCAGTTGCGCATCCTAGAGTAAGGCTACAGAAATCCCGCATATTGTGAATGCCTACTCCCAGGCTACAGAACTCTTCCAAACTGCTTCGTTTGACACCTGTAATACTGAACTCATGTAAGCTGCATCTGACTACACTTAGGTTACAGAACTCCTGTACGCTCTCTCCTACACTCAGGCTACCGAAATTGTGCACATTGTGAAAGTGTATTCCCAGGCTACAGAACGCTGAAACAGCATTGCACTCCACTAAAATACAGAACTCCCATGAACTTAATCTCTGTACAGCCTATACCCAGCATTCCTATAAGCTGCGTTTCCTACAGACAGGCGACAGAAATCCCGCATATTGCGAATGCCTACTCCCAGGCTACAGAACTCTTACAATCTGCTTCGTTACACACCTCCAAAACACAACGCATGTAAGTAGCACCTCACTACACTCAGGTTACAGAACACCTGTAAGCTCTGTCTAAGGATACAGACATTTCGCACATTGTGTCAACCTAATCCCAGGCAACAGAACTTTGAAATAGCATTGCCTCCACTAGCATACAGAACTCCCATGAACTGCATCTATCTACAGCCAGGACACAGAATGCCCATAAGCTGCACATCCTAGCGTCAGGATACAGAAATCCCGCACATTGTGTATGCCTATTTCCAGTCTACAGGCCGCTGAAGGAGCTTTGTACTCCACTAGTATACAGAACTCCCGTGAACTGAATAACTCTACGGCCAGGAAGCAGACCGACCATAAGCTGCGTTTATTATAGACAGGCTACAGAAATCCCGCATATTGCTAATGCCTACACCCAGGCTACAGAATCCTTCCAAACTGCTTAATTCCAAACCTGTAATATAGAACTCATGTACTCTGCATCTGAATACACTCAGGTTACAGAACTCCTCTAAGCTCTGTCTCCTACACTCAGGCTACATTCATTGCACACATTGTGTATGCCTATTACCAGGCAACAGACCGCTGAAACAGATTTGTACTCCACTAGCATTCAGAACTCCCATGAACTGAATCTCTCTACAGGCAGGAAGCAGACCGACCATAAGCTGCGTTTCCTATAGACAGGCTACAGAAATCCCGCATATTGCGAATAACTACTCCCAGGCTACTTAACTTTTCCAAACTGCTTCATTCCACACCTGTAATACAGAATTCATGTACGCTGCATCTGACTACACTCAGGTTACACAACTCTTGTAAGCTCTGTCTCCTACAGTCAGGCTACGGACATTGCGCACATTGTGTTAGCGTATTCCCTGGCTACAGACCACTAAAACAGCTTTGTACTCCACTAGCATACACAAATCCCGTGAACTGAATCTCTCTACAGCCAGGAAGCAGACCGACCATAAGCTGGGTTTCCCTTAGAAAGGCTGCAGAAATTCCACATATTGTGAATGCCTACTCACAGGCTACAGAACCCTTCCTAAATACTTTGTTCCACACCCCCGATACGGAACCTATGTATGCTGCAAATCACTACACTGAGGATACCGAATTCCTGTACGCTCTCTTTCTACACACAGGCTGCCAAAATTCCTCACATTGCGAAAGCGTATTCCCGGGCTGCAGAACGCTGAAACAGCTTTGCAATCCACTAGCATACAGAACTCCCCTGAACTGAATCTCTCTAGAGCCTTTACCCAGAATGCCTATAAGCTGAACATTCCAGAGTCAGGCTACAGAAATCTTGCATATAGCGAATGCCTACTACCAGGCTACAGATCTCTTACAAAGTGCTTCTTTGCACACCGTTGATACAGAACTCATGTAAGCTGCACCTCACTACACTCAGGTAACAGAACTCCTGTTAGCACTGTCTAAGGATACAGACATTGCACACATTGTGTCATCCTATTCCCAGGCAACAGAACTCTGAAATAGCATTGCACTCCACTAGCATACAGAACTCCCGTGAACTGCATCTCTCTACAGCCAGGACGCAGAACGCCCATAAGCTGCGCATCCTAGAGTCAGGCTACAGAAATCCTGTATATTGCGAATGCCTACTCCCAGGCTACAGAATTCTTCCAAACTGCTTCGTTCCACACCTCCGATACAGAAATCATGTACGCTGCATCTGACTAAACTGAGGTTACAGAACTACTGTAAGCTTTGTCTCCTCCACGCAGGCTACATACATTTGTCACATGAGCTAAGCCTATTCCCACGCAACAGAACTCTGAAATAGCATTTCACTCCACTAGCATACAAACATCATGTGAACTAAATCTCTCTGCAGCCTGTATCCAGAATTCCTAAAAGCGCCGTTTCCTATAGACAGGCTACAGAAATCCCACATATTGCGAATGCCTATTCCCAGGCTACAGAACTCTTCCAAACTGCTTACATCCACACCTCCGATACAGAACTCATGTACGCTGCATCTGACTAAATTCAGGTTACAGAACTCCAGTAAGCTCTGTCTCCTACACTCAGGCTGCAACATTGCTCACATTGTGTTTGCTTATTCTCAGGCTACAGAGCACAGAAACAGTTTTGTACTCCACTAGCATACAGAACTCCCGTGAACTGAATCGCTCTACAGCCAGGAAGCAGACCGACCATAAGCTTCGTTTCCTATAGACAGGCTACAGAAATCCCGCATATTGCGAATGCCTACTCCCAGGCTACAGAACTCTTCCAAACTGCTTCATTCCACACCTGTAATACAGAACTCATGTACGCTGTATCTCACTAAACTCAGGTTTCAAAACTCCTGTAACCTCTGTCTCCTACACAGGTTACAGACATTGCACACATTGTGTATGCTATTTCCAGGCTAAAAACCGCTGAAAAAGCTTTGTGCTTCACTGGCATACAGAACTCCCGTGAACTGAATCTCTCTACAGCCAGGAAGTAGAACGACCATAAGCTGTGTTTCCTACAGACAGGCTACAGAAATCCCTCATATTGCGAATGCCTACTCCCAGGCGTCAGTATCCTTCCTAAGTGCTTCGTTCCACACCTCCGATACAGAGCTCATGTGTGCTGTAAATCACTACACTCAGGTTATAGAACTCCTGTATGCTTTGTCACCTACACTCAGGCTACCAAAATTGCTCACATTGTGTAAGCGTATTCCCAGGCTACAGAATGCTGAAACAGCTCTGCACTCCACTACCATACAGATCTCCAATGAGATGAATCTCTCTACAGCCTGTATCCAGAAATCCTATAAGCTGCACATTCCAGATTTAGGCTACAGAAATCCCGCATATTGCGAATGCCTACTCCCAGGCTACGGAACTCTTACACACTGCTGTTATACACACCTCCGATACAGAACTCATGTAAGCTGCAACTTACTACACTCAGGTTACAGAACTCCTGTAATATCTGTCTAAGGATACAGACATTGCGCAGATTGTATCATCTTATTCCCAGGCAACTTAACTCTGAAATACCATTGACTCCACTAGCATACAGAACTCCCGTGAACTGCATCTCTCTACAGCCAGCACACAGAATGCCCATAAGCTGCGCATCCTAGAATCAGGTTACAGAAATCCCACATATTGTGAATGCCTACTCCCAGGCTACAGAACTCTTCCAAACAGGTTACAACCACCCCTCCGATACAGAACTCATGCACGCTGAATCTGACTAAACTCAGGTTACAATACTCCTGTAAGCTCTGTCTCCTACACAAAGTCAATAGATATTGCGCACATGGGGTAAGCGTATTCCCAGGAAACAGAACTCTGAAATAGAATTACACTCCACTAGCATACAGAACTGCCGTTAACTGAATGTCTCTTAAGCCTGTATCCAGAATTCCTATTAGCTGCGTTTCTTATAGACAGGCTACAGAAATGCCGCATATTGCGAATCCCTACTCCCAGGCTTCAGAACTCTTCCAAACTGATTACATCCATATCTCAGATACAGAACTCATGTAAGCTACATCTGACTACACTCAGGTTACAGAAGTCCTGTAAGCTCTGTCTAAGGATACAGACATTGCGCACATTGTGTCATCCTATTCCCAGGCTGCAAACCGCTGAAACATCTTTGTACTCCACTAGCATACAGAACTCCCGTGAACTGCATCTCACTAGAGCCAGGACGCAGAACACACATAAGCTGCGTTTCCTCCAGACAGGCGACAGATATCCCGCATATTGCGAATCCTACTCCCAGGCTACAGAACTCTTACAAACTGCTTCGTTCCACACGTCCGATACAGAACTCATGTACGCTGCATCTGACTACACTCACGTTACAGAACTCCTGTAAGCTCTGTCTCGTACACTCAGGCTACAGACATTGCGCACATCGTGTATGCCTATTACCAGGCTACAGACCGATGAAACAGCTTTGTACTCCACTAGCATACAGAGCTCCCGTGAACTGATCTCTCTACAGGCAGGAAGCAGACCGACCATAAGCTGCGTTTCCTATAGACAGGCTACAGAAATCCCGCATATTGCCAATGCCTACTCCCAATCTACAGAACCCTTCCTAACTGCTTCGTTCCACATCTCTGATACAGAACTCATGTACGCTGATCTGACTAAACTCAAGTTACAGAACTCCTGTATGCTCTGTCTCCTACACTCAGGCTATCGAAATTGCTCACATTGTGTATGCCTATTCCCAGGCTACAGACCAGTGAAACAGCTTTGTACTCCACTAGCATACAGAACTCCCGTAAACTTAATCAGTATAGAGCCAACAAGTAGACCGACCATAAGCTGTGTTTCCTATACACTGGCACAGAAATCCCGTATATTGCGAATGCCTACTCCCAGGATACAGAACTCTTACAAAATGCTTCGTTCCACACCTGTAATACAGAATTCATGTACGCTGCATCTGACTACACTCAGGTTACAGAACTCCTGTAAGCTCTGTCTAACGATACAGACATTGTGCACATTGTGTATGCCTATTCCAGGCAAAAGAACTCTGAAATAGCATTGCACTCCACTAGCATACAGAACTCCCGTGAACTGCATCTCTCTATAGCCAGCACATAGATCGCCCATAAGCTGCGTTTCCTAAAGGCAAGCTACAGAAATCCCGCATATTACGAATGCCTACTCCCAGGCTACAGAACTCTTACAAACTACTTCGTTCCACTCCTCCGATACAGAACTCATGTACGCTGCATCTGACTAAACTCAGGTTACAGAACTCCTGTGAGCTCTGTCTCTTACACTCAGGCTATGGACATTGCGAACATTGTGTATGCCTATTCCCATGCAACAGAACTCTGTAATAGCATTGCACTCCACTAGCATACAGAACTCCCGTGAACTGAATCTGTCTACAGCCAGGAAGGAGACCGACCATAAGCTGCGTATCCTATAGACCGGCTACGGAATTCCCGCATATTGTGAATGCCTACTCCTGGGCTCCAGAACTCTTAGAAACTGCTTCGTTCCAAACCTGTAATACAGAATTCATGTAAGCTGCATCTGACTACACTCTGGTTACAGAACTGATGTAAGCTCTGTCTCCTACACTCAGGCTATGGACATTGGGCACATTGTGTATGCCTATTTCCAGGCTACAGACCGCTGAAACAGATTTGTACTCCAATAGCATACACAAATCTCGTGAACTGAATCTCTCTACAGCCAGGAAGCAGACCGACCATAAGCTGCGTTTCCCATAGACAGGCTGCAGAAATCCCGCATATCGCGAATGCTTACTCTGAGGCCACAGAACCCTTCCTAACTGCTTCGAATCACACCTCCGATACAGAATTCATGTATGCTGTAAAACAATACACTCAGGTTACAGAAATCCTGTACGCTCTCTCTCCTACACTCAGGCTACCGAAATTGCATACATTGTGTAAGCAAATTCCCAGGCTACAGAACACGGAAACAGCTTTGCACTCCACAAGCATACAGAACTCCCATGAACTGAATATCTCTGCAGCCTGTATCCAGATTTCGTATAACCCTCACATCCCAGAGTCAGGCTAAAGAAATCCCGCATATTGCGAATGCCTACCCCCAGGCTAAAGAACAATCCAAACTGCCTCGTTCCTCACGTCCGATACAGAACTCATGTACGCTGCATCTGACTAAACTCAGGTTACAGAACTCCTGTAAGCTCTGTCTCCTACACTCAGGCTACGGACATTGCGCACATTGTGTATGCCTATTCCCAGGCTACAGACCGCTAAAACTGCTTTGTACGCCACTAGAATACAGAACTCCCGTGAACTGCATTTCTCTACAGCCAGGAAGCAGACCGAGCATAAGCTGCGCATCCTAGAGCCTGGCTACAGAAGTCCCGCATATTGCGAATTCCTAATCCCAGGCGACAGAACACTTCCAAACTGCTTACATCCAGGCCTCTGATACAGAACTCATGTAAGCTGCATCTGACTAAACTCACGTTACAGAACTCCTGTAAGCTCTGTCTTCTACACTCAGGCTACAGATACTGTGCACATTGTGTTTGCCTATTCCCAGGCTACAGAACACTGAAAGAGCTTTGTACTCCACTAGCTTACAGAACTCCCGTGAACTGAATCTGTCTCGAGCCAGGAAGCAGACCGACCATAAGCTGCGTTTCCTCTAGACAAGCTACAAAAATCCCGCATATTGCAAATGCCTACTCCCAGGCTACAGAACTCTTACAAACTGCTTCGTTCCACAACTGTAATACAGAATTCATGTAAGCTGCATCTGACTACACTCAGGTTACAGAACTCCTGTAAGATCTCTCTCCCACACTCAGGCTACGGACATTGTGCACATTGTGTATGCCTATTACCAGGCTACAGACCGATGAAACAGCTTTGTACTCCACTAGCGTACAGAATTCCCGTGAACTGAATCTCTCTACAGCCAGGAAGCAGACCGACCATAAGCTGCGTATCCTATAGACAGGCTAAAGAAATCCCGCATATAGCGAATGCCTACTCCCAGGCTACAGAACAATCCAAACTGCTTCATTCCACACCTGTAATACAGAATCATGTATGCTGCATCTGACTACACTCAGGTTACCGAACTCCTGTAAGCTCTGTCTCCTACAATCAGGCTACAGACATTGCACACATTGTGTATGCCTATTCACAGGCTACAGATCGTTGAAACAGCTTTGTACTGCACTAGCATACAGAACTCCCGTGAACTGAATCTCTGTACAGCCAGGAAGCAGACAGATCATAAGCTGCGTTTCCTATAGACAGGCTACAGAAATCCCGCATATTGCGAAAGCGTACTGCCAGGCTACAGAGCTCTTACAAACTACTTCGTTCCACTCCTCCAATACAGAACTCATGTAAGCTGCACCTCACTACACTCAGGTAACAGAACTCCTGTTAGCACTGTCTAAGGATACAGACATTGCGCACATTGTGTATGCCTATTCCCAGGCTAGAGACCACTGAAACAAATTTGTACTCCACTAGCATTCAGAACTCCCGTGAACTGCATCTCTCTACAGCCAGGAAGCAGACCGACCATAAGCTGCGCATCCTAGAGTGTGGCTACTGAAATCCTGCATATTGCGAATCCCTACTCCCAGGCTACAGAACTCTTCCAAACTGATTCGTTCCACACCTCTGATACAGAACTCATGTAAGCTGCATCCAACTACACTCAGGTTACAGAACTCTTGTAAGCTCTGTCTAAGGATACAAACATTGTGCACATTGTGTATGCCTATTCCCAGGCAAAAGAACTCTGAAACAATTTTGTACTCCACTAGGATTCAGAACTCCCGTGAACTGAATCACTCTACAACCAGGAAGGAGACCGACCATAAGCTGCATTTCCTATAGACAGGCTACAGAAATCCCGCATATTGCGAATGCGTACTGCCATGCTACAGAGCTCTTACAAACTACTTCGTTCCAATCCTCCAATACAGAACTCATGCACGCTGCATCTGACTAAACTGAGGTTACAGAACTCCTGTAAGCTCTGTCTATTACACTCAGGCTACAGACATTGCGCACATTGTGTATGCCTATTCCCAGGCTACAGATCGCTGAAACAAATTTGTACTCCACTAGCATACAGAACTCCCGTGAACTGCATCTCTCTACAGCCAGGAAGCAGACTGACCATAAGCTGCGCATCCTAGAGTGTGGCTACAGAAATCCTGCATATTGCGAATCCCTACTCCCAGGCTACAGAACTCTTCCAAACTGATTCGTTCCACCCCTCTGATACAGAACTCATGTAAGCTGCATCTGACTACACTCAGGTTACAGAACTCCTGTAAGCTCTAAGGATACAAACATTTTGCACATTGTGTATGCCTATTCCCAGGCAAAAAAACTCTGAAATACCATTGCACTCCACTAGCATACAGAGCTCCCGTGAACTGAACCTCTCGAGAATCAGGAAACAGACCGACCCTAAGCTGCGTTTCCTATAGACAGGCTACAGAAATCCCGCATATTGCGAATGCCTATTTCTAATCTACAGAACTCTTCCTAACTGCTTCGTCCCACATCTCCAATACAGAACTCATGAACACTGCATCTGACTAAACTTATGTTACAGAACTCCTGTAAGCTCTGTATCCTACACTCAGGTTACAGACATTGTGCACATTGTGTTTGCCTATTCCCAGGCTACAGAACACTGAAATTGCTTTGTATTCCACAAGCATACAGAAATCCCGTGAACTGAATCTCTCTACAGCCAGGAAGCAGACCGACCATAAGTAGCATTTCCTATAGACAAGCTACAGAAATCCCGATATTTCAAATGCCTACTCCCAGGCTACAGAACTCTTAAAAAATGCTTCGTTCCACAACTGTAATACAGAATTCATGTACGCTGCATCTGTCTAAACTCAAGTTACAGAACTCCTGTAAGCTCTGTCTCCTACACTCAGGCTACAGATATTGTGCACATTGTGTATGCCTATTCCCAGGCTACAGACAGCTGAAACAGCTTTGCACTCCACTAGCATACAGAACTCCCGTGAACTGAATCTATCCACAGCCAAAAACCAGACCAACCATAAACTCCATTTCCTGTAGACAAGATACAGAAATCCCAAATATTGCAAATGCCTACTCCCACTCTATGGAACCCTTCCCAAATGCTTTGTTCCACACCTCTGATACAGAACTCATGTATGCTGTTAATCACTACACTCAGGTTGCAGAACTCCAGTACGCTCTCTCCTACACTGAGGCTACTGACATTGCTCACATTGTGTAAGCGTATTCCCAGGCTACAGAACGTTGAAACAGCTTGCACTCCACTAGCATACAGAACTCCCATGAACTGAATTTCTCTACAGCCTGTATCCAGAATGCCTATAAGCTGTGCATCTAGAGTCAGGCTACAGAATTCCCGCATATTGCGAATCCCTACTCCCAGGCTACAGAACTCTTACAAAATGCTTCATTACACAGCTCCGATACAGAACTCATGTAAGCTGCACCTCACTACACTCAGGTTACAGAACTCCTGTAAGTACTGTCTAAGGATACAGACATTGTGCACATGGTGTCATCCTATTCCCAGGCAACAGAAATCTGAAACAGCTTTACACTCCACTAGCATACAGAAGTCCTATGAACTGAATGCCATAAGCTGCGCATCCTAGAGTTAGGCTACAGAAATCCCGCATATTGCGAATCCCTACTCCCAGGCTACCGAACTCTTAGAAACTGCTTACATCCACACCTCCGATACACAATTCATGTACGCTGCATCTGACGAAACTCAGGTTACCGAACTCCTGTAAGCTCAGTCTAAGGATATAGATATTGCACATATTGTGTCATCCCATTCCCAGGTAACAGGACTCTGAAATAGCATTGCGCTCCACTAGCATACAGAACTCGCGTGAACTGCATCTCTCTACAGCCAGGACACAGAACGTCCATAAGCTGCGCATCCTAGAGTCAGGCTACAGAAATCCTGCATGTTGCGAATGCCTACTCCCAGGCTACAGAACTCTTACAAACTATTTCGTCACACACCTCCGATACAGAACTCTTGTAACCTGCACCTTACTACACTCAGGTTACAGAACTCCTGTAAACTCTGTCTAAGAATACAGACATTGCGCACATGGTTTCATGCTATTCCCATGCAACAGAACTCTGACACAGCTTTGCACTCCACTGGCATACTGAACTCCCATGAACTGAATCTCTCTACAACCAGGAAACAGACCGAGCATAAGGTGCGTTTCCTATAGACAGGCTACAGAAATCCCTCATATTGCAAATCCCTACTCCCAGGCTACAGAACTCTTCCAAACTTCTTCGTTCCACACCTGTAATACAAATCTCATATAAGCTGCATCTGACTTCACTCAGGTTACAGAACTCCTGTAAGCTCTGTCTCCTGCACTCAGGCTACGGACATTGCGCACATTGTGAATGCCTATTCCCAGGCTACAGACCGCTGAAACAGCTTTGTACTCCACTAGCATTCATAACTCCCGTGAACTGAATCTCTCTACAGCCAGGAAGCAGACCGACCATAAGCTGCGTTTCCTATAGACAGGCTACAGAAATCCCACATATTGTGAATGCCTACTCCCAGGCTACAGAACGCTTCCTAAATGCTTCATTCCCCACCTCCGATACAGAACTCATGTATGCTGTAAATCACTACACTCAGGTGACAGAACTCCTGTACGCTCTGAATCCTATACTCAGGCTACCGAATTTGCGCACATTGTGTAAGCCTATTCCCAGGCTATAGAACGCTGAAACAGCTTGGCACTCCACTAGCATACAGAACTCCTGTGAACTGAATCTCACTGCAGCCTCTATCCAGAATTCCTATAAGCTGCACATCCCAAAATCAGGCTAAATAAATCCCGCATATTGCGAATGACTACTCCCAGTCTACAGAACTCTTCCAAACTGCTTTGTTACACACATCTCACAGAGAAATAATGTAAGCTGCATCTCACTACACTCAGGTTACAGAACTCCTATAAGCTCTATCTAAGAATACAGACATCTTATTCCCAGGCTACATAAGTCTGAAATAGCATTGTACTCCACTAGCATACAGAACTCCAGTGAACTGCATCTCTCTACAGCCAGGACACAGAACGCCCATAAGCTGCGATTCATAGAGTCAGGCTACAGAAATCCCACATATTGGGAATCCCTACTGCCAGGCTATAGAACTCTTCCACACTGCTTACATCCACAACTCCCGTACAGAACTCATGTATGAGGCACCTCAGTACACTCAGCTTACAGTACTCCTGTAAGATCTGTCTCCTACCCTCAGGCTACAGTCATTGTACACATTGCGTATGCCTATTCCCAGGCTACAGAACGCTGAAACAGCTTTGTACTCCACTAGCATACAGAACTCCCGTGAACTGAATCTCTCTACAACCAGGAAGCAGACCGACCATAAGTTTGGTTTGCTATAGACAGGCTATAGAAATCCCGAATATGCGAATCCCTACTCCCAGGCTATAGAACTCCTCCAAACTGCTTCCTTCCACACCTGTAATACAGATCTCATATAAGCAGCATCTGACTACACTCAGGATACAGAACTCCTGTAAGCTCTGTCTCCTATACTCAGGCTACGGACATTGTGCACATTGCATATTGCAAATCCCTGTTCTCGGACTACAGAACTCTTCCAAACTGCTTTGTTCCACACATGTAATTCAGAACTCATGTAAGCTGCACCCCACTATACTCAGGTTACAGAACTCCTGTAAGCTCTGTCTTCTACACTCAGGCTACAGACATTGCGCACATTGTGTATGCCTATTCCCAGGCTACAGACCGCTGAAACAGCTTTGTACTCCAGTAGCCTACAGAACTCCTGTGAACTGAATCTCTCTACAGCCTGGAAGCAGAACGCCCATAAGTTGCGCTTCCTAGAGTCATGCTACAGAAATCCCGCACATTGCGAATGACTACTCTAAGGCCACAGAACCCTTCCTAACTGCTTCGTTCCACACCTCCGAAACAGAACTCATGTATGCTGTAAATCACTACACTCAGATTACAGAACTCCTGTACACTCTCTCTCCTACACTCAGGTACCGAAATTGCACACAGAGTGTAAACGAATTCCCAGGCTACAGAACGGTGAAACAGCTTTGCACTCCACTATCATACAGAACTCCCATGAACTGAACCACTCTACAGCATGTATCCAGAATTCCTATAAGATTCACATCCCAGAGTTAGGCTACAGAAATCCCACATATTGCGAATCCCTGCTCCCAAGCTACAGAACTCTTCTAAACTGCTTAAATCCATATCTCAGATACAGAACACATGTACGCTGCATCTGAAGAAACTCAGTTTACAGAACTCCTGTAAGCTCTGTCTCCTTCATTCAGGCTAAAAGACATTTTGCACATTGTGTATGCCTATTCCCAGGCTACAGACGGCTGAAACAGCTTTGCACTCCACTAGCATACAGAATACCTGTGAACTGAATCTCTCTATAGCCAGGAAGCAGAACGACCATAAGCTGTGTTTCCTATAGACAGGCTAAAGAATCCCGCATATTGTGAATGCCTACTCCCAGGCTTCAGAACACTTCCAAACTGCTTCTTCCCACACCTGTAATACAGAACTCATACAAGCTGCATCTGACTACACTCAGGTTACAGAACTCCTGTAAGCTCTGTCTCCTACACTCAGGCTGCAGACGTTGCACACATTGTGTAAGCCTATTCCCAGGCTACAGACCGCTGAAACAGCTTTGTACTCCACTAGCATACAGATCTCCCATGAACTGAATCTCTCTACCGCCAGGAAGCAGACCGACCATAAGATGCGTTTCCCATAGACAGGCTGCAGAAATCCCGCATATTGCAAATGCTTACTCGCAGGCTACCTAACCCTTCCTAACTGGTTCGATCCACACCTCCGATGCGGAACTCATGTATGCTGTAAATCACTACACTCAGGTTACAGAAATCGTATATGCTCTCTCAATTACACTCAGGCTGCAGACATTGCGCACATTGTGTATGCCTATTCCCAGGCTACAGAACGCTGAAAGAGCTTTGCTCTCCAATAGCATACAGAACTCCCATGAACTGAATCTCCCTACAGCCTGTATCCAGAATGCCTATAAGCAGCGTTTACTATAGACAGGCTACAGAAATTCCACATATTGCGAATGCCCACTCCCAGGGTACAGAACTCTTACAAAAGCTTCGTTCCACACCTCAGATACAGAACTCATGTAAGCTGCATTTCAAAACACTCAGGTTACAGAACTCCTGTAAGCTCTGTCTAAGGATACAGACATTGCGCACATGGTGTATGCCTATTCCCAGAGTACAGAACTCTGAAACAGCTTTGCACTCCACTGGCATACAGAACTCCCGTGAACTGTAGCTCTCTACAGCTAGGATGCAGAACGCCCATAAGCTGCGCATCCTAGAGTCAGGCTACAGAAATCCCCCATATTGCGAATACCTACTCCCAGGCTAAAAAACACTTCCAAACTGCTTACATCCACACCTCCGATACAGAACTCATGTTCACTGCATCTGACTAAACTCAGGTTACAAAACTCTTGTAAGCTCTGTCTCCGACACTCAGGCTACGGATATTGCTCACATTGTGTATGCCTATTCCCAGGCTATAGACCAATGAAACAGCTTTGTACTCCACTAGCATACAGAACACCCATGAACTAAATCTCTCTACAGCCAGGAAGCAGACAGACCATAAGATGCATTTCCTATAGACAGGCTACAGATATCCGGCATATTGCGAATGCGTACTCCCAGGCTACAGAAGGCTTCCAAACTGATTACATCCACACCTCTATACAAAACTCATGTTCGCTGCATCTCACTAAACTCAGGTTACAGAACTCCTGTAATCTCTGTCTCCTAAACTCAGGCTACCGAAATTGCGCACATTGTGTAAGAGTATTCTGTGGCTGCAGACCGCTGAAACAGCTTTGTACTCCACTAGCATACAGAACTCCCGTGAACTGCATTTCTCTGCAGCCTGTATCCAGAATTCCTATAAGCTGCACATCCCAGAGTCAGGCTACAGAAATCCCGCATATTGTGAATGCCTACTCACAGGCTACAGAACTCTTACAAACTGCTTCATTACACACCTCTGATACAGAAATCATGTAAGCTGCACCCTACTACACTCAGGTTACAGAAATCCTGTAAGCTCTGTCTAAGGATACAGACATTGCGCACATTATGTAATCCTATTCCCAGGAAACAGAACTGTGAAATAGCTTTGCACTCCACTAGCATACAGAAATGCCGTGAACTGCATCTTTCTACAGCCAGGACACAGAATGCCCATAAGCTGCGCATCCTAGAGTCAGTCTACAGAAATCCCGCATATTGCGAATCCCTACTCCCAGGCTACAGAACTCTTCCAAACTGCTTACATCCACACCTCCGATACAGAACTCATGTACGCTGCATCTGACAAAACTCAGGTTACAGAACTCCTGTAAGCTCTATCTCCTACACTCAGGCTGCAGAATTTGCGCACATTGTGTATGCCTATTCCCAGGCTACAGACCGCTGAAACAGCTTTGTACTCCACTAGCATTCAGAACTCCCGTGAACTGAATCTCTCTACAGCTAGGAAGCAGACCGACCATAAGCTGCGTTTCCTAGAGTCAGGCTACAGAAATCCCACATATTTTGAATCCCTACTCCCAGGCTACAGAACCCTTCCTAATTGCTTCATTCCACACCTCTGATACAGAACTCATGTATGCTGTAAATCACTACACTCAGGTTGCATAACTCCTGTATGCTCTGTCTCTTACACTCAGGCTACCGACATTGCTCACATTGTGAGAGTATTCCCAGGCTACAGACCGCTGAAACAGCTTTGTACTCCACTAGCTTACAGAACTCACGTGAACTGAATCTCTCCACAGCCAGGAAGCAGACCGACCATAAGCTGCTTTTCCTATACACAGGCTACAGAAATCCCACATATTGTGAATCCCTACTCCCAGGCTACAGAACCCTTCCTAACTGATTCTTTCCACACCTCCAATGCAGAACTCATGTATGTTGTAAATCACGACACCCAGGTTACAGAACTCCTGTACGCACTCTGTTACACTCAGGCTACCGAAATTTCATACATTGTGTAAGCGTATTCCCAGGCAAAAGAACACTGAAAAATCTTTGCACTATACTAGCATACAGAACTCCCATGAAATGAATCTCTCTACAGCTTGTATCCAGAATGCCTATAAGCTGCGTTTCCTATAGAGAGGCTACAGAAATCCCGCATATTGCGAATGCCTACTCCCAGGCTACAGAACTCTTACACACTGCTTCTTTAAACAGCTCCAATACAGAACTCATGTAAACTGCACCTCACTACACTCAGGTTACAGAACTCCTGTAAGCTCTAAGGATACAGACGTTGCGCACATTGTGTCATCCTATTCCCAGTCTACAGAAAAATGAAACAGCTTTGCACTCCACTGGCATACAGAACTCCCGTGAACTGCATCTCTCTATAGCCAGGATGCAGACCGCCCATAAGCTGCGCATCCTAGATTCAGGCTACAGAAATCTCACATATTGCGAATCCCTACGCCCAGGCTACAGAACTCTTCCGAACTGCTTACATCCACACATCCGATACAGGACTCATGTACGTTACATCAGACGAAACTCAGGTTACAGAACTCCTGTAAGCTCTGTCTGCTACACTCAGGCTACAGACATTGCGCACATTGCTATGCCTACTCTCAGGCTACAGAACGCTGAAAGAGCTTTGTACTCCACTAGCATACAGAACTGCCATGAACTGAATCTCTCTACAGCCAGGAAGCAGACCGACCATGAGCTGCATTTCCTATAACAGGCTACAGAAATCCCACACATTGCTAATCACTACTCGCAGGCTACAGAACTCTTCCAAACTGCTTCGTTCCACAACTGTAATAAAGAACTCATGTACGCTGCATCTGACTACACTCAGGTTACAGAACTCCTGTAACCTCTGTCTACTACACTCAGGCTACAGACATTGCGCACATTGTGTATGCCTATTACCAGGCTACAGACCAGCAAAACAGCTTTCTACTCCACTAGCATACAGAAATCCCGTGAACTGAATCTCTCTAAAGCCAGGATGCAGACAGACCACAACCTGTGTTTCCTATAGACAGGCTACAGAAATCCCGCATATTGCGAATCCCTACTCCCATGCTACAGAACACTTCCAAACTGCTTCCTTCAACACCTGTAATACAGAACTCATGTACGCTTCATCTGACTACACTCAGGTTACAGAACTCCTGTAAGCTCTGTCTCCTATAATCAGGCTACGTACATTGCGCACATTGTATATGCCTTTTCCCAGGCTACAGACCAGCAAAACAGCTTTCTACTCCACTAGCATACAGAAATCCCGTGAACTGAATCTCTCTAAAGCCAGGATGCAGACAGACCACAACCTGAGTTTCCTATAGAGAGGCTACAGGAATCCCGTATATTGTGAATGCCTACTCCCAGGCTACGGAACCCTTCCTAACTGCTTCGTTCCACACCTCTGATATGGAACTCATGTATGCTCTAAATCACTACACTCAGGATACAGAACTCCTGCACGCTCTCTCTCCTAAACACAGGCTACCGAAATTGCGCACATTGCGTAAGCCTATTCCCATGCTACAGAACGGCGAAACAGGTTTGCACTCCACTAGCAAACAGAACTCCCATGAACTGAATTTCTCTACAGCCTGTATCCAGAAAGCCTATAAGCAGCGTTTCCTGTAGACAGGCTACAGAAATCCTGCATATTGCGAATCCCTACTCCCAGGCTACAGAACTCTTACAAACTGCTTTATTACACACTCCAATACAGAACTCATGTAAGCTGCAACTCACTACACTCAGGTTACAGAACTCCTCCTAGCTCTGTCTAAGGATACAGATATTGCGCACATTGTGTCATCCTATTCCCAGGTAACAGAACTCTGAAATAGCATTGCACTCCACTAGCATACAGAATTCACGTTAACTGCATCTCTCCACAGCCAGGACACAGAACGCCCATAAGCTGCGCATCCTAGAGTCAGTCTACAGAAATCCCGCATATTGCGAATGCCTCCTCTCAGGCTACAGAACGTTTGCACCCTGCTTACATCCACAGCTCCGATACAGAACTCATGTACGCTGCATCTGACTAAACTCAGGTTATAGAACTCCTGTAAGCTCTGTCTGCTACAGTCAGGCTACAGACATTGCACACATTGTGTATGCCTATTTACAGGCTACAGACCGCTGAAACAGCTTTGTCCTCCACTAGCATACAGAACTCCCGTGAACTGCATCTCTCTACAGCCAGGAAGCAGACCGACCACAAGCTGCGTTTCCTATACACTGGCTACAGAAACAAGCATATTGCGAATGACTACTCCCAGGCTACAGAACTCTTACAAACTGCTTCATTCCACACCTCAGATAGAGAACTCCTGTACGCTGCACTTGACTAAACACAGGTTACAGAACTCTTGTAAGCTCTGTCTCCTACACTCAGGGTACAGACATTGCGCACATTGTGTATGCCTATTACCAGGCAACAGACAGCTGAAACAGCTTTGTACTCCACTAGCATACAGAACTCCCGTGAACTGAATCTCTCTTTAGGCAGGAACCAGACCGACTATAAGCTGCATTTCCTATAGACAGGCTACAGAAATCCCGCATATTGCAATGCGTACTCTCAGGCTACAGAACGCTTCCAAACTGCTTACATCCACATCTCCGATACAGAGCTCAGGTACACTGCATCTGACTAAACTCAGGTTACAGAACTCCTGTATGCTCTGTCTCCTACACTCAGACTACAGACTTGCGAACATTGAGTATGCCTATTCCCAGGCTACAGACCAATGAAACAGCTTTGTACTCCACTAGCATACAGAACTCCCGTGAACAGAATCTCTCTACAGCCAGGAAGCAGACCGATCATAAGCTGCGTTTCTTAAAGACAGGCTACGGAAATCCCGCATATTGCGAATGCCTACTACCAGGATACAGAACTCTTCCAAACTGCTTCATTCCTCATGTCCGATACAGAACTCATGTAAGCTGCATATGACTACACTCAGGTTCCAGAACTCCTGTAAGCTCTGTCTCCTACACTCAGGCTACGGATATTGCTCACATTGTGTATGCCTATTCCGAGGCTACAGACCTCTGAATCAGCTTTGTACTCCACTAGCATACAGAACTCCCATGAACTGAATCTCTCTACAGCCAGGAACCAGACCGACCATAAGCTGCATTTCCTATAGACAGGCTACAGAAACCCGGCATATTGCGAATGCGTACTCCCATGCTACAGAAAACTTCCAAACTGCTTACATCCACACCTCCGATGCAAAACTCATGTACACTGTATCTCACTAAACTCAGGTTACAGAACTCCTGTAATCTCTGTCTCCTAAACTCAGGCTACCGAAATTGCGCACATTTAGTAAGAGTATTCTGTAGCTGCAGAACGCTGACACAGCGTTGCACTCCACTAGCAAACAGAACTCCTGTGAACTGCATCTCTCTGCAGCCTGTATCCAGAATTCCTATAAGCTGCACATCCCAGAGTCAGGCTACAGAAATCCCGAATATTGCGAATGCCTACTCCCAGGCTACAGAACTCTTACAAACTGCTTCGTTACACACCTCTGATACAGAAATCATGTAAGCTGCACCCTACTACACTCAGGTTACAGAACTCCTGTAAGCTCTGTCTAAGGATACAGACATTGCGCACATTATGTCATCCAATTCCCAGGAAACAGAACTGTGAAATAGCTTTGCACTCCACTAGCATATAGAACTCCCGTTAACTGCATCTCTCTACAGCCAGGACGCAGAACGCCCATAAGTTGCGCATCCTAGAGTTAGGCTACAGAAATCCCGCATATTGCGAATCCCTACTCCCAGGCTACAGAACTCTTCCAAACTGCTTACATCCACACCTCCGATACAGAACTCATGTACGCTGCATCTGACAAAACTCAGGTTACAGAACTCCTGTAAGCTCTGTCTCCTACACTCAGGCTGCAGACATTGCGCACATTGTGTATGCCTATTTGCAGGCTACAGACCGCTGAAACAGCTTTGTACTCCACTAGCATTCAGAACTCCCGTGAACTGAATCTCTCTACAGCTAGGAAGCAGACCGACCATAAGCTGCGTTTCCTAGAGTGAGGCTACAGAAATCCCACATATTTCGAATCCCTACTTCCAGACTACAGAACACTTCCTAATGCTTCATTCCACACCTCTGATACAGAACTCATGTATGCTGTAAATCACTACACTCAGGTTGCAGAACTCCTGTACGCTGTCTTACACTCAGGCTACCGACATTGCTCACATTGTGTAAGAGTATTCCCAGGCTACAGACCTCTGAAACAGCTTTGTACTCCGATAGCATACAGAACTCCCGTGAACTGAATCTCTCTTCAGCCAGGAATCAGAACGAACATAAGCTGCGTTTCCTGTAGACAGGCTACAGAAATCCCACATATTGCGAATGCCTAGTCTCAGGCTACAGAATACTTACACACTGTTTCGTTACACAGCTCTGATACAGAACTCATGTAAGCTGCACCTCACTACTCTCAGGTTACAGAATTCCTGTAAACTCTGTCTCCTACACTGTGGCTACCAAAATTGCGCACATTGTGTATGCCTATTCCCAGGCTACAGACCGCTGAAACAGCTTTGCACTCCACTAGCATACAGAACTCCCATGAACTGAATCTCACTAGAGCCTGTATCCAGAAATCCTATAAGCTGCACATCCAAAAGTCAGGCTACAGAAATCCCGCATATTGCGAATGCCTACTCCCAGGCTATAGAACTCTTCCAAAATGCCTCGTTCCACAACACAGATACAGAACTCATGTAAGCTGCATCTGACTACACTCAGGTTACAGAACTCCTGTAAGCTCTGTATAACGATACAGACATTGCGAACATTGTGTCATCCTATTCCCAGGCAACAGAACTCTGAAATAGCATTGCACTCCACTAGCATACAGAACTCCCATGAACTAAATCTCTCTACAGCCAGGACGTTGAACGCCCATAAGCTGCGCATCCTAGAGTCAGGCTACAGAAATTCCGCATATTGCGAATGCCTACTCCCAGTCTACAGAACTCTTGCAAAATGCCTCGTTCCACAACTCAGATAGAGAACTCATGTAAGCTGCATCTGACTACACTCAGGTTACAGAACTCCTGTAAGCTCTGTCTCCTACACTCAGGCTACTGACATTTCGCACATTGTGTTGACTATTCCCAGGTACAGACCGCTGAAACAGCTTTGCTTTCCACTAGCATACAGAACTCCCATGAACTGAATCTCTCTACAGCCAGGACGCAGAACGCCCATAAGCTGCGCATCCTAGAGTCAGGCTACAGAAATCCCCCATATTGCGAATCCCTACTCCCAGGCTACAGAACTCTTCCAAACTGCTTATATCAACACCTCCAACACAGAACTCATGTTCGCTGCATCTGACGAAACTCAGGTTACAGAACTCCTGTAAGCTCTGTCTGCTACACTCAGGCTACAGATATTGTGCACATTGTTTATGCCTATTCCCAGGCTGCAGACCGCTGAAACAGCTTTGTACTCCAGTAGCATTCAGACCTCCCGAGACCTGAATCTCTCTGCAGCCGTTATGCAGACCGACCATAAGCTGTGTTTCCTATTGCCAGGCTACAGAAATCCCGCATTTTGAGAATGCCTACTCCTAGGCTACGGAACCCTTCGTAACTGCTTCATTCCACACCTCCGATACAGAACTCATGTATTCTGGCTGATATTCATTTAGCCACAACAGAACCGTATATTTCTGGTAAGATCCAGACCTATCTGGACAAACTCGTGTGGAATTCGTGTGCAAAGGACACAGAGAAGCAGAATCAATCTGGTTTGGAGAAAAGCAAAGTCTTTTTCTTGGGCAAGTGGATTCAATGTCATGTTTACAGTTGCAAATATTCTTTTTAACCTGATTTCTGTAGCATTCTACTCAGAAAACTCGAATGTGTACCTGTTGAATCTCCAGGTGGAACCAATTAGTGTTTGCCAATAAAAAACCAAAATGTAACATGCCACAATTCATTCCAAACTCTACAGTTCATAAAAAATATCCAGAAAACAGCAACACACAGAGGCTGTAGCTAGATCTGGGAGTCAGTTAGGTTTAACAGAACCGGATAATTCTGGTTAGATCCAGACCTATCGGGACAAACTCGTGTGGAATTCTTGTGCAAAGGACACAGAGAAGCAGAATCAATCTTGTATGGAGAAAAGCAAAGTCTTTTTCTTGGACAAGTGGATTCAATGTCATGTTCACAAACACAAATATCATTTTTATCCTGGTTTCTGTAGTATTCTATTCAGAAATCTCTTATGTACACCCGTTGTGTCTCCATGTGAATCCAAGTAGCGTTTCCAACAGAAAAACAAAATGTAACATGCTAAAATTCATTCAAAAATCTAAAATTCATAGAAAATATCCAGAAAACACTAACAAACACACAAGCTATTTTAAAGCTGATATTCATTTACCCACAGCAGAACCGGATATTTCTGGTTAGATCCATAGCTATCTGGACAAACTGGTGAGGAATTCATGTGCAATGGACCCAGAAAAGCAGAGTCAAAGTGGTTTTGTTTGAAAGCAAAGTCTTTTTCATGGCAAGTGGATTCAATGTCATGTTTACAAACACAAATGTCATTTTGAACCTGGTTTCTGTAGTATTGTACCCAGAATTCTCTTATGTGTACTTCTTATGTCTCCATGTGGAACGTATTAGCTTTTCCAACAAAAAAACACAATGTTACATGCTAAAATTCATTCGAAACTCTAAACTTCATAGAAAATATCAAGAAAACAGAAAGAAACACAGAAGCTGTAGCAAGAGCTGGGATTGAGTTAGGCAGAACAGACCCGGATCTTTCTGGTTAGATCCAGACATATTTGGACAAACTCATGTGGAATTCATGTGCAAAGCGCCCAGAGAAGCAGAGTCAACCTGTTTTTGGAGAAAAGCAAAGTCTTTTTCGTGGGCAAGTGGATTCAATGTCATGTTTACAACACAAATATCATTTTGAACCTGGTTTCTGTAGCATTCTCCTCAGAAAAGAGTTATGTGTACCTGTTGTGCTCCATGTGGAACGAATTAGCGTTTCCAACAAAAAAACACAATGTTACATGCTAAATTTCATTCAAAACTCTAAAGTTTTAGATACTATCCAGAAAACAGAAACAAACACAGAGGCTGTAGCAAGAGCTGGGAATAGGTTATGCAGAACAGAACCGGGTATTTCTGATGAGATCCAGACCTATCTGGACAAACTCGTGAGGAATCCGTGTGCATAGGACCCAGAAAAGCAAAGTCCAACTGGTTTTGGAGAAAACCAAGGTCTTTCTCTTGGGCAAGTGGATTCAATGTCATGTTTACAGTCGAAAATATCAGTTTTAACCTGGTTTCTGTAGCATTCTACTCTGAAAACTCTTATGTGTACCTTTTGTGTCTCCATGTGGTACCAATTAGGGTTTCCAACAATAAAACAAAGTGTTACATGCTAAAATTCATTCAAAACTCTGAAGTTCATAGAAAATATCCAGAAATCACTAACAAACACACAGGCAGTTTTCAAAGCTGATATTCGTTTAGGCACACCAGAACTGGATATTTCTGCTTTCATCCAGCCCTATCCGGACAAACTGGTGTGGAATTGGTGTGCAAAGCACCCAGAAAAGCAGAGTCAACCTGGTTTTGTAGAAAAGCAAAGTCTTTTTCTTGGGCAAGCAGATTCAATGTCATGTTTACAAACACAAATATCATTTTTACCATGGTTTCTGCAGCTTTTTACTCAGAAAACATGAATGTGTACCTGTTGTCTTCATGTGAATCCAATTACCGTTTGCCAACAGAAAAACAAAATGTTACATGCCAGAATTCATTCTAATCTCTAAAGTTCATAGTTAATATCCAGAAAATACTAACAATCCCACAGGCTCTTTTAAAAGCTGATATTCATTTAGCCACTATAGAACCAGATATATTTGGTTTGAATCACACCTATCTGGACAAACTCTTGTGGGATCTGTGTGCAATGGACCAAGAAAAGCAGAGTCAAACTGGTTTTGGAGAAAAGCAAAGTCTTTTTCGTGGGCTAGTGGATTCAATGTGATGTTAGCAAACAGAAATATAATTTTTATCCTTGTTTCTGTAGCATTCTACTCAGTAAACACTTATGTGTACATGTTGTGTCTCCATGTGGAACCAATTAGCTTTGGCCAACAAAAAAAAAACAAAGTGTTACATGCCAGAATTCATTCCAAACTCTAAAGTTCATAGATAATATCCAGAAAACACGAAAAACACAGAGACTGTAGCAAGAGATGGGATTGAGTTAGGCAGAACAGAACCGCGTATTTCCGGTTAGATCTAGAGCTATCTGGACAAAATCGTGTGGAATTCTTGTGCAAAGGACACAGAAAAGAATATTGAAGCTGGTTTGGAGAAAAGAAAGTCTTTTTCTTGGGCAAGTGGATTCAATGTCATATTTACAAACACAAATATCATTTTTAACCTGTTTTCTGTAGCATTCTACTCAAAAAACTCGAATGTGTACCTGTTGTTTCTCCATTTGAATCCAGTTAACGTTTGCCAACAGGAAAACAAAATGTTACATGCCAGAATTCATTCCAAACTCTAAAGTTCATAGATAATATCCAGAAAACACTAACAAACACACAGACAGTTTTCAAAGCTGATATTCGTTTAGGCACACCAGAACCGGATATTTCTGGTTTGATCCAGACCTATCGTGACAAAGTCATGTGGAATTCGTGTACAAAGGACCCAGAAAAGCAGAGTCAAACTGGTTTTGGAGAAAAGCAAAAACATTTTCGTGGGCAAGTGCATTCAATGTCATGTTTACAAACATAAATATCATTTTTAACCTGGATTCTGCAGCTTTTTACTCAGAAAACATGAATGAGTGCATGTTGTGTCTTCATGTGAAACCAGTTAGCGTTTGCCAACAAAAAAACAAAATGTTACATGCAACAATGCATTCAGAATTCTAAAGTCCACAGATACTATCGAGAAAACACAAGCAAACACAGAAGCTGTAACAACAGGTGGGATTGAGTTATCCACAGCAGAACCGGATATTTCTGGTTTCATCCAGCCCTATCCGGACAAACTGGTGTGGAATTGGTGTGCAAAGAACCCAGAAAAGCAGAGTCAACCTGGTTTTGGAGAAAAGCAAATATAATTTTTAAACTGGTTTCTGTAGCATTCTACTCAGAAAACTCGAATGTGTACCTGTTGTGTCTCCATGTGAATCCAATTAGCGTTTGCCAACAGGAAAACAAAATGTTACATGTCAGAATTCATTCCAAACTCTAAAATTCTTTGTTAATATCCAGAAAAGACTAACAAACACACAGGCTGTTTTAAAAGCTTATATTCATTTAGCCACAAAAGAACCGGATATTTCTGGTTGGATCCCGATCTATCTGGACAAACTCATGTGGAATTTTCCACATGGAATTCGTTTAGGCAAACCAGAACCGGATATTTCTGGTTTGATCCAGCCCTATCCGGACAAACTGGTGTGGAATTCGTGTGCAAAGGACCCAGAAAAGCAGAGGCAACCTGGTTTTGGAGAGAAGCAAAGTCTTTATCTTGGGTAAGTGGATTCAATGTCATGTTTACAAACACAAATATCATTTTTAAACTCGTTTCTGTAGCATTCTACTCAAAAAAAAAAATCGAATGTATACATGTTGTCTTCATATGAATCCAATTACCGTTTGCCAACAGAAAAACAAAATGTTACATGCCAGAATACATTCCAAACTCTAAAGTTCATAGTTAATATCCAGAAAAGACTAACAATCACACAGGCTGTTTTAAAAGCTGATATTCATTTAGCTACTATAGAACCAGATATATTTGTTAGTTTTTGCCAACAAAAAAAACAAAGTGTTACATGCCAGAATTCATTCCAAACTCTAAAGTTCATAGATGATATCCAGAAAACAGAGAAAACACAGAGGCTCTAGCAAGAGCTGGGATTGTGTTAGCCACCACAGAACCAGATATTTCTGGTTTCAACCAGCCCTATCCAGAAAAACTGGAGTGGAGTTGGAGTGCAAAGCACCCAGAAAAGCAGAGTCAATCTGGTTTTGGAGAAAAGCAAAGTCTTTTTCTTGGGCAAGTGGATTCAATGTCATGTTTAAAAACACATATATCATTTTTAACCTGGTTTCTGCAGCTTTTTACCCAGAAAATACGAATGTGTACCTGTTGTGTCTCCATGTGAAACCAATTAACGTTTGCCAACAGAAAAACAAAATGTTACATGCTACAATACACTCACAACTTTAAAGTCCATAGATACTATACAGTAAACACAAACAAATAAAGGCTGTAGCAAGAGCTGGGATTGAGTTCGCCACCACAGAACCGGATATTTCTGGTTTCACCCAGCCTTATCCAGACAAACTGGAGTGGAGTTTGTGTGCGAAGCACCCAGAAAAGCAGAGTCAACCTGGTTTTGGAGAAAAGCAAAATCTTTTTCTTGGGCAAGTGGATTCAATGTCATGTTTACAAACACAAATATATTTTTTAACATGGTTTATGCAGATTTTTATTCAGAAAACACGAATGTGTACCTGTTGTGTCTCCATGTGAAACCAATTAGCGTTTGCCAACAAAAAAAGAAAATGATACATGCTACAATGCATTCAGAACTCCAAAGTCCACAGATAGTATCGACAAAGCACAAGCAAACACAGAACCTGTAGGAAGTGCTGGGATTGAGTTAGCCACCACAGAACCGGATATTTCTGGTTCATCCAGCCCTATCCAGACAAACTGGTGTGGCATTGGTGTGCAAAGAACCCAGAAAAGCAGAGTCAACCTGGGTTTGGAGAAAAGCAAAGTCTTTTTCTTGGGCAAGTAGATTCAATGTCATGTTTACAACACAAATATCATTTTTAACATGGTTTCTGCAGATTTTTAGTCAGAAAACACGAATCTGTACCTGTTGTGTCTCCATGTGAAAACTACTAGCGTTTACCAACAGAGAAACAAAATGTTACATGCTACAATGCATTCACAACTCTAAAATGCACAGAAACTATCGAGAAACACAAGCAAGCACAGAAGCTGTAGCAAGAGCTGGGACTGAGTTAGCCAAAACAGAACCGGATATTTCAGATTTCATCCAGACCTATCTGGAAAAACTGGTGTGGAATTGGTGTGCAAATCACCCACAAAAGCAGAGTCAACCTGGGTTTGGAGAAAAGCAAAATTTTTTCTTGGGCAAGTGGATTCAGCGTCATATTTACAAACACAAATATCATTTTTAACCTGGTTACTGCAGCTTTTTACCCACAAAACACGAATGTGTACCTGTTGTGTCTCCATGTGAAACCAATTAGCCTTTGCCAAGAGAAAAACAAAATGTTACATGCTGCAATGCATTCAGAACTCTAAAGTCCGCAATGCTATCGAAAATCACAAGCAAACACAGAAACTGTAGCAAGAGGTGGGATTGAGTTAGCCAACACTGAATCGGATATTTCTGGTTTCATCCAGCCCTACCCGGATAAACTGGTGTGCAATTGGTGTGCAAAGCACCCAGAAAAGCAGAGTCAACCTGATTTTGGAGAAAAGCAAAGTCTTTTTCTTGGGCAAGTGGATTCAATGTCATGTTTAAAAACACAAATATCATTTGTAATCTGGTTTCTGCAGGTTTTCACTCAGCAAACATGAATGTGTACCTGTTGGTTCTCCATGTGAAACCAATTAGCGTTCACCAACAGAAAAACAAAATGTTACATTCTACAATGCATTCACAACTCTAAAGTCCATAGATACTATCAACAAAGCACAAGCAAACACAGAAGCTGTAGCAAGAGCTGGAATTGAGATATCCACCTCGGAACCGGATATTTCTGGCTCCATCCAGCCCTATCTGGACAAACTGGTATGGAATTTGTGTGCAAATCACCCAGAAAAGCAGAGTCAACCTGGTTTTGGAGAAAAGCATAGTCTTTTTCTTTGGCAAGTGGATTCAATGTCATGTTTACAAACACAAATATCATTTGTAACCTGGTTTCTGCAGCTTTTTACTCAGAAAACACGAATGTGTACCAGTTGTGTCTCCATGTGAAACCAATTAGTGTTTGCCAACAGAAAACAAAATGTTACATGCTACAATGCATTCACAACTCTAAAGTCCATAGATACTATCAACACAGCACAAGTAAACAAAGAATATGTAGCAAGAGCTGGGTTTGATTTAGCCACCACAGAACATGATATTTCTGGTTTCATCCAGCACTATCCGGACAAACTGGTGTGGAATTGGTGTGCAAAGCACCCAGAATAGCAGTGTCTACCTGATTTGGGAGAAAAGCAAAGTCTTTTTCTTGGGCAAGTGGATTCACTGTCATGTTTACAAACACAAATATCATTTGTAACCTGGTTTCTGCAGCTTTTCACTCAGAAAACACGAATGTGTACTTGTTGTGTCTCCATGGAAAGCCATTAGCGTTCACCAATAGAAAAACAAAATGTTACATGCTACAATGCATTCACAACTCTAAAGTCCACAGATACTATCGAGAAAACACAAGCACACTCAGAAGCTGTAGCAAGAGCTGGGATTGAGATAGCCACCTCGTAAACAGATATTTCTCTTTCCATCCAGCCCTATCCAGACAAGGTTTTGCGGGGTTCTTGTGCAAAGCACTTAGAAAAGCAGAGTCAACCTGATTTTGGAGAAAAGCAAAGTCTTTCTTGGGCAAGTGGATTCAAAGTCATGTTTACAAATACAAATATCATCTTTAACCTGGTTTCTGCAGCTTTTTATTCAGAAAACACGAATGTGTACCTGTCGTGTCTCCATGTGAAACCAATTAGCGTTTGCCAACAGAAAAACAAAATGATACATGCTACAATGCATTCACAACTCTAAAGTCCACAGATACTATCGAGAAAACACAAGCAAACACAGAAGCTGTAGCAAGATCTGGGATTGAGTTAGCCACCACAGAACTGAATATTTCTCGTTTCATCCAGACCTATCTGGATAAAGTGTTGGGGTGTTGGATTGCAAAACACTTAGAAAAGCAGAGTCAATCTGATTTTGGAGAAAAGCAAAGTCTTTTTCTTGGGCAAGTGGATTCAATGTCATGTTTACAAACACAAATATCATTTGTAACCTGGTTTCTGCAGCTTTTTAATAAGAAAACACGAATGTGTACCTGTTGTGTCTCCATGTGAAAACACTTAGCGTTTGCCAACAGAAAAACAAAATGTTACATGCTACAATGCATTCAGAATTCTAAAGTCCACAGATACTATCGAGAAAACACAAGGAAACACAGAAGCTGTAGCAAGAGCTGGCATTGAGATAGCCAACTCGGAAACGGATATTTCTGGATCCATCCAGCCCTATCCGGAAAAACTGGTGTGGAGTTGGTGTGTAAAGCACCCATAAAAGCAGAGTCAACATGGATTTGGAGAAAAGCAAAGTCTTTTTCTAGGGCAAGTGGATTCAATGCCATGTTTACAAACACAAATATCATTTTTAACCTGGTTTATGCAGCTTTTTACTCAGAAGACACGAATGTGTACCTGTTGTGTCTCCATGTGAAACCAATTAGCGTTTGCCAACAGAAAAACAAAATGATACATGCTACAATGCATTCACAACTCTATAGTCCACAGATAGTATCGAGAAAACACAAGCAAACACAGAAGCTGTAACAAGAGCTGGGATTGAGATAGCCACCTCGGAAACAGATATTTCTGGTTCCATCCAGCCCTATCCGGAAAAACTGCTGTGGAGTTGGTGTGCAAAGCACCCAGAAAAGCAGAGTCAACCTGGTTTTGGAGAAAAGCAAAGTCTTTTTCTTGGGCAAGTAGATTCAATGTCATGTTCACAAACACAAATATCATTTTTAACCTGGTTTCTGCAGCTTTTTACTCAGAAAACACGAATGTGTACCGGTTGTGTCTTCATGTGAAACCAATTAGTGTTTGCCAACACAAAAACAAAATGTTACATGCTACAATGCATTCACAACTCTAAAGTCCATAGATACTATCAACACAGCACAAGTAAACAAAGAATATGTAGCAAGAGCTGGGTTTGATTTAGCCACCACAGAATATGATATTTCTGGTTTCATCCAGCACTATCCGGACAAACTGGTGTGAAATTGGTGTGCAAAGCACCCAGAATAGCAGTGTCTACCTGATTTGGGAGAAAAGCAAAGTCTTTTTCTTGGGCAAGTGGATTCAATGTCATGTTTACAAACACAATTATCATTTTTAAACTGGTATCTGCAGCTTTTCACTCAGAAAACACGAATGTGTACCTGTTGTGTCTCCATGGAAAGCAGTTAGCGTTTACCAATAGAAAAACAAAATGTTACATGCTACAATGCATTCACAACTCTAAAGTCCACAGATACTATCGAGAAAACACAAGCACACTCAGAAGCTGTAGCAAGAGCTGGGATTGAGATAGCCACCTCGGAAACAGATATTTCTGGTTCCATCCAGCCGTATCCAGATAAAGTTTTGCTGGGTTCTTGTGCAAAGCACTTAGAAAAGCAGAGTCAACCTGATTTTGGAGAAAAGCAAAGTCTTTGTTGGGCAAGTGGATTCAAAGTCATGTTTACAAATACAAATATCATCTTTAACCTGGTTTCTGCAGCTTTTTATTCAGAAAACACGAATGTGTACCTGTCGTGTCTCCATGTGAAACCAATTAGCGTTTGCCAACAGAAAAACAAAATGATACATGCTACAATGCATTCACAACTCTAAAGTCCACAGATACTATCGAGAAAACACAAGCAAACACAGAAGCTGTAGCAAGATCTGGGATTGAGTTAGCCACCACAGACCCGGATATTTCTGGTTTCATCCAGACCTATCTGGACAAAGTGTTGGGGTGTTGGAGTGCAAAACACTTAGAAAAGCAGAGTCAATCTGATTTTGGAGAAAAGCAAAGTCTTTTTCTTGCGCAAGTGGATTCAATGTCATGTTTACAAACACAAATATCATTTTTAACCTGGTTTCTGCAGATTTTTACTCAAAAACACTAATGTGTTCCTGTTGTGTCTCCATGTGAAACCAATTAGCATTTGCCAACAGAAAAACAAAATGTTACTTGCTACAATGCATTCACAACTCTCAAGTCCACAGATACTATCGACAAAACACAAGAAAACACAGAAGCTGTAGGAAGAGCTGGCATTGAGTTAGCCAACTCAGAACAGAATATTTCTGGTTTCATGCAGCCCTATCCGGAAAAAATTTTGGGGTTTTGGAGTGCAAAGCACCCAGAAAAGCAGAGTCAACCTGGTTTTGGAGAAAAGCAAAGTCTTTTTCTTGGGCAAGTGGATTCAAAGTCATGTTTACAAATACAAATATCATCTTTAACCTGGTTTCTGCAGCTTTTTATTCAGGAAACACGAATGTGTACCTGTCGATCTCCATGTGAAACCCAAAAGCGTTTGCCAACAGAAAAACAAAATGATACATGCTACAATGCATTCACAACACTAAAGTCCACAGATACTATGGAGAAAACACAAGCAAACACAGAAGCTGTAACAAGAGCTGGGATTGAGATAGTAAGCTCGGAACCAGATATTTCTGTTTCCATCCAGCCCTATCTGTACAAACGCTGTGGAGTTGGTGTGCAAAGCACCCAGAAAAGCAGAGTCAGCCTGGTTTTGGAGAAAATCATAATAGTTTTCTTGTGCAAGTGGATTTAATGTCATGTTTACAAGCACAAATATCATTTTTAACCTGGTATCTCTAGCTTTTTATTCAGAAAACTCGAATGTGTACCTGTTGTGTCTCCATGTGTAACCAATTAGCGTTTGCCAACAGAAAAACAAAATGTTACATGCTACAATGCATTCACAACTCTAAAGTCCACAGATACTATGGAGAAAACACAAGCAAACACAGAAGCTGTAGCAAGAGCTGGGTTTGATTTAGCCACCACAGAACCGGCTATTTCTGGTTTCATCCAGACTTTTGTTGACAAACTGGTGTGCAATTGGTGTGCAAAGCACATAGAAAAACAGAGTCAACCTGGTTCAGGAGAAACGCAAAGTCTTTTTCTTGGGCAAGTAGATTCAATGTCATGTTTACAAACACAAATATCATTTGTAACCTGGTTTCTGCAGCTTTTTAATAAGAAAACACGAATGTGTACCTGTTGTGTCTCCATGTGAAACCAATTAGCGTTTGCCAACAGAAAAACAAAATGTTACATGCTACAATGCATTCACATCTCTAAAGTCCACAGATACCGTCGACAAAACACAAGCAAACACAGAAGCTCTAGCAAGAGCTGGGATTGAGATAGCCACCTTGGAACCAGATATTTCTGGTTCCATCCAACCCTATCTGGACAAACTGGTGTGGAATTGGTGTGCAAAGAACCCACAAAAGCAGAGTCACGCTGGTTTTGGAGAAAAGCAAAGTCGTTTTCTTGGGCAAGTAGATTCAATGTCATGTTTACAAACACAAATATCATTTGTAACCTGGTTTCCGCACCTTTTTACTCAGAAAACACGAATGTGTACCTCTTGTGTCTCCATGTGAAAACTACTAGCGTTTACCAACAGAGAAACAAAATGTTACATGCTACAATGCATTCAGAACTCTAAAGTCCACAGATGCTATCGAGAAAACACAAGCACACTCAGCAGCTGTAGCAAGAGCTGGGATTGTGATAGCGACCTCAGAAATGGATATTTCTGGTTCCATCCAGTCCTATCCGGACAAACTGGTGTGGAATTGGTGTGCAAAGCAACCAGAAAAGCAGAGTCAACCCTGTTTTGGAGAAAAGCAAAGTCTTATTCTTGGGCAATTGGATTCAATGTCATGTTTACAAACACAAATATCATTTTTAACCTGGTTTCTGCAGCTTTTTACTCAGAAAACACGAATGTGTACCTGTTTTGTCTCCATGTGAAACCAATTAGCATTTGCAAAAAGAAAACAAAATGTTACATGCTACAACGCATTCACAACTCCAACGTCCACAGATACTATCGACAAATCACAAGCAAACACAGAAACTGTAGCAAGAGCTGGGATTGAGTTAGCCACCAAAGAACCGTATATTTCTGGTTTCATGCAGACCATTCTGGACATACTGGTGTGGAATTGGTGTGCAAAACACCCAGAAAAGCAGAGTGAACCTGGTTTTGCAGAAAAGCAAAGTCTTTTTCTTGGGCAAGTGGATTCAATGTCATGTTTACAAACACAAATATCATTTTTAACCTGGTTTCTGCAGCTTTTTACTCAGAAAACACGAATGTGTACCTGTTGTGTCTCCATGTGAAACCAATTAGCGTTTGCCAACAGAAAACCAAATGTTACATGCTACAATGCATTCACAACTCCAAAGTCCACAGATACTATTGACAAATAACAAGCAAACACAGAAACTGTAGCAAGAGCTGGGATTGAGTCAGCCACCACAGAACCGTATATTTCTGGTTTCATGCAGACCATTCCGGACAAACTTGTGTGGAGTTGGTGTGCAATGTACCCAGAAAAGCAGAGTCAACCTGGTTTCGGAGAAAAGCAAAGTCATTTTCTTGGGCAAGTGGATTCAATGTTATGTTTACAAACACAAATATAATTTGTAACCTGGTTTCTGCAGCTTTTTACTCAGAAAACACAAATGTGTACCTGTTGTGTCTTCATGCGAAACCAATTAGCACTTGCCAACAGAAAAACAAAATGTTACATGCTACAATGCATTTACAACTCTAAAGTCCACATATACTATCGAGAAAACACAAGGAAACATAGAAGCTGTAGCAAGAGCTGGCATTGAGTTAGCCACCACAGTACCGGATATTTCTGGTTTCATCCAGCCCTATCCGGACAAACTGGTGTGGAGTTTGTGTGCAAAGCACCCAGAAAAGCAGAGTCAACCTGGTTTTGGAGAAAAGCAAAGTCTTTTTCTTGGGCCAGTGTTGCAGTTGAGTTTCTCAACAATGTTGCAGTGGATTCATTTCTGAGAGGAGCAGCGTGGTGGGGGCAAGAGGCGCAGAGTCAACACACAGACCCCCGGAGTCGGGTGAAAGCAGGCTTGAGGCGAGCAGCACGCAGACTCGTTTATTACAGTTGGTACAACTTCTTATATAGCCAAGACCAGCCAATCTGGTCAAGGGGCGGTCTATTTCCCAACCAATCACAGCCTATTGTCAGGCAGTTTCCAAAGCCATCCAATCACAGCCTTTTCCCAGGCAGTTTCAAATCCATCCAATCATAGCCTGTTGCCAGGCGGTTTCCAAAGCCATCCAATCATAGCCTGTTGCCAGGCAGTTTCAAATACATCCAATCACAGCCTGTTCTCAGGCAGTTTCCAATCCATCCAGTCACAGCCTTTTCCCAGGCAGTTTCCAATCCATCCAATCACAGCCTGTTGCCAGGCAGTTTCCAATCCATCCAATCACAGCCTGTTGCCAGGCAGTTTACAATCCATCCAATCACAGCCTGTTGCCAGGCAGTTTCCAAAGCCATCCAATCACAGCTTGTTGCCAGGCAGGCTCCACTGCCAGGTGGGTTTCAAAGCCATTCCTGAGTAACTGACGCTCGCTTGCCAGTGGCCACCTTGGCATGGCCTTCTCATTCCACCACATTTCCCCCTTTTCGTTGATTTTTGAGCAACGGGAGGCATGATTCTTGGCCATACCATTGTTGACCCCGTTTCCATGTGGTCTCTGTAGGCAGCTGTGCCTGTCTTAGGTTGTCCCCCAGGGGATCTTACCCGTCGTTGACTAACCAGCGCTCAAATCAAGAGACCACAGGATTGCTTGCTCAGATAGGGGTAGGAATGAGGAATAATGGTTATCAGGAATGGCATGACCGCACACAGGCTGTGGGCCATTTGAGTGGCTGACCAGAGCTAGTGGGGTACAAAACAGTAACAGATGTGGCTATGGGCAGTTTCTCAGGGTAGGATGATAGGGCAGGTGCATCTGCTAACAAGGCGGAGTCTCGGTCTTGTTCAGCTGGTCCTGGTTGGCTGTCCGTTGCAGGCTTGATGTTTCGGGCTGTAACCCAAATGGGCTGCTCTGCATTCTCTGGAAAGACACAAGCATATCCTCGACCTTTGGTTAACAGAAGCCTTTTTACAGGCATTAGAATCCAGGGCCTGAATTTTGCATGCACTTCGACATTAACAGCAAACATGCTGATGGCATAGGGTCTAGTGGCTGCCCTGAGAGCTTGTGGTGCCCGAGTACTGCCACAAATGTGGGGATCATCACTGGGTGCGGATGGGATGACCTCGAATGAGTTATTGTCTGGAGGTCCTCTAAGTTCATCCCACAGGTATGTGGAGGGTGGCTGACTAGGCATTGCTACCTTGTTTACTACATCGTTTGCTACCTTGTATGCTACATTGTTATTTTCACTGTCCGAGCTCTCTCTCCCTAAATCACCAACTATTGTCTGTGAGACAGGGACCTGGAGTGTCAGGCTCTTATCACTCACAGATTCACTATCTTTGATAACCTGCACAGGATTCTGAGAGGGGGGTATCTTTCCCATGTCTGAGTGCTTAAGAGCGGCATGGCATGCCAACTCTGGCCAAAGGAAAGACACGTACAGCACTGCTGCCATAGCAAAGCAAATTCCTAGCACCTCAGTTGTTGATGGCATTTTGCAGGAGGTTTCCCTACGTTAGACAAACAGACAGTGGTGTATCAGATCGTACGTATGTCCTGTGCTTAGTGGGGGACTTCCTTGATTTGTTAGGTCAAGGCCGTATGCCCACACGGTGTCTCCGGAGCGTCACCTCTCTCGAGTGAGGGAAGATGACTTGGTTCCGAATTCTGGGATGATCAGTCCCTTATGTGAATTCGCCGGGCGAACCGAAAGTAAAAGGAGGAGCCGAGAAGCGACGTACGCTTCTGGGTGGTGTGTGCTAACCTGGGGTCACTTAGACCGAGGACAAGGACAAGGAAAGGGGCGTAGGTGGGGCTTCTGTGCTCACCCTCACAGAACCGAACAGCACACAAAACACCGAGGGGCCTACTTGCCGAAATCCTGGGGGGACCTCGCCGAGTCTGACATGCTGTCTCTTTCTCAGTCACGTTGGCGCGCCAGATGTTGCAGTTGATTTCACAACAATGTTGCAGTGGATTCATTTCTGAGAGGAGCAGCGTGGTGGGGGCAAGAGGCGCGGAGTCAACACACAGACCCCGGGAGTCGGGTGAAAGCAGGCTTGAGGCGAGCAGCACGCAGACTCGTTTATTACAGTTGGTACAACTTCTTATATAGCCAAGACCAGCCAATCTGGTCAAGGGGCGGTCTATTTCCCAACCAATCACAGCCTATTGTCAGGCAGTTTCCAAAGCCATCCAATCACAACCTTTTCCCAGGCAGTTTCAAATCCATCCAATCATAGCCTGTTGCCAGGCGATTTCCAAAGCCATCCGATCACAGCCTGTTGCCAGGCAGTTTCCAAAGCCATCCAATCACAGCCTGTTGCCAGGCAGGCTCCACCGCCAGGTGGGTTTCAAAGCCATTCTTGAGTAACTGACGCTCGCTTGCCAGTGGCCACCTTGGCATGGCCTTCTCACTCCACCACAGGCAAGTGGATTCAAGGTCATGTTTACAAACACAAATATCATTTGTAACCTGGTTTCTGCAGGTTTTTCCTCAGAAAACACGAATGTGTACCTGTTGTGTCTCCATGTGAAACCAATTAGCGTTTGCCAACAGAAAAACAAAATGTTACATGCTACAATGCATTCACAACTCTAAAGTCCACAGATACTATCGAGAAAACACAAGCAAACACAGAAGCTGTAGCAAGAACTGAGATTGAGTTAGCCACCTCAGAACCGGATATTTCTGCTTTCATCGAGCCCTATCCGGAAAAACTGCTGTGAAGTTGGTGTGCAAAGCACCCAGAAAAGCAGAGTCAACCTGGTTTTGGAGAAAAGCAAAGTCTTTTTCTTGGGCAAGTGGATTCAATGTCATGTTTACAAGCACAAATATCATTTTTAACCTGGTTTCTGCAGCTTTTTACTCAGAAAACACGAATGTGTACCTGTTGTGTTTCCATGTGAAACTAATTAGCATATGCCAACAGAAAAACGAAATGTTACATGCTACAATGCATTCACAACTCCAAAGACCATAGATAATATCACGAAAAGACAAGCAAACACAGAAATGTAGCAAGAGATGGGATTGAGTTAGCCACCACAGACCGGATATTTTTGATTCAATCCAGCCCTATCCGGACAAATTGCTGTGGAGTTGGTGTGCAAAGCTCCCAGAAAAGGAGAGTCAACCTGGTTTTGGAGAAAAGCAAAGTCTTTTTCTTGGGCAAGTGGATTCAATGTCATGTTTACAAACACAAGTATCATTTGAACCTGGTTTCTTCAGGTTTTTCCTCAGAAAACACGAATGTGTACCTGTTCTGTCTCCATGTGAAACCAATTAGCGTTTGCCAACAGAAAACAAAATGTTACATGCTACAATGCATTCACAACTCTAAAGTCCACAGATACTATCGACAAAACACGAGCAAACACAGAAACCTTAGCAAGAGCTGGCACTGAGTTAGCCACCTCAGAACCGGATATTTCTGGTTTCATCCATCCCGATCCGGACAAACTGGTGTGGAGTTGGTGTGCAAAGCACCCAGAAAAGCAGAGTCAACCTGGTTTTGGAGAAAAGCAAAGTCTTTTTCTTGGGCAAGTGGATTCAATGTCATGTGTACAAACACAAATATCATTTGTAACCTGGTTTCTGCAGGTTTTTACTCAGAAAACACGAATGTGTACCAGTTGTGTCTCCATGTGAAAACAATTAGCGTTTGCCAACAGAAAAACAAACTGTTACATGCTACAATGCATTCACAACTCTAAAGTCCACAGATACTATCGAGAAAACACAAGCAAACACAGAAGCTGTAGCAAGAGCTGGGATTGAGTTAGTCACCACAGAACCGGATATTTCTGGTTTCATCCAGCCCTATCCAGACAAACTGGTGTGTGATTGTTTGTATGCAAAGCACCAAGAAAAGCAGAGTCAACCTGGTTTTGGAGAAAAGCAAAGTCTTTTTCTTGGGCAAGTGGATTCAATGTCATGTTTACAAACACAAATATCATTTGTAACCTGGTTTCTGCAGGTTTTTACTCAGAAAACACGAATGTGTACCTCTTGCGTGTACATGTGAAACCAATTAGCGTTTGCCATCAGAAAAACAAAATGTTACATGCTACAATGTATTCACAACTCCAAAGTCCACATATACTATCGACAAAACACAAACAAACACAGAAGCTGTAGCAAGAGCTGGGATTGAGTTAGCCCCCTCAGAACCGGATATTTCTGGTTTCATCCAACAGTATCTGGACAAACTGGTATGGAGTTGGTGTGTAAAGCACCCAGAAAAGCAGAGTCAACCTGGGTTTGGAGAAAAGCAAAGTCTTTTTCTTGGGCAGGTGGTTTCAATGTCATGTTTACAAGCACAAATATCATTTTTAACCTGGTTTCTGCAGGTTTTTCCTCAGAACACACGAATGTGTACCTGTTGTTTCTCCATGTGAAACCAATTAGCGTTTGCCAACAGAAAAACAAAATGTTACATGCTACAATGCATTCACAACTCTAAAGTCCACAGATACTATCGACAAAACACAAGCACACTCAGAAACTGTAGCAAGAGCTGGGATTGAGTTAGCCACCACAGAACCGGATATCTCTGGTTTCATCCAGCCCTATCCGGACAAACTGGTGTGGAGTTGGTGTGCAAAGCACCCAGAAAAGCAGAGTCAACCTGGTTTTGGAGAAAAGCAAAGTCTTTTTCTTGGGCAAGTGGATTCAATGTCATGTTTACAAACACAAATATCATTTGTAACCTGGTTTCTGAGGCTTTTCCTCAGAAAACTCGAATGTGTACCTGTTGTGTCTCCATGTGAAACCAATTAGCATTTGCCAACAGAAAACAATGTGTTACATGCTACAATGCATTCACAACTCTAAAGTCCGCAGATACTATCAAGAAAACACAAGGAAACACAGAAACTGTAGTAAGAGCTGGCACTGAGTTAGCCACCACAAAACCGGATTTTTCTGGTTTCATCCATTACGATCCGGACAAACGGGTGTTTAGTTTGTGTGCAAAGCACCCAGAAAAGCAGAGTCAACCTGGTTTTGGAGAAAAGCAAAGTCTTTTTCTTGGGCAAGGGGATTCAATGTCATGTTTACAAAAACAGATATCATTTGTAACCTGGTTTATACAGCTTTTTACTCAGAAAACACAGATGTGTACCTGTTGAGTCTTCATGCGAAACCAATTATCGCTTGCCAACAGAAAAACAAAATGTTACATGCTACAATGCATTTACAACTCTAAAGTCCACGGATACTATCAAGAAAACACAAGCAAACACAGAAGCTGTAGCAAGAGCTTGCTTGAGTTAGCCTCCACAGAACCGGATATTTGTGGTTTCATCAAGACCTATCTGGACAAACTGGTGTGGAGTTGGTGTGCAAAGCACCCAGAAAAGCAGAGTCAACCTGGTTTTGGAGAAAATCCTAGTCTTTTTCATGGGCAAGTGGATTCAATGTCATGTTTACAAACACAAATATCATTTTTAACCTGGTTTCTGCAGCTTTTTACTCAGAAAACAGGAAAGTTTACCTGTTGTTTCTCCATGTGAAACCAATTAGCGTTTGCCAACAGAAAAACAAAATGTTACATGCTACAATGCATTCACAACTCTAAAGTCCACAGATACTATCGACAAAACACAAGCACACTCAGAAGCTGTAGCAAGAGCTGGGATTGAGTTAGCCACCACAGAACCGGATATTTCTGGTTCCATCCAGCCCTATCCGGACAAACTGGTGTGGAGTTGGTGTGCAAAGCACCCAGAAAAGCAGAGTCAACCTGGTTTTGGAGAAAAGCAAAGTCTTTTTCTTGGGCAAGTGGATTCAATGTCATGTTTACAAACACAAATATCATTTGTAACCTGGATTCTGAGGCTTTTACTCAGAAAACACGAATGTGTACCTGTTGTGTCTCCATGTGAAACCAATTAGCATTTGCCAACAGAAAACAAAATGTTACATGCTACAATGCATTCACAACTCTAAAGTCCACAGATACTATCAAGAAAACACAAGGAAACACAAAATGTAGCAAGAGCTGGCACTGAGTTAGCCACCTCAGAACCGGATATTTCTGGTTACATCCAGCCCTATCCGGACAAATTGCTGTGGAGTTGGTGTGCAAAGCACCCAGAAATGCAGAGTCAACCTGGTTTTGGAGAAAAGCAAAGTCTTTTTCTTGGGCAAGTGGATTCAATGTCATGTTTACAAACACAAATATCATTTTAACCTGGTTTCCTCAGGTTTTTCCTCAGAAAACACGAATGTGTACCTGTTGTGTCTCCATGTGAAACCAATTAGCGTTTGCCAACAGAAAAACAAAATGTTACATGCTACAATGCATTCACAACTCTAAAGTCCACAGATACTATCAAGAAAACACAAGCAAACACAGAAACTGTTGCAAGAGCTGGGATTGAGTAAGCCACCTCAGAACCGGATATTTCTGCTTTCATCCAGCCCTATCCGGAATAACTGCTGTGAAGTTGTTGTGCAAAGCACCCAGAAAAGCAGAGTCAACCTGGTTTTGGAGAAAAGCAAAGTCTTTTTCTTGGGCAAGTGGATTCAATGTCATGTTTACAAGCACAAATATCATTTTTAACCTGGTTTCTGCAGCTTTTTACTCAGAAAACACGAATGTGTACCTGTTGTGTTTCCATGTGAAACTAATTAGCATATGCCAACAGAAAAACAAACTGTTACATGCTACAATGCATTCCCAACTCCAAAGACCATAGATAATATCAAGAAAAGATAAGCAAACACAGAAATGTAGCAAGAGCTGGGATTGAGTCAGCCACCACAGACCGGATATTTTTGATTCAATCCAGCCCTATCCGGACAAATTGCTGTGGAGTTGGTGTGCAAAGCTCCCAGAAAAGGAGAGTCAACCTGGTTTTGGAGAAAAGCAAAGTCTTTTTCTTGGGCAAGTGGATTCAATGTCATGTTTACAAACACAAGTATCATTTGAACCTGGTTTCTTCAGGTTTTTCCTCAGAAAACACGAATGTGTACCTGTTCTGTCTCCATGTGAAACCAATTAGCGTTTGCCAACAGAAAACAAAATGTTACATGCTACAATGCATTCACAACTCTAAAGTCCACAGATACTATCGACAAAACACCAGCAAACACAGAAACCTTAGCAAGAGCTGGGATTGAGTTAGCCACCTCAGAACCGGATATTTCTGGTTTCATCCATCCCGATCCGGACAAACTGGTGTGGAGTTTGTGTGCAAAGCACCCAGAAAAGCAGAGTCAACCTGGTTTTGGAGAAAAGCAAAGTCTTTTTCTTGGGCAAGTGGATTCAATGTCATGTGTACAAACACAAATATCATTTGTAACCTGGTTTCTGCAGGTTTTTACTCAGAAAACACGAATGCGTACCTGTTGTGTCTTCATGTGAAACAATTAGCGTTTGCCAACAGAAAAACAAAATGTTACATGCTACAATGCATTCACAACTCTAAAGTCCACAGATATATCGAGAAAACACAAGCAAACACAGAAACTGTTGCAAGAGCTGGGATTGAGTTAGCCACCTCAGAACCGGATATTTCTGCTTTCATCCAGCCCTATCCGGAAAAACTGCTGTGGAGTTGGTGTGCAAAGCACCGAGAAAAGCTTAGTCAACCTGGTATTGGAGAAAAGCAAAGTCTTTTTCTTGGGCAAGTGGATTCAATGTCATGTTTACAAACACAAATATCATTTGTAACCTGGTTTCTGCAGCTTTTTACTTAGAAAACATGAATGTGTACCAGTTGTGTCTCCATGTGAAAACAATTAGCGTTTGCCAACAGAAAAACAAAATGTTACATGCTACAATGCATTCACAACTCTAAAGTCCACAGATACTATCGAGAAAACACAAGCAAACACAGAAGCTGTAGCAAGAGCTGGGATTGAGTTAGTCACCACAGAATCGGATATTTCTCGTTTCATCCAGCCCTATCCAGACAAGCTGGTGTGTGATTGTTTGTGTGCAAAGCACCAAGAAAAGCAGAGTCAACCTGGTTTTGGAGAAAAGCAAAGTCTTTTTCTTGGGCAAGTGGATTCAATGTCATGTTTACAAACACAAATATCATTTGTAACCTGGTTTCTGCAGCTTTTTACTCAGAAAACACGAATGTGTACCTCTTGCGTGTACATGTGAAACCAATTAGCGTTTGCCATCAGAAAAACAAAATGTTACATGCTACAAAGTATTCACAACTCCAAAGTCCACAAATACTATCGACAAAACACAAGCAAACACAGAAGCTGTAGCAAGAGCTGGGATTGAGTTAGCCCCCTCAGAACCGGATATTTCTGGTTTCATCCAACAGTATCTGGACAAACTGGTATGGAGTTGGTGTGCAAAGCACCCAGAAAATCAGAGTCAACCTGGGTTTGGAGAAAAGCAAAGTCTTTCCTTGGGCAGGTGGTTCGATGTCATGTTTACAAGCACAAATATCATTTTTAACCTGGTTTCTGCAGGATTTTCCTCAGAACAGACAAATCTGTACCTGTTGTTTCTCCATGTGAAACCAATTAGCGTTTGCCAACAGAAAAACAAAATGTTACATGCTACAATGCATTCACAACTCTAAAGTCCACAGATACTATCGACAAAACACAAGCACACTCAGAAGCTGTAGCAAGAGCTGGGATTGAGTTAGCCACCACAGAACCGGATATTTCTGGTTTCATCCAGCCCTATCCGGACAAACTGGTGTGGAGTTGGTGTGCAAAGCACCCAGAAAAGCAGAGTCAACCTGGTTTTGGATAAAAGCAAAGTCTTTTTCTTGATCAAGTGAATTCAATGTCATGTTTACAAACTCAAATATCATTTGTAACCTGGTTTTGAGGCTTTTCCTCAGAAAACACGAATGTGTACCTGTTGTGTCTCCATGTGAAACCAATTAGCATTTGCCAACAGAAAACAATGTGTTACATGCTACAATGCATTCACAACTCTAAAGTCCACAGATACTATCAGGAAAACACAAGGAAACACAGAAACTGTAGTAAGAGCTGGCTCTGAGTTAGCCACCAAAAAACCGGATTTTTCTGGTTTCATCCATTACGATCCGGACAAACGGGTGTTTAGTTTGTGTGCAAAGCACCCAGAAAAGCAGAGTCAACCTGGTTTTGGAGAAAAGCAAAGTCTTTTTCTTGGGCAAGGGGATTCAATGTCATGTTTAAAAAAACACAGATATCATTTGTAACCTGGTTTATACAGCTTTTTACTCAGAAAACACAGATGTGTACCTGTTGAGTCTTCATGCGAAACCAATTATCGCTTGCCAACAGAAAAACAAAATGTTACATGCTACAATGCATTTACAACTCTAAAGTCCACGGATACTATCAAGAAAACACAAGAAAACACAGAAGCTGTAGCAAGAGCTGGCTTGAGTTACCCTCCACAGAACCGGATATTTCTGGTTTCATCCAGACCTATCTGGACAAACTGGTGTGGAGTTGGTGTGCAAAGCACCCAGAAAAGCAGAGTCAACCTGGTTTTGGAGAAAATCCTAGTCTTTTTCATGGGCAAGTGGATTCAATGTCATGTTTGCAAACACAAATATCATTTTTAACCTGGTTTCTGCAGATTTTACTCAGAAAACAGGAAAGTTTACCTGTTGTTTCTCCATGTGAAACCAATTAGCGTTTGCCAACAGAAAAACAAAATGTTACATGCTACAATGCATTCACAACTCTAAAGTCCACAGATACTATCGACAAAACACAAGCACACTCAGAAGCTGTAGCAAGAGCTGGGATTGAGTTAGCCACCACAGAACCGGATATTTCTGGTTTCATCCAGCCCTATCCGGACAAACTGGTGTGGAGTTGGTGTGCAAAGCACCCAGAAAAGCAGAGTCAACCTGGTTTTGGAGAAAAGCAAAGTCTTTTTCTTGGGCAAGTGGATTCAATGTCATGTTTACAAACACAAATATCATTTGTAACCTGGTTTCTGAGGCTTTTACTCAGAAAACACGAATGTGTACCTGTTGTGTCTCCATGTGAAACCAATTAGCATTTGCCAACAGAAAACAAAATGTTACATGCTACAATGCATTCACAACTCTAAAGTCCACAGATACTATCAAGAAAACACAAGGAAACACAAACAGTAGCAAGAGCTGGCACTGAGTTAGCCACCTCAGAACCGGATATTTCTGGTTACATCCAGCCCTATCTGGACAAACTAGTGTGCAGTTTGTGCGCAAAGCACCCAGAAAAGTAGAGTCAACCTGGTTTTGTAGAAAAGCAAAGTCTTTTTCTTGGGCAAGTGGATACAATGTCATGTTTACATACACAAATATCATTTTTAACGTGGTTTCTACAGCTTTTAACTCAGAAAACACGAATGTGTACCTGTTGTGTCTCCATGTGAAACCAGTTAGCGTTTGCCAACAGAAAACACAATGTTTCATACTACATGCATTCACAAGTCTAAAGTCCACAGATGCTATCGACAAAACAGAAGCACACACCGAAGCTGTAGCAAGAACTGGGATTGAGTTAGACCCCTCAGAACTGGATATTTCTGCTTTCAGCCAGACCTATCCAGAGAAACTGGTGTAGAGTTGAGTGCTAAGCACCCAGAAAAGCAGAGTAAACCTGGTTTTGGAGAAAAGCAACGTCTATTTCTTGGGTAAGGGGATTCAATGTCATGTTTACAAACAAAAATATCATTTTTAACCTGGTTTCTATAGCTTTTAACTCAGAAAACACGAATGTGTACCTGTTGTGTCTCCATGTGAAACCAGTTAGCGTTTGCCAACAGAAAACAAAATGTTACATGCTACATGCATTCACAACTGTAAAGTCCACAGATGCTATCGAGAAAACACAAGCACACACAGAAGCTGTAGCAAGAGTTGGGATTGAGTTAGCCCCCTCATAACCGGATATTTCTGGTTCATCCATAACTATCCGGAGAAACTGGTGTGGAGTGGTGTGCAAAGCACCCAGAAAAGCAGAGTCAACCAGGTTTTGGAGAAAAGCAAAGTCTTTTTCTTGGGCAAGTGGATTCAATGTCATGTTTACAAACACAAATATCATTTGTAACCTGGTTTCTGCAGGTTTTTACTCAGAAAACACGAAAGTGTAACTGTTGTTTCCCCATGTGAAACCAATTAGCATTTGCCAACAGAAAACAAAATGTTACATGCTACAACGCGTTCACAACTCCAAAGTCCACAGATACAATCGACAAAACACAAGCAAACACAGTAACTGTAGCAAGAGCTGGGACTGAGCTAGCCACCACAGAACCAGATATTTCTGGATTCATCCAGCCCTATCCGGAAAAATTGCTGTGGAGTTGGTGTGCAAAGCACCCAGGAAAGCAGAGTCAACCTGGTTTTGGAGAAAAGCAAAGTCTTTTTCATGGGCAAGGGGATTCAACATCATGTTTACAAACACAAATATCATTTTTAATCTGGTTTCTACAGCTTTTAACTCATAAAACACGAATGTGTACCTGTTGTGTCTCCATGTGAAACCAGTTAGCGTTTGCCAACAGAAACCAAAATGTTACATGCTACATGCATGCACAACTGTAAATTCCACAGATGCTATCGAGAAAACACAAGCACACTCAGAAGCTGTAGCAAGAGCTGGGATTGTGTTAGACCCCTCAGAACCGGATATTTCTGGTTCATCCAGACGTATCTGGAGAATTTGGTGTGGAGTGGTGTGCAAAGCACCCAGAAAAGCAGAGTCAACCAGGTTTTCGAGAAAAGCAAAGTCTTTTTCTTGGGCAAGTGGATGCAATGTGATGTTTACAAACACAAATATCATTTGTAACCTGGTTTCTGCAGGTTTTTACACAGAATACACGAATGTGTACCTGCTGTGTCTCCATGTGAAACCAATTAGCGTTTGACAACAGAAAACAAAATGTTACATGCTATAAAGCATTCACAACTCTAAAGTCCGCAGATACTATCAAGAAAACACAAGTAAACGCAGAAACTGTAGCAAGAGCTGGCACTGAGTTAGCAACCACAGAACAGGATATTTCTGGTTTCATCCAGCCCTATCCGGACAAACTGGTGTGGAGTTGGTGTGCAAAGCACCCAGAAAAGCAGAGTCAACCTGGTTTTGGAGAAAAGCAAAGTCTTTTTCTTGGGCAAGTGGATTCAATGTCATGTTTACAAACACAAATATCATTTGTAACCTGGTTTCATCAGGTTTTTACTCAGAAAACACGAATGTATACCTGTTATGTCTTCATGCGAAACCAATTAGCACGTGCCAAGAGAAAAACAAAATGTTACATGCTACAATGCATTCACAACTCTAAAGTCCACAGATACTATCGAGAAAGCACAAGCAAACGCAGAAGCTGTAGCAAGAGCTGGGATTGAGTTAGCCAACTAAGAACCGTATATTTCCAGTTTCATCCAACACTGTCTGTACAAACGGGTTTGGAGTTGGTGTGCAAAGCACCCAGAAAAGCAGAGTCAACCTGGGTTTGGAGAAAAGCAAAGTCTTTTTCTTGGGCAAGTGGATTCAATGTCATGTTCACAAACACAAATATCATTTGTAACCTGGTTTCTGCAGCTTTTCACTCAGAAAACACGAATGTGTACCTGTTAAGTCTCCATGTGCAACCTATTATCCTTTGCCAACAGAAAAACAAAATGTTACATGCTACAATGCATTCAGAACTCTAAAGTCCACAGATGCTATCGAGAAAACACAAGCACACACAGAAGCTGTAGCAAGAGCTGGGATTGAGTTAGCCACCACAGAACCGGATATTTCTGGTTTCATCCAGCCCTATCCGGACAAACTGGTGTGGAGTTGCTGTGCAAAGCACCCAGAAAAGCAGAGTCAACCTGGGTTTGGAGAAAAGCAAAGTCTTTTTCTTGGGCAAGTGGATTCAATGTCATGTTCACAAACACAAATATCATTTTTGACCTGGTTTCTGCAGCTTTGACTTAGAAAATACGAATATGTACCTGTTGTGTCTCCATGTGAAACCTATTAGCGTTTACCAAAAGAAAAACAAAATGTTACACGCTACAATGCATTCACAACTCTAAAGTCCACAGACTATCGACAAAACACAAGCCCACACAGAAGCTGTAGCAAGAGCTGGGATTGAGATAACCACCACAGAACTGGATATGTCTGGTTTCATCCAGCCCGATCCGGACAAACTGGTGTGGAATTGCTGTGCAAAGCACCCAGAAAAGCAGAGTCAACCTGGTTTTGGAGAAAAGCAAAGTCTTTTTCTTGGGCAAGTGGATTCAAAGTCATGTTTACAAACACAAATATCAATTGTAACCTGGTTTCTGCAGCTTTTTACTCAGAAAACATGAATGTGTACCTGTTCAGTCTCCATGTGCAACCTATTACCCTTTGCCAACAGAAAAACAAAATATTACATGCTACAATGCATTCACAACTCTAAAGTCCACAGATGCTATCGAGAAAACACAAGCACACACAGAAGCTGTAGCAAGAGCTGGGATTGAGCTAGCCACCACAGAACCGGATATTTCTGGTTTCATCCAGCCCTATCCGGACAAACTGTTGTGGAGTTGCTGTGCAAAGCACCCAGAAAAGAAGAGTCAACCTGGGTTTGGTGAAAAGCAAAGTCTTTTTATTCTTTAAGGGGATTCAATGTCATGTTTACAAACACAAATATCATTTGTAACCTGGTTTCTGCAGGTTTTTACTCAGAAAACACGAATGTGTACCTGTTGTGTCTCCATGTGAAACCTATTAGCATTTACCAAAAGAAAAACAAAATGTTACACGCTACAATGCATTCACAACTCTAAAGTCCACAGACTATCGACAAAACACAAGCACACACAGAAGCTGTAGCAAGAGCTGGGATTGAGATAACCACCACAGAACCGGATATGTCTGGTTTCATCCAACCCGATCCGGACAAACTACTGTGGAATTGCTGTGCAAAGTACCCAGAAAAGCAGAGTCAACCTGGGTTTGGAGAAAAGCAAAGTCTTTTTCTTGGGCAAGTGGATTCAAAGTCATGTTTACAAACACAAATATCATTTGTAACCTGGTTTCTGCAGGTTTTTACACAGAAAACACGAATGTGTACCTGCTGTGTCTCCATGTGAAACCAATTAGCGTTTGACAGCTGAAAAAAAAATGTTACATGCTACAAAGCATTCACAACTCTAAAGTCCACAGATACTATCAAGTAAACACAAGTAAACGCAGAAAGTGTAGCAAGAGCTGGCACTGAGTTAGCCACCACAGAACAGGATATTTCTGGTTTCATCCAGCCCTATCCGGACAAACTGGTGTGGAGTTGGTGTGCAAAGCACCCAGAAAAGCAGAGTCAACATGGGTTTGGAGAAAATTAAGTCTTTTTATTCTTTAAGGGGATTCAATGTCATGTTTACAAACACAAATATCATTTGTAACCTGGTTTCTGCAGGTTTTTACTTAGAAAACATGAATGTGTACCTGTTCATTCTCCATGTGAAACCTATTACCCTTTGCCAAGAGAAAAACAAAATGTTACATGCTACAATGCATTCACAACTCTAAAGTCCACAGATGCTATCGAGAAAACACAAGCACACACAGAAGCTGTAGCAAGAGCTGGGATTGAGCTAGCCACCACAGAACCTGATATTTCTGGTTTCATCCAGCCCTATCCGGACAAACTGGTGTGGAGTTGGTGTGCAAAGCACCCAGAAAAGCAGAGTCAACCTGGTTTTGGAGAAAAGCAAAGTCTTTTTCTTGGGCAAGTGGATTCAAAGTCATGTTTACAAACACAAATATCATTTTTGACCTGGTTTCTGCAGCTTTGACTTAGAAAATACGAATGTATACCTGTTATGTCTTCATGCGAAACCAATTAGCACGTGCCAAGAGAAAAACAAAATGTTACATGCTACAATGCATTCACAACTCTAAAGTCCACAGATACTATCGAGAAAGCACAAGCAAACGCAGAAGCTGTAGCAAGAGCTGGGATTGAGTTAGCCAACTAAGAACCGTATATTTCCAGTTTCATCCAACACTGTCTGGACAAACGGGTTTGGAGTTGGTGTGCAAAGCACCCAGAAAAGCAGAGTCAACCTGGGTTTGGAGAAAAGCAAATTCTTTTTCTTGGGCAAGTGGATTCAATGTCATGTTCACAAACACAAATATCATTTGTAACCTGGTTTCTGCAGCTTTTTACGCAGAAAACACAAATGTGTACCTGTTCAGTCTCCATGTGCAACCTATTACCCTTTGCCAACAGAAAAACAAAATGTTACATGCTACAATGCATTCACAACTCTAAAGTCCACAGATGCTATCACGAAAACACAAGCACACACAGAAGTTGTAGCAAGAGCTGGGATTGAGCTAGCCACCAAAGAACCGGATATTTCTAGTTTCATCCAGCCCTATCCGGACAAACTGGTGTGGATTTGGTGTGCAAAGCACCCAGAAAAGCAGAGTCAACCTGGGTTTGGAGAAAAGCAAAGTCTTTTTCTTGGGCAAGTGGATTCAATGTATTGTTTACAAACACAAATATCATTTGTAACCTGGTTTCTGCAGGTTTTTACTCAGACATCATGAATGTGTACCTGTTGTGTCTTCATGCGAAATCAATTAGCGCTTGCCAACAGAAAAACAAAATGTTACATGCTACAATGCATTCACAACTCTAAAGTCCACAGATGCTATCGAGAAAACACAAGCACACACAGAAGCTGTAGCAAGAGCTGGGATTGAGCTAGCCACCACTGAACCGGATATTTCTGGTTTCATCCAGCCCTATCCGGACAAACTGTTGTGGAGTTGCTGTGCAAAGCACCCAGAAAAGCAGAGTCAACCTGGGTTTGGAGAAAAGCAAAGCCTTTTTCTTGGGCAAGTGGATTCAATGTCATGTTTACAAACACAAATATCATTTTTGACCTGGTTTCTGCAGCTTTGACTTAGAAAATACGAATATGTACCTATTGTGTCTCCATGTGAAACCAATTAGCGTTTGCCAACAGAAAACACAATGCTACGTGCTACAATGCATTCACAACTCCAAAGTCCACAGATACAATCGACAAAGCACAAGCAAACACAGAAGCTGTAGCAAGAGCTGGGATTGAGCTAGCCAACACAGACCCGGATATTTCTGGTTTCATCCAGCCCTATCCGGACAAACTGCTGTGGAGTTAGTGTGCAAAGCACCCAGGAAAGCAGAGTCAACCTGGTTTTGGAGAAAAGCAAAGTCTTTTTCTTGGGCAAGTGGATTCAATGTCATGTTGACAAACACAAATATCATTTGTAACCTGGTTTCTGCAGGTTTTTACTCAGAAAACATGAATGTATACCTGTTATGTCTTCATGCGAAACCAATTAGCACGTGCCAAGAGAAAAACAAAATGTTACATGCTACAATGCATTCACAACTCTAAAGTCCACAGATACTATCGAGAAAACACAAGCAAACACAGAAGCTGTATCAAAAGCTGGCATTGAGGTAGCCACCACAGAACCGGATGTCTCTGGTTTCATCCAGCCCTATCCGGACAAAATGGTGTGGAGTTGGTGTGCAAAGCACCCAGAAAAGCAGAGTCAACCTGGGTTTGGAGAAATGCAAAGTCTTTTTCATGGGCAAGTGGATTCAATGTCATGTTTACAAACACAAATATCATTTGTAACCTGGTTTCTGCAGGTTTTTACTCAGAAAACACGAATGTTTACCTGTTGTGTCTCCATGTGAAACCTATTAGCGTTTACCAAAAGAAAAACAAAATGTTACACGCTACAATGCATTCACAACTCTAAAGTCCACAGACTATCGACAAAACACAAGCACACACAGAAGCTGTAGCAAGAGCTGGGATTGAGCTAGCCACCACAGAACCGGATATTTCTGGTTTCATCCAGCCCTATCCGGACAAACTGTTGTGGAGTTGCTGTGCAAAGCACCCAGAAAAGCAGAGTCAACCTGGGTTTGGAGAAAAGCAAAGTCTTTTTATTCTTTAAGGGGATTCAATGTCATGTTTACAAACACAAATATCATTTGTAACCTGGTTTCTGCAGGTTTTTACTCAGAAAACACGAATGTGTACCTGTTGTGTCTCCATGTGAAACCTATTAGCGTTTACCAAAAGAAAAACAAAATGTTACACGCTACAATGCATTCACAACTCTAAAGTCCACAGACTATCGACAAAACACAAGCACACACAGAAGCTGTAGCAAGAGCTGGGATTGAGATAACCACCACAGAACCGGATATGTCTGGTTTCATCCAACCCGATCCGGACAAACTGTTGTGGAATTGCTGTGCAACGTACCCACAAAAGCAGAGTCAACCTGGTTTTGGAGAAAAGCAAAGTCTTTTTCTTGGGCAAGTGGATTCAAAGTCATGTTTACAAACACAAATATCATTTGTAACCTGGTTTCTGCAGGTTTTTACACAGAAAACACGAATGTGTACCTGCTGTGTCTCCATGTGAAACCAATTAGCGTTTGACAACTGAAAACAAAATGTTACATGCTACAAAGCATTCACAACTCTAAAGTCCACAGATACTATCAAGAAAACACAAGTAAACGCAGAAAGTGTAGCAAGAGCTGGCACTGAGTTAGCCACCACAGAACAGGATATCTCTGGTTTCATCCAGCCCTATCCGGACAAACTGGTGTGGAGTTGGTGTGCAAAGCACCCAGAAAAGCAGAGTCAACCTGGGTTTGGAGAAAAGCAAAGTCTTTTTATTCTTTAAGGGGATTCAATGTCATGTTTACAAACACAAATATCATTTGTAACCTGGTTTCTGCAGCTTTTTACTTAGAAAACATGAATGTGTACCTGTTCATTCTCTATGTGAAACCTATTACCCTTTGCCAACAGAAAAACAAAATGTTACATGCTACAATGCATTCACAACTCTAAAGTCCACAGATGCTATCGAGAAAACACAAGCACACACAGAAGTTGTAGCAAGAGCTGGGATTGAGCTAGCCACCACAGAACCGGATATTTCTGGTTTCATCCAGCCCTATCCGGACAAACTGGTGTGGAGTTGGTGTGCAAAGCACCCAGAAAAGCAGAGTCAACCTGGTTTTGGAGAAAAGCAAAGTCTTTTTCTTGGGCAAGTGGATTCAAAGTCATGTTTACAAACACAAATATCATTTTTGACCTGGTTTCTGCAGCTTTGACTTAGAAAATACGAATGTATACCTGTTATGTCTTCATGCGAAACCAATTAGCACGTGCCAAGAGAAAAACAAAATGTTACATGCTACAATGCATTCACAACTCTAAAGTCCACAGATACTATCGAGAAAGCACAAGCAAACGCAGAAGCTGTAGCAAGAGCTGGGATTGAGTTAGCCAACTAAGAACCGTATATTTCCAGTTTCATCCAACACTGTCTGGACAATCGGGTTTGGAGTTGGTGTGCAAAGCACCCAGAAAAGCAGAGTCAACCTGGGTTTGGAGAAAAGCAAATTCTTTTTCTTGGGCAAGTGGATTCAATGTCATGTTCACAAACACAAATATCATTTGTAACCTGGTTTCTGCAGCTTTTTACTCAGAAAACACAAATGTGTACCTGTTCAGTCTCCATGTGCAACCTATTACCCTTTGCCAACAGAAAAACAAAATGTTACATGCTACAATGCATTCAGAACTCTAAAGTCCACAGATGCTATCGAGAAAACACAAGCACACACAGAAGCTGTAGCAAGAGCTGGGATTGAGCTAGCCACCACAGAACCGGATATTTCTGGTTTCATCCAGCCCTATCCGGACAAACTGTTGTGGAGTTGCTGTGCAAAGCACCCAGAAAAGCAGAGTCAACCTGGGTTTGGAGAAAAGCAAAGTCTTTTTATTCTTTAAGGGGATTCAATGTCATGTTTACAAACACAAATATCATTTGTAACCTGGTTTCTGCAGGTTTTTACTCAGAAAACACGAATGTGTACCTGTTGTGTCTCCATGTGAAACCTATTAGCGTTTACCAAAAGAAAAACAAAATGTTACACGCTACAATGCATTCACAACTCTAAAGTCCACAGACTATCGACAAAACACAAGCACACACAGAAGCTGTAGCAAGAGCTGGGATTGAGATAACCACCACAGAACCGGATATGTCTGGTTTCATCCAACCCGATCCGGACAAACTGTTGTGGAATTGCTGTGCAACGTACCCACAAAAGCAGAGTCAACCTGGTTTTGGAGAAAAGCAAAGTCTTTTTCTTGGGCAAGTGGATTCAAAGTCATGTTTACAAACACAAATATCATTTGTAACCTGGTTTCTTCAGGTTTTTACTCAGAAAACACGAATGTGTACCTGTTGTGTCTCCATGTGAAACCTATTAGCGTTTACCAAAAGAAAAACAAAATGTTACACGCTACAATGCATTCACAACTCTAAAGTCCACAGACTATCGACAAAACACAAGCACACACAGAAGCTGTAGCAAGAGCTGGGATTGAGCTAGCCACCACAGAACCGGATATTTCTGGTTTCATCCAGCCCTATCCGGACAAACTGTTGTGGAGTTGCTGTGCAAAGCACCCAGAAAAGCAGAGTCAACCTGGGTTTGGAGAAAAGCAAAGTCTTTTTATTCTTTAAGGGTATTCAATGTCATGTTTACAAACACAAATATCATTTGTAACCTGGTTTCTGCAGCTTTTTACTCAGAAAACACGAATGTGTACCTGTTGTGTCTCCATGTGAAACCTATTAGCGTTTACCAAAAGAAAAACAAAATGTTACACGCTACAATGCATTCACAACTCTAAAGTCCACAGACTATCAACAAAACACAAGCACACACAGAAGCTGTAGCAAGAACTGGGATTGAGATAACCACCACAGAACCGGATATGTCTGGTTTCATCCAACCCGATCCGGACAAACTGTTGTGGAATTGCTGTGCAACGTACCCACAAAAGCAGAGTCAACCTGGTTTTGGAGAAAAGCAAAGTCTTTTTCTTGGGCAAGTGGATTCAAAGTCATGTTTACAAACACAAATATCATTTGTAACCTGGTTTCTGCAGGTTTTTACACAGAAAACACGAATGTGTACCTGCTGTGTCTCCATGTGAAACCAATTAGCGTTTGACAACTGAAAACAAAATGTTACATGCTACAAAGCATTCACAACTCTAAAGTCCACAGATACTATCAAGAAAACACAAGTAAACGCAGAAAGTGTAGCAAGAGCTGGCACTGAGTTAGCCACCACAGAACAGGATATTTCTGGTTTCATCCAGCCCTATCCGGACAAACTGGTGTGGAGTTGGTGTGCAAAGCACCCAGAAAAGCAGAGTCAACCTGGGTTTGGAGAAAAGCAAAGTCTTTTTATTCTTTAAGGGGATTCAATGTCATGTTTACAAACACAAATATCTTTTGTAACCTGGTTTCTGCAGCTTTTTACTTAGAAAACATGAATGTGTACCTGTTCATTCTCTATGTGAAACCTATTACCCTTTGCCAACAGAAAAACAAAATGTTACATGCTACAATGCATTCACAACTCTAAAGTCCACAGATGCTATCGAGAAAACACAAGCACACACAGAAGTTGTAGCAAGAGCTGGGATTGAGCTAGCCACCACAGAACCGGATATTTCTGGTTTCATCCAGCCCTATCCGGACAAACTGGTGTGGAGTTGGTGTGCAAAGCACCCAGAAAAGCAGAGTCAACCTGGTTTTGGAGAAAAGCAAAGTCTTTTTCTTGGGCAAGTGGATTCAAAGTCATGTTTACAAACACAAATATCATTTTTGACCTGGTTTCTGCAGCTTTGACTTAGAAAATACGAATGTATACCTGTTATGTCTTCATGCGAAACCAATTAGCACGTGCCAAGAGAAAAACAAAATGTTACATGCTACAATGCATTCACAACTCTAAAGTCCACAGATACTATCGAGAAAGCACAAGCAAACGCAGAAGCTGTAGCAAGAGCTGGGATTGAGTTAGCCAACAAAGAACCGTATATTTCCAGTTTCATCCAACACTGTCTGGACAATCGGGTTTGGAGTTGGTGTGCAAAGCACCCAGAAAAGCAGAGTCAACCTGGGTTTGGAGAAAAGCAAATTCTTTTTCTTGGGCAAGTGGATTCAATGTCATGTTCACAAACACAAATATCATTTGTAACCTGGTTTCTGCAGCTTTTTACTCAGAAAACACAAATGTGTACCTGTTCAGTCTCCATGTGCAACCTATTACCCTTTGCCAACAGAAAAACAAAATGTTACATGCTACAATGCATTCAGAACTCTAAAGTCCACAGATGCTATCGAGAAAACACAAGCACACACAGAAGTTGTAGCAAGAGCTGGGATTGAGCTAGCCACCACAGAACCGGATATTTCTGGTTTCATCCAGCCCTATCCGGACAAACTGGTGTGGAGTTGGTGTGCAAAGCACCCAGAAAAGCAGAGTCAACCTGGGTTTGGAGAAAAGCAAAGTCTTTTTCTTGGGCAAGTGGATTCAATGTATTGTTTACAAACACAAATATCATTTGTAACCTGGTTTCTGCAGGTTTTTACTCAGACATCATGAATATGTACCTGTTGTGTCTTCATGCGAAATCAATTAGCGCTTGCCAACAGAAAAACAAAATGTTACATGCTACAATGCATTCACAACTCTAAAGTCCACAGATGCTATCGAGAAAACACAAGCACACACAGAAGCTGTAGCAAGAGCTGGGATTGAGCTAGCCAAAACAGAACCGGATATTTCTGGTTTCATCCAGCCCTATCCGGACAAACTGTTGTGGAGTTGCTGTGCAAAGCACCCAGAAAAGCAGAGTCAACCTTGGTTTGGAGAAAAGCAAAGTCTTTTTATTCTTTAAGGGTATTCAATGTCATGTTTACAAACACAAATATCATTTGTAACCTGGTTTCTGCAGGTTTTTACTCAGAAAACATGAATGTGTACCTGTTGTGTCTCCATGTGAAACCTATTAGCGTTTACCAAAAGAAAAACAAAATGTTACACGCTACAATGCATTCACAACTCTAAAGTCCACAGATGCTATCGAGAAAACACAAGCACACACAGAAGCTGTAGCAAGAGCTGGGATTGAGATAACCACCACAGAACCGGATATTTCTGGTTTCATCCAGCCCTATCCGGACAAACTGGTGTGGAATTGCTGTGCAAAGCACCCAGAAAAGCAGAGTCAACCTGGTTTTGGAGAAAAGCAAAGTCTTTTTCTTGGGCAAGTGGATTCAATGTCATGTTTACAAACACAAATATCATTTTAACCTGGTTTCTGCAGCTTTTCACTTAGGATACACGAATGTGTACCTCTTGTGTCTCCATCTGAAACCAATTAGCATTTGCCAACAAGAAGCAATATGTTACATGCTACAATTCATACAGATCTCTAATGTCCATAGATACTATCCAGAAAACACAAACAAACTAAGAGGCTGTAGCAAGAGCTTGCATTGAGTTAGCCACCACATAACCGGATTTTTCTGGTTTCATACAGCCCTGTCTGGACAAACTGGTGTGGAGTTTGTGTGCAAAGCAACGAGAAAATCAGAGGCAACCTGGTTTTGGAGAAAAACAACGTCTTTTTCTTGGGCAAGTGGATTCAATGTCATGATTACAAACACAAATATCATTTTTAACCTGGTTCTGCAGCTTTTTACTCAGAAAACATGAATGTGTACCTGTTGTGTCTCCATGTGAAACCAATTAGCGTTTGCCACCAGAAAAAAAAAGTTACATGCTACCATGCATTCACAACTGTAAAGTCCACAGATACCATCAAGAAAACACAAGCAAACACAGAAGCTCTAGCAAGAGCTGGGATTGAGTTAGCCACCACAGAACCGGATATTTCTGGTTTCAACCAGAGCTATATGGAAATCTCGTGTGGAATTGGTGTGCAAAGCACCTGAAATAGGATCATCAAAATAGTGTTGTAGAAAAGCAAAGTCTTTTTCTTGGGCAAGTGGATTCAATGTCATGTTTACAAACACAAATATCATTTGTAACCTGATATCTGCACGTTTTTACTCAGAAAAGAGGAATGTGTACCTGTTGTGTCTCCATGTAAAACCAATTAGCGTTTGCCAACAGAAAAACAAACTGTTACATGCTACAATGCATTCACAACTCTAAAGTGCATAGATACTATTGAGAAAACACAAAGGAACTCAGATGCTGTAGCAAGAGCTGGGATTGAGTTAGCCACCACAGAACCGGATGTTTCTGGTTTCATCCAGCGCTATCTGGACAAACTGGTGTGGAGTTGGTGTGCATAGCACCCAGAAAAGCAGAGTCAACCTGGTTTTGGAGAAAAGAAAAGTCATTTTTCTGGTCAAGTGGAATTGATGTCATGTTTACAAACATAAATATCATTTTTAACCCGGATTCTGCAGCTTTTCACTTAGGAAACACGAATGTGTACCTGTTGTCTTCATGTGAAACCAAGTTGCATTTGACAACAAGAAGCAAAATGTTACATGCTACAATTCATACGCAACTCTAAAGTCCATAGATACTATCCAGAAAACACAAACAATCTCGAGGCTGTAGCAAGAGCTTGCATTGAGTTAGCCACCACAGAACCGGATATTTCTGGTTCCATCTAGCCGTATCTGGAGAAACTGGTGTGTAGTTGGTGTGCAAAGCACCCAGAACAGCAGAGTAACCCTTGTTTTGGAGAAAAGCAAAGTCTTTTTCTTGGGCACGTGGATTCAATGTCATGTTTACAAACACAAATATCATTTGTAACCTGGTTTCTGCAGCTTTTTACTCAGAAAACACGAATTTGTACCTGTTGCTTTCAGGTGAAATCAATTAGCATTTGCCAACAAGAAGTAAAATATTACATGCTACAATACATTCACAACTCTAAAGTCCATAGATACTATTGAGAAAACACAAACGAACTCAGATGCTGTAGCAGGAGCTGGGATTGAGTTAGCCACCACAGAACCGGATGTTTCTAGTTTCCTCCAGCCCTATCTGGACAAACTGCTGTGGAGTTGGTGTGCAAAGCACCCAGAAAAGCAGAGTCAACCTGGTTTTGGAGAAAAGAAAAGTCATTATCCTGGTCAAGTGGAATCAATGTCATGTTTACAAACATAAATATCATGTTTAACCTGGTTTCTGCAGCTTTTCACTAGTCGTGTTTTCTGAGGAAAAAACTGCAGAAACCAGGTTACAAATGATATTTGTGTTTGTAAACATGACATTGAATCCACTTGCCCAAGATAATGACTTTTCTTTTCTCCAAAACCAGGTTGACTCTGCTTTTCTGGGTGCTTTGCACACCAACTCCACTCCAGTTTGTCCGGATAGATCTGGATGGAAGCAGAAATATCCGGTTCTGAGGTGGCTATCTCAATCCCAGCTCTTGCTACAGCTTCTGTGTGTGCTTGTGTTTTCTTGAGAGTATCTGTGGACTTTAGATTTTTGAGTGCATTGTAGGATGTAACATTTTGTTTTTCTGTTGGCAAACACTAATTGGTTTCACATGGAGACACAATAGGTACACATTTGTGTTTTCTGAGTAAAAAGCTGCAGAAACCAGGTTACAAATGATATTTGTGTTTGTAAACATGACATTGAATCCACTTGCCCAAGAAAAAGACTTTGCTTTTCTCCAAAACCAGGTTGACACTGCTTTTCTGGGTGCTTTGCACACCAAATCCACACCCGTTTGTCCGGATAGGGCTGGATGAAACCAGATATATCCTGTTCTGTGGTGGCTAACTCAATCCCAGCTCTTGCTACAGCTTCTGTGTTTGCTTGTGTTTTCTCGATAGTATCTGTGGACTTTGGAGTTGTGAATGCATTGTAGCATGTAGCATTTTGTCTGAGGGCAAACGCTAATTGGTTTCACATGGACACACAACAGGTACACATTCGTATTTTCTGAGTAAAATCTGCAGAAACGAGGTTACAAATGACTTGTGTTTGTAAACATGACATTGAATCCACTTGCTCAAGAAAAAGACTTTGCTTTTCTCCAAAACCAGGTTGACTCTGCTTTTCTGGGTGCTTTGCACACAAACTGCACAGCAGTTTGTCCGGATAGGGCTGGATGAAACCAGAAATATCCGGGTCTGTGTTGGCTAACTCAATCCCAGCTCTTCTACAGCTTCTGTGTGTGCTTGTGTTTTGTCGATAGTATCTGTGGACTTTAGAGTTGTGAATGCTTTGTAGCACGTAGCATTGTGTTTTCTGTGGGCAAACGCTAATTGGTTTCACATGGAGACAGAACAGGTACACATTCGTATTTTCTGAGTAAAAAGCTGCAGAAACCAGGTTACAAATGACATTTGTGTTTGTAAACATGACATTGAATCCACTTGCCCTAGAAAAAGACTTTGCTTTTCTCCAAACCCAGGTTGACGCTGCTTTTCTGGGTGCTTTGCACACCAACTCCACACCAGTTTGTCCGGATAGGGCTGGATGAAACCAGAAATATCGTGTTCTGTGGTGGCTAACTCAGTGCCAGCTCTTGCTACAGTTTCTGCGTTTACTTGTGTTTTCTTGATAGTATCTGCGGACTTTAGAGTTGTGAATGCTTTGTAGCATGTAACATTTTGTTTTTCTGTTGGAAAAGGGTAATAGGTTTCACATGGAGACTCAACAGGTACACATTCGTGTTTTCTGAGTAAAAAGCTGCAGAAACCAGGTTACAAATGACATTTGTGTTTGTAAACATGACATTGAATCCACTTGCCCAAGAAAAAGACTTTGCTTTTCTCCAAACCCAGGTTGACTCTGCTTTTCTGGGTGCTTGCACACCAAATCCACACCAGTTTGTCCGGATAGGGCTGGATGAAACCAGAAATATCCTGTTCTGTGTTGGCTAACTCAGTGCCAACTGTTGCTACAGTTTCTGCGTTTACTTGTGTTTTCTTGATAGTATCTGTGGACTTTAGGGTTGTGAATGCATTGCAGCATGTAACATTTTGTTTTTCTTTTGGCAAATGCTAATTGGTTTCACATGGAGAAACAACAGGTACACTTTGCTGTTTTCTGAGTAAAGAGCTGCAGAAACGTGGTTAAAAATGCTATTTGTGTTTGTAAACATGAGATTGAATCCACTTGCCCAAGACAAAGACTTTGCTTTTCTCCAAACCAGGTTGACTCTGCTTTTCTGGGTGCTTTGCACACAAACTCCACAGCAGTGTGTTTGGATTGGGAAGGATGAAACAAGAAATATCCGGTTCTGTGGTGGCTAGCTCAATCCCAGCTCTTGCTAGAGCTTCTTTGTGTGCTTCTGTTTTCTGGATAGTATCTATGGACTTTAGAGATGCGAATGCATTGTAGCATGTAACATTTTGTTTTTCACTTAGCAAATGTTAATTGGTTTCACATGGAGACACAACAGGTACACATTCGTGTTTTCTGAGTAAAAAGCTGCAGTAACCAGGTTACAAATGATATTTGTGTTTGCAAATATGACATTGAATCCACTTGCCCAAGAAAAAGACTTTGCTTTTCTTCAAAACCAGGTTGACTCTGCTTTTCTGGGTGCTTTGCACACCAACTACACACCAGTTTGTCCAGATAGGGCTGGATGAAACAAGAAATATCCGGGTCTGTGGTGGCTTACTCATCCCAGCTCTTGCTACAGCTTCTGTCTTTGCTTGTGTTTTGTCGATAGTATCTGTGGACTTTGGAGTTGTAAAAGCATTGTAGCATGTAACATTTTGTTTTTCTGTTGGCAAGCGCTAATTGGTTTCACATGAAGACACAACAGGTACACATTCGTGTTTTCCGAGTAAAAACCTGAAGAAACCAGGTTACAAATGATATTTTTGTTTGTAAACATGACATTGAATCCCCTTGCCCAAGAAAAAGACTGCTTTTCTTCAAAACCAGGTTGAATCTGCTTTTCTGGGTGCTTTGCACACCAAATCCACAGCAATTTTTCCGGATAGGGCTGGATGCAACCAGAAATATCCGGTTCTGTGGTGGCTAACTCAATCCCAGCTTTTGCTACAGTTTCTGCGTTTGCTTGTGTTTTGTCGATAGTATCTGTGGACTTTGGAGTTGTGAATGCATTGTAGCATATAACATATTGTTTTTCTGTTGGCAAACGCTAATTGGTTTCACATGAAGAAACAGCAGGTACACATTCGTGTTTTCTGAGTAAAAAGCTGCAGAAACCAGGTTACAAATGATATTTGTGTTTGTAAACATGACGTTGAATCCCCTTGCCCAAGAAAAAGACTGCTTTTCTTCAAAACCAGGTTGAATCTGCTTTTCTGGGTGCTTTGCACACCAATTGCACATTAGTTTGTCTGGATAGCGCTGGCTGAAGCCAGAAATATCGGGTTCTGAGGTGGCTAACTCAGTGCCAGCTATTGCTACAGCTTCTAGTTTGCTTGTGTTTTCTCGATAGTATCTGTGGACTTTAGAGTTGTAAATGCATTGTAGCATGTAACATTTTGTTATTCTGTTGGCAAACGCTAATTGGTTTCACATGGAGACACAACAGGTACACATTCGTGTTTTCTGAGTAAAAACCCGCAGAAACCAGGTTACAAATGATATTTGTGTTTGTAAACATGACATTGAATCCACTTGCCCAAGAAAAAGACTTTGCTTTTCTCCAAACCCAGGTTGACTCTGCTTTTCTGGGTGCTTTGCACACCAATTCCACACCATTTTGTCTGGATAGGGCTGGATGAAACCAGAAATATCCTGTTCTGTGGTGGCTAAATCAGTGCCAGCTCTTGCTACAGCTTCTGTGTTTGCTTGTGTTTTCTTGATAGTATCTGTGGACTTTAGAGTTGAGAATGCTTTGTAGCATGTAACATTTTGTTTTCTGTTGTCATACGCTAATTGGTTTCACATGGAGACACAGCAGGTACACATTCGTGTTTTCTGTGTAAAAACCTGCAGAAACCAGGTTACAAATGATATTTGTGTTTGTAAATATGACTTTGAATCCACTTGTCCAAGAAAAAGACTTTGCGATTCTACAAAACCAGGTTGACTCTGCTTTTCTGGGTGCTTTGCACAGCAATTTCACACCAGTTTGTCCGGATCGGGCTGGATGAAACCAGACATATCCGGTTCTGTGGTGGCTTACTCAATCTCAGCTCTTGCTAGAGCTTCTGTGTTTGCTTGTGTTTTCAGGATAGTATCTGTGGACTTTAAATTTTTGAATGCATTGTAGCATGTAACATTTTGTTTTTCTTTTGGCAAATGCTAATTGGTTTCACATGGAGACACAACAGGTACACATTCGTGTTTTCTGAGTAAAAGCTGCAGAAACCAGGTTACAAATGATATTTGTGTTTGTAAACATGACATTGAATCCACTTGCCCAAGAAAAAGAATTTGCTTTTCCCAAAACCGGGTTGACTCTGCTTTTATGGGTGCTTTGCACACCAAATCCACACCGTTTTCCCGGATAGGTCTGGATGGAAGCAGAAATATCCGGTTCTGAGGTGGCTATCTCAATCACAGCTCTTGCTACAGCTTCTGTGTGTGCTTGTCTTTTCTCGATAGTATCTGTGGACTTTAGATTTTTGAATGCATTGTAGCATGTAACATTTTGTTTTTCTGTTTGCAAACGCTAATTGGTTTCACATGAAGACACAACAGGTAAAACCTGCAGAAACCAGGTTACAAATGATATTTGTGTTTGTATACATGAGATTGAATCCACTTGCCCAAGAAAAAGACTTTGCTTTTCTCCAAACCCAGGTTGACTCTGCTTTTCTGGATGCTTTGCACACCAAAATCCACAGCAGTTTGTCTGGACAGGGCTGGATGAAACCAGAAATATCCGGTTCTGTGGTGGCTAACTCAATCCCAGCTCTTGTAACAGCTTCTGTGTTTGCTTGTGTTTTCTCGATAGTATCTGTGGACTTTGGAGTTGTAAATGCATTGTAGCATGTAACATTTTGTTTTTCTGTTTTCAAGCGCTAATTGGTTTCGGATGAAGACACAACAGGTACACATTCATGTTTACTAGTAAAAACCTGAAGAAACCAGGTTACAAATGATATTTGTGTTTGTAAACATGACTTTGAATCCACTTGCCCAAGAAAAAGACTTTGCTTTTAACCAAAACCGGGTTGACTCAGCTTTTCTGGGTGCTTTGCACACCAACTCCACACCCGTTTGTCCAGACAGTGTTGGATGAAACTGGAAATATCCGGTTCTTAGTTGGCTAACTCAATCCCAGCTCTTGCTACAGCTTCTGCGTTTGCTTGTGCTTTCTCGAAAGTATCTGTGGACTTTAGAGTTGTAAATGCATTGTAGCATGTAACATTTTGTTTTTCTCTTGGCAAACGGCAATTGGTTTCACATGGAGACACAACAGGTACACATTCATGTTTTCTGAGTAAAAAGCTCCAGAAACCAGGTCAAAAATGATATTTGTGTTTGTAAACATGACATTGAATCCACTTGCCCAAGAAAAAGACTTTGCTTTTCTCAAAAACTGGTTTGACTCTGCCTTTCTGGGTGCTTTGCACACCAATTACACACCAGTTTTTCCGGATAGGGCTGGATGAAACCAGAAATATCTGGTTCTGTGGTGGCTAACTCAATCTCAGCTCTTGCTACAGCTTCTGTGTTTGCTTGTGTTTTCTCGATAGTATATGTGGACTTTAGAGTTGTAAATTCACTGTAGCATGTACATTTTGTTTTTCTGTTGGCATAAGCTAATTGGTTTCACATGGAGACACAGCAGGTACACATTTGTGTTTTCTGAGTAAAACCCTGCAGAAACCAGGTTACAAATGATATTTGTGTTTGTAAACATGACATTGAATCCACTTGCCCAAGAAAAAGACTTTGCTTTTCTCCAAAACCGGGTTAATTCTGCTTTTCTGGGTGCTTTGCACACCAATTGTACATTAGTTTGTCCGGATAGCGCTGGCTGAAACCAGAAATATTGGGTTCTGTGGCGGCTAACTTAATCAAAGCTCTTGCTACAGCTTCTCTGTGTGCTTGTGTTGTCTCGATAACATCTGTGGACTTTAGATTTTTGAATGCATTGTAGCATGTAACATTTTGTTTTCTGTTGGCAAATGCTAATTGGCTTCACATGGAGACACAACAGGTACACATTCGTGTTTTCTGAGGTAAAAACTGCAGAAACCAGGTTACAAATGATATTTGTGTTTGTAAACATGACATTGAATCCACTTGCCCAAGAAAAAGACTTTGCTTTTCTCCAAAACCGGGTTGACTCTGCTTTTCTGGGTGCTTTGCACACCAACTCCACTCCAGTTTGTCCGGATAGATCTGGATGGAAGCAGAAATATCCGGTTCTGAGGTGGCTATCTCAATCCCAGCTCTTGCTACAGCTTTTGTGTGTGCTTGTGTTTTCTCGATAGTATCTGTGGACTTTAGATTTTTGAATGCATTGTAGGATGTAACATTTTGTTTTTCTGTTGGCAAACACTAATTGGTTTCACATGGAGACACAACAGGTAAACATTCGTGTTTTCTGAGTAAAAACCTGCAGAAACCAGGTTACAAATGATATTTGTGTTTGTAAACATGACATTGCATCTACTTGCCCAAGAAAAAGACTTTGCTTTTCTCCAAAACCGGGTTGACTCTGCTTTTCTGGGTGCTTTGCACACCAATTGCCCATCAGTTTTTCCAGACAGCACAGGCTGAAACCAAATATATCCGGTTCTGAGGTGGCTAACTCAATCCCAGCTCTTGCTACAGCTTCTGTGTTTGCCTGTGTTTTCTCGATAGTATCTGTGGAGTTTAGAGTTGTGAATGCATTGTAGCATATAACATTTTGTTTTTCTGTTGGCAAATGATAATTGGTTTCACATGGAGACACAACAGGTACATATTTGTGTTTTCTGAGTAAAAACCTGCAGAAACCAGGTTACAAATGATATTTGTGTTTGTAAACATGACATTGCATCTACTTGCCCAAGAAAAAGACTTTGCTTTTCTCCAAAACCGGGTTGACTCTGCTTTTCTGGGTGCTTTGCACACCAATTGCCCATCAGTTTTTCCAGACAGCACAGGCTGAAACCAAATATATCCGGTTCTGAGGTGGCTAACTCAATCCCAGCTCTTGCTACAGCTTCTGTGTTTGCCTGTGTTTTCTCGATAGTATCTGTGGAGTTTAGAGTTGTGAATGCATTGTAGCATATAACATTTTGTTTTTCTGTTGGCAAATGATAATTGGTTTCACATGGAGACACAACAGGTACATATTTGTGTTTTCTGAGTAAAAACCTGCAGAAACCAGGTTACAAATGCTATTTGTGTTTGTAAACATGACATTGAATCCACTTGCCCAAGAAAAAGACTTTGCTTTTCTCCAAACCCAGGTTGACTCTGCCCTTCTGGGTGCTTTGCACACCAGCTCCACACCAGTTTTTCCGGACAGTGCTGGATGAACCCGGAAATATCCGGTTTGAGGTGGCTAACTGAATCCCAGCAATGCTACAGTTTCTGTGTTTATTGTGGTTTGTCCATAGTATCTGTGGAGTTTAGAGTTGTGAATGCATTGTAGCGTGTAACCTTTTGTTTTTCTGTTGGCAAACGCTAATTGGTTTCACATGGAGAAACAACAGGTACACTTTCGTGTTTTCTGAGTAAAAACCTGCAGAAACCAGGTTACAAATGATATTTGTGTTTGTAAACATGACATTGAATCCACTTGCCCAAGAAAAAGACTTTGCTTTTCTCCAAACCCAGGTTGACTCTGCCTTTCTGGGTGCTTTGCACACCAATTAAACACGAGTTTTTCCGGATAGGGCTGGATGAAACCAGAAATATCTGGTTCTGTTGTGGCTAACTCAATCTCAGCTCTTGCTACATCTTCTGTGTTTGCTTGTGTTTTCTCGATAGTATCTGGGGACTTTAGAGTTGTAAATGCACTGTAGTATGTACATTTTGTTTTTCTGTTGGCAAACGCTAATTGGTTTCACATGGAGAAACAACAGGTAAACTTTCCTGTTTTCTGAGTAAAAAGCTGCAGAAACCAGGTTACAAATGATATTTGTGTTTGTAAACATGACATTGAATCCACTTGCCCAAGAAAAAGACTTTGCTTTTCTCCAAAACCAGATTGACTCTGCTTTTCTGGGTGCTTTGCACACCAGCTCCACAGCAATTTGTCCGGATAGGGCTGGATGTAACCAGAAATATCCGGTTCTGAGGTGGCTAACTCAGTGCCAGCTCTTGCTACAGTTTCTGTGTTTCCTTGTGTTTTCTTGATAGTATCAGTGGACTTTAGATTTGTGAATGCATTGTAGCATGTAACATTTTGTTTTTCTGTTGGCAAACGCTAATTGGTTTCGCATGGAGGCCGAACAGGTACACATTCGTGTTTTCTGAGTAAAAAGCTGCAGAAACCAGGTTACAAATGATATTTTTGTTTGTAAACATGACGTTGAATCCCCTTGCCCAAGAAAAAGACTTTGCTTTTCTCCAAACCCAGGTTGACTCTGCTTTTCTGGGTGCTTTGCACACCAACTCCACACCCGTTTGTCCAGACAGTGTTGGATGAAACTGGAAATATCCGGTTCTTAGTTGGCTAACTCAATCTCAGCTCTTGCTACAGCTTCTGCATTTGCTTGTGCTTTCTCGATAGTACCTGTGGATTTTAGAGTTGTGAATGCATTGTAGCATGTAACATTTGGTTTTTCTGTTGGCAAGCGCTAATTGGTTTCGCATGAAGACACAACAGGTACACATTCATGATTTCTGAGTAAAAACATGCAGAAACCAGGTTAAAAATGATATTTGTGTTTGTAAACATGACATTGAATCCACTTGCCCAAAAAAAAGACTTTGCTTTTCTCCAAAACCAGGTTGACTCTGCTTTCCTGCGTGCTTTGCACACAAAGTCCACAAAAGTTTGTCTGGATAGGGCTGGATGAAACCAGAAACATCCGGTGCTGAGGGGGCTAACTCAATCCCAGCTCTTGCTACAGCTTCTGTGTGTGCTTGTGTTTTCTCGATAGTATCTGTGGACTTTGGAGTTGTGAATGCATTGTAGCATGTATCATTGTGTTTTCTGTATGCAAACGCTAATTGGTTTCACATGGAGACACAACAGGCACACATTCGTATTTTCTAAGTAAAAGCTGCAGAAACCAGGTCAAAAATGATATTCGTGTTTGTAAACATGACATTGAATCCACTTGCCCAAGAAAATGACTTTGCTTTTCTCCAAACCCAGGTTGACTCTGCTTTTCTGGGTGCTTTGCACACCAACTCCACACCAGTTTGTCCGGATAGGGCTGGATGAAACTAGAAATATCCAGTTCTGTGGTGGCAAGCTCAATCCCACCTCTTGCTACAGCTTCTGTGTGTGCTTGTGTATTCTCGATAGTATCTGTGGACTTTAGAGTTGTGAATGCATTGTAGCATGTAACATTTTGTTTTTCTGTTGGCAAATACTAATAGGTTTCACATGGACACACAACAGGTACACATTCGTGTTTTCTGAGTAAAAAGCTGCAGAAACCAGGTTACAAATGATATTTGTTTTTTTAAACATGACATTGCATCCACTTGCCCAAGAAAAAGACTTTGCTTTTCTCCAAAACCTGGTTGACTCTGCTTTTCTGGGTGCTTTGCACACCACTCCACACCAGATTCTCTGGATACGTCTGGGTGAACCAGAAATATCCGGTTCTGTGGTGGCTAACTAATCCAAGCTCTCGCTACAGTTTCTGTGTTTGCTTGTGTTTTCTGGATAGTATCTATGGACTTTAGGGTTGTGAATGCATTGTAGCATGTAACATTTTGTTTTTCTGTTGGCAAGCGCTAATTGGTTTCACATGAAGACACAACAGGTAAACATTCATGTTTTCCTAGAAAAACATGCAGAAACCAGGTTACAAATGATATTTGTGTTTGTAAACATGACATTGAATTCACTTGCCCAAGAAATAGACTTTGTTTTTCCCAAAACCGTGTTGACTCTGCTTTTATGGGTGCTTTGCACACCAACTCCACACCGCTTGTGTTTTGTCGATAGTCTGTGGACTTTAGAGTTGTGAATGCAATTCCACACCAGTTTGTCCAGATCGGGCTGGATGAAACCAGAAATATCCAGTTCTGTGGTGGCAAGCTCAATCCCAGCTCTTGCAACAGCTTCTGTGTGTGCTTGTGTTTTCTCGATAGCATCTGTGGACTTTAGAGTTGTGAATGCATTGTAGCATGTAACATTTTGTTTTTCTCTTGGCAAACACTAATAGGTTTCATATGGAGACACAACAGGTACACATTCGTGTTTTCTGAGTAAAAGCTGCAGAAACCAGGTTACAAATGATATTTGTGTTTGTAAACATGACATTGTATCCACTTGCCCAAGAAAACGACTTTGCTTTTCTCCAAAACCGGGTTGACTCTGCTTTTCTTGGTGCTTTGCACACCAATTGCACATTAGTTTGTCTGGATAGCGCTGGCTGAAACCAGAAATATCGGGTTCTGAGGTGGCTAACTCAGTGCCAGCTATTGCTACAGCTTCTGTGTTTGCTTGTGTTTTCTCGATAGTATCTGTGGACTTTAGAGTTGTAAATGCATTGTAGCATGTAACATTTTGTTATTCTGTTGGCAAACGCTAATAGGTTTCACATGGAGACACAACAGGTACACATTCGTGTTTTCTGAGTAAAAGCTGCAGAAACCATGTTACAAATGATATTTGTGTTTGTAAACATGACATTGAATCCACTTGCCCAAGAAAAAGAATTTGCTTTTCCCAAAACCGGGTTGACTCTGCTTTTATGGGTGCTTTGCACACCAACTCCACACCGTTTGCCCGGATAGGTCTGGATGGAAGCAGAAATATCCGGTTCTGAGGTGGCTATCTCAATGCCAGCTCTTGCTACAGCTTCTGTGTGTGCTTGTGTTTTCTCGATAGTATCTGTGGACTTTAGATTTTTGAATGCATTGTAGCATGTAACATTTTGTTTTTCTGTTTGCAAACGCTAATTGGTTTCACATGAAGACACAACAGGTAAAACCTGCAGAAACCAGGTTACAAATGATATTTGTGTTTGTAAACATGAGATTGAATCCACTTGCCCAAGAAAAAGACTTTGCTTTTCTCCAAACCCAGGTTGACTCTGCTTTTCTGGATGCTTTGCACACCAAAATCCACAGCAGTTTGTCTGGATAGGGCTGGATGAAACCAGAAATATCCGGTTCTGTGGTGGCTAACTCAATCCCAGCTCTTGCTAGAGCTTCTGTGTTTGCTTGTGTTTTCTTGATAGTATCTGTGGACTTTGGAGTTGTAAATGCATTGTAGCATGTAACATTTTGTTTTTCTGTTTTCAAGCGCTAATTGGTTTCGCATGAAGACACAACAGGTACACATTCATGTTTACTAGTAAAAACCTGAAGAAACCAGGTTACAAATGATATTTGTGTTTGTAAACATGACTTTGAATCCACTTGCCCAAGAAAAAGACTTTGCTTTTAACCAAAACCGGGTTGACTCTGCTTTTCTGGGTGCTTTGCACACCAACTCCACACCCGTTTGTCCAGACAGTGTTGGATGAAACTGGAAATATCCGGTTCTTAGTTGGCTAACTCAATCCCAGCTCTTGCTACAGCTTCTGCGTTTGCTTGTGCTTTCTCGAAAGTATCTGTGGACTTTAGAGTTGTAAATGCATTGTACCATGTAACATTTTGTTTTCTGTTGGCAAACGCTAATTGGTTTCACATGGAGACACAACAGGTACACATTCATGTTTTCTGAGTAAAAAGCTGCAGAAACCAGGTCAAAAATGGTATTTGTGTTTGTAAACATGACATTGAATCCACTTGCCCAAGAAAAAGACTTTGCTTTTCTCAAAAACTGGTTTGACTCTGCCTTTCTGGGTGCTTTGCACACCAATTACACACCAGTTTGTCCGGATAGGGCTGGATGAAACCAGAAATATCTGGTTCTGTGGTGGCTAACTCAATCTCAGCTCTTGCTACAGCTTCTGTGTTTGCTTGTGTTTTCTCGATAGTATATGTGGACTTTAGAGTTGTAAATTCACTGTAGCATGTACATTTTATTTTTCTGTTGGCATAAGCTAATTGGTTTCACATGGAGACACAGCAGGTACACATTTGTGTTTTCTGAGTAAAACCCTGCAGAAACCAGGTTACAAATGATATTTGTGTTTGTAAACATGACATTGAATCCACTTGCCCAAGAAAAAGACTTTGCTTTTCTCCAAAACCGGGTTAATTCTGCTTTTCTGGGTGCTTTGCACACCAATTGTACATTAGTTTGTCCGGATAGCGCTGGCTGAAACCAGAAATATTGGGTTCTGTGGCGGCTAACTTAATCAAAGCTCTTGCTACAGCTTCTCTGTGTGCTTGTGTTTTCTCGATAACATCTGTGGACTTTAGATTTTTGAATGCATTGTAGCATGTAACATTTTGTTTTCTGTTGGCAAACGCTAAGTGGCTTCACATGGAGACACAACAGGTACACATTCGTGTTTTCTGAGGAAAAAACTGCAGAAACCAGGTTACAAATGATATTTGTGTTTGTAAACATGACATTGAATCCACTTGCCCAAGAAAAAGACTTTGCTTTTCTCCAAAACCGGGTTGACTCTGCTTTTCTGGGTGCTTTGCACACCAACTCCAATCCAGTTTGTCCGGATAGATCTGGATGGAAGCAGAAATATCCGGTTCTGTGGTGGCTATCTCAATCCCAGCTCTTGCTACAGCTTCTGTGTGTGCTTGTGTTTTCTCGATAGTATCTGTGGACTTTAGATTTTTGAGTGCATTGTAGGATGTAACATTTTGTTTTTCTGTTGGCAAACGCTAATTGTTTTCACATGGACACACAACAGGTACACATTCGTGTTTTCTGAGTAAAAGCTGCAGAAACCAGGTCAAAAATGATATTTGTGTTTGTAAACATGACATTGAATCCACTTGCCCAAGAAAAAGACTTTGCTTTTCTCCAAAACCAGGTTGACTATGCTTTTCTGGGTGCTTTGCACAAAAACTCCACAGCAGTTTGTCCGGATAGGGCTGGATGGAAACACAAATATCCTGTTCTGTGGTGGCAAACTCAGTGCCAGCTCTTGATACAGCTTCTGAGTGTGCTTGTGTTTTCCCGATAGTATCTGTGGACTTTAGAGTTGTGAATGCATTGTAGCGTGTAACATTTTGTTTTTCTTTTGGAAAATGCTAATTGGTTTCACATGGACACACAACAGGTACACATTCGAGTTTTCTGAGGAAAAACCTGCAGAAACCAGGTTACAAATGATATTTGTGTTTGTAAACAATACATTGAATCCACTTGCCCAAGAAAAAGACTTTGCTTTTCTCCAAACCCAGGTTGACTCTGCTTTTCTGGGTGCTTTGCACACCAAATCCACACCAGTTTGTCCGGATAGGGCTGGATGAAACTAGAAATATCCTGTTCTGTGGTGGCTAACTCAGTGCCAGCTCTTGCTACAGTTTCTGCGTTTACTTGTGTTTTCATGATAGTATCTATGGACGTTAGAGTTGTGAATGCTTTGTAGCATGTAACATTTTGTTTTCTGTTGTCAAACGCTAATTGGTTTCACATGGAGACACAGCAGGTACATATTCGTCTTTTCTGTGTAAAAACCTGCAGAAACCAGGTTACAAATGCTATTTGTGTTTGTAAACATGACATTGAATCCACTTGCCCAAGAAAAAGACTTTGCTTTTCTCCAAAACCAGGTTGACTCTGCTTTTCTGGGTGCTTTGGACACAAACTCCACAAAAGTTTGTCTGGATAGGGCTGGATGAAACCAGAAATATCCGGTTCTGTGTTGGGTAACTCAATCCCAGCTCTTGCTACAGCTTCTGTGTTTGCTTGTGTTTTGTCGATAGTATCTGTGGACTTTGGATTTGTGAATGCATTGTAGCATGGAACACATTGTTTTCTGTTGGCAAATGCTAATTGGTTTCACATGGAGACACAACAGGTACACATTCGTATTTTCTAAGTAAAAGCTGCAGAAACCAGGTCAAAAATGATATTTGTGTTTGTAAACATGACATTGAATCCACTTGCCCAAGAAAAAGACTTTGCTTTACTTCAAACCCAGGTTGACTCTGCTTTTCTGGGTGCTTTGCACACCAACTCCACACCAGTTTGTCCGGATCGGGCTGGATGAAACCAGAAATATTCGGTTCTGTGTTGGCTAACTCAATCCCAGCTCTTGCTACAGCTTCTGTGTGTGCTTGTGTATTCTCGATAGCATCTGTGGACTTTAGAGTTGTGAATGCATTGTAGCATGTAACATTTTGTTTTTCTGTTGGCAAAGGGTAATAGGTTTCACATGGAGACACAACAGGTACAATTTCGTGTTTTCTGAGCAAAAAGCTGCAGAAACCAGGTTACAAATGATATTTGTGTTTGTAAACACGACATTGAATCCCCTTGCAGAAGAGAAGACTTTGCTTTTATCCAAAACCAGGTTGACTCTGCTTTTCTGTGTGCTTTGCACACCAAATCCACACCAGTTTGTCCGGATAGGGCTGGATGAAACCAGAAATATCCGGTTCTGTGGTGGCTAACTCAGTACCAGCTCTTGCTACAGTTTCTGCGTTTACTTGTGTTTTCTTGATAGTATCTGCGGACTTTAGAGTTGTGAATGCTTTGTAGCATGTAACATTTTGTTTTCTGTTGTCAAAAGCTAATTGGTTTCACATGGAGACACAGCAGGTACACATTCGTGTTTTCTGTGTAAAAACCTGCAGAAACCAGGTTACAAATGATATTTGTGTTTGTAAACATGACTTTGAATCCACCTGCCCAAGAAAAAGACTTTGCTTTTCTCCAAAACCTGGTTGACTCTGCTTTTCTGGGTGCTTTGCACAGCAATTCCACACCAGTTTGTCCGGATCGGGCTGGATAAAACCCGACATATCCGGTTCTGTGGTGGTTATCTCAATCCCAGCTCTTGCTACAGCTTCTGTGTGGGCTTGTGTTTTGTCGATAGTCTGTGGACTTTAGAGTTGTGAATGCATTGTAGCGTGTAACATTTTGTTTTTCTTTTGGTAAACGCTAATAGGTTTCACATGGAGACACAACAAGTACACATTCGTGTTTTCTGAGTAAAACCCTGCAGAAACCAGGTTACAAATGATATTTGTGTTTGTAAACATGACATTGAATCCACTTGCCCAAGAAAAAGACTTTGCTTTTCTCCAAAACCGGGTTAATTCTGCTTTTCTGGGTGCTTTGCACACCAATTGTACATTAGTTTGTCCGGATAGCGCTGGCTGAAACCAGAAATATTGGGTTCTGTGGCGGCTAACTTAATCAAAGCTCTTGCTACAGCTTCTCTGTGTGCTTGTGTTTTCTCGATAACATCTGTGGACTTTAGATTTTTGAATGCATTGTAGCATGTAACATTTTGTTTTCTGTTGGCAAACGCTAAGTGGCTTCACATGGAGACACAACAGGTACACATTCGTGTTTTCTGAGGAAAAAACTGCAGAAACCAGGTTACAAATGATATTTGTGTTTGTAAACATGACATTGAATCCACTTGCCCAAGAAAAAGACTTTGCTTTTCTCCAAACCGGGTTGACTCTGCTTTTCTGGGTGCTTTGCACACCAACTCCAATCCAGTTTGTCCGGATAGATCTGGATGGAAGCAGAAATATCCGGTTCTGTGGTGGCTATCTCAATCCCAGCTCTTGCTACAGCTTCTGTGTGTGCTTGTGTTTTCTCGATAGTATCTGTGGACTTTAGATTTTTGAGTGCATTGTAGGATGTAACATTTTGTTTTTCTGTTGGCAAACGCTAATTGTTTTCACATGGACACACAACAGGTACACATTCGTGTTTTCTGAGTAAAAGCTGCAGAAACCAGGTCAAAAATGATATTTGTGTTTGTAAACATGACATTGAATCCACTTGCCCAAGAAAAAGACTTTGCTTTTCTCCAAAACCAGGTTGACTATGCTTTTCTGGGTGCTTTGCACAAAAACTCCACAGCAGTTTGTCCGGATAGGGCTGGATGGAAACACAAATATCCTGTTCTGTGGTGGCAAACTCAGTGCCAGCTCTTGATACAGCTTCTGAGTGTGCTTGTGTTTTCCCGATAGTATCTGTGGACTTTAGAGTTGTGAATGCATTGTAGCGTGTAACATTTTGTTTTTCTTTTGGAAAATGCTAATTGGTTTCACATGGACACACAACAGGTACACATTCGAGTTTTCTGAGGAAAAACCTGCAGAAACCAGGTTACAAATGATATTTGTGTTTGTAAACAATACATTGAATCCACTTGCCCAAGAAAAAGACTTTGCTTTTCTCCAAACCCAGGTTGACTCTGCTTTTCTGGGTGCTTTGCACACCAAATCCACACCAGTTTGTCCGGATAGGGCTGGATGAAACTAGAAATATCCTGTTCTGTGGTGGCTAACTCAGTGCCAGCTCTTGCTACAGTTTCTGCGTTTACTTGTGTTTTCATGATAGTATCTATGGACGTTAGAGTTGTGAATGCTTTGTAGCATGTAACATTTTGTTTTCTGTTGTCAAACGCTAATTGGTTTCACATGGAGACACAGCAGGTACATATTCGTCTTTTCTGTGTAAAAACCTGCAGAAACCAGGTTACAAATGCTATTTGTGTTTGTAAACATGACATTGAATCCACTTGCCCAAGAAAAAGACTTTGCTTTTCTCCAAAACCAGGTTGACTCTGCTTTTCTGGGTGCTTTGGACACAAACTCCACAAAAGTTTGTCTGGATAGGGCTGGATGAAACCAGAAATATCCGGTTCTGTGTTGGGTAACTCAATCCCAGCTCTTGCTACAGCTTCTGTGTTTGCTTGTGTTTTGTCGATAGTATCTGTGGACTTTGGATTTGTGAATGCATTGTAGCATGGAACACATTGTTTTCTGTTGGCAAATGCTAATTGGTTTCACATGGAGACACAACAGGTACACATTCGTATTTTCTAAGTAAAAGCTGCAGAAACCAGGTCAAAAATGATATTTGTGTTTGTAAACATGACATTGAATCCACTTGCCCAAGAAAAAGACTTTGCTTTACTTCAAACCCAGGTTGACTCTGCTTTTCTGGGTGCTTTGCACACCAACTCCACACCAGTTTGTCCGGATCGGGCTGGATGAAACCAGAAATATTCGGTTCTGTGTTGGCTAACTCAATCCCAGCTCTTGCTACAGCTTCTGTGTGTGCTTGTGTATTCTCGATAGCATCTGTGGACTTTAGAGTTGTGAATGCATTGTAGCATGTAACATTTTGTTTTTCTGTTGGCAAAGGGTAATAGGTTTCACATGGAGACACAACAGGTACAATTTCGTGTTTTCTGAGCAAAAAGCTGCAGAAACCAGGTTACAAATGATATTTGTGTTTGTAAACACGACATTGAATCCCCTTGCAGAAGAGAAGACTTTGCTTTTATCCAAAACCAGGTTGACTCTGCTTTTCTGTGTGCTTTGCACACCAAATCCACACCAGTTTGTCCGGATAGGGCTGGATGAAACCAGAAATATCCGGTTCTGTGGTGGCTAACTCAGTACCAGCTCTTGCTACAGTTTCTGCGTTTACTTGTGTTTTCTTGATAGTATCTGCGGACTTTAGAGTTGTGAATGCTTTGTAGCATGTAACATTTTGTTTTCTGTTGTCAAAAGCTAATTGGTTTCACATGGAGACACAGCAGGTACACATTCGTGTTTTCTGTGTAAAAACCTGCAGAAACCAGGTTACAAATGATATTTGTGTTTGTAAACATGACTTTGAATCCACCTGCCCAAGAAAAAGACTTTGCTTTTCTCCAAAACCTGGTTGACTCTGCTTTTCTGGGTGCTTTGCACAGCAATTCCACACCAGTTTGTCCGGATCGGGCTGGATAAAACCCGACATATCCGGTTCTGTGGTGGTTATCTCAATCCCAGCTCTTGCTACAGCTTCTGTGTGGGCTTGTGTTTTGTCGATAGTCTGTGGACTTTAGAGTTGTGAATGCATTGTAGCGTGTAACATTTTGTTTTTCTTTTGGTAAACGCTAATAGGTTTCACATGGAGACACAACAAGTACACATTCGTGTTTTCTGAGTAAAAACCTGCAGAAACCAGGTTACAAATGATATTTGTGTTTGTAAACATGACATTGAATCCACTTGCCCAAGAAAAAGACTTTGCTTTTCTCCAAACCCAGGTTGACTCTGCTTTTCTGGGTGCTTTGCACACCAACTCCACACCAGTTTGTCCGGATAGGGCTGGATGAAACCAGAGACATCCGGTTCTGTGGTGGCTAACTCAATGCCAGCTTTTGATACAGCTTCTGTGTTTGCTTGTGTTTTCTCGATAGTATCTGTGGACTTTAGAGTTGTGAATGCATTGTAGCATGTAACATATTGTTTTTCTGTTGGCACGTGCTAATTGGTTTCGCATGAAGACATAACAGGAATACATTCATGTTTTCTGAGTAAAAACCTGCAGAAACCAGGTTACAAATGATATTTGTGTTTGTAAACATGACATTGAATCCACTTGCCCAAGAAAAAGACTTTGCTTTTCTCCAAAACCAGGTTGACTCTGCTTTCCTGGGTGCTTTGCACACTAACTCCACAGCAGTTTGTCCGGATAGGGCTGGATGAAACCAGAAATATCCGGGTCTGTGTTGGCTAACTCAATCCCAGCTCTTGCTACAGCTTCTGTGTTTGCTTGTGTTTTGTCGATAGTCTGTGGACTTTGGAGTTGTAAATGCATTGTAGCATGTAACATTTGGTATTTCTGTTGGCAAGCGCTAATTTGTTTCGCATGAAGACACAACAGGTACACATTCATGTTTTCCGAGTAAAAACACGCAGAAACCAGGTTACAAATGATATTTGTATTTGTAAACATGACTTTGAATCCACTTGCCCAAGAAAAAGACTTTGCTTTTCTCCAAAACCAGGTTGACTCTGCTTTTTTGGGTGCTTTGCACACAAACTCCACAGCAGTTTGGCTGGATAGGGCTGGATGAAACAAGAAATATCCCGTTCTATGGTGGCTTACTCAATCCCAGCTCTTGCTAGAGCTTCTGTGTTTGCTTGTGTTTTCTGGATAGTATCTATGGACTTTAGAGTTGTGAATGCATTGTAGCATGCAACATTTTGTTTTTCTGTTGGCAAATGCTAATTGGTTTCACGTGGATACACAAGAGGTACACATTCGTGTTTTCTGAGTAAAAACCTGCAGAAACCAGGTTACAAATGATATTTGTGTTTGTGAACATGACATTGAATCCACTTGCCCAAGAAAAAGACTTTGCTTTTCTCCAAACCCAGGTTGATTCTGCTTTTCTGGGTGCTTTGCACACCAACTCCAAACCCGTTTGTCCAGACAGTGTTGGATGAAACTGGAAATATACGGTTCTTAGTTAGCTAACTCAATCCCAGCTCTTGCTACATCTTCTGTGTGTGCTTGTGTTTTCTCGATAGTATCTGCGCACTTTATAGTTGTGAATGCATTGTAGCATGTAACATTTTGTTTTCTGTTGTCAAACGCTAATTGGTTTCACATGGAGACACAGCAGGTACACATTCGTGTTTTCTGTGTAAAAACCTGCAGAAACCAGGTTACAAATGAAATTTGTGTTTGTAAACATGACTTTGAATCCACTTGCCCAAGAAAAAGACTTTGCTTTTCTCCAAAACCAGGTTGACTCTGCTTTTATGGGTGCTTTGCACACCAACTCCACACCAGTTTGTCCGGATAGGGCTGGATGAAACCAGAGACATCCGGTTCTGTGGTGGCTAACTCAATGCCATCTTTTGATACAGCTTCTGTGTTTGCTTGTGTTTTCTCGATAGTATCTGTGGACTTTAGAGTTGTAAATGCATTGTAGCATGTAACATTTGGTTTTTCTGTTGGCAAGCGCTAATTGGTTTTGCATGAAGACACAATTGGTACACATTCATGTTTTCTGAGTAAAAACCTGCAGAAACCAGGTTACAAATGATATTTGTGTTTGTAAACATGACTTTGAATCCACTTGCCCAAGAAAACTACTTTACTTTTCTCCAAAACCAGGTTGACTCTGCTTTTCTGGGTGCTTTGCACACAAACTCCACAGCAGTTTGTCTGGATAGGGCTGGATGAAACAAGAAATATCCGGTTCTGTGGTGGCTTACTCAATCCCAGCTCTTGCTAGAGCTTCTGTATTTGCTTGTGTTTTCTGGATAGTATCTATGGACTTTAGTGTTTTGTCGATAGTATCTGTGGACTTTGGATTTGTGAATGCATTGTAGCATGTAGCATTGTTTTCTGTTGGAAACGCTAATTGGTTTCACATGGAGCCACATCAGGTACACATTCGTATTTTCTAAGTAAAAGCTGCAGAAACCAGGTCAAAAATGATATTTGTGTTTGTAAACATGACATTGAATCCACTTGCCCAAGAAAAAGACTTTGCTTTTCTCCAAACCCAGGTTGACTCTGCTTTTCTGGGTGCTTTGCACACCAACTCCACACCCGTTTGTCTAGACAGTGTTGGATGAAACTGGAAATATCCGGTTCTTAGTTGGCTAACTCAATCCCAGCTCTTGCTACAGCTTCTGCGTTTGCTTGTGCTTTCTCGATAGTACCTGTGGATTTTAGAGTTGTGAATGCATTGTAGCATGTAACATTTTGTTTATCTGTTGGCAAAGGGTATTTGGTTTCACATGGAGAAACAACAGGTACACATTCATGTTTTCTGAGTAAAAAGCTGCAGAAACCAGGTTACAAATGATATTTGTGTTTGTAACCATGACATTGAATCCACTTGCCCAAGAAAAAGACTTTGCTTTTCTCCAAATCCAGGTTGACTCTGCTTTTCTGGGTGCTTTGCACACCAAATCCACACCAGTTTGTCAGGATAGGGCTGGATGAAACCAGAAATATCCTGTTCTGTGGTGGCTAACTCAGTGCCAGCTGTTGCTACAGTTTCTGCGTTTACTTGTGTTTTCTTGATAGTATCTGTGGACTTTAGGGTTGTGAATGCATTGCAGCATGTAACATTTTGTTTTTCTTTTGGCAAATGCTAATTGGTTTCACATGGAGAAACAACAGGTACACTTTGCTGTTTTCTGAGTAAAGAGCTGCAGAAACGTGGTTAAAAATGCTATTTGTGTTTGTAAACATGAGATTGAATCCACTTGCCCAAGACAAAGACTTTGCTTTTCTCCAAACCAGGTTGACTCTGCTTTTCTGGGTGCTTTGCACACAAACTCCACAGCAGTGTGTTTGGATTGAGCTGGATGAAACAAGAAATATCCGGTTCTGTGGTGGCTAGCGCAATCCCAGCTCTTGCTAGAGCTTCTTTGTGTGCTTCTGTTTTCTGGATAGTATCTATGGACTTTAGAGATGCGAATGCATTGTAGCATGTAACATTTTGTTTTTCACTTGGCAAACGTTAATTGGTTTCACATGGAGACACAACAGGTACACATTCGTGTTTTCTGAGTAAAAAGCTGCAGTAACCAGGTTACAAATGATATTTGTGTTTGCAAATATGACATTGAATCCACTTGCACAAGAAAAAGACTTTGCTTTTCTTCAAAACCAGATTGACTCTGCTTTTCTGGGTGCTTTGCACACCAAATACACACCAGTTTGTCTGGATAGGGCTGGATGAAACAAGAAATATCCGGGTCTGTGGTGGCTTACTCATCCCAGCTCTTGCTACAGCTTCTGTCTTTGCTTGTGTTTTGTCGATAGTATCTGTGGACTTTGGAGTTGTAAAAGCATTGTAGCATGTAACATTTTGTTTTTCTGTTGGCAAGCGCTAATTGGTTTCACATGAAGACACAACAGGTACACATTCGTGTTTTCCGAGTAAAAACCTGAAGAAACCAGGTTACAAATGATACTTTTGTTTGTAAACATGACGTTGAATCCCCTTGCCCAAGAAAAAGACTGCTTTTCTTCAAAACCAGGTTGAATCTGCTTTTCTGGGTGCTTTGCACACCAAATCCACAGCAATTTTTCCGGATAGGGCTGGATGCAACCAGAAATATCCGGTTCTGTGGTGGCTAACTCAATCCCAGCTTTTGCTACAGTTTCTGCGTTTGCTTGTGTTTTGTCGATAGTATCTGTGGACTTTGGAGTTGTGAATGCATTGTAGCATGTAACATATTGTTTTTCTGTTGGCAAACGCTAATTGGTTTCGCATGAAGAAACAGCAGGTACACATTCGTGTTTTCTGAGTAAAAAGCTGCAGAAACCAGGTTACAAATGATATTTGTGTTTGTAAACATGACATTGAATCCACTTGCCCAAGAAAAAGACTTTGCTTTTCTCCAAACCTAGGTTGACTCTGCTTTTCTGGGTGCTTTGCACACCAACTCCACACCAGTTTGTCCGGATAGGGCTGGATGAAACCAGAAATATCCTGTTCTGTGGTGGCTAACTCAGTGCCAGCTCTTGCTACAGTTTCTGCGTTTACTTGTGTTTTCTTGATAGTATCTGCGGACTTTAGAGTTGTGAATGCTTTGTAGCATGTAACATTTTGTTTTTCTGTTGTCAAACGCTAATTGGTTTCACATGGAGACACAACAGGTACACATTCGAGTTTTCTGTGTAAAAAGCTGCAGAAACCAGGTTACAAATGATATTTGTGTTTGTAAACATGACATTGAATCCACTTGCCCAAGAAAAAGACTTTGCTTTTCTCCAAACCCAGGTTGACTCTGCTTTTCTGGGTGCTTTGCACACCAACTCCACACCCGTTTGTCCAGACAGTGTTGGATGAAACTGGAAATATCCGGTTCTTAGTTGGCTAACTCAATCCCAGCTCTTGCTACAGCTTCTGCATTTGCTTGTGCTTTTTCGATAGTACCTGTGGATTTTAGAGTTGTGAATGCATTGTAGCATGTAACATTTGGTTTTTCTGTTGGCAAGCGCTAATTGGTTTCGCATGAAGACACAACAGGTACACATTCATGATTTCTGAGTAAAAACATGCAGAAACCAGGTTAAAAATGATATTTGTGTTTGTAAACATGACATTGAATCCACTTGCCCAAAAAAAAGACTTTGCTTTTCTCCAAAACCAGGTTGACTCTGCTTTCCTGCGTGCTTTGCACACAAAATCCACAAAAGTTTGTCTGGATAGGGCTGGATGAAACCAGAAACATCCGGATCTGTGTTGGCTAACTCAATCCCAGCTCTTGCTACAGCTTCTGTGTGTGCTTGTGTTTTCTCGATAGTATCTGTGGACTTTGGAGTTGTGAATGCATTGTAGCATGTAGCATTGTGTTTTCTGTATGCAAACGCTAATTGGTTTCACATGGAGACACAACAGGCACAAATTCGTATTTTCTAAGTAAAAGCTGCAGAAACCAGGTCAAAAATGATATTCGTGTTTGTAAACATGACATTGAATCCACTTGCCCAAGAAAAAGACTTTGCTTTTCTCCAAACCCAGGTTGACTCTGCTTTTCTGGGTGCTTTGCACACCAACTCCACACCAGTTTGTCCGGATAGGGCTGGATGAAACTAGAAATATCCAGTTCTGTGGTGGCAAGCTCAATCCCAGCTCTTGCTACAGCTTCTGTGTGTGCTTGTGTATTCTCGATAGTATCTGTGGACTTTAGAGTTGTGAATGCATTGTAGCATGTAACATTTTGTTTTTCTGTTGGCAAACACTAATAGGTTTCACATGGACACCCAACAGGTACACATTCGTGTTTTCTGAGTAAAAAGCTGCAGAAACCAGGTTACAAATGATATTTGTTTTTTTAAACATGACATTGCATCCACTTGCCCAAGAAAAAGACTTTGCTTTTCTCCAAAACCAGGTTGACTCTGCTTTTCTGGGTGCTTTGCACACCACTCCACACCAGATTCTCCGGATACGTCTGGGTGAACCAGAAATATCCAGTTCTGTGGTGGCTAACTAATCCAAGCTCTCGCTACAGTTTCTGTGTTTGCTTGTGTTTTCTGGATAGTATCTATGGACTTTAGGGTTGTGAATGCATTGTAGCATGTAACATTTTGTTTTTCTGTTGGCAAGCGCTAATTGGTTTCACATGAAGACACAACAGGTAAGCATTCATGTTTTCCTAGAAAAACATGCAGAAACCAGGTTACAAATGATATTTGTGTTTGTAAACATGACATTGAATTCACTTGCCCAAGAAATAGACTTTGTTTTTCCCAAAACCGTGTTGACTCTGCTTTTATGGGTGCTTTGCACACCAACTCCACACCGCTTGTGTTTTGTCTATAGTCTGTGGACTTTAGAGTTGTGAATGCAATTCCACACCAGTTTGTCCAGATCAGGCTGGATGAAACCAGAAATATCCAGTTCTGCGGTGTCAAGCTCAATTCCAGCTCTTGCAACAGCTTCTGTGTGTGCTTGTGTTTTCTCGATAGCATCTGTGGACTTTAGAGTTGTGAATGCATTGTAGCATGTAACATTTTGTTTTTCTCTTGGCAAACACTAATAGGTTTCATATGGAGACACAACAGGTACACATTCGTGTTTTCTGAGTAAAAGCTGCAGAAACCAGGTTACAAATGATATTTGTGTTTGTAAACATGACATTGTATCCACTTGCCCAAGAAAACGACTTTGCTTTTCTCCAAAACCGGGTTGACTCTGCTTTTCTGGGTGCTTTGCACACCAATTGCACATTAGTTTGTCTGGATAGCGCTGGCTGAAACCAGAAATATCGGGTTCTGAGTTGGCTAACTCAGTGCCAGCTATTGCTACAGCTTCTGTGTTTGCTTGTGTTTTCTCGATAGTATCTGTGGACTTTAGAGTTGTAAATGCATTGTAGCATGTAACATTTTGTTATTCTGTTGGCAAACGCTAATAGGTTTCACATGGAGAAACAACAGGTACACATTCGTGTTTTCTGAGTAAAAACCCGCAGAAACCAGGTTACAAATGATATTTGTGTTTGTAAACATGACATTGAATCCACTTGCCTAAGAAAAAGACTTTGCTTTTCTCCAAACCCAGGTTGACTCTGCTTTTCTGGGTGCTTTGCACACCAATTCCACACCATTTTGTCTGGATAGGGCTGGATGAAACCCGAAATATCCTGTTCTGTGGTGGCTAACTCAGTGCCAGCTCTTGCTACAGCTTCTGTGTTTTCTTGTGTTTTCTTGATAGTATCTGTGGACTTTAGAGTTGAGAATGCTTTGTAGCATGTAACATTTTGTTTTCTGTTGTCAAACGCTAATTGGTTTCACATGGAGACACAGCAGGTACACATTCGTGTTTTCTGTGTAAAAACCTGCAGAAACCAGGTTACAAATGATATTTGTGTTTGTAAATATGACTTTGAATCCACTTGTCCAAGAAAAAGACTTTGCGTTTCTACAAAACCAGGTTGACTCTGCTTTTCTGGGTGCTTTGCACAGCAATTTCGCACCAGTTTGTCCGGATCGGGCTGGATGAAACCAGACATATCCGGTTCTGTGGTGGCTTACTCAATCCCAGCTCTTGCTAGAGCTTCTGTGTTTGCTTGGGTTTTCTGGATAGTATCTGTGGACTTTAAATTTTTGAATGCATTGTAGCATGTAACATTTTGTTTTTCTGTTGGCAAATGCTAATAGGTTTCACATGGAGACACAAGAGGTACACATTCGTGTTTTCTGAGTAAAAGCTGCAGAAACCATGTTACAAATGATATTTGTGTTTGTAAACATGACATTGAATCCACTTGCCCAAGAAAAAGAATTTGCTTTTCCCAAAACCGGGTTGACTCTGCTTTTGTGGGTGCTTTGCACACCAACTCCACACCGTTTGCCCGGATAGGTCTGGATGGAAGCAGAAATATCCAGTTCTGTGGTGGCTATCTCAATCCCAGCTCTTGCTACAGCTTCTGTGTGTGCTTGTGTTTTCTCGATAGTATCTGTGGACTTTAGATTTTTTGAATGCATTGTAGCATGTAACATTTTGTTTTTCTGTTTGCAAACGCTAATTGGTTTCACATGAAGACAGAACAGGTAAAACCTGCAGAAACCAGGTTACAAATGATATTTGTGTTTGTAAACATGAGATTGAATCCACTTGCCCAAGAAAATTACTTTGCTTTTCTCCAAACCCAGGTTGACTCTGCTTTTCTGGATGCTTTGCACACCAAAATCCACAGCAGTTTGTCTGGATAGGGCTGGATGAAAACAGAAATATCCGGTTCTGTGGTGGCTAACTCAATCCCAGCTCTTGCTACAGCTTCTGTGTTTGCTTGTGTTTTCTCGATAGTATCTGTGGACTTTGGAGTTGTAAATGCATTGTAGCATGTAACATTTTGTTTTTCTCTTTTCAAGCGCTAATTGGTTTCGCATGAAGACACAACAGGTACACATTCATGTTTACTAGTAAAAACCTGAAGAAACCAGGTTACAAATGATATTTGTGTTTGTAAACATGACTTTGAATCCACTTGCCCAAGAAAAAGACTTTGCTTTTAACCAAAACCGGGTTGACTCTGCTTTTCTGGGTGCTTTGCACACCAACTCCACACCCGTTTGTCCAGACAGTGTTGGATGAAACTGGAAATATCCGGTTCTTAGTTGGCTAACTCAATCCCAGCTCTTGCTACAGCTTCTGCGTTTGCTTGTGCTTTCTCGAAAGTATCTGTGGACTTTAGAGTTGTAAATGCATTGTAGCATGTAACATTTTGTTTTCTGTTGGCAAACGCTAATTGGTTTCACATGGAGACACAACAGGTACACATTCATGTTTTCTGAGTAAAAAGCTGCAGAAACCAGGTCAAAAATGATATTTGTGTTTGTAAACATGACATTGAATCCACTTGCCCATGAAAAAGACTTTGCTTTTCTCAAAAACTGGTTTGACTCTGCCTTTCTGGGTGCTTTGCACACCAATTACACACCAGTTTTTCCGGATAGGGCTGGATGAAACCAGAAATATCTGGTTCTGTGGTGGCTAACTCAATCTCAGCTCTTGCTACAGCTTCTGTGTTTGCTTGTGTTTTCCCGATAGTGTATGTGGACTCTAGAGTTGTAAATTCACTGTAGCATGTACATTTTGTTTTTCTGTTGGCATAAGCTAATTGGTTTCACATGGAGACACAGCAGGTACACATTTGTGTTTTCTGAGTAAAACCCTGCAGAAACCAGGTTACAAATGATATTTGTGTTTGTAAACATGACATTGAATCCACTTGCCCAGAAAAAGACTTTGCTTTTCTCCAAAACCGGGTTAATTCTGCTTTTCTGGGTGCTTTGCACACCAATTGTACATTAGTTTGTCCGGATAGCGCTGGCTGAAACCAGAAATATTGGGTTCTGTGGCGGCTAACTTAATCAAAGCTCTTGCTACAGCTTCTCTGTGTGCTTGTGTTTTCTCGATAACATCTGTGGACTTTAGATTTTTGAATGCATTGTAGCATGTAACATTTTGTTTTCTGTTGGCAAACGCTAATTGGCTTCACATGGAGACACAACAGGTACACATTCGTGTTTTCTGAGGAAAAAACTGCAGAAACCAGGTTACAAATGATATTTGTGTTTGTAAACATGACATTGAATCCACTTGCCCAAGAAAAAGACTTTGTTTTTCTCCAAAACCCAGGTTGACTCTGCTTTTCTGGGTGCTTTGCACACCAACTCCACTCCAGTTTGTCCGGATAGATCTGGATGGAAGCAGAAATATCCGGTTCTGAGGTGGCTATCTCAATCCCAGCTCTTGCTACAGCTTCTGTGTGTGCTTGTGTTTTCTCGATAGTATCTGTGGACTTTAGATTTTTGAGTGCATTGTAGGATGTAACATTTTGTTTTTCTGTTGGCAAACGCTAATTGGTTTCACATGGAGACACAATAGGTACACATTTGTGTTTTCTGAGTAAAAAGCTGCAGAAACCAGGTTACAAATGATATTTGTGTTTGTAAACATGACATTGCATCTACTTGCCCAAGAAAAAGACTTTGCTTTTCTCCAAAACCGGGTTGACTCTGCTTTTCTGGGTGCTTTGCACACCAATTGCCCATCAGTTTGTCCAGATAGCACAGGCTGAAACCAAATATATCCGGTTCTGAGGTGGCTAACTCAATCCCAGCTCTTGCTACAGCTTCTGTGTTTGCCTGTGTTTTCCCGATAGTATCTGTGGAGTTTAGAGTTGTGAATGCATTGTAGCATATAACATTTTGTTTTTCTGTTGGCAAATGATAATTGGTTTCACATGGAGACACAACAGGTACATATTTGTGTTTTCTGAGTAAAAACCTGCAGAAACCAGGTTACAAATGATATTTGTGTTTGTAAACATGACATTGAATCCACTTGCCCAAGAAAACGACTGCTTTTCTTCAAAACTAGGTTGATCTGCTTTTCTGGGTGCTTTGCACACCAGCTCCACACCAGTTTTTCCGGACAGTGCTGGATGAACCCGGAAATATCCGGTTCTGAGGTGGCTAACTGAATCCCAGCAATGCTACAGTTTCTGTGTTTATTGTGGTTTGTCCATAGTATCTGTGGACTTTAGAGTTGTGAATGCATTGTAGCGTGTAACCTTTTGTTTTTCTGTTGGCAAACGCTAATTGGTTTCACATGGAGAAACAACAGGTACAATTTCGTGTTTTCTGAGTAAAAACCTGCAGAAACCAGGTTACAAATCATATTTGTGTTTGTAAACATGACATTGAATCCACTTGCCCAAGAAAAAGACTTTCTTTTCTCCAAAACCGGGTTGACTCTGCTTTTATGGGTGCTTTGCACACTAACTCCACACCAGTTTGCCCGGGTAGGTCTGGATGGAAGAAGAAATATCCGGTTCTGTGGTGGCTTACTCAATCCCAGCTCTTGCTACAGCTTCTGTGTGTGCTTGTGTATTCTGGATAGTATCTATGGACTTTACAGTGTGAATGCATTGTAGCATGTAACATTTTGTTTTTCTGTTGGCAAACGCTAATTGGTTTCACATGGAGACACAACAGGTACACATTCGTGTTTTCTGAGTAAAAACCTGCAGAAACCAGGTTACAAATGATATTTGTGTTTGTAAACATGACATTGAATCCACTTGCCCAAGAAAAAGACTTTGCTTTTCTCCACACCCAGGTTGACTCTGCCTTTCTGGGTGCTTTGCACACCAATTACACACCAGTTTTTCCGGATAGGGCTGGATGAAACCAGAAATATCTGGTTCTGTTGTGGCTAAATCAATCTCAGCTCTTGCTACATCTTCTGTGTTTGCTTGTGTTTTCTCGATAGTATCTGGGGACTTTAGAGTTGTAAATGCACTGTAGTATGTACATTTTGTTTTTCTGTTGGCAAACGCTAATTGGTTTCACATGGAGAAACAACAGGTAAACTTTCCTGTTTTCTGAGTAAAAAGCTGCAGAAACCAGGTTACAAATGATATTTGTGTTTGTAAACATGACATTGAATCCACTTGCCCAAGAAAAAGACTTTGCTTTTCTCCAAAACCAGATTGACTCTGCTTTTCTGGGTGCTTTGCACACCAGCTCCACAGCAATTTGTCCGGATAGGGCTGGATGTAACCAGAAATATCCGGTTCTGAGGTGGCTAACTCAGTGCCAGCTCTTGCTACAGTTTCTGTGTTTCCTTGTGTTTTCTTGATAGTATCAGTGGACTTTAGAGTTGTGAATGCATTGTAGCATGTAACATTTTGTTTTTCTGTTGGCAAACGCTAATTGGTTTCACATGGAGACCGAACAGGTACACATTCGTGTTTTCTGAGTAAAAGCCTCAGAAACCAGGTTACAAATGATATTTGTGTTTGTAAACATGACATTGAATCCACTTGCCCAAGAAAAAGACTTTGCTTTTCTCCAAAACCAGGTTGACTCTGCTTTTCTGGGTGCTTTGCACACAAACTCAATACAAGTTTTTTCGGATAGGGCTGGATGAAACCAGAAATATCCTGTTCTGTTTTGGCTAAATCAATGCAAGCTCTTGCTACAGCTTCTGTGTTTGCTTTGGTTTTCTCGATAGTATCTGTGGATTTTAGAGTTGTAAATGCATTGTAGCATGTACATTTTGTTTTTCTGTTGGCAAATGCTAATTGGTTTCACATGGAGAAACAACAGGTAAACTTTCCTGTTTTCTGAGTAAAAAGCTGCAGAAACCAGGTTAAAAATGATATTTGTGTTTGTAAACATGACATTGAATCCACTTGCCCAAGAAAACGACTTTGCTTTTCTCCAAAACCGGGTTGACTCTGCTTTTCTGGGTGCTTTGCACACCAATTGCACATTAGTTTGTCTGGATAGCGCTGGCTGAAATCAGAAATATCGGGTTCTGAGGTGGCTAACTCAGTGCCAGCTATTGCTACATCTTTTGTGTTTGCTTGTGTTTTCTCGATAGTATCTGTGGACTTTAGAGTTGTAAATGCATTGTAGCATGTAACATTTTGTTATTCTGTTGGCAAACGCTAATAGGTTTCACATGGAGACACAACAGGTACACATTCGTGTTTTCTGAGTAAAAACCCACAGAAACCAGGTTACAAATGATATTTGTGTTTGTAAACATGACATTGAATCCACTTGCCCAAGAAAAAGACTTTGCTTTTCTCCAAAACCGGGTTGACTCTGCTTTTATGGGTGCTATGCACACCAGCTCCACACCAGTTTGCCCTGGTAGGTCTGGATGGAAGAAGAAATATCCGGTTCTGAGGTGGACATCTAAATCCCAGCTGTTGCTACAGCTTCTGTGTGTGCTTGTGTTTTCTCGATAGTATCTGTGGACTTTAGAGTTGTGAATGCATTGTAGCATGTAACATTTTGTTTTTCTGTTGGCAAACGCTAATTGGTTACACATGGAGACACAATAGGTACACATTTGTGTTTTCTGAGTAAAAACCTGCAGAAACCAGGTTACAAATGATGTTTGTGTTTGTAAACATGACATTGAATCCACTTGCCCAAGAAAAAGACTTTGCTTTTCTCCAAAACCAGGCTGACTCTGCTTTTCTGGGTGCTTTGCACACAAACTCCGCACAAGTTTTTCCGGATAGGGCTGGATGAAACCAGAAATATCCGGTTCTGTGGTGGATTACTCAATCCAAGCTCTTGCTACAGCTTCTGTGTTCACTGGTGTTTTCTCGATAGTATCTGTGGACTTTAGAGTTGTGAATGCATTCTAGCATGTAACATTTTGTTTTCTGTTGGCAAACGCTAACTGGTTTCACATGGAGACACAACTGGTACACATTCGTGTTTTCTGAGTAAAAACCTGCAGAAACCAGGTTGAACATGATATTTGTGTTTGTAAACATGACATTGAATCCACTTGCCCAAGAAAAAGACTTTGCATTTCTACAAAACCAGGTTGACTCTGCTTTTCTGGGTGCTGTGCACACAAATTCCACACCAGTTTGTCCGGATAGGGCTGGATGAAACCAGAAATATCCGGTTCTGAGGCGGCTAACTGAGTCCCAGCAATGCTACAGTTTCTGTGTATTGTGGTTTGTCGATAGTATCTGGGGACTTTAGAGTTGTAAATGCACTGTAGTATGTACATTTTGTTTTTCTGTTGGCAAACGTTAATTGGTTTCACATGAAGACACAACAGGTACACATTCGTGTTTTCTGAGAAAAAACCTGCAGAAACCAGGTTACAAATGATATTTGTGTTTGTAAACATGACATGAATCCACTTGCCAAGAAAACGACTGCTTTTCTTCAAAACCAGTTTGATCTGCTTTTCTGGGTGCTTTGCACACCAACTCCACACCAGTTTGTCCGGAGAGTGCTGGATGAACCCAGAAATATCCGGTTCTGAGGTGGCTAACTGAATCCAAGCAATGCTACAGTTTCTGTGTTTATTGTGGTTTGTCGATAGTATCTGGGGACTTTAGAGTTGTAACTGCACTGTAGTATGTACATTTTGTTTTTCTGTGGGCAAACGCTAATAGGTTTCACATGCAGACACAACAGGTACACATTTGTGTTTTCTGAGTAAAAAATTGCAATAACCAGGTTACAAATGTTATTTGTGTTTGTAAACATGACATTGCATCCACTTGCCCAAGAAAAAGACTTTGCTTTTCTCCAAAACCAGATTGACTCTGCTTTTCTGGGTGCTTTGCACACAAATTCCACAGCAGTTTGTCCGGATAGGGCTGGATGAAACCAGAAATATCCTGTTCTGTTTTGGCTAAATCAATGCCAGCTCTTGCTACATCTTCTGTGTTTGCTTTGGTTTTCTCGATAGTATCTGTGGATTTTAGAGTTGTAAATGCATTGTAGCATGTACATTTTGTTTTTCTGTTGGCAAATGCTAATTGGTTTCTCATGAAGACACAACAGGTACACATTCGTGTTTTCTGAGAAAAAACCTGCAGAAACCAGGTTACAAATGATGTTTGTGTTTTTAAACATGACATTGTATCCACTTGCCCAAGAAAACGACTTTGCTTTTCTCCAAAACCGGGTTGACTCTGCTTTTCTGGGTGCTTTGCACACCAATTGCACATTAGTTTGTCTGGATAGCGCTGGCTGAAACCAGAAATATCGGGTTCTGAGGTGGCTAACTCAGTGCCAGCTATTGCTACATCTTCTGTGTTTGCTTGTGTTTTCTCGATAGTATCTGTGGACTTTAGAGTTGTAAATGCATTGTAGCATGTAACATTTTGTTATTCTGTTGGCAAACGCTAATTGGTTTCACATGGAGACACAACAGGTACACATTCGTGTTTTCTGAGTAAAAACCCGCAGAAACCAGGTTACAAATGATATTTGTGTTTGTAAACATGACATTGAATCCACTTGCCCAAGAAAAAGACTTTGCTTTTCTCCAAAACCGGGTTGACTCTGCTTTTATGGGTGCTATGCACACCAGCTCCACACCAGGTTGCCCTGGTAGGTCTGGATGGAAGAAGAAATATCCGGTTCTGAGGTGGACATCTAAATCCCAGCTCTTGCTACAGCTTCTGTGTGTGCTTGTGTTTTCTCGATAGTATCTGTGGACTTTAGAGTTGTGAATGCATTGTAGCATGTAACATTTTGTTTTTGTGTTGGCAAACGCTAATTGGTTACACATGGAGACACAATAGGTACACATTTGTGTTTTCTGAGTTAAAACCTGCAGAAACCAGGTTATAAATGATATTTGTGTTTGTAAACATGACATTGAATCCACTTGCCCAAGAAAAAGACTTTGCTTTTCTCCAAAACCAGGCTGACTCTGCTTTTCTGGGTGCTTTGCACACAAACTCCGCACAAGTTTGTCCGGATAGGGCTGGATGAAACCAGAAATATCCGGTTCTGTGGTGGCTTACTCAATCCAAGCTCTTGCTACAGCTTCTGTGTTCGCTGGTGTTTTCTCGATAGTATCTGTGGACTTTAGAGTTGTGAATGCATTCTAGCATGTAACATTTTGTTTTCTGCTGGCAAACGCTAACTGGTTTCACATGGAGACACAACTGGTACACATGCGTGTTTTCTGAGTAAAAACCTGCAGAAACCAGGTTGAACATGATATTTGTGTTTGTAAATATGACATTGAATCCACTTGCCCAAGAAAAAGACTTTGCATTTCTACAAAACCAGGTTGACTCTGCTTTTCTGGGTGCTGTGCACACAAATTCCACACCAGTTTGTCCAGATAGGGCTGGATGAAACCAGAAATATCCGGTTCTGAGGCGGCTAACTGAGTCCCAGCAATGCTACAGTTTCTGTGTTTATTGTGGTTTGTCGATAGTATCTGGGGACTTTAGAGTTGTAAATGCACTGTAGTATGTACATTTTGTTTTTCTGTTGGCAAACGCTAATTGGTTTCACATGAAGACAACACAGGTACACATTCGTGTTTTCTGAGAAAAAACCTGCAGAAACCAGGTTACAAATGATATTTGTGTTTGTAAACATGACATGAATCCACTTGCCCAAGAAAACGACTGCTTTTCTTCAAAACCAGTTTGATCTGCTTTTCTGGGTGCTTTGCACACCAACTCCACACCAGTTTGTCCGGAGAGTGCTGGATGAACCCAGAAATATCCGGTTCTGAGGTGGCTAACTGAATCCCAGCAATGCTACAGTTTCTCTGTTTATTGTGGTTTGTCGATAGTATCTGGGGACTTTAGAGTTGTAAATGCACTGTAGTATGTACATTTTGTTTTTCTGTTGGCAAACGCTAATAGGTTTCACATGCAGACACAACAGGTACACATTTGTGTTTTCTGAGTAAAAAATTGCAGTAACCAGGTTACAAATGTTATTTGTGTTTGTAAACATGACATTGCATCTACTTGCCCAAGAAAAAGACTTTGCTTTTCTCCAAAACCAGGTTGACTCTGCTTTTCTGGGTGCTTTGCACAGCAATTCCACACCAATTTGTCCGGATCGGGATGGATGAAAACAGAAATATCCGGTTCTGTGGTGGTTATCTCAATCCCAGCTCTTGCTAGAGCTTCTGTGTTTGCTTGTGTTTTCTGGATAGTATCTATGGACTTTAGAGTTGTGAATGCATTGTAGCATATAACATTTTGTTTTTCTGTTGGCAAACGCTAATTGGTTTCACGTGGAGACACAACAGGTACACATTCGTGTTTTCTGAGGAATAACCTGCAGAAACCAGGTTAAAAATGATATTTGTGCTTGTAAACATGACATCGAATCCACCTGCCCAAGAAAAAGACTTTGCTTTTCTCCAAAACCAGGTTGACTCTGCTTTTCTGGGTGCTTTGCTCACCAATTCCACACCCGTTTGTCCAGACAGCGTTGGATGAAACTAGAAATATCCGGTTCTTAGGGGCTAACTCAATCCCAGCTCTTGCTACAGCTTCTGCGTTTGCTTGTGCTTTCTCGAAAGTATATGTGGACTTTAGAGTTGTGAATGCATTGTAGCATGTAACATTTTGTTTTTCTGTTGGCAAATGCTAATTGGTTTCACATGGCGAAACAACAGGTACACTTTCCAGTTTTCTGAGTAAAGAGCTGCAGAAACCAGGTTACAAATGCTATTTGTGTTTGTAAACATGACATTGAATCCACTTGCCCAAGAAAAAGACTTTGCTTTTCTCCAAACCAGGTTGACACTGCTTTTCTGGGCCCTTTGCACACAAATTTCACAGCAGTTTGTTCAGATAGGGCTAGATGAAACAAGAAATATCCGGTTCTGTGGGGGCTAACTCAATACCAGCTCTTGCTACACCTTCTGTGTTTGCTTGTGTTTTCTCGATAGTATCTGTGGACTTTAGAGTTGTGAATGCATTGTAGCATGTAACATTTTGTTTTCTGTTGGCAAACGCTAATTGGTTTCACATGGAGAAACAACAGGTACACATTCGTGTTTTCTGAGTAAAAAGCTGCAGAAACCAGGTTACAAATGATATTTGTGATTGTAAACATGACATTGAATCCACTTGCCCAAGAAAAAAACTTTGCTTTTCTCCAAACCCAGGTTGACTCTGCTTTTCTGGGTGCTTTGCACACCCACTCCACACCAGTTTTTCCAGATAGGGCTGGATGAAACCAGAAATATCCGGTTCTGTGGGGGTTATCTAAATCCCAGCTCTTGCTAAAGCTTCTGAGTGTGCTTCTGTTTTGTCGATAGTATCTGTGGACTTTAGAGTTGTGAATGCATTGTAGCATGTAACATTTTGTTTTTCTGTTGGCAAATGCTAATTGGTTTCACATAGAGACAAAACAGGTACACATTCGTGTTTTCTGAGTAAAAACCTGCAGAAACCAGGTTACAAATGATATTTGTGTTTGTAAACATGACATTGAATCCACTTGCCCAAGAAAAAGACTTTGCATTTCTCCAAAACCAGGTTGACTCTGCTTTTCTGGGTGCTGTGCACACCAAATCCACACCAGTTTGTCCGGATAGGGCTGGATGAAACCAGAAATATCCTGTTCTGTTTTGGCTAAATCAATGCCAGCTCTTGCTACATCTTCTGTGTTTGCTTTGGTTTTCTCGATAGTATCTGTGGATTTTAGAGTTGTAAATGCATTGTAGCATGTACATTTTGTTTTTCTGTTGGCAAATGCTAATTGGTTTCTCATGAAGACACAACAGGTACACATTCGTGTTTTCTGAGAAAAAACCTGCAGAAACCAGGTTACAAATGATGTTTGTGTTTTTAAACATGACATTGTATCCACTTGCCCAAGAAAACGACTTTGCTTTTCTCCAAAACCGGGTTGACTCTGCTTTTCTGGGTGCTTTGCACACCAATTGCACATTAGTTTGTCTGGATAGCGCTGGCTGAAACCAGAAATATCGGGTTCTGAGGTGGCTAACTCAGTGCCAGCTATTGCTACATCTTCTGTGTTTGCTTGTGTTTTCTCGATAGTATCTGTGGACTTTAGAGTTGTAAATGCATTGTAGCATGTAACATTTTGTTATTCTGTTGGCAAACGCTAATTGGTTTCACATGGAGACACAACAGGTACACATTCGTGTTTTCTGAGTAAAAACCCGCAGAAACCAGGTTACAAATGATATTTGTGTTTGTAAACATGACATTGAATCCACTTGCCCAAGAAAAAGACTTTGCTTTTCTCCAAAACCGGGTTGACTCTGCTTTTATGGGTGCTATGCACACCAGCTCCACACCAGGTTGCCCTGGTAGGTCTGGATGGAAGAAGAAATATCCGGTTCTGAGGTGGACATCTAAATCCCAGCTCTTGCTACAGCTTCTGTGTGTGCTTGTGTTTTCTCGATAGTATCTGTGGACTTTAGAGTTGTGAATGCATTGTAGCATGTAACATTTTGTTTTTGTGTTGGCAAACGCTAATTGGTTACACATGGAGACACAATAGGTACACATTTGTGTTTTCTGAGTTAAAACCTGCAGAAACCAGGTTATAAATGATATTTGTGTTTGTAAACATGACATTGAATCCACTTGCCCAAGAAAAAGACTTTGCTTTTCTCCAAAACCAGGCTGACTCTGCTTTTCTGGGTGCTTTGCACACAAACTCCGCACAAGTTTGTCCGGATAGGGCTGGATGAAACCAGAAATATCCGGTTCTGTGGTGGCTTACTCAATCCAAGCTCTTGCTACAGCTTCTGTGTTCGCTGGTGTTTTCTCGATAGTATCTGTGGACTTTAGAGTTGTGAATGCATTCTAGCATGTAACATTTTGTTTTCTGCTGGCAAACGCTAACTGGTTTCACATGGAGACACAACTGGTACACATGCGTGTTTTCTGAGTAAAAACCTGCAGAAACCAGGTTGAACATGATATTTGTGTTTGTAAACATGACATTGAATCCACTTGCCCAAGAAAAAGACTTTGCATTTCTACAAAACCAGGTTGACTCTGCTTTTCTGGGTGCTGTGCACACAAATTCCACACCAGTTTGTCCAGATAGGGCTGGATGAAACCAGAAATATCCGGTTCTGAGGCGGCTAACTGAGTCCCAGCAATGCTACAGTTTCTGTGTTTATTGTGGTTTGTCGATAGTATCTGGGGACTTTAGAGTTGTAAATGCACTGTAGTATGTACATTTTGTTTTTCTGTTGGCAAACGCTAATTGGTTTCACATGAAGACAACACAGGTACACATTCGTGTTTTCTGAGAAAAAACCTGCAGAAACCAGGTTACAAATGATATTTGTGTTTGTAAACATGACATGAATCCACTTGCCCAAGAAAACGACTGCTTTTCTTCAAAACCAGTTTGATCTGCTTTTCTGGGTGCTTTGCACACCAACTCCACACCAGTTTGTCCGGAGAGTGCTGGATGAACCCAGAAATATCCGGTTCTGAGGTGGCTAACTGAATCCCAGCAATGCTACAGTTTCTCTGTTTATTGTGGTTTGTCGATAGTATCTGGGGACTTTAGAGTTGTAAATGCACTGTAGTATGTACATTTTGTTTTTCTGTTGGCAAACGCTAATAGGTTTCACATGCAGACACAACAGGTACACATTTGTGTTTTCTGAGTAAAAAATTGCAGTAACCAGGTTACAAATGTTATTTGTGTTTGTAAACATGACATTGCATCTACTTGCCCAAGAAAAAGACTTTGCTTTTCTCCAAAACCAGGTTGACTCTGCTTTTCTGGGTGCTTTGCACAGCAATTCCACACCAATTTGTCCGGATCGGGATGGATGAAAACAGAAATATCCGGTTCTGTGGTGGTTATCTCAATCCCAGCTCTTGCTAGAGCTTCTGTGTTTGCTTGTGTTTTCTGGATAGTATCTATGGACTTTAGAGTTGTGAATGCATTGTAGCATGTAACATTTTGTTTTTCTGTTGGCAAACGCTAATTGGTTTCACGTGGAGACACAACAGGTACACATTCGTGTTTTCTGAGGAATAACCTGCAGAAACCAGGTTAAAAATGATATTTGTGCTTGTAAACATGACATCGAATCCACCTGCCCAAGAAAAAGACTTTGCTTTTCTCCAAAACCAGGTTGACTCTGCTTTTCTGGGTGCTTTGCTCACCAATTCCACACCCGTTTGTCCAGACAGCGTTGGATGAAACTAGAAATATCCGGTTCTTAGGGGCTAACTCAATCCCAGCTCTTGCTACAGCTTCTGCGTTTGCTTGTGCTTTCTCGAAAGTATATGTGGACTTTAGAGTTGTGAATGCATTGTAGCATGTAACATTTTGTTTTTCTGTTGGCAAATGCTAATTGGTTTCACATGGCGAAACAACAGGTACACTTTCCAGTTTTCTGAGTAAAGAGCTGCAGAAACCAGGTTACAAATGCTATTTGTGTTTGTAAACATGACATTGAATCCACTTGCCCAAGAAAAAGACTTTGCTTTTCTCCAAACCAGGTTGACACTGCTTTTCTGGGCCCTTTGCACACAAATTTCACAGCAGTTTGTTCAGATAGGGCTAGATGAAACAAGAAATATCCGGTTCTGTGGGGGCTAACTCAATACCAGCTCTTGCTACACCTTCTGTGTTTGCTTGTGTTTTCTCGATAGTATCTGTGGACTTTAGAGTTGTGAATGCATTGTAGCATGTAACATTTTGTTTTCTGTTGGCAAACGCTAATTGGTTTCACATGGAGAAACAACAGGTACACATTCGTGTTTTCTGAGTAAAAAGCTGCAGAAACCAGGTTACAAATGATATTTGTGATTGTAAACATGACATTGAATCCACTTGCCCAAGAAAAAAACTTTGCTTTTCTCCAAACCCAGGTTGACTCTGCTTTTCTGGGTGCTTTGCACACCCACTCCACACCAGTTTTTCCAGATAGGGCTGGATGAAACCAGAAATATCCGGTTCTGTGGGGGTTATCTAAATCCCAGCTCTTGCTAAAGCTTCTGAGTGTGCTTCTGTTTTGTCGATAGTATCTGTGGACTTTAGAGTTGTGAATGCATTGTAGCATGTAACATTTTGTTTTTCTGTTGGCAAATGCTAATTGGTTTCACATAGAGACAAAACAGGTACACATTCGTGTTTTCTGAGTAAAAACCTGCAGAAACCAGGTTACAAATGATATTTGTGTTTGTAAACATGACATTGAATCCACTTGCCCAAGAAAAAGACTTTGCATTTCTCCAAAACCAGGTTGACTCTGCTTTTCTGGGTGCTGTGCACACCAAATCCACACCAGTTTGTCCGGATAGGGCTGGATGAAACCAGAAATATCCGGTTCTGTGGGGGCTAACTCTATACCAGCTCTTGCTACACCTTCTGTGTTTGCTTGTGTTTTCTCGATAGTATCTGTGGACTTTAAATTTTTGAATGCATTGTAGCATGTAAAATTTTGTTTTTCTGTTGGTAAACGCTAATAAGTTTCACATGGATACACAACAGGTACACATTCGTGTTTTCTGAGTAAAAACCTGCACAAACCAGGTTACAAATGATATTTGTGTTTGTAAACATGACATTGAATCCACTTGCCCAAGAAAAAGACTTTGCATTTCTACAAAACCAGGTTGACTCTGCTTTTCTGGGTGCTGTGCACACCAAATCCACACCAGTTTGTCCGGATAGGGCTGGATGAAACCAGAAATATCCGGTTCTGTGGGGGCTATCTCAATACCAGCTCTTGCTACACCTTCTGTGTGTGCTTGTGTTTTCTCGATAGTATCTGTGGACTTTAAATTTTTGAATGCATTGTGGCATGTAACATTTTGTTTTTCTGTTGGCAAACGCTAATAGGTTTCACATGGAGACACAACAGGTACACATTCGTGTTTTCTGAGGAAAAAGCTGCAGAAACCAGGTTACAAATGATATTTGTGTTTGTAAGCATGACATTGCATCTACTTGCCCAAGAAAAAGACTTTGCTTTTCTCCAAAACCGGGTTGACTCTGCTTTTCTGGGTGCTTTGCACACCAATTGCCCATCAGTTTGTCCAGATAGCACAGGCTGAAACCAAATATATCCGGTTCTGAGGTGGCTAACTCAATCCCAGCCCTTGCTACAGCTTCTGTGTTTGCTTGTGTTTTCTCGATAGTATCTGTGGACTTTAGAGCTGTGAATGCATTGTAGCATATAACATTTTGTTTTTCTCTTGGCAAATGATAATTGGTTTCACATGGAGACACAACAGGTACATATTTGTGTTTTCTGAGTAAAAACCTGCAGAAACCAGGTTACAAATGATATTTGTGTTTGTAAACATGACATTGAATCCACTTGCCCAAGGAAACGACTGCTTTTCTTCAAAACCAGGTTGATCTGCTTTTCTGGGTGCTTTGCACACCAGCTCCACACCAGTTTTTCCGGACAGTGCTTGATGAACCCGGAAATATCCTGTTCTTTGGTGGCTTACTCATCCCAGCTCTTGCTACAGCTTCTGTGTTTGCTTGTGTTTTGTCGATCGTATCTGTGGACTTTGGAGCTGTAAATGCATTGTAGCATGTAACATTTTGTTTTTCTGTTGGCAAGCGCTAATTGGTTTCACATGAAGACACAACAGGTACACATTCATGTTTTCCGAGTAAAAACCTGCAGAAACCAGGTTACAAATAATATTTTTGTTTGTAAACATGACGTTGAATCCCCTGGCCCAAGAAAAAGACTGCTTTTCTTCAAAAACAGGTTGAATCTGCTTCTGGGTACTTTGCACACCAACTCCACAGCAATTTTTCCGGATAGGGCTGGAAGAAAGCAGAAACATCCGGTTCTGTGATGGCTAACTCAATGCCAGCTCTTGATACAGCTTCTGTGTTTGCTTGTGTTTTCACGATAGTATCTGTGGATTTTAGAGTTGTAAATGCATTGTAGCATATAACCTTTTGTTTTTCTGTTGGCAAATGCTAATAAGTTATACATGGAGACACAACAGGTACACATTCGTGTTTTCTGAGTAAAAGCTGCGGAAACCAGGTTACAAATGATATTTGTGTTTGTAAACATGACATTGAATCCACTTGCCCAAGAAAAAGACTTTGCATTTCTACAAAACCAGGTTGACTCTGCTTTTCTGGGTGCTTTGCACACCAAATCCACACCAGTTTCTCAGGATAGGGCTGGATGAAAACAGAAATATCCTGTTCTTTGGTGGCTAACTCAGTGCCAGCTCTTCCTGCAGTTTCTGTGTTTACTTGTGTTTTCTTGATAGTATCTGTGGACTTTAGAGTTGTGATTGCTTTGTAGCATGTAACATTTTGTTTTCTGTTGTCAAACGCTAATTGGTTTCACGTGGAGAACCAAGAGGTACACATTCGTGTTTTCTGAGTAAAAAGCTGAAGAAACCAGGTTACAAATGATATTTGTGTTTGTAAACATGACATTGAATCCACTTGCCCAAGAAAAAGACTTTGCATTTCTACAAAACCAGGTTGACTCTGCTTTTCTGGGTGCTTTGCACACCAACTCCACACCAGTTTGTCCGGATAGGGCTGGTGAAACCAGACATATCCGGTTCTGTGGTGGTTATCCCAATCCCAGCTCTTGCTACAGCTTCTGTGTGTGCTTGTGTTTTGTCGATAGTCTGTTGACTTTAGAGTTGTGAATGCATTGCAGCATGTAACATTTTGTTTTTCTTTTGGTAAACGATAATAGGTTTCACATGGAGACACAACAGGTACACATTCGTGTTTTCTGAGTAAAAAGCTGCAGAAACCAGGTTACAAATGATATTTGTGTTTGTGAACATGACATTGAATCCACTTGCCCAAGAAAAAGACTTTGCTTTTCTCCAAACCAGGTTGACTCTGCTTTTCTGGGTGCTTTGCACACAAACTCCACAGCAGTTTGTCTGGATAGGGCTGGATGAAACAAGAAATATCCGGTTCTGTGGTGGCTTACTCAATACCAGCTCTTGCTACACCTTCTGTGTTTGCTTGTGTTTTCTGGATAGTATCTATGGACTTTAGAGTTGTGAATGCATTGTAGCATGTAACATTTTGTTTTTCTGTTGGCAATCGGTAATTGGTTTCACATGGAGACACAACAGGTACACATTCGTGTTTTCTGAGGAAAAACCTGCAGAAACCAGGTTACAAATGATATTTGTGTTTGTAAACATGACATTGAATCCACTTGCCCAAGAAAAAGACTTTGCTTTTCGTCAAAACCAGGTTGACTCTCCTTTTATGGGTGCTTTGCACACCAAATTCACAGCAGTTTGTCTGGATTGGGCTGGATGAAACAAGAAATATCCTGTTCTGTGGTGGCTTACTCATCCCAGCTCTTGCAACAACTTCTGTGTTTGCTTGTGTTTTGTCGATCGTATCTGTGGACTTTGGAGCTGTAAATGCATTGTAGCATGTAACATTTTGTTTTTCTGTTGGCAAGCGCTAATTGGTTTCACATGAAGACACAACAGGTACACATTCATGTTTTCCGAGTAAAAACCTGAAGAAACCAGGTTACAAATAATATTTTTGATTGTAAACATGACGTTGAATCCCCTGGCCCAAGAAAAAGACTGCTTTTCTTCAAAAACAGGTTGACTCTGCTTTTCTGGGTACTTTGCACACCAACTCCACAGCAATTTTTCCGGATAGGGCTGGAAGAAAGCAGAAACATCCGGTTCTGTGATGGCTAACTCAATGCCAGCTCTTGATACAGCTTCTGTGTTTGCTTGTGTTTTCACGATAGTATCTGTGGATTTTAGAGTTGTAAATGCATTGTAGCATATAACCTTTTGTTTTTCTGTTGGCAAACGCAAATAAGTTATACATGGAGACACAACAGGTACACATTCGTGTTTTCTGAGTAAAAGCTGCAGAAACCAGGGTACAAATGATATTTGTGTTTGTAAACATGACATTGAATCCACTTGCCCAAGAAAAAGACTTTGCATTTATCCAAAACCAGGTTGACTCTGCTTTTTTGGGTGCTTTACACACCAAATCCACACCAGTTTGTCCGGATAGGGCTGGATGAAACCAGAAATATCCGATTCTGTGGTGGCTAACTCAGTGCCAGCTCTTCCTGCAGTTTCTGCGTTTACTTGTGTTTTCTTGATAGTATCTGTGGACTTTAGAGTTGTGAATGCTTTGTAGCATGTACCATTTTGTTTTCTGTTGTCAAACGCTAATTGGTTTCACATGGATACACAAGAGGTACACATTCGTGTTTTCTGAGTAAAAAGCTGCAGAAACCAGGTTACAAATGATATTTGTGTTTGTAAACATGACATTGAATCCACTTGCCCAACAAAACGACTTTGCATTTCTCCAAACCCAGGTTGACTCTGCTTTTCTGGGTGCTTTGCACACCAACTCCACACCAGTTTGTCCGGATCGGGCTGGATAAAACCAGACATATCCGGTTCTGTGGTGGTTATCCCAATCCCAGCTCTTGCTACAGCTTCTGTGTGTGCTTGTGTTTTGTCGATAGTCTGTTGAATTTAGAGTTGTGAATGCATTGTGTCATGTAACATTTTGTTTTTCTTTTGGTAAACGCTAATTGGTTTCACATGGAGACACAACAGGTACACCTTCGTGTTTTCTGAGTAAAAACCTGCAGAAACCAGGTTACAAATGATATTTGTGTTTTTAAACATGACATTGAATCCACTTGCCCAAGAAAAAGACTTTGCATTTCTCCAAACCAGGTTGACTCTGCTTTTCTGGGTGCTTTGCACACAAACTCCACAGCAGTTTGTTTGGATAGGGCTGGATGAAACAAGAAATATCCAGTTCTGTGGTGGCTTACTCAATCCCAGCTCTTGCTAGTGCTTCTGTGTTTGCTTGTGTTTTCTGGATTGTATCTATGGACTTTAGAGTTGTGAATGCATTGTAGCATGTAACATTTTGTTTTTCTGTTGGCAAACGCTAATTGGTTTCACATGGAGACACAACAGGTACACATTCGTGTTTTCTGAGGAAAAACCTGCAGAAACCAGGTTAGAAATGATATTTGTGTTTGTAAACATGACATTGAATCCACTTGCCCAAGAAGAAGACTTTGCTTTTCTTCAAAACCAGGTTGACTCTGCTTTTCTGGGTGCTTTGCACACCAAATTCACAGCAGTTTGTCTGGATTGGGCTGGATGAAACAAGAAATATCCTGTTCTGTGGTGGCTTACTCATCCCAGCTCTTGCTACAGCTTCTGTGTTTGCTTGTGTTTTGTCGATCGTATCTGTGGACTTTGGAGCTGTAAATGCATTGTAGCATGTAACATTTTGTTTTTCTGTTGGCAAGCGCTAATTGGTTTCACATGAAGACACAACAGGTACACATTCATGTTTTCCGAGTAAAAACCTGAAGAAACCAGGTTACAAATAATATTTTTGTTTGTAAACATGACGTTGAATCCCCTGGCCCAAGAAAAAGACTGCTTTTCTTCAAAAACAGGTTGAATCTGCTTTTCTGGGTACTTTGCACACCAACTCCACAGCAATTTTTCCGGATAGGGCTGGAAGAAAGCAGAAACATCCGGTTCTGTGATGGCTATCAATGCCAGCTCTTGATACAGCTTCTGTGTTTGCTTGTGTTTTCATGATAGTATCTGTGGATTTTAGAGTTGTAAATGCATTGTAGCATATAAACTTTTGTATTTCTGTTGGCAAACGCTAATAAGTTATACATGGAGACACAACAGGTACACATTCGTGTTTTCTGAGTAAAAGCTGCAGAAACCAGGTTACAAATGATATTTGTGTTTGTAAACATGACATTGAATCCACTTGCCCAAGAAAAAGACTTTGCTTTTCTCCAAAACCAGGTTGACTCTGCTTTTCTGGGTGCTTTGCACACCAAATCCACACCAGTTTGTCCGGATAGGGCTGGATGAAACCAGACATATCCTGTTCTGTGGTGGCTAGCTCAATCCCAGCTCTTGCTACAGCTTCTGTTTGGGCTTGTGTTTTGTCGATAGTCTGTGGACTTTAGAGTTGTGAATGCATTGTAGCGTGTAACATTTTGTTTTTCTTTTGGTAAACGCTAATATGTTTCACATGGAGACACAACAGGTACACATTCGTGTTTTCTGAGTAAAAAGCTGCAGAAACCAGGTTACAAATGATATTTGTGTTTGTGAACAATACATTGAATCCACTTGCCCAAGGAAAAGACTTTGCTTTTCTCCAAACCCAGGTTGACTCTGCTTTTCTGGGTGCTTTGCACACCAACTCCATACCAGTTTGTCCGGATAGGGCTGGATGAAACCAGAGACATCCGGTTCTGTGGTGGCTAACTCAATGCCAGCTTTTGATACAGCTTCTGTGTTTGCTTGTGTTTTCTCGATAGTATCTGTGGACTTTAGAGTTGTGAATGCATTGTAGCATGTAACATTTTGTTTTTCTTTTGGCACGTGCTAATTGGTTTCGCATGAAGACATAACAGGTATACATTCATGTTTTCTGAGTAAAAACCTGCAGAAACCAGGTTACAAATGATATTTGTGTTTGTAAACATGACATTGAATCCACTTGCCCAAGAAAATGACTTTGCTTTTCTCCAAATCCAGGTTGACTCTGCTTTCCTGGGTGCTTTGCACACCAAATTCACAGCAGTTTGTCTGGATTGGGCTGGATGAAACAAGAAATATCCTGTTCTGTGGTGGCTTACTCATCCCAGCTCTTGCTACAGCTTCTGTGTTTGCTTGTGTTTTGTCGATTGTATCTGTGGACTTTGGAGCTGTAAATGCATTGTAGCATGTAACATTTTGTTTTTCTGTTGGCAAGCGCTAATTGGTTTCACATGAAGACACAACAGGTAAACATTCGTGTTTTCCGAGTAAAAACCTGAAGAAACCAGGTTACAAATAATATTTTTGTTTGTAAACATGACGTTGAATCCCCTGGCCCAAGAAAAAGACTGCTTTTCTTCAAAAACAGGTTGAATCTGCTTTTCTGGGTACTTTGCACACCAACTCCACAGCAATTTTTCCGGATAGGGCTGGAAGAAAGCAGAAACATCCGGTTCTGTGATGGCTAACTCAATGCCAGCTTTTGATACAGCTTCTGTGTTTGCTTGTGTTTTCACGATAGTATCTGTGGATTTTAGAGTTGTAAATGCATTGTAGCATATAACCTTTTGTTTTTCTGTTGGCAAACGCTAATAAGTTATACATGGAGATACAACAGGTACACATTCGTGTTTTCTGAGTAAAAGCTGCAGAAACCAGGTTACAAATGATATTTGTGTTTGTAAACATGACATTGAATCCACTTGCCCAAGAAAAAGACTTTGCTTTTCTCCAAAACCAGGTTGACTCTGCTTTTCTGGGTGCTTTGCACACCAAATCCACACCAGTTTGTCCGGATAGGGCTGGATGAAACCAGAAATATCCTGTTCTGTGGTGGCTAACTCAGTGCCAGCTCTTGCTACACTTTCTGCGTTTACTTGTGTTTTCTTGATAGTATCTGCGGACTTTAGAGTTGTGAATGCTTTGTAGTATGTAACATTTTGTTTTCTGTTGTCAAACGCTAATTGGTTTCACATGGAGACACAGCAGGTACACATTCGTGTTTTCTGTGTAAAAACCTGCAGAAACCAGTTTACAAATGATATTTGTGTTTGTAAACATGACTTTGAATCCACTTGCCCAAGAAAAAGACTTTGCATTTCTCCAAAACCAGGTTGACTCTGCTTTTCTGGGTGCTTTGCACAGCAATTCCACACCAGTTTGTCCGGATCGGGCTGGATGAAACCAGACATATCCGGTTCTGTGATGGTTATCTCAATCCCAGCTCTTGCTACAGCTTCTGTGTGTGCTTGTGTTTTGTCGATCGTATCTGTGGACTTTGGAGTTGTGAATGCATTGTAGCACGTAGCATTGTGTTTTCTGTTGGCAAACGCTAATTGGTTTCACATGGAGACACAACAGGTACACATTCGTATTTTCTAAGTCAAAGCTTCAGAAACCAGGTCAAAAATGATATTTGTGTTTGTAAACATGACATTGAATCCACTTGCCCAAGAAAAAGACTTTGCTTTTCTCCAAACCCAGGTTGACTCTGCTTTTCTGGGTGCTTTGCACACCAACTCCACACCAGTTTGTCCGGATAGGGCTGGATGAAACCGGAAATATCCGGTTCTGTGGTGGCTAGCTCAATCCCAGCTCTTACTACAGCTTCTGTGTGGGCTTGTGTTTTCTCGATAGCATCTGTGGACTTTAGAGTTGTGAATGCATTGTAGCATGTAACATTTTGTTTTTCTGTTGGCAAAGGGTAATAGGTTTCACATGGAGACTCATCAGGTACACATTCGTGTTTTCTGAGTAAAAAGCTGCAGAAACCAGGTTACAAATGATATTTGTGTTTGTAAACAATACATTGAATCCCCTTAAAGAATAAAACGACTTTGCTTTTCTCCAAACCCAGGTTGACTCTGCTTTTCTGGGTGCTTTGCACACCAAATCCACACCAGTTTGTCCGGATAGGGCTGGATGAAACCAGAAATATCCTGTTCTGTGGTGGCTAACTCAGTGCCAGCTCTTGCTACAGTTTCTGCGTTTACTTGTGTTTTCTTGATAGTATCTGCGGACTTTAGAGTTGTGAATGCTTTGTAGCATGTAACATTTTGTTTTCTGTTGTCAAACGCTAATTGGTTTCACATGGAGACACAGCAGGTACACATTCGTGTTTTCTGTGTAAAAACCTGCACAAACCAGGTTAAAAATGATATTTGCGTTTGTAAACATGATATTGAATCCACTTGCCCAAGAAAAAGACTTTGCTTTTCTCCAAACCCAGGTTAACTCTGCTTTTCTGGGTACTTTGCACACCAACTCCACACCAGTTTATCCGGATAGGGCTGGATGAAACCAGAGACATCCGGTGCTGTGGTGGCTAACTCAATGCCAGCTTTTGATACAGCTTCTGTGTTTGCTTGTGTTTCCTCGATAGTATCTGTGGACTTTAGAGTTGTAAATGCATTGTAGCATGTAACATTTGGTTTTTCTGTTGCCAAGCGCTAATTGATTTCGCATGAAGACACAACAGGTACGCATTCATGATTTCTGAGTAAAAAGCTGCAGAAACCAGGTTACAAATGATATTTGTGTTTGTAAACATGACATTGAATCCCCTTGCAGAAGAGAAAGACTTTGCTTTTCTCCAAACCGAGGTTGACTCTGCTTTTCTGGGTGCTTTGCACACCAACTCCACACCAGTTTGTCCGGATAGGGCTGGATGAAACCAGAAACATCCGGTTCTGTGGTGGCTAACTCAATGCCAGCTTTTGATACAGCTTCTGTTTTTGCTTGTGTTTTCACGGTAGTATCTGTGGATTTTAGAGTTGTAAATGCATTGTAGCATATAACATTTTGTTTTTCTGTTGGCAAACGCTAATAAGTTATACATGGAGACACAACTGGTACACATTCGTGTTTTCTGAGTAAAAAGCTGCAGAAACCAGGTTACAAATGATATTTGTGTTTGTAAACATGACATTGAATCCCCTTGCAGAAGAGAAAGACTTTGCTTTTCTCCAAAACCAGGTTGACTCTGCTTTTCTCGGTGCTTTGCGCACCAAATCCACACCAGTTTGTCCGGATAGGGCTGGATGAAACCAGAAATATCCTGTTCTGTGGTGGCTAACTCAGTGCCAGCTCTTGCTACAGTTTCTGCGTTTACTTGTGTTTTCTTGATAGTATCTGCGGACTTTAGAGTTGTGAATGCTTTGTAGCATGTAACATTTTGTTTTCTGTTGTCAAACGCTAATTGGTTTCACATGGAGACACAGCAGGTACACATTCGTGTTTTCTGTGTAAAAACCTGCAGAAACCAGGTTACAAATGATATTTGTGTTTGTAAACATGACAACATGACTTTGAAACCACTCGCCCAAGAAAAAGACTTTGCTTTTCTCCAAAACCAGGTTGACTCTGCTTTTCTGGGTGCTTTGCACAGCAATTCCACACCAGTTTGCCCGGATAGGGCTGGATGAAACCAGAAATATCCGGTTCTGTGGTGGTTATCTCCATCCCAGCTCTTGCTACAGCTTCTGTGTGTGCTTGTGTTTTGTCGATAGTCTGTGGACTTTAGAGTTGTGAATGCATTGTAGCATGTAACATTTTGTTTTTCTTTTGGTAAACGGTAATAGGTTTCACATGGAGACACAACAGGTACACATTCGTGTTTTCTGAGTAAAAAGCTGCAGAAACCAGGTTACAAATGATATTTGTGTTTGTAAACATGACATTGAATCCACTTGCCCAAGAAAAGACTTTGCTTTTCTCCAAACCCAGGTTGACTCTGCTTTTCTGGGTGCTTTGCACACCAACTCCACACCAGTTTGTCCGGATAGGGCTGGATGAAACCAGAAACATCCGGTTCTGTGGTGGCTAACTCAATGCCAGCTTTTGATACAGCTTCTGTGTTTGCTTGTGTTTTCACGATAGTATCTGTGGATTTTAGAGTTGTAAATGCATTGTAGCATATAACATTTTGTTTTTCTGTTGGCAAACGCTAATAAGTTTCACATGGAGACACAACAGGTACACATTCGTGTTTTCTGAGTAAAAAGCTGCAGAAACCAGGTTACAAATGATATTTGTGTTTGTAAACATGACATTGAATCCCCTTGCAGAAGAGAAAGACTTTGCTTTTCTCCAAAACCTGGTTGACTCTGCTTTTCTGGGTGCTTTGCACAGCAATTCCACACCAGTTTGCCCGGATCGGGCTGGATGAAACCAGAAATATCCTGTTCTGTGGTGGCTAACTCAGTGCCAGCTCTTGCTACAGTTTCTGCATTTACTTGTGTTTTCTCGATAGTATCTGTGGACTTTAGAGTTGTGAATGCATTGTAGCATGTAACATTTAGTTTTTCTGTTCGCAAGGGCTAATTGGTTACGCATGAAGACACAACAGGTACACATTCATGTTTTCTGAGTAAAAACCTGCAGAAACCAGGTTACAAATGATATTTGTGTTTGTAAACATGACATTGAATCCCCTTGCCCAAGAAAAAGACTTTGCTTTTCTCCAAAACCAGGTTGACTCTGCTTTTCTGGGTGCTTTGCACAGCAATTCCACACCAGTTTGTCTGGATCGGGATGGATGAAACCAGAAATATCCGGTTCTGTGGTGGTTATCTCAATCCCAGCTCTTGCTAGAGCTTCTGTGTTTGCTTGTGTTTTCTGGATAGTATCTATGGACTTTAGAGTTGTGAATGCATTGTAGCATGTAACATTTTGTTTTTCTTTTGGTAAACGCTAATTGGTTTCACATGGAGACACAACAGGTACACATTCGTGTTTTCTGAGGAAAAAGCTGCAGAAACCAGGTTACAAATGATATTTGTGCTTGTAAACATGACATCGAATCCACCTGCCCAAAAAAAAGACTTTGCTTTTCTTCAAAACCAGGTTGACTCTGCATTTCTGGGTGCTTTGCACACAAACTCCACATCAGTTTGTCCATACAGTTTTGGATAAAACTAGAAATATCCGGTTCTTAGGGGGCTAACTCAATCCCAGCTCTTGCTACAGCTTCTGCGTTTGCTTGTGCTTTCTCGATAGTATCTGTGGACTTTAGAGTTGTGAATGCATTGTAGCATGTAACATTTTGTTTTTCTGTTGGCAAACGCTAATTGGTTTCACATGGAGACACAACAGGTACACATTCGTGTTTTCTGAGGAAAAACCTGCAGAAACCAGGTTACAAATGATATTTGTGTTTGTAAACATGACATTGAATCCACTTGCCCAAGAAAAAGACTTTGCTTTTCTTCAAAACCAGGTTGACTCTGCTTTTCTGGGTGCTTTGCACACCAAATTCACAGCAGTTTGTCTGGATTGGGCTGGATGAAACAAGAAATATCCTGTTCTGTGGTGGCTTACTCATTCCAGCTCTTGCTACAGCTTCTGTGTTTGCTTGTGTTTTGTCGATCGTATCTGTGGACTTTGGAGCTGTAAATGCATTGTAGCATGTAACATTTTGTTTTTCTGTTGGCAAGCGCTAATTGGTTTCACATGAAGACACAACAGGTACACATTCATGTTTTCCGAGTAAAAACCTGAAGAAACCAGGTTACAAATAATATTTTTGTTTGTAAACATGACGTTGAATCCCCTGGCCCAAGAAAAAGACTGTTTTTCTTCAAAAACAGGTTGACTCTGCTTTTCTGGGTACTTTGCACACCAACTCCACAGCAATTTTTCCGGATAGGGCTGGAAGAAAGCAGAAACATCCGGTTCTGTGATGGCTAACTCAATGCCAGCTCTTGATACAGCTTCTGTGTTTGCTTGTGTTTTCACGATAGTATCTGTGGATTTTAGAGTTGTAAATGCATTGTAGCATATAACCTTTTGTTTTTCTGTTGGTAAACGCTAATAAGTTATACATGGAGACACAACAGTTACACATTCGTGTTTTCTGAGTAAAAGCTGCAGAAACCAGGTTACAAATGATATTTGTGTTTGTAAACATGACATTGAATCCACTTGCCCAAGAAAAAGACTTTGCTTTTCTCCAAACCCAGGTTGACTCTGCTTTTCTGGGTGCTTTGCACACCAACTCCACACCAGTTTGTCCGGATAGGTCTGGATGGAACCAGAAATATCCGGTTCTGTGTTGGTTATGTCAATCCCAGCTCTTGCTACAGCTTCTGAGTGTGCTTGTCTTTTCTCGTAGGATCTGTGGTCTTTAGAGTTGTGAATGCATTGTACCGTGTAACATTTTGTTTTTCTGTTGGCAAAGGGTAATAGGTTTCACATGGAGACACAACAGGTACACATTCGTGTTTTCTGAGGAAAAACCTGCAGAAACCAGGTTACAAATGATATTTGTGTTTGTAAACATGACATTGAATCCACGTGCCTAAATAAAAGACTTTGCATTTCTACAAAACCAGGTTGACTCTGCTTTTCTGGGTGCTTTGCACACCAAAACCACACCAGTTTCTCCGGATAGGGCTGGATGAAACCAGAAATATCCTGTTCTGTGGTGGCTAACTAAGTGCCAGCTCTTGCTGCAATTTCTGCGTTTACTTGTGTTTTCTTGATAGTATGTGTGGAATTTGGATTTGTGAATGCTTTGTAGCATGTAACATTTTGTTTTCTGTTGGCAAACGCTAATTGGTTTCACATGGATACACAAGAGGTACACATTCGTGTTTTCTGAGTAAAAAGCTGAAGCAACCAGGTTACAAATGATATTTGTGTTTGTAAACATGACATTGAATCCACTTGCCCAACAAAACGACGTTGCATTTCTCCAAACCCAGGTTGACTCTGCTTTTCTGGGTGCTTTGCACAGCAATTCCACACCAGTTTGCCCGGATAGGGCTGGATGAAACCAGAAATATCCGGTTCTGTGGTGGTTATCTCCATCCCAGCTCTTGCTACAGCTTCTGTGTGTGCTTGTGTTTTGTCGATAGTCTGTGGACTTTAGAGTTGTGAATGCATTGTAGCATGTAACATTTTGTTTTTCTTTTGGTAAACGGTAATAGGTTTCACATGGAGACACAACAGGTACACATTCGTGTTTTCTGAGTAAAAAGCTGCAGAAACCAGGTTACAAATGATATTTGTGTTTGTAAACATGACATTGAATCCACTTGCCCAAGAAAAGACTTTGCTTTTCTCCAAACCCAGGTTGACTCTGCTTTTCTGGGTGCTTTGCACACCAACTCCACACCAGTTTGTCCGGATAGGGCTGGATGAAACCAGAAACATCCGGTTCTGTGGTGGCTAACTCAATGCCAGCTTTTGATACAGCTTCTGTGTTTGCTTGTGTTTTCACGATAGTATCTGTGGATTTTAGAGTTGTAAATGCATTGTAGCATATAACATTTTGTTTTTCTGTTGGCAAACGCTAATAAGTTTCACATGGAGACACAACAGGTACACATTCGTGTTTTCTGAGTAAAAAGCTGCAGAAACCAGGTTACAAATGATATTTGTGTTTGTAAACATGACATTGAATCCCCTTGCAGAAGAGAAAGACTTTGCTTTTCTCCAAAACCTGGTTGACTCTGCTTTTCTGGGTGCTTTGCACAGCAGTTCCACACCAGTTTGCCCGGATCGGGCTGGATGAAACCAGAAATATCCTGTTCTGTGGTGGCTAACTCAGTGCCAGCTCTTGCTACAGTTTCTGCATTTACTTGTGTTTTCTCGATAGTATCTGTGGACTTTAGAGTTGTGAATGCATTGTAGCATGTAACATTTAGTTTTTCTGTTCGCAAGGGCTAATTGGTTACGCATGAAGACACAACAGGTACACATTCATGTTTTCTGAGTAAAAACCTGCAGAAACCAGGTTACAAATGATATTTGTGTTTGTAAACATGACATTGAATCCCCTTGCCCAAGAAAAAGACTTTGCTTTTCTCCAAAACCAGGTTGACTCTGCTTTTCTGGGTGCTTTGCACAGCAATTCCACACCAGTTTGTCTGGATCGGGATGGATGAAACCAGAAATATCCGGTTCTGTGGTGGTTATCTCAATCCCAGCTCTTGCTAGAGCTTCTGTGTTTGCTTGTGTTTTCTGGATAGTACCTATGGACTTTAGAGTTGTGAATGCATTGTAGCATGTAACATTTTGTTTTTCTGTTGTCAAACGCTAATTGGTTTCACATGGAGACACAACAGGTACACATTCGTGTTTTCTGAGGAAAAAGCTGCAGAAACCAGGTTACAAATGATATTTGTGCTTGTAAACATGACATCGAATCCACCTGCCCAAAAAAAAGACTTTGCTTTTCTTCAAAACCAGGTTGACTCTGCATTTCTGGGTGCTTTGCACACAAACTCCACATCAGTTTGTCCATACAGTTTTGGATAAAACTAGAAATATCCGGTTCTTAGGGGGCTAACTCAATCCCAGCTCTTGCTACAGCTTCTGCGTTTGCTTGTGCTTTCTCGATAGTATCTGTGGACTTTAGAGTTGTGAATGCATTGTAGCATGTAACATTTTGTTTTTCTGTTGGCAAACGCTAATTGGTTTCACATGGAGACACAACAGGTACACATTCGTGTTTTCTGAGGAAAAACCTGCAGAAACCAGGTTACAAATGATATTTGTGTTTGTAAACATGACATTGAATCCACTTGCCCAAGAAAAAGACTTTGCTTTTCTTCAAAACCAGGTTGACTCTGCTTTTCTGGGTGCTTTGCACACCAAATTCACAGCAGTTTGTCTGGATTGGGCTGGATGAAACAAGAAATATCCTGTTCTGTGGTGGCTTACTCATTCCAGCTCTTGCTACAGCTTCTGTGTTTGCTTGTGTTTTGTCGATCGTATCTGTGGACTTTGGAGCTGTAAATGCATTGTAGCATGTAACATTTCGTTTTTCTGTTGGCAAGCGCTAATTGGTTTCACATGAAGACACAACAGGTACACATTCATGTTTTCCGAGTAAAAACCTGAAGAAACCAGGTTACAAATAATATTTTTGTTTGTAAACATGACGTTGAATCCCCTGGCCCAAGAAAAAGACTGCTTTTCTTCAAAAACAGGTTGACTCTGCTTTTCTGGGTACTTTGCACACCAACTCCACAGCAATTTTTCCGGATAGGGCTGGAAGAAAGCAGAAACATCCGGTTCTGTGATGGCTAACTCAATGCCAGCTCTTGATACAGCTTCTGTGTTTGCTTGTGTTTTCACGATAGTATCTGTGGATTTTAGAGTTGTAAATGCATTGTAGCATATAACCTTTTGTTTTTCTGTTGGTAAACGCTAATAAGTTATACATGGAGACACAACAGGTACACATTCGTGTTTTCTGAGTAAAAGCTGCAGAAACCAGGTTACAAATGATATTTGTGTTTGTAAACATGACATTGAATCCACTTGCCCAAGAAAAAGACTTTGCTTTTCTCCAAACCCAGGTTGACTCTGCTTTTCTGGGTGCTTTGCACACCAACTCCACACCAGTTTGTCCGGATAGGTCTGGATGGAACCAGAAATATCCGGTTCTGTGTTGGTTATGTCAATCCCAGCTCTTGCTACAGCTTCTGAGTGTGCTTGTCTTTTCTCGTAGGATCTGTGGTCTTTAGAGTTGTGAATGCATTGTACCGTGTAACATTTTGTTTTTCTGTTGGCAAAGGGTAATAGGTTTCACATGGAGACACAACAGGTACACATTCGTGTTTTCTGAGGAAAAACCTGCAGAAACCAGGTTACAAATGATATTTGTGTTTGTAAACATGACATTGAATCCACGTGCCTAAATAAAAGACTTTGCATTTCTACAAAACCAGGTTGACTCTGCTTTTCTGGGTGCTTTGCACACCAAAACCACACCAGTTTCTCCGGATAGGGCTGGATGAAACCAGAAATATCCTGTTCTGTGGTGGCTAACTCAGTGCCAGCTCTTGCTGCAATTTCTGCGTTTACTTGTGTTTTCTTGATAGTATGTGTGGAATTTGGATTTGTGAATGCTTTGTAGCATGTAACATTTTGTTTTCTGTTGGCAAACGCTAATTGGTTTCACATGGATACACAAGAGGTACACATTCGTGTTTTCTGAGTAAAAAGCTGAAGCAACCAGGTTACAAATGATATTTGTGTTTGTAAACATGACATTGAATCCACTTGCCCAACAAAACGACGTTGCATTTCTCCAAACCCAGGTTGACTCTGCTTTTCTGGGTGCTTTGCACAGCAATTCCACACCAGTTTGTCCGGATCGGGCTGGATGAAACCAGACATATCCGGTTCTGTGGTGGTTATCCCAATCCCAGCTCTTGCTACAGCTTCTGTGTGTGCTTCTGTTTTGTCGATAGTCTGTTGACTTTAGAGTTGTGAATGCATTGTAGCATGTAACATTTTGTTTTTCTTTTGGTAAACGATAATATGTTTCACATGGAGACACAACAGGTAAACATTCGTGTTTTCTGAGTAAAAACCTGCAGAAACCAGGTTACAAATGATATTTGTGTTTGTGAACATGACATTGAATCCACTTGCCCAAGAAAAAGACTTTGATTTTCTCCAAACCAGGTTGACTCTGCTTTTCTGGGTGCTTTGCACACAAACTCCACAGCAGTTTGTCTGGATAGGGCTGGATGAAACAAGAAATATCCAGTTCTGTGGTGGCTTACTCAATCCCAGCTCTTGCTAGTGCTTCTGTGTTTGCTTGTGTTTTCTGGATAGTATCTATGGACTTTAGAGTTGTGAATGCATTGTAGCATGTAACATTTTGTTTTTCTGTTGGCAAACACTAATTGGTTTCACATGAAGACACAACAGGTACACAACGTGTTTTCTGAGTAAAAAGCTGCAGAAACCAGGTTACAAATGATATTTGTTTTGTTTGTAAACATGACGTTGAACCCCTGGCCCAAGAAAAAGGCTGCTTTTCTTCAAAAACAGGTTGAATCTGCTTTTCTGGGTACTTTGCACACCAACCCACAGCAATTTTTCCGGATAGGGCTGGAAGAAAGCAGAAACATCTGGTTCTGTGATGGCTAACTCAATGAAAGCTCTTGATACAGCTTCTGTGTTTGCTTGTGTTTTCACGATAGTATCTGTGGATTTTAGAGTTGTAAATGCATTGTAGCATATAACCTTTTGTTTTTCTGTTGGTAAACGCTAATAAGTTATACATGGAGACACAACAGGTACACATTCGTGTTTTCTGAGTAAAAGCTGCAGAAACCAGATTACGAATGATATTTGTGTTTATAAACATGACATTGAATCCACTTGCAGAAGAGAAAGACTTTGGTTTTCTCCAAAACCAGGTTGACTCTGCTTTTCTGGGTGCTTTGCACACCAAATCCACACCAGTTTGTCCGGATAGGGCTGGATGAAACCAGAAATATCCTGTTCTGTGGTGGCTAACTCAGTGCCAGCGCTTGCTACACTTTCTGCGTTTACTTGTGTTTTCTTGATAGTATCTGTGGACTTTAGAGTTGTGAATGCTTTGTAGCATGTAACATTTTGTTTTCTGTTGTCAAACGCTAATTGTTTCACATGGAGACACAGCAGGTACACATTCGTGTTTTCTGTGTAAAAACCTGCAGAAACCAGGTTACAAATGATATTTGTGTTTGTAAACATGACTTTGAATCCAATTGCCCAAGAAAACGACTTTGCTTTTCTCCAAACCCAGGTTGACTCTGCTTTTCTGGGTGCTTTGCACACAAATTCCACACCAGTTTGTCTGGATAGGGCTGTATAAAACCAGAGACATCCGGTTCTGTGGTGGCTAACTCAATGCCAGCTTTTCATACAGCTTCTCTGTTTGCTTGTGTTTTCTCGATAGTATCTGTGGACTTTAGAGTTGTGAATGCTTTGTAGCATGTAACATTTTGTTTTTCTGTTCGCAAGGGCTAATTGGTTTCGCATGAAGACACAACAGGTACACATTCGTGTTTTCTGAAAAATAACCTGCAGAAACCAGGTTAAAAATGATATTTGTGTTTGTAAACATGAAATTGAATCCACTTGCCCAACAAAAAGAATTTGATTTTCTCCAAACCAGGTTGACACTGCTTTTCTGGGTGCTTTGCACACAAACTCCACAGCAGTTTGTTCAGATAGGGCTAGATGAAACAAGAAATATCCGGTTCTGTGATGGCTTATCAATCCCAGCACTTGCTAGAGCTTCTGTGTTTGCTTGTGTTTTCTGGATAGTATCTATGGACTTTAGAGTTGTGAATGCATTGTAGCATGTAACATTTTGTTTTTCTGTTGGCAAACGCTAATTGGTTTCACATGAAGACACAACAGGTACACATTCGTGTTTTCTGAGTAAAAAGCTGCAGAAACCAGGTTACAAATGACATTTGTGTTTGTAAACATGACATTGAATCCACTTACCCAAGAAAAAGACTTTGCTTTTCTCCAAACCCACGTTGACTTTGCTTTTCTGGATGCTTTGCACACCAATTCCACACCAGTTTGTCCGGATCGGCCTGGATGAAACTAGATACTTCCGGTTCTGTGGTGGCTAACTCAATCCCAGCTCTGGCTACAGCTTCTGTGTTTGCTTGTGTTTTGTCGATAGTATCTGTGGACTTTGGAGTTGTGAATGCATTGTAGCATGTAACATTTTGTTTTCTGAGGGCAAACGCTAATTGGTTTCACATGAAGACACAACAGGTACACATTCGTGTTTTCTGAGTAAAAGCTGCAGAAACCAGGTTACAAATGATATTTGTGTTTGTAAACATGACTTTGACACCACTTGCCCAAGAAAAAGACTTTGCTTTTCTCCAAAACCAGGTTGACTCTGCTTTTCTGGGTGCTTTGCACACAAACTCCACAGCAGTTTGTCCGGATAGGGCTGGATGGAAACACAAATATCCTGTTCTGTGGTGGCTAACTCAGTGCCAGCTATTGACACAGCTTCTGAGTGTGCTTGTGTTTTCCCGATAGTATCTGTGGACTTTAGAGTTGTGAATGCATTGTAGCGTGTAACATTTTGTTTTTCTTTTGGAAAATGCTAATTGGTTTCACATGGACACACAACAGGTTCTCATTCGTGTTTTCTGAGGAAAATCCTGCAGAAACCAAGTTACAAATGATATTTGTGTTTGTAAACATGACATTGAATCCACTTTTCAAAGAAAAAGACTTTGCTTTTCATCAAAACTAGGTTGACTCTGCTTTTCTGGGTGCTTTACACACCAACTCCACACCAGTTTGTCCGGATACGGCTGGATGGAACCACAAATATCCTGTTCTGTGGTGGCTAACTCAGTGCCAGCTCTTGCTACAGCTTCTCTCTGTGCTTGTGTTTTCTCGATAGTCTGAGGACTTTAGAGTTGTGAATGCATTGTAGCATGTAAAATTTTGTTTTTCTGTTGGTAAACGCTAATAAGTTTCACATGGATACACAACAGGTACACATTCGTGCTTTCTTTGTAAAAACCTGCAGAAACCAGGTCATAAATGATATTTGTGTTTGTAAACATGACATTGAATCCACTTGCCCAAGAAAACGACTTTGCTTTTCTCCAAAACCAGGTTGACTCTGCTTTTCTGGGTGCTTTGCACACAAACTCCACAGCAGTTTGTCTGGATCTTGCTTGATGAAACCAGAAATATCCGGTTCTGTGGTGGTTATCTCAATCCCAGCTCTTGCTAGTGCTTCTGTGTTTGCTTGTGTTTTCTGGATAGTATCTATGGACTTTATAGTTGTGAATGCATTGTAGCATGTAACATTTTGTTTTTCTGTTGGCAAACGCTAATTGGTTTCACATGGAGACACAACAGGTACACATTCTTGTTTTCTGAACAAAAACCTACAGAAACCAGGTTAAAAATGATATTTGTGCTTGTAAACATGTCATCGAATCCACCTGCCCAAGAAAAAGCCTTTGCTTTTCTCCAAAAACAGGTTGACTCTGCTTTTCTGGGTGCTTTGCTCACCAATTCCACACCCGTTTGTCCAGACAGTGTTGGATGGAACTAGAAATATCCGGTTCTGTGGTGGCTAACTCAATGCCAGCTTTTGATACAGCTTCTGTGTTTGCTTGTGCTTTCACGATAGTATCTGTGGATTTTAGAGTTGTGAATGCATTGTAGCATATAACATTTTGTTTTTCTGTTGGCAAACGCTAATAAGTTATACATGGAGACACAACAGGTACACATTCGTGTTTTCTGAGTAAAAAGCTGCAGAAACCAGGTTACAAATGATATTTGTGTTTGTAAACATGACATTGAATCCACTTGCCCAAGAAAAAGACTTTGCTTTTCTCCAAACCCAGGTTGACTCTGCTTTTCTGGTTGCTTTGCACACCAAATCCACACCAGTTTGTCCGGATAGGGCTGGATGAAACCAGAAATATTCGGGTCTGTGTTGGCTAACTCAATCCCAGCTCTTGCTACAGCTTCTGTGTTTGCTTGTGTTTTGTCGATAGTATCTGTGGACTTTGGATTTGTGAATGCATTGTAGCATGGAGCATTGTGTTTTCTGTTGGCAAACGCTAATTGGTTACACATGGAGACTCAACAGGTACACAGTCGTATTTTCTAAGTAAAAGCTGCAGAAACCAGGTCAAAAATGATATTTGTGTTTGTAAACATGACATTGAATCCACTTGCCCAAGAAAAAGACTTTGCTTTTCTCCAAAACCAGGTTGACTCTGCTTTTCTGGGTGCTTTGCACACCACCTCCACACCAGTTTGTTCGGATCGGGCTGGATGAAACCAGAAATATTCGGTTCTGTGGTGGCTAACTCAATCCCAGCTCTTGCTAAAGCTCCTGTGTGTGCTTGTGTTTTCTCGATAGCATCTGAGGACTTTAGAGTTGTGAATGCATTGTAGCATGTAACATTTTGTTTTTCTGTTGGCAAAGGGTAATAGGTTTCACATGGAGACACAACAGGTACACATTCATGTTTTCTGAGGAAAAACCTGCAGAAACCAGGTTACAAATGATATTTGTGTTTGTAAACATGACATTGAATCCCCTTGCAGAAGAGAAAGACTTTGCTTTTCTCCAAAACCAGGTTGACTATGCTTTTCTGGGTGCTTTGCACACCAAATCCACACGAGTTTGTCCGGATAGGGCTGGATGAAACCAGAAATATCCTGTTCTGTGGTGGCTAACTCAGTGCCAGCGCTTGCTACACTTTCTGCGTTTACTTGTGTTTTCTTGATAGTATCTGCGGACTTTAGAGTTGTGAATGCTTTGTAGCATGTAACATTTTGTTTTCTGTTGTCAAACGCTAATTGGTTTCACATGGAGACACAGCAGGTACACATTCGTGTTTTCTGTGTAAAAACCTGCAGAAACCAGGTTACAAATGATATTTGTGTTTGTAAACATGACTTTGAATCCACTTGCCCAAGAAAAAGACTTTGCTTTTCTCCAAAACCAGGTTGACTCTGCTTTTCTGGGTGCTTTGCACAGCAATTCCACACCAGTTTGTCCGGATCGCGCTGGATAAAAACCGACATATCCGGATCTGTGGTGGTTATCTCAATCCCAGCTCTTGCTAGAGCTTCTGTGATTGCTTGTGTTTTCTGGATAGTATCTATGGACTTTAGAGTTGTGAATGCATTGTAGCATGTAACATTTTGTTTTCTGTTGGCAAACGCTAATTGGTTTCACGTGGAGACACAACAGGTACACATTCGTGTTTTCTGAGGAAAAAGCTGCAGAAACCAGGTTACAAATGATATTTGTGCTTGTAAACATGACATCGAATCCACCTGCCCAAGAAAAAGACTTTGCTTTTCTTCAAAACCAGGTTGACTCTGCTTTTCTGGGTGCTTTGCACACAAACTCCACATCAGTTTGTCCATACAGTTTTGGATGAAACTAGAAATATCCGGTTCTTAGGGGGCTAACTAAATCCCAGCTCTTGCTACAGCTTCTGCGTTTGCTTGTGCTTTCTCGATAGTATCTGTGGACTTTAGAGTTGTGAATGCATTGTAGCATGTAACATTTTGTTTTTCTGTTGGCAAATGCTAATTGGTTTCACGTGGAGAAACAACAGGTACACTTTCCACTTTTCTTAGTAAAGAGCTGCAGAAACCAGGTTACAAATGCTATTTGTGTTTGTAAACATGACATTGAATCCACTTGTCCAAGAAAAAGACTTTGCATTTCTCCACACCCAGGTTGACTCTGCTTTTCTGGGTGCTTTGCACAGCAATTCCACACCAGTTTGTCCAGATCGGGCTGGATGAAACCAGACATATCCGGTTCTGTGGTGGTTATCTCAATCCCATCTCTTGCTACAGCTTCTGTGTGCTTGTGTTTTGTCGATAGTCTGTTGACTTTAGAGTTGGGAATGCATTGTAGCATGTAACATTTTGTTTTTCTGTTGGCAAATGCTAATTGGTTTCACGTGGAGAAACACAGGTACAGTTTAGTCTTTTCTTAGTAAAGAGCTCTAGAAACCAGGTTACAAATGCTATTTGTGTTTGTAAACATGACATTGAATCCACTTGCCCAAGAAAAAGACTTTGCTTTTCTCCAAACCAGGTTGACTCTGCATTTCTGGGTGCTTTGCGCACAAACTCCACACCAGGTTGTCTGGATAGGGCTGGATGAAACAAGAAATATCCGGTTCTGCGGTGGCTTACGCAATCCCAGCTCTTGCTAGATCTTCTGTGTTTGCTTGTGTTTTCTGGATAGTATCTATGGACTTTAGAGTTCTGAATGCATTGTAGCATGTAACATTTTGTTTTTCTGTTGGCAAACGCTAATTGGTTTCACATGGAGACACAACAGGTACACATTCGTGTTTTCTGAGGAAAAACCTGCAGAAACCAGGATACAAATGATATTTGTGTTTGTAAACATGACATTGAATCCACTTGCCCCACAAAACGACTTTGCATTTCTCCAAACCCAGGTTGACTCTGCTTTTCTGGGTGCTTTGCACAGCAATTCCACACCAGTTTGTCCGGATCGGGCTGGATGAAACCAGACATATCCGGTTCTGTGGTGGTTATCCCAATCCCAGCTCTTGCTACAGCTTCTGTGTTTGCTTGTGTTTTGTCGATCTTACCTGTGGACTTTGGAGCTGTAAATTTATTGTAGCATGTAACATTTTGTTTTTCTGTTGGCAAGCGCTAATTGGTTTCACATGAAGACACAACAGGTACACATTCATGTTTTCCGAGTAAAACCTGCAGAAACCAGGTTACAAATGATATTTGTGTTTGTAAACATGACGTTGAATCCCCTGGCCCAAGAAAAAGACTGCTTTTCTTCAAAAACAGGTTGAGTCTGCTTTTCTGGGTACTTTGCACACCAACTCCACAGCAATTTTTCCGGATAGGGCTGGAAGAAAGCAGAAACATCCTGTTCTGTGATGGCTAACTCAAGGCCAGCTCTTGATACAGCTTCTGTGTTTGCTTGTGTTTTCACGATAGTATCTGTGGATTTTAGAGTTGTAAATGCATTGTAGCATATAACCTTTTGTTTTTCTGTTGGAAAATGCTAATAAGTTATACATGGAGACACAACAGGTACACATTCGTGTTTTCTGAGTAAAAGCTGCAGAAACCAGGTTACAAATGATATTTGTGTTTGTAAACATGACATTGAATCCACTTGCCCAAGAAAAAGACTTTGCTTTTCTCCAAAACCAGGTTGACTCTGCTTTTCTGGGTGCTTTGCACACGAAATCCACACCAGTTTGTCCAGATAGGGCTGGATGAAACCAGAAATATCCTGTTCTGTGGTGGCTGACTCAGTGCCAGCTCTTGCTACACTTTCTGCGTTTACTTGTGTTTTCTTGATAGTATCTGCGGACTTTAGAGTTGTGATTGCTTTGTAGCATGTAACATTTTGTTTTCTGTTGTCAAACGCTAATTGGTTTCACATGGAGACACAGCAGGTACACATTCGTGTTTTCTGTGTAAAAACCTGCAGAAACCAGGTTACAAATGATATTTGTGTTTGTAAACATGACTTTGAATCCACTTGCCCAAGAAAAAGACTTTGCATTTCTCCAAAACCAGGTTGACTCTGCTTTTCTGGGTGCTTTGCACAGCAATTCCACACCAGTTTGTCCGGATAGGGCTGGATGAAACCAGACATATCCGGTTCTGTGGTGGTTATCTCAATCCCAGCTATTGCTACAGCTTCTGTGTGTGCTTGTGTTTTGTCGATAGTCTGTGGACTTTAGAGTTGTGAATGCATTGTAGCATGTAACATTTTGTTTTTCTTTTGGTAAACGCTAATAGGTTTCACATGGAGACACAACAGGTACACCTTCGTGTTTTCTTAGTAAAAAGCTGCAGAAACCAGGTTACAAATGATATTTGTGTTTGTAAACATGACATTGAATCCACTTGCCCAAGAAAAAGACTTTGCTTTTCTCCAAACCAGGTTGACTCTGCATTTCTGGGTGCTTTGCGCACAAACTCCACACCAGGTTGTCTGGATAGGGCTGGATGAAACAAGAAATATCCGGTTCTGCGGTGGCTTACGCAATCCCAGCTCTTGCTAGATCTTCTGTGTTTGCTTGTGTTTTCTGGATAGTATCTATGGACTTTAGAGTTCTGAATGCATTGTAGCATGTAACATTTTGTTTTTCTGTTGGCAAACGCTAATTGGTTTCACATGGAGACACAACAGGTACACATTAGTGTTTTCTGAGGAAAAACCTGCAGAAACCAGGTTACAAATGATATTTGTGTTTGTAAACATGACATTGAATCCACTTGCCCCACAAAACGACTTTGCATTTCTCCACACCCAGGTTGACTCTGCTTTTCTGGGTGCTTTGCACAGCAATTCCACACCAGTTTGTCCGGATCGGGCTGGATGAAACCAGACATATCCGGTTCTGTGGTGGTTATCCCAATCCCAGCTCTTGCAACAGCTTCTGTGTTTGCTTGTGTTTTGTCGATCTTACCTGTGGACTTTGGAGCTGTAAATTTATTGTAGCATGTAACATTTTGTTTTTCTGTTGGCAAGCGCTAATTGGTTTCACATGAAGACACAACAGGTACACATTCATGTTTTCCGAGTAAAACCTGCAGAAACCAGGTTACAAATGATATTTGTGTTTGTAAACATGACGTTGAATCCCCTGGCCCAAGAAAAAGACTGCTTTTCTTCAAAAACAGGTTGAGTCTGCTTTTCTGGGTACTTTGCACACCAACTCCACAGCAATTTTTCCGGATAGGGCTGGAAGAAAGCAGAAACATCCTGTTCTGTGATGGCTAACTCAAGGCCAGCTCTTGATACAGCTTCTGTGTTTGCTTGTGTTTTCACGATAGTATCTGTGGACTTTAGAGTTGTGAATGCATTGTAGCATGTAACATTTTGTTTTTCTTTTGGTAAACGCTAATAGGTTTCACATGGAGACACAACAGGTACACATTCGTGTTTTCTGAGTAAAAACCTGCAGAAACCAGGTTACAAATGATATTTGTGTTTGTAAACATGACATTGAATCCACTTGCCCAAGAAAAAGACTTTGCTTTTCTCCAAACCCAGGTTGAATCTGCTTTTCTGGGTGCTTTGCACACCACCTCCACACCAGTTTGTCCGGATAGGGCTAGATGAAACCAGAGACATCCGGTTCTGTGGTGGCTAACTCAATGCCAGGTTTTGATACAGCTTCTCTGTTTGCTTGTGTTTTCTCGATAGTATCTGTGGACTTTAGAGTTGTAAATGCATTGTAGCATGTAACATTTTGTTTTTCTGTTGGCAAGCGCTAATTGGTTTCGCATGAAGACATAACAGGTATACATTCATGTTTTCTGAGTAAAAACCTGCAGAACCCAGGTTGCAAATGATATTTGTGTTTGTAAACATGACATTGAATCCACTTGCCCAAGAAAAAGACTTTGCTTTTCTCCAAAACCAGGTTGACTCTGCTTTTCTGGGTGCTTTGGACACAAACTCCACAAAAGTTTGTCTGGATAGGGCTGGATGAAACCAGAAATATTCGGTTCTGTGTTGGCTAACTCAATCCCAGCTCTTGCTACAGCTTCTGTGTTTGCTTGTGTTTTGTCGAAAGTATCTGTGGACTTTGGATTTGTGAATGCATTGTAGCATGCAGCATTGTGTTTTCTGTTGGAAACGCTAATTGGTTTCACATGGAGACACAACAGGTACACATTCGTATTTTCTAAGTAAAAGCTGCAGAAACCAGGTCAAAAATGATATTTGTGTTTGTAAAGATGACATTGAATCCACTTGCCCAAGAAAAAGACTTTGCTTTTCTCCAAACCCAGGTTGACTCTGCTTTTCTGGGTGCTTTGCACACCAACTCCACACCAGTTTGTCCGGATCGAGCTGGATGAAACCAGAAATATTCGGTTCTGTGGTGGCTAACTTAATCCCAGCTCTTGCTACAGCTTCTGTGTGTGCTTGTGTTTTCTTGATAGCATCTGTGGACTTTAGAGTTGTGAATGCATTGTAGCATGTAACATTTTGTTTTTCTGTTGGCAAACGCTAATTGGTTTCACATGGAGGCACAACAGGTACACATTCGTGTTTTCTGAGGAAAAACCTGCAGAAACCAGGTTACAAATGATATTTGTGTTTGTAAACATGACATTGAATCCACTTGCCCAAGAAAAAGACTTTGCATTTCTTCAAAACCAGGTTGACTCTGCTTTTCTGGGTGCTTTGCACACCAAATTCACAGCAGTTTGTCTGGATAGTGCTGGATGAAACAAGAAATATCCGAGTCTTTGGTGGCTTACTCATGCCAGCTCTTGCTAAGCTTCTGTGTTTGCTTGTGTTTTGTCAATAGTATCTGTGGACTTTGGAGTTGTGAATGCATTGTAGCATGTAACATTTTGTTTTCCTGTTGTCAAACGCTAATTGGTTTCACATGGAGACACAAGAGGTACACATTCGTGTTTTCTGAGGAAAAACCTGCAGAAACCAGGTTACAAATGATATTTGTGTTTGTAAACATGACATTGAATCCACTAGCCCCACAAAACGACTTTGCATTTCTCCAAACCCAGGTTGACTCTGCTTTTCTGGGTGCTTTGCACAGCAATTCCACACCAGTTTGTCCGGATCGGGCTGGATGAAACCAGACATATCCGGTTCTGTGGTGGTTATCCCAATCCCAGCTCTTGCTACAGCTTCTGTGTTTGCTTGTGTTTTGTCTATCTTACCTGTGGACTTTGGAGCTGTAAATTTATTGTAGCATGTAACATTTTGTTTTTCTGTTGGCAAGCGCTAATTGGTTTCACATGAAGACACAACAGGTACACATTCATGTTTTCCGAGTAAAAACCTGCAGAAACCAGGTTACAAATGATATTTGTGTTTGTAAACATGACATTGAATCCCCTGGCCCAAGAAAAAGACTGCTTTTCTTAAAAAAACAGGTTGAATCTGCTTTTCTGGGTACTTTGCACACCAACTCCACAGCAATTTTTCTGGATAAGGCTGGAAGAAAGCAGAAACATCCGGTTCTGTGATGGCTAACTCAATGCCAGCTTTTGATACAGCTTCTGTGTTTGCTTGTGTTTTCATGATAGTATCTGTGGACATTAGAGTTGTAAATGCATTGTAGCATGTAACATTTTGTTTTTCTCTTCGCAAGCGCTAATTGATTTCGCATGAAGACACAACAGGTACGCATTCATGATTTCTGAGTAAAAACCTGCAGAAACCAGGTTAAAAATGATATTTGTTTTTGTAAACATGCAATTGAATCCAATTGCCCAAAAAAAAGACTTTGCTTTTAACCAAAACCAGGTTGACTCTGCTTTCCAGGGTGCTTTGCACAAAAAACTCCACAAAAGTTTGTCTGGATAGGGCTGGATGAAACCAGAAATATCCGGTTCTGTGGTGGCTAACTCAATCCCTGCTCTTGCTACAGCTTCTGTGTGTGCTTCTGTTTTCTCGATAGTATCTGTGGACTTTGGAGTTGTGAATGCATTGTAGCATGTAGCATTGTGTTTTCTGTATGCAAATGCTAATTGGTTTCACATGGAGACACAAGAGGCACACATTCGTATTTTCTAAGTAAAAGCTGCAGAAACCAGGTCAAAAATGATATTTGTGTTTGTAAACATGACATTGAATCCACTTGCCCAAGAAAAAGACTTTGCTTTTCTCCAAACCCAGGTTGACTCTGCTTTTCTGGGTGCTTTGCACACCAACTCCACACCAGTTTGTCCGGATAGGGCTGGAAGAAACCAGAAATATCCTGTTCTGTGGTGGCTAACTCAGTGCCAGCTCTTGCTACAGTTTCTGCGTTTACTTGTGTTTTCTTGATAGTATCTGCGGACTTTAGAGTTGTGAATGCTTTGTAGCATGTAACATTTTCTTTTCTGTTGTCAAACGCTAATTGGTTTCACATGGAGACACAACAGGTACACATTCGTGTTTTCTGTGTAAAAACCTGCAGAAACCAGGTCAAAAATGATATTTGTGTTTGTAAACATGACATTGAATCCACTTGCCCAAGAAAAAGACTTTGCTTTTCTCCAAACCCAGGTTGACTCTGCTTTTCTGGGTGCTTTGCACACCAACTCCACACCAGTTTGTCCGGATAGGGCTGGAAGAAACCAGAAATATCCTGTTCTGTGGTGGCTAACTCAGTGCCAGCTCTTGCTACAGTTTCTGCGTTTACTTGTGTTTTCTTGATAGTATCTGCGGACTTTAGAGTTGTGAATGCATTGTAGCATGTAACATTTGTTTTTTCTGTTGGCAAGCACTGATTGGTTTCGCATGAAGACACAACAGGTACACATTCATGTTTTCCGAGTAAAAACATGCAGAAACCAGGTTACAAAAGATATTTGTGTTTGTAAACATGACATTGAATCCACTTGCCCAAGAAAAAGACTTTGCTTTTCTCCAAACCCAGGTTGACTCTGCTTTTCTGGTTGCTTTGCACACCAACTCCACACCCGTTTGTCCAGACAGTGTTGGATGAAACTGGAAATATACGGTTCTTAGTTGGCTAACCCAATCCCAGCTCTTGCTACAGCTTCTGCGTTTGCTTGTGCTTTCTCGATACTATCTGTGGACTTTAGAGTTGTGAATGCATTGTAGCATGTAACATTTTGTTTTTCTCTTGGCACGTGCTAATTGGTTTCGCATGAAGACATAACAGGTATACATTCGTGTTTTCTGAGTAAAAACCTGCAGAAACCAGGTTACAAATGATATTTGTGTTTGTAAACATGACATTGAATCCACTTGCCCAAGAAAAAGACTTTGCTTTTCTCCAAAACCAGGTTGACTCTGCTTTTCTGGGTACTTTGCACAGCAATTCCCCACCAGTTTGTCTGGATAGGGCTGGATGAGACAAGAAATATCCGGTTCTGTGGTGGCTAGCTCAATCCCAGCTCTTGCTACAGCTTCTGTGTGTGCTTGTGTTTTGTCGATCGTATCTGTGGACTTTGGAGTTGTGAATGCATTGTAGCACGTAGCATTGTGTTTTCTGTTGGCAAAGGGTAATAGGTTTCACATGGAGAATGAACAGGTACACATTCATGTTTTCTGAGTAAAAAGCTGCAGAAACCAGGTTACAAATGATATTTGTGTTTGTAAACATGACATTGAATCCCCTTAAAGAATAAAAAGACTTTGCTTTTCACCAAACCCAGGTTGACTCTGCTTTTCTGGGTGCTTTGCACAGCAATTCCACACCAGTTTGTCCGGATCGGGCTGGATGAAATCAGACATATCCGGTTCTGTGGTGGTTATCTCAATCCCAGCTCTTGCTACAGCTTCTGAGTGTGCTTGTGTTTTGTCGATAGTCTGTGGACTTTAGAGTTGTGAATCCATTGTAGCGTGTAACATTTTGTTTTTCTTTTGGTAAACGCTAATAGGTTTCACATGGAGACACAACAGGTACACATTCGTGTTTTCTGAGTAAAAACCTGCAGAAACCAGGTTACAAATGATATTTGTGTTTGTAAACATGACATTGAATCCACTTGCCCAAGAAAAAGACTTTGCTTTTCTCCAAACCCAGGTTGACTCTGCTTTTCTGGGTGCATTGCACACCAACTCCACACCAGTTTGTCCGGATAGGGCTGGATGAAACCAGAGACATCCGGTTCTGTGGTGGCTAACTCAATGCCAGCTTTTGATACAGCTTCTGTGTTTGCTTGTGTTTTCTCGATAGTATCTGTGGACTTTAGAGTTGTAAATGCATTGTAGCATGTAACATTTGGTTTTTCTGTTGGCAAGCGCTAATTGGTTTCGCATGAAGACACAACAGGTACACATTCATGTTTTCCGAGTAAAAACCTGCAGAAACCAGGTTACAAATGATATTTGTGTTTGTAAACATGACTTTGAATCCACTTGCCCAAGAAAAAGACTTTGCTTTTCTCCAAAACGAGGGTGACTCTGCTTTTCTGGGTGCTTTGCACACAAACTCCACACCAGTTTGTCTGGATAGGGCTGGATGAAACCAGAAATATCCGGGTCTGTGGTGGCTTACTCACTCCCAGCTCTTGCTAGAGCTTCTGTGTTTGCTTGTGTTTTCTGGATAGTATCTATGAACTTTAGAGTAGTGAATGCATTGTAGCATGTAACATTTTGTTTTTCTGTTGGCAAATGCTAATTGGTTTAACGTGGAGACACAAGAGGTACACATTCGTGTTTTCTGAGTAAAAAGCTGCAGAAACCAGGTTACAAATGATATTTGTGTTTGTAAACATGACTTTGAATCCACTTGCCCAAGAAAAAGACTTTGCTTTTCTGCAAACTCAGGTTGACTCTGCTTTTCTGGGTGATTTGCACACCAACTCCAAACCCGTTTGTCCAGACAGTGTTGGATGAAACTTGAAATATACGGTTCTTAGTTGGCTAACTCAATCCCAGTTCTTGCTACAGCTTCTGCATTTGCTTGTGCTTTCTCGATAGTATCTGTGGACTTTAGAGTTGTGAATGCATTGTAGCATGTAACATTTTGTTTTTCTCTTGGCACGTGCTAATTGGTTTCGCATGAAGACATAACAGGTATACATTCGTGTTTTCTGAGTAAAAACCTGCAGAAACCAGGTTACAAATTATATTTGTGTTTGTAAACATGACATTGAATCCACTTGCCCAAGAAAAAGACTTTGCTTTTCTCCAAAACCAGGTTGACTCTGCTTTTCTGGGTGCTTTGCACAGCAATTCCACACAAGTTTGTCCGGATAGGGCTGGATGAAACCAGACATATCCGGTTCTGTGGTGGTTATCTCAATCCCAGCTCTTGCTACAGCTTCTGTGTGTGCTTGTGTTTTCTCGATAGCATCTGTGGACATTAGAGTTGTGAATGCATTGTAGCATGTAACATTTTGTTTTTCTGTTGGCAAAGGGTATTAGGTTTCACATGGAGACACAACAGGTACACATTCGTGTTTTCTGAGTAAAAAGCTGCAGAAACCAGGTTACAAATGATATTTGTGTTTGTAAACATGACATTGAATCCCCTTATAGAATAACAAGACTTTGCTTTTCTCCACACCCAGGTTGACTGTGCTTTTCTGGGTGCTTTGCACACCAAATCCACACCCGTTTGTCCGGATAGTGCCGGATGAAACCAGAAATATCCTGTTCTGTGGTGGCTAACTCAGTGCCAGCTCTTGCTACAGTTTCTGCGTTTACTTGTGTTTTCTTGATAGTATCTGCGGACTTTAGAGTTGTGAATGCTTTGTAGCATGTAACATTTTGTTTTTCTTTTGGTAAACGCTAATAGGTTTCACATGGAGACACAACAGGTACACATTCGTGTTTTATGAGTAAAAACCTGCAGAAACCAGGTTACAAATGATATTTGTGTTTATAAACATGACATTGAATCCACTTGCCCAAGAAAAAGACTTTGCTTTTCTCCAAACCCAGGTTGACTCTGCTTTTCTGGGTGCTTTGCACACCAACTCCACACCAGTTTGTCCGGATAGGGCTGGATGAAACCAGAGACATCTGGTTCTGTGGTGGCTAACTCAATGCCAGGTTTTGATACAGCTTCTCTGTTTGCTTGTGTTTTCTCGATAGTATCTGCGTACTTTAGAGTTGTGAATGCATTGTAGCATGTAACATTTTGTTTTTCTTTTGGCACGTGCTAATTGGTTTCGCATGAAGACATAACAGGTATACATTCATGTTTTCTGAGTAAAAACCTGCAGAAATCAGGTTACAAATGATATTTGTGTTTGTAAACATGCAATTGAATCCACTTGCCCAAGAAAAAGACTTTGCTTTTCTCCAAAACCAGGTTGACTCTGCTTTACTTGGTGCTTTGGACACAAACTCCACAAAAATTTGTCTGGATAGGGCTGGATGAAACCAGAAATATCCGGTTCTGTGTTGGCTAACTCAATCCCAGCTCTTGCTACAGCTTCTGTGTTTGCTTGTGTTTTGTCGATAGTATCTGGGGACTTTGGATTTGTGAACGCATTGTAGCATGTAGCATTGTGTTTTCTGTTGGAAACGCTAATTGGTTTCACAATGAGACACAACAGGTACACATTCGTATTTTCTAAGGAAAAGCTGCAGAAACCAGGTCAAAAATGATATTTGTGTTTGTAAACATGACATTGAATCCACTTGCCCAAGAAAAAGACTTTGCTTTTCTCCAAACCCAGGTTGACTCTGCTTTTCTGGGTGCTTTGCACACCAACTCCACACCAGTTTGTCCGGATCGAGCTGGATGAAACCAGAAATATTTGGTTCTGTGGTGGCTAACTCAATCCCAGCTCTTGCTACAGCTGCTGTGTGTGCTTGTGTTTTCTCGATAGCATCTGTGGACTTTAGAGTTGTGAATGCATTGTAGCATGTAACATTTTGTTTTTCTGTTGGCAAAGGGTAATAGGTTTCACATGGAGAATGAACAGGTATACATTCATGTTTTCTGAGTTGCACAGCAACTCCACAACAGTTTGTCCGGATAGGGCTGGATGAAATCAGACATATCCGGTTCTGTGGTGGTTATCTCAATCCCAGCTCTTGCTACAGCTTCTGTGTGTGCTTGTGTTTAGTCGATAGTATCTGTGGACTTTAGAGTTGTGAATGCATTGTAGCGTGTAACATTTTGTTTTTCTTTTGGTAAACGCTAATAGGTTTCACATGGAGACACAACAGGTACACATTCGTGTTTTCTGAGTAAAAACCTGCAGAAACCAGGTTACAAATGATATTTGTGTTTGTAAACATGACATTGAATACCCTTAAAGAATAAAAAGACTTTGCTTTTCTCCAAACCCAGGTTGACTCTGCTTTTCTGGGTGCTTTGCACAGCAAATCCACACCAGTTTGTCCGGATAGGGCTGGATGAAACCAGAAATATCCGGTTCTGTGGTGGCTAGCTCAATCCCAGCTCTTGCTACAGCTTCTGTGTGTGCTTGTGTTTTCTCGATAGCATCTGTGGACTTTAGAGTTGTGAATGCATTGTAGCATGTAACATTTTGTTTTTCTGTTGGCAAAGGGTAATAGGTTGCACATGGAGACTGAACAGGTACACATTCATGTTTTCTGAGTAAAAAGCTGCAGAAACCAGGTTACAAAAGATATTTGTGTTTTTAAAAATGTCTTTGAATCCACTTGCCCAAGAAAAAGACTTTGCTTTTCTCCAAACCCAGGTTCACTGTGCTTTTCTGGGTGCTTTGCACAGCAATTCCACAACAGTTTGTCCGGATAGGGCTGGATGAAACCAGAAATATCCGGTTCTGTGGTGGCTAGCTCAATCCCAGCTCTTGCTACAGCTTCTGTGTGTGCCTGTGTTTTCTCGATAGCATCTGTGGACTTTAGAGTTGTGAATGCATTGTAGCGTGTAACATTTTGTTTTTCTTTTGGTAAACGCTAATAGGTTTCACATGGAGACACAACAGGTACACATTCGTGTTTTCTGAGTAAAAACCTGCAGAAACCAGGTTACAAATGATATTTGTGTTTGTAAACATGACATTGAATACCCTTAAAGAATAAAAAGACTTTGCTTTTCTCCAAACCCAGGTTGACTCTGCTTTTCTGGGTGCTTTGCACAGCAACTCCACAACAGTTTGTCCGGATCGGGCTGGATGAAACCAGACATATCCGGTTCTGTGGTGGTTATCTCAATCCCAGCTCTTGCTACAGCTTCTGTGTGTGCTTGTGTTTTGTCGATAGTATCTGTGGACTTTGGAGTTGTGAATGCATTGTAGCATGTAAAATTTTGTTCTGAGGGCAAACGCTAATTGGTTTCACATGGACACACAACAGGTACACATTCGTATTTTCTGAGTAAAAAACCTGCAGAAACCAGGTTACAAATGATATTTGTGTTTGTAAACATGCAATTGAATCCACTTGCCCAAAAAAAAGACTTTGCTTTTCTCCAAAACCAGGTTGACTCTGCTTTTCTGGGTGCTTTGCACACCAACTCCACAGCAGTTTGTCCGGATAGGGCTGGATGAAACCAGAAATATCCGGTCCTGTGGTGGCTAACTAAATCCCAGCTCTTGCTACAGCTTCTGTGTGTGCTTGTGTTTTGTCGATAGTATCTGTGGACTTTAGAGTTGTGAATGCTTTGTAGCACGTAGCATTGTGTTTTCTGTTGGCAAACGCTAATTGGTTTCACATGGAGACACAACAGGTACACATTCGTATTTTCTAAGTCAAAGCTGCAGAAACCAGGTTACAAATGATATTTGTGTTTGTAAACATGACATTGAATCCACTTGCCCAAGAAAAAGACTTTGCTTTTCTACAAACCCAGGTTGACTCTGCTTTTCTGGGTGCTTTGCACACCAACTCCACACCAGTTTGTCCGGATAGGGCTGGATGAATCCAGAAATATCTGGTTTTGTGGTGGCTAGCTCAATCCCAGCTCTTGCTACAGCTTCTGTGCGTGCTTGTGTTTTCTCGATAGCATCTGTGCACTTTAGAGTTGTGAATGCATTGTAGCATGTAACATTTTGTTTTTCTGTTGGCAAAGGGTAATAAGTTTCTCATGGAGACTCAACAGGTACACATTCGTGTTTTCTGAGTAAAAAGCTGCAGAAACCAGGACAAATGACATTTGTGTTTTTAAACATGACATTGAATCCACTTGCCCAAGAAAAAGACTTTGCTTTTCTCCAAACCCAGGTTGACTCTGCTTTTCTGGGTGCTTTGCACACCAAATCCACACCAGTTTGTCCGGATAGGGCTGGATGAAACCAGAAATATCCTGTTCTGTGGTGGCTAACTCAGTGCCAGCTCTTGCTACAGTTTCTGCGTTTACTTGTGTTTTCTTGATAGTATCTGCGGACTTTAGAGTTGTGAATGCTTTGTAGCATGTAACATTTTGTTTTTCTGTTGGCAAACGCTAATTGGTTTCACATGGAGACACAGCAGGTACACATTCGTGTTTTCTGTGTAAAAACCTGCAGAAACTAGGTTACAAATGATATTTGTGTTTGTAAACATGACTTTGAATCCACTTGCCCAAGAAAAAGACTTTGCTTTTCTCCAAAACCAGGTTGACTCTGCTTTTCTGGGTGCTTTGCACAGCAATTCCACACCAGTTTGTCCGGATCGGGCTGGATGAAACCAGAAATATCCGGGTCTGTGTTGGCTAACTCAATCCCAGCTCTTGCTACAGCTTCTGTTTGTGCTTGTGTTTTGTTGATCGTATCTGTGGACTTTGGAGTTGTGAATGCATTGTAGCACGTATCATTGTGTTTTCTGTTGGCAAGCGCTAATTGGTTTCACATGGAGACACAACAGGTACACATTCGTATTTTCTAAGTCAAAGCTGCAGAAACCAGGTCAAAAATGATATTTGTGTTTGTAAACATGACATTGAATCCACTTGCCCAAGAAAAAGACTTTGCTTTTCTCCAAACTCAGGTTGAGTCTGCTTTTCTGGGTGCTTTGCACACCAACTCCACACCAGTTTGTCCGGATAGGGCTGGATGAAACCAGAAATATCCGGTTCTGTGGTGGCTAGCTCAATCCCAGCTCTTGCTACAGCTTCTGTGTGTGCTTGTGTTTTCTCGATAGCATCTGTGGACTTTAGAGTTGTGAATGCATTGTAGCATGTAACATTTTGTTTTTCTGTTGGCAAAGGGTAATAGGTTTCACATGGAGACTCAACAGGTACACATTCTTGTTTTCTGAGTAAAAAGCTGCAGAAACCAGGTTACAAATGATATTTGTGTTTGTAAACATGACATTGAATCCCCTTAAAGAATAAAAAGACTTTGCTTTTCTCCAAACCCAGGTAGACTCTGCTTTTCTGAGTGCTTTGCACACCAAATCCACACCAGTTTGTCCGGATAGGGCTGGATGAAACCAGAAATATCCTGTTCTGTGGTGGCTAACTCAGTGCCAGCTCTTGCTACACTTTCTGCGTTTACTTGTGTTTTCTTGATAGTATCTGCCGACTTTAGAGTTGTGAATGCTTTGTAGCATGTAACATTTTGTTTTCTGTTGTCAAACGCTAATTGGTTTCACATGGAGACTCAACAGGTACACATTCTTGTTTTCTGAGTAAAAAGCTGCAGAAACCTGGTTACAAATGATATTTGTGTTTGTAAACATGACATTGAATCCCCTTGCAGAAGAAAAAGACTTTGCTTTTCTCCAAACCCAGGTAGACTCTGCTTCTGTGTGTGTTTGCGTTTTGTCGATAGTCTGTGGACTTTAGAGTTGTGAATGCATTGTAGCGTGTAACATTTTGTTTTTCTTTTGGTAAACGCTAATAGGTTTCACATGGAGACACAACAGGTATACATTCGTGTTTTCTGTGTAAAAACCTGCAGAAACCAGGTTACAAATGATATTTGTGTTTGTAAACATGACATTGAATCCCCTTAAAGAATAAAAAGACTTTGCTTTTCTCCAAACCCAGGTTGACTCTGCTTTTCTGGGTGCTTTGCACACCACCTCCACACCAGTTTATCCGGATCGGGCTGGATGAAACCAGAAATATCCGGTTCTGTGGTGGCTAGCTCAATCCCAGCTCTTGCTGCAACTTCTGTGTGTGCTTGTGTTTTCTCGATAGCATCTGTGGACTTTAGAGTTGTGAATGCATTGTAGCATGTAACATTTTGTTTTTCTGTTGGCAAAGGGTAATAGGTTGCACATGGAGACTGAACAATTACACATTCATGTTTTCTGAGTAAAAAGCTGCAGAAACCAGGTTACAAATGATATTTGTGTTTGTGAACATGACATTGAATCCACTTGCCCAAGAAAAAGACTTTGCTTTTCTCCAAACCCAGGTTGACTCTGCTTTTCTGGGTGCTTTGCACACCAACTCCAAACCCGTTTGTCCAGACAGTGTTGGATGAAACTGGAAATATATGGTTCTTAGTTGGCTAACTCAATCCCAGCTCTTGATACAGCTTCTGCGTTTGCTTGTGCTTTCTCGATAGTATATGTGGACTTTAGAGTTGTGAATGCATTGTAGCATGTAACATTTTGTTTTTCTCTTGGCACGTGCTAATTGGTTTCGCATGAAGACATAACAGGTATACATTCGTATTTTCTAAGTCAAAGCTGCAGAAACCAGGTCAAAAATGATATTTGTGTTTGTAAACATGACATTGAATCCACTTGCCCAAGAAAAAGACTTTGCTTTTCTCCAAACCCAGGTTGACTCTGCTTTTCTGGGTGCTTTGCACACCAACTCCACACCAGTTTGTCCGGATAGGGCTGGATGAAACCAGAAATATCCGGTTCTGTGGTGGCTAGCTCAAACCCAGCTCTTGCTACAGCTTCTGTGTGTGCTTGTGTTGTCTCGATAGCATCTGTGGACTTTAGAGTTGTGAATGCATTGTAGCATGTAACATTTTGTTTTTCTGTTGGCAAAGGGTAATAGGTTTCACATGGAGAATGAACAGGTACACATTCATGTTTTCTAAGTAAAAAGCTGCAGAAACAAGGTTACAAATGACATTTGTGTTTGTAAACATGACATTGAATCCCCTTAAAGAATAAAAAGACTTTGCTTTTCTCCAAACCCAGGTTGACTCTGCTTTTCTGGGTGCTTTGCACACCAACTCCACACCAGTTTGTCCGGAGAGGGCTGGATGAAACCAGAAATATCCTGTTCTGTGGTGGCTAACTCAGTGCCAGCTCTTGCTACACTTTCTGTGTTTACTTGTGTTTTCTTGATAGTATCTGTGGACTTTAGAGTTGTGAATGCTTTGTAGCATGTAACATTTTGTTTTCAGTTGTCAAACGCTAATTGGTTTCACATGGAGACACAACAGGTACACATTCGTGTTTTCTGTGTAAAAACCTGCAGAAACCAGGTTACAAATGATATTTGTGTTTGTAAACATGACTTTGAATCCACTTGCCCAAGAAAAAGACTTTGCTTTTCTCCAAAACCAGGTTGACTCTGCTTTTCTGGGTACTTTGCACAGCAATTCCTCACCAGTTTGTCCGGATCGGGTTGGATGAAACCAGACATATCCGGTTCTGTGGTGGTTATCTCAATCCCAGCTCTTGCTACAGCTTCTGTGTGTGCTTGTGTTTTGTCGATAGTCTGTGGACTTTAGAGTTGTGAATGCATTGTAGCGTGTAACATTTTGTTTTTCTTTTGGTAAACGCTAATAGGTTTCACATGGAGACACAACAGGTAAACATACGTGTTTTCTGAGTAAAAACCTGCAGAAACCAGGTTACAAATGATATTTGTGTTTGTAAACATGACATTGAATACCCTTAAAGAATTAAAAGGCTTTGCTTTTCTCCAAACCCAGGTTGACTCTGCTTTTCTGGGTTTTTTTGCACAGCAACTCCACAACAGTTTGTCTGGATAGGGCTGGATGAAACCAGAAATATCCGGTTCTGTGGTGGCTAGCTCAATCCCAGCTCTTGCTACAGCTTCTGTGTGTGCTTGTGTTTTGTCGATAGTCTGTGGACTTTAGAGTTGTGAATGCATTGTAGCATGTAACATTTTGTTTTTCTGTTGGCAAAGGGTAATAGGTTGCACATGGAGACTGAACAATGACACATTCATGTTTTCTGAGTAAAAAGCTGCAGAAACCAGGTTACAAATGATATTTGTGTTTGTAAACATGACTTTGAATCCACTTGCCCAAGAAAAAGACTTTGCTTTTCTCCAAAACCAGGTTGACTCTGCTTTTCTGGGTGCTTTGCACACCAACTCCACACCAGTTTGTCCGGATAGGGCTGGATGAAACCAGAAATATCCGGTTCTGTGGTGGCTAGCTCAATCCCAGCTCTTGCTACAGCTTCTGTGTGTGCTTGTGTTTTCTCGATAGCATCTGTGGACTTTAGAGTTGTGAATGCATTGTAGCATGTAACATTTTGTTTTTCTGTTGGCAAAGGGTAATAGGTTTCACATGGAGACTCAACAGGTACACATTCTTGTTTTCTGAGTAAAAAGCTGCAGAAACCAGGTTACAAATGATATTTGTGTTTGTAAACATGACATTGAATCCCCTTAAAGAATAAAAAGACTTTGCTTTTCTCCAAACCCAGGTAGACTCTGCTTTTCTGAGTGCTTTGCACACCAAATCCACACCAGTTTGTCCGGATAGGGCTGGATGAAACCAGAAATATCCTGTTCTGTGGTGGCTAACTCAGTGCCAGCTCTTGCTACACTTTCTGCGTTTACTTGTGTTTTCTTGATAGTATCTGCCGACTTTAGAGTTGTGAATGCTTTGTAGCATGTAACATTTTGTTTTCTGTTGTCAAACGCTAATTGGTTTCACATGGAGACTCAACAGGTACACATTCTTGTTTTCTGAGTAAAAAGCTGCAGAAACCTGGTTACAAATGATATTTGTGTTTGTAAACATGACATTGAATCCCCTTGCAGAAGAAAAAGACTTTGCTTTTCTCCAAACCCAGGTAGACTCTGCTCTGTGTGTGTTTGCGTTTTGTCGATAGTCTGTGGACTTTAGAGTTGTGAATGCATTGTAGCGTGTAACATTTTGTTTTTCTTTTGGTAAACGCTAATAGGTTTCACATGGAGACACAACAGGTATACATTCGTGTTTTCTGTGTAAAAACCTGCAGAAACCAGGTTACAAATGATATTTGTGTTTGTAAACATGACATTGAATCCCCTTAAAGAATAAAAAGACTTTGCTTTTCTCCAAACCCAGGTTGACTCTGCTTTTCTGGGTGCTTTGCACACCACCTCCACACCAGTTTATCCGGATCGGGCTGGATGAAACCAGAAATATCCGGTTCTGTGGTGGCTAGCTCAATCCCAGCTCTTGCTGCAACTTCTGTGTGTGCTTGTGTTTTCTCGATAGCATCTGTGGACTTTAGAGTTGTGAATGCATTGTAGCATGTAACATTTTGTTTTTCTGTTGGCAAAGGGTAATAGGTTGCACATGGAGACTGAACAGGTACACATTCGTGTTTTCTGAGTAAAAAGCTGCAGAAACCAGGTTACAAATGATATTTGTGTTTGTGAACATGACATTGAATCCACTTGCCCAAGAAAAAGACTTTGCTTTTCTCCAAACCCAGGTTGACTCTGCTTTTCTGGGTGCTTTGCACACCAACTCCAAACCCGTTTGTCCAGACAGTGTTGGATGAAACTGGAAATATACGGTTCTTAGTTGGCTAACTCAATCCCAGCTCTTGCTACAGCTTCTGCGTTTGCTTGTGCTTTCTCGATAGTATATGTGGACTTTAGAGTTGTGAATGCATTGTAGCATGTAACATTTTGTTTTTCTCTTGGCACGTGCTAATTGGTTTCGCATGAAGACATAACAGGTATACATTCGTATTTTCTAAGTCAAAGCTGCAGAAACCAGGTCAAAAATGATATTTGTGTTTGTAAACATGACATTGAATCCACTTGCCCAAGAAAAAGACTTTGCTTTTCTCCAAACCCAGGTTGACTCTGCTTTTCTGGGTGCTTTGCACACCAACTCCACACCAGTTTGTCCGGATAGGGCTGGATGAAACCAGAAATATCCGGTTCTGTGGTGGCTAGCTCAAACCCAGCTCTTGCTACAGCTTCTGTGTGTGCTTGTGTTGTCTCGATAGCATCTGTGGACTTTAGAGTTGTGAATGCATTGTAGCATGTAACATTTTGTTTTTCTGTTGGCAAAGGGTAATAGGTTTCACATGGAGAATGAACAGGTACACATTCATGTTTTCTAAGTAAAAAGCTGCAGAAACAAGGTTACGAATGACATTTGTGTTTTTAAACATGACATTGAATCCACTTGCCCAAGAAAAAGACTTTGCTTTTCTCCAAACCCAGGTTGACTCTGCTTTTCTGGGTGCTTTGCACACCAACTCCACACCAGTTTGTCCGGAGAGGGCTGGATGAAACCAGAAATATCCTGTTCTGTGGTGGCTAACTCAGTGCCAGCTCTTGCTACACTTTCTGTGTTTACTTGTGTTTTCTTGATAGTATCTGTGGACTTTAGAGTTGTGAATGCTTTGTAGCATGTAACATTTTGTTTTCAGTTGTCAAACGCTAATTGGTTTCACATGGAGACACAGCAGGTACACATTCGTGTTTTCTGTGTAAAAACCTGCAGAAACCAGGTTACAAATGATATTTGTGTTTGTAAACATGACTTTGAATCCACTTGCCCAAGAAAAAGACTTTGCTTTTCTCCAAAACCAGGTTGACTCTGCTTTTCTGGGTACTTTGCACAGCAATTCCTCACCAGTTTGTCCGGATCGGGTTGGATGAAACCAGACATATCCGGTTCTGTGGTGGTTATCTCAATCCCAGCTCTTGCTACAGCTTCTGTGTGTGCTTGTGTTTTGTCGATAGTCTGTGGACTTTAGAGTTGTGAATGCATTGTAGCGTGTAACATTTTGTTTTTCTTTTGGTAAACGCTAATAGGTTTCACATGGAGACACAACAGGTAAACATACGTGTTTTCTGAGTAAAAACCTGCAGAAACCAGGTTACAAATGATATTTGTGTTTGTAAACATGACATTGAATACCCTTAAAGAATTAAAAGGCTTTGCTTTTCTCCAAACCCAGGTTGACTCTGCTTTTCTGGGTTTTTTGCACAGCAACTCCACAACAGTTTGTCTGGATAGGGCTGGATGAAACCAGAAATATCCGGTTCTGTGGTGGCTAGCTCAATCCCAGCTCTTGCTACAGCTTCTGTGTGTGCTTGTGTTTTGTCGATAGTCTGTGGACTTTAGAGTTGTGAATGCATTGTAGCATGTAACATTTTGTTTTTCTGTTGGCAAAGGGTAATAGGTTGCACATGGAGACTGAACAATTACACATTCATGTTTTCTGAGTAAAAAGCTGCAGAAACCAGGTTACAAATGATATTTGTGTTTGTAAACATGACTTTGAATCCACTTGCCCAAGAAAAAGACTTTGCTTTTCTCCAAAACCAGGTTGACTCTGCTTTTCTGGGTGCTTTGCACACCAACTCCACACCAGTTTGTCCGGATAGGGCTGGATGAAACCAGAAATATCCGGTTCTGTGGTGGCTAGCTCTATCCCAGCTCTTGCTAGAGCTTCTGTGTGTGCTTGTGTTTTCTCGATAGCATCTGTGGACCCTAGAGTTGTGAATGCATTGTAGCGTGTAACATTTTGTTTTTCTTTTGGTAAACGCTAATAGGTTTCACATGGAGACACAACAGGTACACATTCGTGTTTTCTGAGTAAAAACCTGCAGAAACCAGGTTACAAATGATATTTGTGTTTGTAAACATGACATTGAATACCCTTAAAGAATAAAATGACTTTGCTTTTCTCCAAACCCAGGTTGACTCTGCTTTTCTGGGTGCTTTGCACAGCAACTCCACAACAGTTTGTCCGGATAAGTCTGGATGAAACCAGAAATATCCGGTTCTGTGGTGGCTAGCTCAATCCCAGCTCTTGCTACAGCTTCTGTGTGTGCTTGTGTTTTCTCGATAGCATCTGTGGACTTTAGAGTTGTGAATGCATTGTAGCATGTAACATTTTGTTTTTCTGTTGGCAAAGGGTAATAGGTTGCACATGGAGACTGAACAGGTACACATTCATGTTTTCTGAGGAAAAAGCTGCAGAAACCAGGTTACAAAAGATATTTGTGTTTTTAAACATGACTTTGAATCCACTTGCCCAAGAAAAAGACTTTGCTTTTCTCCAAACCAAGGTTGACTCTGCTTTTCTGGGTGCTTTGCACAGCAATTCCACAGCAGTTTGTCCGGATAGGGCTGGATGAAACCAGAAATATCCGGTTCTGTGGTGGCTAGCTCAATCCCAGCTCTTGCTACAGCTTCTGTGTGTGCCTGTGTTTTCTCGATAGCACCTGTGGACTTTAGAGTTGTGAATGCATTGTAGCATGTAACATTTTGTTTTTCTGTTGGCAAAGGGTAATAGGTTGCACATGGAGACTGAACAGGTACACATTCTTGTTTTCTGAGTAAAAAGCTGCAGAAACCAGGTTACAAATGATATTTGTGTTTGTAAACATGACATTGAATCCCCTTGCAGAAGAAAAAGACTTTGCTTTTCTCCAAACCCAGGTAGACTCTGCTTCTGTGTGTGTTTGCGTTTTGTCGATAGTCTGTGGACTTTAGAGTTGTGAATGCATTGTAGCGTGTAACATTTTGTTTTTCTTTTGGTAAACGCTAATAGGTTTCACATGGAGACACAACAGGTATACATTCGTGTTTTCTGTGTAAAAACCTGCAGAAACCAGGTTACAAATGATATTTGTGTTTGTAAACATGACATTGAATCCCCTTAAAGAATAAAAAGACTTTGCTTTTCTCCAAACCCAGGTTGACTCTGCTTTTCTGGGTGCTTTGCACACCAACTCCACACCAGTTTGTCCGGATAGGGCTGGATGAAACCAGAAATATCCGGTTCTGTGGTGGCTAGCTCAAACCCAGCTCTTGCTACAGCTTCTGTGTGTGCTTGTGTTGTCTCGATAGCATCTGTGGACTTTAGAGTTGTGAATGCATTGTAGCATGTAACATTTTGTTTTTCTGTTGGCAAAGGGTAATAGGTTTCACATGGAGAATGAACAGGTACACATTCATGTTTTCTAAGTAAAAAGCTGCAGAAACAAGGTTACAAATGACATTTGTGTTTTTAAACATGACATTGAATCCACTTGCCCAAGAAAAAGACTTTGCTTTTCTCCAAACCCAGGTTGACTCTGCTTTTCTGGGTGCTTTGCACACCAACTCCACACCAGTTTGTCCGGAGAGGGCTGGATGAAACCAGAAATATCCTGTTCTGTGGTGGCTAACTCAGTGCCAGCTCTTGCTACACTTTCTGTGTTTACTTGTGTTTTCTTGATAGTATCTGTGGACTTTAGAGTTGTGAATGCTTTGTAGCATGTAACATTTTGTTTTCAGTTGTCAAACGCTAATTGGTTTCACATGGAGACACAGCAGGTACACATTCGTGTTTTCTGTGTAAAAACCTGCAGAAACCAGGTTACAAATGATATTTGTGTTTTTAAACATGACTTTGAATCCACTTGCCCAAGAAAAAGACTTTGCTTTTCTCCAAAACCTGGTTGACTCTGCTTTTCTGGGTACTTTGCACAGCAATTCCTCACCAGTTTGTCCGGATCGGGTTGGATGAAACCAGACATATCCGGTTCTGTGGTGGTTATCTCCATCCCAGCTCTTGCTACAGCTTCTGTGTGTGCTTGTGTTTTGTCGATAGTCTGTGGACTTTAGAGTTGTGAATGCATTGTAGCGTGTAACATTTTGTTTTTCTTTTGGTAAACGCTAATAGGTTTCACATGGAGACACAACAGGTATACATACGTGTTTTCTGAGTAAAAACCTGCAGAAACCAGGTTACAAATGATATTTGTGTTTGTAAACATGACATTGAATACCCTTAAAGAATTAAAAGGCTTTGCTTTTCTCCAAACCCAGGTTGACTCTGCTTTTCTGGGTTTTTTGCACAGCAACTCCACAACAGTTTGTCTGGATAGGGCTGGATGAAACCAGAAATATCCGGTTCTGTGGTGGCTAGCTCAATCCCAGCTCTTGCTACAGCTTCTGTGTGTGCTTGTGTTTTGTCGATAGTCTGTGGACTTTAGAGTTGTGAATGCATTGTAGCATGTAACATTTTGTTTTTCTGTTGGCAAAGGGTAATAGGTTGCACATGGAGACTGAACAATTACACATTCATGTTTTCTGAGTAAAAAGCTGCAGAAACCAGGTTACAAATGATATTTGTGTTTGTAAACATGACTTTGAATCCACTTGCCCAAGAAAAAGACTTTGCTTTTCTCCAAAACCAGGTTGACTCTGCTTTTCTGGGTGCTTTGCACACCAACTCCACACCAGTTTGTCCGGATAGGGCTGGATGAAACCAGAAATATCCGGTTCTGTGGTGGCTAGCTCTATCCCAGCTCTTGCTAGAGCTTCTGTGTGTGCTTGTGTTTTCTCGATAGCATCTGTGGACCCTAGAGTTGTGCATGCATTGTAGCGTGTAACATTTTGTTTTTCTTTTGGTAAACGCTAATAGGTTTCACATGGAGACACAACAGGTACACATTCGTGTTTTCTGAGTAAAAACCTGCAGAAACCAGGTTACAAATGATATTTGTGTTTGTAAACATGACATTGAATACCCTTAAAGAATAAAATGACTTTGCTTTTCTCCAAACCCAGGTTGACTCTGCTTTTCTGGGTGCTTTGCACAGCAACTCCACAACAGTTTGTCCGGATAAGTCTGGATGAAACCAGAAATATCCGGTTCTGTGGTGGCTAGCTCAATCCCAGCTCTTGCTACAGCTTCTGTGTGTGCTTGTGTTTTCTCGATAGCATCTGTGGACTTTAGAGTTGTGAATGCATTGTAGCATGTAACATTTTGTTTTTCTGTTGGCAAAGGGTAATAGGTTGCACATGGAGACTGAACAGGTACACATTCATGTTTTCTGAGTAAAAAGCTGCAGAAACCAGGTTACAAAAGATATTTGTGTTTTTAAACATGACTTTGAATCCACTTGCCCAAGAAAAAGACTTTGCTTTTCTCCAAAACCAGGTTGACTCTGCTTTTCTGGGTGCTTTGCACAGCAATTCCACAGCAGTTTGTCCGGATAGGGCTGGATGAAACCAGAAATATCCGGTTCTGTGGTGGCTAGCTCAATCCCAGCTCTTGCTACAGCTTCTGTGTGTGCCTGTGTTTTCTCGATAGCACCTGTGGACTTTAGAGTTGTGAATGCATTGTAGCATGTAACATTTTGTTTTTCTTTTGGTAAACGCTAATAGGTTTCACATGGAGACACAACAGGTACACATTCGTGTTTTCTGAGTAAAAACCTGCAGAAACCAGGTTACAAATGATATTTGTGTTTGTAAACATGACATTGAATACCCTTAAAGAATAAAAAGACTTTGCTTTTCTCCAAACCCAGGTTGACTCTGCTTTTCTGGGTGCTTTGCACAGCAAATCCACACCAGTTTGTCCGGATAGGGCGGGATGAAACCAGAAATATCCGGTTCTGTGTTGGCTAGCTCAATCCCAGCTCTTGCTACAGCTTCTGTGTGTGCTTGTGTTTTCTCGATAGCATCTGTGGACTTTAGAGTTGTGAATGCATTGTAGCATGTAACATTTTGTTTTTCTGTTGGCAAAGGGTAATAGGTTGCACATGGAGACTGAACAATTACACATTCATGTTTTCTGAGTAAAAAGCTGCAGAATCCAGGTTACAAATGATATTTGTGTTTGTAAACATGACTTTGAATCCACTTGCCCAAGAAAAAGACTTTGCTTTTCTCCAAAACCAGGTTGACTCTGCTTTTCTGGGTGCTTTGCACACCAACTCCACACCAGTTTGTCCGGATAGGGCTGGATGAAACCAGAAATATCCGGTTCTGTGGTGGCTAGCTCTATCCCAGCTCTTGCTAGAGCTTCTGTGTGTGCTTGTATTTTCTCGATAGCATCTGTGGACTTTAGAGTTGTGAATGCATTGTAGCGTGTAACATTTTGTTTTTCTTTTGGTAAACGCTAATAGGTTTCACATGGAGACACAACAGGTACACATTCGTGTTTTCTGAGTAAAAACCTGCAGAAACCAGGTTACAAATGATATTTGTGTTTGTAAACATGACATTGAATACCCTTAAAGAATAAAATGACTTTGCTTTTCTCCAAACCCAGGTTGACTCTGCTTTTCTGGGTGCTTTGCACAGCAACTCCACAACAGTTTGTCCGGATAAGTCTGGATGAAACCAGAAATATCCGGTTCTGTGGTGGCTAGCTCAATCCCAGCTCTTGCTACAGCTTCTGTGTGTGCTTGTGTTTTCTCGATAGCATCTGTGGACTTTAGAGTTGTGAATGCATTGTAGCATGTAACATTTTGTTTTTCTGTTGGCAAAGGGTAATAGGTTGCACATGGAGACTGAACAGGTACACATTCATGTTTTCTGAGTAAAAAGCTGCAGAAACCAGGTTACAAAAGATATTTGTGTTTTTATTTATTTTTTTTTTTATAAAGCTTTTATTTAAAGAATATAAATTTCCAAAGAACAGCTCATGGACCACAATGGTTCCCCCCACACACAACTTCCCTCCCTCCCCCCACCCTCCCCTTTTCCCGCTCCCTCTCCCCTTCCATTCACATCAAGATTCATTTTCAATTCTTTTTATACACAGGAGATCAATTTAGTACGTATTACGTAAAGATTTCAACGGTTTGCCCTCGCATAGAGACACAAAATGATAATACTGTTGGAGTACTAGTTATAGTATTAATTCACAATGTACAGCACATTAAGGACAGAGATCCTACATGATTTTTTTTTTTAAAAAATTGATTAATTGTCTATGCAATTTCCAGTTTAACACCAAGATTTTTTTTTTCATTTGCAATTATCTTTATATAAAGAAGATCGATTCAATATATACTATGTAAGGATTTCATCAGTTTGCACCCACACAGAAACACAAAGTGTAAAAATACTGTTTCAGTACTAGTAATAGCATCACTTCACATTGGATAACACACTAAGGACAGATCCCCCATGAGACGCAAGTACACAGTGACTCCTGATGTTGATTTAACAATTTGACACTCTTGTTTATGGCGTCAGTAATCTCCCTAGGCTCTGGTCATGAGTTGCCGAGGCTATGGAAGCCTTTAGGGTTAGCCGACTTCGATCTTATTCCCACAGGGCCATAGTCAAAGTGGAAGTTCTCTCCTCCCTTCAGAGAAAGGTACCTCCTTCTTTGATGGCCCCGTTCTTTCCACTGGGATCTCACTCGCAGAGATCTTTCATTTAGGTCTTCTGTTTTTTCCAGAGTGTCTTAGCTTTCCATGCCTAAAATATTCTCATGGGCTCTTGAGCCAGATCCGAATGCCTTAAGGGCTGATTCTGAGGCCAGAGTGCTATTTAGGACATCTGCCATTCTATGAGTCTGCTGTGTATCCTGCTTCCCATGTTGGATCATTCTCTCCCTTTTTCATTCTATCAGTTAGTATTAGCAGACACTAGTCTTGTTTGTGTGATCCCTTTGGCTCTTAGACCTATCAGTGTGATCAATTGTGAGCTGAAATTGATCACTTGGACTAATGAGATGGCCTTGGTACATGCCACCTTGATGGGGTTGTATTGGAAACCCCTGGCACAATTCTAACTCCATCATTTGGGGCCGTTCCGATTGAGCCTGTCCCAAGTTTTACATCTCCTCCCTCTCTTATTCCCACTCTTATATTTCACAGAGATCACTTTTCAGTTAAAATTTAAACACCTAAGAATAATTCTGTGTTAATTACAGAGTTCAACCTCTAGTACTAGGATAAAGAAAAAAAAAATACTACCATGGATAAAGTATTACATTGTACAACAACAGTCAGCACAAGATCTGATCGAGTCACTGTTTCTCATAGTGTCCATTTCACTTCAACAGGTTTCCCCTTTGGTGCTCAGTTAGTCATCGCCAATCAAGGGAAACAAATGATATTTGTCTCTTTGGGACTGACTTAATTCACTCAGCATGATGTTTTCCAGATTCCTCCATTTTGTTGCAAGTGACCGGATTTCATTGTTTTTGACTGCTGTATAGTATTCTGTAGAGTACATGTCCCATAATTTCCTAATCCAGTCTACTGTTGATGGGCATTTGGGTTGGTTCCAAGTCTTAGCTATTGTGAATTGAGCCGCAATAAACATTGCTGTGCAGACGGCTTTTTTGTTTGCCAATTTAATTTCCTTTGGGTAAATTCCAAGGAGTGGGATGGCTGGGTTGAATGGTAGGGTTATATTCATGTTTCTGAGGAATCTCCAGACTGACTTCCATAGTGGCTTCACCAGTTTGCATTCCCACCAACAGTGGATTAGTGTCCCTTTTTCCCCACATCCTCTCCAGCATCTATTGTTGGTGGATTTCTGAATGTGAGCCATTCTCACCGGGGTGAGGTGAAACCTCATTGTGGTTTTGATTTGCATTTCCCTAATTGCTAGGGATCTTGAACATTTTTTCATGTGTCTGTTGGCCATTTGGATTTCCTCTTTTGAAAAATGTCTATTGAGGTCCTTGGCCCATCTCTTAAGTGGGTTGTTTGTTTTGATGTTGTGGAGTTTCTTAATTTCTGTGTAGATTCTGGTTATCAACCCTTTATCTGTTGCATAGTTTGCAAATATATTTTCCCATTCTGTCGGTTTCCTATTCACTTTCCTGACTGTTTCTTTTGCAGTACAGAAACTTTTCAATTTGATGCAATCCCAGTAGTTAATTTTGGTTTTCAGTGCCTGTGCTTCTGGGGTCTTTTCCAAGAAGTCTTTGCCAGTACCTATGTCTTGCAGGGTTTCTCCTATGCTCTCTAGTAATTTGATGGTGTCGGGTCGTAGGTTTAAATTTTTAATCCATGTTGAATGGATTTTTGTGTAAGGTGAAAGGTAGGGGTCTTGCTTCATGGTTCTGCACGTGGAAATCCAGTTTTCCCAGCACCATTTATTAAACAGACTGACCTTACTCCAGGGACTGGTTTTGGATCGTTGATCAAATATAAGTTGGCTGTAGGTGTTTGGATTGATTTCTGGAGTTTCTATTCTGTTCCATTGGTCTATCCATCTGTTTCTGTACCAGTACCATGCTGTTTTGATAACAACTGCCCTGTAGTATGTCCTGAAATCTGGTATTGTGATGCCTCCGGCTTTGTTTTTGTTGTACAAGATTGCTTTAGCTATTCGAGGTCTCCTGTGTCTCCATATGAATTTCAGCATCATTTTTTCCAGATCTGAGAAGAATGTCCTCGGTATCTTGATTGGTATTGCGTTGAATCTGTAAATTGCTTTTGGGAGAATGGACATTTTGATGATATTGATTCTTCCAATCCATGAGCATGGAAGATTTCTCCATTTTTTGGTATCCTCTTCTATTTCTTTCTTTAAGGTTTTGTAATTTTCATTGTAGAGATCTTTAATGTCCTTAGTTAAATTTATTCCAAGGTATTTGATTGTTTTTGTAGCTATTGTGAATGGGATTGATCTTAGCAGTTCTTCCTCAGCCGTGGCATTGTCTGTGTATACAAAGGCTGTTGATTTTTGTGCATTGATTTTATATCCTGCTACTTTGCCAAACTCTTCTATGAGTTCCAATAATCTCTTAGTAGAGTTCTTTGGGTCCCCTAAATAAAGAATCATGTCGTCTGCAAAGAGGGATAGTTTGAGTTCTTCCTTCCCAACTTGTATCCCTTTAATTTCTTTTTCTTGCCTAATAGCTCTGGCTAAGACTTCCAGCACTATATTGAATAGCAGTGGTGAGAGTGGGCATCCCTGTCTGGTACCAGATCTCAGTGGAAATGCTTCCAACTTTTCCCCATTCAATAGGATATTGGCCGTGGGTTTTTCATAAATTGCTTTGATTGTATTGAGGAATGTGCCTTCTATTCCCAGTTTGCTTAGGGTTTTCATCATGAAAGGGTGTTGAATTTTATCGAATGCTTTCTCTGCGTCTAGTGAGATAATCATATGGTTTTTCTTCTGTAGTCTGTTAATGTGGTGTATCACGTTGATTGTTTTGCGAATATTGAACCATCCCTGCATACCAGGGATGAATCCCACTTGGTCTGGGTGGATGATCTTTCTGATGTGTTGTTGCAGTCTATTGGCCAGAATTTTGTTGAGGATTTTTGCATCTATGTTCATGAGGGATATTGGTCTGTAATTCTCTTTCAATGCTGCATCTTTTTCTGGCTTAGGAATTAAGGTGATGCTGGCTTCATAGAAGGAATTTGGGAGAATTCCCTCTTTTTCGATTGTTCTGAATAGTTTGAGAAGAATTGGGGTTAGTTCTTCTTTAAATGTCTGGTAGAATTCAGCAGTGAATCCATCTGGTCCTGGGCTTTTCTTTGTTGGGAGGGCCTTTATTACTGATTCAATTTCTGACTCACTTATGGGTCTGTTTAGGTTTTCTATGTCTTCCTGGTTCAATTTAGGTAGGTTGCATGTGTCCAGGAATCTATCCATTTCTGATAGGTTTCCCTGTTTGCTGGCATACAAGTCCTTGTAGTAATTTCTGATGATTCTTTTGATTTCTGTGGTGTCTGTTGTTATATTTCCTTTTTCATCTCTGATTTTACTGATTTGGGTCTTTTCTCTTCTTTTTTTAGTTAGTTGGGCCAATGGAGTGTCAATCTTGTTTATTTTTTCAAAAAACCAGCTCCTCGTTTGGCTGATTTTTTGTAATTTTTTTTGGATTCAATCCTGTTGATTTCTTCTCTGATTTTGATTATTTCTCTTTTTCTACTAGATTTGGGTCTAGTTTGCTGCAAATTTTCTAGATCCTTGAGATGCATTGAAAGCTCATCTATTTGGTGCCTTTCCAGTTTCTTGATGTAGGCACCTATTGATATAAACTTTCCTCTTAACACTGCTTTTGCTGTATCCCATAAGTTTTGGTATGTTGTGCTGTTATCCTCATTTACTTCCAGAAAATTTTTGATTTCTCTTTTGATTTCTTCAGTGACCCATTGTTCATTCAGGAGCATGTTGTTCAATCTCCATGTGTTTGCATATGCCCTATATATTCCTGAGTTGCTAATTTCCAACTTCACTCCCTCATGGTCTGAGAAGTTGCATGGTATGATTCTAATTCTTTTGAATTTGCTGAGACTTGCTTTATGGCCTAATATGTGATCAATCCTAGAGTAGGTTCCATGTACTGCTGAGAAGAATGTGAATGCATTACTTGTAGGATGAAAAGTTCTGTAGATATCTGTTAGATCCATTTGGGCTATGGTGTTGTTTAAATCTACTGTCTCCTTGTTGATCTTCTGTCCTGTCGATCTGTCAATATCTGTGAGTGAAGTATTGAAGTCCCCCAGTACTATTGTGTTGGGGTCTAAGTCTCCCTTTAAGTTTCTTAACAAATTTTTTAAATAAACCTGTGGCCTGTAATTAGGTGCATATACATTGAGAATTGTTATATCTTCCTGTAGTATTGATCCCTTAATCATTATATAGTGCCCCTCTTTGTCTCTCTTAACAGTTTTTGTGTTAAAGTTTATGTAGTCCGATATTAAGATGGTTACACCCGCTCTTTTTTCATTTCTGTTGGCATGGTATATCTTGTTCCATCCTTTTATTTTCAGTCTGTATGGATCTTCGTTGGAAAGATGTGTTTCTTGTAGGCAGCAAATAGATGGTTTTTGTTCCTTAACCCAGTCAGCCAATCTCTGTCTTTTAACAGGACAGTTTAGACCTTTAACGTTCAATGTGACTATTGATAAGTGGTAAGTTTGCCCTGCCATTTGCCAGATATTTTCTAATGTATGCTTTGAATTCCCTGTGATCTTTTGCCGTGAGGTTCCCTTCGTTTACCTTCTTTCATGTTGATGGTCGTGTTTCTGTGTTTCTGTGTGTAACATGTCTTTAAGTATCTTTTGCAGGGCTGGACGAGTGGCAACAAATTCTTTCAATTTTTGTTTGTTATGAAAGGTCTTTATTTCACCTTCATTCACAAATGAGAGCTTTGCAGGGTATAATATTCTGGGCTGTCAGTTTTTCTCTCTAAGTACCTAGGCTATGTCTCGCCATTCCCTTCTAGCTTGTAGGGTTTCTGTTGAGAAGTCAGCTGTAAGTCTAATTGGAGATCCTCTGAGAGTAATCTGACGTTTCTCTCTTGCACATTTTAGGATCTTTTCTTTTTGCTTCACTGTGGTGAGTTTAATTACAATATGTCGTGCAGAGGATCTCTTTTGGTCATGTTTATTAGGGGTTCTATGAGCTTCCTGGATTAGGATTTCTCTGTCTTTCTCCAAGCCTGGAAAGTTTTCTGCTAGTATCTCCCTAAAAAGGCCTTCTAATCCTTTCTCCCTCTCCATACCTTCAGGAACACCTAGAACCCGAATGTTGGGTTTTTAAATAGTATCCTGTAAATTCCCGACAATATCTTTTAGTTTTCTAATTTCCTCTTCTTGTCTTTGGTTTGACTGTTTCCTCTCCTGTTCTCTGTCTTCTAGGTCCGATATTCTCTCTTCTGCTTCACCCATTCTGGTTTTAAGGCCCTCAAGATTGCTTGTCACTTGATCTATTGAATTCTTCAATTCATTAAGATTTTTTGTCACTATCGTAGCTTCTTGTTCTACTAGTTGTTTCATTTCGTTTTGATTTCTCCGTAGTACTTCATTCTCGCGAGAGAGATTTTCTATCTTATCCATTAAAGATTTCTGTAGTTCAAGAATTTGTTTTTGAGAACTTCTTAATGTTCTTATCAATTCTTTGAGATCTGCTTCTTGCATTTCTTCTATCTCATTATCTTCACAATCCTGACTTGGGGTGTCTTTTCCGTTTGGGGTCATCATAGCGTCTTCCTTGATCTTGCTCCCTCGGAATCTGTTTTTATTTGGCATTTTTTTTTTTTCCCCACACTCTTTCTCTGGGTTGTCAAGGTAACGGAGTTTGTGTGCGCGGTGTGTTCCCAGTTTTTGGATCCCCTTCAGGTTTCTACAGCCTCGGGTTTTTGGTTCCGTCTGCCTCAGTGATGGGCGGGCGGGTGGGCGGGCGGGCGCGCCTTGTCCCACTGCGTTTAATCTAGCTCGAATTAGCAGGGTGGGTGACGAGAGAGACTAGTGTCCGTGCAGGCTCGCCTCAATTGTGCTGTTTCCCCCGTGGGGGGTCTGCTTCCCCCCGCCAGTGTCTCGGGATCCCTGTATCGGCCCCCGTTCAAGCGCTCAGTTCCAATGGCGACTGTGTTCCGCCCGGCTTCCGGTTCAGCCGGCGGGCGCGCGCCTTGTCCCACTGTGTTCATTCTAGCTTGAGTGAGCAGGGTGGGCAATGAAAGAGGCTAGTGTCCGTGTGGGCTCGCCTCAATTGTGCTGTTTCCCCCGTGGGGGGTCTGCTTCCCCCCACCAGTGTCTCGGGATCCCTGTATCGGCTCCCGTTCAAGCGCTCAGTTCCAATGGCGACTGTGTTCCGCCCGGCTTCCGGTTCAGCCGGCGGGCGCGCGCCGTCCCACTGCGTTCAGTCCAGCTAGAATTAGCAGGGTGGGCAACGAAAGAGGCTAGAGTCCGTGTGGGCTCGCCTCAATTGTGCTGTTTCCCCCGTGGCGTCTGCTTCCCCCCGCCAGTGTCTCGGGATCCCTGTATCGGCCCCCGTTCAAGCGCTCAGTTCCAATGGCGACTGTGTTCTGCCCGGCTTCCGGTTCAGCCAGCGGGTGCGCGCCGTCCCACTGTGTTCAGTCTAGCTCGAGTGAGCAGGGTGGGCAACGAAAGAGGCTAGTGTCCGTGTGGGCTCGCCTCAATTGTGCTGTTTCCCCCGTGAGGGGTCTGCTTCCCCCCACCAGTGTCTCGGGATCCCTGTATCGGCCCCCGTTCAAGCGCTCAGTTCCAATGGCGACTGTGTTCCGCCCGGCTTCCGGTTCAGCCGGCGGGCGCGCGCCGTCCCACTGCGTTCAGTCCAGCTAGAATTAGCAGGGTGGGCAACGAAAGAGGCTAGAGTCCGTGTGGGCTCGCCTCAATTGTGCTGTTTCCCCCGTGGCGTCTGCTTCCCCCCGCCAGTGTCTCGGGATCCCTGTATCGGCTCCCGTTTAAGCGCTCGAATCCAATGGCGACTGTGTTCCGTCCGGTTCCCGTCCCTCCCGGCCGCTCCCGTGCCACTAAGGCACGATTTGCCGTTCAAAAACTTACTTTCCCCTAGGTCCTCTGCGTCTCATTCACTGGGTCCGGAAGAATTTCCACTGCATTTTTTTCCGTGAGATTTTTCCTGAGGCTACACTAACTCTGTTTTTATTAGACTATCTTTTTGCGGACTGCTAGTGCGCGTCCTCACTATTCCGCCATCTTGGCTCCGCCCCTCTGCAGGTTTTTACTCAGAAAACATGAATGTGTGCCTGTTGTGTCTGCATGTGAAACCAATAAGTGTTTGGCAACAGAAAACAAAATGTTACATGCTACAAAGCATTCACAACTCTAAAGTCCACAGATACTATTAAGAAAACACAAGTAAATGCAGATTCTCTAGCAAGAGCTGGCACTGAGTTAACCACCACAGAACCAGATATTTCTGGTTTCATCCAGCTCTATCCGGACAAAGTTTTGGGGTGTTGTGTGCAAAGCACCCAGATAAGCAGAGTCAACCTGGTTTTGGAAAACAGCAAAGTCTTTTTCTTGGGCAAGTAGATGCAATGTCATGTTTACAAACACAAATATCATTTGTAACCAGGTTTCTGCAGCTTTTTACTCAGAAAACACAAATGTGTACCTGTTGTGTCTCCATGTGAAACCAATTAACTTTTGCCAACAGAAAAAAAAAATGTTACACGCTACAATGCATTCACAACTCTAAAGTCCACAGATACTATCGAGAAAACACAAGCACACTCAGAAGCTGTAGCAAGAGCTGGCATTGAGTTAGCCACCACAGAACCAGATATTTCTGGTTCCATCCAGACCTATCTGGACAAACTGGTGTGGAGTTGGTGTGCAAAGCACCCAGAAAAGCAGAGTCAACCTGGTTTTGGAGAAAAGCAAAGTCTTTTTCTTGGGCAAGTGGATTCAATGTCATGTTTACAAACACAAATATAATTTGTAACCTGGTTTCTGCAGCTTTTTACTCAGAAAACACAAATGTGTACCTGTTGTGTCTGCATGTGAAACCTATTAGCGTTTGCCAACAGAAAAACAAAATGTTTTGTACTCCACTAGCATACAGAACTCCCGTAAACTGAATTTCTCTACAGCCAGGAAGCAGACCGACCATAAGCTGGGTTTCCTACAGGCAAGCTACAGAAATCCCATATATTGCGAGCTTACTCCCAGGCCTCAGAACCCTTCCTAAGTGCTTCGTTCCACACCTACGATACAGAACTCATGTATGCTTTAAATCACTACACTCAGGTGGCAGAACTCCTTTATCCTCTGTCTCCTACACTCAGGCTACCAAAATTGCTCACATTGTGTAAGCGTATTCCCAGGCTACAGAACGCTGAAACAGCTGTGCACTCCACTAGCATACAGAACTCCCATGAACTGAATCTCTCTACAGCCAGGAAACAGACTGACCATAAGCTGCGTTTTCTATAAGCAGGCTACAGAAATCCCGCATATTGCGAATGCCTACTCCCAGGATACAGAACTCTTACAAACTGCTTCGTTACACACCTCCAATACAGAACTCATGTAAGCTGCACCTCAATACACTCAGGTTACAGAACTCCTGCAATCTCTGTCTAAGGACACAGACATTGCGCACATTGTGTCATCCTATTCCCAGGCAACAGAAATCTGAAATAGCATTGCACTCCACTAGCATACAGAATTCCCATGAACTGAATATCTCTACAGCCTAGAAGCAGACCAAGCATAAGCTGCGTTTCCTATAGACAGGCCAAAGAAATCCCGCATATTGCGAATCCCTACTCCCAGGCTACAGAACTCATCCAAACTGCTTACATCCACACCTCCGATACAGAACTCATGTACACAGCATCTGACTAAACTCAGGTTACAGAACTCCTGTAAGCTCTGTCTCCTACACTCAGGCTACAGACATTGCGCACATGGGGTAAGCCTATTCCCAGGCTACAGACCGCTCAAGCAGCTTTGCACTCCACTAGCATACAGAACTCACGTGAACTGAAACTCTCTGCAGCCAGCAAGCAGACAGAACATAAGCTGCGTTTCCTATAGACAGGCTACAGAAATCCCGCATATTGCGAATGCCTACTCCCAGGCTACAGAACTGTTCCAAACTGCTTCGTTCCACACCTCCGATACAGAACTCATGTACGCTACATCAGACTAAACTCAGTTTACAGTACTCCTGTAAGCTCTGTCTCCTACACTCAGGCTACAGACTTGCGCACATTGTGTATGCCTATTTCCATGCTACAGACAGCTGAAACACTTTTGTACTCCACTAGCATACAGAACTCCCGTAAACTGAATTTCTCTACAGCCAGGAAGCAGACCGACCATAAGCTGCATTTCCTATAGACAGGCTACAGAAATCCCGCATATTGCAAATGCCTACTCCCAGGATACAGAACTAATCCAAACTGCTTCGTTCCACACGTGTAATACAGAACTCATGTGCGCTGCATCTGAGTACACTCAGGTTACAGAACTCGTGTAAGCTCTGTCTCCTACACTCAGGCTACAGACATTGCACACATTGTGTATGCCTATTCCCTGGATACAGTTGCTGAAAAAGATTTGTACTCCACTATCATACAGAATTCCCATGAACTGAATCTCTGCAGCCAGGAAGCAGACCGACCATAAGCTGGGTTTCCTACAGGCAAGCTACAGAAATCCCATATATTGCGAGCTTACTCCCAGGCCTCAGAACCCTTCCTAAGTGCTTCGTTCCACACCTACGATACAGAACTCATGTATGCTTTAAATCACTACACTCAGGTGGCAGAAATCCTTTATCCTCTGTCTCCTACACTCAGGCTACCAAAATTGCTCACATTGTGTAAGCGTATTCCCAGGCTACAGAACGCTGAAAAGCTGAGCACTCCACTAGCATACAGAACTCCCATGAACTGAATCTCTCTACAGCCAGGAAACAGACTGACCATAAGCTGCGTTTTCTATAAGCAGGCTACAGAAATCCCGCATATTGCGAATGCCTACTCCCAGGATACAGAACTCTTACAAACTGCTTCGTTACACACCTCCAATACAGAACTCATGTAAGCTGCACCTCACTACACTCAGGTTACAGAACTCCTGCAATCTCTGTCTAAGGACACAGACATTGCGCACATTGTGTCATCCTATTCCCAGGCAACAGAAAGCTGAAATAGCATTGCACTCCACTAGCATACAGAATTCCCATGAACTAAATATCTCTACAGCCTAGAAGCAGACCAACCATAAGCAGCGTTTCATATAGACAGGCTACAGAAATCCCGCATATTGTGAATCCCTACTCCCAGGCTACAGAACTCATCCAAACTGCTTACATCCACACCTCCAATACAGAACTCATGTACACAGCATCTGACTAAACTCAGGTTACAGAACTCCTGTAAGCTCTGTCTCCTACACTCAGGCTACAGACATTGCACACATGGGGTAAGCCTATTCCCAGGCTACAGACCGCTCAAGCAGCTTTGCACTCCACTAGCATACAGAACTCACGTGAACTGAAACTCTCTGCAGCCAGGAAGCAGACAGAAAATAAGCTGCGTTTCCTATAGACAGGCTACAGTAATCCCGCATATTGCGAATGCCTACTCCCAGGCTACAGAACTGTTCCAAACTGCTTCGTTCCACACCTGTAATACAGAATTCATGTACGCTGCATCTGACTAAACTCCGGATAGAGAACTCCTGTACGCTCTCTCTCCTACACTCAGGCTACCAAAATTGCTCACATTGTGTAAGCGTATTCCCAGGCTACAGAACGCTGAAACAGCTGTGCTTTCCACTAGCATAGAGAACTCCCATGAACTGAATCTCTCTACAGCCTGTATCCAGAATTTCTATAAGCTGCACATCCCAGAGTCAGGCTACAGAAATCCCGCATATTGCGAATGCCTACTTCGAGGCTACAGAACTCTTCCAAACTGCTTTGTTCCACACCTCCGATAGAGAACTCATGTACGCTGCATCAGACTAAACTCAGTTTACAGTACTCCTGTAAGCTCTGTCTCCTACACTCAGGCTACAGACATTGCGCACATTGTGTATGCCTATTACCAGGATACAGACAGCTGAAACAGCTTTGTACTCCACTAGCATACAGAACTCCCATGACCTGAATATCTCTGCAGCCTGTATCCAGAAATCCTATAATATGCACATCCCAGAGTCAGGCTACAGAAATTCCGCATATTGTGAATGCCTACTCCCAGGCTACAGAACTCTTACAAACTGCTTCGTTACACACATCTGATACAGAACTCATGTAAAATGCATCTTTCTAAACACAAGTTACAGAACAACTAGTAGCTCTGTACAAGGATACACATATTACGCACACTGTGTCATCCGATTCAGAGCAAACAGGACTCTAAAACAGCATTGCACTACACTAGCATATAGAACTCCCGTTAACTGCAACTCTCTACAGCCAGGAGGCAGAACGCCCATAAGCTGCGCATCCTAGAGTCAGGCTACAGAAATCCCGCACATTGCAAATCCCTACTCCCAGGCTACAGAACTCTTCCAAACTGCTTACATGAATACCTCCAATACAGAACTCATGTACACTGCATCTGAATAACGCCGGTTACAGAACTCCTGTAAGCTCTGTCTCCTACACTCAGGCTACACACATTGCGCACATGGGGTAAGCCTATTCCCAGGCTACAGACCGCTGAAACAGCTTTGCACTCCAATAGCATAAAGAACTCCCGTGAACTGAATCTCTCTGCAGCCAGGAAGCAGACAGAACATAAGCTGCGTTTCCTATAGACAGGCTACAGAAATCCCGCATATTGCGAATGCCTACTCCTAGGTGTCAGAATCCTTCCAAAGTGCTTCGTTGTACACCAACAATACACAACTCATGTATGCTGTAAATCACTACACTAGGGTTGCAGAACTCCTGTAAGCTCTGTCTCCTACACTCAGGCTATCGAAATTGCTCACATTGTGTGAGCGTGTTCCCAGGCTACCTAACCCTGAAACAGCATTGCACTCCACTAGCATACAGAACTCCCATGAACTGAATCTCTCTACAGCCTGTATCCAGAATTCCTATAAGCTGCACATCCTAGAGTCAGACTACAGAAATCGCGCATATTGCGAATGCCTACTCCCAGGCTACAGAATTCTTACGAACTGCTTACATCCACACCTCCGATACAGAACTCATGTAAGCTGCACTCACTACACTCAGGTTACAAAACTCCTGTAAGCTCTACCTAAGGATACAGACATTGTGCACATTGTGCCATCCTATTCCCCGGAAACAGAACTCTGAAACAGCATTGCACTCCACTAGCATACAGAACTCCCGTGTACTGAATCGCTCTACAGCCAGGACGCAGAACACCTATAAGCTGTGCATCCTAGAGTCAGGCTACAGTAATCACGCATATTTCGAATGCCTACTCCCAGGCTACAGAACTTTTCGAAACTGCTTACATCCACAACTCCGATACAGAACTCATGTACGCTGCATCTGACTAAACTCAGGTTACAGAATTCCTGTAAGCTCAGTTTCCTACACGCAGGCTACAAACATTGCACACATGGGGTAAGCCTATTCCCAGGCAAAAGAACTCTGAAATACCATTGACTCCACTAGCATACAGAACTCCCCTGAATTGAATCTCTCTACAGCCAGGAAGCAGACCGACCATAAGCTGCGTTTCCTATAGACAGTCTACTGAAATCGCGCATATTGTGAATGCCTACTCCCAGGCTACAGAACTCTTCCAAACAGCTTCACTCCACACCTGTAATACAGAACTCATGTAAGCTGCATCTGACTACACTCAGGTTACAGAACACCTGTAAGCTCTGTCTAAGGATACAGACATTGCACACATTGTGTCACCCTTTTCCCAGTCAACAGAACTCTGAAATAGCATTGCACTCCACTAGCATACAGAACTCCCGTAAACTGAATCTCTCTACAGCCAGGGAGCAGACCGACCGTAAGCTGCATCTCGAATAGACAGGCTACAGAAATCCCGTATATTCCTAATGCCTACTCCCAGGCTACAAAACTCTTGCAAACTGCTTCACTCCACACCTGTAATACAGAACTCATGTAAGCTGCACCTGACTACACTCACGTTACAGAACACCTGTAATCTCTGTCTAAGGATACAGACATTGCACACATTGTGTCACCCTTTTCCCAGTCAACAGAACTCTGAAATAGCATTGCACTCCACTAGCATACAGAACTCCCGTAATCTGAATCTCTCTACAGCCAGGAAGCAGACCGACCGTAAGCTGCGTCTCCTATAGACAGGCTACAGAAATCCCGCATATTCCGAATGCCTACTCCCAGGCTACAAAACTCTTCCAAACTGCTTCGTTCCACACCTGTAATACAGAACTCATGTAAGCTGCATCTGACTACACTCAAGTTACAGAACTCCTGTAAGCTCTGTCTAAGGATACAGACATTGCGCACATTCTGTATGCCTATTTCCATGCTACAGACAGCTGAAACACTTTTGTACTCCACCAGCATACAGAACTCCCGTAAACTGAATTTCTCTACAGCCAGGAAGCAGACCGACCATAAGCTGCGTTTACTATAGACAGGCTACAGAAATCCTGCATATTGCAAATGCCTACTCCCAGGATACAGAACTAATCCAAACTGCTTGGTTCCACACGTGTAATACAGAACTCATGTGCGCTGCATCTGACTACACTCAGGTTACAGAACTTGTGTAAGCTCTGTCTCCTACACTCAGGCTACAGACATTGCACACATTGTGTATGCCTATTCCCAGGATACAGACTGCTGAAACAGCTTTGTACTCCACTATCATACAGAACTCCCATGAACTGAATCTCTCTGCAGCCAGGAAGCAGACTGAATATAAGCTGCCTTTCCTATAGACAGGCTACGGAAATCCCGCATATTGCGAATGCCTACTCCCAGGCTACAGAACACTTCCAAACTGCTTACATGCACACCTCCGATACAGAACTCATGTACACTGCATCTGACTAAACTCAGGTTACAGAACTCCTTTAATCTCTGTCTCCTACACTCAGGCTACAGACATTGTGCACATGGGGTAAGCCTATTTCCAGGCTACAGACCACTGAAACAGCTTTGCACTCCACTAGCATACAGAACTCCCGTGAGCTGAACCTCTCTAAAGCCAGGAAGCAGACAGAATATAAGCTGCGTTTACTATAGACAGGCTACAGAAATCCCGCATATTGCGAATGCCTACTCCCAGGCGTCAGAATCCTTCCGAAGTGCTTCGTTCTACACCAACAATACACAACTCATGTATGCTGTAAATCACTACACTAGGGTTGCAGCATTCCTGTAAGCTCTGTCTCCTACACTCAGGCTATCAAAATTGCTCACATTGTGTAAGCGTGTTCCCAGGCTACCTAACCCTGAAACAGCTTTGCACTCCACTAGCATACAGAACTCCCATGAACTGAATCTCTCTACAGCCTGTATCCAGAATTCGTATAAGCTGCACATCCTAGAGTCAGGCTACAGAAATCGCGCATATTGCTAATGCCTACTCCGAGGCTACAGAACTCTAACAAACTGCTTCGTTACACACCTCCGATACAGAATTCATGTAAGCTGCACCTCACTACACTCAGGTTAAAGAACTCCTGTAAGCTCTGTCTGAGTACACAGACATTGTGTACATTGTGTCCTCCTATTCACAGGCAACAGAACTCTGAAATAGCATTGCCCTCCACTAGCATACAGTACTCCTGTGAACTGAATATCTCTAGAGCCTGTATGTAGAATTCGTATAAGCTGCGTTTCCTACAGACAGGCTACAGAAATCCCGCATATTGCGAATGCCTACTCCCAGGCTACAGAATTCTTACGATCTGCTTACATCCACACCTCCGATACAGAACTCATGTAAGCTGCACTCACTACACTCAGGTTACAAAACTCCTGTAAGCTCTACCTAAGGATACAGACATTGTGCACATTGTGCCATCCTATTCCCCGGAAACAGAACTCTGAAACAGCATTGCACTCCACTAGCATACAGAACTCCCGTGTACTGAATCTCTCTACAGCCAGGACGCAGAACACCTATAAGCTGTGCATCCTAGAGTCAGGCTACAGTAATCACGCATATTTCGAATGCCTACTCAAAGGCTAGAGAACTCTTCCAAACTGCTTACATCCACAACTCCGATACAGAACTTATGTACGCTGCATCTGACTGCACTCAGGTTACAGAACTCCTGTAAGCTCAGTTTCCTACACGCAGGCTACAAACATTGCACACATGGGGTAAGCCTATTCCCAGGCAACAGAACTCCGAATCACCATTGACTCCACTAGCATACAGAACTCTCCTGAACTGAATCTCACTACAGCCAGGAAGCAGACCAACCATAAGCTCCGTTTACTATAGACAGGCTACAGAAATCCCGCATATTGTGAATGCCTATTCCCAGGCTACGTAACTCTTCCAAACAGCTTCACTCCCACCTGTAATACAGAACTCATGTAAGCTGCATCTGACTACACTCAGGTTACAGAACACCTGTAAGCTCTGTCTAAGGATACAGACATTGCACACATTGTGTCACCCTTTTCCCAGTCAACAGAACTTTGAAATAGCATTGCACTCCACTAGCATACAGAACTCCCGTAAACTGAATCTCTCTACAGCCAGGGAGCAGAACGACCGTAAGCTGCGTCTCCTATAGACAGGCTACAGAAATCCCGCATATTCCGAAAGCCTACTCCCAGGCTACAGAACTCTTCCAAACTGCTTCGTTCCACACCTGTAATTCAGAACTCATGTACGCTGCATCTGACTACACTCAGGTTACAGAACTCCTGTAAGCTCTGTCCAAGGATACAGACATTGCGCACATTGTGTATGCCTATTTCCATGCTACAGACAGCGGCAGAACAGAACAGGGTATTTCTGATTAGATCCAGCCCTATCTGGAAAAACTCATGTGGAATTCATGTGCAGAAGACCCAGAAAAGTATATTGAAACTAGTTTTGCAGAAAAGCAAAGTCTTTTTCTTGGGCAAGTGGATTCAATGTCATGTTATCAAACACAAATATCATTTTGAACCTGGTTTCTGTAGCATTCTACTCAGAAAACTCGAATGTGTACCTGTTGTGTCTCCATTTGTTACCAGTTAGTGTTTGCCAACAAAAACACAAGGTGTTACATGCCAGAATTCATTCCAATCTCTATAGTTCATAGATAATATCCAGAAAACAGAAACAAACACAGAGGTTGTAGCAAGAGCTGGGATTGAGTTAGGCAGAACAGACCCGGATCTTTCTGGTTAGATCCAGACCTATCTGGAAAAACTCGTGTGGAATTCTTGTGCAGAGGACACAGAAAAGAATATTGAAACTGGTTTTGGAGAAAAGCAAGGTCTTTTTCTTGGGCAAGTGGATTCAATGTCATGTTAACAAACACAATATAAATTTGAACCTGGTTTCTGTAGCATTCTACTCAGAAAACACTTATGTGTACCTGTTTTGTCTCCATGTGGAACCAATTAGCATTTGCCAACATAAAAACAAAATTTAACATGCTAAAGTTCATTCAAAACTCTAACGTTATTGATAATATACAGAAAACACTAACAAACACTCAGGCTGTTTTAAAAGCTGATATTCATTTAGCCACAATAGAACCGTATATTTCTGGTTAGATCCAGACTTATCTGGACAAACTCATGTGGAAATCTTGTGCAAAGGAGCCAGAAAAGCAGAACCAAAGTGGTTTTGTTGAAAAGTAAAGTCGTTTTTGTGGGCAAGTGGATTCAATGTCATGTTTACAAACACAAATGTCATTTTGAACCTGGACTCTGTAGCATTCTACTCAGAAATCACTTATGTGTACCTGTTGTGCTCCATGTGGAATGAATTAGTGTTTCCAACAAAAAACACAATGTTACATGCTAAAATTCATTCAAAACTCCAAAGTTCATTGTAAATATCCAGAAAACAGAAACAAACAGAGAGGCTGTGGCAAGAGCTGGGATTGAGTTAGGCAGAACAGAAATGGGTATTTCTGGTTAGATCCAGACCTATCGGGACAAACTCGTGTGGAATTCTTGTGCAAAGGACACAGAAAAGCAGAATCAATCTTGTAAGGAGAAAAGCAAAGTCTTTCTCTTCGGCAAGTGGATTCAATGTCATGTTTACAAACACAAATATCATTTTTAACCTGGTTTCTGTAGTATTCTATTCAGAAATCTCTTATGTACACCCGTTGTGTCTCCATGTGAATCCAGTAGCGTTTCCAACAGAAAAACAAAATGCAACATGCTAAAATTCATTCAAAAATCTAAAGTTCATAGAAAATATCCAGAAAACACTAACAAACGCACAAGCTATTTTAAAGCTGATATTCATTTACCCACAACAGAACCGGATATTTCTGGTTAGATCCAGAGCTATCTGGCCAAACTGGTGAGGAATTCATGTGCAAAGGACCCAGAAAAGCAGAGTCAAAGTGGTTTTGTTGCAAAGCAAAGTCTTTTTCATGGTAAGTGGATTCAATGTCATGTTTACAAACTCAAATGTCATTTTGAACCTGGTTTCTGTAGTATTGTACCCAAAAATCTCTTATGTGTACCTGTTTTGTCTCCATGTGGAACGTATTAGCTTTTCCAACAAAAAAACACAATGTTACAGGCTAAAATTCATTCAAAACTCCAAAGTTCATTGTAAATATCCAGAAAACAGAAACAAACACAGAGGCTGTGGCAAGAGCTGGGATTGAGTTAGGCAGAACAGAAACGGGTATTTCTGGTTAGATCTAGACCTATCGGGACAAACTCGTGTGGAATTCTTGTGCAAAGGACACAGAAAAGCAGAATCAATCTTGTAAGGAGAAAAGCAAAGTCTTTTTCTTGGGCAAGTGGATTCAATGTCATGTTTACAAACACAAATATCATTTTTAACCTGGTTTCTGTAGTATTCTATTCAGAAATCTCTTATGTACACCCATTGTGTCTCCATGTGAATCAAGTAGCGTTTCCAACAGAAAAACAAAATGTAACATGCTAAAATTCATTCAAAACTCTAAACTTAATAGAAAATATCCACAAAACAGAAAGAAACACAGAAGCTGTAGCAAGAGCTGGGATTGAGTTAGCAGAATAGACCCGGATCTTTCTGGTTAGATCCAGACATATCTGGACAAACTCATGTGGAATTCATGTGCAAAGCGCCCAGAAAAGCAAAGTCCAACTGGTTTTGAAAAAAAGCAAGGTCTTTCTCTTGGGCAAATGGATTCAATGTCATGTTTACAGTCGCAAATATCAGTTTTAACCTGGTTTCTGTAGCATTCTACTCTGAAAACACTTATGTGTAACTGTTGTGTCTCCATGTGGAACCAAATAGTGTTTCCAACAAAAAAAACAAAGTGTTACATGCTAAAATTGATTCAAAACTCTGAAGTTCATAGAAAATATACAGAAATCACTAACACACAGGCATTTTTCAAAGCTGATATTCGTTTAGGCACACCAGAACCGGATATTTCTGGTTTGATCCACACCTATCTGGACAAAGTCATGTGGGATTGAGTTAGGCAGAACAGAACCGGAAATTTCTTCATAGTTCCAGACGTTCTGGACATAATGCTGTGGAAATCTTGTGCAAAGGACCAAGAAAAGAATATTGGAAATGGTTTTGGAGAAAAGCAAAGTCTGTTTCTTGGGCAAGTGGATTCAATGTCATGTTAGCAAACACAAATATCATTTTGAACCTGGTTTCTGTACATTCTACTCAGAAAACTCGAATGTGTAACTGTTGTTTCTCCCTTTGAATCCAATTAGTGATTGGCAACAGAAAACAAAATGTTACATGTCAGAATTCATTCCAATCTCTAAAGTTCATAGTTAATATCCAGAAAAGACTAACAAACACACAGGCTGTTTTAAAAGATGATATTCATTTAGGCACACCAGAACCGGATATTTCTGGTTTGATCCAGACCTATCTGGACAAACTCGTGTGGCATTCTTATGCAAAGGACCCAGAAAAGCACAGTCAAACTGGTTATGCAGAAATGGAAAGTCTTTTACATGGGGAAGTGGATTCAATGTCATGTTTACAAACTCAAATATCATTTTTAACCTGGTTTCTGTAGCATTCTACTCAGACAACTCACATGCGTACCTGTTGTGTCTCCACGTGAATACAAGTAGTGTTTGCCAACAGGAAAACAAAATGTTACATGTCAGAATTCATTCCAAACTCTAAAGTTCATAGTTAATATCCAGAAAAGACTAACAAACACACAGGTTGTTTTAAAAGCTGATATTCATTTATCCACAACAGAACTGGCTATTTCTGGATTGATCCAGACCTAACTGGACAAACTCATGTGGAATTCGTGTGCAAAGGACCCAAAAAAGCAGAGGCAAACTGGTTTTGGAGAAAAGCAACGTCTTTTTCTTGGGCAAGTGGATTCAATGTCATGTTAGCAAGCACAAATATCATTTTTAACTTTGTTTCTGTAGTATTCTACTCTGACAACTCACATGTGTATCTTTTGTGTCTCCACATTGAAACAAATTGTGTTTGCCAAAAAAAAAAATGTTACGTGCTAAATTCCTTCCAAACTCTAAAGATCAAAGAGAACATCCAGAAAACCAAGAAACACACAGGCTGTTTTAAAAGCTGATATTCATTTAGCCACAGCAGAACCGGATATTTCTGGTTTGATCCAGAACAAACTGGATAAACCTGTGTGGAATTCGTGTGCAAAGGACCCAGATAATCAGAGTCAAACTGGTTTTGGAGAAAAGCAAAGTCTTTTTCATGGGCAAGTGGATTCAATGTCATGTTATCAAACACAAATATCATTTTTAATCTGGTTTCTGTAGCATTCTACTCAGAAAACACAAATGTGTACCTGTTGTGTCTCCTTGTGGAAGCAATTAGTGTGTGCCAACAAAAAAACAAAGTGTTATATGCCAGAATTCATTCCACACTCTAAAGTAAATTGATAATATCCAGAAAACAGAAACAAACACAGAGGCTGTAGCAAGAGCTGGGATTGAGTTAGGCAGAAAGTAATGGGTATTTCTGGTTAGATCCAGAACTATCTGGACAAATTCGTGTGGAATTCGTGTGCAAAGGACACAGAAAACACAGTCAAACAGGTTGTGGAGAAAAGCAAAGTCTTTTTCATGGGCAAGTGTATTCAATGTCATGTTAGCAAACACAAATTGCATTTTTAACCTGGTTTCTGTAGCATTCTACTCAGAAAACTCTTATGTGTGCCTGTTGTTTCTCCATGTGGAACCAATTAGAGTTTGGCAACAAAAATACAAAGTGTTACATGTCAGAATTCATTCCAAACTCTGAAGTTCAAAGATAATATCCAGAAAACAGAAACAAACACAGAGGCTGCAGCATGAGAAGGGATTGATTTGACCGAACATAACAGGAAATTTCTGGTGAGATCCGACCTATCTGGAAAAACTAGTGTGGAATTCTTGTACAAACGACCCAGGAAAGCAGAGTCAACCTGGTTTTGGAGAAAAGCAAGGTATTTTTCTTGGGCAAGTGGATACAATGTCAAGTTTACAAACACAAATAACATTTTTAACCAGGTTTCTATAGCATTCTACTCAGAAAACTCGAATGTGTACCTGTTGTGTCTCCCTGTGGAACCTATTAGCTTTGCCAACATAAACACAAAATGTTACTTGCTAAAATTCATTCAAAACTCTAACGTTCATAGATAATATCCAGAATTCACTAACAAACACATATGCTGTTTTAAAATCAGTTATACATTTACCCACAGAGAACCGGATATTTCTGGTTAGATCCAGATATATCTGGACAAACTCGTGTGGCATTCATGTGCAAAGGACCCAGAAAAACAGAGTCAAACTGGTTTTGGAGAAAAGCAAAGTCGTTTTCTTGGGCAAGTGGATTCAAAGTCACGTTAGCAAACACAAACATTATTTTTAATCTGGTTTCTGCAGGTTATTACTCAGAAAACACGAATGTGTACCAGTTGTGTCTCCATGTGAAACCAATTAGCATTTGCCAACAGGAAAACAAAATGTTACATGCTACAATGCATTCACAACTCTAAAGTTCACAGATACCATCAACAAAACACAAGCAATCACAGAAACTGTAGCAAGAGCTGGGATTGAGTTAGCCACCACTGCACCGGATATTTCTGGTTTCATCCAGCCCTATCCAGACAAACTGGAGTGGAGTTGGTGTGCAAAGCACCTAGAAAAGCAGAATCAACCAGGTTTTGGAGAAAAGCAAAGTCTTTTTCTTGGGCAAGTGGATTCAATGTCATGTTTACAAACAAAAATATCATATTTAACCTGGTTTCTGCATATTTTTATTCAGAAAATGAGGAACGTGTACTTGTTGTGTCTCCATGTGAAACCAATTGGCATTTGCCACAAGAAAAACAAAATGTTACATGCTAAAATGCATTCAGAATTCCAAAGTCCATAGATACCATCGAGAGAACAGAAGCAAACACAGAAGCTGTAGCAAGAGCTGGGATTGAGTTAGCCACCACAGAACCGGATATTTCTGGTTTCATCCAGCCCTATCCGGACAAACTGGTGAGGAGTTGGTTTGCCAAGCACCCAGAAAAGCAGAGTCAACCTGGTTTTTGAGAAAAGCAAAGTCTTTTTCTTGGGCAAGTGGATTCAATGTCATGTATACAAACACAAATATCATTTTTAACCTGTTTTCTGCAGCTTTTTACTCAGAAAACACGAATGTGTACCTGTTGTCTCCATGTGAAACCAATTAGCGTATGCCAACAGAAAAACAAAATGTTACATGCTAGAATGCATTCACAACTCTAAAATGCAAAGATACTATCGACAAAACACAAGCAAGCACAGAAGCTGTAGCAAGAGCTGGGATTGAATTAGCCAAAAGGGAACCTGACATTTCTGGTTTCATCCAGACCTATCTGGGCAAACTGGTGTAGAATCGGTGCGCAAAGAACCCCGAAAAGCCGAGTCAACCTGGGTTTGGAGAAAAGCAAAGTCGTTTTTTTGGGCAAGTGGATTCAATGTCATGTTTACAAACACAAATATCATTTTTAACCTGGTTTCTGCAGCTTTTTACTCAGAAAGCACGAATGTGTACCTGTAGTGTCTTCATGCGAAACCGATTAGTGTTTGCCAACAGCAAAACATAAAGTTACATGCCACAAGTCATTCACAACTTTGAAGTCCATAGATACTATCGAGAAAACACAAACAAATTAAGAGGCTGTAGCAAGAGCTGGGATTGAGTTCCCCACCACAGAACCATATATTTCTGGTTTCATCCAGCCCTATCCAGACAAACTGGAGTGGAGTTGGTGTGCAAAGCACCCAGAAAAGCAGAGTCAACCTGGTTTTGGAGAAAAGCAAAGCCTATTTCTTTGGCAAGTGGATTCAATGTCATGTTTACAAACACAAATATAATTTTTAAGATGGTTTCTGCAGCTTTTTATTCAGAAAACACGAATGTGTACCTGTTGTGTCTCCATGTGAAACCAATTAGCATTTGCAAACTGAAAAACAAAATGATACATGCTACAAAGCATTCAGAACTCTAAAGTCCACAGATACTATCAACAAATCACAAGCAAACAAAGAGGATGTAGCAAGAATTTGGATTGATTTGACCACCACAGAACAGGATATTTCTGGTTTCATCCAGCCCTATCCGCACAAAGTGTAGGGGGGTTGGTGTGCAAAGCATTTAGAAAAGCAGAGTCAACCTGATTTTGCAGAAAAGCCAAGTGATTTTCTTGGGCAAGTGGATTCAATGTCATGTTTACAAACACAAATATCATTTTAACCTGGTTTCTGCAGCTTTTTACTCAGAAAACATGAATGTGTGCATGTTGTGTCTTCATGGGAAACCAGTTAGCATTTGCCAACAAAAAAACAAAACGTTACATGCTACAATGCATTCAGAATTCTAAAGTCCACAGATACTTTCGAGAAAACACTAGCAAACACAGAAGCTGTAGCAAGAGGTGGGATTGAGTTAGTCACCACAGAACCGGATATTTCTGGTTTCATCGAGCCCTATCCGGACAAACTGGTGTGGAATTGGTGTGCAAAGAACCAGGAAAAGCAGAGTCAACCTGGTTTTGGAGAAAAGCAAGGTATTTTTCTTGGGAAAGTGGATACAATGTCATGTTTACAAACACAAATAACATTTTTAACCAGCTTTCTATAGCATTCTACTCAGAAAACTCGAATGTGTACCTGTTGTGTCTCCCTGTGCAACCTATTAGCTTTGCCAACATAAACACAAAATGTTACTTGCTAAAATTCATTCAAAACTCTAACGTTCATAGATAATATACAGAATTCACTAACAAACACATATGCTGTTTTAAAATCAGTTATACATTTACCCACAGAGAACCGGATATTTCTGGTTAGATCCAGATATATCTGGACAAACTCGTGTGGCATTCATGTGCAAAGGACCCAGAAAAACAGAGTCAAACTGGTTTTGGAGAAAAGCAAAGTCGTTTTCTTGGGCAAGTGGATTCAATGTCATGTTAGCAAACACAAATATTGTTTTTAATCTGGTTTCTGCAGGTTTTTACTCAGAAAACACGAATGTGTACCTGTTGTGTCTCCATGTGAAACCAATTAGCATTTGCCAACAGGAAAACAAAATGTTACATGCTACAATGCATTCACAACTCTAAAGTTCACAGATACCATCAACAAAACACAAGCAATCACAGAAACTGTAGCAAGAGCTGGGATTGAGTTAGCCACCACTGAACCGGATATTTCTGGTTTCATCCAGCCCTATCCAGACAAACTGGAGTGGAGTTGGTGTGCAAAGCACCCAGAAAAGCAGAGCCAACCAGGTTTTGGAGAAAAGCAAAATCTTTTTCTTTGACTCTGCTTTTCTGGGTGCTTTGCACAGCAATTCCACACCAGTTTGTCCGGATAGGGCTGGATGAAACCAGAAATATCCGGTTCTGTGGTGACTAGCTCAATCCCAGCTCTTGCTACAGCTTCTGTGTGTCCCTGTGTTTTCTCGATAGCATCTGTGGACTTTAGAGTTGTGAATGCATTGTAGCGTGTAACATTTTGTTTTTCTTTTGGTAAACGCTAATAGGTTTCACATGGAGACACAACAGGTACACATTCGTGTTTTCTGTGTAAAAACCTGCAGAAACCAGGTTACAAATGATATTTGTGTTTGTAAACATGACATTGAATCCCCTTAAAGAATAAAAAGACTTTGCTTTTCTCCAAACCCAGGTTGACTCTGCTTTTCTGGGTGCTTTGCACAGCAACTCCACACCAGTTTATCCGGATCGGGCTGGATGAAACCAGAGACATCCAGTTCTGTGGTGGCTAACTCAATGCCAGCTTTTGATACAGCTTCTGTGTTTGCTTGTGTTTTCTCGATAGTATCTGTGGACTTTAGAGTTGTAAATGCATTGTAGCATGTAACATTTGGTTTTTCTGTTGGCAAGCGCTAATTGATTTCGCATGAAGACAGAACAGGTACGCATTCATGATGTCTGAGTAAAAACCTGCAGAAACCAGGTTACAAATGATATTTGTGTTTGTAAACAATACATTGAATCCACTTGCCCAAGAAAAAGACTTTGCTTTTCTCCAAACCCAGGTTGACTCTGCTTTTCTGGGTGCTTTGCACACCAAATCCACACCAGTTTGTCCGGATAGGGCTGGATGAAACCAGAAATATCCGTTTCTGTGGTGGCTAGCTCAATCCCAGCTCTTGCTACAACTTCTGTGTGTGCTTGTGTTTTCTCGATAGCATCTGTGGACTTTAGAGTTGTGAATGCATTGTAGCATGTAACATTTTGTTTTTCTGTTGGCAAAGGGTAATAGGTTGCACATGGAGACTGAACAGGTACACATTCGTGTTTTCTGAGTAAAAAGCTGCAGAAACCAGGTTACAAATGATATTTGTGTTTGTGAACATGACATTGAATCCACTTGCCCAAGAAAAAGACTTTGCTTTTCTCCAAACCCAGGTTGACTCTGCTTTTCTGGGTGCTTTGCACACCAACTCCAAACCCGTTTGTCCAGACAGTGTTGGATGAAACTGGAAATATACGGTTCTTAGTTGGCTAACTCAATCCCAGCTCTTGCTACAGCTTCTGCGTTTGCTTGTGCTTTCTCGATAGTATCTGTGGACTTTAGAGTTGTGAATGCATTGTAGCATGTAACATTTTGTTTTTCTCTTGGCACGTGCTAATTGGTTTCGCATGAAGACATAACAGGTATACATTCGTATTTTCTAAGTCAAAGCTGCAGAAACCAGGTTAAAAATGATATTTGTGTTTGTAAACATGACTTTGAATCCACTTGCCCAAGAAAAAGACTTTGCTTTTCTCCAAAACCAGGTTGACTCTGCTTTTCTGGGTGCTTTGCACACCAACTCCACACCAGTTTGTCCGGATAGGGCTGGATGAAACCAGAAATATCCGGTTCTGTGGTGGCTAGCTCAATTCCAGCTCTTGCTACAGCTTCTGTGTGTGCTTGTGTTTTCTCGATAGCATCTGTGGACTTTAGAGTTGTGAATGCATTGTAGCATGTAACATTTTGTTTTTCTGTTGGCAAAGGGTAATAGGTTTCACATGGAGAATGAACAGGTACACATTCATGTTTTCTAAGTAAAAAGCTGCAGAAACCAGTTTACAAATGATATTTGTGTTTGTAAACATGACATTGAATCCCCTTAAAGAATAAAAAGACTTTGCTTTTCTCCAAACCCAGGTTGACTCTGCTTTTCTGGGTGCTTTGCACACCAACTCCACACCAGTGTGTCCGGATAGGGCTGGATGAAACCAGAAATATCGTGTTCTGTGGTGGCTAACTCAGTGCCAGCTCTTGCTACACTTTCTGCGTTTACTTGTGTTTTCTTGATAGTATCTGTGGACTTTAGAGTTGTGAATGCTTTGTAGCATGTAACATTTTGTTTTCAGTTGTCAAACGCTAATTGGTTTCACATGGAGACACAGCAGGTACACATTCGTGTTTTCTGTGTAAAAACCTGCAGAAACCTGGTTACAAATGACATTTGTGTTTTTAAACATGACTTTGAATCCACTTGCCCAAGAAAAAGACTTTGCATTTCTCCAAAACCAGGTTGACTCTGCTTTTGTGGGTACTTTGCACAGCAATTCCACAAAAGTTTGTCCGGATCGGGTTGATGGAACCAGACATATCCGGTTCTGTGGTGGTTATCTCAATCCCAGCTCTTGCTACAGCTTCTGTGTGTGCTTGTGTTTTGTCGAAAGTCTGTGGACTTTAGAGTTGTGAATGCATTGTAGCGTGTAACATTTTGTTTTTCTTTTGGTAAACGCTAATAGGTTTCACATGGAGACACAACAGGTACACATTCGTGTTTTCTGAGTAAAAACCTGCAGAAACCAGGTTACAAATGATATTTGTGTTTGTAAACATGACATTGAATACCCTTAAAGAATAAAAAGACTTTGCTTTTCTCCAAACCCAGGTTGACTCTGCTTTTCTGGGTGCTTTGCACAGCAACTCCACAACAGTTTGTCCGGATAGGGCTGAATGAAACCAGAAATATCCGGTTCTGTGGTGGTTAGCTCAATCCCAGCTCTTGCTACAGCTTCTGTGTGTGCTTGTGTTTTGTCGATAGTCTGTGGACTTTAGAGTTGTGAATGCATTGTAGCGTGTAACATTTTGTTTTTCTTTTGGTAAACGCTAATAGGTTTCACATGGAGACACAACAGGTACACATTCGTGTTTTCTGAGTAAAAACCTGCAGAAACCAGGTTACAAATGATATTTGTGTTTGTAAACATGACATTGAATACCCTTAAAGAATAAAAAGACTTTGCTTTTCTCCAAACCCAGGTTGACTCTGCTTTTCTGGGTGCTTTGCACACCACCTCCACAACAGTTTGTCCGGATAGGGCTGGATGAAACCAGAAATATCCGGTTCTGTGGTGGCTAGCTCAATCCCAGCTCTTGCTACAGCTTCTGTGTGTGCTTGTGTTTTGTCGATAGTCTGTGGACTTTAGAGTTGTGAATGCATTGTAGCGTGTAACATTTTGTTTTTCTTTTGGTAAACGCTAATAGGTTTCACATGGAGACACAACAGGTACACATTCGTGTTTTCTGAGTAAAAACCTGCAGAAACCAGGTTACAAATGATATTTGTGTTTGTAAACATGACATTGAATACCCTTAAAGAATAAAAAGACTTTGCTTTTCTCCAAACCCAGGTTGACTCTGCTTTTCTGGGTGCTTTGCACAGCAACTCCACAACAGTTTGTCCGGATAGGGCTGGATGAAACCAGAAATATCCGGTTCTGTGGTGGCTAGCTCAATCCCAGCTCTTGCTACAGCTTCTGTGTGTGCTTGTGTTTTCTCGATAGCATCTGTGGACTTTAGAGTTGTGAATGCATTGTAGCATGTAACATTTTGTTTTTCTGTTGGCAAAGGGTAATAGGTTGCACATGGAGACTGAACAAATACACATTCATGTTTTCTGAGTAAAAACGTGCAGAAACCAGGTTAAAAATGATATTTGTGTCTGTAAACTTGACATTGAATCCACTTGCCCAAGAAAAACACTTTGCTTTTCTACAAAATCAGGTTGACTCTGCTTTTCTAAATGCTTTGCACACCAACCCCCCAACACTTTGTGCGGATAGGGCTGGATGATTCCAAAAATATCCTGTTCAGTAGTGGTTAAATCAATCCCAGCTCTTGCTACAGCTTCTGAGTGTGCTTGTGTTTTCTCGATAGTATCTGTGGACTTTAGAGTTGTGAATGCATTGTAGCGTGTAACATTTATTTTTTCTGTTGCGAAACACTCATTGGTTTCACATGGAGACACAACAGGTACACATTTGTGTTTTCTGAGTAAAAAGCTGCAGAAACCTGGTTACAAATGATATTTGTGTTTGAAATCATGACATTGCATCTACTTGCCCAAGAAAAAGACTTTGCTTTTTTCCAAAACCAGGTTGACTCTGCTTATCTGGGTGCTTTGCACACAACACCCCAAAACTTTGTCCGGATAGGGCTGGATGAAACCAGAATTATCTGGTTCTGTGGTGGTTAACTCAGTGCCAGCTCTTGCTAGAGTTTCTGCATTTACTTGTGTTTTCTTAATAGTATCTGTGGACTTTAGAGTTGTGAATGCTTTGTAGCATGTAACATTTTGATTTCTGTTGCCAAACACTAATTGGTTTCACATGCAGACACAACAGGTACACATTCCTGTTTTCTGAGCAAAAAGATGCAGAAACCAGGTTAAAAATGATATTTGTGTTTGTAAACATGACATTGAATCCACTTGCCAAAGAAAAAGACTTTGCTTTTCTCCAAAACCAGGTTGACTCTGCATTTCTGGGTGCTTTGCACACGAATTACACACCAGTTTTTCTGGATAGGGCTGGATGAAACCAGAAATTTCCTGTTCTGTTTTGGCTAACTCAGTGCCAGCTCTTGCTAAAGTTTCTGTGTTTCCTTGTGTTTTCTTGATAGTATCTGTGGACTTTAGAGTTGTGAATGCATTGTAGCATGTAACATTTTGTTTTCTGTTGGCAAACGCTAATTGGTTTCACATGGAGACACAACAGGTACACGTTCGTGTTTTCTGAGTAAAACGCTGCAGAAACCAGGTTACAAATGATATTTGTGTTAGTAAACATGACATTGAATTAACTTGCCCAAGAAAAACACATTGCTTTTCTCCAAAACCAGGTTGACTCTGCTTTTCTGGGTGCTTTGCACACCAAATCCCCATAATTTTGTCCGGATAGCGCAGGCTGAAACCAAAAACATCCTGTTCTGAGGTGGCTAACTGAATCCCAGCTCTTGCTACACTTTCTGTGTTTATTGTGGTTTGTTGATAGTGTCTGTGGACTTTAGAGTTGTGAATGCATTGTAGCATGTAACATTTTGTTTTTCTGTTGGCATACGCTAATTGGTTTCACATGGAGACACAACAGGTACACTTTCGAGTATTCTGAGTAAGAAGCAGCAGAATCCAAGATAAAAATGATTTTGGTGTTTGTAAACATGACATTGAATCCACTTGTCCTAGAAAAAGACTTTGCTTTTCTCCAAAACCAGGTTGACTCTGCTTTTCTGGGTGCTTTGCACAAAAATTCCACACCAGCTTGACCAGATAAGGCTGGATCAAACCAGAAATATCCAGTTCTGTGGTGGCTAACTCAATCCCAGCTCTTGCTACAGCTTCTCTGTTTGCTTGTATTTTCTCAATAATATCTGTGGATTTTAGAGTTGTGAATGCATTGTAGCATGTAGCATTTTGTTTTTCTGTTGTGTAACGCTAATTAGTTTCACATGGAGACACAATAGGTACAGATTCGTGTTTTCTGAGTAAAAAGTTGCAAAAAAGCTGTTTAAATATGATTTTTGTGTTTGTAAACATGATATTGAATCCACTTGCCCAAGAAAAAGACTTTGCTTTTCTCCAAAACCAGGTTGACTCTGCTGTTCTGGGTGCTTTGCACACCAACTCCACACCGGTTTGTCTGGATAGGCCTGATGAAACCAGATATATCCGGTTCTTTGGTGGCTATCTCAATCCCAGCTCTTGCTACAGCTTCTGTGTTTGCTTTTTTTTGTTGATAGTATCTATGCACTTTAGAGTTGTGAATGAATTGTAGCATTTAACATTTTGGTTTTTCTTTTGCTAACATAATTGTTACAGCCTCTGAGTTTGTTTGTGTTTTTTTGATTGTAGCTACGTACTTTAGATTTGTGTATGAATTGCAGCATGCAACATTTTGTTTCTTGTTGGCAAATGCTAATTGGTTTTACATGAAGACAACAGTTACACATTCATCATTTCTGAGAGAAAAGCTGCAGAAACCAGGTTACAAATGATATCTGTGTTTGTGAACCTGACATTGAATGCACTTGCCCAAGAAAAAGACTTTTCTTTTCTCCAAAACCAGGTTGACTCTGCTTTTTGGGTGCTTTGCACACCAATTCCACACCAGTATTTCCGGATAGGGCTGGATGAAACCAGAAATATCCGGTTCTGTGGTGGCAAACTCAATCCCAGCTCTTGCTACAGCTTCTGTTTTTGCTTGTGTTTTCTCGATAGTATCTATGCACTTTAGAGCTGTGAATGCATTGTAGCATGTAATATTTTACTTCTTGTTGGCAAATGCTAATTGATTTCACCTGAAGGCAACAGGTACATATTCGTGTTTCCTAAGGGAAAAGCTGCAGAAACCAGGTTAAAAATGATATTTGTGTTCGTAAACATGACATTGAATGCACTAGCCCAAGAAAAAGACTTTACTTTTCTCCAAAACCAGGTTGACTCAGCTTTTCTGGGTGATTTGCACACCAACTCCACAACAGTTTTCCACAGAGGTCTGGTTGAAACCAGAAATATCCGTTTCTGTGGTGGCTAACTCAATCCCAGCTCTTGCTACAGCTTCTGTGTTTGCTTGTGTTTTGTTGATAGTATCTATGGACTTTAGAGTTGTGAATGCATTGTAGCATGTAGGATTTTGTCTTTCTGTTGGCAAACGCTAATTGGTTTCACATGGAGACACAACAGGTACACATTCGTGCTTTCTGAGTAAAAAGCTGCAGAATCCAGGTTACAAATGATATTTGTGTTTGTAAACATGACATTGAATACCCTTGCAGAAGAGAAAGACTTTGCTTTTCTCCAAAACCAGGTTGACTCTGCTTTTCTGGGTACTTTGTACACCAATTCCACACCAGTTTGTCCAGATAGGACTGGATGAAACTAGAAATATCCGGTTCTGTGGTGGCTAACTCAATTCAAGCTCTTGCTACAGCTTCTGTGTTTGCTTTTGTTTTGCGTTAGTATCTATGGACTTTAGAGTTCTGAATTCATTGTAGCATGTAATATTTTACTTCTTGTTGGCAAATGCTAATTGATTTCACCTGAAGGCAACAGGTACATATTCGTGTTTCCTAAGTGAAAAGCTGCAGAAACCAGGGTAAAAATGATATTTGTGTTTGTAAACATGACATTGAATCCCCTTGCCCAAGAAAAAGACTTTGCTTTTCTGCAAGACCAAGTTGACTCTGCTTTTCTGGGTGCTTTGCAGACCAATTCCATAACAGTTTATCCGGATAGCGCAGGCTGAAACCATAAATATCTGGTTCTGTGGTGGCTAACTCAATCCCAGCTCTTGCTACAGCTTCTGTGTTTGCTTGTGTTTTGTTGATAGTATCTATGGACTTTAGAGTTCTGAATGCATTGTAGCATGTAACAGTGTGTTTTTCCTTTGGCATACACTGATTAGTTTCGCGTGGAAACAGAACAGGTACACGTTCATGTTTTCTGAGTAAAAACCTGCAGAAACCAGGTTACAAATGATATTTGTGTTTGTAAACATGACATTGAATCCACTTGCCCAAGAAAAAGACTTTGCTTTTCTCCAAAACCAGGTTCACTCTGCTTTTCTGGGTGCTTTGCACACCAACTTACAGCAGTTTGTCCGGATAGGGCTGGATGAAACCAGAAATATCCGGTTCTGTGGTGGCTAACTCAATCCCAGCTCTTGCTACAGCTTCTGTGTTTGCGTGTGTTTTCTCGATAGCATCTGTGGACTTTAGAATTCTGAATGCATTGTAGCATGTAACATTTAGTTTTTATTTTGGCAAACGCTAATTGGTTTCACATGGAGACACAACAGGTACACGTTCCTTATTTTCTGAATAAAAATCTGCAGAAACCAGGTTAAATATTATATTTGTGTTTGTAAACATGACATTGAATCCACTTGCCAAAGAAAAAGACATTGCTTTTCTCCAAAACCAAGTTGACTCTGCTTTTCTGGGTGCTTTGCACACCACCTCACTTCACTTTGTCTGGACAGGGCTGGATGAAACCAAAAATATCCGGTTCTGTGGTGGCTAACTCAATCCCACCTCTTGCTACAGCTTCTGTGTTTGCTTCTCTTCTCTCAATAGTTCTGTGGACTTTAGAATTCTGAATGCATTGTAACATGCAACATTTTGTTTTTCTGTTGGCAAATGCTAATTGCCAACAGAAAGACACAAAGGTACAGATTCGTGTTTTCTGCTTAAAAAGCTGCAGAAACCAGGTTAAAATTGATGTTTGTGTTTGTAAACATGACATTGAATCCACTTGCCCAAGAAAAATATTTTGCTTTTTGCAAAACAAGGTTGACTCTGCTTTTCAGGGTTCTTTGCCCACCAATTCCACACCAGTGTGTCTGGATAGGGCTGGATGAAACCAGAAATATCCGGTTCTGTTGTGGCTAACTCAATCCCAGCTGTTGCTACAGATTCTGTGTTTGCTTGTGTTTTCTCGATAGTATCTGTGGACTTTAGAATTTTGAATGCATTGTAGCATGTAACATTTTGTTTTTTTGTTGGCAAACGCTAACTGGTTTCACATGAAGAAACAACATGCACACATTCATGTTTTCTGAGTAAAAACCTGCAGAAACCAGGTTAAAAATGATATTTGTGTTTGTAAACATGACATTGAATCCACTTGCCCAAGAAAAAGACTTTGCTTTTCTCCAAAATCAGGTTGACTCTACTTTTATAAAAGCTTTTCACACTAACCCCCCAACACTTTGTCCGGATCGGGCTGGATGAAACCAGAAATATTCGGTTCTTTGGTGGCGAACTCAATCCCAGCTATTGCTACAGCCTCTTAGTGTGTTTGTGTTTTCTGGATAGTATCTACGGACTTTTAGTTGTGAGTGTATTGTAGCATGTAACATTTTGTTTTTCTGTTGGCAAACGCTAATTGGTTTCACATGGAGACACAACAGGGACACATTCGTGTTTTCTGAGTAAAAACCTGCAGAAACCAGGTTAAAAATGATATTTGTGTTTGTAAACATGACATTGAATCCACTTCCACAAGAAAAAAGACTTTGCTTTTCTCCAAAACCAGGTTGACTGTGCTTTTCTTGGTGATTTTTACACAGCAATTCCACACCAGTTTGTCCGGATAGTGCTGGATGACACCAGAAATATCCGGTTCTGTTTTGGCTAACTCAATCCCAGCTCTTGCTACTGCTTTTGTGTTTGCTTGTGTTTTGCCGATAGTATCTGTGGACTTTAGAATTCTGAATGCATTGTAGCATGCAACATTTTGTTTTTCTGTTGGCAAACGCTAATTGGTTTCACATGAAGACACTACAGGTACAGATTCGTGTTTTCTGAGTAAAAATCTGCAGAAACCAGGTTACAAATGCTATTTGTGTTTGTAAACATGACATTGAATCCACTTCCCCAAGAAAAAAGACTATGCTTGTCTCCAAAACCAGGTTCACTCTGCTTTTCTGGGCGCTTTGCACACCAATTCCACAACAGATTTTCCGGATAGCGCTGGCTGAAACCAGAAATATCCGGATCTGTGTTGGCTAACTCAATCCCAGGTCTTGCTACAGCATCTGTGTTTGCTTGTGTTTTGTTGATAGTATCTATGGACTTTAGAGTTGTGAATGCATTGTAGCATGTAACAGTTTGTTTATCTTTTGGCATACGCTGATTAGTTTTGCATGGAAACACAACAGGTACACGTTCATGTTTTCAGAGTAAAAAGCTGCAGAAACCAGGTTACAAATGATATTTGTGTTTGTAAACATGGCATTGAATCCACTTGCCCAAGAAAAAGACTTTGCTTTTATCCAAAACCAGGTTGACTCTGCTTTTCAGGGTGCTTTGCACACCAACTCCACACCAGTTTGTCCGGATAGGGCTGGATGAAACCAGAAATATATGGTTCTGTGGTGGCGAACTCAATCCCAGCTCTTGCTACAGTTTCTGTGATTGCTTGTGTTTTGTCGATAGTATCTGTGGACTTTAGAATTCTGAATGCATTTTAGCATGTAACATTTTGTTTTTTCTTTTGGCAAACGCCAATTGGTTTCACATGGAGACACAACAGGTACTCATTCTTTATTTTCTGAATAAAAATCAGCAGAAACCAGGTTAATTATGATATTTTTGTTTGTAAACATGACATTGAATCCACTTGCCAAAGAAAAAGACTTTGCTTTTCTCCAAAACCAGGTTGAGTCTGCTTTTCTGGGTGCTTTGCACACCAATTACACACCATTTTCACCGGATAGGGCTGGATGAAACCAGAAATATCCGGTTCTGTTTTGGCTAACTCAATCCCACCTCTTGCTACAGCTTCTGTGTTTGCTTCTCTTCTCTCAATAGTTCTGTGGACTTTAGAGTTGTGAATGCATTGTAGCATGTAACATTTTGTTTTTCTCTTGGCAAACACTAATTGGTTTCACATGGAGACACAACAGGTACACATTCTGGTTTTCTGCATAAAAAGCTGCAGAAACCAGGTTACAAATCATATTTTTGTTTGTAAACATGACATTGAATCCACTTGCCCAAGAAAAATATTTTGCTTTTCTCCAAAACCAGGTTGACTCTGCTTTTCTGGGTTCTTTGCACACCAATTCCACACCAGTTGGTCTGGATAGGGCTGGATGAAACCAGAAATATCCGGTTCAGTGGTGGCTAACTCAATCCCAACTCTTGCTACAGCTTCTGTGTTTGCTTGTGTTTTCTTGATAGTATCTGTGGACTTTTTAATTCTGAATGCATTATAGCATGTAACATTTTGTTTTTCTGTTGGCAAAGGCTAACTGGTTTCACATGAAGACACAACATGCACACATTCATGTTTTCTGAGTAAAAACCTGCAGAAACCAGGTTACAAATGATATTTGTGTTTGTAAACATGACATTGAATCCACTTGCCTAAGAAAAAGACTTTGCTTTTCTCCAAAACCAGGTTGACTCTGCTTTTCTGGGTGCTTTGCACACCAATTCCACAACAGTTTGTAAGGATAGCGCTGGCTGAAACCATAAATACCCGGTTCTGTGGTGGCTAACTCAATCCCAGCTGTTGCTGCAGCTTCTGTGTTTGCTTGTGTTTTCTCGATAGTATCTGTGGACTTTAGAGTTCTGAATGCATTGTAGCATGTAACTCTTTGTTTTTCTGTTGGCAAACGCTAATTGGTTTCACATGAAGACTCAACAGGTACACATTCTTGTTTTCTGAGTAAAAAGCTGCTGAAACCAGGTAAAAAATGATATTTGCTTTTGTAAACATGACATTGAATCCACTTGCCCAAGAAAAAGACTTTGCTTTTCTCCAAAACCAGGTTGACTCGGCATTTGTGGGTGATTTGCACACCAATTCCACACCAGTTTGTCCAGATAAGTCTGGATGAAACCAGAAATATCCGGTTCTGTTTTGGCAAACTCAATCCCAGCTCTTGCTACAGCTTCTGTGTGTGCTTGTGTTTTCTCGATAGTATCTGTGCATTTTAGAGTTGTGAATGCATTGTAGCATGTAACATTTTGTTTTTCTGTTGGCTAAAGCTAATTGGTTACACATGGAGACAATACAGGTACACATTCTTGTTTTCTGAGTAAAAAGCTGCAGAATCCAGGTTAAAATCATATTTGTGTTTGTAAACATGACATTGAATCCACTTGCCCAAGAAAAAGACTTTGCTTTTCTCCAAAACCAGGTTGACTCTGCTTTTCTGGGTGCTTTGCACACCAATTCCACACCAGTTTGTCCGGATAGGGCTGGATGAAACCAGAAATATCCGGTTCTGTTGTGGCTAACTCAATCCCAGCTGTTGCTACAGATTCTGTGTTTGCTTGTGTTTTCTCGATAGTACCTATAGACTTTAGAGTTGTGTATGCATTGTAGCATGTAGGATTTTGTTTTTCTGTTGGCAAACGCTACTTGGTTTCTCATTGAGACACCACAGGTACACTTTCGTGTTTTCTGAGTAAAAAGCTGCAAAAACCGGTTACAAATGATATTTGTGTTTGTAAACATTTCATTGAATCCACTTGCCCAAGAAAAAGACTTTGCTTTTCTCCAAAACAAGGTTCACTCTGCTTTTCTGGGTTCTTTGCACACCAATTCCACACCAGTTTGTCCGGATAGGGCTGGATGACACCAGAATTATCCGGTTCTATGGTGCCTAACTGCATCCCAGCTCTTGCAACAGCGTCTGTGTTTGCTTCTGTTCTCTCGATAGTATCTGTGGACTTTAGAATTCTGAATGCATTGTAGCATGTAACATTTTGTTTTTCTGTTGGCAAACGCTAATTAGTTTCACATGAAGACAAAACAGGTACACATTCATGTTTTCTGAGTAAAAAGCTGCATAAACCAGGCAAAAATGATATTTGCGTTTGTAAACATGACATTGAATCCACTTGCCCAAGAAAAAGATTTTGCTTTTCTCCAAAATCAGGTTGACTCTGCTTTTCTAAATGCTTTGCACACCAACCCCTCAACACTTTGTCCGGATAGGGCTGGATGAAACCAGAAATATCCGGTTCTGTGGTGCCTAACTCCATCCCAACTCTTGCAATAGCTTCTGTGTTTGCTTCTGTTCTCTCGATAGTATCTGTGGACTTTAGAATTCTGAATGCATTTTAGCATGTAACATTATGTTTTTCTTTTGGCATACGCCAATTGGTTTCACATGGAGACACAACAAGTACACATTCCTTATTTTCTGAATAAAAATATGCAGAAACCAGGTTAAATATGATATTTGTGTTTGTAAACATGACATTGAAACCACTTGCCAAAGAAAAAGATTTTGCTTTTCTCCAAAACCAGGTTGACTCTGCTTTTCTGGGTGCTTTGCACAGCAACTCCACAACAGTTTGTCCGGATAAGTCTGGATGAAACCAGAAATATCCGGTTCTGTTGTGGCTAACTCAATCCCAGCTCTTGCTACAGTTTCTGTGATTGCTTGTGTTTTGTTGATGGTATCTGTGAACTTTAGAATTGTGAATGCATTGTAGCATGTACCATTTTGTTTTTCTGCTGGCAAATGCTAATTGGTTTCACATGGAGACACAACAGGTACACATTCGTGTTTTCTGAGTAAAAACCTGCAGAAACCAGATTAAAAACAATATTTGTGTTTGCTAACATGACATTGAATCCACTTGCTCACGAAAACGACTTTGCTTTTCTCCAAAACAAGTTTGACTCTGTTTTTCTGGGTCCTTTGCACATGAATGCCACACGAGATTGTCCAGATATATCTGATCTAACAAGAAATATCCGGTTCTCTGTGGGTAAATGTATAACTGATTTTAAAACAGCATATGTGTTTGTTAGTGAATTCTGGATATTATCTATGAACGTTAGAGTTTTGAATGAATTTTAGCAAGTAACATTTTGTGTTTATGTTGGCAAAGCTAATAGGTTGCACAGGGAGACACAACAGGTACACATTCGAGTTTTCTGAGTAGAATGCTATAGAAACCTGGTTAAAAATGTTATTTGTGTTTGTAAACATGACATTGAATCCACTTGCCCAAGAAAAAGACTTTGCTTTTCTCCAAAACCAGGTTGACTCTGCTTTTCTGGGTTCTTTGCACACCAATTCCACACCAGTTTGTCTGGATAGGGCTGGATGAAACCAGAAATATCCGGTTCAGTGGTGGCTAACTCAATCCCAACTCTTGCTACAGCTTCTGTGTTTCCTTGTGTTTTCTAGATAGTATCTGTGGACTTTTTAATTCTGAATGCATTGTAGCATGTAACATTTTGTTTTTCTGTTGGCAAAGGCTAACTGGTTTCACATGAAGACACAACATGCACACATTCATGTTTTCTGAGTAAAAACCTGCAGAAACCAGGTTACAAATGATATTTGTGTTTGTAAACATGACATTGAATCCACTTGCCTAAGAAAAAGACTTTGCTTTTCTCCAAAACCAGGTTGATTCTGCTTTTCTGGGTGCTTTGCACACCAATTCCACAACAGTTTGTAAGGATAGCGCTGGCTGAAACCATAAATAACCGGGTCTGTGGTGGCTAACTCAATCCCAGCTGTTGCTGCAGCTTCTGTGTTTGCTTGTGTTTTCTCGATAGTATCTGTGGACTTTAGAGTTCTGAATGCATTGTAGCATGTAACATTTTGTTTTTCTGTTGGCAAACGCTAATTGGTTTCACATGAAGACTCAACAGGTACACATTCTTGTTTTCTGAGTAAAAAGCTGCAGAAACCAGGTTAAAAATCATATTTGTGTTTGTAAACATGACATTGAATCCACTTGCCCAAGAAAAAGACTTTGCTTTTCTCCAAAACCAGGTTGACTCTGCTTTTCTGGGTGCTTTGCACACCAACTCCACACCAGTTGGTCCGGATAGGGCTGGATGAAACCAGAAATATCCGGTTCTGTGTTGGCTAACTCAATCCCAGCTCTTGCTACAGCTTCTGTGTTTGCTTCTGTTCTCTCGATAGTATCTGTGGAGTTTAGAAATCTGAATGCATTGTAGCATGTAACATTTTGTTTTTCTGTTGGCAAATGCTAATTGGTTTCACATGGAGACACAACAGGTACACTTACCTGTTTTCTGAGTAAAAAGCTGCAGAAATCAGGTTACAAATGATATTTGTGTTTGTAAACATGACATTGAATCCACTTGCCCAAGAAAACGACTTTGCTTTTCTCCAAAAACAGGTTGACTTGATATTTCTGGGTGATTTGCACAGCAATTCCACACCAGTTTCTCCAGATAGGTCTGGATGAAACCAGAAATATCCGGTTCTGTTTTGGCTAACTCAATCCCACCTCTTGCTACAGCTTCTGTGTTTGCTTGTGTTTTCTCGATAGTATCTGTGTATTTGAGAGTTGTGAATGCATTGCAGCGTGTAATATTTTGTTTTTCTGTTGGCAAACGCTAATTGGTTTCACATGAAGAAAAAACAGGTACACATTCTTGTTTTCTGAGTAAAAAGCTGCAGAAACCAGGTTACAAATGATATTTGTGTTTGTAAACATGACATTGAATCCACTTGCCCAAGAAAAAGACTTTGCTTTTCTCCAAAACCAGGTTGACTCTGCTTTTCAGGGTGCTTTGCACACCAATTCCACACCAGTTTGTCCGGATAGGGCTGGATGAAACCAGAAATATCCGTTTCTGTGGTTCCTAACACCATCCCAGCTCTTGCAACAGCTTCTGTGTTTGCTTCTGTTCTCTCGATAGTGTCTGTGGACTTTAGAAATCTGAATGCATTGTAGCATGTAACATTTTGTTTTTCTGTTGGCAAACGCTAATTAGTTTCACATGAAGACACAACAGGTACACATTCATGTTTTCTGAGTAAAAAGCTGCATAAACCAGGTTAAAAATGATATTTGTGTTTGTAAACATGACATTGAATCCAATTGCCAACGAAAAACATTTTGCTTTTCTCCAAAATCAGGTTGACTCTGCTTTTCTAAATGCTTTGCAAAGCAACCCCCCAACACTTTGTCCAGATAGGGCTGGATGAAACCAGAAATATCCGGTTCTGTGGTGCCTAACTCCATCCCAGCTCTTGCAACAGCTTCTGTTTTTGCTTCTGTTCTCTCGATAGTATCTGTGGACTTTAGAATTCTGAATGCATTTTAGCATGTAACATTTTGTTTTTCTTTTGGCAAACGCCAATTGGTTTCACATGGAGACACAACAAGTACACGTTCCTTATTTTCTGAATAAAAATATGCAGAAACCAGGTTAAATATGATATTTGTGTTTGTAAACATGACATTGAAACCACTTGCCAAAGAAAAAGATTTTGCTTTTCTCCAAAACCTGGTTGGCTCTGCTTTTCTGGGTGCTTTGCACACCAACTCCACTCCAGTTTGTCTGGATAGGGCTGGATGAAACCAGAAATATCCGGTTCAGTGGTGGCTAACTCAATCCCAGCTCTTGCTACAGTTTCTGTGATTGCTTGTGTTTTGTTGATGGTATCTGTGAACTTTAGAGTTGTGAATGCATTGTAGCATGTAACATTTTGTTTTCCTGTTGGCAAATGCTAATTGGTTTCACATGGAGACACAACAGGTACACATTCGTGTTTTCTGAGTAAAAACCTGCAGAAACCAGATTAAAAACAATATTTGTGTTTGCTAACATGACATTGAATCCACTTGCCCAAGAAAACGACTTTGCTTTTCTCCAAAACCAGTTTGACTCTGTTTTTCTGGGTCCTTTGCACATGAATGCCACACGAGTTTGTCCAGATATATCTGGATCTAACCAGAAATATCCGGTTCTCTGTGGGTAAATGTATAACTGATTTTAAAACAGCATATGTGTTTGTTAGTGAATTCTGGATATTATCTATGAACGTTAGAGTTTTGAATGAATTTTAGCAAGTAACATTTTGTGTTTATGTTGGCAAAGCTAATAGGTTGCACAGGGAGACACAACAGGTACACATTCGAGTTTTCTGAGTAGAATGCTATAGAAAGCTGGTTAAAAATGTTATTTGTGTTTGTAAACATGACATTGTATCCACTTTCCCAAGAAAAATACCTTGCTTTTCTCCAAAACCAGGTTGACTCTGCTTTTCCTGGTTCTTTGCACACCAATTCCACACCAGTTTGTCCGGATAGGGCTCGATGAAACCAGAAATATCCGGTTCTGTGGTGACTAACTCAATCCCACCTCTTGCTACAGCTTCTGTGTTTGCTAGTGTTTTCTCGAAAGTATCTGTGGACTTTAGAATTCTGAATGCATTGTAGCATGTAACGTTTTGTTTTTTTGTTGGCAAATGCTAACTGGTTTCCCATGAAGACACAACATGCACACATTCATGTTTTCTGAGTAAAAAGCTGCAGAAACCAGGTTAAAATGATATTTGTGTTTGTAAACATGACATTGAATCCACTTGCCCAAGAAAATCACTTGGCTTTTCTGCAAAATCAGGTTGACTCTGCTTTTCTAAATGCTTTGCACACCAACCCCCCTACACTTTGTGCGGATAGGGCTGGATGAAACCAGAAATATCCTGTTCTGTGGTGGTCAAATCAATCCAAATTCTTGCTACATCCTCTTTGTTTGCTTGTGATTTGTTGATAGTATCTGTGGACTTTAGAGTTCTGAATGCTTTGTAGCATGTATCATTTTGTTTTTCAGTTTGCAAATGCTAATTGGTTTCACATGGAGACACAACAGGTACACATTCGTGTTTTCTGAATAAAAAGCTGCAGAAACCATCTTAAAAATTATATTTGTGTTTGTAAACATGACATTGAATCCACTTGCCAAAGAAATAGGCTTTGCTTTTCTCCAAAACCAGGTTGACTCTGCTTTTCTGGGTGCTTTGCACACCAACTCCACTCCAGTTTGTCTGGATAGGGCTGGATGAAACCAGAAATATATGGTTCTGTGGTGGGGAACTCAATCCCAGCTCTTGCTACAGCCTCTTAATTTGTTTGTGTTTTCTCGATAGTATCTATGGACTTCAAAGTTGTGAATGACTTGTGGCATGTAACTTTATGTTTTGCTGTTGGCAAACACTAATCGGTTTCGCATGAAGACACTACAGGTACACATTCGTGCTTTCTGAGTAAAAAGCTGCAGAAACCAGGTTAAAAATGATATTTGTGTTTGTAAACATGACATTGAATCCACTTGCCCAAAAAAACGACTTTGCTTTTCTCCAAACCCAGGTTGACTCGGCTTTTCGGGGTTCTTTGCGCACCGATTCTACACCAGTTTGCCCAGATAGGTCTGGATGAAACCAGAAATGTCAGGTTCCCTTTTGGCTAATTCAATCCCAGCTCTTGCTACAGCTTCTGTGCTTGCTTGTGTTTTGTCGATAGTATCTTTGCATTTTAGAGTTGTGAATGCATTCTAGCATGTAACATTTTGTTTTTCTGTTGGCATACGCTAATTGGTTTCACATGGAGACAACAGGTACACATTCGTGTTTTCTGAGTAAAAAGCTGCAGAAAACAGGTTAAAAATGATATTTGTGTTTGTATACATGACATTGAATCCACTTGCCCAAGAAAAAGACTTTGCTTTTCTCAAAAACCAGGTTGACTCTGCTTTTCTGGGTGCTTGGCAAACCAACTCCTCACCAGTTTGTCCGGATAGGGCTGGATGAAACCAGAAATATCCGGTTCTGTGGTGGCTAACTCAATCCCAGCTCTTGCTACAGCTTCTGTGTTTGCTTCTGTTCTCTCGATGGTATCTATGGACTTTGGAATTCTGAATGCATTTTAGCATGTAACATTTTGTTTTTCTTGTGGCAAATGCCAATTGGTTTCACATGGAGACACAACAAGTACACGTTCCTTATTTTCTGAATAAAAATATGCAGAAACCAGGTTAAATATGATATTTTTGTTTGTAAACATGACATTGAATCCACTTGCCCAAGAAAAAGACTTTGCTTTTCTCCAAAACCTGGTTGATTCTGCTTTTCTAGGTGCTTTGCACACCAACTCCACTCCAGTTTGTCTGGATAGGGCTGGATGAAACCAGAAATATCCGGTGCAGTGGTGGCTAACTCAATCCCAGCTCTTGCTACAGTTTCTGTGATTGCTTGTGTTTTGTTGATGGTATCTGTGAACTTTAGAGTTGTGAATGCATTGTAGCATGTAACATTTTGTTTTCCTGTTGGCAAATGCTAATTGGTTTCACATGGAGACACAACTGGTACACATTCGTGTTTTCTGAGTAATAACCTGCAGAAACCAGATTAAAAATAATGTTTGTGTTTGCTAACGTGACTTTGAATCCACTTGCCCAAGAAAACGACTTTGCTTTTCTCCAAAACCAGTTTGACTCTGTTTTTCTGGGTCCTTTGCACATGAATGCCACACGAGTTTGTCCAGATATATCTGGATCTAACCAGAAATATCCGGTTCTCTGTGGGTAAATGTATAACTGATTTTAAAACAGCATATGTGTTTGTTAGTGAATTCTGGATATTATCTATGAACGTTAGAGTTTTGAATGAATTTTAGCAAGTAACATTTTGTGTTTATGTTGGCAAAGCTAATAGGTTCCACAGGGAGACACAACAGGTACACATTCGAGTTTTCTGAGTAGAATGCTATAGAAACCTGGTTAAAAATGTTATTTGTGTTTGTAAACTTGACATTGTATCCACTTTCCCAAGAAAAATACCTTGCTTTTCTCCAAAACCAGGTTGACTCTGCTTTCCTGGGTCGTTTGTACAAGAATTCCACACTAGTTTTTCCAGATAGGTCGGATCTCACCAGAAATTTCCTGTTATGTTCGGTCAAATCAATCCCTTCTCATGCTGCAGCCTCTGTGTTTGTTTCTGTTTTCTGGATATTATCTTTGAACTTCAGAGTTTGGAATGAATTCTGACATGTAACACTTTGTATTTTTGTTGCCAAACTCTAATTGGTTCCACATGGAGAAACAACAGGCACACATAAGAGTTTTCTGAGTAGAATGCTACAGAAACCAGGTTAAAAATGCAATTTGTGTTTGCTAACATGACATTGAATACACTTGCCCATGAAAAAGACTTTGCTTTTCTCCACAACCTGTTTGACTGTGTTTTCTGTGTCCTTTGCACACGAATTCCACACGAATTTGTCCAGATAGTTCTGGATCTAACCAGAAATACCCATTACTTTCTGCCTAACTCAATCCCAGCTCTTGCTACAGCCTCTGTGTTTGTTTCTGTTTTCTGGATATTATCAATTTACTTTAGAGTGTGGAATGAATTCTGGCATATAACACTTTGTTTTTTTGTTGGCACACACTAATTGCTTCCACAAGGAGACACAACAGGTACACATTTGTGTTTTCTGAGTAGAATGCTACAGAAACCAGATTAAAAATGATATTTGTGTTTGATAACATGACATTGAATCCACTTGCCCATGAAAAAGACTTTGCTTTTCTCCAAAACCAGTTTGACTCTGATTATCTGGGTCCTTTGCACACGAATTCCACACAGGTTTATCCAGTTTGTTCTGGATCAAACCAGAAATATCCGGTTCTGCTGTGGCTAAATGAATATCAGCTTTTAAAACAGCCTGTGTGTTTCTTGGTTTTCTGGATGTTCTCTTTGATCTTTAGAGTTTGGAAGGAATTTAGCACGTAACATTTTTTTTTTTGGCAAACACAATTTGTTTCAATGTGGAGACACAAAAGATACACATGTGAGTTGTCAGAGTAGAATACTACAGAAACAAAGTTAAAAATGATATTTGTGCTTGCTAACATGACATTGAATCCACTTGCCCAAGAAAAAGACGTTGCTTTTCTCCAAAACCAGTTTGCCTCTGCTTTTTTGGGTCCTTTGCACACGAATTCCACATGAGTTTGTCCAGTTAGGTCTGGATCAATCCAGAAATAGCCAGTTCTGTTGTGGATAAATGAATATCAGCTTTTAAAACAACCTGTGTGTTTGTTAGTCTTTTCTGGATATTAACTATGAACTTTAGAGTTTGGAATGAATTCTGACATGTAACATTTTGTTTTCCTGTTGGCAAACACTACTTGTATTCACGTGGAGACACAACAGGTACGCATGTGAGTTGTCTGAGTAGAATGCTACAGAAACCAGGTTAAAAATGATATTTGAGTTTGTAAACATGACATTGAATCCACTTCCCCATGTAAAAGACTTTCCATTTCTGCATAACCAGTTTGACTGTGCTTTTCTGGGTCCTTTGCATAAGAATGCCACACGAGTTTGTCCAGATAGGTCTGGATCAAACCAGAAATATCCGGTTCTGGTGTGCCTAAATGAATATCATCTTTTAAAACAGCCTGTGTGTTTGTTAGTCTTTTCTGGATATTAACTATGAACTTTAGAGATTGGAATGAATTCTGACATGTAACATTTTGTTTTCTGTTGCCAATCACTAATTGGATTCAAAGGGAGAAACAACAGTTACACATTCGAGTTTTCTGAGTAGAATGTACAGAAACCAGGTTCAAAATGATATTTGTGTTTGCTAACATGACATTGAATCCACTTGCCCAAGAAACAGACTTTGCTTTTCTCCAAAACCATTTCCAATATTCTTTTCTTGGTCCTTTGCACAAGATTTCCACAGCATTATGTCCAGAACGTCTGGAACTATGAAGAAATTTCCGGTTCTGTTCTGCCTAACTCAATCCCACATGACTTTGTCCAGATAGGTGTGGATCAAACCAGAAATATCCGGTTCTGGTGTGCCTAAACGAATATCAGCTTTGAAAAATGCCTGTGTGTTAGTGATTTCTGTATATTTTCTATGAACTTCAGAGTTTTGAATCAATTTTAGCATGTAACACTTTGTTTTTTTTGTTGGAAACACTATTTGGTTCCACATGGAGACACAACAGTTACACATAAGTGTTTTCAGAGTAGAATGCTACAGAAACCAGGTTAAAACTGATATTTGCGACTGTAAACATGACATTGAATCCATTTGCCCAAGAGAAAGACCTTGCTTTTTTTCAAAACCAGTTGGACTTTGCTTTTCTGGGCGCTTTGCACATGAATTCCACATGAGTTTGTCCAGATATGTCTGGATCTAACCAGAAAGATCCGGGTCTATTCTGCTAACTCAATCCCAGCTCTTGCTACAGCTTCTGTGTTTCTTTCTGTTTTGTGGATATTTTCTATTAAGTTTAGAGTTTTGAATGAATTTTAGCATGTTACATTTTGTTTTTCTGTTGGAAACGCTACTTGATTCACATGGAGACACAATGGGTGTACATAAGAGATTTCTGAATAGAATACTACAGAAACCAGGTTAAAAATGATATTTGTGTTTGTAAACATGACATTGAATCCACTTGCCCAAGAAAAAGACTTTGCTTTTCTCCTTACAAGATTGATTCTGCTTTTCTGTGTCCTTTGCACAAGAATTCCACACGAGTTTGTCCCGATAGGTCTAGATCTAACCAGAAATACCCGTTTCTGTTCTGCCTAACTCAATCCCAGCTCTTGCCACAGCCTCTGTGTTTGTTTCTGTTTTCTGGATATTTACAATGAACTTTGGAGTTTTGAATGAATTTTAGCCTGTAACATTGTGTTTTTTTGTTGGAAAAGCTAATACGTTCCACATGGAGACAAAACAGGTACACATAAGAGATTTTTGGGTACAATACTACAGAAACCAGGTTCAAAATGACATTTGAGTTTGTAAACATGACATTGAATCCACTTACCATGAAAAAGACTTTGCTTTGCAACAAAACCACTTTGACTCTGCTTTTCTGGGTCCTTTGCACATGAATTCCTCACCAGTTTGGCCAGATAGCTCTGGATCTAACCAGAAATATCCGGTTCTGTTGTGGGTAAATGAATATCAGCTTTAAAATAGCTTGTGCGTTTGTTAGTGTTTTCTGGATATTTTCTATGAACTTTAGATTTTTGAATGAATTTTAGCATGTTGCATTTTGTTTTTCTGTTGGAAACGCTACTGGATTCACATGGAGACACAACGGGTGTACATAAGAGATTTCTGAATAGAATACTACAGAAACCAGGTTAAAAATGATATTTGTGTTTGTAAACATGACATTGAATCCACTTGCCGAAGAGAAAGACTTTGCTTTTCTCCTTACAAGATTGATTCTGCTTTTCTGTGTCCTTTGCACAAGAATTCCACACGAGTTTGTCCCGATAGGTCTGGATCTAACCAGAAATACCCATTTCTGTTCTGCCTAACTCAATCCCAGCTCTTGCCACAGCCTCTCTGTTTGTTTCTGTTTTCTGGATATTTACAATGAACTTTGGAGTTTTGAATGAATTTTAGCATGTAACATTGTGTTTTTTGTTGGAAACACTAATTCATTCCACATGGAGCACAACAGGTACACATAAGTGATTTCTGAGTAGAATGCTACAGAGTCCAGGTTCAAAATGACATTTGTGTTTGTAAACATGACATTGAATCCACTTGCCCACAAAAACGACTTTACTTTTCAACAAAACCACTTTGGTTCTGCTTTTCTGGCTCCTTTGCACAAGATTTCCACATGAGTTTGTCCAGATAAGTCTGGATCTAACCAGAAATATACGGTTCTATTGTGGCTAAATGAATATCAGCTTTTAAAACAGCCTGAGTGTTTGTTAGTGTTTTCTGTATATTATCAATAACGTTAGAGTTTTGAATGAACTTTAGCATGTTAAATTTTGTTTTTATGTTGGCAAATGCTAATTGGTTCCACATGGAGACAAAACAGGTACACATAAGTGTTTTCTGAGTAGAATGCTACAGAAACCAGGTTCAAATTTATATTGTGTTTGTTAACATGACATTGAATCCACTTGCCCAAGAAAAAGACCTTGCTTTTCTCCAAAACCAGTTTCAATATTCTTTTCTGTGTCCTCTGCACAAGAATTCCACACGAGTTTTTCCAGATAGGTCTGGATCTAACCAGAAAGATCCGGGTCTGTTCTGCCTAACTCAATCCCAGCTCTTGCTACAGCCTCTGTGTTTGTTTCTGTTTTCTGGATATTATCTATGAACTTTAGAGATTGGAATGAATTCTGGCATGTAACACCTTGTGTTTTTGTTGGCAAACACTAACTGGTAACAAATGGAGACACAACAGGTACACATTCGAGTTTTCTGAGTAGAATGCTACAGAAACCAGGTTCAAAATGATATTTGTGTTTGATAACATGACATTGAATCCACTTGCCCAAGAAAAAGACTTTGCTTTTCTGCAAAACTAGTTTCAATATACTTTTCTGGGTCTTCTGCACATGAATTCCACATGAGTTTTTCCAGATAGGGCTGGATCTAATCAGAAATACCCTGTTCTGTTCTGCCGCTGTCTGTAGCATGGAAATAGGCATACACAATGTGCGCAATGTCTGTATCCTTGGACAGAGCTTACAGGAGTTCTGTAACCTGAGTGTAGTCAGATGCAGCGTACATGAGTTCTGAATTACAGGTGTGGAACGAAGCAGTTTGGAAGAGTTCTGTAGCCTGGGAGTAGGCTTTCGGAATATGCGGGATTTCTGTAGCCTGTCTATAGGAGACGCAGCTTACGGTCGTTCTGCTCCCTGGCTGTAGAGAGATTCAGTTTACGGGAGTTCTGTATGCTAGTGGAGTGCAATGCTATTTCAAAGTTCTGTTGACTGGGAAAAGGGTGACACAATGTGTGCAATGTCTGTATCCTTAGACAGAGCTTACAGGTGTTCTGTAACCTGAGTGTAGTCAGATGCAGCTTACATGAGTTCTGTATTACAGGTGGGAGTGAAGCTGTTTGGAAGAGTTACGTAGCCTGGGAATAGGCATTCACAATATGCGGGATTTCTGTAGCCTGTCTATAGTAAACGGAGCTTATGGTTGGTCTGCTTCCTGGCTGTAGTGAGATTCAGTTCAGGAGAGTTCTGTATGCTAGTGGAGTCAATGGTGATTCGGAGTTCTGTTGCCTGGGAATAGGCTTACCCCATGTGTGCAATGTTTGTAGCCTGCGTGTAGGAAACTGAGCTTACAGGAGTTCTGTAACCTGAGTGCAGTCAGATGCAGCGTACATAAGTTCTGTATCGGAGTTGTGGATGTAAGCAGTTTGGAAGAGTTCTCTAGCCTTTGAGTAGGCATTCGAAATATGCGTGATTACTGTAGCCTGACTCTAGGATGCACAGCTTATAGGTGTTCTGCGTCCTGGCTGTAGAGAGATTCAGTACACGGGAGTTCTGTATGCTAGTGGAGTGCAATGCTGTTTCAGAGTTCTGTTTCCGGGGAATAGGATGGCACAATGTGCACAATGTCTGTATCCTTAGGTAGAGCTTACAGGAGTTTTGTAACCTGAGTGTAGTGAGTGCAGCTTACATGAGTTCTGTATCGGAGGTGTGGATGTAAGCAGATCGTAAGAATTCTGTAGCCTGGGAGTAGGCATTCGCAATATGCGGGATTTCTGTAGCCTGTCTGTAGGAAACGCAGCTTATACGAATTCTACATACAGGCTCTAGAGATATTCAGTTCACAGGAGTACTGTATGCTAGTGGAGGGCAATGCTATTTCAGAGTTCTGTTGCCTGTGAATAGGAGGACACAATGTACACAATGTCTGTGTACTCAGACAGAGCTTACAGGAGTTCTTTAACCTGAGTGTAGTGAGGTGCAGCTTACATGAATTCTGTATCGGAGGTGTGTAACGAAGCAGTTTGTTAGAGTTCTGTAGCCTCGGAGTAGGCATTAGCAATATGCGCGATTTCTGTAGCCTGACTCTAGGATGTGCAGCTTATACGAATTCTGGATACAGGCTGTAGAGAGATTCAGTTCATGGGAGTTCTGTATGCTAGTGGAGTGCAAAGCTGTTTCAGGGTTAGGTAGCCTGGGAACACGCTTACACAATGTGAGCAATTTTGATAGCCTGAGTGTAGGAGACAGAGCTTACAGGAATGCTGCAACCCTAGTGTAGTGATTTACAGCATACATGAGTTGTGTATTGTTGGTGTAGAACGAAGCACTTCGGAAGGATTCTGACGCCTGGGAGTAGGCATTCGCAATATGCGGGATTTCTGTAGCCTGTCTATAGTAAACGCAGCTTATATTCTGTCTGCTTCCTGGCTTTAGAGAGGTTCAGCTCACGGGAGTTCTGTATGCTAGTGGAGTGCAAAGCTGTTTCAGTGGTCTGTAGCCTGGAAATAGGCTTACCCCATGTGCACAATGTCTGTAGCCTGAGTGTAGGAGACAGAGATTAAAGGAGTTCTGTAACCTGAGTTTAGTCAGATGCAGTGTACATGAGTTCTGTATCGGAGGTGTGCATGTAAGCAGTTTGGAAGTGTTCTGTAGCCTGGGAGTAGGCATTCGCAATATGCGGGATTTCCGTAGCCTGTCTATAGGAAAGGCAGCTTATATTCAGTCTGCTTCCTGGCTGCAGAGAGATTCAGTTCATGGGAGTTCTGTATGATAGTGGAGTACAAAGCTGTTTCAGCAGTCTGTATCCTGGGAATAGGCATACACAATGTGTGCAATGTCTGTAGCCTGAGTGTAGGAGACAGAGCTTACACAAGTTCTGTAACCTGAGTGTAGTCAGATGCAGCGCACATGAGTTCTGTATTACACGTGTGGAACCAAGCAGTTTGGATTAGTTCTGTATCCTGGGAGTAGGCATTTGCAATATGCAGGATTTCTGTAGCCTGTCTATAGTAAACGCAGCTTATGGTCGGTCTGCTTCCTGGCTGTAGAGAAATTCAGTTTACGGGAGTTCTGTATGCTGGTGGAGTACAAAAGTGTTTCAGCTGTCTGTAGCATGGAAATAGGCATACAGAATGTGCGCAATGTCTGTATCCTTAGACAGAGCTTACAGGAGTTCTGTAACTTGAGTGTAGTCAGATGCAGCTTACATGAGTTCTGTATTACAGGTGTGGAACGAAGCAGTTTGGAAGAGTTTTGTAGCCTGGGAGTAGGCATTCGGAATATGCGGGATTTCTGTAGCCTGTCTATAGGAGACGCAGCTTACGGTCGGTCTGCTTCCTGGCTGTAGAGAGATTCAGATTACGGGAGTTCTGTATGCTAGTGGAGTGCAATGCTATTTCAGAGTTCTGTTGACTGGGAAAAGGGTGACACAATGTGTGCAATGTCTGTATCCTTAGACAGAGATTACAGGTGTTCTGTAACGTGAGTGTAGTCAGGTGCAGCTTACATGAGTTCTGTATTACAGGTGTGGAGTGAAGCAGTTTGGAAGAGTTTTGTAGCCTGGGAGTAGGCATTAGGAATATACGGGATTTCTGTAGCCTGTCTATTCGAGATGCAGCTTACGGTCGGTCTGCTCCCTGGCTGTAGAGAGATTCAGTTTACGGGAGTTCTGTATGCTAGTGGAGTGCAATGCTATTTCAGAGTTCTGTTGACTGGGAAAAGGGTGACACAATGTGTGCAATGTCTGTATCCTTAGACAGAGCTTACAGGTGTTCTGTAACCTGAGTGTAGTCAGATGCAGCTTACATGAGTTCTGTATTACAGGTGTGGAGTGAAGCTGTTTGGAAGAGTTCTGTAGCCTGGGAGTAGGCATTCACAATATGCGCGATTTCAGTAGACTGTCTATAGGAAACGCAGCTTATGGTCGGTCTGCTTCCTGGCTGTAGAGAGATTCAATTCAGGGGAGTTCTGTATGCTAGTGGAGTCAATGGTATTTCAGAGTTCTTTTGCCTGGGAATAGGCTTACCCCATGTGTGCAATGTTTGTAGCCTGCGTGTAGGAAACTGAGCTTACAGGAATTCTGTAACCTGAGTTTAGTCAGATGCAGCGTACATGAGTTCTGTATCGGAGTTGTGGATGTAAGCAGTTTCGAAAAGTTCTGTAGCCTGGGAGTAGGCATTCGAAATATGCGTGATTACTGTAGCCTGACTCTAGGATGCACAGCTTATAGGTGTTCTGCGTCCTGGCTGTAGAGCGATTCAGTACACGGGAGTTCTGTATGCTAGTGGAGTGCAATGCTGTTTCAGAGTTCTGTTTCCGGGGAATAGGATGGCACAATGTGCACAATGTCTGTATCCTTAGGTAGAGCTTACAGGAGTTTTGTAACCTGAGTGTAGTGAGTGCAGCTTACATGAGTTCTGTATCGGAGGTGTGGATGTAAGCAGTTCGTAAGAATTCTGTAGCCTGGGAGTAGGCATTCGCAATATGCGCGATTTCTGTAGTCTGACTCTAGGATGTGCAGCTTATAGGAATTCTGGATACAGGCTGTAGAGAGATTCAGTTCATGGGAGTTCTGTATGCTAGTGGAGTGCAATGCTGTTTCAGGGTTAGGTAGCCTGGGAACACGCTCACACAATGTGAGCAATTTCGATAGCCTGAGTGTAGGAGACAGAGCTTACAGGAGTTCTGCAACCCTAGTGTAGTGATTTACAGCATACATGAGTTGTGTATTGTTGGTGTACAACGAAGCACTTTGGAAGGATTCTGACACCTAGGAGTAGGCATTCGCAATATGCGGGATTTCTGTAGCCTGTCTATAGGAAACGCAGCTTATGTTCTGTCTGCTTCCTGGCTGCAGAGAGATTCAGTTCACGGGAGTTCTTTATGCTATTGGAGTGCAAAGCTGTTTCAGCGGTCTGTAGCCTGGGAATAGGCTTACCCCATGTGCGCAATGTGTGTAGCCTGAGTGTAGGAGACAGAGCTTACAGGAGTTCTGTAACCGGCGTTATTCAGATGCAGTGTACATGAGTTCTGTATTGGAGGTATTCATGTAAGCAGTTTGGAAGAGTTCTGTAGCCTGGGAGTAGGGATTTGCAATGTGCGGGATTTCTGTAGCCTGACTCTAGGATGCGCAGCTTATGGGCGTTCTGCCTCCTGGCTGTAGAGAGTTGCAGTTAACGGGAGTTCTATATGCTAGTGTAGTGCAATGCTGTTTTAGAGTCCTGTTTGCTCTGAATCGGATGACACAGTGTGCGTAATATGTGTATCCTTGTACAGAGCTACTAGTTGTTCTGTAACTTGTGTTTAGAAAGATGCATTTTACATGAGTTCTGTATCAGATGTGTGTAACGAAGCAGTTTGTAAGAGTTCTGTAGCCTGGGAGTAGGCATTCACAATATGCGGAATTTCTGTAGCCTGACTCTGGGATGTGCATATTATAGGATTTCTGGATACAGGCTGCAGAGATATTCAGGTCATGGGAGTTCTGTATGCTAGTGGAGTACAAAGCTGTTTCAGCTGTCTGTATCCTGGTAATAGGCATACACAATGTGCGCAATGTCTGTAGCCTGAGTGTAGGAGACAGAGCTTACAGGAGTACTGTAAACTGAGTTTAGTCTGATGCAGCGTACATGAGTTCTCTATCGGAGGTGTGGAACAAAGCAGTTTGGAAGAGTTCTGTAGCCTCGAAGTAGGCATTCGCAATATGCGGGATTTCTGTAGCCTGACTCTGGGATGTGCAGCTTATAGAAATTCTGGATACAGGCTGTAGAGAGATTCAGTTCATGGGAGTTCTCTATGCTAGTGGAAAGCACAGCTGTTTCAGCGTTCTGTAGCCTGGGAATACGCTTACACAATGTGAGCAATTTTGGTAGCCTGAGTGTAGGAGAGAGAGCGTACAGGAGTTCTCTATCCGGAGTTTAGTCAGATGCAGCGTACATGAATTCTGTATTACAGGTGTGGAACGAAGCAGTTTGGAACAGTTCTGTAGCCTGGGAGTAGGCATTCGCAATATGCGGGATTACTGTAGCCTGTCTATAGGAAACGCAGCTTATTTTCTGTCTGCTTCCTGGCTGCAGAGAGTTTCAGTTCACGTGAGTTCTGTATGCTAGTGGAGTGCAAAGCTGCTTGAGCGGTCTGTAGCCTGGGAATAGGCTTACCCCATGTGTGCAATGTCTGTAGCCTGAGTGTAGGAGACAGAGCTTACAGGAGTTCTGTAACCTGAGTTTAGTCAGATGCTGTGTACATGAGTTCTGTATTGGAGGTGTGGATGTAAGCAGTTTGGATGAGTTCTGTAGCCTGGGAGTAGGGATTCACAATATGCGGGATTTCTGTAGCCTGTCTATATGAAACGCTGCTTATGGTTGGTCTGCTTCTAGGCTGTAGAGATATTTAGTTCATGGGAATTCTGTATGCTAGTGGAGTGCAATGCTATTTCAGCTTTCTGTTGCCTGGGAATAGGATGACACAATGTGCGCAATGTCTGTGTCCTTAGACAGAGATTGCAGGAGTTCTGTAACCTGAGTGTAGTGAGGTGCAGCTTACATGAGTTCTGTATTGGAGGTGTGTAACGAAGCAGTTTGTAAGAGTTCTGTATCCTGGGAGTAGGCATTCGCAATATGCGGGATTTCTGTAGCCTGCTTATAGAAAACGCAGCTTATGGTCAGTCTGTTTCCTGGCTGTAGAGAGATTCAGTTCATGGGAGTTCTGTATGCTAGTGGAGTGCTCAGCTTTTCAGCGTTCTGTAGCCTGGGAATACGCTTACACAATGTGAGCAATTTTGGTAGCCTGAGTGTAGGAGACAGAGGATAAAGGATTTCTGCCACCTGAGTGTAGTGATTTAAAGCATACATGAGTTCTGTATCGTAGGTGTGGAACGAAGCACTTAGGAAGGGTTCTGAGGCCTGGGAGTAAGCTCGCAATATATGGGATTTCTGTAGCTTGCCTGTAGGAAACCCAGCTTATGGTCGGTCTGCTTCCTGGCTGCAGAGATTCAGTTCATGGGAATTCTGTATGATAGTGGAGTACAAATCTTTTTCAGCAACTGTATCCAGGGAATAGGCATACACAATGTGTGCAATGTCTGTAGCCTGAGTGTAGGAGACAGAGCTTACACGAGTTCTGTAACCTGAGTGTACTCAGATGCAGCGCACATGAGTTCTGTATTACACGTGTGGAACGAAGCAGTTTGGATTAGTTCTGTATCCTGGGAGTAGGCATTTGCAATATGCGGGATTTCTGTAGCCTGTCTATAGGAAATGCAGCTTATGGTCGGTCTGCTTCCTGGCTGTAGAGAAATTCAGTTTACGGGAGTTCTGTATGCTAGTGGAGTACAAAAGTGTTTCAGCTGTCTGTAGCATGGAAATAGGCATACACAATGTGCGCAAGTCTGTAGCCTGAGTGTAGGAGACAGAGCTTACAGGAGTACTGTAAACTGAGTTTAGTCTGATGTAGCGTACATGAGTTCTGTATCGGAGGTGTGGAACGAAGCAGTTTGGAACAGTTCTGTAGCCTGGGAGTAGGCATTCGCAATATGCGGGATTTCTGTAGCCTGTCTATAGGAAACGCAGCTTATGTTCTGTCTGCTTCCTGGCTGCAGAGAGTTTCAGTTCACGTGAGTTCTGTATGCTAGTGGAGTGCAAAGCTGCTTGAGCGGTCTGTAGCCTGGGAATAGGCTTACCCCATGTGCGCAATGTCTGTAGCCTGAGTGTAGGAGACAGAGCTTACAGGAGTTCTGTAACCTGAGTTTAGTCAGATGCTGTGTACATGAGTTCTGTATCGGAGGTGTGGATGTAAGCAGTTTGGATGAGTTCTGTAGCCTGGGAGTAGGGATTCGCAATATGCGGGATTTCTTTGGCCTGTCTATAGGAAACGCAGCTTATGCTTGGTCTGCTTCTAGGCTGTAGAGATATTCAGTTCATGGGAATTCTGTATGCTAGTGGAGTGCAATGCTATTTCAGATTTCTGTTGCCTGGGAATAGGATGACACAATGTGCGCAATGTCTGTGTCCTTAGACAGAGATTGCAGGAGTTCTGTAACCTGAGTGTATTGAGGTGCAGCTTACATGAGTTCTGTATTGGAGGTGTGTAACGAAGCAGTTTGTAAGAGTTCTGTATCCTGGGAGTAGGCATTCGCAATATGCGGGATTTCTGTAGCCTGCTTATAGAAAACGCAGCTTATGGTCAGTCTGTTTCCTGGCTGTAGAGAGATTCAGTTCATGGGAGTTCTGTATGCTAGTGGAGTGCACAGCTGTTTCAGCGTTCTGTAGCCTGGGAATACGCTTACACAATGTGAGCAATTTTGGTAGCCTGAGTGTAGGAGACAGAGGATAAAGGAGTTCTGCCACCTGAGTGTAGTGATTTAAAGCATACATGAGTTCTGTATCGTAGGTGTGGAACGAAGCACTTAGGAAGGGTTCTGAGGCCTGGGAGTAAGCTCGCAATATATGGGATTTCTGTAGCTTGCCTGTAGGAAACCCAGCTTATGGTCGGTCTGCTTCCTGGCTGCAGAGATTCAGTTCATGGGAATTCTGTATGATAGTGGAGTACAAATCTTTTTCAGCAACTGTATCCAGGGAATAGGCATACACAATGTGTGCAATGTCTGTAGCCTGAGTGTAGGAGACAGAGCTTACACGAGTTCTGTAACCTGAGTGTACTCAGATGCAGCGCACATGAGTTCTGTATTACACGTGTGGAACGAAGCAGTTTGGATTAGTTCTGTATCCTGGGAGTAGGCATTTGCAATATGCGGGATTTCTGTAGCCTGTCTATAGGAAATGCAGCTTATGGTCGGTCTGCTTCCTGGCTGTAGAGAAATTCAGTTTACGGGAGTTCTGTATGCTAGTGGAGTACAAAAGTGTTTCAGCTGTCTGTAGCATGGAAATAGGCATACACAATGTGCGCAAGTCTGTAGCCTGAGTGTAGGAGACAGAGCTTACAGGAGTACTGTAAACTGAGTTTAGTCTGATGTAGCGTACATGAGTTCTGTATCGGAGGTGTGGAACGAAGCAGTTTGGAACAGTTCTGTAGCCTGGGAGTAGGCATTCGCAATATGCGGGATTTCTGTAGCCTGTCTATAGGAAACGCAGCTTATGTTCTGTCTGCTTCCTGGCTGCAGAGAGTTTCAGTTCACGTGAGTTCTGTATGCTAGTGGAGTGCAAAGCTGCTTGAGCGGTCTGTAGCCTGGGAATAGGCTTACCCCATGTGCGCAATGTCTGTAGCCTGAGTGTAGGAGACAGAGCTTACAGGAGTTCTGTAACCTGAGTTTAGTCAGATGCTGTGTACATGAGTTCTGTATCGGAGGTGTGGATGTAAGCAGTTTGGATGAGTTCTGTAGCCTGGGAGTAGGGATTCGCAATATGCGGGATTTCTTTGGCCTGTCTATAGGAAACGCAGCTTATGCTTGGTCTGCTTCTAGGCTGTAGAGATATTCAGTTCATGGGAATTCTGTATGCTAGTGGAGTGCAATGCTATTTCAGATTTCTGTTGCCTGGGAATAGGATGACACAATGTGCGCAATGTCTGTGTCCTTAGACAGAGATTGCAGGAGTTCTGTAACCTGAGTGTATTGAGGTGCAGCTTACATGAGTTCTGTATTGGAGGTGTGTAACGAAGCAGTTTGTAAGAGTTCTGTATCCTGGGAGTAGGCATTCGCAATATGCGGGATTTCTGTAGCCTGCTTATAGAAAACGCAGCTTATGGTCAGTCTGTTTCCTGGCTGTAGAGAGATTCAGTTCATGGGAGTTCTGTATGCTAGTGGAGTGCACAGCTGTTTCAGCGTTCTGTAGCCTGGGAATACGCTTACACAATGTGAGCAATTTTGGTAGCCTGAGTGTAGGAGACAGAGGATAAAGGAGTTCTGCCACCTGAGTGTAGTGATTTAAAGCATACATGAGTTCTGTATCGTAGGTGTGGAACGAAGCACTTAGGAAGGGTTCTGAGGCCTGGGAGTAAGCTCGCAATATATGGGATTTCTGTAGCTTGCCTGTAGGAAACCCAGCTTATGGTCGGTCTGCTTCCTGGCTGTAGAGAAATTCAGTTTACGGGAGTTCTGTATGCTAGTGGAGTACAAAACATTTTGTTTTTCTGTTGGCAAACGCTAATAGGTTTCACATGCAGACACAACAGGTACACATTTGTGTTTTCTGAGTAAAAAGCTGCAGAAACCAGGTTACAAATTATATTTGTGTTTGTAAACATGACATTGAATCCACTTGCCCAAGAAAAAGACTTTGCTTTTCTCCAAAACCAGGTTGACTCTGCTTTTCTGGGTGCTTTGCACACCAACTCCACACCAGTTTGTCCAGATAGGTCTGGATGGAACCAGAAATATCTGGTTCTGTGGTGGCTAACTCAATGCCAGCTCTTGCTACAGCTTCTGAGTGTGCTTGTGTTTTCTCGATAGTATCTGTGGACTTTAGAGTTGTGAATGCATTGTAGCGTGTAACATTTTTTTTTTCTGTTGGCAAAAGTTAATTGGTTTCACATGGAGACACAACAGGTACACATTTGTGTTTTCTGAGTAAAAAGCTGCAGAAACCTGGTTACAAATGATATTTGTGTTTGTAAACATGACATTGCATCTACTTGCCCAAGAAAAAGACTTTGCTGTTTTCCAAAACCAGGTTGACTCTGCTTATCTGGGTGCTTTGCACACAACACCCCAAAACTTTGTCCCGATAGGGCTGGATGAAACCAGAAATATCTGGTTCTGTGGTGGTTAACTCAGTGCCAGCTCTTGCTAGAGAATCTGCATTTACTTGTGTTTTCTTAATAGTATCTGTGGACTTTAGAGTTGTGAATGCTTTGTAGCATGTAACATTTTGTTTTCTGTTGCCAAACACTTATTGGTTTCACATGCAGACACAACAGGCACACATTCATGTTTTCTGAGTAAAAACCTGCAGAGGGGCGGAGCCAAGATGGCGGAATAGTGAGGACGCGCACTAGCAGTCCGCAAAAAGATAGTCTAATAAAAACAGAGTTAGTGTAGCCTCAGGAAAAATCTCACGGAAAAAAATGCAGTGGAAATTCTTCCGGACCCAGTGAATGAGACGCAGAGGACCTAGGGGAAAGTAAGTTTTTGAACGGCAAATCGTGCCTTAGTGGCACGGGAGCGGCCGGGAGGGACGGGAACCGGACGGAACACAGTCGCCATTGGATTCGAGCGCTTAAACGGGAGCCGATACAGGGATCCCGAGACACTGGCGGGGGGAAGCAGACGCCACGGGGGAAACAGCACAATTGAGGCGAGCCCACACGGACTCTAGCCTCTTTCGTTGCCCACCCTGCTAATTCTAGCTGGACTGAACGCAGTGGGACGGCGCGCGCCCGCCGGCTGAACCGGAAGCCGGGCGGAACACAGTCGCCATTGGAACTGAGCACTTGAACGGGGGCCGATACAGGGATCCCGAGACACTGGTGGGGGGAAGCAGACCCCTCACGGGGGAAACAGCACAATTGAGGCGAGCCCACACGGACACTAGCCTCTTTCGTTGCCCACCCTGCTCACTCGAGCTAGACTGAACACAGTGGGACGGCGCGCACCCGCTGGCTGAACCGGAAGCCGGGCAGAACACAGTCGCCATTGGAACTGAGCGCTTGAACGGGGGCCGATACAGGGATCCCGAGACACTGGCGGGGGGAAGCAGACGCCACGGGGGAAACAGCACAATTGAGGCGAGCCCACACGGACTCTAGCCTCTTTCGTTGCCCACCCTGCTAATTCTAGCTGGACTGAACGCAGTGGGACGGCGCGCGCCCGCCGGCTGAACCGGAAGCCGGGCGGAACACAGTCGCCATTGGAACTGAGCGCTTGAACGGGAGCCGATACAGGGATCCCGAGACACTGGTGGGGGGAAGCAGACCCCCCACGGGGGAAACAGCACAATTGAGGCGAGCCCACACGGACACTAGCCTCTTTCATTGCCCACCCTGCTCACTCAAGCTAGACTGAACACAGTGGGACAAGGCGCGCGCCCGCCGGCTGAACCGGAAGCCGGGCGGAACACAGTCGCCATTGGAACTGAGCGCTTGAACGGGGGCCGATACAGGGATCCCGAGACACTGGCGGGGGGAAGCAGACCCCCCACGGGGGAAACAGCACAATTGAGGCGAGCCTGCACGGACACTAGTCTCTCTCGTCACCCACCCTGCTAATTCGAGCTAGATTAAACGCAGTGGGACAAGGCGCGCCCGCCCGCCCGCCCGCCCGCCCATCACTGAGGCAGACGGAACCAAAAACCCGAGGCTGTAGAAACCTGAAGGGGATCCAAAAACTGGGAACACACCGCGCACACAAACTCCGTTACCTTGACAACCCAGAGAAAGAGTGTGGGGAAAAAAAAAAAATGCCAAATAAAAACAGATTCCGAGGGAGCAAGATCAAGGAAGACGCTATGATGACCCCAAACGGAAAAGACACCCCAAGTCAGGATTGTGAAGATAATGAGATAGAAGAAATGCAAGAAGCAGATCTCAAAGAATTGATAAGAACATTAAGAAGTTCTCAAAAACAAATTCTTGAACTACAGAAATCTTTAATGGATAAGATAGAAAATCTCTCTCGCGAGAATGAAGTACTACGGAGAAATCAAAACGAAATGAAACAACTAGTAGAACAAGAAGCTACGATAGTGACAAAAAATCTTAATGAATTGAAGAATTCAATAGATCAAGTGACAAGCAATCTTGAGGGCCTTAAAACCAGAATGGGTGAAGCAGAAGAGAGAATATCGGACCTAGAAGACAGAGAACAGGAGAGGAAACAGTCAAACCAAAGACAAGAAGAGGAAATTAGAAAACTAAAAGATATTGTCGGGAATTTACAGGATACTATTTAAAAACCCAACATTCGGGTTCTAGGTGTTCCTGAAGGTATGGAGAGGGAGAAAGGATTAGAAGGCCTTTTTAGGGAGATACTAGCAGAAAACTTTCCAGGCTTGGAGAAAGACAGAGAAATCCTAATCCAGGAAGCTCATAGAACCCCTAATAAACATGACCAAAAGAGATCCTCTGCACGACATATTGTAATTAAACTCACCACAGTGAAGCAAAAAGAAAAGATCCTAAAATGTGCAAGAGAGAAACGTCAGATTACTCTCAGAGGATCTCCAATTAGACTTACAGCTGACTTCTCAACAGAAACCCTACAAGCTAGAAGGGAATGGCGAGACATAGCCTAGGTACTTAGAGAGAAAAACTGACAGCCCAGAATATTATACCCTGCAAAGCTCTCATTTGTGAATGAAGGTGAAATAAAGACCTTTCATAACAAACAAAAATTGAAAGAATTTGTTGCCACTCGTCCAGCCCTGCAAAAGATACTTAAAGACATGTTACACACAGAAACACAGAAACACGACCATCAACATGAAAGAAGGTAAACGAAGGGAACCTCACGGCAAAAGATCACAGGGAATTCAAAGCATACATTAGAAAATATCTGGCAAATGGCAGGGCAAACTTACCACTTATCAATAGTCACATTGAACGTTAAAGGTCTAAACTGTCCTGTTAAAAGACAGAGATTGGCTGACTGGGTTAAGGAACAAAAACCATCTATTTGCTGCCTACAAGAAACACATCTTTCCAACGAAGATCCATACAGACTGAAAATAAAAGGATGGAACAAGATATACCATGCCAACAGAAATGAAAAAAGAGCGGGTGTAACCATCTTAATATCGGACTACATAAACTTTAACACAAAAACTGTTAAGAGAGACAAAGAGGGGCACTATATAATGATTAAGGGATCAATACTACAGGAAGATATAACAATTCTCAATGTATATGCACCTAATTACAGGCCACAGGTTTATTTAAAAAATTTGTTAAGAAACTTAAAGGGAGACTTAGACCCCAACACAATAGTACTGGGGGACTTCAATACTTCACTCACAGATATTGACAGATCGACAGGACAGAAGATCAACAAGGAGACAGTAGATTTAAACAACACCATAGCCCAAATGGATCTAACAGATATCTACAGAACTTTTCATCCTACAAGTAATGCATTCACATTCTTCTCAGCAGTACATGGAACCTACTCTAGGATTGATCACATATTAGGCCATAAAGCAAGTCTCAGCAAATTCAAAAGAATTAGAATCATACCATGCAACTTCTCAGACCATGAGGGAGTGAAGTTGGAAATTAGCAACTCAGGAATATCTAGGGCATATGCAAACACATGGAGATTGAACAACATGCTCCTGAATGAACAATGGGTCACTGAAGAAATCAAAAGAGAAATCAAAAATTTTCTGGAAGTAAATGAGGATAACAGCACAACATACCAAAACTTATGGGATACAGCAAAAGCAGTGTTAAGAGGAAAGTTTATATCAATAGGTGCCTACATCAAGAAACTGGAAAGGCACCAAATAGATGAGCTTTCAATGCATCTCAAGGATCTAGAAAATTTGCAGCAAACTAGACCCAAATCTAGTAGAAAAAGAGAAATAATCAAAATCAGAGAAGAAATCAACAGGATTGAATCCAAAAAAAATTACAAAAAATCAGCCAAACGAGGAGCTGGTTTTTTGAAAAAATAAACAAGATTGACACTCCATTGGCCCAACTAACTAAAAAAAGAAGAGAAAAGACCCAAATCAGTAAAATCAGAGATGAAAAAGGAAATATAACAACAGACACCACAGAAATCAAAAGAATCATCAGAAATTACTACAAGGACTTGTATGCCAGCAAACAGGGAAACCTATCAGAAATGGATAGATTCCTGGACACATGCAACCTACCTAAATTGAACCAGGAAGACATAGAAAACCTAAACAGACCCATAAGTGAGTCAGAAATTGAATCAGTAATAAAGGCCCTCCCAACAAAGAAAAGCCCAGGACCAGATGGATTCACTGCTGAATTCTACCAGACATTTAAAGAAGAACTAACCCCAATTCTTCTCAAACTATTCAGAACAATCGAAAAAGAGGGAATTCTCCCAAATTCCTTCTATGAAGCCAGCATCACCTTAATTCCTAAGCCAGAAAAAGATGCAGCATTGAAAGAGAATTACAGACCAATATCCCTCATGAACATAGATGCAAAAATCCTCAACAAAATTCTGGCCAATAGACTGCAACAACACATCAGAAAGATCATCCACCCAGACCAAGTGGAATTCATCCCTGGTATGCAGGGATGGTTCAATATTCGCAAAACAATCAACGTGATACACCACATTAACAGGCTGCAGAAGAAAAACCATATGATTATCTCACTAGATGCAGAGAAAGCATTCGATAAAATTCAACACCCTTTCATGATGAAAACCCTAAGCAAACTGGGTATAGAAGGCACATTCCTCAATACAATCAAAGCAATTTATGAAAAACCCACGGCCAATATCCTATTGAATGGGGAAAAGTTGGAAGCATTTCCACTGAGATCTGGTACCAGACAGGGATGCCCACTCTCACCACTGCTATTCAATATAGTGCTGGAAGTCTTAGCCAGAGCTATTAGGCAAGAAAAAGAAATTAAAGGGATACAAGTTGGGAAGGAAGAACTCAAACTATCCCTCTTTGCAGACGACATGATTCTTTATTTAGGGGACCCAAAGAACTCTACTAAGAGACTATTGGAACTCATAGAAGAGTTTGGCAAAGTAGCAGGATATAAAATCAATGCACAAAAATCAACAGCCTTTGTATACACAGACAATGCCACGGCTGAGGAAGAACTGCTAAGATCAATCCCATTCACTATAGCTACAAAAACAATCAAATACCTTGGAATAAATTTAACTAAGGACATTAAAGATCTCTACAATGAAAATTACAAAACCTTAAAGAAAGAAATAGAAGAGGATACCAAAAAATGGAGAAATCTCCCATGCTCATGGATTGGAAGAATCAATATCATCAAAATGTCCATTCTCCCAAAAGCAATTTACAGATTCAACGCAATACCAATCAAGATACCGAGGACATTCTTCTCAGATCTGGAAAAAATGATGGTGAAATTCATATGGAGACACAGGAGACCTCGAATAGCTAAAGCAATCTTGTACAACAAAAACAAAGCCGGAGGCATAACAATACCAGATTTCAGGACATACTACAGGGCAGTTGTTATCAAAACAGCATGGTACTGGTACAGAAACAGATGGATAGACCAATGGAACAGAATAGAAACTCCAGAAATCAATCCAAACACCTACAGCCAACTTATATTTGATCAACGATCCAAAACCAGTCCCTGGAGTAAGGTCAGTCTGTTTAATAAATGGTGCTGGGAAAACTGGATTTCCACGTGCAGAACCATGAAGCAAGACCCCTACCTTTCACCTTACACAAAAATTCATTCAACATGGATTAAAAATTTAAACCTACGACCCGACACCATCAAATTACTGGAGAGCATAGGAGAAACCCTGCAAGACATAGGTACTGGCAAAGACTTCTTGGAAAAGACCCCAGAAGCACAGGCACTGAAAACCAAAATTAACTACTGAGATTGCATCAAATTGAAAAGTTTCTGTACTGCAAAAGAAACAGTCAGGAAAGTGAATAGGAAACCGACAGAATGGGAAAATATATTTGCAAACTATGCAACAGATAAAGGGTTGATAACCAGAATCTACAAAGAAATTAAGAAACTCCAAAACATCAAAACAAACAACCCACTTAAGAGATGGGCCAAGGACCTCAACAGACATTTTTCCAAAGAGGAAATCCAAATGGCCAACAGACACATGAAAAAATGTTCAAGATCCCTAGCAATTAGGGAAATACAAATCAAAACCACAATGAGGTTTCACCTCACCCCGGTGAGAATGGCTCACATTCAGAAATCCACCAACAATAGATGCTGGAGAGGATGTGGGGAAAAAGGGACACTAATCCACTGTTGGTGCGAATGCAAACTGGTGAAGCCACTATGGAAGTCAGTCTGGAGATTCCTCAGAAACATGAATATAACCCTACCATTCAACCCAGCCATCCCACTCCTTGGAATTTACCCAAAGGAAATTAAATTGGCAAACAAAAAAGCCGTCTGCACAGCAATGTTTATTGCGGCTCAATTCACAATAGCTAAGACTTGGAACCAACCCAAATGCCCTTCAACAGTAGACTGAATTAGGAAATTATGGGACATGTACTCTACAGAATACTATACAGCAGTCAAAAACAATGAAATCCGGTCACTTGCAACAAAATGGAGGAATCTAGAAAACATCATGCTGAGTGAATTAAGTCAGTCCCAAAGAGACAAATATCATTTGTTTCCCTTGATTGGCGATGACTAACTGAGCACCAAAGGGGAAACCTGTAGAAGTGAAATGGACACTATGAGAAACAGTGACTCGATCAGCTCTTGTGCTGACTGTTGTTGTACAATGTAATACTTTATCCATGGTAGTATTTTTTTTTCTCTTTATCCTAGTACTAGTGGTTGAACTCTGTAATTAACACACAATTATTCTTAGGTGTTTAAATTTTAACTGAAAAGTGATCTCTGTGAAATATAAGAGTGGGAATAAGAGAGGGAGGAGATGTAAAATTTGGGACATGCTCAATCGGAACGGCCCCGAATGATGGAGTTAGAATTGTGCCAGGGGTTTCCAATACAATCCCATCAAGGTGGCATGTACCAAGGCCATCTCATTAGTCCAAGTGATCAATTTCAGCTCACAATTGATCACACTGATAGGTCTAAGAGTCAAAGGGATCACACAAACAAGACTAGTGTCTGCTAATACTAACTGATAGAATGAAAAAGGGAGAGAATGATCCAACATGGGAAGCAGGATACACAGCAGACTCATAGAATGGCAGATGTCCTAAATAGCACTCTGGCCTCAGAATCAGCCCTTAAGGCATTCGGATCTGGCTGAAGAGCCCATGAGAATATTTTAGGCATGGAAAGCTAAGACACTCTGGAAAAAACAGAAGACCTAAATGAAAGATCTCTGCGAGTGAGATCCCAGTGGAAAGAACGGGGCCATCAAAGAAGGAGGTACCTTTCTCTGAAGGGAGGAGAGAACTTCCACTTTGACTATGGCCCTGTGGGAATAAGATCGAAGTCGGCTAACCCTAAAGGCTTCCATAGCCTCGGCAACTCATGACCAGAGCCTAGGGAGATTACTGACGCCATAAACAAGAGTGTCAAATTGTTAAATCAACATCAGGAGTCACTGTGTACTTACGTCTCATGAGGGATCTGTCCTTAATGTGTTATCCAATGTGAAGTGATGCTATTACTAGTACTGAAACAGTATTTTTACACTTTGTGTTTCTGAGTGGGTGCAAACTGATGAAATCCTTACATAGTATATATTGAATCGATCTTCTTTATATAAAGATAATTGCAAATGATTAAAAAATCTTGGTGTTAAATTGGAAATTGCATAGACAATTAATCAATTTTTTTAAAAAAAAATCATGTAGGATCTCTGTCCTTAATGTGCTGTACATTGTGAATTAATACTATAACTAGTACTCCAACAGTATTATCATTTTGTGTCTCTATGCGAGGGCAAACCGTTGAAATCTTTACGTAATATGTACTAAATTGATCTTCTGTGTATAAAGAGAATTGAAAATGAATCTTGATGTGAACAGAAGGGGAGAGGGAGCGGGAAAGGGGAGGGTGGGGGGAGGGAGGGAAGTTGTGTGTGGGGGGAGCCATTGTGGTCCATGAGCTGTTCTTTGGAAATTTATATTCTTTAAATAAAAGCTTTATAAAAAAAAAAAACCTGCAGAAACCAGATTAAAAACAATATTTGTGTTTGCTAACATGACATTGAATCCACTTGCCCAAGAAAACGACTTTGCTTTTCTCCAAAACCAGTTTGACTCTGTTTTTCTGGGTCCTTTGCACATGAATGCCACACGAGTTTGTCCAGATATATCTGGATCTAAGCAGAAATATCCGATTCTCTGTGGGTAAATGTATAACTGATTTTAAACCAGCATATGTGTTTTTTAGTGAATTCTGGATATTATCTATGAACGTTAGAGTTTTGAATGAATTTTAGCAAGTAACATTTTGTGTTTATGTTGGCAAAGCTAATAGGTTCCACAGGGAGACACAACAGGTACACATTCGAGTTTTCTGAGTAGAATGCTATAGAAACCTGGTTAAAAATGTTATTTGTGTTTGTAAACTTGACATTGTATCCACTTGCCCAAGAAAAATACCTTGCTTTTCTCCAAAACCAGGTTGACTCTGCTTTTCTGGGTCGTTTGTACAAGAATTCCACACTAGTTTGTCCAGATAGGTCTGGATCTCACCAGAAATTTCCTGTTATGTTCGGTCTAACTCAATCCCTTCTCATGCTACAGCCTCTGTGTTTGTTTCTGTTTTCTGGATATTATCTTTGAACTTCAGAGTTTGGAATGAATTCTGACATGTAACACTTTGTATTTTTGTTGCCAAACTGTAATTGGTTCCACATGGAGAAACAACAGGCACACATAAGAGTTTTCTGAGTAGAATAGTACAGAAACCAGGTTAAAAATGCAATTTGTGTTTGCTAACATGACATTGAATACACTTGCCCATGAAAAAGACTTTGCTTTTCTCCACAACCTGTTTGACTGTGTTTTCTGTGTCCTTTGCACACGAATTCCACACTAGTTTGTCCAGATAGTTCTGGATCTAACCAGAAATACCCATTACTTTCTGCCTAACTCAATCCCAGCTCTTGCTACAGCCTCTGTGTTTGTTTCTGTTTTCTGGATATTATCAATTTACTTTAGAGTGTGGAATGAATTCTGGCATATAACACTTTGTTTTTTTGTTGGCACACACTAATTGCTTCCACAAGGAGACACAACAGGTACACATTTGTGTTTTCTGAGTAGAATGCTACAGAAACCAGATTAAAAATGATATTTGTGTTTGATAACATGACATTGAATCCACTTGCCCAAGAAAAAGACTTTGCTTTTCTCCAAAACCAGTTTGACTCTGATTATCTGGGTCCTTTGCACACGAATTCCACACAGGTTTATCCAGTTTGTTCTGGATCAAACCAGAAATATCCGGTTCTGCTGTGGCTAAATGAATATCAGCTTTTAAAACAGCCTGTGTGTTTCTTGGTTTTCTGGATGTTCTCTTTGATCTTTAGAGTTTGGAAGGAATTTAGCACGTAACATTTTTTTTTTTGGGAAACACAATTTGTTTCAATGTGGAGACACAAAAGATACACATGTGAGTTGTCAGAGTAGAACACTACAGAAACAAAGTTAAAAATGATATTTGTGCTTGCTAACATGACATTGAATCCACTTGCCCAAGAAAAAGACGTTGCTTTTCTCCAAAACCAGTTTGCCTCTGCTTTTTTGGGTCCTTTGCACACGAATTCCACATGAGTTTGTCCAGTTAGGTCTGGATCAATCCAGAAATAGCCAGTTCTGTTGTGGATAAATGAATATCAGCTTTTAAAACAACCTGTGTGTTTGTTAGTCTTTTCTGGATATTAACTATGAACTTTAGAGTTTGGAATGAATTCTGACATGTAACATTTTGTTTTCCTGTTGGCAAACACTACTTGTATTCACGTGGAGACACAACAGGTACGCATGTGAGTTGTCTGAGTAGAATGCTACAGAAACCAGGTTAAAAATGATATTTGAGTTTGTAAACATGACATTGAATCCACTTCCCCATGTAAAAGACTTTCCATTTCTGCATAACCAGTTTGACTGTGCTTTTCTGGGTCCTTTGCATAAGAATGCCACACGAGTTTGTCCAGATAGGTCTGGATCAAACCAGAAATATCCGGTTCTGGTGTGCCTAAATGAATATCATCTTTTAAAACAGCCTGTGTGTTTGTTAGTCTTTTCTGGATATTAACTATGAACTTTAGAGATTGGAATGAAATCTGACATGTAACATTTTGTTTTCTGTTGCCAATCACTAATTGGATTCAAAGGGAGAAACAACAGTTACACATTCGAGTTTTCTGAGTAGAATATACAGAAACCAGGTTCAAAATGATATTTGTGTTTGCTAACATGACATTGAATCCACTTGCCCAAGAAAAAGACTTTGCTTTTCTCCAAAACCATTTCCAATATTCTTTTCTTGGTCCTTTGCACAAGATTTCCACAGCATTATGTCCAGAACGTCTGGAACTATGAAGAAATTTCCGGTTCTGTTCTGCCTAACTCAATCCCACATGACTTTGTCCAGATAGGTGTGGATCAAACCAGAAATATCCGGTTCTGGTGTGCCTAAACGAATATCAGCTTTGAAAACTGCCTGTGTGTTAGTGATTTCTGTATATTTTCTATGAACTTCAGAGTTTTGAATCAATTTTAGCATGTAACACTTTGTTTTTTTTGTTGGAAACACTATTTGGTTCCACATGGAGACACAACAGGTACACATAAGTGATTTCAGAGTAGAATGCTACAGAAACCAGGTTAAAACTGATATTTGCGACTGTAAACATGACATTGAATCCACTTGCCCAAGAGAAAGACCTTGCTTTTTTTCAAAACCAGTTGGACTTTGCTTTTCTGGGCGCTTTGCACATGAATTCCACATGAGTTTGTCCAGATATGTCTGGAACTAACCAGAAAGATCCGGGTCTATTCTGCTAACTCAATCCCAGCTCTTGCTACAGCTTCTGTGTTTCTTTCTGTTTTGTGGATATTTTCTATTAAGTTTAGAGTTTTGAATGAATTTTAGCATGTTACATTTTGTTTTTCTGTTGGAAACGCTACTTGATTCACATGGAGACACAATGGGTGTACATAAGAGATTTCTGGGTACAATACTACAGAAACCAGGTTCAAAATGACATTTGAGTTTGTAAACATGACATTGAATCCACTTACCATGAAAAAGACTTTGCTTTGCAACAAAACCATTTTGACTCTGCTTTTCTGGGTCCTTTGCACATGAATTCCTCACCAGTTTGGCCAGATAGCTCTGGATCTAACCAGAAATATCCGGTTCTGTTGTGGGTAAATGAATATCAGCTTTAAAATAGCTTGTGTGTTTGTTAGTGTTTTCTGGATATTTTCTATGAACTTTAGATTTTTGAATGAATTTTAGCATGTTATATTTTGTTTTTCTGTTGGAAACGCTACTGGATTCACATGGAGACACAACGGGTGTACATAAGAGATTTCTGAATAGAATACTACAGAAACCAGGTTAAAAATGATATTTGTGTTTGTAAACATGACATTGAATCCACTTGCCCAAGAAAAAGACTTTGCTTTTCTCCTTACAAGATTGATTCTGCTTTTCTGTGTCCTTTGCACAAGAATTCCACACGAGTTTGTCCCGATAGGTCTGGATCTAACCAGAAATACCCGTTTCTGTTCTGCCTAACTCAATCCCAGCTCTTGCCACAGCCTCTCTGTTTGTTTCTGTTTTCTGGATATTTACAATGAACTTTGGAGTTTTGAATGAATTTTAGCATGTAACATTGTGTTTTTTTGTTGGAAACACTAATTCATTCCACATGGAGCACAACAGGTACACATAAGAGATTTCTGGGTACAATACTACAGAATCCAGGTTCAAAATGACATTTGTGTTTGCTAACATGACATTGAATCCATTTGCCAACGAAAAAGACTTTGCTTTTCTCCAAAACCACTTTGACTCTGTTTTTCTGGGTGCTTTGCACACGAATTCCACACGAGTTTATCCATATTGGTCTGGATCTAACCAGAAAAATCCGGTTATGTGTGGCTAAATGAATATCAGCTTTTAAAATAGCCTGAGTGCTTGTTAGTGTTTTCTGGATATTTTCTATGAACTTTAGAGTTTTGAATGAATTTTAGCATGTAACATTGTGGTTTGTTTTTTGAAACACTAATTGGTTCCACATGGAGACAAAACAGGTACACATAAGTGTTTTCTGGATAGAATGCTACAGAAACCAGGTTCTAAATGATAATTGTGGCTGTAAACATGACTTTGAATCCACTTGCCCAAGAAAAAGACCTTGCTTTTCTCCAAAACCAGTTGGACTTTGCTTTTCTGGGCCCTGTGCACACGGATTTCTCACGAGTTTTTCCAGATAGGTCTGGATCTAACCAGAAATATCCGGGTGTGTTTTGCCTAACTCAATCCCAGCTCTTGCTACAGCCTCTGAGTTTGTTTAGGTTTTCTGGATATTTTCTATGAACTTTAGAGTTTCGAATGAATTTTAGCATGTAACATTGTGGGTTTTTTTGGCAAACCCTAATTGGTTGCACAAGGAGACACAACAGGTACACATTCGAGTTTTATGAGTAGAATGCTACAGAAACCAGGTTCAAAATGATATTTCCGACTGTAAACATGACATTGAATCCACTTGCCCACAAAAAAGACTATGCTTTTCTCCAGAACCAGTTTGACTCTGCTTTTCTGGGTCCTTTGCACACGAATTCCACACGAGGTTGTCCAGATAAGTCTGGATCTAACCAGAAATACCTGTTTCTGTTCTCCCTAACTCAATCCCAGCTCTTGCTACAGCCTATGTGTTTGTTTCTTTTTTCTGGATATTTTCTATGAACTTTTAGTTTTGAATGAATTTTAGCATGTAACATTGTGTTTTTTTGTTGGAAAATCTAATTCGTTCCACATGGAGACAGAACAGATACACATAAGTGATTTCTGAGTAGAATGCTACAGAAACCAGGTTAAAAATGACATTTGTGTTTGTAAACATGACATTGAATGCACTTGCCCATGAAAAAGACTTTGCTTTTCTCCAAAACCAGTTTGACTCTTCTTTTCTGGGTCCTTTGCACACGAATTCCACACGAGTTTGTACAGATACGTCTGGATCTAACCAGAAATATCGGTTCCGTTGTGGCTAAATGAATATCAGCTTTTAAAACAGCCTGTGTGTTTGTTTGTGTTTTCTGGATATTATCTATGAACTTTACTGTGTGGAATGAATTCTGGCATGTAACACTTTGTTTTTTTGTTGCCACACTCTTATTCGTTCCACTAGGAGACACAACAGGTACACATAAGAGGTTTCTAAGTAGAATACTACAGAAAGCAGGTTAAAAATGATATTTGTGTTTGATAACATGACATTGAATCCACTTGCCCATGAAAAAGACTTTGTTTTTCTCCAAAACCAGTTTGACTCTGCTTTTCTGGGTCCTTTGCACAAGAATTCCACATGATTTTGTCCAGACGGTTCTGGATCAAACCAGATATATTCGGTTCTGTTGTGGCTAAATGAATATCAGCTTTTAAAACAGCCTGTATGTTTCTTTGTGTATTCTGGGTATTAACTATGTACTTTAGAGTTTGTATTGAATTCTGGCATGTAACTCTTTGTTTTTCTGTTGCCAAACACTAATTGGATTCACATGGAGACACAACAGGTACACATTCGAGTTTTCTGAGTAGAATGCTACAGAAACCAGGTTCAGAATGATATTTGTGTTGGTGAACATGACAATGAATCTACTTCCCCAAGAAAAAGACTTTGCTTTTCTCCAAAACCAGATTGATTCTGCTTCTCTGTGTCCTTTGCGCAAGAATTCCACACGAGTTTGTCCAGATAGGTCTGGATCTTACCAGAAATATCGGTTCTGTTTTGTGGCTAAATGAATATCAGCCAGCATACATGAGTTCCTTATCGGAGGTGTGCAACGAAGCAGTTAGGAAGGGTTCCATAGCCTGGGAGTAGGCATTCTCAATATGCGGGATTTCTGTAGCCTGCCAATAGGAAACACAGCTTTGGTCGGTCTGCATAATGGCTGCAGAGAGATTCAGTTCTCGGGAGTTCTGAATGCTAGTGGAGTACAAAGCTGTTTCAGCGGTCTGTAGCCTGGGAATAGGCATCCACAATGAGCGCAATATCTGTAGCCTGAGTGTAGGAGACAGAGCTTACAGGAGATCTGTAACCTGAGTGTAGTCAGATGCAGCTTACATGAGCTCTCTATCTGTGTTGTGGAACGAGGCATTTTGGAAGAGTTCTGTAGACTGGGAGTAGGCATTCACAATATGCAGGATTTCTGTAGCCTGACTCTAGGATGCACAGCTTATGGGCGTTCTATGTCCTGGCTGCAGAGAGATGCAGTTCACGGGAGTTCTGTATGCTAGTGGAGTGCAATGCTATTTCAGAGTTCTGTTGCATGGGAATAGGATGACACAATGTGCACAATGTCTGTATACTTAGAGCTTACAGGAGTTCTGTAACCTGAGTGTAGTCAAATGCAGCTTACATGAGTTCTGTATCTGTGTTGTGGAACGAGGCATTTTGGAAGAGTTCTATACCTGGGAGTAGGCATTCGCAATATGCGGGATTTCTGTAGCCTAACTCTGGGATGTACAGCTTGTAGGACTTCTGGATACAGGCTGTAGAGAGATTCAGTTCATGGGATTTCTGTATGCTAGTGGAGTGCAAAGTTGTTTCAGTGGTCTGTAGCCTGGGAATGGGCATACACAATGTGCGCAATTTCAGTAGCCTCAGAGTAAGAGACAGAGCTTACAGGAGTTCTGTAACCTGAGTGTAGTGATTTAGAGCATACATGAGTTCCGTATAGGAGGTGTGGAATGAAGCAATTAGGAAGGGTTCTGTAGACTGCGAGTAGGCATTCGCAATATGCGGGATTTCTGTAGCCTGTCTATAGGAAATAAAGCTTATGGTCGGTCTGCATCCTGGCTTTAGAGAGATTCAGTTCACAGTAGTTCTGTACGCTAGTGGAGTACAAAGCTGTTTCAGCGGTCTGTAGCCTGGGAATAGGCATACAGAATGTGCGCAATGTCCGTATACTGAGTGTAGGAGACAGAGCTTACAGGAGTTCTGTAACCTGAGAGTAGTGAGGTGCAGCTTACATGAGTTCTGTATCAGAGCTCTGTAACGAAACAGTGTGTAAGTGTTCTGTAGCCTGGGAGTAGGCATTCGCAATATGTCGGATTTCTGTAGCCTGTCTATAGGAAACGCAGCTTATGGGCAGTCTGCTTCCTCGCTGTAGAGAGATTCAGTTCACGTGAGTTCTGTATGCTAGTGGAGTACAAAGCTGTTTCAGAGGTCTGTAGCCTGGGAATACTCTTACACAATGTGAGCAATGTCGGTAGCCTGAGTGTAGGAGACACAGCGTACAGGAGTTCTGCAACCTGAGTGTAGTGATTTACCGCATACATGAGTTCTGTATCAGAGGTGTGGAATGAAGCAATTAGGAAGGGTTCTGTAGACTGGGAGTAGGCATTCGCAATAAGTGCGATTTCTGTAGCCTAACTCTAGGATGTGCAGGTTATGGGCGTTCTGCGTCCTGGCTGTAGAAAGATGCAGTTCTGTATGCTAGTGGTGTGCAAAGTTATTTCAGAGTTCTGTTTCCTGGGAATAGGATGACTTAATGTGCGCAATGTCTGTATCCTTAGACAGAGCTTACAGGAGTTCTGTAACCTGAGTGTAGTCAGATGCAGCTTACATGATTTGTATATCAGAGGTGTGTAACGAAGCAGTTTGTAAGAGTTCTGTAGCCTGGCAGTAGGCATTCGCAATATGCGGGATTTCTGTAGCCTGAGTCTGGGATGTGCAGCTTATAGGAATTCTGGATACAGGCTGCAGAGAGATTCAGTTCATGCGAGTACTATATGCTAGTGGATTACAAAGCTGTTTTAGTGGTCTGTAGCCTGGGAATAGGCATACACAAGGTGTGCAATGTCCGTAGCCTGATTATAGGAGACAGAGCTTACAGGAGTTCTGTAACCTGAGTGTAGTCAGATGCAGCCTACATGAGTTCTGTATCGGAGGTGTGGATATAAGCAGTTTGGAAGAGTTCTGTAGCCTGGGAGTAGGGATTCGCAATATGCAGCATTTCTCTAGCCTGACTCTAGTATGCGCAGCTGATGGGCGTTCTGCGTCCTGGCTATAGAGGAATTCAGTTCACGGGAGTTCTGTATGCTAGTGAAGTGCAAAGATATTTCACAGTTATGTTGCCTTATAATAGGATGACACAATGTTGCGCAATGTCTGTATCCTTAGGCAGAGCTTAGAGGAATTCTGTAACCTAAGTGTAGTCAGATGCAGCTTACATGAGTTCTGTATTACAGGTGTGGAACGAAGCAGTTTGTAATAGTTCTGAAGCCTGGGAGTAGGGTTTCGCAATATGCGGGATTTCTGTAGCCTGTCTATAGGAAATGCAGCATATGGTCGTTCTGATTCCTGGCTGAAGAGAGATTCAGTTCATGGGAGCTCTGTATGCTAGTGTAGTACAAAGCTGTTTCAGCGGTCTGTAGCCTGGGAATACTCTTACACAATGTGAGCAATGTGGTAGCGTGAGTGTAAGAGACAGAGCGTACAGGAGTTCTGCAACCTGAGTGTAGTGATTTACAGCATACATGAGTTCTGTATAGAGGTGTGGAATGAAGCAATTAGGAATATTTCTGTAGCCTGGGAGTAGGGATTCTAAATATGTGGGATTTCTGTAGCCTGTCTATATGAAACGCAGCTTATGGTCGGTCTGCTTCCTGGCTGTAGAGAGATGCAGTTCACGGGAGTTTCGAATGCTAGTGGAGTACAAAGCTGTTTCAGCGGTCTGTAGCCTGGGAATAGGCATACACAATGTGCGCAATGTCTGTAGCCTGAGTGTAGGAGACAGTGCTTACAGGAGTTCTGTAACCTGAGTTTTGTCAGATGCAGCATACATGAGTTCTGTATTGGAGGTGTGGATATAAGCAGTTTGCAAGAGTTCTGTAGCCTGGGAGTAGGCATTCGCAATATGCGGGATTTCTGTAGCCTAACTCTAGGAAGTGCAGCTTATGGGCGTTCTGCGTCCTGGCTGTAGAAAGATGCTGTTCACAGCAGTTCTGTATGCTAGTGGAGTGCAAAGCTGTTTCAGAGTTCTGTTTCCTAGGAATATGATGACTTAATGTGCGCAATGTCTGTATCCTTAGACAGAGCTTACAGGAGTTCTGTAACCTGAGTGTAGTGAGATGCAGCTTACATGATTTCTGTATCAGAGGTGTGGATGTAAGCAGTTTAGAAGAGTTCTGTAGCCTGGGAGTAGGCATTCGCAATATGCGGGATTTCTGTAGCCTGACTTTGGGATGTGCAGCTTATCGGAATTCTGGATACAGGCTGCAGAGAGATGCAGTTCACAGGAGTTCTGTATGCTAGTGGAGTGCAAAGCTGTTTCAGTGTTCTGCAGCCACTGAATACTCTTACACAATGTGCGCAATGTCTGTAGCCTGAGTTTAGGAGACAGAGATTACAGGAGTTCTGTAACCTGAGTTTAGTGAGATACAGCGTACATGAGTTTTGTATCGGAGGTGTGGATGTAAGAAGTTTGGAAGCGTTCTGTAGCCTGGGGTAGGCATTCGCAATATGCGGGATTTCTGTAGCCTGTCTATTGGAAACGCAGCTTGTGCTCGGTCTGCTTCCTGGCTGTAGAGAGATTCAGTTCACGGGAGTTCTGTATGCTAGTGGAGTACAAAACTGTTTCAGCAGTATGTAGCCTGGGATTAGGCATACACAATGTGCACATTGTCCGTAGCCTGAGTGTAGGAGACAGAGCTTACAGGAGTTCTATAACCTGAGTTTAGTCAGATGCAGCGTACATGAGTTCTGTATCGGATGTGTGGAACGAAGCAGTTAGGAAGGGTTCTGTAGGCTGGGAGTAGGCATTCGCAATATGCGGGATTTCTGTAGCCTGTGTATAGGAAAAGTAGCTTAGGGTCGGTCTGCTCCATGGATGTAGAGAGATTAAGTTCACGGGAGTTCTGTATGCTAGTGGAGTACAAAGCTGTTTCAGTGGTCTGTAGCCTAGGAATAGGCATACACAATGTGTGCAATGTCTGTAGCCTGAGTGTAGGAGACAGAGCTTACAGGAGTTCTGTAACCTGAGTGTAGTCAGATGCAGCGTACATGAGTTCTGTATTACAGGTGTGGAATGAAGCAATTTGGAAGAGTTCTGTAGCCTGGGAGTAGTCATTCGCAATATGCGGGTTTCTGTAGCCAGTGTATAGGAAACGCAGCTTGTGGTCGGTCCTCTTCCTGGCTGTAGAGAGATTCAGTTCACAGGAGTTCTGTATGCTAGTGGAGGACAACGCTGTTTCAGCGGTCTGTAGCCTGGGCATAGGCCTACACAATGTGCGCAATGTCTGTAGCCTGATTGTAGCAGACAGAGCTTACAGGAGTTCTATAACCTGAGTTTAGTCAGATGCAGCGTACATGAGTTCTGTATCGGAGGTGTGGATGTAAGCAGTTTGGAAGAGTTCTGTAGCCTGAGAGTGGGGATTCGTAATATGCGGGATTTCTGTAGCCTGACTCTAGGATGCGCAGCTTATGGGCGTTCTGTGTCCTGGCTGTGGAGAGATGCAGTTCACGGGAGTTCTGTATGCTAGTGGAGTGCAATGCTATTTCAGAGTTCTGTTGCCTGGGAATAGGATGACACAATGTGCGCAATATCTGTATCCTTAGACAGAGCTTACAGGAGTTCTGTAACCTGAGTGTAGTGAGGTGCAGCTTGCATGAGTTCTGTATCGGAGGTGTGTAACCGAGCAGTTTGTAATAGTTCTGTATCCTGGGAGTAGGCATTCTTAATATGCGGGATTTCTGTAGCCTGTCTATAGGAAACGCTGCTTATAGGCATTCTGGATACAGGCTGTAGAGAAATTCAGTTCATGGGACTTCTGTATGCTAGTGGAGTGCAAAGCTGTTTCGCCATTCTGTAGCATGGGAATAGGCTTACACAATGTGTTCAATTTCGGTAGCCTGTGTTTAGGAGAGAGAGTACAGGAGTTCTGTGTCCTCAGTGTAGTGATAGAGCATACATCAGTTCCATATCGGAAGTGTGGAACGAAGCAGTTAGGAAGGGTTCCGTAGCCTGGGAGTAGGCATTCACAATATACGGGATTCCTGTAGCCTCTCTATAGGAAACACAGGTTATGGTCTGTCTGCATCCTGGCTTTAGAGAGATTCAGTTCACGGAAGTTCTGTATGCTAGTGGAGTAGAAAGCTGTTTTGCTGGTCTGTAGCCTGGGAATAGGCATAAAAAATGAGCACAATATCCGTAGCCTGAGTGTAGGAGACAGAGCTTACAGGAGTTCTTAACCTGAGTGTATTCAGATGAAGCATACATGAGTTCTGTATTACAGGAGTTGAAGGAAGCAGTTTGGAAGTGTTTTGTAGCATGGGAGTAGCCTGTCTATAGGAAAGGGGCTTAGGGTCGGTCTGGTTCCTGGCTGTAGAGAGATTCAGTTCACGGGAGTTCTGTATGCTAGTGGAGTACAAAGCTGTTTCTGTGGTCTGTAGGCTGGGAATAGGCATACACAATGAGCGCAATGTCTGTAGCCTGAGTGTAGTAGACAGAGCTTACAGGTGTTCTGTAACCTGAGTGTAGTCAGATGCAGCGTACATGAGTTCTGTATTACAGGTGTGGAACGAAGCAGTTTGGGAGAGTTCTGTAGCCTGCGAGTAGGGATTCGCAATGTGTTGGATTTCTGTAGCCTGTCTATAGGAAACGCAGCTCATGGTCGGTCTGCTTCCTGGCTGTAGAGAGATTCAGTTTACGGGAGTTCTGTAGGCTAGTAGAGGACAAAGCTCTTTCAGCGGTCTGTAGCCTGAGAATAGGCATAACAATGTGCGCAATGTCTGTAGCCTCAGTGTAGCAGACAGAGCTTACAGGAGTTCTGTAACCTGAGTTTCGTCTGATGTAACGTACATGAGTTCTGTATCGGAGGTGTGGATGTAAGCAGTTCGGAAGAGTTCTGTAGCCTGGGATTAGGCATTCGCAATATGCGGGATTTCTGTAGTCTGACTCTAGGATGCGCAGCTTATGGGCGTTCCGCGTCCTGGCTGTGGAAAGATTCAGTTCATTGGAGTTCTGTATGCTAGTGGAGTGCAATGTTATTTCAGAGTTCTGTTGGCTGGGAATAGGATGACACCATGTGCGCAGTGTCTCTATCCTTAGACAGAGCTTACAGGAATTCTCTAACCTGAGTGTATTGAATGCAGCTTACATGATTTCTCTATCGGATTTTTGTAACAAAGCAGTTTGGAAGAGTTCTGTTGCCTGGGAGTTGGGATTCGCAATATGCGGGATTCCTGTAGCCTGACTCTGGAATGTGCAGCTTATAGGAATTCTGGATACAGGCTGTAGTGGTATTACGTTCATGGGAGTTCTGTATGCTAGTGGAGTGCAAAGCTGTTTCAGGGGTCTGTAGCTGGGGAATACGGTTTACAGAATGTGCGCAATGTATGTAGCCTCAGTGTAGGAGACAGAGCGTACAGGATTTCTGTTACCTGAATGTAGTTATTTACAGCATACATGAGTTCTGTATCGGAGGTGTGGATGTAAGCAGTTTGTAAGCGTTCTGTAGCCTGGGAGTAGTGACAGAGCTTACAGGAGTTCTGTAACCTGAGTGTAGTGATTTAGAGCATACATGAGTTCCCCTTTGAGGTGTGGAACGAAGCAGTTAGGAAGGGTTCTGTAGCCTCGAAGTAGGCTTTCGCAATATGCGGGATTTCTGTAGCTTGTCTATAGGAAACGCAGCTTATGATCGGTCTGCTTCCTGGCTTTAGAGAGATTCAGTTCACATGAGTTCTCTATGCTAGTGGAGTACAAAGCTGTTTCAGCGGTCAGTATCCTGGGAGTAGGCATACACAATGTGTGCAATGTCTGTAGCCTGAGTGTGGGAGACAGAGCTTACAGGAGTTCTGTAACCTGAGTTTAATCAAGTGCAGCGTACAAGAGTTCTGTATCTGAGGTGTGGAACGAAGATGTTTGTAAGAGTTCTGCAGCCTGGGAGTAGGCATTCGAAATATGCGGGATTTCTGCAGCCTGACTCTGGGATGTGCAGCTTATAGGGATTCTGGATACAGGTTGTAGAGAGATTCAGTTCAAGGCATTTTTGTATGCTAGTGTAGTGCAATGCTATTTCAGAGTTCTGTTGCCTGGGAATAGGATGACACAATGTGGGCAATGTCTGTATCCTTAGAAAGAGCTTACAGGAGTTCTGTAAACTGAGCGTAGTGAGGTGCAGCTTACCTGAATTCTTTATCTGAGGCGTAGACGAAGCAGTTAGGAAGGGTTCTGTAGCCTGAGAGTTGGCATTCGCAACATGCGGGTTTTCTGTAGCCTGTCTATAGGAAAAGTAGCTTATGGTCGGTCAACTTGCTGGCTCTAGAGAGATTCAGTTCACAGGAGTTCTGTATGCTAGTGGAGTACAATGCTCTTTCAGCGGTCTGTAGCCTGGGAATAGGCATACACAATGTGCACAATGTCCATAGCCTGAGTGTAGGACACAGAGCTTACAGTTCTGTAACCTGAGTGTAGTCAGATGCAGCTTATATGAGATCTGTATTACAGCTGTGGAAGGAAGCAGTTTGGAAGTGTTCTGTAGCCTGGGAGTAGGGATTCGCAATATGCGGGATTTCTGTAGCATGTCTATAGCAAACGCAGCTTATGGTCGGTCTGCTTCCTGGCTGTAGAGAGATTCAGTTCACAGGAGTTCTGTATGCTAGTGGAGTACAAAGCTCTTTCAGCGGTCTGTAGCCTTAGAATAAGCCTACACAATGTGCGCAATGTCTGTAGCCTGAGTGTAGGAGACAGAGCTTACAAGAGTTCTGTAACCTGAGTGTAGTCAGATGCAGCTTACATGAGTTCTGTATCAGTGGTGTGGATGTAAGCAGTTTGGAAGTTTCTGTAGCCTGGGATTAGGCATTCGCAATATGCGGGAATTCTGTAGCCTCACTCTAGGATGCACAGCTTATGGGCGTTCCTCGTCCTGGCTGTAGAGAGATTCAGTTCATCGGAGTTCTGTATGCTAGTGGAGTGCAATGTTATTTCAGAGTTCTGTTGGCTGGGAATAGGATGACACCATGTGTGCAATGTCTCTATCCTTAGACAGAGCTTACAGGAATTCTCTAACCTGAGGGTATTGAATGCAGCTTACATGATTTCGCTATCAGATTTGTGTAACAAAGCAGTTTGGAAGAGTTCTGTAGCCTGGGAGTTGGGATTCGCAATATGCGGGATTTCTGTAGCCTGACTCTGGGATGTGCAGCTTATAGGAATTCTGGATAAAGGCTGTAGAGAGATTACGTTCATGGGAGTTCTGTATGCTAGTGGAGTGCAAAGCTGTTTCATAGGTCTGTAGACGGGGAATACGGTTTACAGAATGTGCGTAATGTCTGTAGTCTCAGTGTAGGAGACAGAGCGTACAGGATTTCTGTTACCTGAAGGTAGTTATTTACATCATACATGAGTTCTGTATCGGAGGTGTGGATGTAAGCAGTTTGTAAGCGTTCTGTAGCCCGGGAGTAGACATTCGCAATATGCCGTATTTTAGCCTGGCTTTAGGAAACGCAGCTTATGGTCGGTCTGCTTCCTGGCTGTAGAGAGATTCAGTTCATGGGCGTTCTGTATGCTAGTGGAGAACAAAGCAGTTTCAGCCTTCTGTAGCCTTAGAATAAGCCTACACAATGCGCACAATGTCTGTAGCCTAAGTGTGGGAGACAGCCTTGCAGGAGTTCTGTAACCTGAGTTTAGTCAGATGCAGCGTATATGAGTTCTGTATCGGAGGTGTGGATGTAAGCTCTTTGTTAGAGTTCTGTAGCCTGGGAGTAGGCATTTGCAATATGCTCGATTTCTGTAGCCTGACTCTAGGATGCGCAGCTTATGGGCGTTCTGCGTCCTGGCTGTAGGGGAATACAGTTCACAGGAGTCTGTATGCTAGTGGAGTGCAATGTCATTTCAGAGTTCTCTTGCCTGGGAATAGGATGACACAATGTGCACAATATCTATATTTTAGACAGAGCTTACAGGAGTTCTGTAACCTGCGTGTAGTGAGGTGCAGCTTACATGAGTTCTGTATCTGAGGTGTGTAACAAAGCAGTTTGTAAGAGTTCTGTAGCCTGGGAGTAGGCATTCGCAATATGCGGGATTTCTGTAGCCTGACTCAGGGATGTGCAGTTTATAGGAATCCTCGATCATGCTGTAGAGAGATTTAGTTCACAGGAGTTCTGTATGCTAGTGGAGTACAAAGCTGTTTCAGCGGTCTGTAGCTTGGAAATATGCATACACAATCTGCGCAATGTCTTTAGCCAGAGTGTAGGAGACAGTGCTTACAGGAGTTCTGTATCCTGAGTTTAGTCAAGTGCAGGCAACATGAGTTCTGTATCGGAGGTGTGGAACGAAGGAGTTTGGAAGAGTTCTGCAGCCTCGGAGTAGGCATTCGCAATATGTGGGATTTCTGTAGTCTGAATCTGGGATGTGCAGCTTATAGGAATTCTGGATACAGGCTGTAGAGATTCAGTTCAAGGGAGTTCTCTATGCTAGTGGAGTGCAAAGCTGTTTCAGCGGTCTGTATCCTGGGAGTAGGCATACACAATGTGCGGAACGTCTGTAGCCTGGGTGTAGGAGACAGAGCTTACAGGAGTTCTGTAACCTGAGTGTAGTGATTTAGAGCATACATGAGTTCCCCTTCGGAGGTGTGGATCGAAGCAGTTAGGAAGGGTTCTGTAGCCTCGAAGGAGGCATTCGCAATATGCGGGATTTCTGTAGCTTGACTATAGGAAACGCAGCTTATGATAGGTCTCCTTCCTGGCTTTAGAGAGATTCAGTTCACATGAGTGCTGTATGCTAGTGGAGTACAAAGCTGTTTCAGTGGTCTGTATCCTGGGAGTAGGCATACACAATGTGCGCAATGTCTGTAGCCTGAGTGTAGGAGACCAAGATTACAGGAGTTCTGTAACCTGAGTGTAGTCAGATGCAGCTTATATGAGTTCTGTATTACAGGTGTGGAACGAAGCAGTTTGGAAGAGTTCGGAAGCCTGGGAGTAGGGTATCGCAACATGCGGGATTTCTGTAGCCTGTCTATAGGAAACGCAGCTTGTTGTCGGTCTGCTTCCTGGCTTGTGAGAGATTCAGTTCATGGGAGTTCTGTATGCTAGTGGAGTACAAAGCTGTTTCAGTGGTCTGTAGCCTGGGAATAGGATGACACAATGTGCGCAATGTCTGTAGCCTGGGTGTAGGAGACAGAGCTTAAAGGAGTTCTGTAACCTGAGTTTAGTCAGATGCAGCATACATGAGTTCTGTATCGGAGGTGTGGAACAAAGCAGTTTGGAAGAGTTCTGTAGCCTGGGAGTAGGCATTCGCAATATGCGGGATTTCTGTAGCCTAGGTCTGGGATGTGCAGCTTATAGAAATTCTGGATACAGCCTGTAGAGAGATTCAGTTCATGGGAGTTCTGTATGCTAGTGGAGTGCATAGCTGTTTCAGCGTTCTGTAGACGGGGAATACGCTTACACAATGTGAGCAATGTTGGTAGCCTGAGTGTAGGACAGGGAGCGTATAGGAGTTCTCTATCCAGAGTTTAGTCAGATGCAGCGTACATGAATTCTGTATTACAGGTGTGGAACGAAGCATTTTGGAACAGTTCTGTAGCCTGGGAGTAGGCATTCACAATATGCGGGATTTCTGTAGCCTGCTTATAGAAACGCCGCTTATGGTCAGTCTGTTTCCTGGCTGTAGAGAGATTCAGTTCACGGGAGATCTGTATGCTAGTGGAGTGCACAGCTGTTTCAAAGTTCTGTAGCCTTGGAATACGCTTACACAATGTGAGCAATTTTGGTAGCCTGAGTGTAGGAGACAGAGCATACAGGAGTTCTGCAACCTGAGTGTAGTGATTTAATGCATACATGAGTACTGTATCGTAGGTGTGGAACGAAGCACTTAGGAAGGGTTCTGAGGCCTGGGAGTAGGCTCGCAATATGGGATTTCTGTAGCTTGTCTGTAGGAAACCCAGCTTATGGACGGTCTGCTTCCTGGCTTTAGAGAGATTCAGTTCATGGGAGTTCTGTATGCTAGTGGAGTACAAAGCTGTTTCAGCGGTCTGTATCCTGGGAATAGGCATACATAATGTGTGCAATGTCTGTAGCCTGAGTGTAGAAGACAGAGCTTACACGAGTTCTGTAACCTGAGTGTAGTCAGATGCAGCGCACATGAGTTCTGTATTACACGTGTGGAATGAAGCAGTTTGGATTAGTTCTGTATCCTGGGAGTAGGCATTTGCAATATGCGGGATTTCTGTAGCCTGTCTATAGGAAACGCAGCTTATGGTCAGTCTGCTTCCTGGCTGTAGAGAAATTCAGTTTACGGGAGTTCTGCATGCTAGTGGAGTACAAAAGTGTTTCAGCTGTCTGTAGCATGGAAATAGGCATACACAATGTGTGCAATGTCTGTATCCTTGGACAGAGCTTACAGGAGTTCTGTAACCTGAGTGTAGTCAGATGCAGCATACATGAGTTCTGAATTACAGGTGTGGAACGAAGCAGTTTGGAAGAGTTCTGTAGCCTGGGAGTAGGCTTTCAGAATATGCGGGATTTCTGTAGCCTGTCTATAGGAGACGCAGCTTACGGTCGGTCTGCTTCCTGGCTGTAGAGAGATTCAGTTTACGGGAGTTCTGTATGCTAGTGGAGTGCAATGCTATTTCAAAGTTCTGTTGGCTGGGAAAAGGGTGACACAATGTGTGCAATGTCTGTATCCTTAGACAGAGCTTACAGGTGTTCTGTAACCTGAGTGTAGTCAGATGCAGCTTACATGAGTTCTGTATTACAGGTGGGAGTGAAGCTGTTTGGAAGAGTTATGTAGCCTGGGAGTAGGCATTCACAATATGCGGGATTTCTGTAGCCTGTCTATAGTAAACGGAGCTCATGGTTGGTCTGCTTCCTGGCTGTAGTGAGATTCAGTTCAGGAGAGTTCTGTATGCTAGTGGAGTCAATGGTGATTCGGAGTTCTGTTGCCTGGGAATAGGCTTACTCCATGTGTGCAATGTTTGTAGCCTGCGTGTAGGAAACTGAGCTTACAGGAGTTCTGTAACCTGAGTGCAGTCAGATGCAGCGTACATGAGTTCTGTATCGGAGTTGTGGATGTAAGCAGTTTGGAATAGTTCTCTAGCCTTTGAGTAGGCATTCAAAATATGCGTGATTACTGTAGCCTGACTCTAGGATGCACAGCTTATAGGTGTTCTGCGTCCTGGCTGTAGAGAGATTCAGTACACGGGAGTTCTGTATGCTAGTGGAGTGCAATGCTGTTTCAGAGTTCTGTTTCCGGGGAATAGGATGGCACAATGTGCACAATGTCTGTATCCTTAGGTAGAGCTTACAGGAGTTTTGTAACCTGAGTGTAGTGAGTGCAGCTTACATGAGTTCTGTATCGGAGGTGTGGATGTAAGCAGTTCGTAAGAATTCTGTAGCCTGGGAGTAGGCATTCGCAATATGCGGGATTTCTGTAGCCTGTCTGTAGGAAACGCAGCTTATACGAATTCTACATACAGGCTCTAGAGATATTCAGTTCACAGGAGTACTGTATGCTAGTGGAGGGCGATGCTATTTCAGAGTTCTGTTGCCTGTGAATAGGAGGACACAATGTACACAATGTCTGTGTACTCAGACAGAGCTTACAGGAGTTCTTTAACCTGAGTGTAGTGAGGTGCAGCTTACATGAATTCTGTATCGGAGGTGTGTAACGAAGCAGTTTGTTAGAGTTCTGTAGCCTCGGAGTAGGCATTAGCAATATGCGCGATTTCTGTAGCCTGACTCTAGGATGTGCAGCTTATACGAATTCTGGATACAGGCTGTAGAGAGATTCAGTTCATGGGAGTTCTGTATGCTAGTGGAGTGCAAAGCTGTTTCAGGGTTAGGTAGCCTGGGAACACGCTTACACAATGTGAGCAATTTTGATAGCCTGAGTGTAGGAGACAGAGCTTACAGGAATGCTGCAACCCTAGTGTAGTGATTCACAGCATACATGAGTTGTGTATTGTTGGTGTAGAACGAAGCACTTCGGAAGGATTCTGACGCCTGGGAGTAGGCATTCGCAATATGCGGGATTTCTGTAGCCTGCTTATAGAAAACGCAGCTTATGGTCAGTCTGTTTCCTGGCTGTAGAGAGATTCAGTTCATGGGAGTTCTGTATGCTAGTGGAGTGCTCAGCTGTTTCAGTGTTCTTTAGCCTGGGAATACGCTTACACAATGTGAGCAATTTTGGTAGCCTGAGTGTAGGAGACAGAGGATAAAGGAGTTCTGCCACCTGAGTGTAGTGATTTAAAGCATACATGAGTTCTGTATCGTAGGTGTGGAACGAAGCACTTAGGAAGGGTTCTGAGGCCTGGGAGTAAGCTCGCAATATATGGGATTTCTGTAGCTTGCCTGTAGGAAACCCAGCTCATGGTCGGTCTTCTTCCTGGCTGCAGAGACATTCAGTTCATGGGAGTTCTGTATGATAGTGGAGTACAAATCTGTTTCAGCAGTCTGTATCCTGGGAATAGGCATACACAATGTGTGCAATGTCTGTAGCCTGAGTGTAGGAGACAGAGCTTACACGAGTTCTGTAACCTGAGTGTAGTCAGATGCAGTGCACATGAGTTCTGTATTACACGTGTGGAACGAAGCAGTTTGGATTAGTTCTGTATCCTGGGAGTAGGCATTTGCAATATGCGGGATTTCTGTAGCCTGTCTATAGGAAACGCAGCTTATGGTCGGTCTGCTTCCTGGCTGTAGAGAAATTCAGTTTACGGGAGTTCTGTATGGTTGTGGAGTACAAAAGTGTTTCAGCTGTCTGTAGCATGGAAATAGGCATACACAATGTGCGCAAGTCTGTAGCCTGAGTGTAGGAGACAGAGCTTACAGGAGTACTGTAAACTGAGTTTAGTCTGATGCATCGTACATGAGTTCTGTATCGGAGGTGTGGAACAAAGCAGTTTGGAAGAGTTCTGTAGCCTCGAAGTAGGCATTCGCAATATGCGGGATTTCTGTAGCCTGACTCTGGGATGTGCAGCTTATAGAAATTCTGGATACAGGCTGTAGAGAGATTCAGTTCATGGGAGTTCTCTATGCTAGTGGAGTGCACAGCTGTTTCAGCGTTCTGTAGCCTGGGAAGCGCTTACACAATGTGAGCAATTTTGGTAGCCTGAGTGTAGGAGAGAGAGCGTACAGGAGTTCTCTATCCGGAGTTTAGTCAGATGCAGCGTACATGAATTCTGTATTACAGGTGTGGAACGAAGCAGTTTGGAACAGTTCTGTAGCCTGGGAGTAGGCATTCGCAATATGCGGGATTTCTGTAGCCTGTCTATAGGAAACGCAGCTTATGTTCTGTCTGCTTCCTGGCTGCAGAGAGTTTCAGTTCACGTGAGTTCTGTATGCTAGTGGAGTGCAAAGCTGCTTGAGCGGTCTGTAGCCTGGGAATAGGCTTACCCCATGTGCGCAATGTCTGTAGCCTGAGTGTAGGAGACAGTGCTTACAGGAGTTCTGTAACCTGAGTTTAGTCAGATGCTGTGTACATGAGTTCTGTATCGGAGGTGTGGATGTAAGCAGTTTGGATGAGTTCTGTAGCCTGGGAGTAGGGATTCGCAATATGCGGGATTTCTGTAGCCTGTCTATAGGAAACGCAGCTTATGGTTGGTCTGCTTCTAGGCTGTAGAGATATTCAGTTCATGGGAATTCTGTATGCTAGTGGAGTGCAATGCTATTTCAGATTTCTGTTGCCTGGGAATAGGATGACACAATGTGCACAATGTCTGTGTCCTTAGACAGAGATTGCAGGAGTTCTGTAACCTGAGTGTAGTGAGGTGCAGCTTACATGAGTTCTGTATTGGAGGTGTGTAAAGAGGCAGTTTGTAAGAGTTCTGTATCCTGGGAGTAGGCATTCGCAATATGCGGGATTTCTGTAGCCTGCTTATAGAAAACGCACATTATGGTCAGTCTGTTTCCTGGCTGTAGAGAGATTCAGTTCATGGGAGTTCTGTATGCTAGTGGAGTACAAAAGTGTTTCAGCTGTCTGTAGCATGGAAATAGGCATACACAATGTGCGCAAGTCTGTAGCCTGAGTGTAGGAGACAGAGCTTACAGGAGTACTGTAAACTGAGTTTAGTCTGATGCAGCGTACATGAGTTCTGTATCGGAGGTGTGGAACAAAGCAGTTTGGAAGAGTTCTGTAGCCTGGGAGTAGGCATTCGCAATATGCGGGATTTCTGTAGCCTGACGCTGGGATGTGCAGCTTATAGAAATTCTGGATACAGGCTGTAGAGAGATTCAGTTCGTGGGAGTTCTCTATGCTAGTGGAGTGCACAGCTGTTTCAGCGTTCTGTAGCCTGGGAATACGCTTACACAATGTGAGCAATTTTGGTAGCCTGAGTGTAGGAGAGAGAGCGTACAGGAGTTCTCTATCCGGAGTTTAGTCAGATGCAGCGTACATGAATTCTGTGTTACAGGTGTGGAACAAAGCAGTTTGGAACAGTTCTGTAGCCTGGGAGTAGGCATTCGCAATATGCGGGATTTCTGTAGCCTGTCTATAGGAAACGCAGCTTATGTTCTGTCTGCTTCCTGGCTGCAGAGAGTTTCAGTTCACGTGAGTTCTGTATGCTAGTGGAGTGCAAAGCTGCTTGAGCGGTCTGTAGCCTGGGAATAGGCTTACCCCATGTGCGCAATGTCTGTAGCCTGAGTGTAGGAGACAGTGCTTACAGGAGTTCTGTAACCTGAGTTTAGTCAGATGCTGTGTACATGAGTTCTGTATCGGAGGTGTGGATGTAAGCAGTTTGGATGAGTTCTGTAGCCTGGGAGTAGGGATTCGCAATATGCGGGATTTCTGTAGCCTGTCTATAGGAAACGCAGCTTATGGTTGGTCTGCTTCTAGGCTGTAGAGATATTCAGTTCATGGGAATTCTGTATGCTAGTGGAGTGCAATGCTATTTCAGATTTCTGTTGCCTGGGAATAGGATGACACAATGTGCGCAATGTCTGTGTCCTTAGACAGAGATTGCAGGTGTTCTGTAACCTGAGTGTAGTGAGGTGCAGCTTACATGAGTTCTGTATTGGAGGTGTGTAACGAAGCAGTTTGTAAGAGTTCTGTATCCTGGGAGTAGGCATTCGCAATATGCGGGATTTCTGTAGCCTGCTTATAGAAAACGCAGCTTATGGTCAGTCTGTTTCCTGGCTGTAGAGAGATTCAGTTCATGGGAGTTCTGTATGCTAGTGGAGTGCTCAGCTTTTCAGCGTTCTGTAGCCTGGGAATACGCTTACACAATGTGAGCAATTTTGGTAGCCTGAGTGTAGGAGACAGAGGATAAAGGATTTCTGCCACCTGAGTGTAGTGATTTAAAGCATACATGAGTTCTGTATCGTAGGTGTGGAACGAAGCACTTAGGAAGGGTTCTGAGGCCTGGGAGTAAGCTCGCAATATATGGGATTTCTGTAGCTTGCCTGTAGGAAACCCAGCTTATGGTCGGTCTGCTTCCTGGCTGCAGAGATTCAGTTCATGGGAATTCTGTATGATAGTGGAGTACAAATCTTTTTCAGCAACTGTATCCAGGGAATAGGCATACACAATGTGTGCAATGTCTGTAGCCTGAGTGTAGGAGACAGAGCTTACACGAGTTCTGTAACCTGAGTGTACTCAGATGCAGCGCACATGAGTTCTGTATTACACGTGTGGAACGAAGCAGTTTGGATTAGTTCTGTATCCTGGGAGTAGGCATTTGCATATTGCAGGATTTCTGTAGCCTGTCTATAGGAAACGCAGCTTATGGTCGGTCTGCTTCCTGGCTGTAGAGAAATTCAGTTTACGGGAGTTCTGTATGCTAGTGGAGTACAAAGCTGTTTCAGCAGTCTGTAGCCTGGAATAGGCATACGCAATATGTGCAATGTCTGTAGCCTGAGTTTAGGAGACAGAGCTTAAGGAGTTCTGTAATCTGAGTTTAGTCAGATGCAGTGTACATGAGTTCTGAATCATAGGTGTGGATGTATGCCGTTGAGAAGAGTTCTGTAGCCTGGGAGTAGGCATTCACACTATGTGGGATTTCTGTAGCCTGAATCTGGCATGTGCACCCTATAGGAATTCTGGATACAGGCAGCAGAGAGATTCAGTTCACTGGAGTTCTGTAAGCTAGTGGAGTGCAATGCTATTTCAGAGTCTGTTGCCTGGGAATAGGCTTACCCCAAGTGCTCAAAGTATGTAGACCGCGTGTAGGAGCCAGTGCTTCCAGGAGTTCTGTATCCTGAGTGTAGTGATTTACAACATTCATGAGTTCTGTATCGGATGTGTGGAATGAAGCAGTTTGGAAGGGTTCTGTAGCCGGTGAGTACACATTCGCAATATGCGGGATTTCTGTAGCCTGTCTATAGGAAACGCCGCTTATGATCTGTCTGCTTCCTGGCTGTAGAGGGATTCAGTTCATGGGAATTCGGTATGTTAGTGGAGTGCAGAGCTGTTTCAGCGGTTTGTAGCCTGGGAGTAGGCATTCGCATTATGCGGGATTTCTGTAGCCTGTCTATAGGAAAGGCAGCTTATAGGAATTCTGGATACAGTTTCTAGAGAGGATCAGTTCACGGGAGTTCTCTATGCTAGTGGAGTACAAAGCTGTTTCAGTGGTCTGTAGCCTCGGAATAAGCATACACAATGGGTGCAATGTCTGAAGCCTGAGTGTAGAAGACAGAGCTTACAGGAGTTCTGCAACCTGAGTGTAGTCAGATGCAGCGTACATAAGTTCTGTATCGGAGTTGTGGAGAGAAGCAGGTTGGAAGAGTTCTGTACTCTGGGAGTAGGCATTCGCAATATGCTTGATTTCTGTAGCCTGTGTAAAGGAAACGCAGCTCATGGTCGGTCTCCTTCCTGGGTGTAGAGGGATGCAGTTCACGGGGTTTCTGGATGATAGTGGAGTGCAATGCTATTTCAGAGTTCTGTTGCCTGGGAATAGGATGACAAAATATGCACAATGTCTGTATCCTTAGACAGAGCTTACAGGAGTTCTGTAACCTGAGTGTAGTGAGGCACAGTTAACATGAGTTCTGTATCAGAGGTGTGTAACGAAGCAGTTTGGAAGAGTTCTGTAGCCTGGGAGTAGGCATTCGCAATATGGCGGATTTCTGTAGCCTGACTCTGGGATGTGCAGCTTACAGGAATTCTGGATACAGGCTGCAGAGAGATTCAGTTCACGGGAGTTCTGTATGCTAGTGGAGTGCAGAGCAGTTTCAGCGTTCTGTAGCCTGGGATTAGGAGGACACAATGTGCGCAACTTTGGTAGCCTGAGTGTAGGAGAGTGATGGTACAGGAGTTCTGTAACCTATGTGTAGTGATTTACAGCATACATGAGTTCTGTATCTGAGGTGTGGAACGAAGCAGATTGGAAGGGTTCTGAAGCCTGGGAGTAGGCATTCGCAATATGTGGGATTTGTGTAGTAACTCTGGGATGTGTAGCTTGTTGGAATTCTGGATACAGGCTGCAGAGAGATTCAGTTCACGGGAGTTCTGTATGCTAGTGGAGTACAAAGCTGTTTCAGTGTTCTGTAGCCTGGGAATAGACATACACAATGTGTACAAAGTGCGTAGCCTGAGTGTAGGAGGTGTGGAACGAAGCATTTTGTAAGAGTTCTGTACCCTGGGAGTAGGCATTTGCAATATGCGGGATTTCTGTATCCTGTCTATAGGAAACGCAGCTTATGGTCGGTCTGCCTCCTAGCTGTGGAGAGATTCAGTTCACTGCAGTTCTGTATGCTAGTGGAGAACAAAGCTGTTTCAGCGGTCTATAGCCTGGGCATATGCTTACACAATGTGCGCAATGTCTGTAGCCTGAGTGTAGGAGACAGAGCTTACAGGAGTTCTGTAACCTGAGTGTGGTGAGGTGCAGCTTACATGAGTTCTGTATCGGAGGTGTGTAACGAAGCAGTTTGTAAGAGTTCAGTAGCCTGGCAGTAGGCATTCTCAATACGCGTCGTTTCTGTAGCCTGTCATTAGGAAACGCAGCTTATGGTCGGTCTGCTTCCTGGCTGCTGAGAGATTCAGTTCATGGAAGTTCTGTATACTCTGGAGTGCAAAGCTGTTTCAGCGGTCTGTAGCCTGGGAATAGGCATACACAATGTGCGCAATTTGGGTAGCAAGAGTGTAAGAGAGAGAGCATACAGGATTTCTGTAACCTGAGTGTAGTGATTTACAGTATACATGAGTTCTGTATCGGAGGTGTGGAACTAAGCAGTTTGGAAGAGTTCTCTAGACTGGGAGTAGGCATTCGGAATATGCGGGATTTCTGTAGCCTGACTATAGGACACGCAGCTTATGGTCGGTCTGCTTTTTGGCTGTAGAGAGATTCAGTTCACGGGAGTTCTGTTCGCTAGTGGAGTACAAAGCTGTTTCAGTGTTCTGTAGCCTGGGAATAGGCATACACAGTGTGCGCAATGTATGTAGCCCGCGTGTAGGAGCCAGAGCTTATAGGAGTTCTGTAACCTGAGTTTAGTCAGATGCAGCGTACATGAGTTCTGTATTGCAGGTGTGGAACGAAGCAGTTTGGAAGAGTTCTGTATCCTGGGAGTAGGCATTCGCAATATGCGGGATTTCTGTTTCCTGACTCTGGGATGTGCAGCTTACAGGAATTCTAAATACAGGCTGCAGAGAGATTCAGTTCACGGGAGTTCTGTATGCTAGTGTAGTGCAGAGCAGTTTCAGCGTTCTGTAGCCTGGGATTAGGATGACACAATGTGCGCAACTTTGGTAGCCTGAGTGTAGGAAAGTGAGCGTACAGGAGTTCTGTAACCTGAGTGTAGTGATTTACAACATACATGAGTTCTGTATCAGAGGTGTGGAACGAAGCAGTTAGGAAGGGTTCTGTAGCCTGTGAGTAGAAATTCGAAATAAACGGGATTTCTGTAGCCTGTCAATAGGAAACGCAGCTTATGGTCAGTCTGCTTCCTGGCTCGAGACCGATTCAGTTACGGGAGTTCTGTATGCTAGTGGAGTACAAAGCTCTTTCAGTGTTCTGTAGCCTGGGAATAGACCTACACATTGTACGCAATGTCTGAAGCTGAGTGTAGGAGACAGAGCTTACCGGAGTTCTGTAACCTGAGTGTAGTCAGATGCAGCGTACATGAGTTCTGTATTACAGGTGTGGAACGAAGCAGTTTGGAAGAGTTCTGTAGCCTGGGAGTAGGGATTCACAATATGTGGGATTTCTGTAGCCTGTCTATAGGAAACGCAGGTTATGGGCGTTATGAGTCCTGGCTGTAGAGAGATTCAGTTCACGGGAGTTCTGAATGCTAGTGGAGTACAAAGCTGTTTCAGCGTCTGTAGCCTGGGAATACGCTCACACAATGTGCACAATGTCTGTAGCCTGAGTGTAGGAGACAGAGCTTACAGGAGTTCTGTAACCTGAATTTAGTCAGATGCATCTTACATGAGTTCTGTATCAGAGGTGTGGATGTAAGCAGTTTGGAAGAGTTCTGTAGCCTGGGAGTAGGGATTCGAAATATGTGAGATTTCTTTAGCCTGACTCTCAGAAACACAGCTTAGGGGTGTTCTCCGTCCTGGCTGTAGAGAGATGCAGTTCACTGGAGTTCTGTATGCTAGTGGAGTGCAATGCTATTTAAGAATACTGTTGCCTGGGAATAGGATGACACAATATGGACAATGTCTATATCATTAGACAGAGCTAACAGGAGTTCTGTAACCTGAGTGTAGGGAGGTGCAGCTTACATGAGTTCTGTATCGGAGGTGTGTAACCGAGCAGTTTGTAATAGTTCTGTATCCTGGGAGTAGGCATTCTTAATATGCGGGATTTCTGTAGCCTCTCTATAGGAAGCACAGATTATCGTCGGTGTGTTTCTGGCTGTAGAGAGATGCAGTTCACGGGAGTTCTGTAGGCTAGTGGAGTACAAAGCTGTTTCAGCGGTCTGTAGCCTGGGAATAGGCATACACAAAATGCCCAATGTCTGTAGCCTGAGTGTAGGAAGCAGATCTTACAGGAGTTCTGTAACCTGAGTGTAGTTAGATGCAGCGTACATGAGTTCTGTATCGGAGGTGTGGATGTAAGCAGTTTGGAAGAGTTCTGTAGCCTGGGAGTAGGAATTTTCAATATGCGGGATTTCTGTAGCATATCTCTAGGATGCGCAGCTCATAGACGTTCTGCATCCTGGCTGTAGAGAGATGGAGTTCACGGGATTTCTCTGTGCTTGTGGAGTGCAATGCTTATTTCAGAGTTCCGTTGCCTGGGAATAGCATGACACAATATGTGCAATGTCTGTATACTTAGACAGAGCTTACAGGAGTTCTGTAACCTGAGTGTAGTGAGGTTCAGCTTACATGAGTTCTGTATCGGTGGTGTGTTGCGAAGCAGTTTGTAATAGTTCTGTAGCCTGGGAGTAGGCATTCGCAATATGCGGGATTTCTGTCGCCTGACTCTGGGATGTGCACCTTATAGGAATTTTGGATACAGGCTGTAGAGAGATTAAGTTCATGGAAATTCTGTATTCTAGTGGAGTACAGAGCTGTTTCAGCGTTCTGTAACCTGAGAATACACTTACTTAATGTGCGCAATTTAGGTAGCCTGAGTGTAGGAGAGAGACTGTACAGGAGTTCTGTAACCTGAGTGTAGTGATTTACCGCATACATGAGTTCTGTATCGTAGGTGTGGAACAAAGCTGTTAGGAAGGTTTCTGTAGCCTGTGAGTAGACATTCGCAATATGCGGGATTTCTGTAGCCTGTCTATAGGAAACGCAGCTTATGGTTGGTCTGCTTCTAGGCTGTAGAGATATTCAGTTCATGGGAATTCTGTATGCTACTGGAGTACAAAGCTGTTTCAGCGTTCTGTAGCCTGGGAATAGGCATACACAATGTGCACAATGTCCATAGCCTGAGTGTAGGAGACAGTGCTAACAGGATTTCTGTAACCTGAGTGTAGTCAGATGCAGCTTACATGAGTTCTGTATTACAGGAGTGGAACGAAGAAGTTTGGAAGAGTTCTGTAACCTGGGAGTAGGGATTCGCAATATGCGCGATTTCTGTAGTCTGCTATAGGAAACGCAGCTTATGGTCGGTCTGCTTCCTGCCTGTAGAGCGATTCAGTTCACGGGAGTTCTGTATGCTACTGGAGTACAAAGTTGTTTCAGCAGTCTGTAGCCTCGGAATACGCTTACACAATGTGCACAAAGTCTTAGCCTGAGTGTAGGAGACAGAGCTTACAGGAGTTCTGTAACCTGAGTATAGTGAGATGCAGTGTACATGAGTTCTGTATCGGAGGTGTGGATGTAAGCAGTTTGGAAGAGTTCTGTAGCCTGGGAGTAGGAATTTTCAATATGCGGGATTTCTGTAGCCTGTCTCTAGGATGCGCAGCTTATGGGTGTTCTGCATCCTGGCTGTAGAGTGATGCAATTCACGGGAGTTCTGTATGCTAGAGGAGTACAAAGCTGTTTCAGTGACTTTAGCCTGGAATAGGATTACACAATGTGCACAATGTCTGTATCCTTAGGCAGAGCTTACAGGAGTTCTGTAACCTGAGTGTAGTGAGGTGCAGCTTACATGTGTTCTGTATCGGAGTTGTGTAAAAGAGCAGTTTGGAAGAGTTCTGTAGCCTGGGAGTAGGCATTCGCAATATGAGGGATTTCTGTAGCCTGTGTATAGGATAAGCAGCTTATACGCACACTGAATACAAGATGTAGAGAGACTCAGTTCATGGGAGTTCTGTATGCTAGTGGAGTTCAAAGCTGTTTCAGTGATCTTTAGCCTGGGAATAAGCATACACAATGTGCGCAATGCCCATAGCCCGAGTGTATGAGATAGAGCTTACAGGAGTTCTGTAACCTGAGTTTAGTCAGATGCAGCTTTCATGAGTTCTGTATTACAGGTGTGGAACGAAGCATTTTGTAAGAGTTCTGTGCCCTGGGAGTAGGGATTCGCAATATGCGGGATTTCAATAGCCTGTCTATAGGAAACGCAGCTTATAGGTATTCTGGTTACATGCTGTAGAGTGATTACATGCTGTAGGAAGAATTCCGTATTCCTGGGAGTAGGCATTCCCAATATGCAGGATTTCTGTAGCCTGTCATTAGGAAACACAGCTAATGGTATACTAGTGGAGTACAAACCAGTTTCAGTGGTCTGTATCCTATGCTGGATGGAACCAGAAATATCCGGTTCTGTGGTGGCTAACTCAATCCAAGCTCTTGCTACAGCCTCTGAGTTTGTTTGTGTTTTCTGGATAGTATCTGTGGACTTTAGAGTTGGGAATGCATTGTAGCATGTAACATTTTGTTTTTCTTTGGCAAACGCTAATTAGTTTCACATGGAGACACAACAGGTACACTTTCGTGTTTTCTGAGTAAAAAGCTGCAGAAACCAGGTTGCAAATGATATTTGTGTTTGTAAACATGACATTGAATCCACTTGCCCAAGAAAATGACTTTGCTTTTCTCCAAAACCAGGTTGACTCTGCTTTTCTGGATGCTTTGCACACCAACTCCAAACCAGTTTGTCCGGATAGGTCTAGATGAAACCAGAAATATCCGGTTCTGTGGTGGCTAACTCAATCCCAGCTCTTGCTACAGTTTCTGTGTTTGCTTGTGTTTTGTCGATAGTATATGTGGACTTTGGGGTTGTGAATGCATTGTAGCATGTAACATTTTGTTTTATGTTGGCAAATGCTAATTAGTTTCACATGGAGACACAACAGGTACACATTCGTGTTTTCTGAGTAAAAACCTGCAGAAACCAGGTTACAAATGATATTTGTGTTTGTAAACATGACATTGAATCCACTTGCCCAAGAAAAAGACTTTGCATTTTACAAAACCAGGTTGACTCTGCTTTTCTGGGTGTTATGCACACCAAATCCGCACCAGTTTGTCCTGATAGGGCTGGATGAAACCAGAAATATCTTGTTTTGTGGTGGCTAACTCAGTGCCAGCTATTGCTACAGTTTCTGCGTTTACTTGTGTTTTCTTGATAGTATCTGTGGACTTTAGAGTTGTGAATGCATTGTAACATGTAACAGTTTGTTTTCTGTTGTAAAACGCTAATTGGTTTCACACAGAGACACAACAGGTACACATTCGTGTTTTCTGTGTATAAACCTGCAGAAACCAGGTTACAAATGATATTTGTGTATGTAAACATGACATTGAATCCACTTGCCCAAGTAAACGACGTTGCTTTTCTCCAAAACCAGGTTGATTCTGCTTTTCTGGGTGCTTTCCACATCAATTCCACACCACTTTGTCCGGATAGGGCTGGATGAAACCAGAAATATCCGGTTCTGTGGTGGCTAATTCAATCCCAGCTCTTGTTAGAACTTCTGTGTTTGTTTGTGTTTTCTCCATAGTATCTGTAGACTTTAGAGTTGTGAATGCATTGTAGCATGTAACATTTTGCTTCTCTGTTGGAAAACGCTAATGGTTTCACATGCAGAAACAACAGGTACACATTCGTGTTTTCTGAGTAAAAAGCTGCAGAATCCAGGTTAAAAATGATATTGGTGTTTGAAAACATGACATTGAATCCGCTTGCCCAAGAAAAAGACTTTGCTTTTCTCAAAAACCGGGTTGACTCTGCTTTTCTGGGTGCTTTGCACACAAAATCCACATTAGTTTGTACGGATAGCGGTGGCTGAAACCAGAAATATCCTGTTCTGTGTTGGCTATCTCAATCCCAGCTCTTGCTACAGCTTCTGTGTTTGCTTGTGTTTTCTCGATAGTAACTGTGGACTTTAGAGTTGTGAATGCATTGTAGCATGTAACATTTTGTTCTCTGTTGGCAAACGCAGAAATTGGTTTCACACCAATTCCACATTATTTTTTCCGGGTAACACTGGCTGAAGCCAGAAATATCCGGTTCTGTGTTGGCTAACTCAATCCCAGCTCTTGCTACAGCTTCTGTGTTTGCTTGTGTTTTCTCGATAGTATCTGTTGACTTTAGGATTGTGAATGCATTAGCATGTAACATTTTGTTTTCCGTTGACAAACGCAAAATTGGTTTCACATTGAGACACAACAGGTACAGATTTGTGTTTTCTGAGTAAAAAGCTGCAGAAACCAGGTTACAAATGATATTTGTGCTTGTAACCATGACATCAAATCCACCTGCCCAAGAAAACTACTTTGCTTTTCTCCAAAACCAGGTTCACTCTGCTTTTTTGGGTGCGTTGCACACCAACTCCACACCAGTTTGTCCAGATAGGGCTGGATGAAACCAGAAATATCCGGTTCTTCGTGGGTACTCAATGCCAGCTCTTGCTACAGCTTCTGTGTTTGCTTGTGTTTTCTCGATAGTATCTGTTGACTTTAGGATTGTGAATGCATTGTAGCATGTAACATTTTGTTTTCCGTTGACAAACGCAAAATTGGTTTCACATTGAGACACAACAGGTACAGATTTGTGTTTTCTGAGTAAAAAACTGCAGAAACCAGGTTATAAATGATATTTGTGTTTGTAAACATGACATTGAATCCACTTGCCCAAGAAAAAGACTTTGCTTTTCTACAAAACCAGGTTGACTCTGCTTTTCTGGGTGCTTTGCACAGCAATTCCACACCAGTTTGTCCAGATAGGGCTGGATGGAAACAGAAATATCTGGATCTGGGGTCGCTATCTCAATCCCAGCTCTTGCTACAGCTTCTGTGTGTGCTTGTGTTTTCTCGCTAGTATCTGTGGATTTTAGAGTTGTGAATGCTTGTAGCATGTAACATTTTGTTTTCTGTTGGCAAACGCTAATTGGTTTCACATGGAGAAACAACAGGTACAGTTTCCAGTATTCTGAGTAAAAAACTGCAGAAACCAGGTTAAAAATGATATTTGTATTTGTAAACATGACATTGAATCCATTTGCCCAAGAAAAGACTTTGCTTTTCTACAAAACCAGGTTGACTCTGCTTGTGTGGGAACTTTGCACACCGACTCCACACCAGTTTGTACAGATAGGGCTGGATGGAAACAGTAATATCTGGATCTGGGGTCGCTATCTCAATCCCAGCTCTTGCTACAGCTTCTGTGTGTGCTTGTGTTTTGTGGATAGTATCTGTGGACTTTAGAGTTGTGAATGCATTGTAGCATGTAACATTTTGTTTTTCATATGGCAATCACTGATTTGTTTCACATGTACACCCAACAGGTACATATTCGTGTTTTCTGAGTAAAAAGCTGCAGAAACCAGGTTACAAATGATATTTGTGTTTGTAAACATGACATTGAATCCACTTGCCCAAGAAAAAGACTTTGCTTTTCTCCAAAACCACGTTGACTCTGCTTTTCTGGGTGCTTTGCACACCGACTCCACACCAGTTTGTCCGGATAACGCTGGCTGAAACCAGAAATATCCGGTTCTGTGCTATCTAACTCAATCCCAGCTCTTGCTACAGCTTCTGTGTTTGCTTGTGTTTTCTCGATAGTATCTGTGGACTTTAGAGTTGTGAATGCATTGTAGCATGTAACATTTTGTTTTCTGTTGGCAAATGCTAATTGGTTTCACATGGAGACACAACAGGTACAGATTCGTGTTTTCTGAGTAAAAACCTGCAGAAACCAGGTTACAAATGATATTTGTGCTTGTAAACATGACATCGAATCCGCCTGCCCAAGAAAACTACTTTGCTTTTCTCCAAAACCAGGTTGACTCTGCATTTCTGGGCGCTTCACACACCAACTCCATACCAGTTTGTCCAGATAGGGCTGGATGAAACCAGAAATATCAGGTTCTGAGGGGGCTACTCAATGCCAGCTCTTGCTACAGCTTCTGTGTTTGCTTGTGTTTTCTCGATAGTATCTGTGGACCTTAGAGTTGTGAATGCATTGTAGCATGTAACATTTTGTTTTTTCTGTTGGCAAATGCTAATTGGTTTCACATGGAGAACCAACAGGTACACTTTCGTGTTTTTTTTTTTTTTTTGTGGTAGGTAAATCTGTCAAAAGGTATTTCTTTTTTTTTTTATATAAAGTTTTTATTTAAAGAATATAAATTTCCAAAGAACAGCTCATGGACCACAATGGCTCCCCCCACACACAACTTCCCTCCCTCCCCCCACCCTCCCCTTTCCCGCTCCCTCTCCCCTTCTGTTCACATCAAGATTCATTTTCAATTCTCTTTATACACAGAAGATCAATTTAGTACATATTACGTAAAGATTTCAACGGTTTGCCCTCGCATAGGACACAAAATGATAATACTGTTGGAGTACTAGTTATAGTATTAATTCACAATGTACAGCACATTAAGGACAGAGATCCTACATGATTTTTTTTAAAAAAATTGATTAATTGTCTATGCAATTTCCAGTTTAACACCAAGATTTTTTAATCATTTGCAATTATCTTTATATAAAGAAGATCGATTCAATATATACTATGTAAGGATTTCATCAGTTTGCACCCACTCAGAAACACAAAGTGTAAAAATACTGTTTCAGTACTAGTAATAGCATCACTTCACATTGGACAACACATTAAGGACAGATCCCTCATGAGACGTAGGTACACAGTGACTCCTGATGTTGATTTAACAATTTGACACTCTTGTTTATGGCGTCAGTAATCTCCCTAGGCTCTGGTCATGAGTTGCCGAGGCTATGGAAGCCTTTAAGGTTAGCCGACTTCGATCTTATTCCCACAGGGCCATAGTCAAAGTGGAAGTTCTCTCCTCCCTTCAGAGAAAGGTACCTCCTTCTTTGATGGCCCCGTTCTTTCCACTGGGATCTCACTCGCAGAGATCTTTCATTTAGGTCTTCTGTTTTTTCCTGAGTGTCTTAGCTTTCCATGCCTAAAATATTCTCATGGGCTCTTGAGCCAGATCCGAATGCCTTAAGGGCTGATTCTGAGGCCAGAGTGCCATTTAGGACATCTGCCATTCTATGAGTCTGCTGTGTATCCTGCTTCCCATGTTGGATCATTCTCTCCCCCTTTCATTCTATCAGTTAGTATTAGCAGACACCAGTCTTGTTTGTGTGATCCCTTTGACTCCTAGACCCATCAGTGTGATCAATTGTGAGCTGAAATTGATCACTTGGACTAATGAGATGGCCTTGGTACATGCCACCTCGATGGGATTGTATTGGAATTCCCCGGCACAATTCTAACTCCATCATTCGGGGCCGTTCCGATTGAGCATGTCCCAAGTTTTACATCTCCTCCCTCTCTTATTCCCACTCTTATATTTCACAGAGATCACTTTTCAGTTAAAATTTAAACACCTAAGAATAATTGTGTGTTAATTACAGAGTTCAACCACTAGTACTAGGATAAAGAAAAAAAAAATACTACCATGGATAAAGTATTACATTGTACAACAACAGTCAGCACAAGAACTGATCGAGTCACTGTTTCTCATAGTGTCCATTTCACTTCTACAGGTTTCCCCTTTGGTGCTCAGTTAGTCATCGCCAATCAAGGGAAACAAATGATATTTGTCTCTTTGGGACTGACTTAATTCACTCAGCATGATGTTTTCCAGATTCCTCCATTTTGTTGCAAGTGACCGGATTTCATTGTTTTTGACTGCTGTATAGTATTCTGTAGAGTACATGTCCCATAATTTCCTAATCCAGTCTACTGTTGATGGGCATTTGGGTTGGTTCCAAGTCTTAGCTATTGTGAATTGAGCCGCAATAAACATTGCTGTGCAGACGGCTTTTTTGTTTGCCAATTTAATTTCCTTTGGGTAAATTCCAAGGAGTGGGATGGCTGGGTTGAATGGTAGGGTTATATTCATGTTTCTGAGGAATCTCCAGACTGACTTCCATAGTGGCTTCACCAGTTTGCATTCCCACCAACAGTGGATTAGTGTCCCTTTTTCCCCACATCCTCTCCAGCATCTATTGTTGGTGGATTTCTGAATGTGAGCCATTCTCACCGGGGTGAGGTGAAACCTCATTGTGGTTTTGATTTGCATTTCCCTGATTGCTAGGGATCTTGAACATTTTTTCATGTGTCTGTTGGCCATTTGGATTTCCTCTTTGGAAAAATGTCTGTTGAGGTCCTTGGCCCATCTCTTAAGTGGGTTGTTTGTTTTGATGTTTTGGAGTTTCTTAATTTCTTTGTAGATTCTGGTTATCAACCCTTTATCTGTTGCATAGTTTGCAAATATATTTGTAAACATGATATTGAATCCACTTGCCCAAGAAAAAGACTTTGCTTTTCTCCAAAACCAGGTTGACTCTGCTTTTCTGGTTGCTTTGCACAACAATTCCGCATGATTTTGTCCGCTTAGCGCTGGATGAATCCAGAAATATCTGATTCTGTGGTGACTAACTCAGTCACAGCTCTTGCTACAGCCTCTGAATTTGTTTCTGTTTTCTCGATAGTGTCTATGGACTTTAGAGTTGTGAATGCATTGTAGCATGTAACATTTTGTTTTCTGTTGGCAAACGCTACTTGGTTTCACATGGAGACACAACAGGTACACATTCGTGTTTTCTGAGTAAAAAGCTGCAGAAGCCAGGTAAAAAATGATATTTGTGTTTGTAAACATGACATTGAATCCACTTGCCCAAGAAAAAGACTTTGTTTTTCTCCAAAACCAGGTTGACTCTGCTTTTCTATGTTCTTTGCATGCCAATTCCACACCATTTGTCCAGTTAGGACTGGATGAATCTAGAAATATCTGGTGCTGTGGTTGTTAGCTCAATCACAGCTCTTACTACAGCTTCTGTGTTTTCTTGTGTTTTGTCGATTGTATCTATGGAGTTTGGAGTTGTGAACGCATTGTAGCATGTCACATTTTGTTTTCTGTTGGCAAATGCTAATTGGTTACACATGTAGACACAACAGGTACACATTCGTATTTTCTGAGTAAAAAGCTGCAGAAACGAGGTTAAAAATGATATTTGTGTTTGTAAACATGACATTGAATCCACTTGCCCAAGAAAAAGACTTTGCTTTGATCCAAAATCCGGTTCACTCTGCTTTTCTGGGTGCTTTGCACACCAATTCCACACTACTTTGTCCGATAGGGCTGGAAGGAAGAAGAAATATCCTGTTCTGTGGTGACTAACTCAATCCAAGCTCTTCCTACAGCCTCTGTGTTTGTGTTTTCTGGATAGTATCTATGGAATTTAGAGTTGTGTATGAATTGTAGCATGTAACATTTTACTTCCTGTTGGCAAATGGCAATTAGTTTCACCTGAAGACAACAGGTACACATTCGGGTTTCCTAAGTGAAGAGCTGCAGAAAACAGGTTAAAAATGATATTTGTGTTTGTAAACATGACATTGAATCCACTTGCCCAAGAAAAAGACTGTGATTTTCTCCAAAACAAGGTTGACTCTGCTTTTCTGGGTGCTTTGCACACCAATTCCACATCAGTTTGTCCAGATAGGTCTGGATGAACACAGAAATATCCAGTTCACTGTTGGCTAACTCAATCCAAGCTCTTGCTACTGCCTCTGAGTTTGTTTGTGTTTTCTGGATAGTATCTATGGACTTTAGAGTTGTGTATGAATTGTAGCATGTAATATTTTGCTTCTTGTTGGCAAATGCTAATTGGTTTCTCCTGAAGACAACAGGTACACATTCGTGTTTTCTGAGTAAAAAGCTGCAGAACCAGGTTAAAAATAATATTTGTGTTTGTAATCATGACATTGAATCCACTTGCCCAAGAAAAAGATGTGTTCTTCTCCAAAACCAGGTTGCCTCCGATTTTCTCGTTGCTTTGCACACAAATTCCACACCAGTTTGTCCAGATACTGCTAGATGGAACCAGAAATGTCCGGTTCTGTGGTGGCTAACTAAATGCAAGCTCTTGCTACAGCCCCTGAGTTTGTTTGTGTTTTCTAGATAGTATCTATGGACTTTAGAGTTCTGTATGAATTGCAGCATGTAACATTTTGGGTTTGTTTGGCAAACACTATTTGGTTTCACATGGAGACACAACAGGTACACATTCGTGTTTTCTGAGTAAAAAGCTGCAGAAACCAGGTAAAAAATGATATTTGTGTTTGTAAACATGACATTGAATCCACTTGCCCAAGAAAAAGACTTTGTTTTTCTCCCAAACCAGGTTGACTCTGCTTTTCTAAGTTCTTTGCATGCCAATTGCACACCATTTGTCCAGTTAGGACTGGATGAATCCAGAAATATCTGGTGCTGTTGTGGCTAGCTCAATCCCAGCTCTTACTACAGCTTCTGTGTTTCCTTGTGTTTTGTCGATAGTATCTATGGAGTTTGGAGTTGTGAACGCATTGTAGCATGTCACATTTTGTTTTCTGTTGGCAAACACTAATTGGTTTCACATGTAGACACAACAGGTACACATTCGTATTTTCTGAGTAAAAAGCTGCAGAAACGAGGTTAAAAATGATATTTGTGTTTGTAAACATGACATTGAATCCACTTGCCCAAGAAAAAGACTTTGCTTTGATCCAAAATCCGGTTCACTCTGCTTTTCTGGGTGCTTTGCACACCAATTCCACACTACTTTGTCCGATAGGGCTGGAAGGAAGAAGAAATATCCTGTTCTGTGGTGGCTAACTCAATCCAAGCTCTTGCTACAGCCTCTGTGTTTGTATGTGTTTTCTGGATAGTATCTATGGAATTTAGAGTTGTGTATGAATTTTAGCATGTAACATTTTTATTCCTGTTGGCAAATGGTAATTGGTTTCACTTGAAGGCAACAGGTACACATTCGGGTTTCCTAAGAGAAGAGCTGCAGAAAACAGGTTAAAAATGATGTTTGTGCTTGTAAAAATGATATGGAATCCACTTGCCCAAGAAAAAGACTTTGCTTTTCACCAAAACCAGGTTGACTCTGCTTTTCTGGGTGCTTTGCACACCAATTCCACATCAGTTTGTCCAGATAGGTCTGGATGAACCCAGAAATATCCAGTTCAGTGGTGGCTAACTCAATCCAAGCTCTTGCTACAATTTCTGTGTTTGTTTGTGTTTTCTGGATAGTATCTATGGACTTTAGAGTTGGTATGAATTGTAGCATGTAATATTTTGCTTCTTGTTGGAAAATGCTAATTGGTTTCTCCTGAAGACAACAGGTACACATTCGTGTTTTCTGAGTAAAAAGCTGCAGAACCAGGTTAAAAATGATATTTGTGTTTGTAATCATGACATTGAATCCACTTGCCCAAGAAAAAGACTTTGTTTTTCTCCAAAACCAGGTTGCCTCTGATTTTCTGAGTGCTTTGCACACAAATTCCACACCAGTTTGTCCAGATACTGCTAGATGGAACCAGAAATATCCGGTTCTGTGGTGGCTGACTCAATGCAAGCTCTTGCTACAGCCTCTGAGTTTGTTTGTGTTTTCTAGATAGTATCTATGGACTTTAGAGTTCTGTATGAATTGTAGCATGTAACATCTTGGGTTTGTTTGGCAAACACTATTTGGTTTCACATGGAGAGACAACAGGTAAACATTCGTGTTTTTTGAGTGAAAAGCTGCAGAAACCAGGTTAAAAATTATATTTGTGCTTGTAAACATGACATTGAATCCACTTGCCCAAGAAAAAGACTTTGCTTTTCTCCTAAACCAGGTTGACTCTGCTTTTCTGGGTGCTTTGCACACCAATTCCACATGATTTTGTCCGGTTAGGGCTGGATGAAACCAGAAATATCCGGTTCTGTGGTGGCTAACACAGTCACAGCTCTTGCTACAGCCTCTGAATTTGTTTGTGTTTTCTGGAGAGTATCTATGGACTTTAGAGTTGTGAATGCATTGTAGCATGTAACATTTTGTTTTTCTGTTGGCAAACGCTACTTGGTTTCACATGGAGACACAACAGGTACACATTCGTGTTTTCTGAGTAAAAAGCTGCAGAAACCAGGTAAAAAATGATATTTGTGTTTGTAAACATGACATTGAATCCACTTGCCCAAGAAAAATACTTTGTTTTTCTCCAAAACCAGGTTGACTCTGCTTTCTAAGTGCTTTGCATGCCAATTCCACACCATTTGTCCATTTAGAACTGGATGAAACCAGAAATATCCGGTTCTGTGGTGGCTAGCTCAATCCCAGCTCTTACTACAGCTTCTGTGTTTCCTTGTGTTTTGTCGATAGTATCTATGGAGTTTGGAGTTGTGAACACATTGTAGCATGTCACATTTTGTTTTCTGTTGGCAAACACTAATTGGTTTCACATGTAGACACAACAGGTACACATTCGTATTTTCTGAGTAAAAAGCTGCAGAAACGAGGTTAAAAATGATATTTGTGCTTGTAAACATGACATTGAATCCACTTCCCTAAGCCTAACCCTAGCCATAGCCCTAAACCTAACCCTAGCAGTCACCCTAGCCCTAACCCTAAACCTAACCCTCGCCTTAGTCCTAACCATAACCTTAAGCATAGCCCTAGCGATAACCCTAACCCTAACCCTAGCCCTAGCCCTAGCACTAACACTAACCCTAACCCGAACCCGAACCCAAAACCGAACCCTAACCCTAACCCTAATCCTACATCTAAACTTAACCATAGCCTTAGACTTAGTCATAGTCCTGTTAACACAGCACTAGCCCTAAAGCTAACCCTACGCCTAACCCTAACCCTAATCTTAGCCCGAACCTTAACCCTAGCCTTAACACTAACCCTAACCCTAAACCTGATCGTAGCATAGCCCTAACCCAAACCCTAACCCTAACACTAATCTTAGCCCTAGCCATAGCCCTAGCCCAAGCCCTAACCCTAACCCTAACCCTAACCCTAACCAAAACACTTACAGTAACCCTATCCCTAGCCCTAGCCCTAACCCTAAACCTAACCCTAACCGTAGCGCTAACCCTAGATCTAACCCTAACCCTAACCCTAACCCTAGCCCTAGCCCTAGCCCTAACCCTAACACTAACCCTAAACCTAATCCTAACCCTAGCCTTAGCCCTAACCCTAACCCTAGCCCAGGCCTAGCCCTAGCCCTAACCCTAACGCTAACCCTAACCCTAACCCTAACCCTAGACCTAACCCTAACCTTATCCCTAACCCTAACCTTATCCCTAACCCTAACCCTAGCCCTAGCCCTAAACTTAACCCTAACTCTAACCCTAGCCCTAGACCTAGCCCTAGTCCTAGCCCTAACCCTAACCCTAGCCCTAGCCATAGCCCTAGAACTAATCCTAATCCTAACCCTACGCCTAGACCTAGCCCTAAACCTAACCCTGACCTGAACCCGAACCCAAACCCTAACCAAACTGTAACACTAGCCCTAGCCCTGGACCTAACACTAACCCTAGCCCTAGCCCTAGCCCTAGCCCTAGCCCTAACCCTAACCCTAATGCTTGCCCTAGACCTAACCCTAACCCTAACACTAGCCATAACCCTAGCCCTAACCCAAAACCTAACCCTAGACCTAACCTTAGCCCTAGCACTAGCCCCAGCCCTAGACCTAGCCCTAGCCCTAACCCTAACCCTAAACCTAACCCTAACCCTGACCCTAACCCTAACCCTAACCCTAACCATAGCCCTAGCCATAACCCAAACCCTAACACAAACCCTAGCCCTAGCCCTAGCCCTGGCCCAAGCCATAACCCTAAGCCTAACCCTAGCCCTAGGCCTAGCCCTAACCCTAGCCCTAAACCTAATCCTAAAACTAATCTAGCCCTAGCCCTAGCCCTAACCATAAACCTAACCCTAACTTTAACCCTAACCCTAACCCTAGCCCTAGCCCTAATCCTAACCCTAACCCCAATCCTAGCCCTAAACCTAACCCAAAACCGAACCGTAACCCTAACACTAACTTTAACCCAAACACAGACCCGAACCCTTACTGTAATCCAAACCCGAACACGAACCCAAACCCTAAACCTAACCCGAACCCGAAACAGAACCCTAACACTACCCTAACCCTAATCCTACACCTAACCTTAACCGTAGCCTTAGACTTAGTAATAGTCCTAACTGTAAACACAGCACTAGCCCTAAAGCTAAACCTACACCTAACCCTAACCGTAATCTTAGCCCGAACCCTAACCCTAGCATTAACACTAACTCTTATCCTAAACCTAAACCTAGCATAGCCCTAACCCAAACCCTAACCCTAACCCTAGCCCTAGCCCTAACCCTAACCCTAACCCTACTCCTAACCCTAGCCCTAGCCCTAACCCTAACCCTAACCCTAGCCCTAAACTTTACCCTAACCCTAACCCTAATCCTAGACCTAACCTAACCTTATCCCTAACCCTAACCTTAGCCCTAGCCCTAAACTTAACTCTAGACTTAGCAATAGCCATAGCCCTATCCCTAACCATAGCCCTAGCCCTAGCCATAGCCCTAAAGCTAACCCTAATCCTAACCCTAGGCCTAGACCTAGCCCTAAACCTAACCCTGACCTGAACCCGAACCCGAACCCTAACCAAACCGTAACACTAGCCCTAGCCCTAGACCTAACACTAACCCTAGAACTAACCCTAACCCTAGCCCTAGCCCTAAACCTAACAGTTAAACTAACACTAGCCCTAGCCCTAAACCTAACCCTAACTATAGACGTAGCCCTAGCCCTGGCCATAACCATAACCCTAACCGTAACCCTAGTTCTAGCCATAACCCTAACCCTAACCCTAATCCTAGCACTAGCCCTAGACCTAACCCTAACCCTCACCCTAAACCTAACCCCAACCCCAACCACACCCCAACCAAAACCCTAACCCTAGCCCTAGCCCAAGCCCTAACAATAACCCTAGCCCTAGAACTAACCATAGCCCTAACCCTAACCTTATCCTTAACCCTAACCGTAACCTTCGCCCCAGCCCTAACCCTAACCCTAAACCTAACACTAAACATAGCCGTAAACCTAAACCTAACACTAGCCCTCACCCTGGCCCTAGCCCTAACCCTAACCCTAGACCTAGCCCTAACGCTAATCCTAATGCTTGCCCTAGTCCCAAACTTAACCCTAACACTAGCCCTAACCCTAGCCCTAACCCTAACCCTAACCCTAACCCTAGGCCTAACCTTAGCCCTAGCCCTGCCCTAGCCCTAGCCCTAACCCTAAAACTAACCCTAACCCTAGCCATAACCATAAGCGTAATCCTCACCCTAACCCTCACCCAAACCCTAGCGATAACCCTAGCCCTAGTCCCAGACCTAACCCTAACCCTAGTCATAATCCTAACCCTAATCCTAACCCTAGCCCTAGCCCTAGCCCTAGCCCTAACCATAACCCTAGCCCTAGCCCTAACACTAACCGTAACCCTAGCCCTAGCCCTAACCCAAACCCTAACACTAACCCTAGCCCTAGCCCTAGCCATAGCCCAAGCCCTAATCTTAAACCTAACACTAACCCTAACCCTAACCCTAAACCTAGCCCTAAACTTAGCCCTAGCCCTAGCCCTAACCCTAACCCTAACCCTAACCCTAACCCTAAATTTAACCCTAACCCTAACCCTAGCCATAGCCCTAACCCTAAACCTAGCAGTCGCCCTAGCCCTAACCCTAAACCTAACCCTCGCCTTAGTCCTAACCATAACCTTAAGCATAGCCCTAACAATAACCCTAACCCTAACCCTAGCCCTAGCCCTAGCACTAACACTAACCCTAACCCGAACCCGAACCCAACACCGAACCCTAACTCTAACCCTAATCCACATACGAATGTGTACCTGTTGTGTCTCCATGTGAAACCAATTAGCGCTAGCCAACAGAAAAACAAAATGTTACATGCTACAATTCATTTGCAAATCTAAAGTCCACAGATACTATCGAGAAAACACAAGCAAACACAGAAGCTGTAGCAAGACGTGGCATTGCGTTAGCCACCACAGAACCGGATATTGCTGTTTTCATCCAGACCTATTCGGACTAACTGGTGTCCAGTTTGTGTGCAAAGCACCCAGAAAAGCAGAGTCAACCTGGTTTTGGAGAAAAGCAAAGTCTTTTTCATGGGCAAGTGGATTCAATGTCATGTTTACAAACACAAATATCATTTGTAACCTGGTTTCTGCAGCTTTTTACTCAGAAAACACGAATGTGTACCTGTTGTGTCTCCATGTGAAACCAATTAGCGTTTGCCAACAGAAAACAAAATGTTACATGCTCCAATACATTAACAACTCCAAAGTCGACACATACTATCGACAAACCACAATAAACACAGAAACTGTAGCAAGAGCTGGGATTGAGTTAGCCACCACAGAACCGGATATTTCTGTTTTAATCCAGACTTATCCGGACAAAGTGGTGTGGAGTTGGTGTGCAAAGCTCCCAGAAAAGCAGAGTCAACCTGGTTTTGGAGAAAAGCAAAGTCTTTTTCTTGGGCAAGTGGGTTCAATGTCATGTTTACAAACACAAATATCATTTGTAACCTGGTTTCTGCAGCTTTTTACTCAGAAAACACGAATGTGCACCTGTTGTATCTCCATGTGAAACCAATTAGCGTTTGCCAACAGAAAACAAAATGTTACATGCTACAATGCATTCACAACTCTAAAGTCCATAGATACTCTCAACAAAACACAAGCAAACACAAAAGCAGTAGCAAGAGCTGGGATTGAGTTAGCCAACACAGAACCGGATATTTCTGGTTTCAGCCAGCGCTATCCGGACAAACTAATGTGGAATTGGTGTGCAAAGCACCCAGAAATGCAGAGTCAACCCGGTTTTGGAGAAAAGCAAAGTCTTTTTCTTGGGCAAGTGGATTCAATGTCATGTTTACAAACACAAGTAGCATTTGTAACCTGGTTTCTGCAGCTTTTTACTCAGAAAACACGAATGTGTACCTGTTGTGTCTTCATGTGAAACCAATTAGCGTTTGCCAACAGAAAAACAAAATGTTACATGCTACAATGCATTCACAACTCTAAAGTCCACAGGTACTTTCGAGAAAACACAAACAAACACAGAAGCTGTAGCAAGAGCTGGGATTGAGTTAGCCACCACAGAACCGGATATTTCTGGTTTCATCCATCCCTATCCGGACAAACTGGTGTGGAGTTTGTGTTCAAAGCACCCAGAGGGCCGGCGCCGTGGCTCAACAGGCTAATCCTCCGCCTTGCGGCGCCGGCACACCAGGTTCTAGTCCCGGTTGGGGCGCCGGATTCTGTCCCGGTTGCCCCTCTTCCAGGCCAGCCCTCTGCTGTGGCCCAGGAGTGCAGTGGAGGATGGACCAGGTGCTTGGGCCCTGCACCGCATGGGGAGACCAGGAAAAGCACCTGGATCTTGGCTCCTGCCACCGGACAAGCGCGGTGCGCCGGCCGAAGCGCGCCGACCGCGGCCTCCATTGGAGGGTGAACCAACGGCAAAGGAAGACCTTTCTCTCTGTCTCTCTCTCTCACTGTCCACTCTGCCTGTAAAAAAAACAAAAAAAAAAAAAAAAGCACCCAGAAAAGCAGAGTCAAACTGGTTTTGGAGAAAAGCAAAGTCTTTTTGTCTTTTTCTTGGGCAAGTGGATTCAATGTCATGTTTACAAACACAAATATCATCTTTAACCTGGTTTATGCAGCTTTTTTACTCAGAAAACACGAATGTGTACCTCTTGTGTCTCCAAGTGAAACCAATTATCGTATGCCAATAGAAAAACAAAATGTTACATGCTACAATGCATTCACAACTCTAAAGTCCATAGATACTATCCAGAAAACATAAACAAACACAGAGGCTGTAGCAAGAGCTTGGATTGAGTTAGCCACCACAGAACCGGATATTTCTGGTTTCATCCAGACCTATCTGGAGAAACTGGTGTGGAATTGGTGTGCAAAGCACCCAGAAAAGCAGACTCAACCTTTTTTTCAGAAAAGCAAAGTCTTTTTCTTGGGCAAGTGGATTCAATGTCATGTTTACAAACACAATTATCATTTTTTACCTGGCTTCTGCAGCTTTTTACTCAGAAAACACGAATGTGTACCTGTTGTGTCTCCATGTGAAACCAATTAGCGTTTGCCAACAGAAAAACAAAATGTTACATGCTACAATGCATTCACAACTCTAAAGTCCATAGATACTATCCAGAAAACACAAGCAAACACAGAAGCTGTAGCAAGAGCTGATATTAAGTTAGCCACCACAGAACCGGATATTTCTGGTTTCATCCATCCCTATCCGGACAAACTGGTGTGGAATTGGTGTGCAAATCACCCAGAATAGCAGAGTCAACCTGGTTTTGGAGAAAAGCAAAGACTTTTTCTTGGGCAAGTGGATTCAATGTCATGTTCACAAACACAAATATCATTTTAAACCTGGTTTCTGCATCTTTTCGGTTAGGAAACGCGAATGTATTGCTGTTCTCTTCATGTGAAACCAATTAGCATATGCCAACAAGGAGCAAAATGTTACATGCTACAATTCATACACAACTCTTAAGTTCATAGTTACTATCCAGAAAACACAAACAAACACAGAGGCTGTAGGAAGAGCTTGGATTGAGTTAGCCACCACAGAACCGGATATTTCTGCATTCATCCAGCCCTATCCGGACAAACTGGTGTGAAGTTGGTGTGCAAAGCAGTTCATGGGAGTTCTGTATGCTAGTGGAGTGTAAAGCTGTTTCAGCGTTCTGTAGCCTGGGAATACGCTTACACTATGTGCGCAATTTTGGTAGCCTGAGTATAGGAGACAGATCGTACAGGAGATCTGTACCCTGAGTGTAGTGATTTACAGCATACATGAGTTCTGTATTGCAGGTGTGGAACGAAGCAGTTAGGAAGGGTTCTGTAGCCTGGGAGTAGGCATTCACAATATGCGGGATTTCTGTAGCCTGACTCTAGAATGCGCAGCTTATGGGCATTCTGCTTCCTGGCTGTAGACAGATTCAGTTCACGGGAGTTCTGTATGCTAGTGGAGTACAAAACTGTTTCAGCAGTCTGTAGCCTGGGAATAGGCATACACAATGTGCGCAATGTCCATAGCCTGAGTGTAGGAAACATTGCTTTCTGGATTTCTGCAACCTGAGTGTAGTAAGATGCAGCGTACATGAGTTCTGTATCGGGCGTGAGGAACGAGTCAGTTTGGAGAGTTCTGTAGCCTGGGAGTAGGCATTCGCAATATGCGGGATTTCTGTAGCCTTACTCTGGGATGTGAGGATTATAGGAAATCTGGATACAGGCTGTAGAGAGATTCAGTTCATGGGAGTTCTGTATGCTAGTGGAGTGCAAACTGTTTCCGTGTTCTGTAGCCTGGGAATACGCTTAAACAATGTGTGCAATTTCGGTAGCCTGAGAGTAGGAGAGAGAGCGTACAGAATTTCAGTAACCTGAGTGCAGTGATTTACAGCATACATGAATTCTGTATTGGAGGTGTGGATAGAAGCAGTTAGGAAGGGTTCTGTGGCCTGGGAGTAGGGATTAGCAATATGCAGGATTTCTGTAGCCTGTCTATAGGAAACACAGCTTATGATCGGTCTGCTTCCTGGCTGTAGAGAGATTCAGTTCATGAGATTTGTGCATGCTGGTGGAGTACAAAGCTGTTTCAGCGGTCTGTAGCCTGGAAATAGGCATACACAATGTGTGCAATTTCTGTAGTCTGAGTGTAGGAGACTGAGCTTACAGGAGTTCTGTAACCTGAGTGTAGTCAGATGCAGCTTACATGAATTCTGTATTACAGTTGTGGAACGAAGCAGTTTGGGAGAGTTCTGTAGCCCGGGAGTAGGCATTCGCAATATACGGGATTTCTGTAGCCTGTCTATAGGAAACGCAGCTTATGTTCGGTCTGCTTCCTGGTTGTAGACAGATTCAGTTCATGGGAGTTCTGTATGCTAGTGGAGTGCTATGCTATCTCAGAGTACTTTTGCCTGGGAATAGGCATACACAATGTGCGCAATGTCTGTATCGTTAGACAGAGCTTACAGGAGTCTGTAACCAGAGTGTAGTCAGATGCAGCTTACATGAGTTTTGTATCAGAGGTGTGGATGTAAGCAGTTTGGAAGATTTCTGTAGCCTGTGTGTAGGGATTCGCAATATGCGGGATTTCTGTAGCCAGACTCTAGGATGTGCAGCTTATGGTCGGTCTGCTTCCTGGCCGAAGAGAGATTCAGTTCACAGGAGCTCTGTATGCTAGTGGAGTACAAAGCAGTTTCAGGGGTCTGTAGCCTGGGAATAGGCATACACAATGTGCGCAATGTCCGTAGCCCGAGTGTAGGAGACAGAGCTTACTGGAGTTCTGCAAACTGAGTGTAGTCAGATGCAGCGTACATGAGTTCTGTATCGGAGGAGTGGAACGAAGTAGTTTGGAAGAGTTCTGTAGCCTGGGAGTAGACATTCGCAATATGCGGGATTTCTGTCGCCTGTCTAGAGGAAATGCAGCTTATGGGCGTTCTGCGTCCTGGCTGTAGAGAGATGCAGTTCACGGGAGTTCTGTATGCTAGTGGAGTGCAAGGCTATTTCAGAGTTCTTTTGCCTGGGAATAGGCATACACAATGTGCGAAATGTTTGTATCCTTAGACAGAGTTTACAGGAGTTCTGTAAACTCAGTGTAGTCAGATGCAGCGTACAAGAGTTCTGTATCAGAGATGTGGAACGAAGAAGTTAGAAAGGGTTCTGTAGATTGGGAGTAGGCATTCTCAATATGCGGGATTACTGTAGCCTCTCTATAGGAAACACAGCTTATGGTCGGTCTGTTTCCTGGCTGTAGAGAGATTCAGTTCATAGAGCTCTGTATGCTGGTGGAGTACAAATCTGTTTCAGCGGTCTGTAGCCTGGGAATAGGCATACACAATGTGCACAATGTCTGTAACCTGAGTGTAGGAGACAGAGCTTACAGGAGTTCTGTAACCTGAGTGTAGTCAGATGCAGCTTACATGAATTCTGTACTACAGGTGTGGAACGAAGCAGTTTGGAAGAGTTCCATAGACTGGGAGTTGGCATTCGCAATATGCAGGATTTCTGTAACCTGTCTATAGGAAACGCAGCTTATAGGAATTCTGGGTAAAGGCTTTAGAGATATTAAGTTCAAGGGAGTTCTGTATGCTAGTGGAGTGCAATGCTATTTCAGAGTTCTCTTGAATGGGAATAGGATAACACAATGTGCGCAATGTCTGTATCCTTATACAGAGCTTACAGGAGTTCTGTAACCTGAGTGTATGAGGTGCAGCTTACATGAGTTCTGTATCAGAGGTGTGGATATAAGCAGTTTGTAAGAGTTCTGTAGCCTGGGAGTAGGCATTCACAATATGCGGAATTTCTGTAGCTTGACTCTGGGATGTGCAGCTTATAGGAATTCTGGATACAGGATGTAGAGAGATTTAGTTCATGAGAGTTCTGTATGCTAGTGGAGTGCACAGCTGTTTCAGCGTTCTGTAGCCTGGGAACACGCATACACAATGTGCGCAATTTCGGTAGCCTGAGTGTAGGAGACAGAGCTTACAGGAGTTCTGTAACCTGAGTATAGTCAGATGCAGCTTACATGAGATCAGTATTACAGGTGTGGAAAGAAGCAGTTTGGTAGGGTTCTGTAGCCTGGGAGTAGGCATTCGCAATATGCGGGATTTCTGTAGCCTGTCTATAGGAAACGCAGCTTATGCTCGGTCTGCTTCCCGCCTGTAGAGAGATTCAGTTCACGGGAGTTCTGTATGCTATTGGACTACAAAGCTCTTTCAGCGGTCTGTAGCCAGGGAATAGGCATACACAATGTGTGCAATGTCTGTAGCCTGAGTGTAGGAGACAGAGCTTACAGGAGTTCTGTAACCTGAGTTTAGTGAGATGCAGTGTACATGAGTTCTGTATTACAGGTGTGGATGTAAGCAGTTTGGAAGAGTTCAGAAGCCTTGGAGTAGGCATTCACAATATGCCGGATTTCTGTAGCCTGACTCTAGGATGCGCAGCTTATGGGCTTTCGGGCTATTGGCTGTAGAGCGAATCAGTTCACGGGAGTTCTGTATGCTAGTGGAGTACAAATCTGTTTCAGCGTTCTGTAGCCTGGGAATACGCATACACAATGTGCGCAATGTCTGTATCCTGAGTGTAGGAGACAGAGCTTACAGGAGTTCTGTAACTTGAGTTTAATCAGATGCAGCCTACATGAGTTCTGTATTGGAGATGTGGAATGAAGCAGTTAGAAAGGCTTCTGTAGATTGTGAGTAGGGATTCGCAATACGCAGGATTTCTGTAGCCTGTCTGTAGGAAACACAGCTTATGGTCGGTCTGTTTCCTGGCTGTAGAGATATTCAGTTCATGGGAGCTCTGTATGCTAGTGGAGTACAAAGCTGTTTCAGCGGTCTGTAGCCTGGGAATAGGCATACACAATGTGCACAATGTCTGTAACCTGAGTGTAGGTGACAGAGCTTACAGGAGTTCTGTAACCTGAGTGTAGTCAGCTGCAGCATACATGAGTTCTGTATCGGGCGTGTGGAACGAAGCAGTTTGGAAGAGTTCTGTAGCCTGGGAGTAGGCATTCGCAATATGCGAGATTTCTGTCTCCTTTCTAGAGGAAACGCAGCTTCTGGGCGGTCTGCTTCCTGGCTGTAGTGAGATGCAGTTCACGGGATTTCTCTATGCTAGTGAAGTACAAAGCTGTTTCAGACGACTGTACCCTGGGAATAAGCATACACAGTGTGCGCAATGCTTGTATCATTAGACAGAGCTTACAGGAGTTCTGTAACCTGAGTGTAGTCAGATACAGCTTACATGGGTTCTGTATCAGAGGTGTGGATGTAAGCAGTTTGGAAGATTTCTGTAGCCTGTGTGTAGGGATTCGCAACATGCGGGATTTCTGTAGCCAGACTCTAGGATGCGCATCTTATGGTTGGACTGCTTCCTGGCTGTAGAGACATTCAGTTCATGGGAGCTCTGTATGCTAGTGGAGTACAAATCTGTTTCAGCGGTCTGTAGCCTGGGAATAGGCATACAGAATGTGCGCAATCTCTGTAGCCTGAGTGTAGGAGACAGAGCTTACTGGAGTTCTGTAACCTGAGTTTAGTCAGATGCAGCATCCATGAGTTCTGTATCAGAGGAGTGGAACGAAGTAGTTTGGAAGAGTTCTGTAGCCTGGGAGTAGGCATTTGCAATATGCGGGATTTCTGTCGCCTGTCTAGAGGAAACGCAGCTTATAGGCGTTCTGCGTCCTGGCTGTAGTGAGATGCAGTTCACGGGATTTCTGTATGCTAGTGGAGTGCAATGCTATTTCAGAGTTCTTTTGCCTGGGAATAGGCATACACAATGTGCGCAATGTTTGTATCCTTAGACAGAGCTTACAGTAGTTCTGTAAACTGAGTGTAGTCAGATGCAGCTTACATGAGTTCTGTATCAGAGGTGTGGAAAGAATCAGTTTGGAAGAGTTCTGTATCCTGGGAGTAGGGATTTGCAATATGCAGGATTTCTGTAGCCAGTTCTAGGATGCGCAGCTTATGTTCGGTCTGCTTCCTGGCTGTATAGAGATGCAGTTCACGGGATTTCTGTATGCTAGTGGAGTACAAAGCTATTTCAGAGTTCTTGTGCCTGGGAATAGGCATACACAATGTGCAGAATGTCTGTAGCCTGAGTGTAGGAGACAGAGCTTACAGGATTTCTGTAACCTGAGATTAGTCAGATGCAGCGTACATGAGTTCTGTATCTGAGATATGGATATAAGCAGTTTAGAAGAGTTCTGTAGCCTGGGAGCAAGGATTCGCAATATGCGGGATTTCTGTAGCCTAACTCTGGGGGTGAATCTTATAGGAATTCTGGATACATGCAGTAGAGAAATTCAGTTCATGGGAGTTCTGTATGCTAGTGGAGTGTAAAGCTGTTTCAGCGTTCTGTAGCCTGGGAATACGCTTACACTATGTGCGCAATTTCGGTAGCCTGAGTATAGGAGACAGATCGTACAGGAGATCTGTACCCTGAGTGTAGTGATTTACAGCATACATGAGTTCTGTATTGGAGGTGTGGAACGAAGCAGTTAGGAAGGGTTCTGTAGCCTGGGAGTAGGCATTCACAATATGCGGGATTTCTGTAGCCTGACTCTAGAATGCGCAGCTTATGGGCATTCTGCTTCCTGGCTGTAGACAGATTCAGTTCACGGGAGTTCTGTATGCTAGTGGAGTACAAAACTGTTTCAGCAGTCTGTAGCCTGGGAATAGGCATACACAATGTGCGCAATGTCCATAGCCTGAGTGTAGGAAACATTGCTTTCTGGATTTCTGCAACCTGAGTGTAGTAAGATGCAGCGTACATGAGTTCTGTATCGGGCGTGAGGAACGAGTCAGTTTGGAGAGTTCTGTAGCCTGGGAGTAGGCATTCGCAATATGCGGGATTTCTGTAGCCTTACTCTGGGATGTGAGGATTATAGGAAATCTGGATACAGGCTGTAGAGAGATTCAGTTCATGGGAGTTCTGTATGCTAGTGGAGTGCAAACTGTTTCCGTGTTCTGTAGCCTGGGAATACGCTTAAACAATGTGTGCAATTTCGGTAGCCTGAGAGTAGGAGAGAGAGCGTACAGAATTTCAGTAACCTGAGTGCAGTGATTTACAGCATACATGAATTCTGTATTGGAGGTGTGGATAGAAGCAGTTAGGAAGGGTTCTGTGGCCTGGGAGTAGGGATTAGCAATATGCAGGATTTCTGTAGCCTGTCTATAGGAAACACAGCTTATGATCGGTCTGCTTCCTGGCTGTAGAGAGATTCAGTTCATGAGATTTGTGCATGCTGGTGGAGTACAAAGCTGTTTCAGCGGTCTGTAGCCTGGAAATAGGCATACACAATGTGTGCAATTTCTGTAGTCTGAGTGTAGGAGACTGAGCTTACAGGAGTTCTGTAACCTGAGTGTAGTCAGATGCAGCTTACATGAATTCTGTATTAAAGTTGTGGAACGAAGCAGTTTGGGAGAGTTCTGTAGCCCGGGAGTAGGCATTCGCAATATACGGGATTTCTGTAGCCTGTCTATAGGAAACGCAGCTTATGTTCGGTCTGCTTCCTGGTTGTAGACAGATTCAGTTCATGGGAGTTCTGTATGCTAGTGGAGTGCTATGCTATCTCAGAGTACTTTTGCCTGGGAATAGGCATACACAATGTGCGCAATGTCTGTATCGTTAGACAGAGCTTACAGGAGTCTGTAACCAGAGTGTAGTCAGATGCAGCTTACATGAGTTTTGTATCAGAGGTGTGGATGTAAGCAGTTTGGAAGATTTCTGTAGCCTGTGTGTAGGGATTCGCAATATGCGGGATTTCTGTAGCCAGACTCTAGGATGTGCAGCTTATGGTCGGTCTGCTTCCTGGCCGAAGAGAGATTCAGTTCACAGGAGCTCTGTATGCTAGTGGAGTACAAAGCAGTTTCAGGGGTCTGTAGCCTGGGAATAGGCATACACAATGTGCGCAATGTCCGTAGCCCGAGTGTAGGAGACAGAGCTTACTGGAGTTCTGCAACCTGAGTGTAGTCAGATGCAGCGTACATGAGTTCTGTATCGGAGGTGGGGAACGATGCACTTAGGAAGGGTCCTGACGCCTGGGAGTAGGCATTTGCAATATGCGGGATTTCTGTAGCCTGTCTATAAGAAACGCAGCTTATGCTGGGTCTGCTTCCTGGCTGTAGAAAGATTCAGTTCACGGGAGTTCTGTATGCTAGTAGAGTACAAAGCTGTTTCATCGGTCTGTAGCCTGGAAATAGGCATACACAATGTGCGCAATGTCTGCAGCCTGAGTGTAGGAGCCAGAGCGTACAGGAGTTCTGTAACCTGAGTGTTGTTAGATGCAGCTTAAATGACATCTCTATTACTGGTGTGGAACGAAGCATTTTGGAGGGGTTCCTTAGCTTGAGAGTAGGCATTCGCAATATGCGGGATTTCTGTAGCCTGTCTATAGGAAACACAGCTTATGGTCGATCTGCTTCCTCGCTGTAGAGAGATTCAGTTCACGGGAGTTCTGTATGCTATTGGAGTACAAAGCTGTTTCAGCGGTCTGTAGCCTGGGAATAGGCATACACAATGTGCGCAATGTCCGTAACCTGAGTGTAGGAGACAGAGATTATAGGAGATCTGTAACCTGAGTTTAGTCAGATGCATCTTACTTGAGTTCTGTATCAGAGGAGTGGAACGAAGTAGTTTGTAAGCGTTCTGTAGCCTGGGAGTAGACATTCGCAATATGCGGGATTTCTGTCGCCTGTCTAGAGGAAATGCAGCTTATGGGCGTTCTGCGTCCTGGCTGTAGAGAGATGCAGTTCACGGGAGTTCTGTATGCTAGTGGAGTGCAAGGCTATTTCAGAGTTCTTTTGCCTGGGAATAGGCATACACAATGTGCGAAATGTTTGTATCCTTAGACAGAGTTTACAGGAGTTCTGTAAACTCAGTGTAGTCAGATGCAGCGTACAAGAGTTCTGTATCAGAGATGTGGAACGAAGAAGTTAGAAAGGGTTCTGTAGATTGGGAGTAGGCATTCTCAATATGCGGGATTACTGTAGCCTCTCTATAGGAAACACAGCTTATGGTCGGTCTGTTTCCTGGCTGTAGAGAGATTCAGTTCATAGAGCTCTGTATGCTGGTGGAGTACAAATCTGTTTCAGCGGTCTGTAGCCTGGGAATAGGCATACACAATGTGCACAATGTCTGTAACCTGAGTGTAGGAGACAGAGCTTACAGGAGTTCTGTAACCTGAGTGTAGTCAGATGCAGCTTACATGAATTCTGTACTACAGGTGTGGAACGAAGCAGTTTGGAAGAGTTCCATAGACTGGGAGTTGGCATTCGCAATATGCAGGATTTCTGTAACCTGTCTATAGGAAACGCAGCTTATAGGAATTCTGGGTAAAGGCTTTAGAGATATTAAGTTCAAGGGAGTTCTGTATGCTAGTGGAGTGCAATGCTATTTCAGAGTTCTCTTGAATAGGAATAGGATAACACAATGTGCGCAATGTCTGTATCCTTATACAGAGCTTACAGGAGTTCTGTAACCTGAGTGTATGAGGTGCAGCTTACATGAGTTCTGTATCAGAGGTGTGGATATAAGCAGTTTGTAAGAGTTCTGTAGCCTGGGAGTAGGCATTCACAATATGCGGAATTTCTGTAGCTTGACTCTGGGATGTGCAGCTTATAGGAATTCTGGATACAGGATGTAGAGAGATTTAGTTCATGAGAGTTCTGTATGCTAGTGGAGTGCACAGCTGTTTCAGCGTTCTGTAGCCTGGGAACACGCATACACAATGTGCGCAATTTCGGTAGCCTGAGTGTAGGAGACAGAGCTTACAGGAGTTCTGTAACCTGAGTATAGTCAGATGCAGCTTACATGAGATCAGTATTACAGGTGTGGAAAGAAGCAGTTTGGTAGGGTTCTGTAGCCTGGGAGTAGGCATTCGCAATATGCGGGATTTCTGTAGCCTGTCTATAGGAAACGCAGCTTATGCTCGGTCTGCTTCCCGCCTGTAGAGAGATTCAGTTCACGGGAGTTCTGTATGCTATTGGACTACAAAGCTCTTTCAGCGGTCTGTAGCCAGGGAATAGGCATACACAATGTGTGCAATGTCTGTAGCCTGAGTGTAGGAGACAGAGCTTACAGGAGTTCTGTAACCTGAGTTTAGTGAGATGCAGTGTACATGAGTTCTGTATTACAGGTGTGGATGTAAGCAGTTTGGAAGAGTTCAGAAGCCTTGGAGTAGGCATTCACAATATGCCGGATTTCTGTAGCCTGACTCTAGGATGCGCAGCTTATGGGCTTTCGGGCTATTGGCTGTAGAGCGAATCAGTTCACGGGAGTTCTGTATGCTAGTGGAGTACAAATCTGTTTCAGCGTTCTGTAGCCTGGGAATACGCATACACAATGTGCGCAATGTCTGTAGCCTGAGTGTAGGAGACAGAGCTTACAGGAGTTCTGTAACTTGAGTTTAATCAGATGCAGCCTACATGAGTTCTGTATCGGAGATGTGGAATGAAGCAGTTAGAAAGGCTTCTGTAGATTGTGAGTAGGGATTCGCAATACGCAGGATTTCTGTAGCCTGTCTGTAGGAAACACAGCTTATGGTCGGTCTGTTTCCTGGCTGTAGAGATATTCAGTTCATGGGAGCTCTGTATGCTAGTGGAGTACAAAGCTGTTTCAGCGGTCTGTAGCCTGGGAATAGGCATACACAATGTGCACAATGTCTGTAACCTGAGTGTAGGAGACAGAGCTTACAGGAGTTCTGTAACCTGAGTGTAGTCAGCTGCAGCATACATGAGTTCTGTATCGGGCGTGTGGAACGAAGCAGTTTGGAAGAGTTCTGTAGCCTGGGAGTAGGCATTCGCAATATGCGAGATTTCTGTCGCCTTTCTAGAGGAAACGCAGCTTCTGGGCGGTCTGCTTCCTGGCTGTAGTGAGATGCAGTTCACGGGATTTCTCTATGCTAGTGAAGTACAAAGCTGTTTCAGACGACTGTACCCTGGGAATAAGCATACACAGTGTGCGCAATGCTTGTATCATTAGACAGAGCTTACAGGAGTTCTGTAACCTGAGTGTAGTCAGATGCAGCTTACATGGGTTCTGTATCAGAGGTGTGGATGTAAGCAGTTTGGAAGATTTCTGTAGCCTGTGTGTAGGGATTCGCAACATGCGGGATTTCTGTAGCCAGACTCTAGGATGCGCATCTTATGGTCGGTCTGCTTCCTGGCTGTAGAGACATTCAGTTCATGGGAACTCTGTATGCTAGTGGAGTACAAATCTGTTTCAGCGGTCTGTAGCCTGGGAATAGGCATACAGAATGTGCGCAATCTCTGTAGCCTGAGTGTAGGAGACAGAGCTTACTGGAGTTCTGTATCCTGAGTTTAGTCAGATGCAGAATCCATGAGTTCTGTATCAGAGGAGTGGAACGAAGTAGTTTGGAAGAGTTCTGTAGCCTGGGAGTAGGCATTTGCAATATGCGGGATTTCTGTCGCCTGTCTAGAGGAAACGCAGCTTATAGGCATTCTGCGTCCTGGCTGTAGAGAGATGCAGTTCACGGGATTTCTGTATGCTAGTGGAGTGCAATGCTATTTCAGAGTTCTTTTGCCTGGGAATAGGCATACACAATGTGCGTAATGTTTGTATCCTTAGACAGAGCTTACAGTAGTTCTGTAAACTGAGTGTAGTCAGATGCAGCTTACAAGAGTTCTGTATCAGAGGTGTGGAAAGAATCAGTTTGGAAGAGTTCTGTAGCCTGGGAGTAGGGATTTGCAATATGCAGGATTTCTGTAGCCAGACTCTAGGATGCGCAGCTTATGTTCGGTCTGCTTCCTGGCTGTATAGAGATGCAGTTCACGGGATTTCTGTATGCTAGTGGAGTACAAAGCTATTTCAGAGTTCTTGTGCCTGGGAATAGGCATACACAATGTGCAGAATGTCTGTAGCCTGAGTGTAGGAGACAGAGCTTACAGGATTTCTGTAACCTGAGATTAGTCAGATGCAGCGTACATGAGTTCTGTATCTGAGATATGGATATAAGCAGTTTAGAAGAGTTCTGTAGCCTGGGAGCAAGGATTCGCAATATGCGGGATTACTGTAGCCTAACTCTGGGGGTGAATCTTATAGGAATTCTGGATACATGCAGTAGAGAAATTCAGTTCATGGAGTTCTGTATGCTAGTGGAGTGTAAAGCTGTTTCAGCGTTCTGTAGCCTGGGAATACGCTTACACTATGTGCGCAATTTCGGTAGCCTGAGTATAGGAGACAGATCGTACAGGAGATCTGTACCCTGAGTGTAGTGATTTACAGCATACATGAGTTCTGTATTGGAGGTGTGGAACGAAGCAGTTAGGAAGGGTTCTGTAGCCTGGGAGTAGGCATTCACAATATGCGGGATTTCTGTAGCCTGACTCTAGAATGCGCAGCTTATGGGCATTCTGCTTCCTGGCTGTAGACAGATTCAGTTCACGGGAGTTCTGTATGCTAGTGGAGTACAAAACTGTTTCAGCAGTCTGTAGCCTGGGAATAGGCATACACAATGTGCGCAATGTCCATAGCCTGAGTGTAGGAAACATTGCTTTCTGGATTTCTGCAACCTGAGTGTAGTAAGATGCAGCGTACATGAGTTCTGTATCGGGCGTGAGGAACGAGTCAGTTTGGAGAGTTCTGTAGCCTGGGAGTAGGCATTCGCAATATGCGGGATTTCTGTAGCCTTACTCTGGGATGTGAGGATTATAGGAAATCTGGATACAGGCTGTAGAGAGATTCAGTTCATGGGAGTTCTGTATGCTAGTGGAGTGCAAACTGTTTCCGTGTTCTGTAGCCTGGGAATACGCTTAAACAATGTGTGCAATTTCGGTAGCCTGAGAGTAGGAGAGAGAGCGTATAGAATTTCAGTAACCTGAGTGCAGTGATTTACAGCATACATGAATTCTGTATTGGAGGTGTGGATAGAAGCAGTTAGGAAGGGTTCTGTGGCCTGGGAGTAGGGATTAGCAATATGCAGGATTTCTGTAGCCTGTCTATAGGAAACACAGCTTATGATCGGTCTGCTTCCTGGCTGTAGAGAGATTCAGTTCATGAGATTTGTGCATGCTGGTGGAGTACAAAGCTGTTTCAGCGGTCTGTAGCCTGGAAATAGGCATACACAATGTGTGCAATTTCTGTAGTCTGAGTGTAGGAGACTGAGCTTACAGGAGTTCTGTAACCTGAGTGTAGTCAGATGCAGCTTACATGAATTCTGTATTACAGTTGTGGAATGAAGCAGTTTGGGAGAGTTCTGTAGCCCGGGAGTAGGCATTCGCAATATACGGGATTTCTGTAGCCTGTCTATAGGAAACGCAGCTTATGTTCGGTCTGCTTCCTGGTTGTAGACAGATTCAGTTCATGGGAGTTCTGTATGCTAGTGGAGTGCTATGCTATCTCAGAGTACTTTTGCCTGGGAATAGGCATACACAATGTGCGCAATGTCTGTATCGTTAGACAGAGCTTACAGGAGTCTGTAACCAGAGTGTAGTCAGATGCAGCGTACATGAGTTTTGTATCAGAGGTGTGGATGTAAGCAGTTTGGAAGATTTCTGTAGCCTGTGTGTAGGGATTCGCAATATGCGGGATTTCTGTAGCCAGACTCTAGGATGCGCAGCTTATGGTCGGTCTGCTTCCTGGCCGAAGAGAGATTCAGTTCACGGGAGCTCTGTATGCTAGTGGAGTACAAAACAGTTTCAGGGGTCTGTAGCCTGGGAATAGGCATACACAATGTGCGCAATGTTTGTATCCTTAGACAGAGTTTACAGGAGTTCTGTAAACTCAGTGTAGTCAGATGCAGCGTACAAGAGTTCTGTATCAGAGATGTGGAACGAAGAAGTTAGAAAGGGTTCTGTAGATTGGGAGTAGGCATTCTCAATATGCGGGATTACTGTAGCCTCTCTATAGGAAACACAGCTTATGGTCGGTCTGTTTCCTGGCTGTAGAGAGATTCAGTTCATAGAGCTCTGTATGCTGGTGGAGTACAAATCTGTTTCAGCGGTCCGTAGCCTGGGAATAGGCATACACAATGTGCACAATGTCTGTAACCTGAGTGTAGGAGACAGAGCTTACAGGAGTTCTGTAACCTGAGTGTAGTCAGATGCAGCATACATGAGTTCTGTATCGGACGTGTGGAACAAAGCAGTTTGGAAGAGTTCTGTAGCCTGGGAGTAGGCATTCACAATATGCAGGATTTCTGTAGCCTTTCTAGAGGAAACGCAGCTTATGGGTGTTCTGCGTACTGGCTGTAGTGAGATGCAGTTCAAAGAGTTTTGTATGCTAGTGGAGTACAAAGCTATTTCAGCGGACTGTAGCCTGGGAATAGGCATACACAATGTGCACAATGTTTGTGTCCTTAGACAGAGCTTACAGGAGTTCTGTAACCAGAGTGTAGTCAGATGCAGCTTACATGAGTTCTGTATCAGAGGTGTGGATGTTAGCAGTTTGGAAGATGTCTGTAGCCTCTGTGTAGGGATTCACAATATTTGGGATTTCTGTAGACAGACTCTAGGATGTGCAGCTTATGGTCGGTCTGCTTCCTGGCTGTAGAGAGATTCAGTTCATGGCAGCTCTGTATGCTAGTGGAGTACAAAGCTGTTTCAGCGGTCTGTAGCCTGGGAATAGGCATACACAATGTGCGCATTGTCTGTAGCCTGAGTGTAGGAGACAGAGCTTACAGGAGTTCTGTAACCTGGGTGTAGTCAGATGCAGCTTACATGAGTTCTGAATCAGAGGTGTGGATGTAAGCAGTTTGGAAGAGTTCTGTAGCCTGGGAGTAGGGATTCACAATATGCGGGATTTCTGTAGCCTGACTCTAGAATGCACAGCTTATGGTCGGTCTACTTCCTGGCTGTAGAGAGATGCAGTTCATGCGAGTTCTGTATGCTAGTGGAGAGCAAAGCTGTTTCAGCGGTCTGTAGCCTGGGAATAGGCATACACAATGTGCGCAATGTCTGTAGCCTGAGTGTAGGAGACAGAGCTTACAGGAGTTCTGTAACCTGAGTTTAGTCAGATGCAGCGTACATGAGTTCTGTATCTGAGGTGTGGAACGAAGCAGTTTGGAAGAGTTCTGTAGCCTGGGAGTAGGCATTCACAATATGGGGGACTTCTATCGCCTTTCTAGAGGAAACGAGGCTTATGGGCGTTCTGCGTACTGGCTGTAGTGAGATGCAGTTCATGGGAGTTCCGTATGCTAGTGGAGTACAATTCTATTTCAGAGATCCTTTGCCTGGGAATAGGTATACACAATGTGCACAATGTGTGTATCCTTAGACAGAGCTTACAGTAGTTCTGTAACCAGAGTGTAGTCCAATGCAGCTTACATGAGCTCTGTATCAGAGGTGTGGATGTAAGCAGTTTAGAAGAGCTCTGTAGCCTGGGAGCAGGGATTCGCAATATACGGGATTTCTGTAGCATAACTCTGGGATGTGAATCTTATAGGAATTCTGGATACATGCTGTAGAGTGATTCAGTTCATCGGAGTTCTGTATGCTAGTGGAGTGCAAAGCTGTTTCAGCGTTCTGTAGCCTGGGAATACGCTTACACTATGTACGCAATTTCGGTAGCCTGAGTATAAGAGACAGAGTGTACAGGAGTTCTGTACCCTGAGTGTAGTGATTTACAGCATACATGAGTTCTGTATCGGAGGTGTGGAACGAAGCAGTTAGGAAGGGTTCTGTAGCCTGGGAGTAGTCATTCGCAATATGCGGGATTTCTGTAGCCTGTCTAGAGGAAACGCAGCTTATGGGCATTCTGCATCCTGGCTGTAGAGAGATGCAGTTCATGGGAGTTTTGTATGCTAGTGGAGTGCAATGGTATTTCAGAGTTCTTTTGCCTGGGAGTAGGCATACACCATGTGCGTAATGTTTGTATCCTTAGTCAGAGCTTACAGGAGTTCTGTAACCTGAGTGTAGTCAGATGTAGCTTACATAGTTCTGTATCAGAAGTGAGGAACGAGACAGTTTGGAGAGTTCTGTAGCCTGGGAGTCGGGATTCGCAATATGCGGGATTTCTGTAGCCAGACTCTAGGATGCACAGCTTATGGTCGGTCTGCTTCCTGGCTGTAGAGAGATGCAGTTCACGGGAGTTCTGTATGCTAGTGGAGTACAAATCTGTTTCAGCAGTCTGTAGCCTGGGAATAGGCATACACAATGTGCACAGTATCTGCAGCCTGAGTGTAGGAGAAGGAGCTTAGAGGAGTTCTGTAACCTGAGTTTAGTCAGATGCAGCCTACATGAGTTCTGTATCTGAGATATGGATGTAAGCAGCTTAGAAGTGTTCTGTAGCCTGGCCTCAGGGATTCGCAATATGCGGGATTTCTGTAGGCTAACTCTGGGATGTGAATCTTATAGGAATTCTGCATACATGCTGTAGAGAGATTCAGTTCACGGGAGTTTTGTATGCTAGTGGAGTGCAAAGCTGTTTCAGCGGTCTGTAGCCAGGGAATACGCTTACACAATGAGCCCAATGTCGGTAGCCTGAGTGTAGGAGACAGAGCTTACAGGAGATCTGAAACCAGAGTGTAGTGAGGTGCAGCTTACATGAGTTATGTATGGGAGGTGTGTAACGAAGCAGTTTGTAGGAGTTCTGTAGCCTGGGAGTAGGCATTCGAAATATGCGGGTTTTCTGTAGCCTGTCTGTAGGAAATGCAGCTTATGATCGGTCTGCTTCCTGGCTGTAGAGAGATTCAGTTCATGGAAGTTCTGTATGCTAGTGGAGTACAAATCTGTTTCAGCGGTCTGTAGCCTGGGAATACGCTCACACAATGTACACAAAATCTTAGCCTGAGTGTAGGAGACAGAGCTTACAGGAGTTCTGTTACCTGAGTTTAGTCAGATGCAGCATACATGAATTCTGTAGTACAGGTGTGGAACGAAGCAGTTTGTTAGAGTTCTGTAGCCTGAGAGTAGGCATTTGGAATATATGGGATTTCTGTAGCCTGACTCTGGGATGTGCAGCTTATAGAAATTCTGGATACAGGCTGCAGAGTGATTCAGTTCATGGGAGTTCTGTATGCTAGTGGAGTTCAAAGCTGTTTCATCATTCTATAGCCTGGGAATACGCCTACACAATGTGCGCAATTTAGGTAGCCTGAGTGTAGGTGATAGAGCATACAGGAGTTCTGTAACCTGAGTGTAGTGATTTACAGCATACATTAGTTCTGTATCGGAGGTCTGGAACGAAGCAGTTAAGAAGTGTTCTGTATCCTGGGAGTAGGCATTCGCACTATTCGGGATTTCTGTAGCCTGTATATAGCAAACGCAGCTTATGGTCGGTCTGCTTCCTGGCTGTAGAGAGATTCAGTTCACGGGAGTTCTGTATGCTAGTGGAGTACAAAGCAATTTTAGCGGTCTGTAGCCTGGGAATAGGCTTACACAATGTGAGCAATGTCCATAGGCTGAGTGTAGGAGATAGAGCTTACAGGAGTTCTGTAACCTGAGTGCAGTCAGATGCAGCTTACATGAGTTCTGTATTACAAGAGTGGAACAAAGAAGTTTGGAAAAATTATGTAGCCACGGAGTAGGCATTCGCAATATGCGGTATTTCTGTACCTGTCTATAGGATGTGCAGCGTATGGGCGTTCTGCATCCTGGCTGTAGAGAGATGCAGTTCACGGGAGTTCTGTATGCTAGTGGAGTGCAATGCTATTTCAGAGTTCTGTTGCCTGGGAATAGGATGACACAATGTGCGCAATGTCTGTATCCTTAGACAGAGCTTACATGAGGTCTGTAAACTGAGTGTAGTGAGGTGCAGCTTACATGATTTCTGTATCGGAGGTGTGGAACGAAGCAGTTAGGAAGGTTTCTGTAGCCTGGGAGTAGGCATTCGCAATATGCTGGATTTCTGTACCCTGTCTATAGGAAACGCAGCTTATGGTCAGTCTGCTTCCTGGCTGTAGAGAGATTCAGTTCACGGGAGTTCTGTATGCTAGTGGAGTACAAAGCAGTTTCAGCGGTCTGTATCCTACGTCATGATGGAATCAGAAATACCCGCCTCTGTGGTGGCTAACTCAATCCAAGCTCTTGCTACATCCTCTTAGTTTGTTAGTATTTTCTCGACAGTATCTATGGACTTTAGAGTTGTGAATTCATTGTAAAATGTAACATTTTGTATCTGTTAGCAAACGCTAATTGTGTCACATGGAAACACAACAGGTACACTTTCGTGTTTTTTGAGTGAAAAGCTGCAGATACCAGGTTAAAAATGATATTCGTGTTTGTAAACATGACATTGAATCCACTTGCCGAAGAAAAAGACTTTGCTTTTCTCCAAAAACAGGTTGACTCTGCCCTTCTGGGTGCTTTGCACACCAATTCCACACCAGTTTGTCCAGATAGGGCTGGATGAAACCAGAAATATCCGGTTCTGTGGTGGCTAACTCAACCCCATCTCTTGCTACAGCTTCTGTGTTTCCTTGTGTTTTGTCGATAATATCTGTGGACTTTAGAGTTGTGAATGCATTGTAGCATGTATTATTTGGTTTTTCATTTGGCAAAACCTAATTGGTTTCACATGGAGACACAACAGGTACACATTCGTGTTTTCTGAGTAAAAACCTGCAGAAACCAGGTTACAAACTATATTTGTGTTTGTAAACATGACATTGAATCCCCTTGCTCATGAAAAAGACTTGGCTTTTCTCCAAAACCAGGTTGATTCTGTTTTTCTGGGTGCTTTGTACACCAACTCCACCCAGTTTGTCTGGATAGGGCTGGATGAAACCAGAAATATCCGGTTCTGTGGTGGCTAACTCAATCCCAGCTCTTGCTGCAGTCTCTGAGTTTGTTTGCGTTTTCTCGATAGTGTCTATGGACTTTAGAGTTGTGAAAGCATTGTAGCATGTAACATTTTGTTTTTCTGTTGGCATACGCTAATTGGTTTCATATGGAGACAACAGGTACACTTTCGAGTTTTCTGAGTAAGAATCAGCAGAAACTAGGTTAAAAATGATTTTGCTGTTTGTAAACATGACATTGAATCCACTTGCCAAAGAAAAAGACTTTGCTTTTCTCCAAAACCAGGTTGACTCTGCTTTTCTGGATGCTTTGCACACCAATTCCACACCAGTTTGTCCAGATAGGACTGGATGAAACCAGAAATATCAGGTTCTGTGCAGGCTAACTCAATCCCAGCTCTTGCTACAGCTTCTGTGTTTGCGTGTGTTTTCTGGATAGTATCTATGGACCCTAGAGTTGTGAATGAATTGTAGCATGTAACATTTTGGTTTTGTTTAGCAAACGCTAATTGGTTTCACATAGAGACACAACATGTACAGATTCGTGTTTTGTGAGTAAAAACCTGTAGAAACAAGGTTAAAAATGATATTTGTGTTTGTAAACATGACATTGAATCCACTTTCCCAAGAAAAAAACTTTGCTTTTCTCCAAAACCAGGTTGACTCTGCTTTTCTGAGTGCTTTGCACACCAATTCCACACCAGTTAGTCCGGATAGCGCTGGATGAAACCAGAAATATCCGGTTCTGAGGTGGCTAACTCAATCCCAGATCTTGCTACAGCTTCTGTGTTTCCTTGTGTTTTCTCAATAATATCTTTGGATTTTAGAGTTGTTAATGCATTGTTGCATGTAACATTTCGTTTTTCTGTTCGCAAATGCTAATTGCTTACACATTTAGACACAACAGGTACAGATTCGTGTTTTCTGAGTAAAAAGCTGCAAAAAACCTGTTTAAAAATGATATTTGTGTTTGTAAACATGACATTGAATCCACTTGCCCAAGAAAAAGACTTTGCTTTTCTCCAAAGCCAGGTTGACTCTGCTTTTCTGGGTGCTCTTCACACCAATTCCACACGAGTTTGTCCAGATAGGGCTGGATGAAACCAAAAATATCCGGTTCTGTAGTGGCTAACTCAATCCCAGCTCTTGCTACTGCCTCTGTGTTTGTTTGTGTTTTCTGCATAGTATCTATGTACTTTAGAGTTGTGAATGAATTGTAGCATGTAACATTTTGTTTTTCTCTTGGCAAACGCTAATTGGTTTCACATGGAGAAACAACAGGTACACTTTCCTGTTTTCAGAGTAAAAACCTGCAGAAACCAGGTTACAAATGATATTTGTGTTTGTAAACATGACATTGAATCCCCTTTCCCAAGAAAAAGACTTTGCTTTTCTCCAAAACCAGGTTGACTCTGATTTTCTGGGTGCTGTGCACACAAACTCCACACCAGTTTGACCGGTTAGAACTGGCTGAAACCAGAAATATTCGGTTCTGTGGAGGCTAGGTCTATCCAAGCTCTTGCTGCAGCTTCTGTTTTTGTTTGTTTTTTCTCGATACTATCTATGGACTTTAGAGTTGTGTATGAATTGTAGCATGTAACATTTAGTTCATTGTTTGGCAAACGCAAATCCGTTTCAATGGAGACACAACAGGTACACGTTCGTGTTTTCTGAGTGAAAAGCTGCAGAAACCAGGTTAAAAATGATATTGGTGTTTGTAAACATGACATTGAATACACTTCCCCAAGAAAATGACTTTGCTTTTCTACAAAACCAGGTTGACTCTGCTTTTCTGGGTGCTTTGCACACCAATTCCACACCAGTTTGTCCAGATAGGACTGGATGAAACCAGAAATATCCGGTTCTGTGGAGGCTAACTCAATCCCAGCTCTTGCTACAGCTTCTGTGTTTGCTTGTGGTTTGTCGATAGTATCTATGCACTTTAGAGTTGTGAATGAATTGTAGCATGTAACATTTTGTTTTTCTGTTGGCATACGCTAATTGGTTTCACATGGAGACAAAAAGGTACACTTTCGAGTTTTCAGAGTAGCGAGCTGCAGAAACCAGTTTAAAAATGATATTTGTTTTTGTAAACATGACATTGAATCAAATTGCCCAAGAAAAAGACTTTGCTTTTCTCCAAAACCAGGTTGACTCTGCTTTTCTGGGTGCTTTGCACACCAACTCCACACCGGTTTGTCTGGATAGGGCTGGATGAACCCAGAAATATCCGGTTCTGTGGTGGCTAACTCAATCCCAGCTCTTGCTACAGACTCTGAGTTTGTTTGTGTTTTCTCGTTAGGATCTATGGACTTTAGAGTTGTGAATGAATTGTAGCATGTAACATTTTGTTTTTCTCTTGGCAAACGCTAATTGGTTTCACATGGAGAAACAACAGGTACACTTTCCTGTTTTCAGAGTAAAAACCTGCAGAAACCAGGTTACAAATGATATTTGTGTTTGTAAACATGACATTAAATCCCCTTTCCCAAGAAAAAGACTTTGCTTTTCTCCAAAACCAGGTTGACTCTGATTTTCTGGGTGCTGTGCACACAAACTCCACACCAGTTTGACCGGTTAGAACTGGCTGAAACCAGAAATATCCGGTTCTGTGGAGGCTAGGTCTATCCAAGCTCTTGCTGCAGCTTCTGTTTTTGTTTGTTTTTTCTCGATAGTATCTATGGACTTTAGAGTTGTGTATGAATTGTAGAATGTAACATTTCGTTCATTGTTTGGCAAACGCAAATCCGTTTCAATGGAGACACAACAGGTACAGATTCGTGTTTTCTGAGTAAAAAGCTGCAGAAACCAGGTTACAAATGATATTTGTGTTTGTAAACATGACATTGAATCCACTTGCCCAAGAAAAAGACTTTGCTTTTCTCCAAAGCCAGGTTGACTCTGCTTTTCTGGGTGCTCTACACACCAATTCCACACCAGTTTGCCCAGATAGGGCTGGATGAAACCAAAAATATCCGGTTCTGTAGTGGCTAACTCAATCCCAGCTCTTGCCACTGCCTCTGTGTTTGTTTGTGTTTTCTGCATAGTATCTATGTACTTTAGAGTTGTGAATGAATTGTAGCATGTAACATTTTGTTTTTCTCTTGGCAAACGCTAATTGGTTTCACATGGAGAAACAACAGGTACACTTTCCTGTTTTCAGAGTAAAAACCTGCAGAAACCAGGTTACAAATGATATTTGTGTTTGTAAACATGACATTGAATCCACTTGCCCAAAAAAATGACTTTGCTTTTCTCCAAAACCAGGTTGACTCTGCTTTTCTGGGTGCTTTGCACACCAATTCCACACCAGTTTGTCCAGATAGGACTGGATGAAACCAGAAATATCCGGTTCTGTGGAGGCTAACTCAATCCCAGCTCTTGCTACAGCTTCTGTGTTTGCATGTGGTTTGTCGATAGTATCTATGGACTTTAGAGTTGTGAATGAATTGTAGCATGTAACATTTTGTTTTTCTGTTGGCATACGCTAATTGGTTTCACATGGAGACAAAACAGGTACACTTTCGAGTTTTCTGAGTAGCGAGCTGCAGAAACCAGTTTAAAAATGATATTTGTGTTTGTTAACATGACATTGAATCAAATTGCCCAAGAAAAAGACTTTGCTTTTCTCCAAAACCAGGTTGACTCTGCTTTTCTGGGTGCTTTGCACACCAACTCCACACCGGTTTGTCTGGATAGGGCTGGATGAACCGAGAAATATCCGGTTCTGTGGTGGCTAACTCAATCCCAGCTCTTGCTACAGACTCTGAGTTTGTTTGTGTTTTCTCGTTAGTATCTATGGACTTTAGAGTTGTGAATGCATTGTAGCATGTAACATTTAGTTTTTCCATTGACATACGCGAATTGGTTTCACATGGAGACATGACTGGTACACATTCTTGTTTTCTGAGTAAAAAGCCGCAGAAACCTGGTTAAAAATGCTATTTGTGTTTGTAAACATGACATTGAATCCACTTGCCCAAGAAAGAGACTTTGCTTTTCTCCCAAACCAGGTTGACTCTGCTTTTCTGGGTACTTTGTACACCAATTCCACACCAGTTTGTCCAGATAGGACTGGATGAAACCAGAAATATCCGGTTCTGTGGTGGCTAACTCAATCCCAGCTCTTGCTACAGATTCTGTGTTTGTTTGTGTTTTGTCGATAGTATCAATGTACTTTAGAGTTGTGAATGAATTGTAGCATGTAACATTTTGGTTTTTGTTTAACAAACGCTGATTGTGTTCACATGGAGACACAACAGGTACACATTCGAGTTTTCTGAGTAAAAAGCTGCAGATACCAGGTTAAAAATGATATTTGTGTTTGGAGTCATGACGTTGAATCCACTTGCCAAAGAAAAAGACTTTGCTTTTCTCCAAAACCAGGTTGACTCTGCTTTTCTGGGTGCTTTGCACACCAATTCCACACCAGTTTGTCCGGATAGGGCTGGATTAAACCAGAAATATCCGGTTCTGAGGTGGCTAACTCAATCCTAGCTCTTGCTACAGCTTCTGTGTTTGGTTGTGTTTTCTGGATATTATCTATGGACTGTAGATTTGTGAATGCATTGTAGCATGTAACATTTAATTTTCTGTTGGCATACGCTACTTGGTTTCACATGGAGAACAACAGGTACACATTCGTGTTTTCTGAGTAAAAACCTGCAGAAACCAGGTTACAAATGATATTTGTGTTTGTAAGCATGACATTGAATCCACTTGCCAAAGAAAAAGACTTTGCTTTTCTCAAAAACCAGGTTGACTCTGCTTTTCTGGGTGCTTTGCACACCAATTCCACACCAGTTTGCCCAGATAGGGCTGGATGAAACCAGAAATATCCGGTTCTGAGGTGGCTAACTCAATCCCAGCTCTTGCTACAGCTTCTGTGTTTCCTTGTGCTTTCTCAATTATATCTTTGGACTTTAGAATTGTGAATGCATTGTTGCATGTAACATTTCGTTTTTCTGTTCGCAAATGCTAATTGCTTACACATGGAGACACAACATGTACAGATTCGTGTTTTCTGAGGAAAAAGCTCAAAAAACCTGTTTAAAAATGATATTTGTGCTTGTAAACATGAAATTGAATCTACTTGCCCAAGAAAAAGACTTTGCTTTTCTCCAAAACCAACTTAACTCTGCTTTTCTGGGTGCTTTGCACACCAATTAAACACCAGTGTGTCAAGATATGACTGGATGAACCCAGAAATATCTGGTTCTGTGGTGGCTAACTCAATCCCACTTCTTGCTGCAGCCTCTGAGTTTGTTTGTGTTTTCTCGATAGTATCTATGGACTTTTGAGTTGTGAATGCATTGTAGCATGTAACATTTCGTTTTTCTGTTCGCAAATGCTAATTGCTTACACATGGAGACACAACAGGTACAGATTCGTATTTTCTGAATAAAAAGCTGCAAAAACCTGTTTAAAAATGATATTTGTGTTTGTAAACATGACATTGAATCCACTTGCCCAAGAAAAAGACTTTGCTTTTCTCCAAAACCAGGTTGACTCTGCTTTTCTGGGTGATTTGCACACCAACTCCACACCGGTTTCTCTGGATAGGGCTGGATGAAACCAGAAATATCCGCTTCTGTGGAGGCTAACTCAATCCCAGCTCTTGCTACAGCTTCTGTGTTTTCTTTTGTTTTGTCGATAGTATCTATTATCTTTAGAGTTGTGAATGAACTGTAGCATGTAATATTTTGGTTTTTGTTTAACAAACGCTGATTGGGTTCACATGGAGACACAACAGGTACACATTCGAGTTTTCTGAGTAAAAGCTGCGGATACCAGGTTAAAAATGATATTTGTGTTCGTAAACATGACATTGAATCCACTTGCCCAAGAAAAAGACTTTGCTTTTCTCCAAAACCAGGTTGACTCCTCTTATCTGGGTGCTTTGCACACAAATTCCACACCCTTTGTCTGGATAGTGCTAGATGAAACCAGAAATATCCGGTTCTGTGGTGGCTAACTCAGTCCCAACTCTTGCTACACCTTCTGTGTTTGCTTGTGTTTTCTGGATACTATCTATGGACTTTAGATTTGTGAATGCATTGTAGCATGTAACATTTTAGTTTTCTGTTGGCATACGCTAATTGGTTTCACATGGAGAACAATAGGTACACATTCGTGTTTTCTGAGTAAAAAGCTGCAGAAACCAGGTTACAAATGATATTTTGGTTTGTAAACATGACATTGAATCCACTTGCCCAAGAAAAAGACTTTGCTTTTCTCCAAAACCAGGTTGACTCTGCTTTTCTGGGTGCTTTGCACACCAATTCCACACCACTTTGTCCAGATTGGGCTGGAAGAAACCAGAAATATTCGGTTCCGAGGTGGCTAACTATTTCCCAGTTCTTGCTACAGCTTCTGTGTTTGCTTGTTTTTTCTCGATAATATCTGTGGATTTTAGAGTTTCGAATACATTTTAGCATGTAACATTTTGTTTTTCTGTTCGCAAACGCTAATTGCTTTCGCATGGAGACACAGCAGGTACACATTCATGTTGTCTGAGTAAAAAGCGGCTAAAAACCTCGTTGCAAATGATATTTGTGTTTGGAAACATGACATTGAATGCACTTGCCCAAGAAAAAGACTTTGCTTTTCTCCAAAACCAACTTCACTCTGCTTTTCTGGGTGCTTTTCACACCAACTCCACACCAGTTTGTCCAGATAGGACTGGATGAAACCAGAAATATCCGGTTCTGTGTTGGCTAACTCAATCCCAGCTCTTGCTACAGCTTCTGTGTTTGCTTGTGTTTTGTCGATAGTAACTATGGACTTTAGAGTTGTGAAATAATTGTAGCATGTAACATTTTGGTTTTTGTTTAGCAAACACTAATTGGTTTCACATGGAGACACAACAGGTACACATTCGTGTTTTCTGAGTAAAAAGCTGCAGAAACCAGGTTAAAAATGATATTGGTGTTTGTAAACATGGCAGTGAATATGCTTGCCCAAGAAAACGACTTTGCTTTTCTGCAAAACCAGGTTGACTCTGCTTTTCTGGGTGCTCTGCACAGCAATTCCACATGAGTTTGTCCAGATAGGGCTGGATGAAACCAGAAATATCCGGTTCTGTGGAGGCTAACTCAATCCCAGCTCTTGCTACAACTTCTGTGTTTGCTTGTGGTTTGTCGATAGTATCTATGGACTTTAGAGTTGTGAATGAATTGTAGCATGTAAAATTTTGTTTTTGTTGGCATACGCTAATTGGTTTCACATGGAGACACAACAGGTACACTTTCGTGTTTTCTGAGTAGCAAGCTGCAGAAACCAGTTTAAATGAGATTTGTGTTTGTAAACATGACATTGAATCCACTTGCCCAAGAAAAAGACTTTGCTTTTCTCCAAAACCAGGTTGACTCTGCTTTTCTGGGTGTTTTGCACACCAACTCCACAGCAGTTTGTCCGGATAGGGCTGGATGAAACCAGAAATATCCGGTTCTGTGGTGGCTAACTCAATCCCAGCTCTTGCTACAGTTTCTGTTTTTGCTTTGTTTTCTGGATAGTATCTATGGACTTTAGAGTTGTGAATGCATTGTAGCATGTAACATTTATTTTTCTTTTGGCATACGCTGTGGGAACCACAGGCTGGCGACCTGTGGGGACCTCCTCATTGCACTGCCTCATCCTGCAGAGCAGAACAAGGTCAAGGAAGTGCTGAGCAAAAGACTTGCAAACAACCTGATGGGATGAGATACACCCTGACCTGAGACTATGCGTGCCCTTTGATCTAATTGATGGACTACTCGCCCTAGCCCTGGGGAACTGGGAATGGATAAAAGACCATGTTAGGGGCGGAACGCGGAGCAGCCTCTTCAGTCTTTCTCCTTCTTTCTCTGGGCTGCTTCCTGCTCTTTCTCTCCTTTCTTTCTTCTATCACTAAGAATAAATGTTCCTTGAGAACTGATCAACAGCGGTCGTGTCGTGACTCTGTGTTGGACCTTCGCTGACGAGAGTTCCCGACAATTGGTGCCGTGACTCGGATCTTCAGGCCGATGATCGCTGGAAGCAGGTAAGAAAAGGATAAACGTACATATACGGGAGTCTAGGCCGGTAAAGGGAAAGGCCTAGGATTGTAACCACGTGTAAATCATAAAAGTAAAAGTGTAAATGGGAAACGTTTCGTCGACGACCAAATTACTGTTAAGCCGCTTGTTAAGTGCAACTGGGATGCCCGTGATAGCGGCCGTTCTTTTACTCACCAAAGCGGTTGCTAGCATGTTGTCCTGGTTAGTGGACTATGGTGAGCGGGAAGAACGAAAGTGGAAAAGGGTAGGTAAAGACTTAAGAGTGGTGGGAAAATCGCCGGAGATTTATAGGGTGTGAATTGAACAGGCTCTTCAAAATGAGCCAGAAGATATAGCAGATGAGGGATCAGAGATATTGGAGGAGGCTCAGAGTGAGTCCCAATGTGGAAGTCAGGATGGGGACAGGGAGGATAAGGCACAAATGAGTGTGGAGCAAGAGAGACCCCTTCTTTCCACACCTCCACACCCAGAAGGCCTATTTTCTCCAGGGGACCACCCGTGCCACTGTAGAATGGCTAATTTAACCTTACATGACCCTCCACATTGGCGACCGCTTACACTAACTAAGGTCCCCCCAACGAAAGGGAATCTTCCCCTCATGGAGGGAGTGGAGAGCGGGGAACCCTCCTGCATAAGATCCAGAGGAAGGGCGGAGAGAACACGCGGAACTCCCCCCAAGTGGGAAGAGTACCAGAAAGCAGACCAAGTGTTCCCAGTGGTAATGGATGCGCAAGGTAACAGATGATGGACCCCTTTAGACCACAAGTTGTTAAAAGAACTACAACAAGTGGTGCAGCTTTACGGACCACATGCTAACTTCACAAAGGCAGTTTTAGACAATATAGGAACCCAGGGACTGGTCCCAGAGGACTGGAGAAACCTAGTGAAAGCCGTGCTTGGTGGTGGGGACTTCCTGCTTTGGGCTGCTGCCTATAGAGAACTTGCTAAGACTCGGGCAGCAGAAAACGCGAAAAACGGTCAGCCAGCCTGGAATGAGGACATGCTAAACGGGGAAGGAGTTTTTCGCGATGAGAATACCCAGGCTCAATGCCCTAATGAAGTCCTAATGCAAGTAAGAGAAACAGCTCGTAGGGCCTGGAAGATCGTACCTAAGAAGGGAGAAATTAGGCACAGTTTGTCCAAAATTACACAAGGCCCAACCGAGCCCTATGCTGATTTTGTAAATAGGTTAATGGAAGCTGCCGGCAATATCTTTGAGACCATGGAGGAAGCCATGCCTCTAGTACGAAGATTAGCATATGAACAAGCAAACAAAACCTGCCATGAGGCCCTAAGGCCCTGGCAACACAAAGACATTCCTACCTTTTTAAAAATCTGTAGGGATGTTATGGATGATGTGGCCTCAGGGACGCATGCAGCAGTCATTATGGCAAGAATGCTACATAACAATGGGCCAAGGCGGAAGTGTTTTAAATGTGGAAAGGAAGGTCACCTAAAAAGAGAATGCACGGATTCCAAGCCTCCAGGGCGTCGGCCAGGGCTCTGCCCACGATGTGGAAAAGGCAATCACTGGGCAAATGAATGTTATTCCAAGCTAGATAAAGCCGGCAACCCACTAGGGCAACCCTTTAATCCAAAAAGTTCAGGGCAGCAGTTTCCAAAGAAACAAGTGGCGGGCCCCTGCACCCAGGGGCCCGAAAACTCAATGGGTAAGAGGACAGGCCATGGGAAGAACAGGACAGTTTCAGGGAGAACAACAGGCATTTACTGCACAGAGCTGCGAGCCTCCGACTATAAAGTATTAACACCACAAATGGGGGTCCAAGCCATAGATGTAGAACCCCAGGAGGCTATGGACCATATGGAAGGCTTGGGCATTACCATAGGAAAGGCTGCAAACTCTTTAAAAGGACTGGTAGTCATAACCGGAATTATCCAAATGCCTTGTAAGAAATTTAAAGTAATGTTGCAGTCCACTAAAGGAATCATACAGTTACTACCATCACAGCCGGTTGCTCAATTACTAGTGATAAGCCCTGTGCTAGATGCCAGAGGAACCCAGGGAGAACATTTTGCAGCCCTTACCATGACTCTTGATAATCGTCCATTATGGATTCTTAACATCAAAGGGAAACCGATTAAGGGGCTGTTGGATACGGGCACAGATGTTAGTATCATCTCTGAGCAGGACTGGCCTCCCTCTTGGCCACTTCAAGAAGGGGATAACAACCTGGTAGGCTTAGGTACGGCTGTCGTCCCGTCTAGAAGCGCGCAAGTGCTAGACTGGCAAGATCAGGAGGGCAATACTGGTAAAGTGCAACCTTATGTATGTACTATTCCTATCACCTTATGGGGAAGGGATGTTTTGACACAACTCCGAATCCAATTAACTAGTGAACATGAGACTGAGTCATCCCTGGGGTGGAAAATGATGAAAAAAATGGGATATGCAGGCAGAGGACTAGGAAAAGACAAGCAGGGCATAAGGGACCCCATTGAGCCTCGAGGGCATAGAGGCAAGCAGGGTTTGGGTTTTTTCATAGGAGCCACTGTGCAGCAGCCATCACCACCACCACTAACCTGGTTAGATAACAAACCAGTGTGGATACCCCAGTGGCCCCTTACACAGGAGAAATTGGCTGCGGTAAAAGAAATAGTTCAACAGCAGTTAGAGGCAGGACATATTCAACTATCCACGTCACCCTGGAATACCCCAATTTTTGTAATAAAAAAGAAATCGGGCAAATATCGATTATTACAGGATTTGAGAGCCATAAACAGGCAGTTACAACCCATGGGGGCATTGCAACCAGGGCTGCCCGTTCCTACGATGATCCCAAAAGATTGGCCTGTGTTTGTAATTGATCTAAAAGACTGTTTTTTCTCCATCCCACTGAACTCACTAGATACGCAAAGATTTGCTTTTACAGTCTCGACTAATAACCATGAGGGCCCTGATAAAAGATTTGAGTGTAAAGTCCTCCATCAGGGTATGACTAACAGCCCCACCCTGTGCCGGTTGTTCCTATCACGAGCATAGAGCCTGTTGGGCAACAGCATTCAGATGTTAAAATTTTTCACTATATGGATGATTTACTATTAACAGCCGCTAGAGAAACCACTTTGAGTGAAGCATTTGCAACCTTAACTTTATGCTTACAGGAAACAGGACTACAGATAGCACCTAAAAAAAAATTTCAAAAAGACACCATACTTCAGTATTTGAGCCTAAAGCTAACCCCGACCAGTGTGACCCCCTTAGAATTTACCATCTCCACTACAGGACTAAAAACTTTAAATGATTTTCAAAAGTTATGTGGAAACTTAAATTGGATATGGCCTTATTGTAAACTAACTACTGAGGAAATGCTTCCACTGTTTAAACACTTTACTGACATTCCTTACAATCCCCAAGCTCAGGCCATTGTGGAACACACTCATTTATATCTAAAAACTTTAATTAATAAACAAAAAGGGGGAATAGGAGAATATGCGGTATCCAATAAAGATGCTTTGGCCTTAGCATTATATACCATAAATTTTTTAAATAAGAAAAAATGTGGTAAAACCCCAGCAGAATTACATTCCCAACCGACTGAAAAAGAGCCAGTACAGTGGATGATGTGGAAGGACCTGCAGGATAACCAATGGAAAGGCCCATTTCCCTTACTGCGGAGGGTGCGGGGAGCTGTTTGTTTTTTCCCACAGGGAGCCTCTCAACCTATCTGGACACCAGAAAGAAGAGTTCGGCTTCTTGCGCAGAGTCCTGACTAGCAGAGTCCAGCAGAGACCACAATAAACTCGCCCACAACAGAAAGCAAATGCCTTTTGATACCAGCCGGTGTTGGAGAAATTTTAGGAATAATAGTTGATTATTTGTAATTTACCGTAATGTATATTCTGTGTATAGTATTTTGTAACCATAATGTATATTCTGTGTATAGTATTTTGTAACTATAATGTATCTTCTATGTAAATAACCCTGGCTAGTGTATATTGCCAAGATGAAGGCTTGTATTAGGGCCTGTTTAGGGCCCTGCCTTGGCCTATGCCACTGTCTCTTGGTCAGTAAGATCATCTCAAGCATTGTCAGAAGGCAACAGCGCACCAACCTGATTGCTCAGCAGGCTATGCATGCTATGTTTCGCTCCGACCCTCAACAACAGATATGGCTTAGCATGATGGAACGGTAGTCAATCACGGGTAATCACTGGCAAGTGCACTAGGCAACCTAAGACAGAGCATGGGACATGCTTCCCAGTGACTAGATGACGGGTAAGCAGGTGGCACGTCGCTGGGAACCTGAGACAGGCATGATTCCATGTCATATAAAACTAAAAAGGGGGAGCTGTGGGGAACCACAGGCTGGCGACCTGTGGGGACCTCCTCATTGCACTGCCTCATCCTGCAGAGCAGAACAAGGTCAAGGAAGTGCTGAACAAAAGACTTGCAAACAACCTGATGGGATGAGATACACCCTGACCTGAGACTATGCATGCCCTTTGATCTGATTGATGGACTACTCGCCCTAGCCCTGGGGGACTGGGAATGGATAAAAGACCATGTTAGGGGCGGGAACGTGGAGCAGCCTCTTCAGTCTTACTCCTTCTTTCTCTGGGCTGCTTCCTGCTCTTTCTCTCCTTTCTTTCTTCTATCACTAAGAATAAAAGTTCCTCGAGAACTGCTCAACAGCGGTCGTGTCCTGACTCCGTGTGTTGGACCTTCACTGATGAGGGTTCCCGACAATACGCTAATTGGTTTCACATGGAGACACAACAGGTACACATTCGTGTTTTCTGAGTAAAAAGCTGCAGAAACCAGGTTACAAATGATATTTGTGTTTGTAAACATGATATTGAATCCACGTGCCCAAGAAAAAGACTTTGCTTTTCTCCAAAACCAACTTCACTCTACTTTTCTGGGTGATTTGCACACCAATTAAACACCAGTGTGTCAAGATATGACTGGATGAACACAGAAATATCCGGTTCAGTGGTGGCTAACTCAATCCCACTTCTTGCTGCAGCCTCTGAGTTTGTTTGTGTTTTCTCGATAGTATCTATGGACTTTAGAGTTGTGAATGCATTGTAGCATGTAACATTTTGTTTTTCTGTTGGCAAACACTAATTGGTTTCACATGGAGACACAACAGGTACACTTTCGAGTTTTATGAGTAAGAATCAGCAGAAACCAGGTTAAAAATGACTTTGGTGTTTGTAAACATGACATTGAATCCACTTGCCCCAGAAAAAGACTTTGCTTTTCTCCCAAACCAGGTTGACTCTGCTTTTCTGGGTGCTTTGCACACCAATTCCACACCAGTTTGCCCAGATAGGGCTGGATGAAACCAGAAATATCCGGTTCTGAGGTGGCTAACTCAATCCCAGCTCTTGCTACAGCTTCTGTGTTTCCTTGTGTTTTCTCAATTATATCTTTGGACTTTAGAATTGTGAATGCATTGTTGCATGTAACATTTCGTTTTTCTGTTCGCAAATGCTAATGGCTTACACATGGAGACACAACATGTACAGATTCGTGTTTTCTGAGGAAAAAGCTCAAAAAACCTGTTTAAAAATGATATTTGTGCTTGTAAACATGAAATTGAATCCACTTGCCCAAGAAAAAGACTTTGCTTTTCTCCAAAACCAACTTAACTCTGCTTTTCTGGGTGCTTTGCACACCAATTAAACACCAGTGTGTCAAGATATGACTGGATGAACCCAGAAATATCTGGTTCTGTGGTGGCTAACTCAATCCCACTTCTTGCTGCAGCCTCTGAGTTTGTTTGTGTTTTCTCGATAGTATCTATGGACTTTAGAGTTGTGAATGCATTGTAGCATGTAACATTTCGTTTTTCTGTTCGCAAATGCTAATTGCTTACACATGGAGACACACCAGGTACAGATTCGTATTTTCTGAATAAAAAGCTGCAAAAACCTGTATAAAAATGATATTTGTGTTTGTAAACATGACATTGAATCCACTTGCCCAAGAAAAAGACTTTGCTTTTCTCCAAAACCAGGTTGACTCTGCTTTTCTGGGTGATTTGCACACCAACTCCACACCGGTTTCTCTGGATAGGGCTGGATGAAACCAGAAATATCCGCTTCTGTGGAGGCTAACTCAATCCCAGCTCTTGCTACAGCTTCTGTGTTTGCTTATGTTTTCTGGATAGTATCTAGGCACTTTAGAGTTGTGAAATCATTGTAGCATGTAACATTTTGTTTTTCTGTGGCCAAACGCTAATTGGTTTCACATGAAGACACAATAGGTACACTTTCGTGTTTTCTGAGTAAAAACCTGCAGAAACAAGGTTACAAATGATATTTTGGTTTGTAAACATGACATTGAATCCACTTGCCCCAGAAAAAGACTTTGCTTTTCTCCAAAACCAGGTTGACTCTGCTTTTCTGGGTGCTTTGCACACCAATTCCACACAAGTGTGTCCGGATAGGGCTGGATGAAACCAGAAATATCCGGTTCTGAGGTGGCTATGAATCCCAGCTCTTGCTACAGCTTCTGTGTTTGTTTGTGGTTTGTCGATAGTATCTATGGACTTTAGAGTTGTGAATGAATTGTAGCATGTAACATTTTGTTTTTCTGTTGGCATACGCTAATTGGTTTCACATGGAGACACAACAGGTACACTTTCGAGTTTTCTGAGCAGCAAGCTGCAGAAACCAGTTTAAATGATATTTGTGTTTGTAAACATGACATTGAATCCACTTGCCCAAGAAAAAGACTTTGCTTTTCTCCAAAACCAGGTTGACTCTACTTTTCTGGGTGCTTTGCACACCAACTGCACACCAGTTTGTCCGGATAGGGCTGGATGAAACCAGAAATATCTGGTTCTGTGGTAGCTAACTCAATCCCAGCTCTTGCTACAGACTCTGAGTTTGTTTGTGTTTTCTCAATAGTATCTATGGACTTTAGAGTTGTGAATGCATTGCAGCATGTAACATTTAGTTTTTCTGTTGACATACGTGAATTGGTTTCACATGGAGACACAACAGGTACACATTCGTGTTTTGTGAGTAAAAACCTGTAGAAACAAGGTTAAAAATGATATTTGTGTTTGTAAACATGACATTGAATGCACTTGTCAAAGAAAAAGGCTTTGCTTTTCTCCCAAACCAGGTTGACTCTGCTTTTCTGGGTGCTTGCACACCAATTCGACTCCAGTTTGTCGAGATACGACTGGATGAAACCAGAAATATCCGGTTCTGTGGTGGCTAACTCACTCCCAGCTGTTGCTACAGCTTCTGTGTTAGCTTGTGGTTTGTAGAGAGTATCTATGGACTTTAGAGTTGTGAATGCATTGTAGCATGTAACATTTTGATTTTCTGTTGGCAAACGCTAATTGGTTTCACATGGAGACACAACAGGTACACTTTCGTGTTTTCTGAATAAAAAGCTGCAGAAAACAGGTTAAAAATGATATTTGTGTTTGTAAACATGACATTGAATCCACTTGCCCAAGAAAAAGACTTTGCTTTTCTCCAAAACCAGGTGACTCTTCTTTTCTGGGTTCTTTGCATACCAATTCCACACCAGTTTGTCCAGATAGTACTGGATGAATCCAGAAATGTCCGGTTCTGTGGTGGCTATTTCAATCACAGCTCTTGCAACAGCTTCTGTGTTTGCTTGTATTTTCTCGATAATATCTGTGGATTTTAGAGTTGTGAATGATTGTAGCATGTAACATTTTGTTTTCTGTTGGCAAACGCTAATTGGTTTCACATGGAGACACAACAGGTACACATTCGTGTTTTCTGAGTAAAAAGCTGCAGAAACCAGGTTACAAATGATATTTCTGTTTGTAAATATGCCATTGCATCCACTTGTCCAAGAAAATAACTTAGCTTTCTTCCAAAACCAAGTTGACCTGCTTTTCTGGGTGCTTTGCACACCAACTCCACACCAGTTTGTCCGGAATGGGCTGTTGAATCCAGAAATATCCGGTTTTGTGGTGGCTAACTCAATCCCAGCTCTTGCTACAGCTTCTGTGTTTGCTTTTTTTTTGTCGAGAGTATCTATGAACTTTAGAGTTGTGAATGAATTGTAGCATTTAACATTTTGGTTTTTCTTTTGCAAACATAATTGTTTCCACATGGCGACACAACAGGTACAGATTCATTTTTTCTGAGTAAAAAGCTGGAGATACCAGGTTAAAAATGATATTTGTGTTTGTAAACATGACATTGAATCCACTTGCCCAAGAAAAAGACTTTGCTTTTCTTCAAAACCAGGTTGACACTGTTTTTCTGTGTGCTTTGCACACCAACTCCACACCAGTTTGTCCGGATAGGGCTGGATGTAACCAGAAATATCCGGTTCTGTGGTGGCAAACTCAATCCCAGCTCTTGCTACAGCTTCTGTGTTTGCTTGTGTTTTCTGGATAGTATCTATGAACTTTAGATTTGTGAATGCATTGTAGCATGTAACATTTTGTTTTCTGTTGGCATACACTAATTTGTTTCACATGGAGAACAACAGGTACACATTCGTGTTTTCTGAGTAAAAACCTGCAGAAACCAGGTTTCCAAAGAAATTTTTGTTTGTAAACATGACATTGAATCCACTTGCCAAAGAAGACTTTGCTTTTCTCCAAAACCAGGTTGACTCTGCTTTTCTGGGTGCTCTTCACACCAATTCCACAGGAGTTTGTCCAGATAGGGCTGGATGAAACCAAAAATATCCGGTTCTGTGGTGGCTAACTCAATCCCAGCTCTTGCTACTGCCTCTGTGTTTGTTTGTGTTTTCTGCATAGTATCTATGGACTTTAGATTTGTGTATGAATTGCAGCATGTAACATTTTGGTTTTCTGATGGCATATGCTAATTGGTTTCACATGGAGACACAACAGGTACACATTAGCTTTTTCTGCGGAAAAACCTGCAGAAACTAGGTTAAAAATGATATTGTGTTTGTATACATGACATTAAATCCACTTGCCCAAGAAAAAGACTTTGCTTTTCTCAAAAACCAGGTGGAATCTGCTTTTCTGGGTGCTTTTCACACCAATTCCACACCAGTTTGTCCAGATAGGGCTGGATGAAACCAGAAATATCCGGTTCTGTGGTGGCTATCTCAATCCCAGCTCTTGCTACAGCTTCTTTGTTTGCTTTGTTTTCTGGATAGTTTCTATGGACTTTAGAGTTGTGAATGCATTGTAGCATGTAACATTTATTTTTCTTTTGGCATACGCTGTGGGGAACCACAGGCTGGCGACCTGTGGGGACCTCCTCATTGCACTGCCTCATCCTGCAGAGCAGAACAAGGTCAAGGAAGTGCTGAACAAAAGACTTGCAAACAACCTGATGGGATGAGATACACCCTGACCTGAGACTATGCATGCCCTTTGATCTGATTGATGGACTACTCGCCCTAGCCCTGGGGGACTGGGAATGGATAAAAGACCATGTTAGGGGCGGGAACGTGGAGCAGCCTCTTCAGTCTTTCTCCTTCTTTCTCTGGGCTGCTTCCTGCTCTTTCTCTCCTTTCTTTCTTCTATCACTAAGAATAAAAGTTCCTCGAGAACTGCTCAACAGCGGTCGTGTCCTGACTCCGTGTGTTGGACATTCACTGATGAGGGTTCCCGACAATACGCTAATTGGTTTCACATGGAGACACAACAGGTACACATTCGTGTTTTCTGAGTAATAAGCTGCAGAAACCAGGTTACAAATGATATTTGTGTTTGTAAACATGACATTGAATCCACTTGCCCAAGAAAAAGACTTTGCTTTTCTCCAAAACCAGGTTGACTCTGCTTTTCTGGGTTCTTTGCAAACCAAATCCACACCAGTTTGTCGGGAGTGGGCAGGAAGAAACCAAAAATATCCGGTTCTGTGGTGGCTAACTCAATCCCAGCTCTTGCGACAGCCTCTGTGTGTGTTTGTGTTTTCTCAATAGTATCTATGGACTTTAGAGTTGTGTATAAATTGTAGCATGTAACATTTTGTTTCTTGTTGGCAAATGCTAAATGGTTTCACATGGAGACACAACAGGTACACATTCGTGTTTTCTGAGTAAAAAGCTGCAGAAATCAGGTTACAAATGATATATGTGTTCGTAAACATGACATTGAATTGACTTGCCCAAGAAAAAGACTTTGCTTTTCTCCAAAACCAAGTTGACTCTGCTTTTCTGGGTGCTTTGCACACCAAATCCACACCAGTTTGTCCGGATAGGGCTGGATGAAACCAGAAATATCCTGTTCTGTGGTGGCGAACTCAATCACAGCTGTTTGACAGCCTCTGTGTTTTTTTGTGTTTTCTGGATAGTATCTATGTACTTTAGAGTTATGAATGCATTGTAGCATGTAACATTTTAGTTTTCTGTTGGCATAAGCTAATTGGTTTCACGTGGAGACACAACAGATACACATTCGTGTTTTCTGAGTAAAAAGCTGCAGAAACCAGGTTACAAATCATATTTGTGTTCGTAAACATGACATTGAATCCCCTTGCCCAAGAAAAAGACTTTGCTTTTCTCCAAAACCAGGTTGACTCTGCCCTTCTGGGTGCTTTGCACACCAATTCCACACCAGTTTGTCCGGGATTGGCTGGATGAAACCAGCAATGTCCGGTTCTGTGGTTGCTAACTTAATCCCAGCTCTTACTACATCTTTTGTGCTTGTTTGTGTTTTCTTGATAGTATCTATGGACTTTAGAGTTGTGAATGCATTGTAGCATGTAACATTTTGTTTTTCTGTTGGCAAATGCTAATTGGTTTCACATGGAGACCCAACAGGTACACATTCGTGTTTTCTGAGTAAAAAGCTGCAGAAACCAGGTTAAAAATGATATTTGTGTTTGTAAACATGACATTGAATGCACTTGCCCAAGAAAATGAGTTTGCATTTCTCCAAACCAGGTTGACTCTGCTTTTCTGGGTGCTTTCTCCACCAATTCGACACATGTTTGTCCAGATTAGGCTGGATGGAATGAGAAATATCCGGTTCTGTGGTGGCTATCTCAATCCCAGCTCTTGCTACAGCTTCTGTGTTTGCTTGTATTTTCTCGATAGTGTCTATGGACTTTAGAATTGTGAATGCATTGTAGCATGTAACATTTTGTTTTTCTGTTGGCATATGGTATTTGGTTTCATATGGAGACACATCAGGTACACTTTCATGTTTTCTGCGGAAAATGCAGCAGAAACCAGGTTAAAAATGATATTTGTGTTTGGAAACATGACATTGAATGCACTTGCCCAAGAAAAAGACTTTGCTTTTCTCCAAAACCAGGTTGACTCTGCTTTTCTGGGTGCTTTGCACACCAACTCCACACCAGTTCTTCCAGATAGGGCTGGATGAAACCAGAAATATCCGGTTCTGTGGTGGCTAACTCAATCCCAGCTCTTGCTACAGTTTCTGTGATTGCTTGTGTTTTGTCGATAGTATGTATGGACTTTAGAGTTGTGAATGCATTGTAGCATGTAACATTTTGTTTTTCTGTTGGGAAACGCTAATTGGTTTCACATGGAGACACAACAGGTACACAATCGTGTTTTCTGAGTAAAAAGCTGCAGAAACCAGGTTAAAAATGATATTTGTGTTTGTAAACATGACATTTAATGCACTTGCCCAAGAAAAAAGACTTTGCTTTTCTCCAAAACCAGGTTGACTCTGCTTTTCTGGGTGCTTTGCACACCAACTCCACACCAGTTTGTCCAGATAGGTCTGGATGGAACCAGAAATATCTGGTTCTGTGGTGGCTAACTCAAGGCCAGCTCTTGCTACAGCTTCTGAGTGTGCTTGTGTTTTCTCGAGAGTATCTGTGGACTTAGAGTTGTGAATGCATTGTAGCGTGTAACATTTTTTTTTCTGTTGGCAAACGCTAATTGGTTTCACATGGAGACACAACAGGTACACATTAGTGTTTTCTGAGGAAAAAGCTGCAGAAACCAGGTTAAAAATGATATTTGTGTTTGTAAACATGACAATGAATCCACTTGCCCAAGAAAAAGACTTTGCTTTTCTCCAAAACCGGGTTAACTCTGCTTTTCTGGGTGCTTTGCACACCAACACCACACCAGTTGGTCCAGTTAGGGCTGGATGAATCCAGAAATATCCGGTTCTGTTTTGGCTAACTCAATCCCAGCTCCTGCTACAGATTCTGAGTTTGTTTGTGTTTTCTCGATAGTACCTATGGACTTTAGAGTTGTGAATGCATTGTAGCATGTATCATTTTGTTTTTCTGTTGGCCTACGCTAATTGGTTTCACATGGAGACACAAAGGTACATATTCGTGTTTTCTGCGTAAAAAGCTGCAGAAACCAGGTTACAAATGATATCTGTGTTTGTAAACATGACATTGAATCCACTTGCCCCAGAAAAAGGCTTTCCTTTTCTCCAAAACCAGGTTGACTCTGCTTTTCTGGGTGCTTTGCACACCAATTCCACACCACTTTGTCCGGATAGGGTTGTATGAAACCAGAAATATCCGGGTCTGTGCTGGCTAACTCAATCCCAGCTCTTGCTACAGCTTCTGTGTTTGTTTGTGTTTTCTCGATACTATCTATGGACTTTAGAGTGGCGAATGCAATGTAGTATGTTACATTTTGTTTTTCTCTTGGCATGCGATAATTGGTTTCACATGGAGACATCACAGGTACACTTTCGTGTTTTTTAGTAAAAAGCTGCAGAAACTAGGTTAAAAATGATACTTGTGTTTGTAAACATGACATCGAATCCACTTGCCCAAGAAAAAGACTTTGCTTTTCTCCAAAACCAGGTTGACTCTGCTTTTCTGTGTGCGTTGCACACCAACTCCACACAAGCTTGTCCGGATAGTGCTGGATGAAGCCAAAAATATCCAGTACTGTGGTGGCTAACTCAATCCCAGCTCTTCCTACAGCCTCTGTGTTTGTTTTTGTTTTCTGGGTAGTAGCTATGGACATTAGAGTTGTGTATGAATTATAGCATGTTAAATTTTGCTTCTTGTTGGCAAATGCTAATTGGTTTCACATGAAGAGAACAGGTATACATTCACGTTTCCTAACTGAAAAGCTGCAGAAACCAGGTTAAAAAGGATATTTGTATTTGTGAACATGACATTGAATCCACTTGCCTAGGAAAATGACTTGCTTTTCTCCAAAGCCAGGTTGACTCTGCTTTTCTGGTTGATTTGTACACCAATTTCACACCGGTTCGTCCAGATAGGGCTGGATGGAATCAGAAATATCCGGTTCTGTGTTGGCTAACTCTATCCCACCTCTTGCTAGAGCTTCTGTGTTTACTTGTGTTTTCTCGATAGTATGTATGGACTTTAGATTTGTGAATGCATTGTAGCATGTAACATATTTTTTTTCTGTTGGCAAACGCTAATTGGTTTCACATGGAGACCCAACAGGTACACATTCGTCATTTCTGAGAGAAAACCTGCAGAAACCATGTTACAAATGATATCTGTGTTTGTGAACATGACATTGAATCCACTTGCCCCAGAAAAAGACTTTGCTTTTCTCCAAAACCAGGTTGACTCTGCTTTTCTGGGTGCTTTGCACACCAATTCCACACCAGTTTGTCTGGATAGGTCTAGATGAAACCAGAAATATCTGGTTCTGTGGTGGCTAACTCAATCCCAGCTCTTGCTACAGCTTCTATGTTGTTTGTGTTTTCTGGATAGTATCTATGTACTTTAGAGTTGTGTATAAATTGTAGCATGTAACATTTTGTTTCTTGTTGGCAAATGCTAAAAGGTTTCACATAGAGACACAACAGGTACATATTCGTGTTTTCTAGTAAAAACCACCAGAAACCAGTTTAAAAATGAAATTTGTGTTTGTAAACATGACATTAAAACCACTTGCCCAAGAAAATGACTTTGCTTTTCTCCAAAACCAGGTTGACTCTGCTTTTCTGGGTGCTTTGTACACCAGTTCCACACCAGTTTTTCCAGACAGGGCTGGATGGAACCAGAAATATCCGGTTCTGTAGTGGCTATCTGAAACCCAGCTCTTGCTACAGCTTCTGTGTTTGCTTGTGTTTTCTCGATAGTATCTATGGACTTTAGAGTTGTGAATGCATTGTAGCATGTAATATTTTGTTTTTCTGTTGGCATACACTAATTGGTTTCACATGGAGAGAAAACAGGTACACATTCGTGTTTTCTGAATAAAAACCTACGGAAAAGAGGTTAAAATGATATTTATGTTTGTAAACACGACATTGAATCCACTTGCCCAAGAAAAAGACTTTGCTTTTCTCCAAAACCAGGTTGACTCTGCTTTTCTGGGTGCTTTGCACACCAGTTCCACACGAGTTTGTCTAGATAGGCGGGATGGAACCAAAAATATCCGTTTCTATGGTGGCTAACTCAATCCTAGCTCTTGCTACTGCATGTGTGTTTGTTTGTGTTTTCTGGATAGTATCTATGGACTTTAGAGTTGTGAATGCATTGTAGCATGTAACATTTTGCTTGTCTGTTGGCAAACGCTAATTGGTTTCACATGGAGAGAAAACAGATACACAATCGTGTTTTCTGAGTAAAAAGCTGCAGAAACCAGGTTAAAAATGATATTTGTGTTTGGAAACATGACATTGAATGCACTTGCCCAAGAAAAAGACTTTGCTTTTCTCCAAAACCAGGTTGACTCTGCTTTTCTGGGTGCTTTGCACACCAATTAAACACCAGTTTCTCCAGATAGGGCTGGATGAAACCAGAAATATCCGGTTCTGTGGTGGCTAGCTCAATCCCAGCTCTTGCTACAGCTTCTGTGTGTGCTTGTGTTTTCTCGATAGCATCTGTGGACTTTAGAGTTGTGAATGCATTGTAGCATGTAACATTTTGTTTTTCTGTTGGCAAACGCTAATTGGTTTCACATGGAGACACAACAGGTACACATTCGTGTTTTCTGAGTAAAAAGCTGCAGAAACCAGGTAAAAAATGATATTTGTGTTTGGAAACATGACATTGAATCCACTTGCCCAAAAAAAGACTTTGCTTTTCTCCAAAACCGGGTTGACTCTGCTTTTCTGGGTGCTTTGCACACCAATTAAACACCAGTTTGTCCAGATAGGACTGGATGAATCCAGAAATATCCGGTTCTGTGGTGGCTAACTCAATCCAAGTTCTTACTACAGCTTCTGTGTTTGCTTGTGTTTTCCAGGTAGTATCTATGGACTTTAGAGTTGTGAAAGCATTGTAGCATGTAACATTTTGTTTTTCTGTTAGCATACTCTAATAGATTTCACATGGAGACAGAACAGGTGCACATTCGTGTTTTCTGAGTAAAAAGCTACAGCATCCAGGTAAAAAAGGGTATTTGTTTTTGTAAACATGACATTGAATGCACTTCCCCAAGAAAAAGACTTTGCTTTTCTCCAAAACCAGGTTGACTCTGCTTTTCTGGTTGCTTTGCACACCATTTCCACACCAGTTTTTCCAGATAGGACTAGATGAAACCGCAAATATCCGGTTCTGTGGTGGCTAACTCAATCCCAGCTCTTGCTACAGCCTCTGTGTTTGTTTGTGTTTTCTGTATATTATCTATGTGCTATAGAGCTGTGTATTAATTGTAGCATGTAACATTTTGCTTTTCTGTGGGCAAATGCTAATTGGTAACACATGGAGACACAACAGGTTCACATTTGTGTCTTCGGAGTAAAAAGCTGCAGATACCAGGTTAAAAATGATACTTGTTTTTGTAAACATCATATTGAATCCACCTGCCCAAGAAAAATACTTTGCTTTTCTCCAAACCAGGTTGACTATGCTTTTCTGCATGCTTTGTACACAAATTCCACACGAGTTTGTCCAGATAAGGCTGCATGGAACGAGAAATATCCGGTTCTGTGGTGGTTAACTCAATCCCAGCTCTTGCTACAGCTTCTGTGTTTGCTTGTGTTTTGTCGATAGTATCTATGGACTTTAGAGTTGTCATGCATTGTAGCATGTAACATTTTGTTTTTCTGTTGGCCTACGCTAATTGGTTTCACATGGAGACACAACAGGTACACATTCGTGTTTTCTGAGTAAAAAGCTGCAGGAACCAAGTTAAAATGATATTTGTGTTTGGAAACCTGAGATTAAATACGCTTGCCCAAGAAAAAGACTTTGTTTTTCTCCAAAACCAGGTTGCCTCTGATTTTCTGAGTGCTTTGCACACAAATTCCAAACCAGTTTTTCCATATATGTCTGGATGAAACCAGAAATATCCGGTTCTGTGGTGGCTATCTCAATCCAAGCTCTTGCTACAGCCTCTGTGTTTGTTTGTGTTTTCTGGATAGTATCTATGGACTTTAGAGTTGTGTATGAATTGTAGCATGTAACATTTTGCTTCTTGTTGGCAATTAGGTCTGGATCAAACCAGACATAACCGGTTCTATTGTTGCTAACTGAATATCAGCTTTTAAAAATGCCTGTGTGTTTGTTTGTGTTTTCTGGATATTAACTATTAACTTGAGAGATGGAATGAATTCTGGCATGAAACATTTTGTTTTTCTGTTGGCTAACGCTAATTGGTTCCACATGGAGACACAACAGGTACGCATTCGAGTTTTCTGAGTAGAATGCTACAGAAACCAGGTTAAAAATGACATTTTTGTTTCTAAACATGACATTCAATCCACTTGCCCAAGAAAAAGTCTTTGCTTTTCTCCAAAACCAGTTTGACTTTGCTTTTCTGGGTCCTTTGCACACGAATTCCACACGAGCGTGTCCAGACAGGTCTGGATCTCACCAGAAATAACCGTTTCTGTTCTGCCTAACTCAATCCCAGCTCTTGCTACAGCCTCGGTGTTTGTTTCTGTTTTCTGGATATTTTCTATGAACTTTAGAGTTTTGCACGAATTTTACCAGGTAACAATGAGTTTTTTTGTCAGAAACTATATTTACTTCCACATGGAGACATACCAGGTACACATTCACGTTTTCTGAGTAGAATGCTACAGAAACCAGGTTAAAAATGATATTTCTGTTTGCTAACATGTCATTAAATCCACTTGCCCAAGAAAAAGGCTTTGCGTTTCTCCAAAAACCGATTGAATGTGTTTTTCGGGGTCCTTTGCACATGTATTCCATACGAGTTTGTCCAGATGGGTCTGGATCTAACCAGAAATATCAGGTTCTTTTGTCGCTAAATGAATAGCGTGTGTTTGTTAGTGTTTTTGGAATATTAACTATGAACTTGAGAGTTTGGAATGAATTCCGGCTGAAACAATTTGTTTTTCTGTTGTCAAACGCTAATTGGATTCACATGGGGACACAACAGGTACACATTCGAGTTTTCTGAGTAGAATGCTACAGAAACCTGGTTAAAAATTATATTTGTGTTTCTAAACATGACATTGAATCCACTTGCCCACGAAAACAGACTTTGCTTTTCTCAAAAATCTGTTTCAATATTGTTTTCTGGGTCCTTTGCACAAGAATTCCACACAAGTTTGTCCAGATAGTTCTGGATCTAGCCAGAAATATCCGGTTCTGTGTGGCTGAATGAATATCAGCTTTTAAAAGAGCCTGTGTGTTTTTTAGTGTTTTCTGGATATTATCTATGAGCTTTAGAGTATTGAATGAATTTTAGCATGTTACATTTTGTTTTTTTTTGTTGGCAAACGCTAATTGGTTCCACATGGAGACATAACCGGTACACATACGTGTTTTTCTCTTAAGGCTGGATGGAACGAGAAATATCCGGTTCTGTGGTGGTTAACTCAATCGCAGATCTTGCTGCAGCTTCTGTGTTTGCTTGTGTTTTGTCGATAGTATTTATGGAAGTTGGAGTTGTGAATTCGTTCTAGCATGAAAGATTTTGCTTTCTCTTGGAAAAACACTAATTGTTTTCACATGGAGACACAACAGGTACACATTCGTGTTTTCTTAGTAATAAGCTGCAGAAACCAGGTTACAAATGATATTTGTGCTTGTAAACATGGCATTGAATCCACTTGCCCAAGAAAAAGACTTTGCTTTTCTCCAAAACCAGGTTGAGTCTGCTTTTCTGGGTGCTTTGCACACCAATTCCACACCAGTTTCTCCAGATAGGGCTGGATGGAATCAGAAATATCCGGTTCTGTGGTGGCTAACTCAATCCCAGCTCTTACTACTGCCTCTGAGTTTGTTTGTGTTTTCAGGATAGTATCTATGGACTTTAGAGTTGCGTATGAATTGTAGTATATAATATTATGGTTTTTCTTTGGCAAACGCTAATTGGTTTCACATGCACAACATGTACACATTCATGTTTTTTGAAGGAAAATCTGCAGACAACTTGTTAAAAATGATATTTGTGTTTGTAAACAAGACATTGAATCTACTTGCCCAATAAAAAGACTTTGCTTTTCTCCAAAACCAGGTTGACTCTGCTTTTCTGGGTGCTTTGCAAACCAACTCCACACCAGTTTGTCCAGACAGGTCTGGATGGAACCAGAAATATCTGGTTCTGTGGTGGCTAACTCAGTGCCAGCTCTTGCTACAGGTTCTGTGTTTGCTTGCGTTTTCTCGATAGTATCTGTGGACTTTAGAATTCTGAATGCATTGTAGCATGTAACATTTTGTTTTTTTGTTGGCAAACGCTAACTGGTTTCACATGAAGGCACAACAGGTACACATTCATGTTTTCTGAATAAAAACGTGCAGAAACCAGGTTAAAAATGATATTTGTGTCTGTAAACATGACATTGAATCCACTTGCCCAAGAAAAACACTTTGCTTTTCTACAAAATCAGGTTGAATCTGCTTTTCTAAATGCTTTGCACACCAACCCCCCAACACATTGTGCGGATAGGGCTGGATGATTCCAGAAATATCCTGTTCAGTGGTGGTTAAATCAATCCCAGCTCTTGCTACAGCTTCTGAGTGTGCTTGTGTTTTCTCGATAGTATCTGTGGACTTTAGAGTTGTGAATGCATTGTAGCGTGTAACATTTATTTTTTCTGTTGCCAAACACTAATTGGTTTCACATGGAGACACAACAGGTACACATTTGTGTTTTCTGAGTAAAAAGCTGCAGAAACCTGGTTACAAATGATATTTGTGTTTGAAATCATGACATTGCATCTACTTGCCCAAGAAAAAGACTTTGCTTTTTTCCAAAACCAGGTTGACTCTGCTTATCTGGGTGCTTTGCACACAACACCCCAAAACTTTGTCCGGATAGGGCTGGATGAAACCAGAATTATCTGGTTCTGTGGTGGTTAACTCAGTGCCAGCTCTTGCTAGAGTTTCTGCATTTACTTGTGTTTTCTTAATAGTATCTGTGGACTTTAGAGTTGTGAATGCATTGTAGCGTGTAACATTTTGTTTTTCTGTTGTCAAACGCTAATAGGTTTCACATGGAGACACAACAGGTACACATTCCTGTTTTCTGAGCAAAAAGCTGCAGAAACCAGGTTAAAAATGATATTTGTGTTTGTAAACATGACATTGAATCCACTTGCCCAAAAAGAGACTTTGCTTTTCTCCCAAACCAGGTTGACTCTGCTTTTCTGGGTACTTTGTACACCAATTCCACACCAGTTTGTCCAGATAGGACTGGCTGAAACCAAAAACATCCTGTTCTGAGGTGGCTAACTGAATCCCAGCTCTTGCTACACTTTCTGTGTTTATTGTGGTTTGTAGATAGTCTGTGGACTTTAGAGTTGTGAATGCATTGTAGCATGTAACATTTTGTTTTTCTGTTGGCAAACGCTAATTGGTTTCACATGGAGAAACAACAGGTACACTTTCGTGTTTTCTAAGTAAAAACCTGCAGAAACCAGGTTACAAATGATATTTGTGTTTGTAAACATGACATTGAATCCACTTGCCCAAGAAAAAGACTTTGCTTTTCTCCAAAACCAGGTTGACTCTGCTTTTCTGGGTGCTTTGCACACCAATTCCAACCAGTTTGTCCAGACAGGGCTGTTTGAAACCAGAAATATCTGATTCTGTGGTGGCTAACTCAATGCAAGCTATTGCTACAGCCTCTGAGTTTGTTTGTGTTTTCTGGATAGTATCTATGGACTTTAGAGTTGTGAATGCATTGTAGCATGTAAGATTTTGTTTTTCTATTGTGAAACGCTAATTGGTTTCACATGGAGACACAACAGGTACAGATTCGTGTTTTCTGAGTAAAAAGATGCAAAAACTGTTTAAATATATTTGTGTTTATAAACATGACAATGAATGACTTGCCCAAGAAAAAGACTTTGCTTTTCTCCAAAACCAGGTTGACTCTGCTGTTCTGGGTGCTTTGCACACCAATTCCACACCAGTTTGTCCGGATAGGTCTGGATGAATCCAGAAATATCCGGTACTGTTGCTAACTCAATTCCAGCTCTTGCTACAGCCTCTGAGTTTGTTTGTGTTTTCTCGATAGTATCTATGGACTTTAGAGTTGTGAATGCATTGTAGCATGTAACATTTTGTTTTTCTGTTGGCATACTCTAATTGGTTTCACATGGAGACCCAACAGGTACACTTTCGAGTATTCTGAGTAAGAAGCAGCAGAAACCAAGTTAAAAATGATTTTGGTGTTTGTAAACATGACATTGAATCCACTTGTCCTAGAAAAAGACTTTACTTTTCTCCAAAACCAGGTTGAATATGCTTTTCTGGGTGCTTTGCACAAAAATTCCACACCAGCTTGACCAGATAAGGCTGGATCAAACCAGAAATATCCAGTTCTGTGGTGGCTAACTCAATCCCAGCTCTTGCTACAGCTTCTCTGTTTGCTTGTATTTTCTCAATAATATCTGTGGATTTTAGAGTTGTGAATGCATTGTAGCATGTAGCATTTTGTTTTTCTGTTGTGTAACGCTAATTGGTTTCACATGGAGACACAATAGGTACAGATTCGTGTTTTCTGAGTAAAAAGTTGCAAAAAAGCTGTTTAAATATGATTTTTGTGTTTGTAAACATGATATTGAATCCACTTGCCCAAGAAAAAGACTTTGCTTTTCTCCAAAACCAGGTTGACTCTGCTGTTCTGGGTGCTTTGCACACCAACTCCACACCGGTTTGTCTGGATAGGCCTGATGAAACCAGATATATCCGGTTCTTTGGTGGCTATCTCAATCCCAGCTCTTGCTACAGCTTCTGTGTTTGCTTTTTTTTGTTGATAGTATCTATGCACTTTAGAGTTGTGAATGAATTGTAGCATTTAACATTTTGGTTTTTCTTTTGCTAACATAATTGTTACAGCCTCTGAGTTTGTTTGTGTTTTTTTGATTGTAGCTACGTACTTTAGATTTGTGTATGAATTGCAGCATGCAACATTTTGTTTCTTGTTGGCAAATGCTAATTGGTTTTACATGAAGACAACAGTTCCACATTCATCATTTCTGAGAGAAAAGCTGCAGAAACCAGGTTAGACATGATATCTGTGTTTGTGAACCTGACATTGAATGCACTTGCCCAAGAAAAAGACTTTTCTTTTCTCCAAAACCAGGTTGACTCTGCTTTTTGGGTGCTTTGCACACCAATTCCACACCAGTATTTCCGGATAGGGCTGGATGAAACCAGAAATATCCGGTTCTGTGGTGGCAAACTCAATCCCAGCTCTTGCTACAGCTTCTGTATTTGCTTGTGTTTTCTCGATAGTATCTATGCACTTTAGAGCTGTGAATGCATTGTAGCATGTAATATTTTACTTCTTGTTGGCAAATGCTAATTGATTTCACCTGAAGGCAACAGGTACATATTCGTGTTTCCTAAGGGAAAAGCTGCAGAAACCAGGTTAAAAATGATATTTGTGTTCGTAAACATGACATTGAATGCACTTGCCCAAGAAAAAGACTTTACTTTTCTCCAAAACCAGGTTGACTCAGCTTTTCTGGGTGATTTGCACACCAACTCCACAACAGTTTTCCACAGAGGTCTGGTTGAAACCAGAAATATCCGTTTCTGTGGTGGCTAACCCAATCCCAGCTCTTGCTACAGCTTCTCTGTTCGCTTGAGTTTTCTCGATAGTATCTATGGACTTTAGAGTTGTGAATGCATTGTAGCATGTAGGATTTTGTCTTTCTGTTGGCAAACGCTAATTGGTTTCACATGGAGACACAACAGGTACACATTCGTGCTTTCTGAGTAAAAAGCTGCAGAATCCAGGTTAAAAATGATTTTGGTGTTTGTAAACATGACATTGAATGCACTTGCCCAAGAAAAAGACTTTGCTTTTCTCCAAAACCAGGTTGACTCTGCTTTTCTGGGTACTTTGTACACCAATTCCACACCAGTTTGTCCAGATAGGACTGGATGAAACCAGAAATATCCGGTTCTGTGGTGGCTAACTCAATTCAAACTCTTGCTACAGCTTCTGTGTTTGCTTTTGTTTTGTCGTTAGTATCTATGGACTTTAGAGTTGTGAATTCATTGTAGCATGTAATATTTTACTTCTTGTTGGCAAATGCTAATTGATTTCACCTGAAGGCAACAGGTACATATTCGTGTTTCCTAAGTGAAAAGCTGCAGAAACCAGGGTAAAAATGATATTTGTGTTTGTTAACATGACATTGAATCCCCTTGCCCGAGAAAAAGACTTTGCTTTTCTGCAAGACCAAGTTGACTCTGCTTTTCTGGGTGCTTTGCAGACCAATTCCATAACAGTTTATCCGGATAGCGCAGGCTGAAACCATAAATATCTGGTTCTGTGGTGGCTAACTCAATCCCAGCTCTTGCTACAGCTTCTGTGTTTGCTTGTGTTTTGTTGATAGTATCTATGGACTTTAGAGTTCTGAATGCATTGTAGCATGTAACAGTGTGTTTTTCCTTTGGCATACACTGATTAGTTTCGCGTGGAAACACAACAGGTACACGTTCATGTTTTCTGAGTAAAAACCTGCAGAAACCAGGTTACAAATGATATTTGTGTTTGTAAACACGACATTGAATCCACTTGCCCAAGAAAAAGACTTTGCTTTTCTCCAAAACCAGGTTCACTCTGCTTTTCTGGGTGCTTTGCACACCAACTCCACAGCAGTTTGTCCGGATAGGGCTGGATGAAACCAGAAATATCCGGTTCTGTGGTGGCTAACTCAATCCCAGCTCTTGCTACAGCTTCTGTGTTTGCGTGTGTTTTCTCGATAGTATCTGTGGACTTTAGAATTCTGAATGCATTGTAGCATGTAACATTTAGTTTTTATTTTGGCAAACGCTAATTGGTTTCACATGGAGACACAACAGGTACACGTTCCTTATTTTCTGAATAAAAATCTGCAGAAACCAGGTTAAATATTATATTTGTGTTTGTAAAAATGACATTGAATCCACTTGCCAAAGAAAAAGACATTGCTTTTCTCCAAAACCAAGTTGACTCTGCTTTTCTGGGTGCTTTGCACACCACCTCACTTCACTTTGTCTGGACAGGGCTGGATGAAACCAAAAATATCCGGTTCTGTGGTGGCTAACTCAATCCACCTCTTGCTACAGCTTCTGTGTTTGCTTCTCTTCTCTCAATAGTTCTGTGGACTTTAGAATTCTGAATGCATTGTAACATGCAACATTTTGTTTTTCTGTTGGCAAATGCTAATTGCCAACAGAAAGACACAAAGGTACAGATTCGTGTTTTCTGCTTAAAAAGCTGCAGAAACCAGGTTAAAAATGATGTTTGTGTTTGTAAACATGACATTGAATCCACTTGCCCAAGAAAAATATTTTGCTTTTTTCCAAAACAAGGTTGACTCTGCTTTTCAGGGTTCTTTGCACACCAATTCCACACCAGTGTGTCCGGATAGGGCTGGATGAAACCAGAAATATCCGGTTCTGTTGTGGCTAACTCAATCCCAGCTGTTGCTACAGATTCTGTGTTTGCTTGTGTTTTCTCGATAGTATCTGTGGACTTTAGAATTTTGAATGCATTGTAGCATGTAACATTTTGTTTTTTTGTTGGCAAACGCTAACTGGTTTCACATGAAGACACAACATGCACACATTCATGTTTTCTGAGTAAAAACCTGCAGAAACCAGGTTAAAAATGATATTTGTGTTTGTAAACATGACATTGAATGCACTTGCCCAAGAAAAAGACTTTGCTTTTCTCCAAAATCAGGTTGACTCTACTTTTATAAAAGCTTTTCACACTAACCCCCCAACACTTTGTCCGGATCGGGCTGGATGAAACCAGAAATATTCGGTTCTTTGGTGGCGAACTCAATCCCAGCTATTGCTACAGCCTCTTAGTGTGTTTGTGTTTTCTGGATAGTATCTACGGACTTTTAGTTGTGAGTGTATTGTAGCATGTAACATTTTGTTTTTCTGTTGGCAAACGCTAATTGCTTTCACATGGAGACACAACAGGTACACATTCGTGTTGTCTGAGTAAAAACCTGCAGAAACCAGGTTAAAAATGATATTTGTGTTTGTAAACATGACATTGAATCCACTTCCACAAGAAAAAAGACTTTGCTTTTCTCCAAAACCAGGTTGACTCTGCTTTTCTTGGTGATTTTTACACAGCAATTCCACACCAGTTTGTCCGGATAGGGCTGGATGACACCAGAAATATCCGGTTCTGTTTTGGCTAACTCAATCCCAGCTCTTGCTACTGCTTTTGTGTTTGCTTGTGTTTTGCCAATAGTATCTGTGGACTTTAGAATTCTGAATGCATTGTAGCATGCAACATTTTGTTTTTCTGTTGGCAAACGCTAATTGGTTTCACATGAAGACACTACAGGTACAGATTCGTGTTTTCTGAGTAAAAATCTGCAGAAACCAGGTTACAAATGCTATTTGTGTTTGTAAACATGACATTGAATCCACTTCCCCAAGAAAAAAGTCTATGCTTGTCTCCAAAACCAGGTTCACTCTGCTTTTCTGGGCGCTTTGCACACCAATTCCACAACAGATTTTCCGGATAGCGCTGGCTGAAACCAGAAATATCCGGATCTGTGGTGGCTAACTCAATCCCAGGTCTTGCTACAGCTTCTGTGTTTGCTTGTGTTTTGTTGATAGTATCTATGGACTTTAGAGTTGTGAATGCATTGTAGCATGTAACAGTTTGTTTTTCTTTTGGCATACGCTGATTAGTTTTGCATGGAAACACAACAGGTACACGTTCATGTTTTCAGAGTAAAAAGCTGCAGAAACCAGGTTACAAATGATATTTGTGTTTGTAAACATGGCATTGAATCCAGTTGCCCAAGAAAAAGACTTTGCTTTTATCCAAAACCAGGTTGACTCTGCTTTTCAGGGTGCTTTGTACACCAACTCCACACCAGTTTGTCCGGATAGGGCTGGATGAAACCAGAGACATCTGGTTCTGTTGTGGCGAACTCAATCCCAGCTCTTGCTACAGTTTCTGTGATTGCTTGTGTTTTGTCGATAGTATCTGTGGACTTTAGAATTCTGAATGCATTTTAGCATGTAACATTTTGTTTTTTCTTTTGGCAAACGCCAATTGGTTTCACATGGAGACACAACAGGTACTCATTCCTTATTTTCTGAATAAAAATCAGCAGAAACCAGGTTAATTATGTTATTTTTGTTTGTAAACATGACATTGAATCCACTTGCCCAAGAAAAAGACTTTGCTTTTCTCCAAAACCAGGTTGACTCTGCTTTTCTGGGTGCTTTGCACACCAATTACACACCATTTTCACCGGATAGGGCTGGATGAAACCAGAAATATCCGGTTCTGTGGTGGCTAACTCAATCCCACCTCTTGCTACAGCTTCTGTGTTTGCTTTTCTTCTCTCAATAGTTCTGTGGACTTTAGAGTTGTGAATGCATTGTAGCATGTAACATTTTGTTTTTCTGTTGGCAAATGCTAATTGGTTTCACATGGAGACACAACAGGTACACGTTTCTTATTTTCTGAATAAAAAGCTGCAGAAACCAGGTTACAATTCATATTTGTGTTTGTAAACATGACATTGAATCCACTTGCCCAAGAAAAATATTTTGCTTTTCTCCAAAACCAGGTTGACTCGGCTTTTCTGGGTTCTTTGCACACCAATTCCACACCAGTTTGTCTGGATAGGGCTGGATGAAACCAGAAATATCCGGTTCAGTGGTGGCTTACTCAATCCCAACTCTTGCTACAGCTTCTGTGTTTGCTTGTGTTTTCTTGATAGTATCTGTGGACTTTTTAATTCTGAATGCATTATAGCATGTAACATTTTGTTTTTCTGTTGGCAAAGGCTAACTGGTTTCACATGAAGACACAACATGCACACATTCATGTTTTCTGAGTAAAAACCTGCAGAAACCAGGTTACAAATGATATTTGTGTTTGTAAACATGACATTGAATCCACTTGCCTAAGAAAAAGACTTTGCTTTTCTCCAAAACCAGGTTGACTCTGCTTTTCTGGGTGCTTTGCACACAAATTCCACAACAGTTTGTAAGGATAGCGCTGGCTGAAACCATAAAAACCCGGTTCTGTGGTGGCTAACTCAATCCCAGCTCTTGCTACAGCTTCTGTGTTTGCTTGTGTTTTCTCGATAGTATCTGTGGACTTTAGAGTTCTGAATGCATTGTAGCATGTAACATTTTGTTTTTCTGTTGGCAAACGCTAATTGGTTTCACATGAAGACTCAACAGGTACACATTCTTGTTTTCTGAGTAAAAAGCTGCTGAAACCAGGTAAAAAATGATATTTGCTTTTGTAAACATGACATTGAATCCACTTGCCCAAGAAAAAGACTTTGCTTTTCTCCAAAACCAGGTTGACTCGGCATTTGTGGGTGATTTGCACACCAATTCCACACCAGTTTGTCCAGATAAGTCTGGATGAAACCAGAAATATCCAGTTCTGTTTTGGCAAACTCAATCCCACCTCTTGCTACAGCTTCTGTGTGTGCTTGTGTTTTCTCGATAGTATCTGTGCATTTTAGAGTTGTGAATGCATTGTAGCATGTAACATTTTGTTTTTCTGTTGGCAAAAGCTAATTGGTTACACATGGAGACAATACAGGTACACATTCTTGTTTTCTGAGTAAAAAGCAGCAGAAACCAGGTTAAAAATCATATTTGTGTTTGTAAACATGACATTGAATCCACTTGCCCAAGAAAAAGACTTTGCTTTTCTCCAAAACCAGGTTGACTCTGCTTTTCAGGGTGCTTTGCACACCAATTCCACACCAGTTTATCCGGATAGGGCTGGATGAAACCAGAAATATCCGGTTCTGTTGTGGCTAACTCAATCCCAGCTGTTGCTACAGATTCTGTGTTTGCTTGTGTTTTCTCGATAGTACTTATGGACTTTAGAGTTGTGTATGCATTGTAGCATGTAGGATTTTGTTTTTCTGTTGGCAAACGCTACTTGGTTTCTCATTGAGACACCACAGGTACACTTTCGTGTTTTCTGAGTAAAAAGCTGCAAAAACCGGTTACAAATGATATTTGTGTTTGTAAACATGACATTGAATTCACTTGCCCAAGAAAATCACTTGGCTTTTCTGCAAAATCAGGTTGACTCTGCTTTTCTAAATGCTTTGCACACCAACCCCCCTACACTTTGTGCGGATAGGGCTGGATGAAACCAGAAATATCCTGTTCTGTGGTGGTCAAATCAATCCAAATTCTTGCTACATCCTCTTTGTTTGTCTGTGATTTGTTGATAGTATCTGTGGACTTTAGAGTTCTGAATGCATTGTATCATGTATCATTTTGTTTTTCAGTTTGCAAATGCTAATTGGTTTCACATGGAGACACAAGAGGTACACATTCGTGTTTTCTGAATAAAAAGCTGCAGAAACCATCTTAAAAATTATATTTGTGTTTGTAAACATGACATTGAATCCCCTTAAAGAATAAAAAGACTTTGCTTTTCTCCAAAACCAGGTTGACTCTGCTTTTCTGGGTGCTTTGCACACCAACTCCACTCCAGTTTGTCTGGATAGGGCTGGATGAAACCAGAAATATATGGTTCTGTGGTGGGGAACTCAATCCCAGCTCTTGCTACAGCCTCTTAATTTGTTTGTGTTTTCTCGATAGTATCTATGGACTTCAAAGTTGTGAATGACTTGTAGCATGTAACTTTATGTTTTGCTGTTGGCAAACGCTAATTGGTTTTGCATGAAGACACTACAGGTACACATTCGTGCTTTCTGAGTAAAAAGCTGCAGAAACCAGGTTAAAAATGATATTTGTGTTTGTAAACATGACATTGAATCCACTTGCCCAAAAAAACGACTTTGCTTTTCTCCAAACCCAGGTTGACTCGGCTTTTCTGGGTTCTTTGCGCACCGATTCTACACCAGTTTGCCCAGATAGGTCTGGATGAAACCAGAAATGTCAGGTTCCCTTTTGGCTAATTCAATCCCAGCTCTTGATACAGCTTCTGTGCTTGCTTGTGTTTTGTCGATAGTATCTTTGCATTTTAGAGTTGTGAATGCATTCTAGCATGTAACATTTTGTTTTTCTGTTGGCATACGCTAATTGGTTTCACATGGAGACAACAGGTACACATTCGTGTTTTCTGAGTAAAAAGCTGCAGAAAACAGGTTAAAAATGATATTTGTGTTTGTATACATGACATTGAATCCACTTGCCCAAGAAAAAGACTTTGCTTTTCTCAAAAACCAGGTTGACTCTGCTTTTCTGGGTGCTTGGCAAACCAACTCCTCACCAGTTTGTCCGGATAGGGCTGGATGAAACCAGAAATATCCGGTTCTGTGGTGGCTAACTCAATCCCAGCTCTTGCTACAGCTTCTGTGTTTGCTTCTGTTCTCTCGATGGTATCTATGGACTTTAGAATTCTGAATGCATTTTTGCATGTAACATTTTGTTTTTCTTTGGCAAATGTCAATTGGTTTCACATGGAGACACAACAAGTACACGTTCCTTATTTTCTGAATAAAAATATGCAGAAACCAGGTTAAATATGATATTTGCGTTTGTAAACATGACATTGAATCCACTTGCCCAAGAAAAAGACTTTGCTTTTCTCCAAAACCAGGTTGACTCTGCTTTTCTGGGTGCTTTGCACACCAACTCCACTCCAGTTTGTCTGGATAGGGCTGGATGAAACCAGAAATATCCGGTTCAGTGGTGGCTAACTCAATCCCAGCTCTTGCTACAGTTTCTGTGATTTCTTGTGTTTTGTTGATGGTATCTGTGAACTTTAGAGTTGTGAATGCATTGTAGCATGTAACATTTTGTTTTCCTGTTGGCAAATGCTAATTGGCTTCACATGGAGACACAACTGGTACACATTCGTGTTTTCTGAGTAATAACCTGCAGAAACCAGATTAAAAATAATGTTTGTGTTTGCTAACGTGACTTTGAATCCACTTGCCCAAGAAAACGACTTTGCTTTTCTCCAAAACCAGTTTGACTCTGTTTTTCTGGGTCCTTTGCACATGAATGCCACACGAGTTTGTCCAGATATATCTGGATCTAACCAGAAATATCCGGTTCTCTGTGGGTAAATGTATAACTGATTTTAAAACAGCATATGTTTTTGTTAGTGAATTCTGGATATTATCTATGAACGTTAGAGTTTTGAATGAATTTTAGCAAGTAACATTTTGTGTTTATGTTGGCAAATCTAATAGGTTCCACAGGGAGACACAACAGGTACACATTCGAGTTTTCTGAGTAGAATGCTATAGAAACCTGGTTAAAAATGTTATTTGTGTTTGTAAACTTGACATTGTATGCACTTGCCCAAGAAAAATACCTTGCTTTTCTCCAAAACTTGGTTGACTCTGCTTTCCTGGGTCGTTTGTACAAGAATTCCACACTAATTTGTCCAGATAGGTCGGATCTCACCAGAAATTTCCTGTTATGTTCGGTCTAACTCAATCCCTTCTCATGCTACAGCCTCTGTGTTTGTTTCTGTTTTCTGGATATTATCTTTGAACTTCAGAGTTTGGAATGAATTCTGACATGTAACACTTTGTATTTTTGTTGCCAAACTGTAATTGGTTCCACATGGAGAAACAAGAGGCACACATAAGAGTTTTCTGAGTAGAATGCTACAGAAACCAGGTTAAAAATGCAATTTGTGTTTGCTAACATGAAATTGAATACACTTGCCCATGAAAAAGACTTTGCTTTTCTCCACAACCTGTTTGACTGTGTTTTCTGTGTCCTTTGCACACGAATTCCACACGAATTTGTCCAGATAGTTCTGGATCTAACCAGAAATACCCATTACTTTCTTCCTAACTCAATCCCAGCTCTTGCTACAGCCTCTGTGTTTGTTTCTGTTTTCTGGATATTATCAATTTACTTTAGAGTGTGGAATGAATTCTGGCATATAACACTTTGTTTTTTTGTTGGCACACACTAATTGCTTCCACATGGAGACACAACAGGTACACATTTGTGTTTTCTGAGTAGAATGCTACAGAAACCAGATTAAAAATGATATTTGTGTTTGATAACATGACATTGAATCCACTTGCCCATGAAAAAGACTTTGCTTTTCTCCAAAACCAGTTTGACTCTGATTATCTGGGTCCTTTGCACACGAATTCCACACAGGTTTATCCAGTTTGTTCTGGATCAAACCAGAAATATCCGGTTCTGCTGTGGCTAAATGAATATCAGCTTTTAAAACAGCCTGTGTGTTTCTTGGTTTTCTGGATGTTCTCTTTGATCTTTAGAGTTTGGAAGGAATTTAGCACGTAACATTTTTTTTTTTTGGCAAACACAATTTGTTTCAATGTGGAGACACAAAAGATACACATGTGAGTTGTCAGAGTAGAATACTACAGAAACAAAGTTAAAAATGATATTTGTGCTTGCTAACATGACATTGAATCCACTTGCCCAAGAAAAAGACGTTGCTTTTCTCCAAAACCAGTTTGCCTCTGCTTTTTTGGGTCCTTTGCACACGAATTCCACATGAGTTTGTCCAGTTAGGTCTGGATCAATCCAGAAATAGCCAGTTCTGTTGTGGATAAATGAATATCAGCTTTTAAAACAACCTGTGTGTTTGTTAGTCTTTTCTGGATATTAACTATGAACTTTAGAGTTTGGAATGAATTCTGACATGTAACATTTTGTTTTCCTGTTGGCAAACACTACTTGTATTCACGTGGAGACACAACAGGTACGCATGTGAGTTGTCTGAGTAGAATGCTACAGAAACCAGGTTAAAAATGATATTTGAGTTTGTAAACATGACATTGAATCCACTTCCCCATGTAAAAGACTTTCCATTTCTGCATAACCAGTTTGACTGTGCTTTTCTGGGTCCTTTGCATAAGAATGCCACACGAGTTTGTCCAGATAGGTCTGGATCAAACCAGAAATATCCGGTTCTGGTGTGCCTAAATGAATATCATCTTTTAAAACAGCCTGTGTGTTTGTTAGTCTTTTCTGGATATTAACTATGAACTTTAGAGATTGGAATGAATTCTGACATGTAACATTTTGTTTTCTGTTGCCAATCACTAATTGGATTCAAAGGGAGAAACAACAGTTACACATTCGAGTTTTCTGAGTAGAATGTACAGAAACCAGGTTCAAAATGATATTTGTGTTTGCTAACATGACATTGAATCCACTTGCCCAAGAAAAAGACTTTGCTTTTCTCCAAAACCATTTCCAATATTCTTTTCTTGGTCCTTTGCACAAGATTTCCACAGCATTATGTCCAGAACGTCTGGAACTATGAAGAAATTTCCGGTTCTGTTCTGCCTAACTCAATCCCACATGACTTTGTCCAGATAGGTGTGGATCAAACCAGAAATATCCGGTTCTGGTGTGCCTAAACGAATATCAGCTTTGAAAACTGCCTGTGCGTTAGTGATTTCTGTATATTTTCTATGAACTTCAGAGTTTTGAATCAATTTTAGCATGTAACACTTTGTTTTTTTTGTTGGAAACACTATTTGGTTCCACATGGAGACACAACAGTTACACATAAGTGTTTTCAGAGTAGAATGCTACAGAAACCAGGTTAAAACTGATATTTGCGACTGTAAACATGACATTGAATCCATTTTCCCAAGAGAAAGACCTTGCTTTTTTTCAAAACCAGTTGGACTTTGCTTTTCTGGGCGCTTTGCACATGAATTCCACATGAGTTTGTCCAGATATGTCTGGATCTAACCAGAAAGATCTGGGTCTATTCTGCTAACTCAATCCCAGCTCTTGCTACAGCTTCTGTGTTTCTTTCTGTTTTGTGGATATTTTCTATTAAGTTTAGAGTTTTGAATGAATTTTAGCATGTTACATTTTGTTTTTCTGTTGGAAACGCTACTTGATTCACATGGAGACACAATGGGTGTACATAAGAGATTTCTGAATAGAATACTACAGAAACCAGGTTAAAAATGATATTTGTGTTTGTAAACATGACATTGAATCCACTTGCCGAAGAAAAAGACTTTGCTTTTCTCCTTACAATATTGATTCTGCTTTTCTGTGTCCTTTGCACAAGAATTCCACACGAGTTTGTCCCGATAGGTCTGGATCTAACCAAAAATACCCGTTTCTGTTCTGCCTAACTCAATCCCAGCTCTTGCCACAGCCTCTGTGTTTGTTTCTGTTTTCTGGATATTTACAATGAACTTTGGAGTTTTGAATGAATTTTAGCCTGTAACATTGTGTTTTTTTGTTGGAAAAGCTAATACGTTCCACATGGAGACAAAACAGGTACACATAAGAGATTTCTGGGTACAATACTACAGAAACCAGGTTCAAAATGACATTTGAGTTTGTAAACATGACATTGAATCCACTTACCATGAAAAAGACTTTGCTTTCAAACAAAACCACTTTGACTCTGCTTTTCTGGGTCCTTTGCACATGAATTCCTCACCAGTTTGGCCAGATAGCTCTGGATCTAACCAGAAATATCCGGTTCTGTTGTGGGTAAATGAATATCAGCTTTAAAATAGCTTGTGCGTTTGTTAGTGTTTTCTGGATATTTTCTATGAACTTTAGATTTTTGAATGAATTTTAGCATGTTACATTTTGTTTTTCTGTTGGAAACGCTACTGGATTCACATGGAGACACAACGGGTGTACATAAGAGATTTCTGAATAGAATACTACAGAAACCAGGTTAAAAATGATATTTGTGTTTGTAAACATGACATTGAATCCACTTGCCGAAGAAAAAGACTTTGCTTTTCTCCTTACAAGATTGATTCTGCTTTTCTGTGTCCTTTGCACAAGAATTCCACACGAGTTTGTCCCGATAGGTCTGGATCTAACCAGAAATACCCATTTCTGTTCTGCCTAACTCAATCCCAGCTCTTGCCACAGCCTCTCTGTTTGTTTCTGTTTTCTGGATATTTACAATGAACTTTGGAGTTTTGAATGAATTTTAGCATGTAACATTGTGTTTTTTGTTGGAAACACTAATTCATTCCACATGGAGCACAACAGGTACACATAAGTGATTTCTGAGTAGAATGCTACAGAATCCAGGTTCAAAATGACAATTGTGTTTGTAAACATGACATTGAATCCACTTGCCCACAAAAACGACTTTACTTTTCAACAAAACCACTTTGGTTCTGCTTTTCTGGCTCCTTTGCACAAGATTTCCACATGAGTTTGTCCAGATAGGTCTGGATCTTACCAGAAATATACGGTTCTATTGTGGCTAAATGAATATCAGCTTTTAAAACAGCCTGAGTGTTTGTTAGTGTTTTCTGTATATTATCAATAACGTTAGAGTTTTGAATGAACTTTAGCATGTTAAATTTCGTTTTTATGTTGGCAAATGCTAATTGGTTCCACATGGAGACAAAACAGGTACACATAAGTGTTTTCTGAGTAGAATGCTACAGAAACCAGGTTCAAATTTATATTGTGTTTGTTAACATGACATTGAATCCACTTGCCCAAGAAAAAGACCTTGCTTTTCTCCAAAACCAGTTTCAATATTCTTTTCTGTGTCCTCTGCACAAGAATTCCACACGAGTTTTTCCAGATAGGTCTGGATCTAACCAGAAAGATCCGGGTCTCTTCTGCCTAACTCAATCCCAGCTCTTGCTACAGCCTCTGTGTTTGTTTCTGTTTTCTGGATATTATCTATGAACTTTAGAGATTGGAATGAATTCTGGCATGTAACACCTTGTGTTTTTGTTGGCAAACACTAACTGGTAACAAATGGAGACACGACAGGTACACATTCGAGTTTTCTGAGTAGAATGCTACAGAAACCAGGTTCAAAATGATATTTGTGTTTGATAACATGACATTGAATCCACTTGCCCAAGAAAAAGACTTTGCTTTTCTGCAAAACTAGTTTCAATATACTTTTCTGGGTCTTCTGCACATGAATTCCACATGAGTTTTTCCAGATAGGGCTGGATCTAATCAGAAATACCCTGTTCTGTTCTGCCGCTGTCTGTAGCATGGAAATAGGCATACACAATGTGCGCAATGTCTGTATCCTTGGACAGAGCTTACAGGAGTTCTGTAACCTGAGTGTGGTCAGATGCAGCGTACATGAGTTCTGAATTACAGGTGTGGAACGAAGCAGTTTGGAAGAGTTCTGTAGCCTGGGAGTAGGCTTTCGGAATATGCGGGATTTCTGTAGCCTGTCTATAGGAGACGCAGCTTACGGTCGTTCTGCTTCCTGGCTGTAGAGAGATTCAGTTTACGGGAGTTCTGTATGCTAGTGGAGTGCAATGCTATTTCAAAGTTCTGTTGACTGGGAAAAGGGTGACACAATGTGTGCAATGTCTGTATCCTTAGACAGAGCTTACAGGTGTTCTGTAACCTGAGTGTAGTCAGATGCAGCTTACATGAGTTCTGTATTACAGGTGGGAGTGAAGCTGTTTGGAAGAGTTATGTAGCCTGGGAATAGGCATTCACAATATGCGGGATTTCTGTAGCCTGTCTATAGTAAACGGAGCTTATGGTTGGTCTGCTTCCTGGCTGTAGTGAGATTCAGTTCAGGAGAGTTCTGTATGCTAGTGGAGTCAATGGTGATTCGGAGTTCTGTTGCCTGGGAATAGGCTTACCCCATGTGTGCAATGTTTGTAGCCTGCGTGTAGGAAACTGAGCTTACAGGAGTTCTGTAACCTGAGTGCAGTCAGATGCAGCGTACATAAGTTCTGTATCGGAGTTGTGGATGTAAGCAGTTTGGAAGAGTTCTCTAGCCTTTGAGTAGGCATTCAAAATATGCGTGATTACTGTAGCCTGACTCTAGGATGCACAGCTTATAGGTGTTCTGCGTCCTGGCTGTAGAGAGATTCAGTACACGGGAGTTCTGTATGCTAGTGGAGTGCAATGCTGTTTCAGAGTTCTGTTTCCGGGGAATAGGATGGCACAATGTGCACAATGTCTGTATCCTTAGGTAGAGCTTACAGGAGTTTTGTAACCTGAGTGTAGTGAGTGCAGCTTACATGAGTTCTGTATCGGAGGTGTGGATGTAAGCAGATCGTAAGAATTCTGTAGCCTGGGAGTAGGCATTCGCAATATGCGGGATTTCTGTAGCCTGTCTGTAGGAAACGCAGCTTATACGAATTCTACATACAGGCTCTAGAGATATTCAGTTCACAGGAGTACTGTATGCTAGTGGAGGGCAATGCTATTTCAGAGTTCTGTTGCCTGTGAATAGGAGGACACAATGTACACAATGTCTGTGTACTCAGACAGAGCTTACAGGAGTTCTTTAACCTGAGTGTAGTGAGGTGCAGCTTACATGAATTCTGTATCGGAGGTGTGTAACGAAGCAGTTTGTTAGAGTTCTGTAGCCTCGGAGTAGGCATTAGCAATATGCGCGATTTCTGTAGCCTGACTCTAGGATGTGCAGCTTATACGAATTCTGGATACAGGCTGTAGAGAGATTCAGTTCATGGGAGTTCTGTATGCTAGTGGAGTGCAAAGCTGTTTCAGGGTTAGGTAGCCTGGGAACACGCTTACACAATGTGAGCAATTTTGATAGCCTGAGTGTAGGAGACAGAGCTTACAGGAATGCTGCAACCCTAGTGTAGTGATTTACAGCATACATGAGTTGTGTATTGTTGGTGTAGAAGGAAGCACTTCGGAAGGATTCTGACGCCTGGGAGTAGGCATTCACAATATGCGGGATTTCTGTAGCCTGTCTATAGGAAACGCAGCTTATATTCTGTCTGCTTCCTGGCTTTAGAGAGGTTCAGCTCACGGGAGTTCTGTATGCTAGTGGAGTGCAAAGCTGTTTCAGTGGTCTGTAGCCTGGGAATAGGCTTACCCCATGTGCACAATGTCTGTAGCCTGAGTGTAGGAGACAGAGATTAAAGCAGTTCTGTAACCTGAGTTTAGTCAGATGCAGTGTACATGAGTTCTGTATCGGAGGTGTGCATGTAAGCAGTTTGGAAGTGTTCTGTAGCCTGGGAGTAGTCATTCGCAATATGCGGGATTTCGGTAGCCTGTCTATAGGAAAGGCAGCTTATATTCAGTCTGCTTCCTGGCTGCAGAGAGATTCAGTTCATGGGAGTTCTGTATGATAGTGGAGTACAAAGCTGTTTCAGCAGTCTGTATCCTGGGAATAGGCATACACAATGTGTGCAATGTCTGTAGCCTGAGTGTAGGAGACAGAGCTTACACAAGTTCTGTAACCTGAGTGTAGTCAGATGCAGTTCACATGAGTTCTGTATTACACGTGTGGAACGAAGCAGTTTGGATTAGTTCTGTATCCTGGGAGTAGGCATTTGCAATATGCGGGATTTCTGTAGCCTGTCTATAGTAAACGCAGCTTATGGTCGGTCTGCTTCCTGGCTGTAGAGAAATTCAGTTTACGGGAGTTCTGTATGCTGGTGGAGTACAAAAGTGTTTCAGCTGTCTGTAGCATGGAAATAGGCATACAGAAAGTGCGCAATGTCTGTATCCTTAGACAGAGCTTACAGGAGTTCTGTAAATTGAGTGTAGTCAGATGCAGCGCACATGAGTTCTGTATTACAGGTGTGGAACGAAGCAGTTTGGAAGAGTTTTGTAGCCTGGGAGTAGGCATTCGGAATATGCGGGATTTCTGTAGCCTGTCTATAGGAGACGCAGCTTACGGTCGGTCTGCTTCCTGGCTGTAGAGAGATTCAGTTTACGGGAGTTCTGTATGCTAGTGGAGTGCAATGCTATTTCAGAGTTCTGTTGACTGGGAAAAGGGTGACACAATGTGTGCAATGTCTGTATCCTTAGACAGAGATTACAGGTGTTCTGTAACGTGAGTGTAGTCAGGTGCAGCTTACATGAGTTCTGTATTACAGGTGTGGAGTGAAGCAGTTTGGAAGAGTTTTGTAGCCAGGGAGTAGGCATTAGGAATATACGGGATTTCTGTAGCCTGTCTATTCGAGATGCAGCTTACGGTCGGTCTGCTCCCTGGCTGTAGAGAGATTCAGTTTACGGGAGTTCTGTATGCTAGTGGAGTGCAATGCTATTTCAGAGTTCTGTTGACTGGGAAAAGGGTGACACAATGTGTGCAATGTCTGTATCCTTAGACAGAGCTTACAGGTGTTCTGTAACCTGAGTGTAGTCAGATGCAGCTTACATGAGTTCTGTATTACAGGTGTGGAGTGAAGCTGTTTGGAAGAGTTCTGTAGCCTGGGATAGGCATTCACAATATGCGCGATTTCAGTAGACTTTCTATAGGAAACGCAGCTTATGGTCGGTCTGCTTCCTGGCTGTAGAGAGATTCAGTTCAGGTGAGTTCTGTATGCTAGTGGAGTCAATGGTATTTCAGAGTTCTTTTGCCTGGGAATAGGCTTACCCCATGTGTGCAATGTTTGTAGCCTGCGTGTAGGAAACTGAGCTTACAGGAATTCTGTAACCTGAGTTTAGTCAGATGCAGCGTACATGAGTTCTGTATCGGAGTTGTGGATGTAAGCAGTTTCGAAAAGTTCTGTAGCCTGGGAGTAGGCATTCGAAATATGCGTGATTACTGTAGCCTGACTCTAGGATGCACAGCTTATAGGTGTTCTGCGTCCTGGCTGTAGAGAGATTCAGTACACGGGAGTTCTGTATGCTAGTGGAGTGCAATGCTGTTTCAGAGTTCTGTTTCCGGGGAATAGGATGGCACAATGTGCACAATGTCTGTATCCTTAGGTAGAGCTTACAGGAGTTTTGTAACCTGAGTGTAGTGAGTGCAGCTTACATGAGTTCTGTATCGGAAGTGTGGATGTAAGCAGTTCGTAAGAATTCTGTAGCCTGGGAGTAGGCATTCGCAATATGCGCGATTTCTGTAGTCTGACTCTAGGATGTGCAGCTTATAGGAATTCTGGATACAGGCTCTAGAGAGATTCAGTTCATGGGAGTTCTGTATGCTAGTGGAGTGCAATGCTGTTTCAGGGTTAGGTAGCCTGGGAACACGCTCACACAATGTGAGCAATTTCGATAGCCTGAGTGTAGGAGACAGAGCTTACAGGAGTTCTGTAACCGGCGTTATTCAGATGCAGTGTACATGAGTTCTGTATTGGAGGTATTCATGTAAGCAGTTTGGAAGAGTTCTGTAGCCTGGGAGTAGGGATTTGCAATGTGCGGGATTTCTGTAGCCTGACTCTAGGATGCGCAGCTTATGGGCGTTCTGCCTCCTGGCTGTAGAGAGTTGCAGTTAACGGGAGTTCTATATGCTAGTGGAGTGCAATGCTGTTTTAGAGTCCTGTTTGCTCTGAATTGGATGACACAGTGTGCGTAATATGTGTATCCTTGTACAGAGCTACTAGTTGTTCTGTAACTTGTGTTTAGAAAGATGCATTTTACATGAGTTCTGTATCAGATGTGTGTAACGAAGCAGTTTGTAAGAGTTCTGTAGCCTGGGAGTAGGCATTCACAATATGCGGAATTTCTGTAGCCTGACTCTGGGATGTGCATATTATAGGATTTCTGGATACAGGCTGCAGAGATATTCAGTTCATGGGAGTTCTGTATGCTAGTGGAGTACAAAGCTGTTTCAGCTGTCTGTATCCTGGTAATAGGCATACACAATGTGCGCAATGTCTGTAGCCTGAGTGTAGGAGACAGAGCTTACAGGAGTACTGTAAACTGAGTTTAGTCTGATGCAGCGTACATGAGTTCTCTATCGGAGGAGTGGAACAAAGCAGTTTGGAAGAGTTCTGTAGCCTCGAAGTAGGCATTCGCAATATGCGGGATTTCTGTAGCCTGACTCTGGGATGTGCAGCTTATAGAAATTCTGGATACAGGCTGTAGAGAGATTCAGTTCATGGGAGTTCTCTATGCTAGTGGAATGCACAGCTGTTTCAGCGTTCTGTAGCCTGGGAATACGCTTACACAATGTGAGCAATTTTGGTAGCCTGAGTGTAGGAGAGAGAGCGTACAGGAGTTCTCTATCCGGAGTTTAGTCAGATGCAGCGTACATGAATTCTGTATTACAGGTGTGGAACGAAGCAGTTTGGAACAGTTCTGTAGCCTGGGAGTAGGCATTCGCAATATGCGGGATTACTGTAGCCTGTCTATAGGAAACGCAGCTTATTTTCTGTCTGCTTCCTGGCTGCAGAGAGTTTCAGTTCACGTGAGTTCTGTATGCTAGTGGAGTGCAAAGCTGCTTGAGCGGTCTGTAGCCTGGGAATAGGCTTACCCCACGTGTGCAATGTCTGTAGCCTGAGTGTAGGAGACAGAGCTTACAGGAGTTCTGTAACCTGAGTTTAGTCAGATGCTGTGTACATGAGTTCTGTATCGGAGGTGTGGATGTAAGCAGTTTGGATGAGTTCTGTAGCCTGGGAGTAGGGATTCGCAATATGCGGGATTTCTGTAGCCTGTCTATATGAAACGCTGCTTATGGTTGGTCTGCTTCTAGGCTGTAGAGATATTCAGTTCATGGGAATTCTGTATGCTAGTGGAGTGCAATGCTATTTCAGATTTCTCTTGCCTGGGAATAGGATGACACAACGTGCGCAATGTCTGTGTCCTTAGACAGAGATTGCAGGTGTTCTGAAACCTGAGTGTAGTGAGGTGCAGCTTACATGAGTTCTGTATTGGAGGTGTGTAACGAAGCAGTTTGTAAGAGTTCTGTATCCTGGGAGTAGGCATTCGCAATATGCGGGATTTCTGTAGCCTGCTTATAGAAAACGCAGCTTATGGTCAGTCTGTTTCCTGGCTGTAGAGAGATTCAGTTCATGGGCGTTCTGTATGCTAGTGGAGTGCTCAGCTGTTTCAGCGATCTGTAGCCTGGGAATACGCTTACACAATGTGAGCAATTTTGGTAGCCTGAGTGTAGGAGACAGAGGATAAAGGAGTTCTGCCACCTGAGTGTAGTTATTTAAAGCATACATGAGTTCTGTATCGTAGGTGTGGAACGAAGCACTTAGGAAGGGTTCTGAGGCCTGGGAGTAAGCTCGCAATATATGGGATTTCTGTAGCTTGCCTGTAGGAAACCCAGCTTATGGTCGGTCTGCTTCCTGGCTGCAGAGATTCAGTTCATGGGAATTCTGTATGATAGTGGAGTACAAATCTTTTTCAGCAACTGTATCCAGGGAATAGGCATACACAATGTGTGCAATGTCTGTAGCCTGAGTGTAGGAGACAGAGCTTACACGAGTTCTGTAACCTGAGTGTAATCAGATGCAGCGCACATGAGTTCTGTATTACACGTGTGGAACGAAGCAGTTTGGATTAGTTCTGTATCCTGGGAGTAGGCATTTGCAATATGCGGGATTTCTGTAGCCTGTCTATAGGAAACGCAGCTTATGGTCGGTCTGCTTCCTGGCTGTAGAGAAATTCAGTTTACGGGAGTTCTGTATGCTAGTGGAGTACAAAAGTGTTTCAGCTGTCTGTAGCATGGAAATAGGCATACACAATGTGCGCAAGTCTGTAGCCTGAGTGTAGGAGACAGAGCTTACAGGAGTACTGTAAACTGAGTTTAGTCTGATGCAGCGTACATGAGTTCTGTATCGGAGGTGTGGAACGAAGCAGTTTGGAACAGTTCTGTAGCCTGGGAGTAGGCATTCGCAATATGCGGGATTTCTGTAGCCTGTCTATAGGAAACGCAGCTTATGTTCTGTCTGCTTCCTGGCTGCAGAGAGTTTCAGTTCACGTGAGTTCTGTATGCTAGTGGAGTGCAAAGCTGCTTGAGCGGTCTGTAGCCTGGGAATAGGCTTACCCCATGTGCGCAATGTCTGTAGCCTGAGTGTAGGAGACAGAGCTTACAGGAGTTCTGTAACCTGAGTTTAGTCAGATGCTGTGTACATGAGTTCTGTATCGGAGGTGTGGATGTAAGCAGTTTGGATGAGTTCTGTAGCCTGGGAGTAGGGATTCGCAATATGCGGGATTTCTTTGGCCTGTCTATAGGAAACGCAGCTTATGCTTGGTCTGCTTCTAGGCTGTAGAGATATTCAGTTCATGGGAATTCTGTATGCTAGTGGAGTGCAATGCTATTTCAGATTTCTGTTGCCTGGGAATAGGATGACACAATGTGCGCAATGTCTGTGTCCTTAGACAGAGATTGCAGGAGTTCTGTAACCTGAGTGTAGTGAGGTGCAGCTTACATGAGTTCTGTATCTGAGGTGTGTAACGCAGCAGTTTGTAAGAGTTCTGTATCCTGGGAGTAGGCATTCGCAATATGCGGGATTTCTGTAGCCTGCTTATAGAAAACGCAGCTTATGGTCAGTCTGTTTCCTGGCTGTAGAGAGATTCAGTTCATGGGAGTTCTGTATGCTAGTGGAGTGCACAGCTGTTTCAGCGTTCTGTAGCCTGGGAATACGCTTACACAATGTGAGCAATTTTGGTAGCCTGAGTGTAGGAGACAGAGGATAAAGGAGTTCTGCCACCTGAGTGTAGTGATTTAAAGCATACATGAGTTCTGTATCGTAGGTGTGGAATGAAGCACTTAGGAAGGGTTCTGAGGCCTGGGAGTAAGCTCGCAATATATGGGATTTCTGTAGCTTGCCTGTAGGAAACCCAGCTTATGGTCGGTCTGCTTCCTGGCTGTAGAGAAATTCAGTTTACGGGAGTTTTGTATGCTAGTGGAGTACAAAACATTTTGTTTTTCTGTTGGCAAACGCTAATAGGTTTCACATGCAGACACAACAGGTACACATTTGTGTTTTCTGAGTAAAAAGCTGCAGAAACCAGGTAACAAATGATATTTGTGTTTGTAAACATGACATTGAATCCACTTGCCCAAGAAAAAGACTGCTTTTCTCCAAAACCAGGTTGACTCTGCTTTTCTGGGTGCTTTGCACACCAACTCCACACCAGTTTGTCCAGATAGGTCTGGATGGAACCAGAAATATCTGGTTCTGTGGTGGCTAACTCAATGCCAGCTCTTGCTACAGCTTCTGAGTGTGCTTGTGTTTTCTCGATAGTATCTGTGGGCTTTAGAGTTGTGAATGCATTGTTGCGTGTAACATTTTTTTTTTCTGTTGGCAAAAGTTAATTGGTTTCACATGGAGACACAACAGGTACACATTTGTGTTTTCTGAGTAAAAAGCTGCAGAAACCTGGTTACAAATGATATTTGTGTTTGTAAACATGACATTGCATCTGCTTGCCCAAGAAAAAGACTTTGCTTTTTTCCAAAACCAGGTTGACTCTGCTTATCTGGGTGCTTTGCACACAACACCCCAAAACTTTGTCCGGATAGGGCTGGATGAAACCAGAAATATCTGGTTCTGTGGTGGTTAACTCACTGCCAGCTCTTGCTAGAGAATCTGCATTTACTTGTGTTTTCTTAATAGTATCTGTGGACTTTAGAGTTGTGAATGCTTTGTAGCATGTAACATTTTGTTTTCTGTTGCCAAACACTTATTGTTTTCACATGCAGACACTACAGGTACACATTCCTGTTTTCTGAGCAAAAAGCTGCAGAAACCAGGTTAAAAATGATATTTGTGTTTGTAAACATGACATTGAATCCACTTGCCAAAGAAAAAGACTTTGCTTTTCTCCAAAACCAGGTTGACTCTGCATTTCTGGGTGCTTTGCACACCAATTCCACACCAGTTTGTCCGGATAGGGCTGGATGAAACCAGAAATTTCCTGTTCTGTTTTGGCTAACTCAGTGCCAGCTCTTGCTAAAATTTCTGTGTTTCCCTGTGTTTTTTTGATAGTATCTGTGGACTTTAGAGTTGTGAATGCATTGTAGCATGTAACATTTTGTTTTTCTGTTGGCAAACGCTAATTGGTTTCACATGGAGACACAACAGGTACACGTTTGTGTTTTCTGAGTAAACAGCTGCAGAAACCAGGTTACAAATGATATTTTTGTTAGTAAACATGACACTGAATTAACTTGCCCAAGAAAAAGACATTGCTTTTCTCCAAAACCAGGTTGACTCTGCTTTTTTGGGTGCTTTGCACACCAGTTCCCCATAAGTTTGTCCGGATAGCGCAGGCTGAAACCAAAAATATCCGGTTCTGAGGTGGCTAACTGAATCCCAGCTCTTGCTACACTTTCTGTGTTTGCTTGTGTTTTGTCGATAGTATATGTGGACTTTGGAGTTGTGAATGCATTGTAGCATGTAACATTTTGTTTTCTGTTTGCAAACGCTAATTGGTTTCACATGGAGAAACAACAGGTACACTTTCGTGTTTTCTAAATAAAAACCTGCAGAAACCAGATTACAAATGATACTTGTGTTTGTAAACATCACATTGAATCCACTTGCCCAAGAAAAAGACTTTGCTTTTCTCAAACCAGGTTGACTCTGCTTTTCTGGGTGCTTTGCACACCAATTCCACACTAGTTTGTCCAGACAGGGCTATTTGAAACCAGAAATATCTGATTCTGTGGTGGCTAACTCAATGCAAGCTATTGCTGCAGCCCCTGAGTTTGTTTCTGTTTTCTGGATACAGTCTATGGACTTTAGAGTTGTGAATGCATTGTAGCATGTAAGATTTTGTTTTTCTGTTGGCAAAGGCTAATTGGTTTCACATGGAAACACAACAGGTACACATTCGTGTTTTCTGAGTAAAACATGCAGAAACCAGGTTAAAAATGCTATTTGTGTTTGTAAACATGACATTGAATCCACTTGCCCAAGAAAAAGACTTTTCTTTTCTCCAAAACCAGGTTTACTCTGCTTTATGTGTGCTTTGCACACCAATTCCACACCAGTATTTCCGGATAGGGCTGGATGAAACCAGAAATATCCGGTTCTGTGGTGGCAAACTCAATACCAGCTCTTGCTACAGCTTCTGTATTTGCTTGTGTTTTCTCGATAGTATCTATGAACTTTAGAGTTGTGAATGCATTGTAGCATGTAATATTTTACTTCTTGTTGGCAAATGCTAATTGATTTCACCTGAAGGCAACAGGTACATATTCGTGTTTCCTAAGGGAAAAGCTGCAGTAACCAGGTTAAAAATGATATTTGTGTTTGTAAACATGACATTGAATCCCCTTGCCCAAGAAAAAGACTTTGCTTTTCTCCAAAACCAGGTTGACTCTGCTTTTCTGGGTGCTTTGCACACCAATTCCACAACAGTTTTCCACAGAGGTCTGGTTGAAACCAGAAATATCCGGTTCTGTGGTGGCTAACTCAATCCCAGCTCTTGCTACAGCTTCTCTGTTCGCTTGAGTTTTCTCGATAGTATCTATGGACTTTAGAGTTGTGAATGCATTGTAGCATGTAGGATTTTGTCTTTCTATTGGCAAACGCTAATTGGTTTCACATGGAGTCACAACATGTACACATTCGTTCTTTCTGAGTAAAAAGCTGCAGAATCCAGGTTAAAAATGATATTTATGTTTGCAAACATGACATTGAATGCACTTTCCCAAGAAAAAGACTTTGCTTTTCTCCAAAACCAGGTTGACTCTGCTTTTCTGGGTACATTGTACACCAATTCCACAACAGTTTGTCCAGATAGGACTGGATGAAACCAGAAATATCCGGTTCTGTGGTGGCTAACTCAATTCCAGCTCTGCTACAGCTTCTGTGTTTGCTTTTGTTTTGTCGTTAATATCTATGGACTTTAGAGTTGTGAATTCATTGTAGCATGTAATATTTTACTTCTTGTTGGCAAATGCTAATAGAATTCACCTGAAGGCAACAGGTACATATTCGTGTTTCCTAAGTGAAAAGCTGCAGAAACCAGGGTAAAAATGATATTTGTGTTTGTAAACATGACATTGAATCCCCTTGCCCAAGAAAAAGACTTTGATTTTCTCCAAAACCAGGTTGACTCTGCTTTTCAGGGTGCTTTGCACAGCAACTCCACACCAGTTTGTCCGGATAGGGCTGGATGAAACCATAAATATCCGGTTCTGTGGTGGCTAACTCAATCCCAGCTCTTGCTACAGCTTCTGTGTTTGCTTCTGTTCTCTCGATAGTATCTGTGGACTTTAGAAATCTGAATGCATTGTAGCATGTAACATTTTGTTTTTCTGTTGGCAAACGCTAATTGGTTTCACATGGAGACACAACAGGTACACTTTCCTGTTTTCTGAGTAAAAAGCTGCAGAAATCAGGTTACAAATGATATTTGTGTTTGTAAACATGACATTGAATCCACTTGCCCAAGAAAACGACTTTGCTTTTCTCCAAAAACAGGTTGACTCGATATTTCTGGGTGATTTGCACACCAGTTCCACACCAGTTTCTCCAGATAGGTCTGGATGAAACCAGAAATATCCGGTTCTGTTTTGGCTAACTCAATCCCACCTCTTGCTACAGCTTCTGTGTTTGCTTCTGTTCTCTCGATGGTATCTATGGACTTTAGAATTCTGAATGCATTGCAGCATGTAACATTTTGTTTTTCTGTTGGCAAACGCTAATTGGTTTCACATGGAGACAATACAGGTACACATTCTTGTTTTCTGAGTAAAAAGCTGCAGAAACCAGTTTAAAAATGATATTTGTGTTTGTAAACATGACATTGAATCCACTTGCCCAAGTAAACGACTTTGCTTTTCTCCAAAACCAGGTTGATTCTGTTTTTCTGGGTGCTTTGCACACCAACTCCACTCCAGTTTGTCTGGATAGGGCTGGATGAAACCAGAAATATCCGGTTCAGTGGTGGCTAACTCAATCCCAGCTCTTGCTACAGTTTCTGTGATTGCTTGTGTTTTGTTGATGGTATCTGTGAACTTTAGAGTTGTGAATGCATTGTAGCATGTAACATTTTGTTTTCCTGTTGGCAAATGCTAATTGGTTTCACAAGGAGACACAACAGGCACACATTCATGTTTTCTGAGTAAAAACCTGCAGAAACCAGATTAAAAACCATATTTGTGTTTGCTAACATGACATTGAATCCACTTGCCCAAGAAAACGACTTTGCTTTTCTCCAAAACCAGTTTGACTCTGTTTTTCTGGGTCCTTTGCACATGAATGCCACACGAGTTTGTCCAGATATATCTGGATCTAAGCAGAAATATCCGGTTCTCTGTGGGTAAATGTATAACTGATTTTAAAACAGCATATGTGTTTGTTAGTGAATTCTGGATATTATCTATGAACGTTAGAGTTTTGAATGAATTTTAGCAAGTAACATTTTGTGTTTATGTTGGCAAAGCTAATAGGTTCCACAGGGAGACACAACAGGTACACATTCGAGTTTTCTGAGTAGAATGCTATAGAAACCTGGTTAAAAATGTTATTTGTGTTTGTAAACATGACATTGTATCCACTTGCCCAAGAAAAATACCTTGCTTTTCTCCAAAACCAGGTTGACTCTGCTTTCCTGGGTCGTTTGTACAAGAATTCCACACTAGTTTGTCCAGATAGGTCTGGATCTCACCAGAAATTTCCTGTTATGTTTGGTCTAACTCAATCCCTTCTCATGCTACAGCCTCTGTGTTTGTTTCTGTTTTCTGGATATTATCTATGAACTTCAGAGTTTGGAATGAATTCTGACATGTAACACTTTGTATTTTTGTTGCCAAACTCTAATTGGTTCCACATGGAGAAACAACAGGCACACATAAGAGTTTTCTGAGTAGAATGCTACAGAAACCAGGTTAAAAATGCAATTTGTGTTTGCTAACATGACATTGAATACACTTGCCCATGAAAAAGACTTTGCTTTTCTCCACAACCTGTTTGACTGTGTTTTCTGTGTCCTTTGCACACGAATTCCACACTAGTTTGTCCAGATAGTTCTGGATCTAACCAGAAATACCCATTACTTTCTGCCTAACTCAATCCCAGCTCTTGCTACAGCCTCTGTGTTTGTTTCTGTGTTCTGGATATTATCAATTTACTTTAGAGTGTGGAATGAATTCTGGCATATAACACTTTGTTTTTTTGTTGGCACACACTAATTGCTTCCACAAGGAGACACAACAGGTACACATTTGTGTTTTCTGAGTAGAATGCTACAGAAACCAGATTAAAAATGATATTTGTGTTTGATAACATGACATTGAATCCACTTGCCCAAGAAAAAGACTTTGCTTTTCTCCAAAACCAGTTTGACTCTGATTATCTGGGTCCTTTGCACACGAATTCCACACAGGTTTATCCAGTTTGTTCTGGATCAAACCAGAAATATCCGGTTCTGCTGTGGCTAAATGAATATCAGCTTTTAAAACAGCCTGTGTGTTTCTTGGTTTTCTGGATGTTCTCTTTGATCTTTAGAGTTTGGAAGGAATTTAGCACGTAACATTTTTTTTTTTTGGGAAACAAAATTTGTTTCAATGTGGAGACACAAAAGATACACATGTGAGTTGTCAGAGTAGAATACTACAGAAACAAAGTTAAAAATGATATTTGTGCTTGCTAACATGACATTGAATCCACTTGCCCAAGAAAAAGACGTTGCTTTTCTCCAAAACCAGTTTGACTCTGCTTTTTTGGGTCCTTTGCACACGAATTCCACATGAGTTTGTCCAGTTAGGTCTGGATCAATCCAGAAATAGCCAGTTCTGTTGTGGATAAATGAATATCAGCTTTTAAAACAACCTGTGTGTTTGTTAGTCTTTTCTGGATATTAACTATGAACTTTAGAGTTTGGAATGAATTCTGACATGTAACATTTTGTTTTCCTGTTAGCAAACACTACTTGTATTCACGTGGAGACACAACAGGTACGCATGTGAGTTGTCTGAGTAGAATGCTACAGAAACCAGGTTAAAAATGATATTTGAGTTTGTAAACATGACATTGAATCCACTTCCCCATGTAAAAGACTTTCCATTTCTGCATAACCAGTTTGACTGTGCTTTTCTGGGTCCTTTGCATAAGAATGCCACACGAGTTTGTCCAGATAGGTCTGGATCAAACCAGAAATATCCGGTTCTGGTGTGCCTAAATGAATATCATCTTTTAAAACAGCCTGTGTGTTTGTTAGTCTTTTCTGGATATTAACTATGAACTTTAGAGATTGGAATGAAATCTGACATGTAACATTTTGTTTTCTGTTGCCAATCACTAATTGGATTCAAAGGGAGAAACAACCGTTACACATTCGAGTTTTCTGAGTAGAATGTACAGAAACCAGGTTCAAAATGATATTTGTGTTTGCTAACATGACATTGAATCCACTTGCCCAAGAAAAAGACTTTGCTTTTCTCCAAAACCATTTCCAATATTCTTTTCTTGGTCCTTTGCACAAGATTTCCACAGCATTATGTCCAGAACGTCTGGAACTATGAAGAAATTTCCGGTTCTGTTCTGCCTAACTCAATCCCACATGACTTTGTCCAGATAGGTGTGGATCAAACCAGAAATATCCGGTTATGGTGTGCCTAAACGAATATCAGCTTTGAAAACTGCCTGTGTGTTAGTGATTTCTGTATATTTTCTATGAACTTCAGAGTTTTGAATAAATTTTAGCATGTAACACTTTGTTTTTTTTTGTTGGAAACACTATTTGGTTCCAAATGGAGACACAACAGGTACACATAAGTGATTTCAGAGTAGAATGCTACAGAAACCAGGTTAAAACTGATATTTGCGACTGTAAACATGACATTGAATCCACTTGCCCAAGAGAAAGACCTTGCTTTTTTTCAAAACCAGTTGGACTTTGCTTTTCTGGGCGCTTTGCACATGAATTCCACATGAGTTTGTCCAGATATGTCTGGATCTAACCAGAAAGATCCGGGTCTATTCTGCTAACTCAATCCCAGCTCTTGCTACAGCTTCTGTGTTTCTTTCTGTTTTGTGGATATTTTCTATTAAGTTTAGAGTTTTGAATGAATTTTAGCATGTTACATTTTGTTTTTCTGTTGGAAACGCTACTTGATTCACATGGAGACACAATGGGTGTACATAAGAGATTTCTGGGTACAATACTACAGAAACCAGGTTCAAAATGACATTTGTGTTTGTAAACATGACATTGAATCCACTTACCATGAAAAAGACTTTGCTTTGCAACAAAACCACTTTGACTCTGCTTTTCTGGGTCCTTTGCACATGAATTCCTCACCAGTTTGGCCAGATAGCTCTGGATCTAACCAGAAATATCCGGTTCTGTTGTGGGTAAATGAATATCAGCTTTAAAATAGCTTGTGTGTTTGTTAGTGTTTTCTGGATATTTTCTATGAACTTTAGATTTTTGAATGAATTTTAGCATGTTATATTTTGTTTTTCTGTTGGAAACGCTACTGGATTCACATGGAGACACAACGGGTGTACATAAGAGATTTCTGAATAGAATACTACAGAAACCAGGTTAAAAATGATATTTGTGTTTGTAAACATGACATTGAATCCACTTGCCGAAGAAAAAGACTTTGCTTTTCTCCTTACAAGATTGATTCTGCTTTTCTGTGTCCTTTGCACAAGAATTCCACACGAGTTTGTCCCGATAGGTCTGGATCTAACCAGAAATACCCGTTTCTGTTCTGCCTAACTCAATCCCAGCTCTTGCCACAGCCTCTCTGTTTGTTTCTGTTTTCTGGATATTTACAATGAACTTTGGAATTTTGAATGAATTTTAGCATGTAACATTGTGTTTTTTTGTTGGAAACACTAATTCATTCCACATGGAGCACAACAGGTACACATAAGAGATTTCTGGGTACAATACTACAGAATCCAGGTTCAAAATGACATTTGTGTTTGCTAACATGACATTGAATCCATTTGCCAACGAAAAAGACTTTGCTTTTCTCCAAAACCACTTTGACTCTGTTTTTCTGGGTGCTTTGCACACAAATTCCGCACGAGTTTATCCATATTGGTCTGGATCTAACCAGAAAAATCCGGTTATGTGTGGCTAAATGAATATCAGCTTTTAAAATAGCCTGAGTGCTTGTTAGTGTTTTCTGGATATTTTCTATGAACTTTAGAGTTTTGAATGAATTTTAGCATGTAACATTGTGTTTTTTTTTTTTGAAACACTAATTGGTTCCACATGGAGACAAAACAGGTACACATAAGTGTTTTCTGGATAGAATGCTACAGAAACCAGGTTCTAAATGATAATTGCGGCTGTAAACATGACTTTGAATCCACTTGCCCAAGAAAAAGACCTTGCTTGTCTCCAAAACCAGTTGGACTTTGCTTTTCTGGGCCCTGTGCACACGGATTTCTCACGAGTTTTTCCAGATAGGTCTGGATCTAACCAGAAATATCCGGGTGTGTTTTGCCTAACTCAATCCCAGCTCTTGCTACAGCCTCTGAGTTTGTTTAGGTTTACTGGATATTTTCTATGAACTTTAGAGTTTCGAATGAATTTTAGCATGTAACATTGTGGGTTTTTTTGGCAAACCCTAATTGGTTGCACAAGGAGACACAACAGGTACACATTCGAGTTTTCTGAGTAGAATGCTACAGAAACCAGGTTCAAAATGATATTTCCGACTGTAAACATGACATTGAATCCACTTGCCCACAAAAAAGACTATGCTTTTCTCCAGAACCAGTTTGACTCTGCTTTTCTGGGTCCTTTGCACACGAATTCCACACGAGGTTGTCCAGATAAGTCTGGATCTAACCAGAAATACCCGTTTCTGTTCTCCCTAACTCAATCCCAGCTCTTGCTACAGCCTATGTGTTTGTTTCTTTTTTCTGGATATTTTCTATGAACTTTTAGTTTTGAATGAATTTTAGCATGTAACATTGTGTTTTTTTGTTGGAAAATCTAATTCGTTCCACATGGAGACACAACAGATACACATAAGTGATTTCTGAGTAGAATGCTACAGAAACCAGGTTAAAAATGACATTTGTGTTTGTAAACATGACATTGAATGCACTTGCCCATGAAAAAGACTTTGCTTTTCTCCAAAACCAGTTTGACTCTTCTTTTCTGGGTCCTTTGCACACGAATTCCACACGAGTTTGTACAGATACGTCTGGATCTAACCAGAAATATCGGTTCCGTTGTGGCTAAATGAATATCAGCTTTTAAAACAGCCTGTGTGTTTGTTTGTGTTTTCTGGATATTATCTATGAACTTTACTGTGTGGAATGAATTCTGGCATGTAACACTTTGTTTTTTTGTTGCCACACACTTATTCGTTCCACTAGGAGACACAACAGGTACACATAAGAGGTTTCTAAGTAGAATACTACAGAAAGCAGGTTAAAAATGATATTTGTGTTTGATAACATGACATTGAATCCACTTGCCCATGAAAAAGACTTTGTTTTTCTCCAAAACCAGTTTGACTCTGCTTTTCTGGGTCCTTTGCACAAGAATTCCACATGATTTTGTCCAGACGGTTCTGGATCAAACCAGATATATTCGGTTCTGTTGTGGCTAAATGAATATCAGCTTTTAAAACAGCCTGTATGTTTCTTTGTGTATTCTGGGTATTAACTATGTACTTTAGAGTTTGTATTGAATTCTGGCATGTAACTCTTTGTTTTTCTGTTGCCAAACACTAATTGGATTCACATGGAGACACAACAGGTACACATTCGAGTTTTCTGAGTAGAATGCTACAGAAACCAGGTTCAGAATGATATTTGTGTTGGTGAACATGACAATGAATCTACTTCCCCAAGAAAAAGACTTTGCTTTTCTCCAAAACCAGATTGATTCTGCTTCTCTGTGTCCTTTGCGCAAGAATTCCACACGAGTTTGTCCAGATAGGTCTGGATCTTATCAGAAATATCGGTTCTGTTGTGGCTAAACGAATATCAGCCAGCATACATGAGTTCCTTATCGGAGGTGTGCAACGAAGCAGTTAGGAAGGGTTCCGTAGCCTGGGAGTAGGCATTCTCAATATGCGGGATTTCTGTAGCCTGCCAATAGGAAACACAGCTTTGGTCGGTCTGCATAATGGCTGCAGAGAGATTCAGTTCTCGGGAGTTCTGAATGCTAGTGGAGTACAAAGCTGTTTCAGCGGTCTGTAGCCTGGGAATAGGCATCCACAATGAGCGCAATATCTGTAGCCTGAGTGTAGGAGACAGAGCTTACAGGAGATCTGTAACCTGAGTGTAGTCAGATGCAGCTTACATGAGCTCTCTATCTGTGTTGTGGAACGAGGCATTTTGGAAGAGTTCTGTAGACTGGGAGTAGGCATTCACAATATGCAGGATTTCTGTAGCCTGACTCTAGGATGCACAGCTTATGGGCGTTCTATGTCCTGGCTGCAGAGAGATGCAGTTCACGGGAGTTCTGTATGCTAGTGGAGTGCAATGCTATTTCAGAGTTCTGTTGCATGGGAATAGGATGACACAATGTGCACAATGTCTGTATACTTAGACAGAGCTTACAGGAGTTCTGTAACCTGAGTGTAGTCAGATGCAGCTTACATGAGTTCTGTATCTGTGTTGTGGAACGAGGCATTTTGGAAGAGTTCTATAGCCTGGGAGTAGGCATTCGCAATATGCGGGATTTCTGTAGCCTAACTCTGGGATGTACAGCTTGTAAGACTTCTGGATACAGGCTTTAGAGAGATTCAGTTCATGGGATTTCTGTATGCTAGTGGAGTGCAAAGCTGTTTCAGTAGTCTGTAGCCTGGGAATGGGCATACACAATGTGCGCAATTTCAGTAGCCTCAGAGTAGGAGACAGAGCTTACAGGAGTTCTGTAACCTGAGTGTAGTGATTTAGAGCATACATGAGTTCTGTATAGGAGGTGTGGAATGAAGGAATTAGGAAGGGTTCTGTAGACTGGGAGTAGGCATTCGCAATATGCGGGATTTCTGTAGCCTGTCTATAGGAAATAAAGCTTATGGTCGGTCTGCATCCTGGCTTTAGAGAGATTCAGTTCACAGTAGTTCTGTACGCTAGTGGAGTACAAAGCTGTTTCAGCGGTCTGTAGCCTGGGAATAGGCATACAGAATTTGCGCAATGTCCGTATACTGAGTGTAGGAGACAGAGCTTACAGGGTTCTGTAACCTGAGAGTAGTGAGGTGCAGCTTACATGAGTTCTGTATCAGAGCTCTGTAACGAAACAGTGTGTAAGTGTTCTGTAGCCTGGGAGTAGGCATTCGCAATATGTCGGATTTCTGTAGCCTGTCTATAGGAAACGCAGCTTATGGGCAGTCTGCTTCCTCGCTGTAGAGAGATTCAGTTCACGTGAGTTCTGTATGCTAGTGGAGTACAAAGCTGTTTCAGAGGTCTGTAGCCTGGGAATACTCTTACACAATGTGAGCAATGTCGGTAGCCTGAGTGTAGGAGACACAGCGTACAGGAGTTCTGCAACCTGAGTGTAGTGATTTACCGCATACATGAGTTCTATATCAGAGGTGTGGAATGAAGCAATTAGGAAGGGTTCTGTAGACTGGGAGTAGGCATTCGCAATATGCGGGATTTCTGTAGCCTAACTCTAGGATGTGCAGGTTATGGGCGTGCTGCGTCCTGGCTGTAGAAAGATGCAGTTCTGTATGCTAGTGGTGTGCAAAGTTATTTCAGAGTTCTGTTTCCTGGGAATAGGATGACTTAATGTGCGCAATGTCTGTATCCTTAGACAGAGCTTACAGGAGTTCTGTAACCTGAGTGTAGTCAGATGCAGCTTACATGATTTGTATATCAGAGGTGTGTAACGAAGCAGTTTGTAAGAGTTCTGTAGCCTGGCAGTAGGCATTCGCAATATGCGGGATTTCTGTAGCCTGAGTCTGGGATGTGCAGCATATAGGAATTCTGGATACAGGCTGCAGAGAGATTCAGTTCATGCGAGTACTATATGCTAGTGGATTACAAAGCTGTTTTAGTGGTCTGTAGCCTGGGAATAGGCATACACAAGGTGTGCAATGTCCGTAGCCTGATTATAGGAGACAGAGCTTACAGGAGTTCTGTAACCTGAGTGTAGTCAGATGCAGCCTACATGAGTTCTGTATCGGAGGTGTGGATATAAGCAGTTTGGAAGAGTTCTGTAGCCTGGGAGTAGGGATTCGTAATATGCGGCATTTCTCTAGCCTGACTCTAGTATGCGCAGCTGATGGGCGTTCTGCGTCCTGGCTATAGAGGAATTCAGTTCACGGGAGTTCTGTATGCTAGTGAAGTGCAAAGATATTTCACAGTTATGTTGCCTTATAATAGGATGACACAATGTTGCGCAATGTCTGTATCCTTAGGCAGAGCTTAGAGGAATTCTGTAACCTGAGTGTAGTCAGATGCAGCTTACATGAGTTCTGTATTACAGGTGTGGAACGAAGCAGTTTGTAATAGTTCTGAAGCCTGGGAGTAGGGTTTCGCAATATGCGGGATTTCTGTAGCCTGTCTATAGGAAATGCACATTATGGTCGTTCTGATTCCTGGCTGAAGAGAGATTCAGTTCATGGGAGCTCTGTATGCTAGTGTAGTACAAAGCTGTTTCAGCGGTCTGTAGCCTGGGAATACTCTTACACAATGTGAGCAATGTGGTAGCGTGAGTGTAAGAGACAGAGCGAACAGGAGTTCTGCAACCTGAGTGTAGTGATTTACAGCATACATGAGTTCTGTATAGAGGTGTGGAATGAAGCAATTAGGAATATTTCTGTAGCCTGGGAGTAGGGATTCTAAATATGTGGGATTTCTGTAGCCTGTCTATATGAAACGCAGCTTATGGTCGGTCTGCTTCCTGGCTGTAGAGAGATGCAGTTCACGGGAGTTTCGAATGCTAGTGGAGTACAAAGCTGTTTCAGCGGTCTGTAGCCTGGGAATAGGCATACACAATGTGCGCAATGTCTGTAGCCTGAGTGTAGGAGACAGTGCTTACAGGAGTTCTGTAACCTGAGTTTTGTCAGATGCAGCGTACATGAGTTCTGTATTGGAGGTGTGGATATAAGCAGTTTGCAAGAGTTCTGTAGCCTGGGAGTAGGCATTCGCAATATGCGGGATTTCTGTAGCCTAACTCTAGGAAGTGCAGCTTATGGGCGTTCTGCGTCCTGGCTGTAGAAAGATGCAGTTCACGGCAGTTCTGTATGCTAGTGGAGTGCAAAGCTGTTTCAGAGTTCTGTTTCCTGGGAATATGATTACTTAATGTGCGCAATGTCTGTATCCTTAGACAGAGCTTACAGGAGTTCTGTAACCTGAGTGTAGTGAGCTGCAGCTTACATGATTTCTGTATCAGAGGTGTGTAACAAAGCAGTTTGTAAGAGTTCTGTAGCCTGGGAGTAGGCATTCGCAATATGCGGGATTTCTGTAGCCTGACTTTGGGATGTGCAGCTTATAGGAATTCTGGATACAGGCTGCAGAGAGATGCAGTTCACGGGAGTTCTGTATGCTAGTGGAGTGCAAAGCTGGTTCAGTGTTCTGCAGCCACTGAATAATCTTACACAATGTGCGCAATGTCTGTAGCCTGAGTTTAGGAGACAGAGATTACAGGAGTTCTGTAACCTGAGTTTAGTGAGATACAGCGTACATGAGTTTTGTATCGGAGGTGTGGATGCAAGAAGTTTGGAAGCGTTCTGTAGCCTGGGGTAGGCATTCGCAATATGCGGGATTTCTGTAGCCTGTCTATTGGAAACGCAGCTTGTGCTCGGTCTGCTTCCTGGCTGTAGAGAGATTCAGTTCACGGGAGTTCTGTATGCTAGTGGAGTACAAAACTGTCTCAGCGGTATGTAGCCTGGGATTAGGCATACACAATGTGCACATTGTCCGTAGCCTGAGTGTAGGAGACAGAGCTTACAGGAGTTCTATAACCTGAGTTTAGTCAGATGCAGCGTACATGAGTTCTGTATCGGATGTGTGGAACGAAGCAGTTAGGAAGGGTTCTGTAGGCTGGGAGTAGGCATTCGCAATATGCGGGATTTCTGTAGCCTGTGTATAGGAAAAGTAGCTTAGGGTCGGTCTGCTCCATGGATGTAGAGAGATTAAGTTCACGGGAGTTCTGTATGCTAGTGGAGTACAAAGCTGTTTCAGTGGTCTGTAGCCTAGGAATAGGCATACACAATGTGTGCAATGTCTGTAGCCTGAGTGTAGGAGACAGAGCTTACAGGAGTTCTGTAACCTGAGTGTAGTCAGAAGCAGCGTACATGAGTTCTGTATTACAGGTGTGGAATGAAGCAATTTGGAAGAGTTCTGTAGCCTGGGAGTAGTCATTCGCAATATGCGGGTTTCTGTAGCCAGTGTATAGGAAACGCAGCTTGAGGTCGGTCCTCTTCCTGGCTGTAGAGAGATTCAGTTCACAGGAGTTCTGTATGCTAGTGGAGGACAACGCTGTTTCAGCGGTCTGTAGCCTGGGCATAGGCCTACACAATGTGCGCAATGTCTGTAGCCTGATTGTAGCAGACAGAGCTTACAGGAGTTCTATAACCTGAGTTTAGTCAGATGCAGCGTACATGAGTTCTGTATCGGAGGTGTGGATGTAAGCAGTTTGGAAGAGTTCTGTAGCCTGAGAGTGGGGATTCGTAATATGCGGGATTTCTGTAGCCTGACTCTAGGATTCGCAGCTTATGGGCGTTCTGTGTCCTGGCTGTGGAGAGATGCAGTTCACGGGAGTTCTGTATGCTAGTGGAGTGCAATGCTATTTCAGAGTTCTGTTGCCTGGGAATAGGATGACACAATGTGCGCAATATCTGTATCCTTAGACAGAGCTTACAGGAGTTCTGTAACCTGAGTGTAGTGAGGTGCAGCTTGCATGAGTTCTGTATCGGAGGTGTGTAACCGAGCAGTTTGTAATAGTTCTGTATCCTGGGAGTAGGCATTCTTAATATGCGGGATTTCTGTAGCCTGTCTATAGGAAACGCTGCTTATAGGCATTCTGGATACAGGCTGTAGAGAAATTCAGTTCATGGGACTTCTGTATGCTAGTGGAGTGCAAAGCTGTTTCGCCATTCTGTAGCATGGGAATAGGCTTACACAATGTGTTCAATTTCGGTAGCCTGTGTTTAGGAGAGAGAGTACAGGAGTTCTGTGTCCTCAGTGTAGTGATAGAGCATACATCAGTTCCATATCGGAAGTGTGGAACGAAGCAGTTAGGAAGGGTTCCGTAGCCTGGGAGTAGGCATTCACAATATACGGGATTCCTGTAGCCTCTCTATAGGAAACACAGGTTATGGTCTGTCTGCATCCTGGCTTTAGAGAGATTCAGTTCACGGAAGTTCTGTATGCTAGTGGAGTAGAAAGCTGTTTTGCTGGTCTGTAGCCTGGGAATAGGCATAAAAAATGAGCACAATATCCGTAGCCTGAGTGTAGGAGACAGAGCTTACAGGAGTTCTTAACCTGAGTGTTTTCAGATGAAGCATACATGAGTTCTGTATTACAGGAGTTGAAGGAAGCAGTTTGGAAGTGTTTTGTAGCATGGGAGTAGCCTGTCTATAGGAAAGGGGCTTAGGGTCGGTCTGGTTCCTGGCTGTAGAGAGATTCAGTTCACGGGAGTTCTGTATGCTAGTGGAGTACAAAGCTGTTTCTGTGGTCTGTAGGCTGGGAATAGGCATACACAATGAGCGCAATGTCTGTAGCCTGAGTGTAGTAGACAGAGCTTACAGGTGTTCTGTAACCTGAGTGTAGTCAGATGCAGCGTACATGAGTTCTGTATTACAGGTGTGGAACGAAGCAGTTTGGGAGAGTTCTGTAGCCTGCGAGTAGGGATTCGCAATGTGTTGGATTTCTGTAGCCTGTCTATAGGAAACGCAGCTCATGGTCGGTCTGCTTCCTGGCTGTAGAGAGATTCAGTTTACGGGAGTTCTGTAGGCTAGTAGAGGACAAAGCTCTTTCAGCGGTCTGTAGCCTGAGAATAGGCATAACAATGTGCGCAATGTCTGTAGCCTCAGTGTAGCAGACAGAGCTTACAGGAGTTCTGTAACCTGAGTTTCGTCTGATGTAACGTACATGAGTTCTGTATCGGAGGTGTGGATGTAAGCAGTTCGGAAGAGTTCTGTAGCCTGGGATTAGGCATTCGCAATATGCGGGATTTCTGTAGTCTGACTCTAGGATGCGCAGCTTATGGGCGTTCCGCGTCCTGGCTGTGGAAAGATTCAGTTCATTGGAGTTCTGTATGCTAGTGGAGTGCAATGTTATTTCAGAGTTCTGTTGGCTGGGAATAGGATGACACCATGTGCGCAGTGTCTCTATCCTTAGACAGAGCTTACAGGAATTCTCTAACCTGAGTGTATTGAATGCAGCTTACATGATTTCTCTATCGGATTTTTGTAACAAAGCAGTTTGGAAGAGTTCTGTTGCCTGGGAGTTGGGATTCGCAATATGCGGGATTCCTGTAGCCTGACTCTGGAATGTGCAGCTTATAGGAATTCTGGATACAGGCTGTAGAGGTATTACGTTCATGGGAGTTCTGTATGCTAGTGGAGTGCAAAACTGTTTCAGGGGTCTGTAGCTGGGGAATACGGTTTACAGAATGTGCGCAATGTATGTAGCCTCAGTGTAGGAGACAGAGCGTACAGGATTTCTGTTACCTGAATGTAGTTATTTACAGCATACATGAGTTCTGTATCGGAGGTGTGGATGTAAGCAGTTTGTAAGCGTTCTGTAGCCTGGGAGTAGTGACAGAGCTTACAGGAGTTCTGTAACCTGAGTGTAGTGATTTAGAGCATACATGAGTTCCCCTTTGAGGTGTGGAACGAAGCAGTTAGGAAGGGTTCTGTAGCCTCGAAGTAGGCTTTCGCAATATGCGGGATTTCTGTAGCTTGTCTATAGGAAACGCAGCTTATGATCGTTCTGCTTCCTGGCTTTAGAGAGATTCAGTTCACATGAGTTCTCTATGCTAGTGGAGTACAAAGCTGTTTCAGCGGTCAGTATCCTGGGAGTAGGCATACACAATGTGTGCAATGTCTGTAGCCTGAGTGTGGGAGACAGAGCTTACAGGAGTTCTGTAACCTGAGTTTAATCAAGTGCAGCGTACAAGAGTTCTGTATCTGAGGTGTGGAACGAAGATGTTTGTAAGAGTTCTGCAGCCTGGGAGTAGGCATTCGAAATATGCGGGATTTCTGCAGCCTGACTCTGGGATGTGCAGCTTATAGGGATTCTGGATACAGGTTGTAGAGAGATTCAGTTCAAGGCATTTTTGTATGCTAGTGTAGTGCAATGCTATTTCAGAGTTCTGTTGCCTGGGAATAGGATGACACAATGTGGGCAATGTCTGTATCCTTAGAAAGAGCTTACAGGAGTTCTGTAAACTGAGCGTAGTGAGGTGCAGCTTACCTGAATTCTTTATCTGAGGCGTAGACAAAGCAGTTAGGAAGGGTTCTGTAGCCTGAGAGTTGGCATTCGCAACATGCGGGTTTTCTGTAGCCTGTCTATAGGAAAAGTAGCTTATGGTCGGTCAACTTGCTGGCTCTAGAGAGATTCAGTTCACAGGAGTTCTGTATGCTAGTGGAGTACAATGCTCTTTCAGCGGTCTGTAGCCTGGGAATAGGCATACACAATGTGCACAATGTCCATAGCCTGAGTGTAGGACACAGAGCTTACAGTTCTGTAACCTGAGTGTAGTCAGATGCAGCTTATATGAGATCTGTATTACAGCTGTGGAAGGAAGCAGTTTGGAAGTGTTCTGTAGCCTGGGAGTAGGGATTCGCAATATGCGGGATTTCTGTAGCATGTCTATAGCAAACGCAGCTTATGGTCGGTCTGCTTCCTGGCTGTAGAGAGATTCAGTTCACAGGAGTTCTGTATGCTAGTGGAGTACAAAGCTCTTTCAGCGGTCTGTAGCCTTAGAATAAGCCTACACAATGTGCGCAATGTCTGTAGCCTGAGTGTAGGAGACAGAGCTTACAAGAGTTCTGTAACCTGAGTGTAGTCAGATGCAGCTTACATGAGTTCTGTATCAGTGGTGTGGATGTAAGCAGTTTGGAAGTTTCTGTAGCCTGGGATTAGGCATTCGCAATATGCGGGAATTCTGTAGCCTCACTCTAGGATGCACAGCTTATGGGCGTTCCTCGTCCTGGCTGTAGAGAGATTCAGTTCATCGGAGTTCTGTATGCTAGTGGAGTGCAATGTTATTTCAGAGTTCTGTTGGCTGGGAATAGGATGACACCATGTGCGCAATGTCTCTATCCTTAGACAGAGCTTACAGGAATTCTCTAACTTGAGGGTATTGAATGCAGCTTACATGATTTCGCTATCAGATTTGTGTAACAAAGCAGTTTGGAAGAGTTCTGTAGCCTGGGAGTTGGGATTCGCAATATGCGGGATTTCTGTAGCCTGACTCTGGGATGTGCAGCTTATAGGAATTCTGGATAAAGGCTGTAGAGAGATTACGTTCATGGGAGTTCTGTATGCTAGTGGAGTGCAAAGCTGTTTCATAGGTCTGTAGACGGGGAATACGGTTTACAGAATGTGCGTAATGTCTGTAGTCTCAGTGTAGGAGACAGAGCGTACAGGATTTCTGTTACCTGAAGGTAGTTATTTACATCATACATGAGTTCTGTATCGGAGGTGTGGATGTAAGCAGTTTGTAAGCGTTCTGTAGCCCGGGAGTAGACATTCGCAATATGCCGTATTTTAGCCTGGCTTTAGGAAACGCAGCTTATGGTCGGTCTGCTTCCTGGCTGTAGGGAGATTCAGTTCATGGGCGTTCTGTATGCTAGTGGAGAACAAAGCAGTTTCAGCCTTCTGTAGCCTTAGAATAAGCCTACACAATGCGCGCAATGTCTGTAGCCTAAGTGTGGGAGACAGCCTTGCAGGAGTTCTGTAACCTGAGTTTAGTCAGATGCAGCGTATATGAGTTCTGTATCGGAGGTGTGGATGTAAGCTCTTTGTTAGAGTTCTGTAGCCTGGGAGTAGGCATTTGCAATATGCTCGATTTCTGTAGTCTGACTCTAGGATGCGCAGCTTATGGGCGTTCTGCGTCCTGGCTGTAGGGGAATACAGTTCACAGGAGTCTGTATGCTAGTGGAGTGCAATGTCATTTCAGAGTTCTCTTGCCTGGGAATAGGATGACACAATGTGCACAATATCTATATTTTAGACAGAGCTTACAGGAGTTCTGTAACCTGCGTGTAGTGAGGTGCAGCTTACATGAGTTCTGTATCTGAGGTGTGTAACAAAGCAGTTTGTAAGAGTTCTGTAGCCTGGGAGTAGGCATTCGCAATATGCGGGATTTCTGTAGCCTGACTCAGGGATGTGCAGTTTATAGGAATCCTCGATCATGCTGTAGAGAGATTTAGTTCACAGGAGTTCTGTATGCTAGTGGAGTACAAAGCTGTTTCAGCGGTCTGTAGCTTGGAAATATGCATACACAATCTGCGCAATGTCTTTAGCCTGAGTGTAGGAGACAGTGCTTACAGGAGTTCTGTATCCTGAGTTTAGTCAAGTGCAGGCAACATGAGTTCTGTATCGGAGGTGTGGAACGAAGGAGTTTGGAAGAGTTCTGCAGCCTCGGAGTAGGCATTCGCAATATGTGGGATTTCTGTAGTCTGAATCTGGGATGTGCAGCTTATAGGAATTCTGGATACAGGCTGTAGAGATTCAGTTCAAGGGAGTTCTCTATGCTAGTGGAGTGCAAAGCTGTTTCAGCGGTCTGTATCCTGGGAGTAGGCATACACAATGTGCGGAACGTCTGTAGTCTGGGTGTAGGAGACAGAGCTTACAGGAGTTCTGTAACCTGAGTGTAGTGATTTAGAGCATACATGAGTTCCCCTTCGGAGGTGTGGATCGAAGCAGTTAGGAAGGGTTCTGTAGCCTCGAAGGAGGCATTCGCAATATGCGGGATTTCTGTAGCTTGACTATAGGAAACGCAGCTTATGATAGGTCTCCTTCCTGGCTTTAGAGAGATTCAGTTCACATGAGTGCTGTATGCTAGTGGAGTACAAAGCTGTTTCAGTGGTCTGTATCCTGGGAGTAGGCATACACAATGTGCGCAATGTCTGTAGCCTGAGTGTAGGAGACCAAGATTACAGGAGTTCTGTAACCTGAGTGTAGTCAGATGCAGCTTATATGAGTTCTGTATTACAGGTGTGGAACGAAGCAGTTTGGAAGAGTTCGGAAGCCTGGGAGTAGGGTATCGCAACATGCGGGATTTCTGTAGCCTGTCTATAGGAAACGCAGCTTGTTGTCGGTCTGCTTCCTGGCTTGTGAGAGATTCAGTTCATGGGAGTTCTGTATGCTAGTGGAGTACAAAGCTGTTTCAGTGGTCTGTAGCCTGGGAATAGGATGACACAATGTGCGCAATGTCTGTAGCCTGGGTGTAGGAGACAGAGCTTAAAGGAGTTCTGTAACCTGAGTTTAGTCAGATGCAGCATACATTAGTTCTGTATCGGAGGTGTGGAACAAAGCAGTTTGGAAGAGTTCTGTAGCCTGGGAGTAGGCATTCGCAATATGCGGGATTTCTGTAGCCTGACTCTGGGATGTGCAGCTTATAGAAATTCTGGATACAGCCTGTAGAGAGATTCAGTTCATGGGAGTTCTGTATGCTAGTGGAGTGCATAGCTGTTTCAGCGTTCTGTAGACGGGGAATACGCTTACACAATGTGAGCAATGTTGGTAGCCTGAGTGTAGGACAGGGAGCGTATAGGAGTTCTCTATCCAGAGTTTAGTCAGATGCAGCGTACATGAATTCTGTATTACAGGTGTGGAACGAAGCATTTTGGAACAGTTCTGTAGCCTGGGAGTAGGCATTCACAATATGCGGGATTTCTGTAGCCTGCTTATAGAAACGCAGCTTATGGTCAGTCTGTTTCCTGGCTGTAGAGAGATTCAGTTCACGGGAGATCTGTATGCTAGTGGAGTGCACAGCTGTTTCAAAGTTCTGTAGCCTTGGAATACGCTTACACAATGTGAGCAATTTTGGTAGCCTGAGTGTAGGAGACAGAGCATACAGGAGTTCTGCAACCTGAGTGTAGTGATTTAATGCATACATGAGTACTGTATCGTAGGTGTGGAACGAAGCACTTAGGAAGGGTTCTGAGGCCTGGGAGTAGGCTCGCAATATGGGATTTCTGTAGCTTGTCTGTAGGAAACCCAGCTTATGGACGGTCTGCTTCCTGGCTTTAGAGAGATTCAGTTCATGGGAGTTCTGTATGCTAGTGGAGTACAAAGCTGTTTCAGCGGTCTGTATCCTGGGAATAGGCATACATAATGTGTGCAATGTTTGTAGCCTGAGTGTAGAAGACAGAGCTTACACGAGTTCTGTAACCTGAGTGTAGTCAGATGCAGCGCACATGAGTTCTGTATTACACGTGTGGAATGAAGCAGTTTGGATTAGTTCTGTATCCTGGGAGTAGGCATTTGCAATATGCGGGATTTCTGTAGCCTGTCTATAGGAAACGCAGCTTATGGTCAGTCTGCTTCCTGGCTGTAGAGAAATTCAGTTTACGGGAGTTCTGCATGCTAGTGGAGTACAAAAGTGTTTCAGCTGTCTGTAGCATGGAAATAGGCATACACAATGTGCGCAATGTCTGTATCCTTGGACAGAGCTTACAGGAGTTCTGTAACCTGAGTGTAGTCAGATGCAGCATACATGAGTTCTGAATTACAGGTGTGGAACGAAGCAGTTTGGAAGAGTTCTGTAGCCTGGGAGTAGGCTTTCGGAATATGCGGGATTTCTGTAGCCTGTCTATAGGAGACGCAGCTTACGGTCGGTCTGCTTCCTGGCTGTAGAGAGATTCAGTTTACGGGAGTTCTGTATGCTAGTGGAGTGCAATGCTATTTCAAAGTTCTGTTGGCTGGGAAAAGGGTGACACAATGTGTGCAATGTCTGTATCCTTAGACAGAGCTTACAGGTGTTCTGTAACCTGAGTGTAGTCAGATGCAGCTTACATGAGTTCTGTATTACAGGTGGGAGTGAAGCTGTTTGGAAGAGTTATGTAGCCTGGGAGTAGGCATTCACAATATGCGGGATTTCTGTAGCCTGTCTATAGTAAACGGAGCTTATGGTTGGTCTGCTTCCTGGCTGTAGTGAGATTCAGTTCAGGAGAGTTCTGTATGCTAGTGGAGTCAATGGTGATTCGGAGTTCTGTTGCCTGGGAATAAGCTTACCCCATGTGTGCAATGTTTGTAGCCTTCGTGTAGGAAACTGAGCTTACAGGAGTTCTGTAACCTGAGTGCAGTCAGATGCAGCGTACATGAGTTCTGTATCGGAGTTGTGGATGTAAGCAGTTTGGAAGAGTTCTCTAGCCTTTGAGTAGGCATTCAAAATATGCGTGATTACTGTAGCCTGACTCTAGGATGCACAGCTTATAGGTGTTCTGCATCCTGGCTGTAGAGAGATTCAGTACACGGGAGTTCTGTATGCTAGTGGAGTGCAATGCTGTTTCAGAGTTCTGTTTCCGGGGAATAGGATGGCACAATGTGCACAATGTCTGTATCCTTAGGTAGAGCTTACAGGAGTTTTGTAACCTGAGTGTAGTGAGTGCAGCTTACATGAGTTCTGTATCGGAGGTGTGGATGTAAGCAGATCGTAAGAATTCTGTAGCCTGGGAGTAGGCATTCGCAATATGCGGGATTTCTGTAGCCTGTCTGTAGGAAACGCAGCTTATACGAATTCTACATACAGGCTCTAGAGATATTCAGTTCACAGGAGTACTGTATGCTAGTGGAGGGCAATGCTATTTCAGAGTTCTGTTGCCTGTGAATAGGAGGACACAATGTACACAATGTCTGTGTACTCAGACAGAGCTTACAGGAGTTCTTTAACCTGAGTGTAGTGAGGTGCAGCTTACATGAATTCTGTATCGGAGGTGTGTAACGAAGCAGTTTGTTAGAGTTCTGTAGCCTCGGAGTAGGCATTAGCAATATGCGCGATTTCTGTAGCCTGACTCTAGGATGTGCAGCTTATACGAATTCTGGATACAGGCTGTAGAGAGATTCAGTTCATGGGAGTTCTGTATGCTAGTGGAGTGCAATGCTATTTCAGATTTCTGTTGCCTGGGAATAGGATGACACAATGTGAGCAATTTTGATAGCCTGAGTGTAGGAGACAGAGCTTACAGGAATGCTGCAACCCTAGTGTAGTGATTTACAGCATACATGAGTTGTGTATTGTTGGTGTAGAACGAAGCACTTCGGAAGGATTCTGACGCCTGGGAGTAGGCATTCGCAATATGCGGGATTTCTGTAGCCTGCTTATAGAAAACGCAGCTTATGGTCAGTCTGTTTCCTGGCTGTAGAGAGATTCAGTTCATGGGAGTTCTGTATGCTAGTGGAGTGCTCAGCTGTTTCAGCGTTCTGTAGCCTGGGAATACGCTTACACAATGTGAGCAATTTTGGTAGCCTGAGTGTAGGAGACAGTGGATAAAGGAGTTCTGCCACCTGAGTGTAGTGATTTAAAGCATACATGAGTTCTGTATCGTAGGTGTGGAACGAAGCACTTAGGAAGGGTTCTGAGGCCTGGGAGTAAGCTCGCAATATATGGGATTTCTGTAGCTTGCCTGTAGGAAACCCAGCTTATGGTCGGTCTGCTTCCTGGCTGCAGAGAGATTCAGTTCATGGGAGTTCTGTATGATAGTGGAGTACAAATCTGTTTCAGCAGTCTCTATCCTGGGAATAGGCATACACAATGTGTGCAATGTCTGTAGCCTGAGTGTAGGAGACAGAGCTTACACGAGTTCTGTAACCTGAGTGTAGTCAGATGCAGCGCACATGAGTTCTGTATTACACGTGTGGAACGAAGCAGTTTGGATTAGTTCTGTATCCTGGGAGTAGGCATTTGCAATATGCGGGATTTCTGTAGCCTGTCTATAGGAAACGCAGCTTATGGTCGGTCTGCTTCCTGGCTGTAGAGAAATTCAGTTTACGGGAGTTCTGTATGCTTGTGGAGTACAAAAGTGTTTCAGCTGTCTGTAGCATGGAAATAGGCATACACAATGTGCGCAAGTCTGTAGCCTGAGTGTAGGAGACAGAGCTTACAGGAGTACTGTAAACTGAGTTTAGTCTGATGCAGCGTACATGAGTTCTGTATCGGAGGTGTGGAACAAAGCAGTTTGGAAGAGTTCTGTAGCCTCGAAGTAGGCATTCGCAATATGCGGGATTTCTGTAGCCTGACTCTGGCATGTGCAGCTTATAGAAATTCTGGATACAGGCTGTAGAGAGATTCAGTTCATGGGAGTTCTCTATGCTAGTGGAGTGCACAGCTGTTTCAGCGTTCTGTAGCCTGGGAATACGCTTACACAATGTGAGCAATTTTGGTAGCCTGAGTGTAGGAGAGAGAGCGTACAGGAGTTCTCTATCCGGAGTTTAGTCAGATGCAGCGTACATGAATTCTGTATTACAGGTGTGGAACGAAGCAGTTTGGAACAGTGCTGTAGCCTGGGAGTAGGCATTCGCAATATGCGGGATTTCTGTAGCCTGTCTATAGGAAACGCAGCTTATGTTCTGTCTGCTTCCTGGCTGCAGAGAGTTTCAGTTCACGTGAGTTCTGTATGCTAGTGGAGTGCAAAGCTGCTTGAGCGGTCTGTAGCCTGGGAATAGGCTTACCCCATGTGCGCAATGTCTGTAGCCTGAGTGTAGGAGACAGAGCTTACAGGAGTTCTGTAACCTGAGTTTAGTCAGATGCTGTGTACATGAGTTCTGTATCGGAGGTGTGGATGTAAGCAGTTTGGATGAGTTCTGTAGCCTGGGAGTAGGGATTCGCAATATGCGGGATTTCTGTAGCCTGTCTATAGGAAACGCAGCTTATGGTTGGTCTGCTTCTAGGCTGTAGAGATATTCAGTTCATGGGAATTCTGTATGCTAGTGGAGTGCAATGCTATTTCAGATTTCTGTTGCCTGGGAATAGGATGACACAATGTGCACAATGTCTGTGTCCTTAGACAGAGATTGCAGGAGTTCTGTAACCTGAGTGTAGTGAGGTGCAGCTTACATGAGTTCTGTATTGGAGGTGTGTAAAGAGGCAGTTTGTAAGAGTTCTGTATCCTGGGAGTAGGCATTCGCAATATGCGGGATTTCTGTAGCCTGCTTATAGAAAACGCAGCTTATGGTCAGTCTGTTTCCTGGCTGTAGAGAGATTCAGTTCATGGGAGTTCTGTATGCTAGTGGAGTGCTCAGCTGCTTCAGCGTTCTGTAGCCTGGGAATACGCTTACACCATGTGAGCAATTTTGGTAGCCTGAGTGTAGGAGACAGAGGATAAAGGAGTTCTGCCACCTGAGTGTAGTGATTTAAAGCATACATGAGTTCTGTATCGTAGGTGTGGAACGAAGCACTTAGGAAGGGTTCTGAGGCCTGGGAGTAAGCTCGCAATATATGGGATTTCTGTAGCTTGCCTGTAGGAAACCCAGCTTATGGTCGGTCTGCTTCCTGGCTGCAGAGAGATTCAGTTCATGGGAGTTCTGTATGATAGTGGAGTACAAATCTGTTTCAGCAGTCTCTATCCTGGGAATAGGCATACACAATGTGTGCAATGTCTGTAGCCTGAGTGTAGGAGACAGAGCTTACACGAGTTCTGTAACCTGAGTGTAGTCAGATGCAGCGCACATGAGTTCTGTATTACACGTGTGGAACGAAGCAGTTTGGATTAGTTCTGTATCCTGGGAGTAGGCATTTGCAATATGCGGGATTTCTGTAGCCTGTCTATAGGAAACGCAGCTTATGGTCGGTCTGCTTCCTGGCTGTAGAGAAATTCAGTTTACGGGAGTTCTGTATGCTAGTGGAGTACAAAGCTGTTTCAGCAGTCTGTAGCCTGGAATAGGCATACGCAATATGTGCAATGTCTGTAGCCTGAGTTTAGGAGACAGAGCTTAAGGAGTTCTGTAATCTGAGTTTAGTCAGATGCAGTGTACATGAGTTCTGAATCATAGGTGTGGATGTATGCCGTTGGGAAGAGTTCTGTAGCCTGGGAGTAGGCATTCACACTATGTGGGATTTCTGTAGCCTGACTCTGGCATGTGCAGCTTATAGGAATTCTGGATACAGGCTGCAGAGAGATTCAGTTCACTGGAGTTCTGTAAGCTAGTGGAGTGCAATGCTATTTCAGAGTCTGTTGCCTGGGAATAGGCTTACCTCAAGTGCTCAAAGTATGTAGACCGCGTGTAGGAGCCAGTGCTTCCAGGAGTTCTGTATCCTGAGTGTAGTGATTTACAACATTCATGAGTTCTGTATCGGATGTGTGGAATGAAGCAGTTTGGAAGGGTTCTGTAGCCGGTGAGTACACATTCGCAATATGCGGGATTTCTGTAGCCTGTCTATAGGAAACGCCGCTTATGATCTGTCTGCTTCCTGGCTGTAGAGAGATTCAGTTCATGGGAATTCGGTATGTTAGTGGAGTGCAGAGCTGTTTCAGCGGTTTGTAGCCTGGGAGTAGGCATTCGCAATATGCGGGATTTCTGTAGCCTGTCTATAGGAAAGGCAGCTTATAGGAATTCTGGATACAGTTTCTAGAGAGGATCAGTTCACGGGAGTTCTCTATGCTAGTGGAGTACAAAGCTGTTTCAGTGGTCTGTAGCCTCGGAATAAGCATACACAATGGGTGCAATGTCTGAAGCCTGAGTGTAGGAGACAGAGCTTACAGGAGTTCTGCAACCTGAGTGTAGTCAGATGCAGCGTACATAAGTTCTGTATCGGAGTTGTGGAGAGAAGCAGGTTGGAAGAGTTCTGTACTCTGGGAGTAGGCATTCGCAATATGCTTGATTTCTGTAGCCTGTGTAAAGGAAACGCAGCTCATGGTCGGTCTCCTTCCTGGGTGTAGAGGGATGCAGTTCACGGGGTTTCTGGATGATAGTGGAGTGCAATGCTATTTCAGAGTTCTGTTGCCTGGGAATAGGATGACAAAATATGCACAATGTCTGTATCCTTAGACAGAGCTTACAGGAGTTCTGTAACCTGAGTGTAGTGAGGCACAGTTAACATGAGTTCTGTATCAGAGGTGTGTAACGAAGCAGTTTGTAAGAGTTCTGTAGCCTGGGAGTAGGCATTCGCAATATGGCGGATTTCTGTAGCCTGACTCAGGGATGTGCAGTTTATAGGAATCCTCGATCATGCTGTAGAGAGATTTAGTTCACAGGAGTTCTGTATGCTAGTGGAGTACAAAGCTGTTTCAGCGGTCTGTAGCTTGGAAATATGCATACACAATCTGCGCAATGTCTTTAGCCTGAGTGTAGGAGACAGTGCTTACAGGAGTTCTGTATCCTGAGTTTAGTCAAGTGCAGGCAACATGAGTTCTGTATCGGAGGTGTGGAACGAAGGAGTTTGGAAGAGTTCTGCAGCCTCGGAGTAGGCATTCGCAATATGTGGGATTTCTGTAGTCTGAATCTGGGATGTGCAGCTTATAGGAATTCTGGATACAGGCTGTAGAGATTCAGTTCAAGGGAGTTCTCTATGCTAGTGGAGTGCAAAGCTGTTTCAGCGGTCTGTATCCTGGGAGTAGGCATACACAATGTGCGGAACGTCTGTAGTCTGGGTGTAGGAGACAGAGCTTACAGGAGTTCTGTAACCTGAGTGTAGTGATTTAGAGCATACATGAGTTCCCCTTCGGAGGTGTGGATCGAAGCAGTTAGGAAGGGTTCTGTAGCCTCGAAGGAGGCATTCGCAATATGCGGGATTTCTGTAGCTTGACTATAGGAAACGCAGCTTATGATAGGTCTCCTTCCTGGCTTTAGAGAGATTCAGTTCACATGAGTGCTGTATGCTAGTGGAGTACAAAGCTGTTTCAGTGGTCTGTATCCTGGGAGTAGGCATACACAATGTGCGCAATGTCTGTAGCCTGAGTGTAGGAGACCGAGATTACAGGAGTTCTGTAACCTGAGTGTAGTCAGATGCAGCTTATATGAGTTCTGTATTACAGGTGTGGAACGAAGCAGTTTGGAAGAGTTCGGAAGCCTGGGAGTAGGGTATCGCAACATGCGGGATTTCTGTAGCCTGTCTATAGGAAACGCAGCTTGTTGTCGGTCTGCTTCCTGGCTTGTGAGAGATTCAGTTCATGGGAGTTCTGTATGCTAGTGGAGTACAAAGCTGTTTCAGTGGTCTGTAGCCTGGGAATAGGATGACACAATGTGCGCAATGTCTGTAGCCTGGGTGTAGGAGACAGAGCTTAAAGGAGTTCTGTAACCTGAGTTTAGTCAGATGCAGCATACATTAGTTCTGTATCGGAGGTGTGGAACAAAGCAGTTTGGAAGAGTTCTGTAGCCTGGGAGTAGGCATTCGCAATATGCGGGATTTCTGTAGCCTAGGTCTGGGATGTGCAGCTTATAGAAATTCTGGATACAGCCTGTAGAGAGATTCAGTTCATGGGAGTTCTGTATGCTAGTGGAGTGCATAGCTGTTTTAGCGTTCTGTAGACGGGGAATACGCTTACACAATGTGAGCAATGTTGGTAGCCTGAGTGTAGGACAGGGAGCGTATAGGAGTTCTCTATCCAGAGTTTAGTCAGATGCAGCGTACATGAATTCTGTATTACAGGTGTGGAACGAAGCATTTTGGAACAGTTCTGTAGCCTGGGAGTAGGCATTCACAATATGCGGGATTTCTGTAGCCTGCTTATAGAAACGCAGCTTATGGTCAGTCTGTTTCCTGGCTGTAGAGAGATTCAGTTCACGGGAGATCTGTATGCTAGTGGAGTGCACAGCTGTTTCAAAGTTCTGTAGCCTTGGAATACGCTTACACAATGTGAGCAATTTTGGTAGCCTGAGTGTAGGAGACAGAGCATACAGGAGTTCTGCAACCTGAGTGTAGTGATTTAATGCATACATGAGTACTGTATCGTAGGTGTGGAACGAAGCACTTAGGAAGGGTTCTGAGGCCTGGGAGTAGGCTCGCAATATGGGATTTCTGTAGCTTGTCTGTAGGAAACCCAGCTTATGGACGGTCTGCTTCCTGGCTTTAGAGAGATTCAGTTCATGGGAGTTCTGTATGCTAGTGGAGTACAAAGCTGTTTCAGCGGTCTGTATCCTGGGAATAGGCATACATAATGTGTGCAATGTCTGTAGCCTGAGTGTAGAAGACAGAGCTTACACGAGTTCTGTAACCTGAGTGTAGTCAGATGCAGCGCACATGAGTTCTGTATTACACGTGTGGAATGAAGCAGTTTGGATTAGTTCTGTATCCTGGGAGTAGGCATTTGCAATATGCGGGATTTCTGTAGCCTGTCTATAGGAAACGCAGCTTATGGTCAGTCTGCTTCCTGGCTGTAGAGAAATTCAGTTTACGGGAGTTCTGCATGCTAGTGGAGTACAAAAGTGTTTCAGCTGTCTGTAGCATGGAAATAGGCATACACAATGTGCGCAATGTCTGTATCCTTGGACAGAGCTTACAGGAGTTCTGTAACCTGAGTGTAGTCAGATGCAGCATACATGAGTTCTGAATTACAGGTGTGGAACGAAGCAGTTTGGAAGAGTTCTGTAGCCTGGGAGTAGGCTTTCGGAATATGCGGGATTTCTGTAGCCTGTCTATAGGAGACGCAGCTTACGGTCGGTCTGCTTCCTGGCTGTAGAGAGATTCAGTTTACGGGAGTTCTGTATGCTAGTGGAGTGCAATGCTATTTCAAAGTTCTGTTGGCTGGGAAAAGGGTGACACAATGTGTGCAATGTCTGTATCCTTAGACAGAGCTTACAGGTGTTCTGTAACCTGAGTGTAGTCAGATGCAGCTTACATGAGTTCTGTATTACAGGTGGGAGTGAAGCTGTTTGGAAGAGTTATGTAGCCTGGGAGTAGGCATTCACAATATGCGGGATTTCTGTAGCCTGTCTATAGTAAACGGAGCTTATGGTTGGTCTGCTTCCTGGCTGTAGTGAGATTCAGTTCAGGAGAGTTCTGTATGCTAGTGGAGTCAATGGTGATTCGGAGTTCTGTTGCCTGGGAATAGGCTTACCCCATGTGTGCAATGTTTGTAGCCTTCGTGTAGGAAACTGAGCTTACAGGAGTTCTGTAACCTGAGTGCAGTCAGATGCAGCGTACATGAGTTCTGTATCGGAGTTGTGGATGTAAGCAGTTTGGAAGAGTTCTCTAGCCTTTGAGTAGGCATTCAAAATATGCGTGATTACTGTAGCCTGACTCTAGGATGCACAGCTTATAGGTGTTCTGCATCCTGGCTGTAGAGAGATTCAGTACACGGGAGTTCTGTATGCTAGTGGAGTGCAATGCTGTTTCAGAGTTCTGTTTCCGGGGAATAGGATGGCACAATGTGCACAATGTCTGTATCCTTAGGTAGAGCTTACAGGAGTTTTGTAACCTGAGTGTAGTGAGTGCAGCTTACATGAGTTCTGTATCGGAGGTGTGGATGTAAGCAGATCGTAAGAATTCTGTAGCCTGGGAGTAGGCATTCGCAATATGCGGGATTTCTGTAGCCTGTCTGTAGGAAACACAGCTTATACGAATTCTACATACAGGCTCTAGAGATATTCAGTTCACAGGAGTACTGTATGCTAGTGGAGGGCAATGCTATTTCAGAGTTCTGTTGCCTGTGAATAGGAGGACACAATGTACACAATGTCTGTGTACTCAGACAGAGCTTACAGGAGTTCTTTAACCTGAGTGTAGTGAGGTGCAGCTTACATGAATTCTGTATCGGAGGTGTGTAACGAAGCAGTTTGTTAGAGTTCTGTAGCCTCGGAGTAGGCATTAGCAATATGCGCGATTTCTGTAGCCTGACTCTAGGATGTGCAGCTTATACGAATTCTGGATACAGGCTGTAGAGAGATTCAGTTCATGGGAGTTCTGTATGCTAGTGGAGTGCAATGCTATTTCAGATTTCTGTTGCCTGGGAATAGGATGACACAATGTGAGCAATTTTGATAGCCTGAGTGTAGGAGACAGAGCTTACAGGAATGCTGCAACCCTAGTGTAGTGATTTACAGCATACATGAGTTGTGTATTGTTGGTGTAGAACGAAGCACTTCGGAAGGATTCTGACGCCTGGGAGTAGGCATTCGCAATATGCGGGATTTCTGTAGCCTGCTTATAGAAAACGCAGCTTATGGTCAGTCTGTTTCCTGGCTGTAGAGAGATTCAGTTCATGGGAGTTCTGTATGCTAGTGGAGTGCTCAGCTGTTTCAGCGTTCTGTAGCCTGGGAATACGCTTACACAATGTGAGCAATTTTGGTAGCCTGAGTGTAGGAGACAGTGGATAAAGGAGTTCTGCCACCTGAGTGTAGTGATTTAAAGCATACATGAGTTCTGTATCGTAGGTGTGGAACGAAGCACTTAGGAAGGGTTCTGAGGCCTGGGAGTAAGCTCGCAATATATGGGATTTCTGTAGCTTGCCTGTAGGAAACCCAGCTTATGGTCGGTCTGCTTCCTGGCTGCAGAGAGATTCAGTTCATGGGAGTTCTGTATGATAGTGGAGTACAAATCTGTTTCAGCAGTCTCTATCCTGGGAATAGGCATACACAATGTGTGCAATGTCTGTAGCCTGAGTGTAGGAGACAGAGCTTACACGAGTTCTGTAACCTGAGTGTAGTCAGATGCAGCGCACATGAGTTCTGTATTACACGTGTGGAACGAAGCAGTTTGGATTAGTTCTGTATCCTGGGAGTAGGCATTTGCAATATGCGGGATTTCTGTAGCCTGTCTATAGGAAACGCAGCTTATGGTCGGTCTGCTTCCTGGCTGTAGAGAAATTCAGTTTACGGGAGTTCTGTATGCTTGTGGAGTACAAAAGTGTTTCAGCTGTCTGTAGCATGGAAATAGGCATACACAATGTGCGCAAGTCTGTAGCCTGAGTGTAGGAGACAGAGCTTACAGGAGTACTGTAAACTGAGTTTAGTCTGATGCAGCGTACATGAGTTCTGTATCGGAGGTGTGGAACAAAGCAGTTTGGAAGAGTTCTGTAGCCTCGAAGTAGGCATTCGCAATATGCGGGATTTCTGTAGCCTGACTCTGGCATGTGCAGCTTATAGAAATTCTGGATACAGGCTGTAGAGAGATTCAGTTCATGGGAGTTCTCTATGCTAGTGGAGTGCACAGCTGTTTCAGCGTTCTGTAGCCTGGGAATACGCTTACACAATGTGAGCAATTTTGGTAGCCTGAGTGTAGGAGAGAGAGCGTACAGGAGTTCTCTATCCGGAGTTTAGTCAGATGCAGCGTACATGAATTCTGTATTACAGGTGTGGAACGAAGCAGTTTGGAACAGTGCTGTAGCCTGGGAGTAGGCATTCGCAATATGCGGGATTTCTGTAGCCTGTCTATAGGAAACGCAGCTTATGTTCTGTCTGCTTCCTGGCTGCAGAGAGTTTCAGTTCACGTGAGTTCTGTATGCTAGTGGAGTGCAAAGCTGCTTGAGCGGTCTGTAGCCTGGGAATAGGCTTACCCCATGTGCGCAATGTCTGTAGCCTGAGTGTAGGAGACAGAGCTTACAGGAGTTCTGTAACCTGAGTTTAGTCAGATGCTGTGTACATGAGTTCTGTATCGGAGGTGTGGATGTAAGCAGTTTGGATGAGTTCTGTAGCCTGGGAGTAGGGATTCGCAATATGCGGGATTTCTGTAGCCTGTCTATAGGAAACGCAGCTTATGGTTGGTCTGCTTCTAGGCTGTAGAGATATTCAGTTCATGGGAATTCTGTATGCTAGTGGAGTGCAATGCTATTTCAGATTTCTGTTGCCTGGGAATAGGATGACACAATGTGCACAATGTCTGTGTCCTTAGACAGTAATTGCAGGAGTTCTGTAACCTGAGTGTAGTGAGGTGCAGCTTACATGAGTTCTGTATTGGAGGTGTGTAAAGAGGCAGTTTGTAAGAGTTCTGTATCCTGGGAGTAGGCATTCGCAATATGCGGGATTTCTGTAGCCTGCTTATAGAAAACGCAGCTTATGGTCAGTCTGTTTCCTGGCTGTAGAGAGATTCAGTTCATGGGAGTTCTGTATGCTAGTGGAGTGCTCAGCTGCTTCAGCGTTCTGTAGCCTGGGAATACGCTTACACCATGTGAGCAATTTTGGTAGCCTGAGTGTAGGAGACAGAGGATAAAGGAGTTCTGCCACCTGAGTGTAGTGATTTAAAGCATACATGAGTTCTGTATCGTAGGTGTGGAACGAAGCACTTAGGAAGGGTTCTGAGGCCTGGGAGTAAGCTCGCAATATATGGGATTTCTGTAGCTTGCCTGTAGGAAACCCAGCTTATGGTCGGTCTGCTTCCTGGCTGCAGAGAGATTCAGTTCATGGGAGTTCTGTATGATAGTGGAGTACAAATCTGTTTCAGCAGTCTCTATCCTGGGAATAGGCATACACAATGTGTGCAATGTCTGTAGCCTGAGTGTAGGAGACAGAGCTTACACGAGTTCTGTAACCTGAGTGTAGTCAGATGCAGCGCACATGAGTTCTGTATTACACGTGTGGAACGAAGCAGTTTGGATTAGTTCTGTATCCTGGGAGTAGGCATTTGCAATATGCGGGATTTCTGTAGCCTGTCTATAGGAAACGCAGCTTATGGTCGGTCTGCTTCCTGGCTGTAGAGAAATTCAGTTTACGGGAGTTCTGTATGCTAGTGGAGTACAAAGCTGTTTCAGCAGTCTGTAGCCTGGAATAGGCATACGCAATATGTGCAATGTCTGTAGCCTGAGTTTAGGAGACAGAGCTTAAGGAGTTCTGTAATCTGAGTTTAGTCAGATGCAGTGTACATGAGTTCTGAATCATAGGTGTGGATGTATGCCGTTGGGAAGAGTTCTGTAGCCTGGGAGTAGGCATTCACACTATGTGGGATTTCTGTAGCCTGACTCTGGCATGTGCAGCTTATAGGAATTCTGGATACAGGCTGCAGAGAGATTCAGTTCACTGGAGTTCTGTAAGCTAGTGGAGTGCAATGCTATTTCAGAGTCTGTTGCCTGGGAATAGGCTTACCTCAAGTGCTCAAAGTATGTAGACCGCGTGTAGGAGCCAGTGCTTCCAGGAGTTCTGTATCCTGAGTGTAGTGATTTACAACATTCATGAGTTCTGTATCGGATGTGTGGAATGAAGCAGTTTGGAAGGGTTCTGTAGCCGGTGAGTACACATTCGCAATATGCGGGATTTCTGTAGCCTGTCTATAGGAAACGCCGCTTATGATCTGTCTGCTTCCTGGCTGTAGAGAGATTCAGTTCATGGGAATTCGGTATGTTAGTGGAGTGCAGAGCTGTTTCAGCGGTTTGTAGCCTGGGAGTAGGCATTCGCAATATGCGGGATTTCTGTAGCCTGTCTATAGGAAAGGCAGCTTATAGGAATTCTGGATACAGTTTCTAGAGAGGATCAGTTCACGGGAGTTCTCTATGCTAGTGGAGTACAAAGCTGTTTCAGTGGTCTGTAGCCTCGGAATAAGCATACACAATGGGTGCAATGTCTGAAGCCTGAGTGTAGGAGACAGAGCTTACAGGAGTTCTGCAACCTGAGTGTAGTCAGATGCAGCGTACATAAGTTCTGTATCGGAGTTGTGGAGAGAAGCAGGTTGGAAGAGTTCTGTACTCTGGGAGTAGGCATTCGCAATATGCTTGATTTCTGTAGCCTGTGTAAAGGAAACGCAGCTCATGGTCGGTCTCCTTCCTGGGTGTAGAGGGATGCAGTTCACGGGGTTTCTGGATGATAGTGGAGTGCAATGCTATTTCAGAGTTCTGTTGCCTGGGAATAGGATGACAAAATATGCACAATGTCTGTATCCTTAGACAGAGCTTACAGGAGTTCTGTAACCTGAGTGTAGTGAGGCACAGTTAACATGAGTTCTGTATCAGAGGTGTGTAACGAAGCAGTTTGGAAGAGTTCTGTAGCCTGGGAGTAGGCATTCGCAATATGGCGGATTTCTGTAGCCTGACTCTGGGATGTGCAGCTTACAGGAATTCTGGATACAGGCTGCAGAGAGATTCAGTTCACGGGAGTTCTGTATGCTAGTGGAGTGCAGAGCAGTTTCAGCGTTCTGTAGCCTGGGATTAGGAGGACACAATGTGCGCAACTTTGGTAGCCTGAGTGTAGGAGAGTGATGGTACAGGAGTTCTGTAACCTATGTGTAGTGATTTACAGCATACATGAGTTCTGTATCTGAGGTGTGGAACGAAGCAGATTGGAAGGGTTCTGAAGCCTGGGAGTAGGCATTCGCAATATGTGGGATTTGTGTAGTAACTCTGGGATGTGTAGCTTGTTGGAATTCTGGATACAGGCTGCAGAGAGATTCAGTTCACGGGAGTTCTGTATGCTAGTGGAGTACAAAGCTGTTTCAGTGTTCTGTAGCCTGGGAATAGACATACACAATGTGTACAAAGTGCGTAGCCTGAGTGTAGGAGGTGTGGAACGAAGCATTTTGTAAGAGTTCTGTACCCTGGGAGTAGGCATTTGCAATATGCGGGATTTCTGTATCCTGTCTATAGGAAACGCAGCTTATGGTCGGTCTGCCTCCTAGCTGTGGAGAGATTCAGTTCACTGCAGTTCTGTATGCTAGTGGAGAACAAAGCTGTTTCAGCGGTCTATAGCCTGGGCATATGCTTACACAATGTGCGCAATGTCTGTAGCCTGAGTGTAGGAGACAGAGCTTACAGGAGTTCTGTAACCTGAGTGTGGTGAGGTGCAGCTTACATGAGTTCTGTATCGGAGGTGTGTAACGAAGCAGTTTGTAAGAGTTCAGTAGCCTGGCAGTAGGCATTCACAATACGCGTCGTTTCTGTAGCCTGTCATTAGGAAACGCAGCTTATGGTCGGTCTGCTTCCTGGCTGCTGAGAGATTCAGTTCATGGAAGTTCTGTATACTCTGGAGTGCAAAGCTGTTTCAGCGGTCTGTAGCCTGGGAATAGGCATACACAATGTGCGCAATTTGGGTAGCAAGAGTATAAGAGAGAGAGCATACAGGATTTCTGTAACCTGAGTGTAGTGATTTACAGTATACGTGAGTTCTGTATCTGAGGTGTGGAACTAAGCAGTTTGGAAGAGTTCTCTAGACTGGGAGTAGGCATTCGGAATATGCGGGATTTCTGTAGCCTGACTATAGGACACGCAGCTTATGGTCGGTCTGCTTTTTGGCTGTAGAGAGATTCAGTTCACGGGAGTTCTGTTCGCTAGTGGAGTACAAAGCTGTTTCAGTGTTCTGTAGCCTGGGAATAGGCATACACAGTGTGCGCAATGTATGTAGCCCGCGTGTAGGAGCCAGAGCTTATAGGAGTTCTGTAACCTGAGTTTAGTCAGATGCAGCGTACATGAGTTCTGTATTGCAGGTGTGGAACGAAGCAGTTTGGAAGAGTTCTGTATCCTGGGAGTAGGCATTCGCAATATGCGGGATTTCTGTTTCCTGACTCTGGGATGTGCAGCTTACAGGAATTCTAAATACAGGCTGCAGAGAGATTCAGTTCACGGGAGTTCTGTATGCTAGTGTAGTGCAGAGCAGTTTCAGCGTTCTGTAGCCTGGGATTAGGATGACACAATGTGCGCAACTTTGGTAGCCTGAGTGTAGGAAAGTGAGCGTACAGGAGTTCTGTAACCTGAGTGTAGTGATTTACAACATACATGAGTTCTGTATCAGAGGTGTGGAACGAAGCAGTTAGGGAGGGTTCTGTAGCCTGTGAGTAGAAATTCGCAATAAACGGGATTTCTGTAGCCTGTCAATAGGAAACGCAGCTTATGGTCAGTCTGCTTCCTGGCTCGAGACCGATTCAGTTACGGGAGTTCTGTATGCTAGTGGAGTACAAAGCTCTTTCAGTGTTCTGTAGCCTGGGAATAGACCTACACATTGTACGCAATGTCTGAAGCTGAGTGTAGGAGACAGAGCTTACCGGAGTTCTGTAACCTGAGTGTAGTCAGATGCAGCGTACATGAGTTCTGTATTACAGGTGTGGAACGAAGCAGTTTGGAAGAGTTCTGTAGCCTGGGAGTAGGGATTCACAATATGTGGGATTTCTGTAGCCTGTCTATAGGAAACGCAGGTTATGGGCGTTATGAGTCCTGGCTGTAGAGAGATTCAGTTCACGGGAGTTCTGAATGCTAGTGGAGTACAAAGCTGTTTCAGCGTCTGTAGCCTGGGAATACGCTCACACAATGTGCACAATGTCTGTAGCCTGAGTGTAGGAGACAGAGCTTACAGGAGTTCTGTAACCTGAATTTAGTCAGATGCATCTTACATGAGTTCTGTATCAGAGGTGTGGATGTAAGCAGTTTGGAAGAGTTCTGTAGCCTGGGAGTAGGGATTCGAAATATGTGAGATTTCTTTAGCCTGACTCTCAGAAACACAGCTTAGGGGTGTTCTCCGTCCTGGCTGTAGAGAGATGCAGTTCACTGGAGTTCTGTACGCTAGTGGAGTGCAATGCTATTTAAGAATACTGTTGCCTGGGAATAGGATGACACAATATGGACATTGTCTATATCATTAGACAGAGCTAACAGGAGTTCTGTAACCTGAGTGTAGGGAGGTGCAGCTTACATGAGTTCTGTATCGGAGGTGTGTAACCGAGCAGTTTGTAATAGTTCTGTATCCTGGGAGTAGGCATTCTTAATATGCGGGATTTCTGTAGCCTCTCTATAGGAAGCACAGATTATCGTCGGTGTGTTTCTGGCTGTAGAGAGATGCAGTTCACGGGAGTTCTGTAGGCTAGTGGAGTACAAAGCTGTTTCAGCGGTCTGTAGCCTGGGAATAGGCATACACAAAATGCCCAATGTCTGTAGCCTGAGTGTAGGAAGCAGATCTTACAGGAGTTCTGTAACCTGAGTGTAGTTAGATGCAGCGTACATGAGTTCTGTATCGGAGGTGTGGATGTAAGCAGTTTGGAAGAGTTCTGTAGCCTGGGAGTAGGAATTTTCAATATGCGGGATTTCTGTAGCATATCTCTAGGATGCGCAGCTCATAGACGTTCTGCATCCTGGCTGTAGAGAGATGGAGTTCACGGGAGTTCTCTGTGCTTGTGGAGTGCAATGCTTATTTCAGAGTTCCGTTGCCTGGGAATAGCATGACACAATATGTGCAATGTCTGTATACTTAGACAGAGCTTACAGGAGTTCTGTAACCTGAGTGTAGTGAGGTTCAGCTTACATGAGTTCTGTATCGGTGGTGTGTTGCGAAGCAGTTTGTAAGAGTTCTGTAGCCTGGGAGTAGGCATTCGCAATATGCGGGATTTCTGTTGCCTGACTCTGGGATGTGCACCTTATAGGAATTTTGGATACAGGCTGTAGAGAGATTAAGTTCATGGAAATTCTGTATTCTAGTGGAGTACAGAGCTGTTTCAGCGTTCTGTAACCTGAGATTACACTTACTTAATGTGCGCAATTTAGGTAGCCTGAGTGTAGGAGAGAGACTGTACAGGAGTTCTGTAACCTGAGTGTAGTGATTTACCGCATACATGAGTTCTGTATCGTAGGTGTGGAACAAAGCTGTTAGGAAGGTTTCTGTAGCCTGTGAGTAGACATTCGCAATATCTGGGATTTTTTAGCCTTTCTATAGGAAACACAGCTTATGTTCGGTCTGCTTCCTGGTTGTAGAGAAATTCAGTTCATTGGAGTTCTGTATGCTAGTGGAGTACAAAGCTGTTTCAGCGTTCTGTAGCCTGGGAATAGGCATACACAATGTGCACAATGTCCATAGCCTGAGTGTAGGAGACAGTGCTAACAGGATTTCTGTAACCTGAGTGTAGTCAGATGCAGCTTACATGAGTTCTGTATTACAGGAGTGGAACGAAGAAGTGTGGAAGAGTTCTGTAACCTGGGAGTAGGGATTCGCAATATGCGCGATTTCTGTAGTCTGCTATAGGAAACGAAGCTTACGGTCGGTCTGCTTCCTGTCTGTAGAGCGATTCAGTTCACGGGAGTTCTGTATGCTACTGGAGTACAAAGTTGTTTCAGCAGTCTGTAGCCTCGGAATACGCTTACACAATGTGCACAAAGTCTTAGCCTGAGTGTAGGAGACAGAGCTTACAGGAGTTCTGTAACCTGAGTATAGTGAGATGCAGTGTACATGAGTTCTGTATCGGAGGTGCGGATGTAAGCAGTTTGGAAGAGTTCTGTAGCCTGGGAGTAGAGATTCGCAATAGGCGGGATTTCTGTAGCCTGTCTCTAGGATGCGCAGCTTCTGGGCGTTCTGCGTCCTGGCTGTAGAGTGATGCAGTTCACGGGAGTTCTGTATGCTAGTGGAGTACAAAGCTGTTTCAGTGACTTTAGCCTGGAATAGGATGACACAATGTGCACAATGTCTGTATCCTTAGGCAGAGCTTACAGGAGTTCTGTAACCTGAGTGTAGTGAGGTGCAGCTTACATGTGTTCTGTATCGGAGTTGTGTAAAAAAGTAGTTTGGAAGAGTTCTGTAGCCTGGGAGTAGGCATTCGCAATATGAGGGATTTCTGTAGCCTGTGTATAGGAAAAGCAGCTTATACGCACACTGAATACAAGATGTAGAGTGACTCAGTTCATGGGAGTTCTGTATGCTAGTGGAGTTCAAAGCTGTTTCAGTGATCTGTAGCCTGGGAATAAGCATACACAATGTGCGCAATGCCCATAGCCCGAGTGTATGAGATAGATCTTACAGGAGTTCTGTAACCTGAGTTTAGTCAGATGCAGCTTTCATGAGTTCTGTATTACAGGTGTGGAACGAAGCATTTTGTAAGAGTTCTGTGCCCTGGGAGTAGGGATTCGCAATATGCAGGATTTCAATAGCCTGTCTATAGGATACGCAGCTTATAGGTATTCTGGTTACATGCTGTAGAGTGATTACATGCTGTAGGAAGAATTCCGTATTCCTGGGAGTAGGCATTCCCAATATGCAGGATTTCTGTAGCCTGTCATTAGGAAACACAGCTAACGGTATACTAGTGGAGTACAAACCAGGTTCAGCGGTCTGTATCCTATGCTGGATGGAACCAGAAATATCCGGTTCTGTGGTGGCTAACTCAATCCAAGCTCTTGCTACAGCCTCTGAGTTTGTTTGTGTTTTCTGGATAGTATCTGTGGACTTTAGAGTTGGGAATGCATTGTAGCATGTAACATTTTGTTTTTCTTTGGCAAACGCTAATTAGTTTCACATGGAGACACAACAGGTACACTTTCGTGTTTTCTGAGTAAAAAGCTGCAGAAACCAGGTTACAAATGATATTTGTGTTTGTAAACATGACATTGAATCCACTTGCCCAAGAAAATGACTTTGCTTTTCTCCAAAACCAGGTTGACTCTGCTTTTCTGGATGCTTTGCACACCAACTCCAAACCAGTTTGTCCGGATAGGTCTAGATGAAACCAGAAATATCCAGTTCTGTGGTTTCTAACTCAATCCCAGCTCTTGCTACAGTTTCTGTGTTTGCTTGTGTTTTGTCGATAGTATATGTGGACTTTGGAGTTGTGAATGCATTGTAGCATGTAACATTTTGTTTTATGTTGGCAAATGCTAATTAGTTTCACATGGAGACACAACAGGTACACATTCGTGTTTTCTGAGTAAAAACCTGCAGAAACCAGGTTACAAATGATATTTGTGTTTGTAAACATGACATTGAATCCACTTGCCCAAGTAAACGACGTTGCTTTTTTCCAAAACCAGGTAGATTCTGCTTTTCTGGGTGCTTTCCACATCAATTCCACACCAGTTTGTCCGGATAGGGCTGGATGAAACCAGAAATATCCGGTTCTGTGGTGGCTAATTCAATCCCAGCTCTTGCTAGAACTTTTGTGTGTGCTTGTGTTTTCTCGCTAGTATCTGTAGACTTTAGAGTTGTGAATGCATTGTAGCATGTAACATTTTGCTTCTCTGTTGGAAAACGCTAATGGTTTCACATGCAGAAACAACAGGTACACATTCGTGTTTTCTGAGTAAAAAGCTGCAGAATCCAGGTTAAAAATGATATTTGTGTTTGTAAACATGACATTGAATCCGCTTGCCCAAGAAAAAGACTTTGCTTTTCTCAAAAACCGGGTTGACTCTGCTTTTCTGGGTGCTTTGCACACAAAATCCACATTAGTTTGTACGGATAGCGGTGGCTGAAACCAGAAATATCCTGTTCTGTGTTGGCTATCTCAATCCCAGCTCTTGCTACAGCTTCTGTGTTTGCTTGTGTTTTCTCGATAGTAACTGTGGACTTTAGAGTTGTGAATGCATTGTAGCATGTAACATTTTGTTCTCTGTTGGCAAACGCAGAAATTGGTTTCACACCAATTCCACATTATTTTTTCCGGGTAACGCTGGCTGAAACCAGAAATATCCGGTTCTGTGTTGGCTAACTCAATCCCAGCTCTTGCTACAGCTTCTGTGTTTGCTTGTGTTTTCTCGATAGTATCTGTTGACTTTAGGATTGTGAATGCATTGTAGCATGTAACATTTTGTTTTCCGTTGACAAACGCAAAATTGGTTTCACATTGAGACACAACAGGTACAGATTTGTGTTTTCTGAGTAAAAAGCTGCAGAAACCAGGTTACAAATGATATTTGTGCTTGTAACCATGACATCAAATCCACCTGCCCAAGAAAACTACTTTGCTTTTCTCCAAAACCAGGTTGACTCTGCTTTTTTGGGAGCGTTGCACACCAACTCCACACCAGTTTGTCCAGATAGGGCTGGATGAAACCAGAAATATCCGGTTCTTAGTGGGCTACTCAATGCCAGCTCTTGCTACAGCTTCTGTGTTTGCTTGTGTTTTCTCGATAGTATCTGTTGACTTTAGGATTGTGAATGCATTGTAGCATGTAACATTTTGTTTTCCGTTGACAAACGCAAAATTGGTTTCACATTGAGACACAACAGGTACAGATTTGTGTTTTCTGAGTAAAAAACTGCAGAAACCAGGTTACAAATGATATTTGTGTTTGTAAACATGACTTTGAATCCACTTGCCCAAGAAAAAGACTTTGCTTTTCTCCAAAACCAGGTTGACTCTGCTTTTCTGGGTGCTTTGCACAGCAATTCCACACCAGTTTGTCCGGATCGGGCTGGATGAAACCAGACATATCCGGTTCTGCGGTGGTTATCTCAATCCCAGCTCTTGCTACAGCTTCTGTGTGGGCTTGTGTTTTGTCGATAGTCTGTGGACTTTAGAGTTGTGAATGCATTGTAGCGTGTAACATTTTGTTTTTCTTTTGGTAAACGCTAATAGGATTCACATGGAGACTCAACAGGTAAACATTCGTGTTTTCTGAGTAAAAACCTGCAGAAACCAGGTTACAAATGATATTTGTGTTTGTAAACAATACATTGAATCCACTTGCCCAAGAAAAAGACTTTGCTTTTCTCCAAACCCAGGTTGACTCTGCTTTTCTGGGTGCTTTGCACACCAAATCCACACCAGTTTGTCTGGATAGGGCTGGATGAAACCAGAAATATCCGGTTCTGTGGTGGCTAGCTCAATCCCAGCTCTTGCTACAACTTCTGTGTGTGCTTGTGTTTTCTCGATAGCATCTGTGGACTTTAGAGTTGTGAATGCATTGTAGCATGTAACATTTTGTTTTTCTGTTGGCAAAGGGTAATAGGTTTCACATGGAGACACAACAGGTACACATTCGTGTTTTCTGAGTAAAAAGCTGCAGAAACCAGGTTACAAATTATATTTGTGTTTGTGAACATGACATTGAATCCACTTGCCCAAGAAAAAGACTTTGCTTTTCTCCAAACCCAGGTTGACTCTGCTTTTCTGGGTGCTTTGCACACCAACTCCAAACCCGTTTGTCCAGACAGTGTTGGATGAAACTGGAAATATACGGTTCTTAGTTGGCTAACTCAATCCCAGCTTTTGCTAGAGCTTCTGCGTTTGCTTGTGCTTTCTCGATAGTATCTGTGGACTTTAGAGTTGTGAATGCTTTGTAGCATGTAACATTTTGTTTTTCTCTTGGCACGTGCTAATTGGTTTCGCATGAAGACATAACAGGTATACATTCGTATTTTCTAAGTCAAAGCTGCAGAAACCAGGTCAAAAATGATATTTGTGTTTGTAAACATGACATTGAATCCACTTGCCCAAGAAAAAGACTTTGCTTTTCTCCAAAACCAGGTTGACTCTGCTTTTCTGGGTGCTTTGCACACCAACTCCACACCAGTTTGTCCGGATAGGGCTGGATGAAACCAGAAATATCCGGTTCTGTGGTGGCTAGCTCAATCCCAGCTCTTGCTACAGCTTCTGTGTGTGCTTGTGTTTTCTCGATAGCATCTGTGGACTTTAGAGTTGTGAATGCATTGTAGCATGTAACATTTTGTTTTTCTGTTGGCAAAGGGTAATAGGTTTCACATGGAGAATGAACAGGTACACATTCATGTTTTCTAAGTAAAAAGCTGCAGAAACCAGGTTACAAATGATATTTGTGTTTGTAAACATGACATTGAATCCCCTTGAAGAATAAAAAGACTTTGCTTTTCTCCAAACCCAGGTTGACTCTGCTTTCCTGGGTGCTTTGCACACCAACTCCACACCAGTTTGTCCGGATAGTGCTGGATGAAACCAGAAATATCCTGTTCTGTGGTGGCTAACTCAGTGCAAGCTCTTGCTACAGTTTCTGTGTTTACTTGTGTTTTCTTGATAGTATCTGTGGACTTTAGAGTTGTGAATGCTTTGTAGCATGTAACATTTTGTTTTCAGTTGTCAAACGCTAATTGGTTTCACATGGAGACACAGCAGGTACACATTCGTGTTTTCTGTGTAAAAACCTGCAGAAACCAGGTTACAAATGATATTTGTGTTTGTAAACATGACATTGAATCCACTTGCCCAAGTAAACGACGTTGCTTTTCTCCAAAACCAGGTTGATTCTGCTTTTCTGGGTGCTTTCCACATCAATTCCACACCACTTTGTCCGGATAGGGCTGGATGAAACCAGAAATATCCGGTTCTGTGGTGGCTAATTCAATCCCAGCTCTTGCTAGAACTTCCGTGTGTGCTTGTGTTTTCTTGCTAGTATCTGTAGACTTTAGAGTTGTGAATGCATTGTAGCATGTAACATTTTGCTTCTCTGTTGGAAAACGCTAATGGTTTCACATGCAGAAACAACAGGTACACATTCGTGTTTTCTGAGTAAAAAGCTGCAGAATCCAGGTTAAAAATGATATTTGTGTTTGTAAACATGACATTGAATCCGCTTGCCCAAGAAAAAGACTTTGCTTTTCTCAAAAACCGGGTTAACTCTGCTTTACTGGGTGCTTTGCACACAAAATCCACATTAGTTTGTACGGATAGCGGTGGCTGAAACCAGAAATATCCTGTTCTGTGTTGGCTATCTCAATCCCAGCTCTTGCTACAGCTTCTGTGTTTGCTTGTGTTTTCTCGATAGTAACTGTGGACTTTAGAGTTGTGAATGCATTGTAGCATGTAACATTTTGTTCTCTGTTGGCAAACGCAGAAATTGGTTTCACACCAATTCCACATTATTTTTTCCGGGTAACGCTGGCTGAAACCAGAAATATCCGGTTCTGTGTTGGCTAACTCAATCCCAGCTCTTGCTACAGCTTCTGTGTTTGCTTGTGTTTTCTCGATAGTATCTGTTGACTTTAGGATTGTGAATGCATTGTAGCATGTAACATTTTGTTTTCCGTTGACAAACGCAAAATTGGTTTCACATTGAGACACAACAGGTACAGATTTGTGTTTTCTGAGTAAAAAGCTGCAGAAACCAGGTTACAAATGATATTTGTGCTTGTAACCATGACATCAAATCCACCTGCCCAAGAAAACTACTTTGCTTTTCTCCAAAACCAGGTTGACTCTGCTTTTTTGGGAGCGTTGCACACCAACTCCACACCAGTTTGTCCAGATAGGGCTGGATGAAACCAGAAATATCCGGTTCTTAGTGGGCTACTCAATGCCAGCTCTTGCTACAGCTTCTGTGTTTGCTTGTGTTTTCTCGGTAGTATCTGTTGACTTTAGGATTGTGAATGCATTGTAGCATGTAACATTTTGTTTTCCGTTGACAAACGCAAAATTGGTTTCACATTGATACACAACAGGTACAGATTTGTGTTTTCAGAGTAAAAAACTGCAGAAACCAGGTTACAAATGATATTTGTGTTTGTAAACATGACTTTGAATCCACTTGCCCAAGAAAAAGACTTTGCTTTTCTCCAAAACCAGGTTGACTCTGCTTTTCTGGGTGCTTTGCACAGCAATTCCACACCAGTTTGTCCGGATCGGGCTGGATGAAACCAGAAATATCCGGTTCTTTGGTGGCTAGCTCAATCCCAGCTCTTGCTACAGCTTCTGTGTGTGCCTGTGTTTTCTCCATAGCATCTGTGGACTTTAGAGTTGTGAATGCATTGTAGCGTGTAACATTTTGTTTTTCTTTTGGTAAACGCTAATAGGTTTCACATGGAGACACAACAGGTACACATTCGTGTTTTCTGAGTAAAAACCTTCAGAAACCAGGTTACAAATGATATTTGTGTTTGTAAACATGACATTGAATACCCTTAAAGAATAAAAAGACTTTGCTTTTCTCCAAACCCAGGTTGACTCTGCTTTTCTGGGTGCTTTGCACAGCAACTCCACACCAGTTTGTCCGGATAGGGCTGGATGAAACCAGAAATATTCAGTTCTGTGGTGGCTAACTCAATCCCAGCTCTTGCTACAGCTTCTGTGTGTGCTTGTGTTTTCTCGATAGCATCTGTGGACTTTAGAGTTGTGAATGCATTGTAGCATGTAACATTTTGTTTTTCTGTTGGCAAAGGGTAATAGGTTTCACATGGAGACACAACAGGTACACATTCGTGTTTTCTGAGTAAAAAGCTGCAGACACCAGGTTACAAATGATATTTGTGTTTGTAAACATGACATTGAATCCCCTTTCAGAAGAAAAAGACTTTGCTTTTCCCCAAACCCAAGTTGACTGTGCTTTTATGGGTGCTTTGCACACCAAATCCACACCCGTTTGTCCGGATAGTGTCAGATGAAACTGGAAATATACGGTTCTGTGGTGGCTAACTCAGTGCCAGCTCTTGCTACAGTTTCTGCGTTTACTTGTGTTTTCTTGATAGTATCTGAGGACTTTAGAGTTGTGAATGCTTTGTAGCATGTAACATTTTGTTTTCAGTTGTCAAACGCTAATTGGTTTCACATGGAGACACAGCAGGTACACATTCGTGTTTTCTGTGTAAAAACCTGCAGAAACCAGGTTACAAATGATATTTGTGTTTGTAAACATGACTTTGAATCCACTTGCCCAAGAAAAAGACTTTGCTTTTCTCCAAAACCAGGTTGACTCTGCTTTTCTGGGTGCTTTGCACAGCAATTGCACACCAGTTTGTCCGGATCGGGCAGGATGAAACCAGACATATCCGGTTCTGTGGTGGTTATCTCAATCCCAGCTCTTGCTACAGCTTCTGTGTGTTCTTTTGTTTTGTCGATAGTCTGTTTAGTTTAGAGTTGTGAATGCATTGTAGCGTGTAACATTTTGTTTTTCTTTTGGTAAATGCTAATATGTTTCACATGGAGACACAACAGGTACACATTCGTGTTTTCTGAGTAAAAACCTGCAGAAACCAGGTTACAAATGATATTTGTGTTTGTAAACATGACATTGAATACCCTTAAAGAATAAAAAGACTTTGCTTTTCTCCAAACCCAGGTTGACTCTGCTTTTCTGGGTGCTTTGCACAGCAACTCCACCACAGTTTGTCCGGATAGGGCTGGATGAAACCAGAAATATCCGGTTCTGTGGTGGCTAGCTCAATCCCAGCTCTTGCTACAGCTTCTGTGTGTGCTTGTGTTTTCTGGATAGCATCTGTGGACTTTAGAGTTGTGAATGCATTGTAGCATGTAACATTTTGTTTTTCTGTTGGCAAAGGGTAATAGGTTGCACATGGAGACTGAACAATCACACATTCATGTTTTCTGAGTAAAAAGCTGCAGAAACCAGGTTACAAATGATATTTGTGTTTGTAAACATGACTTTGAATCCACTTGCCCAAGAAAAAGACTTTGCTTTTCTCCAAAACCAGGTTGACTCTGCTTTTCTGGGTGCTTTGCACAGCAATTCCACACCAGTTTGTCCAGATAGGGCTGGATGAAACCAGAAATATCCGGTTCTGTGGTGGTTATCTCAATCCCAGCTCTTGCTACAGCTTCTGTGTGTGCTTGTGTTTTCTCGATAGCATCTGTGGACTTTAGAGTTGTGAATGCATTGTAGCGTGTAACATTTTGTTCTTCTTTTGGTAAACACTAATAGGTTTCACATGGAGACACAACAAGTACACATTCGTGTTTTCTGAGTAAAAACCTGCAGAAACCAGGTTACAAATGATATTTGTGTTTGTAAACATGACATTGAATCCCCTTAAAGAATAAAAAGACTTTGCTTTTCTCCAAACCAAGGTTGACTCTGCTTTTCTGGGTGCTTTGCACAGCAATTCCACACCAGTTTGTCCGGATAGGGCTGGATGAAACCAGAAATATCCGGTTCTGTGGTGGTTATCTCAATCCCAGCTCTTGCTACAGCTTCTGTGTGTGCTTGTGTTTTCTCGATAGCATCTGTGGACTTTAGAGTTGTGAATGCATTGTAGCGTGTAACATTTTGTTCTTCTTTTGGTAAACACTAATAGGTTTCACATGGAGACACAACAAGTACACATTCGTGTTTTCTGAGTAAAAACCTGCAGACACCAGGTTACAAATGATATTTGTGTTTGTAAACATGACATTGAATCCCCTTTCAGAAGAAAAAGACTTTGCTTTTCCCCAAACCCAAGTTGACTCTGCTTTTCTGGGTGCTTTGCACAGCAACTCCACCACAGTTTGTCCGGATAGGGCTGGATGAAACCAGAAATATCCGGTTCTGTGGTGGCTAGCTCAATCCCAGCTCTTGCTACAGCTTCCGTGTGTGCTTGTGTTTTCTCGATAGCATCTGTGGACTTTAGAGTTGTGAATGCATTGTAGCATGTAACATTTTTTTTTTCTGTTGGCAAAGGGTTATAGGTTGCACATGGAGACTGAACAGGTACACATTCGGGTTTTCTGAGTAAAAAGCTGCAGAAACCAGGTTACAAAAGATATTTGTGTTTTTAAACATGACTTTGAATCCACTTGCGCAAGAAAAAGACTTTGCTTTTCTCCAAAACCAGGTTGACTCTGCTTTTCTGGGTGCTTTGCACAGCAATTCCACAGCAGTTTGTCCGGATAGGGCTGGATGAAACCAGAAATATCCGGTTCTGTGGTGGCTAGCTCAATCCCAGCTCTTGCTACAGCTTCTGTGTGTGCCTGTGTTTTCTCGATAGCATCTGTGGACTTTAGAGTTGTGAATGCATTGTAGCGTGTAACATTTTGTTTTTCTTTTGGTCAACGCTAATAGGTTTCACATGGAGACACAACAGGTACACATTCGTGTTTTCTGAGTAAAAACCTGCAGAAACCAGGTTACAAATGATATTTGTGTTTGTAAACATGACATTGAATCCCCTTAAAGATAAAAAGACTTTGCTTTTCTCCAAACCCAGGTTGACTCTACTTTTCTGGGTGCTTTGCACAGCAACTCCACACCAGTTTGTCCGGAGAGGGCTGGATGAAACCAGAAATATTCGGTTCTGTGGTGGCTAACTCAATCCCAGCTCTTGCTACAGCTTCTGTGTGTGCTTGTGTTTTCTCGATAGCATCTGTGGACTTTAGAGTTGTGAATGCATTGTAGCATGTAACATTTTGTTTTTCTGTTGGCAAAGGGTAATAGGTTTCACATGGAGACACAAACAGGTACACATTCGTGTTTTCTGAGTAAAAAGCTGCAGAAACCAGGTTACAAATGATATTTGTGTTTGTAAACATGACAATGAATCCGCTTGCAGAAGAAAAAGACTTTGCTTTTCCCCAAACCCAGGTTGACTGTGCTTTTATGGGTGCTTTGCACACCAAATCCACACCCGTTTGTCCGGATAGTGTCGGATGAAACTGGAAATATACGGTTCTGTTGTGGCTAACTCAGTGCAAGCTCTTGCTACAGTTTCTGCGTTTACTTGTGTTTTCTTGATAGTATCTGCGGACTTTAGAGTTGTGAATGCTTTACAAAGCATGTAACATTTTGTTTTCTGTTGTCAAACGCTAATTGGTTTCACATGGAGACACAGCAGGTACACATTCGTGTTTTCTGAGTAAAAACCTGCAGAAACCAGGTTACAAATGATATTTGTGTTTGTAAACATGACTTTGAATCCACTTGCCCAAGAAAAAGACTTTGCTTTTCTCCAAAACCAGGTTGACTCTGCTTTTCTGGGTGCTTTGCACAGCAATTCCACACCAGTTTGTCCGGATCGGGCTGGATGAAACCAGACATATCCGGTTCTGTGGTGGTTATCTCAATCCCAGCTCTTGCTACAGCTTCTGTGTGTGCTTGTGTTTTGTCGATAGTATCTGTGGACTTTGGAGTTGTGAATGCATTGTAGCATGTAAAATTTTGTTCTGAGGGCAAACGCTAATTGGTTTCACATGGACACACAACAGGTACACATTCGTATTTTCTGAGTAAAAGGTGCAAAAACCAGGTTACAAATGATATTTGTGTTTGTAAACATGACATTGAATCCACTTGCCCAAGAAAAAGACTTTGCTTTTCTCCAAAACCAGGTTGACTCTGCTTTTCTGGGTGCTTTGCACACCAACTCCACACCAGTTTGTCCGGATAGGGCTGGATGAAACCAGAAATATCCGGGTCTGTGTTGGCTAACTAAATCCCAGCTCTTCCTACAGCTTCTGTGTTTGCTTGTGTTTTGTCGATAGTATCTGTGGACTTTAGAGTTGTGAATGCTTTGTAGCACGTAGCATTGTGTTTTCTGTTGGCAAACGCTAATTGGTTTCACATGGAGACACAACAGGTACACATTCGTATTTTCTAAGTCAAAGCTACAGAAACCAGGTCAAAAATGATATTTGTGTTTGTAAACATGACATTGAATCCACTTGCCCAAGAAAAAGACTTTGCTTTTCTACAAACCCAGGTTGACTCTGCTTTTCTGGGTGCTTTGAACACCAACTCCACACCAGTTTGTCCGGATAGTGCTGGATGAATCCAGAAATATCTGGTTCTGTGGTGGCTAGCTCAATCCCAGCTCTTGCTACAGCTTCTGTGCGTGCTTGTGTTTTCTCGATAGCATCTGTGGACTTTAGAGTTTGAATGCATTGTAGCATGTAACATTTTGTTTTTCTGTTGGCAAAGGGTAATAAGTTTCTCATGGAGACTCAACAGGTACACATTCGTGTTTTCTGAGGAAAAAGCTGCAGAAACCAGGTTACAAATGACATTTGTGTTTTTAAACATGACATTGAATCCACTTGCCCAAGAAAAAGACTTTGCTTTTCTCCAAACCCAGGTTGACTGTGCTTTTCTGGGTGCTTTGCACACCAAATCCACACCAGTTTGTCCGGATAGGGCTGGATGAAACCAGAAATATCCTGTTCTGTGGTGGCTAACTCAGTGCCAGCTCTTGCTACAATTTCTGCGTTTACTTGTGTTTTCTTGATGGTATCTGCGGACTTTAGATTTGTGAATGCTTTGTAGCATGTAACATTTTGTTTTCTGTTGTCAAACGCTAATGGGTTTCACATGGAGACACAGCAGGTACACATTCGTGTTTTCTGTGTAAAAACCTGCAGAAACCAGGTTACAAATGATATTTGTGTTTGTAAACATGAATTTGAATCCACTTGCCCGAGAAAAAGACTTTGCTTTTCTCCAAACCCAGGTTGACTCTGCTTTTCTGGGTGCTTTGCACACCAAATCCACACCAGTTTGTCCGGATAGGGCTGGATGAAACCAGAAATATCCGGTTCTGTGGTGGCTAGCTCAATCCCAGCTCTTGCTACAACTTCTGTGTGTGCTTGTGTTTTCTGGATAGCATCTGTGGACTTTAGATTTGTGAATGCATTGTAGCATGTAACATTTTGTTTTTCTATTGGCAAAGGGTAATAGGTTGCACATGGAGAATGAACAGGTACACATTCGTGTTTTCTGAGTAAAAAGCTGCAGAAACCAGGTTACAAATTATATTTGTGTTTGTGAACATGACATTGAATCCACTTGCCCAAGAAAAAGACTTTGCTTTTCTCCAATCCCAGGTTGACTCTGCTTTTCTGGGTGCTTTGCACACCAACTCCAAACCCGTTTGTCCAGACAGTGTTGGATGAAACTGGAAATATACGGTTCTTAGTTGGCTAACTCAATCCCAGCTCTTGCTACAGCTTCTGCGTTTGCTTGTGCTTTCTCGATAGTATCTGTGGACTTTAGAGTTGTGAATGCATTGTAGCATGTAACATTTTGTTTTTCTCTTGGCACGTGCTAATTGGTTTCGCATGAAGACATAACAGGTATACATTCGTATTTTCTAAGTCAAAGCTGCAGAAACCAGGTCAAAAATGATATTTGTGTTTGTAAACATGACATTGAATCCACTTGCCCAAGAAAAAGACTTTGCTTTTCTCCAAAACCAGGTTGACTCTGCTTTTCTGGGTGCTTTGCACACCAACTCCACACCAGTTTGTCCGGATAGGGCTGGATGAAACCAGAAATATCCGGTTCTGTGGTGGCTAGCTCAATCCCAGCTCTTGCTACAGCTTCTGTGTGTGCTTGTGTTTTCTCGATAGCATCTGTGGACTTTAGAGTTGTGAATGCTTTGTAGCATGTAACATTTTGTTTTTCTGTTGGCAAAGGGTAATAGGTTTCACATGGAGAATGAACAGGTACACATTCATGTTTTCTAAGTAAAAAGCTGCAGAAACCAGGTTACAAATGATATTTGTGTTTGTAAACATGACATTGAATCCCCTTAAAGAATAAAAAGACTTTGCTTTTCTCCAAACCCAGGTTGACTCTGCTTTTCTGGGTGCTTTGCACACCAACTCCACACCAGTTTGTCCGGATAGGGCTGGATGAAACCAGAAATATCCTGTTCTGTGGTGGCTAACTCAGTGCCAGCTCTTGCTACACTTTCTGCGTTTACTTGTGTTTTCTTGATAGTATCTGTGGACTTTAGAGTTGTGAATGCTTTGTAGCATGTAACATTTTGTTTTCAGTTGTCAAACGCTAATTGGTTTCACATGGAGACACAGCAGGTACACATTCGTGTTTTCTGTGTAAAAACCTGCAGAAACCAGGTTACAAATGATATTTGTGTTTGTAAACATGACTTTGAATCCACTTGCCCAAGAAAAAGACTTTGCTTTTCTCCAAAACCAGGTTGACTCTGCTTTTGTGGGTACTTTGCACAGCAATTCCACAACAGTTTGTCCGGATCGGGTTGGATGAAACCAGACATATCCGGTTCTGTGGTGGTTATCTCAATCCCAGCTCTTGCTACAGCTTCTGTGTGTGCTTGTGTTTTGTCGATAGTCTGTGGACTTTAGAGTTGTGAATGCATTGTAGCGTGTAACATTTTGTTTTTCTTTTGGTAAATGCTAATAGGTTTCACATGGAGACACAACAGGTAAACATTCGTGTTTTCTGAGTAAAAATCTGCAGAAACTAGGTTACAAATGATATTTGTGTTTGTAAACATGACATTGAATACCCTTAAAGAATAAAAAGACTTTGCTTTTCTCCAAACCCAGGTTGACTCTGCTTTTCTGGGTGCTTTGCACAGCAACTCCACAACAGTTTGTCCGGATAGGGCTGGATGAAACCAGAAATATCCGGTTCTGTGGTGGCTAGCTCAAACCCAGCTCTTGCTACAGCTTCTGTGTGTGCTTGTGTTTTCTCGATAGCATCTGTGGACTTTAGAGTTGTGAATGCATTGTAGCATGTAACATTTTGTTTTTCTGTTGGCAAAGGGTAATAGGTTTCACATGGAGAATGAACAGGTACACATTCATGTTTTCTAAGTAAAAAGCTGCAGAAACCAGGTTACAAATGATATTTGTGTTTGTAAACATGACATTGAATCCCCTTAAAGAATAAAAAGACTTTGCTTTTCTCCAAACCCAGATTGACTCTGCTTTTCTGGGTGCTTTGCACACCAACTCCACAGCAGTTTGTCCGGATAGGGCTGGATGAAACCAGAAATATCCTGTTCTGTGGTGGCTAACTCAGTGCCAGCTCTTGCTACACTTTCTGTGTTTACTTGTGTTTTCTTGATAGTATCTGTGGACTTTAGAGTTGTGAATGCTTTGTAGCATGTAACATTTTGTTTTCAGTTGTCAAACGCTAATTGGTTTCACATGGAGACACAGCAGGTACACATTCGTGTTTTCTGTGTAAAAGCCTGCAGAAACCAGGTCACAAATGATATTTGTGTTTGTAAACATGACTTTGAATCCACTTGCCCAAGAAAAAGACTTTGCTTTTCTCCAAAACCAGGTTGACTCTGCTTTTCTGGGTGCTTTGCACAGCAATTCCACACCAGTTTGTCCGGATAGGGCTGGATGAAACCAGAAATATCCGGTTCTGTGGTGGTTATCTCAATCCCAGCTCTTGCTACAGCTTCTGTGTGTGCTTGTGTTTTCTCGATAGCATCTGTGGACTTTAGAGTTGTGAATGCATTGTAGCGTGTAACATTTTGTTTTTCTTTTGGTAAACGCTAATAGGTTTCACATGGAGACACAACAGGTACACATTCGTGTTTTCTGAGTAAAAACCTGCAGAAACCAGGTTACAAATGATATTTGTGTTTGTAAACATGACATTGAATACCCTTAAAGAATAAAAAGACTTTGCTTTTCTCCAAACCCAGGTTGACTCTGCTTTTCTGGGTGCTTTGCACAGCAATTCCACACCAGTTTGTCCGGATAGGGCTGGATGAAACCAGAAATATCCGGTTCTGTGGTGGCTAGCTCAATCCCAGCTCTTGCTACAGCTTCTGTGTGTGCTTGTGTTTTCTCGATAGCATCTGTGGACTTTAGAGTTGTGAATGCATTGTAGCATGCAACATTTTGTTTTTCTGTTGGCAACGGGTAATAGGTTGCACATGGAGACTGAACAGGTACACATTCATGTTTTCTGAGTAAAAAGCTGCAGAAACCAGGTTACAAAAGATATTTGTGTTTTTAAACATGTCTTTGAATCCACTTGCCCAAGAAAAAGACTTTGCTTTTCTCCAAACTCAGGTTGACTCTGCTTTTCTGGGTACTTTGAACAGCAATTCCACAGCAGTTTGTCCGGATAGGGCTGGATGAAACCAGAAATATCCGGTTCTGAGGTGGCTAGCTCAATCCCAGCTCCTGCTACAGCTTCTGTGTGTGCCTGTGTTTTCTCGATAGCATCTGTGGACTTTAGAGTTGTGAATGCATTGTAGCGTGTAACATTTTGTTTTTCTTTTGGTAAACGCTAATAGGTTTCACATGGAGACACAACAGGTACACATTCGTGTTTTCTGAGTAAAAACCTGCAGAAACCAGGTTACAAATGATATTTGTGTTTGTAAACATGACATTGAATACCCTTAAAGAATAAAAAGACTTTGCTTTTCTCCAAACCCAGGTTGACTCTGCTTTTCTGGGTGCTTTGCACACCAAATCCACACCAGTTTGTCCGGATAGGGCTGGATGAAACCAGAAATATCCGGTTCTGTGGTGGCTAGCTCAATCCCAGCTCTTGCTACAACTTCTGTGTGTGCTTGTGTTTTCTCGATAGCATCTGTGGACTTTAGAGTTGTGAATGCATTGTAGCATGTAACATTTTGTTTTTCTGTTGGCAAAGGGTAATAGGTTGCACATGGAGAATGAACAGGTACACATTCGTGTTTTCTGAGTAAAAACCTGCAGAAACCAGGTTACAAATGATATTTGTGTTTGTGAACATGACATTGAATCCACTTGCCCAAGAAAAAGACTTTGCTTTTCTCCAAACCCAGGTTGACTCTGCTTTTCTGGGTGCTTTGCACACCAACTCCAAACCCGTTTGTCCAGACAGTGTTGGATGAAACTGCAAATATACGGTTCTTAGTTGGCTACCTCAATCCCAGCTCTTGCTACAGCGTCTGCGTTTGCTTGTGCTTTCTCGATAGTATCTGTGGACTTTAGAGTTGTGAATGCATTGTAGCATGTAACATTTTGTTTTTCTCTTGGCACGTGCTAATTGGTTTCGCATGAAGACATAACAGGTATACATTCGTATTTTCTAAGTCAAAGCTGCAGAAACCAGGTGAAAAATGATATTTGTGTTTGTAAACATGACATTGAATCCACTTGCCCAAGAAAAAGACTTTGCTTTTCTCCAAAACCAGGTTGACTCTGCTTTTCTGGGTGCTTTGCACACCAACTCCACACCAGTTTGTCCGGATAGGGCTGGATGAAACCAGAAATATCCGGTTCTGTGGTGGCTAGCTCAATCCCAGCTCTTGCTACAGCTTCTGTGTGTGCTTGTGTTTTCTCGATAGCATCTGTGGACTTTAGAGTTGTGAATGCATTGTAGCATGTAACATTTTGTTTTTCTGTTGGCAAAGGGTAATAAGTTTCACATGGAGAATGAACAGGTACACATTCATGTTTTCTAAGTAAAAAGCTGCAGAAACCAGGTTACAAATGATATTTGTGTTTGTAAACATGACATTGAATCCCCTTAAAGAATAAAAAGACTTTGCTTTTCTCCAAACCCAGGTTGACTCTGCTTTTCTGGGTGCTTTGCACACCAACTCCACACCAGTTTGTCCAGATAGGGCTGGATGAAACCAGAAATATCCTGTTCTGTGGTGGCTAACTCAGTGCCAGCTCTTGCTACACTTTCTGCGTTTACTTGTTTTTTCTTGATAGTATCTGTGGACTTTAGAGTTGTGAATGCTTTGTAGCATGTAACATTTTGTTTTCAGTTGTCAAACGCTAATTGGTTTCACATGGAGACACAGCAGGTACACATTCGTGTTTTCTGTGTAAAAACCTGCAGAAACCAGGTTACAAATGATATTTGTGTTTGTAAACATGACTTTGAATCCACTTGCCCAAGAAAAAGACTTTGCTTTTCTCCAAAACCAGGTTGACTCTGCTTTTGTGGGTACTTTGCACAGCAATTCCACAACAGTTTGTCCGGATCGGGTTGGATGAAACCAGACATATCCGGTTCTGTGGTGGTTATCTCAATCCCAGCTCTTGCTACAGCTTCTGTGTGTGCTTGTGTTTTGTCGATAGTCTGTGGACTTTAGAGTTGTGAATGCATTGTAGCATGTAACATTTTGTTTTTCTTTTGGTAAATGCTAATAGGTTTCACATGGAGACACAACAGGTAAACATTCGTGTTTTCTGAGTAAAAACCTGCAGAAACCAGGTTACAAATGATATTTGTGTTTGTAAACATGACATTGAATACCCTTAAAGAATAAAAAGACTTTGCTTTTCTCCAAACCCAGGTTGACTCTGCTTTTCTGGGTGCTTTGCACAGCAACTCCACAACAGTTTGTCCGGATAGGGCTGGATGAAACCAGAAATATCCGGTTCTGTGGTGGCTAGCTCAATCCCAGCTCTTGCTACAGCTTCTGTGTGTGCTTGTGTTTTGTCGATAGTCTGTGGACTTTAGAGTTGTGAATCATTGTAGCGTGTAACATTTTGTTTTTCTTTTGGTAAACGCTAATAGGTTTCACATGGAGACACAACAGGTACACATTCGTGTTTTCTGAGTAAAAACCTGCAGAAACCAGGTTACAAATGATATTTGTGTTTGTAAACATGACATTGAATACCCTTAAAGAATAAAAAGACTTTGCTTTTCTCCAAACCCAGGTTGACTCTGCTTTTCTGGGTGCTTTGCACAGCAACTCCACAACAGTTTGTCCGGATAGCGCTGGCTGAAACCAGAAATATTCGGTTCTGAGGTGGCTAACTCAAACCCAGCTCTTGCTACAGCTTCTGTGTTTGCTTGTGTTTTCTCGATAGTATCTGTGGACTTTAGAGTTGTGAATGCATTGTAGCACGTAACATTTTGTTTTTCTGTTGGCAAAGGGTAATAGGTTGCACATGGAGACTGTACAGGTACACATTCATGTTTTCTGAGTAAAAAGCTGCAGAAACCAGGTTACAAATGATATTTGTGTTTGTAAACATGACTTTGAATTCACTTGCCCAAGAAAAAGACTTTGCTTTTCTCCAAAACCAGGTTGACTCTGCTTTTCTGGGTACTTTGCACAGCTACTCCACAACAGTTTGTCCGGATAAGGCTGGATGAAACCAGAAATATCCGGTTCTGTGGTGGCTAGCTCAATCCCAGCTCTTGCTACAGCTTTTGTGTGCTAGTGTTTTCTCGATAGCATCTGTGGACTTTAGAGTTGTGAATGCATTATAGCATGCAACATTTTGTTTTTCTGTTGGCAACGGGTAATAGGTTGCACATGGAGACTGAACAGGTACACATTCATGTTTTCTGAGTAAAAAGCTGCAGAAACCAGGTTACAAAAGATATTTGTGTTTTTAAACATGTCTTTGAATCCACTTGCCCAAGAAAAAGACTTTGCTTTTCTCCAAACCCAGGTTGACTCTGCTTTTCTGGGTGCTTTGCACAGCAATTCCACAGCAGTTTGTCCGGATAGGGCTGGATGAAACCAGAAATATCCGGTTCTGAGGTGGCTAGCTCAATCCAAGCTCTTGCTACAGCTTCTGTGTGTGCCTGTGTTTTCTCGATAGCATCTGTGGACTTTAGAGTTGTGAATGCATTGTAGCGTGTAACATTTTGTTTTTCTTTTGGTAAACGCTAATAGGTTTCACATGGAGACACAACAGGTACACATTCGTGTTTTCTGAGTAAAAACCTGCAGAAACCAGGTTACAAATGATATTTGTGTTTGTAAACATGACATTGAATACCATTAAAGAATAAAAAGACTTTGCTTTTCTCCAAACCCAGGTTGACTCTGCTTTTCTGGGTGCTTTGCACAGCAACTCCACAACAGTTTGTCCGGATAGGGCTGGATGAAACCAGAAATATCCGGTTCTGTGGTGGCCAGCTCAATCCCAGCTCTTGCTACAGCTTCTGTGTGTGCTTGTGTTTTCTCGATAGCATCTGTGGACTTTAGAGTTGTGAATGCATTGTAGCATGTAACATTTTGTTTTTCTGTTGGCAAAGGGTAATAGGTTGCACATGGAGACTGAACAGGTACACATTCATGTTTTCTGAGTAAAAAGCTGCAGAAACCAGGTTACAAATGATATTTGTGTTTGAAAACATGACTTTGAATCCACTTGCCCAAGAAAAAGACTTTGCTTTTCTCCAAAACCAGGTTGACTCTGCTTTTCTGGGTGCTTTGCACAGCAATTCCACACCAGTTTGTCCGGATAGGGCTGGATGAAACCAGACAAATCCGGTTCTGTGGTGGTTATCTCAATCCCAGCTCTTGCTACAGCTTCTGTGTGGGCTTGTGTTTTATCGATAGTCTGTGGACTTTAGAGTTGTGAATGCATTGTAGCGTGTAACATTTTGTTTTTCTTTTAGTAAACGCTAATAGGTTTCACGTGGAGACACAACAGGTAAACATTCGTGTTTTCTGAGTAAAAAGCTGCAGAAACCAGGTTACAAATGATATTTGTGTTTGTAAACATGACATTGAATCCACTTGCCCATGAAAAAGACTTTGCTTTTCTCCAAACCCAGGTTGACTCTGCTTTTCTGGGTGCTTTGCACACCAACTCCACACCAGTTTGTCCGGATAGGGCTGGATGAACCTAGAGACATCCGGTTCTGTGGTGGCTACCTCAATGCCAGCTTTTGATACATCTTCTGTGTTTGCTTGTGTTTTCTCGATAGTATCTGTGGACTTTAGAGTTGTGAATGCATTGTAGCATGTAACATTTTGTTTTTCTCTTGGCACGTGCTAATTGGTTTCGCATGAAGACATAACAGGTATACATTCATGTTTTCTGAGTAAAAACCTGCAGAAACCAGGTTACAAATGATATTTGTGTTTGTAAACATGACATTGAATCCACTTGCCCAAGAAAAAGACTTTGCTTTTCTCCAAAACCAGGTTGACTCTGCTTTCCTGGGTGCTTTGCACACTAACTCCACAGCAGTTTGTCCGGATAGGGCTGGATGAAACCAGAAATATCCGGGTCTGTGTTGGCTAGCTCAATCCCAGCTCTTGCTACAGCTTCTGTGTTTGCTTGTGCTTTGTCGATCGTATCTGTGGACTTTGGAGTTGTGAATGCATTGTAGCACGTAGCATTGTGTTTTCTGTTGGCAAACGCTAATTGGTTTCACATGGAGACACAATAGGTACATATTCGTATTTTCTAAGTCAAAGCTGCAGAAACCAGGTCAAAAATGATATTTGTGTTTGTAAACATGACATTGAATCCACTTGCCCAAGAAAAAGACTTTGCTTTTCTCCAAAACCAGGTTGACTCTGCTTTTCTGGGTGCTTTGCACAGCAATTCCACACCAGTTTGTCCGGATAGGGCTGGATGAAACCAGAAATATCCGGTTCTGTGGTGGTTATCTCAATCCCAGCTCTTGCTACAGCTTCTGTGTGTGCTTGTGTTTTCTCGATAGCATCTGTGGACTTTAGAGTTGTGAATGCATTGTAGCGTGTAACATTTTGTTTTTCTTTTGGTAAACGCTAATAGGTTTCACATGGAGACACAACAGGTACACATTCGTGTTTTCTGAGTAAAAACCTGCAGAAACCAGGTTACAAATGATATTTGTGTTTGTAAACATGACATTGAATACCCTTAAAGAATAAAAAGACTTTGCTTTTCTCCAAACCAAGGTTGACTCTGCTTTTCTGGGTGCTTTGCACAGCAACTCCACAACAGTTTGTCCGGATAGGGCTGGATGAAACCAGAAATATCCAGTTCTGTGGTGGCTAGCTCAATCCCAGCTCTTGCTACAGCTTCTGTGTGTGCTTGTGTTTTCTCGATAGCATCTGTGGACTTTAGAGTTGTGAATGCATTGTAGCATGTAACATTTTGTTTTTCTGTTGGCAAGCGCTAATTGATTTCGCATGAAGACACAACAGGTACACAATCATGATGTCTGAGTAAAAACCTGCAGAAACCAGGTTACAAATGATATTTGTGTTTGTAAACAGGACATTGAATCCACTTGCCCAAGAAAAAGACTTTGCTTTTCTCCAAACCCAGGTTGACTCTGCTTTTCTGGGTGGTTTGCACACCAAATCCACACCAGTTTGTCCGGATAGGGCTGGATGAAACCAGAAATATCCTGTTCTGTGGTGGCTAGCTCAATCCCAGCTCTTGCTACAACTTCTGTGTGTGCTTGTGTTTTCTCGATAGCATCTGTGGACTTTAGAGTTGTGAATGCATTGTAGCATGTAACATTTTGTTTTTCTGTTGGCAAAGGGTAATAGGTTGCACATGGAGACTGAACAGGTACACATTCGTGTTTTCTGAGTAAAAAGCTGCAGAAACCAGGTTACAAATGATATTTGTGTTTGTGAACATGACATTGAATCCACTTGCCCAAGAAAAAGACTTTGCTTTTCTCCAAACCCAGGTTGACTCTGCTTTTCTGGGTGCTTTGCACACCAACTCTAAACCCGTTTGTCCAGACAGTGTTGGATGAAACTGGAAATATACGGTTCTTAGTTGGCTAACTCAATCCCAGCTCTTGCTACAGCTTCTGCGTTTGCTTGTGCTTTCTCGATAGTATCTGTGGACTTTAGAGTTGTGAATGCATTGTAGCATGTAACATTTTGTTTTTCTATTGGCACGTGCTAATTGGTTTCGCATGAAGACATAACAGGTATACATTCGTATTTTCTAAGTCAAAGCTGCAGAAACCAGGTCAAAAATGATATTTGTGTTTGTAAACATGACTTTGAATCCACTTGCCCAAGAAAAAGACTTTGCTTTTCTCCAAAACCAGGTTGACTCTGCTTTTCTGGGTGCTTTGCACACCAATTCCACACCAGTTTGTCCGGATAGGGCTGGATGAAACCAGAAATATCCGGTTCTGTGGTGGCTAGCTCAATCCCAGCTCTTGCTACAGCTTCTGTGTGTGCTTGTGTTTTCTCGATAGCATCTGTGGACTTTAGAGTTGTGAATGCATTGTAGCATGTAACATTTTGTTTTTTTGTTGGCAAAGGGTAATAGGTTTCACATGGAGAATGAACAGGTACACATTCATGTTTTCTAAGTAAAAAGCTGCAGAAACCAGGTTACAAATGATATTTGTGTTTGTAAACATGACATTGAATCCCCTTAATGAATAAAAAGACTTTGCTTTTCTCCAAACCCAGGTTGACTCTGCTTTTCTGGGTGCTTTGCACAGCAACTCCACAACAGTTTGTCCGGATAGCGCTGGATGAAACCAGAAATATCCGGTTCTGTGGTGGCTAGCTCAATCCCAGCTCTTGCTACAGCTTCTGTGTGTGCTTGTGTTTTCTCGATAGCATCTGTGGACTTTAGAGTTGTGAATGCATTGTAGCATGTAACATTTTGTTTTTCTGTTGGCAAAGGGTAATAGGTTTCACATGGAGAATGAACAGGTACACATTCATGTTTTCTAAGTAAAAAGCTGCAGAAACCAGGTTACAAATGATATTTGTGTTTGTAAACATGACATTGAATCCCCTTAATGAATAAAAAGACTTTGCTTTTCTCCAAACCCAGGTTGACTCTGCTTTTCTGGGTGCTTTGCACACCAACTCCACACCAGTTTGTCCGGATAGGGCTAGATGAAACCAGAAATATCCTGTTCTGTGGTGGCTAACTCAGTGCCAGCTCTTGCTACACTTTCTGCGTTTACTTGTGTTTTCTTGATAGTATCTGTGGACTTTAGAGTTGTGAATGCTTTGTAGCATGTAACATTTTGTTTTCAGTTGTCAAACGCTAATTGGTTTCACATGGAGACACAGCAGGTACACATTCGTGTTTTCTGTGTAAAAACCTGCAGAAACCAGGTTACAAATGATATTTGTGTTTGTAAACATGACTTTGAATCCACTTGCCCAAGAAAAAGACTTTGCTTTTCTCCAAAACCAGGTTGACTCTGCTTTTGTGGGTACTTTGCACAGCAATTCCACAACAGTTTGTCCGGATCGGGTTGGATGAAACCAGACATATCCTGTTCTGTGGTGGCTAGCTCAATCCCAGCTCTTGCTACAGCTTCTGTGTGTGCTTGTGTTTTGTCGATAGTCTGTGGACTTTAGAGTTGTGAATGCATTGTAGCGTGTAACATTTTGTTTTTCTTTTGGTAAATGCTAATAGGTATCACATGGAGACACAACAGGTACACATTCGTGTTTTCTGAGTAAAAACCTGCAGAAACCAGGTTACAAATGATATTTGTGTTTGTAAACATGACATTGAATACCCTTAAAGAATAAAAAGACTTTGCTTTTCTCCAAACCCAGGTTGACTCTGCTTTTCTGGGTGCTTTGCACAGCAACTCCACAACAGTTTGTCCGGATAGGGCTGGATGAAACCAGAAATATCCGGTTCTGTGGTGGCTAGCTCAATCCCAGCTCTTGCTACAGCTTCTGTGTGTGCTTGTGTTTTGTCGATAGTCTGTGGACTTTAGAGTTGTGAATGCATTGTAGCGTGTAACATTTTGTTTTTCTGTTGTCAAACGCTAATAGGTTTCACATGGAGACACAACAGGTACACATTCGTGTTTTCTGAGTAAAAACCTGAAGAAACCAGGTTACAAATGATATTTGTGTTTGTAAACATGACATTGAATACCCTTAAAGAATAAAAAGACTTTGCTTTTCTCCAAACCCAGGTTGACTCTGCTTTTCTGGGTGCTTTGCACAGCAACTCCACAACAATGCATTGTAGCGTGTACATTTTGTTTTTCTTTTGGTAAACGCTAATAGGTTTCACATGGAGACACAACAGGTACACATTCGTGTTTTCTGAGTAAAAAGCTGCAGAAACCAGGTTACAAATGATATTTGTGTTTGTAAACATGACATTGAATCCCCTTAAAGAATAAAAAGACTTTGCTTTTCTCCAAACCCAGGTTTACTCTGCTTTTCTGGGTGCTTTGCACACCAACTCCACACCAGTTTGTCCGGATAGGGCTGGATGAAACCAGAAATATCCTGTTCTGTGGTGGCTAACTCAGTGCCAGCTCTTGCTACACTTTCTGCGTTTACTTGTGTTTTCTTGATAGTATCTGTGGACTTTAGAGTTGTGAATGCTTTGTAGCATGTAACATTTGCTTTTCAGTTGTCAAACGCTAATTGGTTTCACATGGAGACACAGCAGGTACACATTCGTGTTTTCTGTGTAAAAACCTGCAGAAAACAGGTTACAAATGATATTTGTGTTTGTAAACATGACTTTGAATCCACTTGCCCAAGAAAAAGACTTTGCTTTTCTCCAAAACCAGGTTGACTCTGCATTTGTGGGTACTTTGCACAGCAATTCCACAACAGTTTGTCCGGATCGGGTTGGATGAAACCAGACATATCCGGTTCTGTGTTGGTTATCTCAATCCCAGCTCTTGCTACAGCTTCTGTGTGTGCTTGTGTTTTGTCGATAGTCTGTGGACTTTAGAGTTGTGAATGCATTGTAGCGTGTAACATTTTGTTTTTCTTTTGGTAAATGCTAATAGGTTTCACATGGAGACACAACAGGTACACATTCGTGTTTTCTGAGTAAAAACCTGAAGAAACCAGGTTACAAATGATATTTGTGTTTGTAAACATGACATTGAATCCCCTTAAAGAATAAAAAGACTTTGCTTTTCTCCAAACCCAGGTGACTCTGCTTTTCTGGTTGCTTTGCACAGCAACTCCACACCAGTTTGTCCGGATAGGGCTGGATGAAACCAGAAATATCCTGTTCTGTGGTGGCTAGCTCAATCCCAGCTCTTGCTACAGCTTCTGTGTGTGCTTGTGTTTTCTCGATAGCATCTGTGGACTTTAGAGTTGTGAATGCATTGTAGCGTGTAACATTTTGTTTTTCTTTTGGTAAACGCTAATAGGTTTGACATGGAGACACAACAGGTACACATTCGTGTTTTCTGAGTAAAAACCTGCAGAAACCAGGTTACAAATGATATTTGTGTTTGTAAACATGACATTGAATACCCTTAAAGAATAAAAAGACTTTGCTTTTCTCCAAACCAAGGTTGACTCTGCTTTTCTGGGTACTTTGCACAGCTACTCCACAACAGTTTGTCCGGAAAAGACTGGATGAAACCAGAAATATCCGGTTCTGTGGTGGCTAGCTCAATCCCAGCTCTTGCTACAGCTTCTGTGTGTGCTTGTGTTTTCTCGATAGCATCTGTGGCCTTTAGAGTTGTGAATGCATTGTAGCATGTAACATTTTGTTTTTCTGATGGCAAAGGGTAATAGGTTGCACATGGAGACTGAACAGGTACACATTCATGTTTTCTGAGTAAAAAGCTGCAGAAACCAGGTTACAAAAGATATTTGTGTTTTTAAACATGACTTTGAATCCACTTGCCCAAGAAAAAGACTTTGCTTTTCTCCAAAACCAGGTTGACTCTGCTTTTCTGGGTGCTTTGCACAGCAATTCCACAGCAGTTTGTCCGGATAGGGCTGGATGAAACCAGAAATATCCGGTTCTGTGTTGGCTAGCTCAATCCCAGCTCTTGCTACAGCTTCTGTGTGTGCCTGTGTTTTCTCGATAGCATCTGTGGACTTTAGAGTTGTGAATGCATTGTAGCGTGTACATTTTGTTTTTCTTTTGGTAAACGCTAATAGGTTTCACATGGAGACACAACAGGTACACATTCGTGTTTTCTGCGTAAAAAGCTGCAGAAACCAGGTTACAAATGATATTTGTGTTTGTAAACATGACATTGAATCCCCTTAAAGAATAAAAAGACTTTGCTTTTCTCCAAACCCAGGTTGACTCTGCTTTTCTGGGTGCTTTGCACACCAACTCCACACCAGTTTGTCCGGATAGGGCTGGATGAAACCAGAAATATCCTGTTCTGTGGTGGCTAACTCAGTGCCAGCTCTTGCTACACTTTCTGCGTTTACTTGTGTTTTCTTGATAGTATCTGTGGACTTTAGAGTTGTGAATGCTTTGTAGCATGTAACATTTTGTTTTCAGTTGTCAAACGCTAATTGGTTTCACATGGAGACACAGCAGGTACACATTCGTGTTTTCTGTGTAAAAACCTGCAGAAACCAGGTCAAAAATGATATTTGTGTTTGTAAACATGACTTTGAATCCACTTGCCCAAGAAAAAGACTTTGCTTTTCTCCAAAACCAGGTTGACTCTGCTTTTGTGGGTACTTTGCACAGCAATTCCACAACAGTTTGTCCGGATCGGGTTGGATGAAACCAGACATATCCGGTTCTGTGGTGGTTATCTCAATCCCAGCTCTTGCTACAGCTTCTGTGTGTGCTTGTGTTTTGTCGATAGTCTGTGGACTTTAGAGTTGTGAATGCATTGTAGCGTGTAACATTTTGTTTTTCTTTTGGTAAATGCTAATAGGTTTCACATGGAGACACAACAGGTACACATTCGTGTTTTCTGAGTAAAACCCTGCAGAAACCAGGTTACAAATGATATTTGTGTTTGTAAACATGACATTGAATACCCTTAAAGAATAAAAAGACTTTGCTTTTCTCCAAACCCAGGTTGACTCTGCTTTTCTGGGTGCTTTGCACAGCAACTCCACAACAGTTTGTCCGGATAGGGCTGGATGAAACCAGAAATATCCGGTTCTGTGGTGGCTAGCTCAATCCCAGCTCTTGCTACAGCTTCTGTGTGTGCTTGTGTTTTGTCGATAGTCTGTGGACTTTAGAGTTGTGAATGCATTGTAGCGTGTAACATTTTGTTTTTCTGTTGTCAAACGCTAATAGGTTTCACATGGAGACACAACAGGTACACATTCGTGTTTTCTGAGTAAAAACCTGAAGAAACCAGGTTACAAATGATATTTGTGTTTGTAAACATGACATTGAATACCCTTAAAGAATAAAAAGACTTTGCTTTTCTCCAAACCCAGGTTGACTCAGCTTTTCTGGGTGCTTTGCACAGCAACTCCACACCAGTTTGTCCGGATAGGGCTGGATGAAACCAGAAATATCCGGTTCTGTGGTGGCTAGCTCAATCCCAGCTCTTGCTACAGCTTCTGTGTGTGCTTGTGTTTTCTCGATAGCATCTGTGGCCTTTAGAGTTGTGAATGCATTGTAGCATGTAACATTTTGTTTTTCTGATGGCAAAGGGTAATAGGTTGCACATGGAGACTGAACAGGTACACATTCATGTTTTCTGAGTAAAAAGCTGCAGAAACCAGGTTACAAAAGATATTTGTGTTTGTAAACATGACATTGAATCCACTTGCCCAAGAAAAAGACTTTGCTTTTCTCCAAAACCAGGTTGACTCTGCTTTTGTGGGTACTTTGCACAGCAATTCCACAACAGTTTGTCCGGATCGGGTTGGATGAAACCAGACATATCCGGTTCTGTGGTGGTTATCTCAATCCCAGCTCTTGCTACAGCTTCTGTGTGTGCTTGTGTTTTGTCGATAGTCTGTGGACTTTAGAGTTGTGAATGCATTGTAGCGTGTAACATTTTGTTTTTCTTTTGGTAAATGCTAATAGGTTTCACATGGAGACACAACAGGTACACATTCGTGTTTTCTGAGTAAAACCCTGCAGAAACCAGGTTACAAATGATATTTGTGTTTGTAAACATGACATTGAATACCCTTAAAGAATAAAAAGACTTTGCTTTTCTCCAAACCCAGGTTGACTCTGCTTTTCTGGGTGCTTTGCACAGCAACTCCACAACAGTTTGTCCGGATAGGGCTGGATGAAACCAGAAATATCCGGTTCTGTGGTGGCTAGCTCAATCCCAGCTCTTGCTACAGCTTCTGTGTGTGCTTGTGTTTTGTCGATAGTCTGTGGACTTTAGAGTTGTGAATGCATTGTAGCGTGTAACATTTTGTTTTTCTGTTGTCAAACGCTAATAGGTTTCACATGGAGACACAACAGGTACACATTCGTGTTTTCTGAGTAAAAACCTGAAGAAACCAGGTTACAAATGATATTTGTGTTTGTAAACATGACATTGAATACCCTTAAAGAATAAAAAGACTTTGCTTTTCTCCAAACCCAGGTTGACTCAGCTTTTCTGGGTGCTTTGCACAGCAACTCCACACCAGTTTGTCCGGATAGGGCTGGATGAAACCAGAAATATCCGGTTCTGTGGTGGCTAGCTCAATCCCAGCTCTTGCTACAGCTTCTGTGTGTGCCTGTGTTTTCTCGATAGCATCTGTGGACTTTAGAGTTGTGAATGCATTGTAGCGTGTACATTTTGTTTTTCTTTTGGTAAACGCTAATAGGTTTCACATGGAGACACAACAGGTACACATTCGTGTTTTCTGAGTAAAAACCTGCAGAATCCAGGTTACAAATGATATTTGTGTTTGTAAACATGACATTGAATCCCCTTAAAGAATAAAAAGACTTTGCTTTTCTCCAAACCCAGGTGACTCTGCTTTTCTGGGTGCTTTGCACAGCAACTCCACAACAGTTTGTCCGGATAGGGCTGGATGAAACCAGAAATATCCGGTTCTGTGGTGGCTAGCTCAATCCCAGCTCTTGCTACAGCTTCTGTGTGTGCTTGTGTTTTCTCGATAGCATCTGTGGACTTTAGAGTTGTGAATGCATTGTAGCATGTAACATTTTGTTTTTCTGTTGGCAAAGGGTAATAGGTTTCACATGGAGAATGAACAGGTACACATTCATGTTTTCTGAGTGAAAAGCTGCAGAAACCAGGTTACAAATGATATTTGTGTTTGTAAACATGACTTTGATCCACTTGCCCAAGAAAAAGACTTTGCTTTTCTCCAAAACCAGGTTGACTCTGCTTTTCTGGGTGGTTTGCACACCAACTCCACACCAGTTTGTCCGGACCGGGCTGAATGAAACCAGACAAATCCGGTTCTGTGGTGTTTATCTCAATCCCAGCTCTTGCTACAGCTTCTGTGTGGGCTTGTGTTTTATCGATAGTCTGTGGACTTTAGAGGTGTGAATGCATTGTAGCGTGTAACATTTTGTTTTTCTTTTGGTAAACGCTAATAGGTTTCACATGGAGACACAACAGGTACACATTCGTGTTTTCTGAGTAAAAACCTGCAGAAACCAGGTTACAAATGATATTTGTGTTTGTAAACATGACATTGAATCCACTTGCCCATGAAAAAGACTTTGCTTTTCTCCAAACCCAGGTTGACTCTGCTTTTCTGGGTGCTTTGCACACCAACTCCACACCAGTTTGTCCGGATAGGGCTGGATGAAACCAGAGACATCCGGTTCTGTGGTGGCTACCTCAATGCCAGCTTTTGATACAGCTTCTGTGTTTGCTTGTGTTTTCTCGATAGTATCTGTGGACTTTAGAGTTGTGAATGCATTGTAGCATGTAACATTTTGTTTTTCTCTTGGCACGTGCTAATTGGTTTCGCATGAAGACATAACAGGTATACATTCATGTTTTCTGAGTAAAAACCTGCAGAAACCAGGTTACAAATGATATTTGTGTTTGTAAACATGACATTGAATCCACTTGCCCAAGAAAAAGACTTTGCTTTTCTCCAAAACCAGGTTGACTCTGCTTTCCTGGGTGCTTTGCACACTAACTCCACAGCAGTTTGTCCGGATAGGGCTGGATGAAACCAGAAATATCCGGGTCTGTGTTGGCTAGCTCAATCCCAGCTCTTGCTACAGCTTCTGTGTTTGCTTGTGCTTTGTCGATCGTATCTGTGGACTTTGGAGTTGTGAATGCATTGTAGCACGTAGCATTGTGTTTTCTGTTGGCAAACGCTAATTGGTTTCACATGGAGACACAATAGGTACATATTCATATTTTCTAAGTCAAAGCTGCAGAAACCAGGTCAAAAATGATATTTGTGTTTGTAAACATGACATTGAATCCACTTGCCCAAGAAAAAGACTTTGCTTTTCTCCAAAACCAGGTTGACTCTGCTTTTCTGGGTGCTTTGCACAGCAATTCCACAACAGTTTGTCCGGATAGGGCTGGATGAAACCAGAAATATCCGGTTCTGTGGTGGCTAGCTCAATCCCAGCTCTTGCTACAGCTTCTGTGTGTGCTTGTGTTTTGTCGATAGTCTGTGGACTTTAGAGTTGTGAATGCATTGTAGCGTGTAACATTTTGTTTTTCTTTTGGTAAACGCTAATAGGTTTCACATGGAGACACAACAGGTACACATTCGTGTTTTCTGAGTAAAAACCTGCAGAAACCAGGTTACAAATGATATTTTTGTTTGTAAACATGACATTGAATACCCTTAAAGAATAAAAAGACTTTGCTTTTCTCCAAACCCAGGTTGACTCTGCTTTTTGGGTGCTTTGCACAGCAACTCCACAACAGTTTGTCCGGATAGGGCTGGATGAAACCAGAAATATTAGGTTCTGTGGTGGCTAGCTCAATCCCAGCTCTTGCTACAGCTTCTGTGTGTGCTTGTGTTTTCTCGATAGCATCTGTGGACTTTAGAGTTGTGAATGCATTGTAGCATGTAACATTTTGTTTTTCTGTTGGCAAGCGCTAATTGATTTCGCATGAAGACACAACAGGTACACATTCATGATGTCTGAGTAAAAACCTGCAGAAACCAGGTTACAAATGATATTTGTGTTTGTAAACATGACATTGAATCCACTTGCCCAAGAAAAAGACTTTGCTTTTCTCCAAAACCAGGTGACTCTGCTTTTCTGGGTGCTTTGCACAGCAACTCCACAACAGTTTGTCCGGATAGGGCTGGATGAAACCAGAAATATCCGGTTCTGTGGTGGCCAGCTCAATCCCAGCTCTTGCTACAGCTTTTGTGTGTGCTTGTGTTTTCTCGATAGCATCTGTGGACTTTAGAGTTGTGAATGCATTGTAGCATGTAACATTTTGTTTTTCTGTTGGCAAAGGGTAATAGGTTGCACATGGAGACTGAACAGGTACACATTCATGTTTTCTGAGTGAAAAGCTGCAGAAACCAGGTTACAAATGATATTTGTGTTTGTAAACATGACTTTGATCCACTTGCCCAAGAAAATGACTATGCTTTTCTCCAAACCCAGGTTGACTCTGCTTTTCTGGGTGGTTTGCACAGCAATTCCACACCAGTTTGTCCGGACCGGGCTGGATGAAACCAGACAAATCCGGTTCTGTGTTGGTTATCTCAATCCCAGCTCTTGCTACAGCTTCTGTGTGGGCTTGTGTTTTATCGATAGTCTGTGGACTTTAGAGTTGTGAATGCATTGTAGCGTGTAACATTTTGTTTTTCTTTTGGTAAACGCTAATAGGTTTCACATGGAGACACAACAGGTACACATTCGTGTTTTCTGAGTAAAAACCTGCAGAAACCAGGTTACAAATGATATTTGTGTTTGTAAACATGACATTGAATCCACTTGCCCATGAAAAAGACTTTGCTTTTCTCCAAACCCAGGTTGACTCTGCTTTTCTGGGTGCTTTGCACACCAACTCCACATCAGTTTGTCCGGATAGGGCTGGATGAAACCAGAGACATCCGGTTCTGTGGTGGCTACCTCAATGCCAGCTTTTGATACAGCTTCTGTGTTTGCTTGTGTTTTCTCGATAGTATCTGTGGACTTTAGAGTTGTGAATGCATTGTAGCATGTAACATTTTGTTTTTCTCTTGGCACGTGCTAATTGGTTTCGCATGAAGACATAACAGGTATACATTCATGTTTTCTGAGTAAAAACCTGCAGAAACCAGGTTACAAATGATATTTGTGTTTGTAAACATGACATTGAATCCACTTGCCCAAGAAAAAGACTTTGCTTTTCTCCAAAACCAGGTTGACTCTGCTTTCCTGGGTGCTTTGCACACTAACTCCACAGCAGTTTGTCCGGATAGGGCTGGATGAAACCAGAAATATCCGGGTCTGTGTTGGCTAGCTCAATCCCAGCTCTTGCTACAGCTTCTGTGTTTGATTGTGCTTTGTCGATCGTATCTGTGGACTTTGGAGTTGTGAATGCATTGTAGCACGTAGCATTGTGTTTTCTGTTGGCAAACGCTAATTGGTTTCACATGGAGACACAATAGGTACATATTCATATTTTCTAAGTCAAAGCTGCAGAAACCAGGTCAAAAATGATATTTGTGTTTGTAAACATGACATTGAATCCACTTGCCCAAGAAAAAGACTTTGCTTTTCTCCAAAACCAGGTTGACTCTGCTTTTCTGGGTGCTTTGCACAGCAATTCCACACCAGTTTGTCCGGATAGGGCTGGATGAAACCAGAAATATCCGGTTCTGTGGTGGCTGGCTCAATCCCAGCTCTTGCTACAGCTTCTGTGTGTGCTTGTGTTTTGTCGATAGTCTGTGGACTTTAGAGTTGTGAATGCATTGTAGCGTGTAACATTTTGTTTTTCTTTTGGTAAACGCTAATAGGTTTCACATGGAGACACAACAGGTACACATTCGTGTTTTCTGAGTAAAAACCTGCAGAAACCAGGTTACAAATGATATTTTTGTTTGTAAACATGACATTGAATACCCTTAAAGAATAAAAAGACTTTGCTTTTCTCCAAAACAAGGTTGACTCTGCTTTTCTGGGTGCTTTGCACAGCAACTCCACAACAGTTTGTCCGGATAGGGCTGGATGAAACCAGAAATATTAGGTTCTGTGGTGGCTAGCTCAATCCCAGCTCTTGCTACAGCTTCTGTGTGTGCTTGTGTTTTCTCGATAGCATCTGTGGACTTTAGAGTTGTGAATGCATTGTAGCATGTAACATTTTGTTTTTCTGTTGGCAAGCGCTAATTGATTTCGCATGAAGACACAACAGGTACACATTCATGATGTCTGAGTAAAAACCTGCAGAAACCAGGTTACAAATGATATTTGTGTTTGTAAACATGACATTGAATCCACTTGCCCAAGAAAAAGACTTTGCTTTTCTCCAAACCCAGGTTGACTCTGCTTTTCTGGGTGCTTTGCACACCAAATCCACACCAGTTTGTCCGGATAGGGCTGGATGAAACCAGAAATATCCGGTTCTGTGGTGGCTAGCTCAATCCCAGCTCTTGCTACAACTTCTGTGTGTGCTTGTGTTTTCTCGATAGCATCTGTGGACTTTAGAGTTGTGAATGCATTGTAGCATGTAACATTTTGTTTTTCTGTTGGCAAAGGGTAATAGGTTGAACATGGAGAATGAACAGGTACACATTCGTGTTTTCTGAGTAAAAAGCTGCAGAAACCAGGTTACAAATCATATTTGTGTTTGTGAACATGACAATGAATCCACTTGCCCAAGAAAAAGACTTTGCTTTTCTCCAAACCCAGGTTGACTCTGCTTTTCTGGGTGCTTTGCACACCAACTCCAAACCCGTTTGTCCAGACAGTGTTGGATGAAACTGGAAATATACGGTTCTTAGTTGGCTAACTCAATCCCAGCTCTTGCTACAGCTTCTGCGTTTGCTTGTGGTTTCTCGATAGTATCTGTGGACTTTAGAGTTGTGAATGCATTGTAGCATGTAACATTTTGTTTTTCTCTTGGCACGTGCTAATTGGTTTCGCATGAAGACATAACAGGTATACATTCGTATTTTCTAAGTCAAAGCTGCAGAAACCAGGTCAAAAATGATATTTGTGTTTGTAAACATGACTTTGAATCCACTTGCCCAAGAAAAAGACTTTGCTTTTCTCCAAACCCAGGTTGACTCTGCTTTTCTGGGTGCTTTGCACACCAACTCCACACCAGTTTGTCCGGATAGGGCTGGATGAAACCAGAAATATCCGGTTCTGTGGTGGCTAGCTCAATCCCAGCTCTTGCTACAGCTTCTGTGTGTGCTTGTGTTTTCTCGATAGCATCTGTGGACTTTAGAGTTGTGAATGCATTGTAGCATGTAACATTTTGTTTTTCTGTTGGCAAAGGGTAATAGGTTTCACATGGAGAATGAACAGGTACACATTCATGTTTTCTAAGTAAAAAGCTGCAGAAACCAGGTTACAAATGATATTTGTGTTTGTAAACATGACATTGAATCCCCTTAAAGAATAAAAAGACTTTGCTTTTCTCCAAACCCAGGTTGACTCTGCTTTTCTGGGTGCTTTGCACACCAACTCCACACCAGTTTGTCCGGATAGGGCTGGATGAAACCAGAAATATCCTGTTCCTTGGTGGCTAACTCAGTGCCAGCTCTTGCTACATTTTCTGCGTTTACTTGTGTTTTCTTGATAGTATCTGTGGACTTTAGAGTTGTGAATGCTTTGTAGCATGTAACATTTGGTTTTCAGTTGTCAAACGCTAATTGGTTTCACATGGAGACACAGCAGGTACACATTCGTGTTTTCTGTGTAAAAACCTGCAGAAACCAGGTTACAAATGATATTTGTGTTTGTAAACATGACTTTGAATCAATTGCCCAAGAAAAAGACTTTGCTTTTCTCCAAAACCAGGTTGACTCTGCTTTTGTGGGTACTTTGCACAGCAAGTCCACAACAGTTTGTCCGGATCGGGTTGGATGAAACCAGACATATCCGGTTCTGTGGTGGTTATCTCAATCCCAGCTCTTGCTACAGCTTCTGTGTGTGCTTGTGTTTTCTCGATAGCATCTGTGGACTTTAGAGTTGTGAATGCATTGTAGCATGTAACATTTTGTTTTTCTGTTGGCAAAGGGTAATAGGTTGCACATGGAGACTGAACAATTACACATTCATGTTTTCTGAGTAAAAAGCTGCAGAAACCAGGTTACAAATGATATTTGTGTTTGTAAACATGACTTTGAATCCACTTGCCCAAGAAAAAGACTTTGCTTTTCTCCAAAACCAGGTTGACTCTGCTTTTGGGTGCTTTGCACAGCAATTCCACACCAGTTTGTCCGGATAGGGCTGGATGAAACCAGAAATATCCGGTTCTGTGGTGGCTAGCTCAATCCCAGCTATTGCTACAGCTTCTGTGTGTGCTTGTGTTTTCTCGATAGCATCTGTGGACTTTAGATTTGTGAATGCATTGTAGCGTGTAACATTTTGTTTTTCTTTTGGTAAACGCTAATAGGTTTCACATGGAGACACAACAGGTACACATTCGTGTTTTCTGAGTAAAAACCTGCAGAAACCAGGTTACAAATGATATTTGTGTTTGTAAACATGACATTGAATACCCTTAAAGAATAAAAAGACTTTGCTTTTCTCCAAACCCAGGTTGACTATGCTTTTCTGGGTGCTTTGCACAGCTACTCCACAACAGTTTGTCCGGATAAGGCTGGATGAAACCAGAAATATCCGGTTCTGTGGTGGCTAGCTCAATCCCAGCTCTTGCTACAGCTTTTGTGTGTGCTAGTGTTTTCTCGATAGCATCTGTGGACTTTAGAGTTGTGAATGCATTGTAGCATGTAACATTTTGTTTTTCTGTTAGCAACGGGTAATAGGTTGCACATGGAGACTGAACAGGTACACATTCATGTTTTCTGAGTAAAAAGCTGCAGAAACCAGGTTACAATAGATATTTGTGTTTGTAAACATGACTTTGAATCCACTTGCCCAAGAAAAAGACTTTGCTTTTCTCCAAAACCAGGTTGACTCTGCTTTCCTGGGTGCTTTGCACACTAACTCCACAGCAGTTTGTCCGGATAGGGCTGGATGAAACCAGAAATATCCGGGTCTGTGTTGGCTAGCTCAATCCCAGCTCTTGCTACAGCTTCTGTGTTTGCTTGTGCTTTGTCGATCGTATCTGTGCACTTTGGAGTTGTGAATGCATTGTAGCACGTAGCATTGTGTTTTCTGTTGGCAAACGCTAATTGGTTTCACATGGAGACACAATAGGTACATATTCATATTTTCTAAGTCAAAGCTGCAGAAACCAGGTCAAAAATGATATTTGTGTTTGTAAACATGACATTGAATCCACTTGCCCAAGAAAAAGACTTTGCTTTTCCCCAAACCCAAGTTGACTCTGCTTTTCTGGGTGCTTTGCACAGCAATTCCACACCAGTTTGTCCGGATAGGGCTGGATGAAACCAGAAATATCCGGTTCTGTGGTGGTTATCTCAATCCCAGCTCTTGCTACAGCTTCTGTGTGTGCTTGTGTTTTCTCGATAGCATCTGTGGACTTTAGAGTTGTGAATGCATTGTAGCATGTAACATTTTGTTTTCCTTTTGGTAAACGCTAATAGGTTTCACATGGAGACACAACAGGTACACATTCGTGTTTTCTGAGTAAAAACCTGCAGAAACCAGGTTACAAATGATATTTGTGTTTGTAAACATGACATTGAATACCCTTAAAGAATAAAAAGACTTTGCTTTTCTCCAAACCCAGGTTGACTCTGCTTTTTTGGGTGCTTTGCACAGCAACTCCACAACAGTTTGTCCGGATAGGGCTGGATGAAAACAGAAATATCCGGTTCTGTGGGGGCTAGCTCAATCCCAGCTCTTGCTACAGCTTCTGTGTGTGCTTGTGTTTTCTCGATAGCATCTGTGGACTTTAGAGTTGTGAATGCATTGTAGCATGTAACATTTTGTTTTTCTGTTGGCAAGCGCTAATTGATTTCGCATGAAGACACAACAGGTACACATTCATGATGTCTGAGTAAAAACCTGCAGAAACCAGGTTACAAATCATATTTGTGTTTGTAAACATGACATTGAATCCACTTGCCCAAGAAAAAGACTTTGCTTTTCTCCAAACCCAGGTTGACTCTGCTTTTCTGGGTGCTTTGCACACCAAATCCACACCAGTTTGTCCGAATAGGGCTGGATGAAACCAGAAATATCCGGTTCTGTGGTGGCTAGCTCAATCCCAGCTCTTGCTACAACTTCTGTGTGTGCTTGTGTTTTCTCGATAGCATCTGTGGACTTTAGAGTTGTGAATGCATTGTAGCATGTAACATTTTGTTTTTCTTTTGGCAAAGGGTAATAGGTTGCACATGGAGACTGAACAGGTACACATTCGTGTTTTCTGAGTAAAAAGCTGCAGAAACCAGGTTACAAATGATATTTGTGTTTGTGAACATGACAATGAATCCACTTGCCCAAGAAAAAGACTTTGCTTTTCTCCAAACCCAGGTTGACTCTGCTTTTCTGGGTGCTTTGCACACCAACTCCAAACCCGTTTGTCCAGACAGTGTTGGATGAAACTGGAAATATACGGTTCTTAGTTGGCTAACTCAATCCCAGCTCTTGCTACAGCTTCTGCGTTTGCTTGTGCTTTCTCGATAGTATCTGTGGACTTTAGAGTTGTGAATGCATTGTAGCATGTAACATTTTGTTTTTCTCTTGGCACGTGCTAATTGGTTTCGCATGAAGACATAACAGGTATACATTCGTATTTTCTAAGTCAAAGCTGCAGAAACCAGGTCAAAAATGATATTTGTGTTTGTAAACATGACATTGAATCCACTTGCCCAAGAAAAAGACTTTGCTTTTCTCCAAACCCAGGTTGACTCTGCTTTTCTGGGTGCTTTGCACACCAACTCCACAACAGTTTGTCCGGATAGGGCTGGATGAAACCAGAAATATCCGGTTCTGTGGTGGTTATCTCAATCCCAGCTCTTGCTACAGCTTCTGTGTGTGCTTGTGTTTTCTCGATAGCATCTGTGGACTTTAGAGTTGTGAATGCATTGTAGCATGTAACATTTTGTTTTCCTTTTGGTAAACGCTAATAGGTTTCACATGGAGACACAACAGGTACACATTCGTGTTTTCTGAGTAAAAACCTGCAGAAACCAGGTTACAAATGATATTTGTGTTTGTAAACATGACATTGAATACCCTTAAAGAATAAAAAGACTTTGCTTTTCTCCAAACCCAGGTTGACTCTGCTTTTTTGGGTGCTTTGCACAGCAACTCCACAACAGTTTGTCCGGATAGGGCTGGATGAAACCAGAAATATTAGGTTCTGTGGTGGCTAGCTCAATCCCAGCTCTTGCTACAGCTTCTGTGTGTGCTTGTGTTTTCTCGATAGCATCTGTGGACTTTAGAGTTGTGAATGCATTGTAGCATGTAACATTTTGTTTTTCTGTTGGCAAGCGCTAATTGATTTCGCATGAAGACACAACAGGTACACATTCATGATGTCTGAGTAAAAACCTGCAGAAACCAGGTTACAAATCATATTTGTGTTTGTAAACATGACATTGAATCCACTTGCCCAAGAAAAAGACTTTGCTTTTCTCCAAACCCAGGTTGACTCTGCTTTTCTGGGTGCTTTGCACACCAAATCCACACCAGTTTGTCCGAATAGGGCTGGATGAAACCAGAAATATCCGGTTCTGTGGTGGCTAGCTCAATCCCAGCTCTTGCTACAACTTCTGTGTGTGCTTGTGTTTTCTCGATAGCATCTGTGGACTTTAGAGTTGTGAATGCATTGTAGCATGTAACATTTTGTTTTTCTTTTGGCAAAGGGTAATAGGTTGCACATGGAGACTGAACAGGTACACATTCGTGTTTTCTGAGTAAAAAGCTGCAGAAACCAGGTTACAAATGATATTTGTGTTTGTGAACATGACAATGAATCCACTTGCCCAAGAAAAAGACTTTGCTTTTCTCCAAACCCAGGTTGACTCTGCTTTTCTGGGTGCTTTGCACACCAACTCCAAACCCGTTTGTCCAGACAGTGTTGGATGAAACTGGAAATATACGGTTCTTAGTTGGCTAACTCAATCCCAGCTCTTGCTACAGCTTCTGCGTTTGCTTGTGCTTTCTCGATAGTATCTGTGGACTTTAGAGTTGTGAATGCATTGTAGCATGTAACATTTTGTTTTTCTCTTGGCACGTGCTAATTGGTTTCGCATGAAGACATAACAGGTATACATTCGTATTTTCTAAGTCAAAGCTGCAGAAACCAGGTCAAAAATGATATTTGTGTTTGTAAACATGACATTGAATCCACTTGCCCAAGAAAAAGACTTTGCTTTTCTCCAAACCCAGGTTGACTCTGCTTTTCTGGGTGCTTTGCACACCAACTCCACACCAGTTTGTCCGGATAGGGCTGGATGAAACCAGAAATATCCGGTTCTGTGCTGGCTAGCTCAATCCCAGCTCTTGCTACAGCTTCTGTGTGTGCTTGTGTTTTCTCGATAGCATCTGTGGACTTTAGAGTTGTGAATGCATTGTAGCATGTAACATTTTGTTTTTCTGTTGGCAAAGGGTAATAGGTTTCACATGGAGAATGAACAGGTACACATTCATGTTTTCTAAGTAAAAAGCTGCAGAAACCAGGTTACAAATGATATTTGTGTTTGTAAACATGACATTGAATCCCCTTAAAGAATAAAAAGACTTTGCTTTTCTCCAAACCCAGGTTGACTCTGCTTTTCTGGGTGCTTTGCACACCAACTCCACACCAGTTTGTCCGGATAGGGCTGGATGAAACCAGAAATATCCTGTTCTGTGGTGGCTAACTCAGTGCCAGCTCTTGCTACAGTTTCTGCGTTTACTTGCGTTTTCTTGATAGTATCTGTGGACTTTAGAGTTGTGAATGCTTTGTAGCATGTAACATTTGGTTTTCAGTTGTCAAACGCTAATTGGTTTCACATGGAGACACAGCAGGTACACATTCGTGTTTTCTGTGTAAAAACCTGCAGAAACCAGGTTACAAATGATATTTGTGTTTGTAAACATGACTTTGAATCAATTGCCCAAGAAAAAGACTTTGCTTTTCTCCAAAACCAGGTTGACTCTGCTTTTGTGGGTACTTTGCACAGCAAGTCCACAACAGTTTGTCCGGATCGGGTTGGATGAAACCAGACATATCCGGTTCTGTGGTGGTTATCTCAATCCCAGCTCTTGCTACAGCTTCTGTGTGTGCTTGTGTTTTCTCGATAGCATCTGTGGACTTTAGAGTTGTGAATGCATTGTAGCGTGTAACATTTTGTTTTTCTGTTGGCAAAGGGTAATAGGTTGCACATGGAGACTGAACAATTACACATTCATGTTTTCTGAGTAAAAAGCTGCAGAAACCAGGTTACAAATGATATTTGTGTTTGTAAACATGACTTTGAATCCACTTGCCCAAGAAAAAGACTTTGCTTTTCTCCAAACCCAGGTTTACTCTGCTTTTCTGGGTGCTTTGCACAGCAATTCCACACCAGTTTGTCCGGATAGGGCTGGATGAAACCAGAAATATCCGGTTCTGTGGTGGCTAGCTCAATCCCAGCTCTTGCTACAGCTTCTGTGTGTGCTTGTGTTTTCTCGATAGCATCTGTGGACTTTAGATTTGTGAATGCATTGTAGCGTGTAACATTTTGTTTTTCTTTTGGTAAACGCTAATATGTTTCACATGGAGACACAACAGGTACAAATTCGTGTTTTCTGAGTAAAAACCTGCAGAAACCAGGTTACAAATGATATTTGTGTTTGTAAACATGACATTGAATACCCTTAAAGAATAAAAAGACTTTGCTTTTCTCCAAACCCAGGTTGACTATGCTTTTCTGGGTGCTTTGCACAGCTACTCCACAACAGTTTGTCCGGATAAGGCTGGATGAAACCAGAAATATCCGGTTCTGTGGTGGCTAGCTCAATCCCAGCTCTTGCTACAGCTTTTGTGTGTGCTAGTGTTTTCTCGATAGCATCTGTGGACTTTAGAGTTGTGAATGCATTGTAGCATGTAACATTTTGTTTTTCTGTTAGCAACGGGTAATAGGTTGCACATGGAGACTGAACAGGTACACATTCATGTTTTCTGAGTAAAAAGCTGCAGAAACCAGGTTACAAATGATATTTGTGTTTGTAAACATGACTTTGAATCCACTTGCCCAAGAAAAAGACTTTGCTTTTCTCCAAAACCAGGTTGACTCTGCTTTTCTGGGTGCTTTGCACAGCAATTCCACACCAGTTTGTCCGGATAGGGCTGGATGAAACCAGAAATATCCGGTTCTGTGGTGGCTAGCTCAATCCCAGCTCTTGCTACAGCTTCTGTGTGTGCTTGTGTTTTCTCGATAGCATCTGTGGACTTTAGATTTGTGAATGCATTGTAGCGTGTAACATTTTGTTTTTCTTTTGGTAAACGCTAATAGGTTTCACATGGAGACACAACAGGTACACATTCGTGTTTTCTGAGTAAAAACCTGCAGAAACCAGGTTACAAATGATATTTGTGTTTGTAAACATGACATTGAATACCCTTAAAGAATAAAAAGACTTTGCTTTTCTCCAAACCCAGGTTGACTATGCTTTTCTGGGTGCTTTGCACAGCTACTCCACAACAGTTTGTCCGGATAAGGCTGGATGAAACCAGAAATATCCGGTTCTGTGGTGGCTAGCTCAATCCCAGCTCTTGCTACAGCTTTTGTGTGTGCTAGTGTTTTCTCGATAGCATCTGTGGACTTTAGAGTTGTGAATGCATTGTAGCATGTAACATTTTGTTTTTCTGTTAGCAACGGGTAATAGGTTGCACATGGAGACTGAACAGGTACACATTCATGTTTTCTGAGTAAAAAGCTGCAGAAACCAGGTTACAATAGATATTTGTGTTTGTAAACATGACTTTGATCCACTTGCCCAAGAAAAAGACTTTGCTTTTCTCCAAAACCAGGTTGACTCTGCTTTCCTGGGTGCTTTGCACACTAACTCCACAGCAGTTTGTCCGGATAGGGCTGGATGAAACCAGAAATATCCGGGTCTGTGTTGGCTAGCTCAATCCCAGCTCTTGCTACAGCTTCTGTGTTTGCTTGTGCTTTGTCGATCGTATCTGTGGACTTTGGAGTTGTGAATGCATTGTAGCACGTAGCATTGTGTTTTCTGTTGGCAAACGCTAATTGGTTTCACATGGAGACACAATAGGTACATATTCATATTTTCTAAGTCAAAGCTGCAGAAACCAGGTCAAAAATGATATTTGTGTTTGTAAACATGACATTGAATCCACTTGCCCAAGAAAAAGACTTTGCTTTTCCCCAAACCCAAGTTGACTCTGCTTTTCTGGGTGCTTTGCACAGCAATTCCACACCAGTTTGTCCAGATAGGGCTGGATGAAACCAGAAATATCCGGTTCTGTGGTGGTTATCTCAATCCCAGCTCTTGCTACAGCTTCTGTGTGTGCTTGTGTTTTCTCGATAGCATCTGTGGACTTTAGAGTTGTGAATGCATTGTAGCATGTAACATTTTGTTTTCCTTTTGGTAAACGCTAATAGGTTTCACATGGAGACACAACAGGTACACATTCGTGTTTTCTGAGTAAAAACCTGCAGAAACCAGGTCAAATGATATTTGTGTTTGTAAACATGACATTGAATACCCTTAAAGAATAAAAAGACTTTGCTTTTCTCCAAACCCAGGTTGACTCTGCTTTTTTGGGTGCTTTGCACACCAACTCCACAACAGTTTGTCCGGATAGGGCTGGATGAAACCAGAAATATTAGGTTCTGTGGTGGCTAGCTCAATCCCAGCTCTTGCTACAGCTTCTGTGTGTGCTTGTGTTTTCTCGATAGCATCTGTGGACTTTAGAGTTGTGAATGCATTGTAGCATGTAACATTTTGTTTTTCTGTTGGCAAGCGCTAATTGATTTCGCATGAAGACACAACAGGTACACATTCATGATGTCTGAGTAAAAACCTGCAGAAACCAGGTTACAAATCATATTTGTGTTTGTAAACATGACATTGAATCCACTTGCCCAAGAAAAAGACTTTGCTTTTCTCCAAACCCAGGTTGACTCTGCTTTTCTGGGTGCTTTGCACACCAAATCCACACCAGTTTGTCCGAATAGGGCTGGATGAAACCAGAAATATCCGGTTCTGTGGTGGCTAGCTCAATCCCAGCTCTTGCTACAACTTCTGTGTGTGCTTGTGTTTTCTCGATAGCATCTGTGGACTTTAGAGTTGTGAATGCATTGTAGCATGTAACATTTTGTTTTTCTGTTGGCAAAGGGTAATAGGTTGCACATGGAGACTGAACAGGTACACATTCGTGTTTTCTGAGTAAAAAGCTGCAGAAACCAGGTTACAAATGATATTTGTGTTTGTGAACATGACAATGAATCCACTTGCCCAAGAAAAAGACTTTGCTTTTCTCCAAACCCAGGTTGACTCTGCTTTTCTGGGTGCTTTGCACACCAACTCCAAACCCGTTTGTCCAGACAGTGTTGGATGAAACTGGAAATATACGGTTCTTAGTTGGCTAACTCAATCCCAGCTCTTGCTACAGCTTCTGCGTTTGCTTGTGCTTTCTCGATAGTATCTGTGGACTTTAGAGTTGTGAATGCATTGTAGCATGTAACATTTTGTTTTTCTCTTGGCACGTGCTAATTGGTTTCGCATGAAGACATAACAGGTATACATTCGTATTTTCTAAGTCAAAGCTGCAGAAACCAGGTCAAAAATGATATTTGTGTTTGTAAACATGACATTGAATCCACTTGCCCAAGAAAAAGACTTTGCTTTTCTCCAAACCCAGGTTGACTCTGCTTTTCTGGGTGCTTTGCACACCAACTCCACACCAGTTTGTCCGGATAGGGCTGGATGAAACCAGAAATATCCGGTTCTGTGGTGGCTAGCTCAATCCCAGCTCTTGCTACAGCTTCTGTGTGTGCTTGTGTTTTCTCGATAGCATCTGTGGACTTTAGAGTTGTGAATGCATTGTAGCATGTAACATTTTGTTTTTCTGTTGGCAAAGGGTAATAGGTTTCACATGGAGAATGAACAGGTACACATTCATGTTTTCTAAGTAAAAAGCTGCAGAAACCAGGTTACAAATGATATTTGTGTTTGTAAACATGACATTGAATCCCCTTAAAGAATAAAAAGACTTTGCTTTTCTCCAAACCCAGGTTGACTCTGCTTTTCTGGGTGCTTTGCACACCAACTCCACACCAGTTTGTCCGGATAGGGCTGGATGAAACCAGAAATATCCTGTTCTGTGGTGGCTAACTCAGTGCCAGCTCTTGCTACAGTTTCTGCGTTTACTTGCGTTTTCTTGATAGTATCTGTGGACTTTAGAGTTGTGAATGCTTTGTAGCATGTAACATTTGGTTTTCAGTTGTCAAACGCTAATTGGTTTCACATGGAGACACAGCAGGTACACATTCGTGTTTTCTGTGTAAAAACCTGCAGAAACCAGGTTACAAATGATATTTGTGTTTGTAAACATGACGTTGAATCAATTGCCCAAGAAAAAGACTTTGCTTTTCTCCAAAACCAGGTTGACTCTGCTTTTGTGGGTACTTTGCACAGCAAGTCCACAACAGTTTGTCCGGATCGGGTTGGATGAAACCAGACATATCCGGTTCTGTGGTGGTTATCTCTATCCCAGCTCTTGCTACAGCTTCTGTGTGTGCTTGTGTTTTTTCGATCTCATCTGTGGACTTTAGAGTTGTGAATGCATTGTAGCGTGTAACATTTTGTTTTTCTGTTGGCAAAGGGTAATAGGTTGCACATGGAGACTGAACAATTACACATTCATGTTTTCTGAGTAAAAAGCTGCAGAAACCAGGTTACAAATGATATTTGTGTTTGTAAACATGACTTTGAATCCACTTGCCCAAGAAAAAGACTTTGCTTTTCTCCAAACCCAGGTTTACTCTGCTTTTCTGGGTGCTTTGCACAGCAATTCCACACCAGTTTGTCCGGATAGGGCTGGATGAAACCAGAAATATCCGGTTCTGTGGTGGCTAGCTCAATCCCAGCTCTTGCTACAGCTTCTGTGTGTGCTTGTGTTTTCTCGATAGCATCTGTGGACTTTAGATTTGTGAATGCATTGTAGCGTGTAACATTTTGTTTTTCTTTTGGTAAACGCTAATATGTTTCACATGGAGACACAACAGGTACAAATTCGTGTTTTCTGAGTAAAAACCTGCAGAAACCAGGTTACAAATGATATTTGTGTTTGTAAACATGACATTGAATACCCTTAAAGAATAAAAAGACTTTGCTTTTCTCCAAACCCAGGTTGACTATGCTTTTCTGGGTGCTTTGCACAGCTACTCCACAACAGTTTGTCCGGATAAGGCTGGATGAAACCAGAAATATCCGGTTCTGTGGTGGCTAGCTCAATCCCAGCTCTTGCTACAGCTTTTGTGTGTGCTAGTGTTTTCTCGATAGCATCTGTGGACTTTAGAGTTGTGAATGCATTGTAGCATGTAACATTTTGTTTTTCTGTTAGCAACGGGTAATAGGTTGCACATGGAGACTGAACAGGTACACATTCATGTTTTCTGAGTAAAAAGCTGCAGAAACCAGGTTACAAATGATATTTGTGTTTGTAAACATGACTTTGAATCCACTTGCCCAAGAAAAAGACTTTGCTTTTCTCCAAAACCAGGTTGACTCTGCTTTTCTGGGTGCTTTGCACAGCAATTCCACACCAGTTTGTCCGGATAGGGCTGGATGAAACCAGAAATATCCGGTTCTGTGGTGGCTAGCTCAATCCCAGCTCTTGCTACAGCTTCTGTGTGTGCTTGTGTTTTCTCGATAGCATCTGTGGACTTTAGATTTGTGAATGCATTGTAGCGTGTAACATTTTGTTTTTCTTTTGGTAAACGCTAATAGGTTTCACATGGAGACACAACAGGTACACATTCGTGTTTTCTGAGTAAAAACCTGCAGAAACCAGGTTACAAATGATATTTGTGTTTGTAAACATGACATTGAATACCCTTAAAGAATAAAAAGACTTTGCTTTTCTCCAAACCCAGGTTGACTATGCTTTTCTGGGTGCTTTGCACAGCTACTCCACAACAGTTTGTCCGGATAAGGCTGGATGAAACCAGAAATATCCGGTTCTGTGGTGGCTAGCTCAATCCCAGCTCTTGCTACAGCTTTTGTGTGTGCTAGTGTTTTCTCGATAGCATCTGTGGACTTTAGAGTTGTGAATGCATTGTAGCATGTAACATTTTGTTTTTCTGTTAGCAACGGGTAATAGGTTGCACATGGAGACTGAACAGGTACACATTCATGTTTTCTGAGTAAAAAGCTGCAGAAACCAGGTTACAATAGATATTTGTGTTTGTAAACATGACTTTGATCCACTTGCCCAAGAAAAAGACTTTGCTTTTCTCCAAAACCAGGTTGACTCTGCTTTCCTGGGTGCTTTGCACACTAACTCCACAGCAGTTTGTCCGGATAGGGCTGGATGAAACCAGAAATATCCGGGTCTGTGTTGGCTAGCTCAATCCCAGCTCTTGCTACAGCTTCTGTGTTTGCTTGTGCTTTGTCGATCGTATCTGTGGACTTTGGAGTTGTGAATGCATTGTAGCACGTAGCATTGTGTTTTCTGTTGGCAAACGCTAATTGGTTTCACATGGAGACACAATAGGTACATATTCATATTTTCTAAGTCAAAGCTGCAGAAACCAGGTCAAAAATGATATTTGTGTTTGTAAACATGACATTGAATCCACTTGCCCAAGAAAAAGACTTTGCTTTTCCCCAAACCCAAGTTGACTCTGCTTTTCTGGGTGCTTTGCACAGCAATTCCACACCAGTTTGTCCAGATAGGGCTGGATGAAACCAGAAATATCCGGTTCTGTGGTGGTTATCTCAATCCCAGCTCTTGCTACAGCTTCTGTGTGTGCTTGTGTTTTCTCGATAGCATCTGTGGACTTTAGAGTTGTGAATGCATTGTAGCATGTAACATTTTGTTTTCCTTTTGGTAAACGCTAATAGGTTTCACATGGAGACACAACAGGTACACATTCGTGTTTTCTGAGTAAAAACCTGCAGAAACCAGGTTACAAATGATATTTGTGTTTGTAAACATGACATTGAATACCCTTAAAGAATAAAAAGACTTTGCTTTTCTCCAAACCCAGGTTGACTCTGCTTTTTTGGGTGCTTTGCACACCAACTCCACAACAGTTTGTCCGGATAGGGCTGGATGAAACCAGAAATATTAGGTTCTGTGGTGGCTAGCTCAATCCCAGCTCTTGCTACAGCTTCTGTGTGTGCTTGTGTTTTCTCGATAGCATCTGTGGACTTTAGAGTTGTGAATGCATTGTAGCATGTAACATTTTGTTTTTCTGTTGGCAAGCGCTAATTGATTTCGCATGAAGACACAACAGGTACACATTCATGATGTCTGAGTAAAAACCTGCAGAAACCAGGTTACAAATCATATTTGTGTTTGTAAACATGACATTGAATCCACTTGCCCAAGAAAAAGACTTTGCTTTTCTCCAAACCCAGGTTGACTCTGCTTTTCTGGGTGCTTTGCACACCAAATCCACACCAGTTTGTCCGAATAGGGCTGGATGAAACCAGAAATATCCGGTTCTGTGGTGGCTAGCTCAATCCCAGCTCTTGCTACAACTTCTGTGTGTGCTTGTGTTTTCTCGATAGCATCTGTGGACTTTAGAGTTGTGAATGCATTGTAGCATGTAACATTTTGTTTTTCTGTTGGCAAAGGGTAATAGGTTGCACATGGAGACTGAACAGGTACACATTCGTGTTTTCTGAGTAAAAAGCTGCAGAAACCAGGTTACAAATGATATTTGTGTTTGTGAACATGACAATGAATCCACTTGCCCAAGAAAAAGACTTTGCTTTTCTCCAAACCCAGGTTGACTCTGCTTTTCTGGGTGCTTTGCACACCAACTCCAAACCCGTTTGTCCAGACAGTGTTGGATGAAACTGGAAATATACGGTTCTTAGTTGGCTAACTCAATCCCAGCTCTTGCTACAGCTTCTGCGTTTGCTTGTGCTTTCTCGATAGTATCTGTGGACTTTAGAGTTGTGAATGCATTGTAGCATGTAACATTTTGTTTTTCTCTTGGCACGTGCTAATTGGTTTCGCATGAAGACATAACAGGTATACATTCGTATTTTCTAAGTCAAAGCTGCAGAAACCAGGTCAAAAATGATATTTGTGTTTGTAAACATGACATTGAATCCACTTGCCCAAGAAAAAGACTTTGCTTTTCTCCAAACCCAGGTTGACTCTGCTTTTCTGGGTGCTTTGCACACCAACTCCACACCAGTTTGTCCGGATAGGGCTGGATGAAACCAGAAATATCCGGTTCTGTGGTGGCTAGCTCAATCCCAGCTCTTGCTACAGCTTCTGTGTGTGCTTGTGTTTTCTCGATAGCATCTGTGGACTTTAGAGTTGTGAATGCATTGTAGCATGTAACATTTTGTTTTTCTGTTGGCAAAGGGTAATAGGTTTCACATGGAGAATGAACAGGTACACATTCATGTTTTCTAAGTAAAAAGCTGCAGAAACCAGGTTACAAATGATATTTGTGTTTGTAAACATGACATTGAATCCCCTTAAAGAATAAAAAGACTTTGCTTTTCTCCAAACCCAGGTTGACTCTGCTTTTCTGGGTGCTTTGCACACCAACTCCACACCAGTTTGTCCGGATAGGGCTGGATGAAACCAGAAATATCCTGTTCTGTGGTGGCTAACTCAGTGCCAGCTCTTGCTACAGTTTCTGCGTTTACTTGCGTTTTCTTGATAGTATCTGTGGACTTTAGAGTTGTGAATGCTTTGTAGCATGTAACATTTGGTTTTCAGTTGTCAAACGCTAATTGGTTTCACATGGAGACACAGCAGGTACACATTCGTGTTTTCTGTGTAAAAACCTGCAGAAACCAGGTTACAAATGATATTTGTGTTTGTAAACATGACGTTGAATCAATTGCCCAAGAAAAAGACTTTGCTTTTCTCCAAAACCAGGTTGACTCTGCTTTTGTGGGTACTTTGCACAGCAAGTCCACAACAGTTTGTCCGGATCGGGTTGGATGAAACCAGACATATCCGGTTCTGTGGTGGTTATCTCAATCCCAGCTCTTGCTACAGCTTCTGTGTGTGCTTGTGTTTTCTCGATAGCATCTGTGGACTTTAGAGTTGTGAATGCATTGTAGCGTGTAACATTTTGTTTTTCTGTTGGCAAAGGGTAATAGGTTGCACATGGAGACTGAACAATTACACATTCATGTTTTCTGAGTAAAAAGCTGCAGAAACCAGGTTACAAATGATATTTGTGTTTGTAAACATGACTTTGAATCCACTTGCCCAAGAAAAAGACTTTGCTTTTCTCCAAAACCAGGTTGACTCTGCTTTTCTGGGTGCTTTGCACAGCAATTCCACACCAGTTTGTCCGGATAGGGCTGGATGAAACCAGAAATATCCGGTTCTGTGGTGGCTAGCTCAATCCCAGCTCTTGCTACAGCTTTTGTGTGTGCTAGTGTTTTCTCGATAGCATCTGTGGACTTTAGAGTTGTGAATGCATTGTAGCATGTAACATTTTGTTTTTCTGTTAGCAACGGGTAATAGGTTGCACATGGAGACTGAACAGGTACACATTCATGTTTTCTGAGTAAAAAGCTGCAGAAACCAGGTTACAAATGATATTTGTGTTTGTAAACATGACTTTGAATCCACTTGCCCAAGAAAAAGACTTTGCTTTTCTCCAAAACCAGGTTGACTCTGCTTTTCTGGGTGCTTTGCACAGCAATTCCACACCAGTTTGTCCGGATAGGGCTGGATGAAACCAGAAATATCCGGTTCTGTGGTGGCTAGCTCAATCCCAGCTCTTGCTACAGCTTCTGTGTGTGCTTGTGTTTTCTCGATAGCATCTGTGGACTTTAGATTTGTGAATGCATTGTAGCGTGTAACATTTTGTTTTTCTTTTGGTAAACGCTAATAGGTTTCACATGGAGACACAACAGGTACACATTCGTGTTTTCTGAGTAAAAACCTGCAGAAACCAGGTTACAAATGATATTTGTGTTTGTAAACATGACATTGAATACCCTTAAAGAATAAAAAGACTTTGCTTTTCTCCAAACCCAGGTTGACTATGCTTTTCTGGGTGCTTTGCACAGCTACTCCACAACAGTTTGTCCGGATAAGGCTGGATGAAACCAGAAATATCCGGTTCTGTGGTGGCTAGCTCAATCCCAGCTCTTGCTACAGCTTTTGTGTGTGCTAGTGTTTTCTCGATAGCATCTGTGGACTTTAGAGTTGTGAATGCATTGTAGCATGTAACATTTTGTTTTTCTGTTAGCAACGGGTAATAGGTTGCACATGGAGACTGAACAGGTACACATTCATGTTTTCTGAGTAAAAAGCTGCAGAAACCAGGTTACAATAGATATTTGTGTTTGTAAACATGACTTTGAATCCACTTGCCCAAGAAAAAGACTTTGCTTTTCTCCAAAACCAGGTTGACTCTGCTTTCCTGGGTGCTTTGCACACTAACTCCACAGCAGTTTGTCCGGATAGGGCTGGATGAAACCAGAAATATCCGGGTCTGTGTTGGCTAGCTCAATCCCAGCTCTTGCTACAGCTTCTGTGTTTGCTTGTGCTTTGTCGATCGTATCTGTGGACTTTGGAGTTGTGAATGCATTGTAGCACGTAGCATTGTGTTTTCTGTTGGCAAACGCTAATTGGTTTCACATGGAGACACAATAGGTACATATTCATATTTTCTAAGTCAAAGCTGCAGAAACCAGGTCAAAAATGATATTTGTGTTTGTAAACATGACATTGAATCCACTTGCCCAAGAAAAAGACTTTGCTTTTCCCCAAACCCAAGTTGACTCTGCTTTTCTGGGTGCTTTGCACAGCAATTCCACACCAGTTTGTCCGGATAGGGCTGGATGAAACCAGAAATATCCGGTTCTGTGGTGGTTATCTCAATCCCAGCTCTTGCTACAGCTTCTGTGTGTGCTTGTGTTTTCTCGATAGCATCTGTGGACTTTAGAGTTGTGAATGCATTGTAGCATGTAACATTTTGTTTTCCTTTTGGTAAACGCTAATAGGTTTCACATGGAGACACAACAGGTACACATTCATGTTTTCTGAGTAAAAACCTGCAGAAACCAGGTTACAAATGATATTTGTGTTTGTAAACATGACATTGAATACCCTTAAAGAATAAAAAGACTTTGCTTTTCTCCAAACCCAGGTTGACTCTGCTTTTTTGGGTGCTTTGCACAGCAACTCCACAACAGTTTTTCCGGATAGGGCTGGATGAAACCAGAAATATTAGGTTCTGTGGTGGCTAGCTCAATCCCAGCTCTTGCTACAGCTTCTGTGTGTGCTTGTGTTTTCTCGATAGCATCTGTGGACTTTAGAGTTGTGAATGCATTGTAGCATGTAACATTTTGTTTTTCTGTTGGCAAGCGCTAATTGATTTCGCATGAAGACACAACAGGTACACATTCATGATGTCTGAGTAAAAACCTGCAGAAACCAGGTTACAAATCATATTTGTGTTTGTAAACATGACATTGAATCCACTTGCCCAAGAAAAAGACTTTGCTTTTCTCCAAACCCAGGTTGACTCTGCTTTTCTGGGTGCTTTGCACACCAAATCCACACCAGTTTGTCCGAATAGGGCTGGATGAAACCAGAAATATCCGGTTCTGTGGTGGCTAGCTCAATCCCAGCTCTTGCTACAACTTCTGTGTGTGCTTGTGTTTTCTCGATAGCATCTGTGGACTTTAGAGTTGTGAATGCATTGTAGCATGTAACATTTTGTTTTTCTGTTGGCAAAGGGTAATAGGTTGCACATGGAGACTGAACAGGTACACATTCGTGTTTTCTGAGTAAAAAGCTGCAGAAACCAGGTTACAAATGATATTTGTGTTTGTGAACATGACAATGAATCCACTTGCCCAAGAAAAAGACTTTGCTTTTCTCCAAACCCAGGTTGACTCTGCTTTTCTGGGTGCTTTGCACACCAACTCCAAACCCGTTTGTCCAGACAGTGTTGGATGAAACTGGAAATATACGGTTCTTAGTTGGCTAACTCAATCCCAGCTCTTGCTACAGCTTCTGCGTTTGCTTGTGCTTTCTCGATAGTATCTGTGGACTTTAGAGTTGTGAATGCATTGTAGCATGTAACATTTTGTTTTTCTCTTGGCACGTGCTAATTGGTTTCGCATGAAGACATAACAGGTATACATTCGTATTTTCTAAGTCAAAGCTGCAGAAACCAGGTCAAAAATGATATTTGTGTTTGTAAACATGACATTGAATCCACTTGCCCAAGAAAAAGACTTTGCTTTTCTCCAAACCCAGGTTGACTCTGCTTTTCTGGGTGCTTTGCACACCAACTCCACACCAGTTTGTCCGGATAGGGCTGGATGAAACCAGAAATATCCGGTTCTGTGGTGGCTAGCTCAATCCCAGCTCTTGCTACAGCTTCTGTGTGTGCTTGTGTTTTCTCGATAGCATCTGTGGACTTTAGAGTTGTGAATGCATTGTAGCATGTAACATTTTGTTTTTCTGTTGGCAAAGGGTAATAGGTTTCACATGGAGAATGAACAGGTACACATTCATGTTTTCTAAGTAAAAAGCTGCAGAAACCAGGTTACAAATGATATTTGTGTTTGTAAACATGACATTGAATCCCCTTAAAGAATAAAAAGACTTTGCTTTTCTCCAAACCCAGGTTGACTCTGCTTTTCTGGGTGCTTTGCACACCAACTCCACACCAGTTTGTCCGGATAGGGCTGGATGAAACCAGAAATATCCTGTTCTGTGGTGGCTAACTCAGTGCCAGCTCTTGCTACAGTTTCTGCGTTTACTTGCGTTTTCTTGATAGTATCTGTGGACTTTAGAGTTGTGAATGCTTTGTAGCATGTAACATTTGGTTTTCAGTTGTCAAACGCTAATTGGTTTCACATGGAGACACAGCAGGTACACATTCGTGTTTTCTGTGTAAAAACCTGCAGAAACCAGGTTACAAATGATATTTGTGTTTGTAAACATGACTTTGAATCAATTGCCCAAGAAAAAGACTTTGCTTTTCTCCAAAACCAGGTTGACTCTGCTTTTGTGGGTACTTTGCACAGCAAGTCCACAACAGTTTGTCCGGATCGGGTTGGATGAAACCAGACATATCCGGTTCTGTGGTGGTTATCTCAATCCCAGCTCTTGCTACAGCTTCTGTGTGTGCTTGTGTTTTCTCGATAGCATCTGTGGACTTTAGAGTTGTGAATGCATTGTAGCGTGTAACATTTTGTTTTTCTGTTGGCAAAGGGTAATAGGTTGCACATGGAGACTGAACAATTACACATTCATGTTTTCTGAGTAAAAAGCTGCAGAAACCAGGTTACAAATGATATTTGTGTTTGTAAACATGACTTTGAATCCACTTGCCCAAGAAAAAGACTTTGCTTTTCTCCAAAACCAGGTTGACTCTGCTTTTCTGGGTGCTTTGCACAGCAATTCCACACCAGTTTGTCCGGATAGGGCTGGATGAAACCAGAAATATCCGGTTCTGTGGTGGCTAGCTCAATCCCAGCTCTTGCTACAGCTTCTGTGTGTGCTTGTGTTTTCTCGATAGCATCTGTGGACTTTAGATTTGTGAATGCATTGTAGCGTGTAACATTTTGTTTTTCTTTTGGTAAACGCTAATAGGTTTCACATGGAGACACAACAGGTACACATTCGTGTTTTCTGAGTAAAAACCTGCAGAAACCAGGTTACAAATGATATTTGTGTTTGTAAACATGACATTGAATACCCTTAAAGAATAAAAAGACTTTGCTTTTCTCCAAACCCAGGTTGACTATGCTTTTCTGGGTGCTTTGCACAGCTACTCCACAACAGTTTGTCCGGATAAGGCTGGATGAAACCAGAAATATCCGGTTCTGTGTTGGCTAGCTCAATCCCAGCTCTTGCTACAGCTTTTGTGTGTGCTAGTGTTTTCTCGATAGCATCTGTGGACTTTAGAGTTGTGAATGCATTGTAGCATGTAACATTTTGTTTTTCTGTTAGCAACGGGTAATAGGTTGCACATGGAGACTGAACAGGTACACATTCATGTTTTCTGAGTAAAAAGCTGCAGAAACCAGGTTACAATAGATATTTGTGTTTGTAAACATGACTTTGAATCCACTTGCCCAAGAAAAAGACTTTGCTTTTCTCCAAAACCAGGTTGACTCTGCTTTCCTGGGTGCTTTGCACACTAACTCCACAGCAGTTTGTCCGGATAGGGCTGGATGAAACCAGAAATATCCGGGTCTGTGTTGGCTAGCTCAATCCCAGCTCTTGCTACAGCTTCTGTGTTTGCTTGTGCTTTGTCGATCGTATCTGTGGACTTTGGAGTTGTGAATGCATTGTAGCACGTAGCATTGTGTTTTCTGTTGGCAAACGCTAATTGGTTTCACATGGAGACACAATAGGTACATATTCATATTTTCTAAGTCAAAGCTGCAGAAACCAGGTCAAAAATGATATTTGTGTTTGTAAACATGACATTGAATCCACTTGCCCAAGAAAAAGACTTTGCTTTTCCCCAAACCCAAGTTGACTCTGCTTTTCTGGGTGCTTTGCACAGCAATTCCACACCAGTTTGTCCGGATAGGGCTGGATGAAACCAGAAATATCCGGTTCTGTGGTGGTTATCTCAATCCCAGCTCTTGCTACAGCTTCTGTGTGTGCTTGTGTTTTCTCGATAGCATCTGTGGACTTTAGAGTTGTGAATGCATTGTAGCATGTAACATTTTTTTTTCCTTTTGGTAAACGCTAATAGGTTTCACATGGAGACACAACAGGTACACATTCGTGTTTTCTGAGTAAAAACCTGCAGAAACCAGGTTACAAATGATATTTGTGTTTGTAAACATGACATTGAATACCCTTAAAGAATAAAAAGACTTTGCTTTTCTCCAAACCCAGGTTGACTCTGCTTTTTTGGGTGCTTTGCACAGCAACTCCACAACAGTTTGTCCGGATAGGGCTGGATGAAACCAGAAATATCCGGTTCTGTGGTGGCTAGCTCAATCCCAGCTCTTGCTACAGCTTCTGTGTGTGCTTGTGTTTTCTCGATAGCATCTGTGGACTTTAGAGTTGTGAATGCATTGTAGCATGTAACATTTTGTTTTTCTGTTGGCAAGCGCTAATTGATTTCGCATGAAGACACAACAGGTACACATTCATGATGTCTGAGTAAAAACCTGCAGAAACCAGGTTACAAATCATATTTGTGTTTGTAAACATGACATTGAATCCACTTGCCCAAGAAAAAGACTTTGCTTTTCTCCAAACCCAGGTTGACTCTGCTTTTCTGGGTGCTTTGCACACCAAATCCACACCAGTTTGTCCGAATAGGGCTGGATGAAACCAGAAATATCCGGTTCTGTGGTGGCTAGCTCAATCCCAGCTCTTGCTACAACTTCTGTGTGTGCTTGTGTTTTCTCGATAGCATCTGTGGACTTTAGAGTTGTGAATGCATTGTAGCATGTAACATTTTGTTTTTCTGTTGGCAAAGGGTAATAGGTTGCACATGGAGACTGAACAGGTACACATTCGTGTTTTCTGAGTAAAAAGCTGCAGAAACCAGGTTACAAATGATATTTGTGTTTGTGAACATGACAATGAATCCACTTGCCCAAGAAAAAGACTTTGCTTTTCTCCAAACCCAGGTTGACTCTGCTTTTCTGGGTGCTTTGCACACCAACTCCAAACCCGTTTGTCCAGACAGTGTTGGATGAAACTGGAAATATACGGTTCTTAGTTGGCTAACTCAATCCCAGCTCTTGCTACAGCTTCTGCGTTTGCTTGTGCTTTCTCGATAGTATCTGTGGACTTTAGAGTTGTGAATGCATTGTAGCATGTAACATTTTGTTTTTCTCTTGGCACGTGCTAATTGGTTTCGCATGAAGACATAACAGGTATACATTCGTATTTTCTAAGTCAAAGCTGCAGAAACCAGGTCAAAAATGATATTTGTGTTTGTAAACATGACTTTGAATCCACTTGCCCAAGAAAAAGACTTTGCTTTTCTCCAAACCCAGGTTGACTCTGCTTTTCTGGGTGCTTTGCACACCAACTCCACACAAGTTTGTCCGGATAGGGCTGGATGAAACCAGAAATATCCGGTTCTGTGGTGGCTAGCTCAATCCCAGCTCTTGCTACAGCTTCTGTGTGTGCTTGTGTTTTCTCGATAGCATCTGTGGACTTTAGAGTTGTGAATGCATTGTAGCATGTAACATTTTGTTTTTCTGTTGGCAAAGGGTAATAGGTTTCACATGGAGAATGAACAGGTACACATTCATGTTTTCTAAGTAAAAAGCTGCAGAAACCAGGTTACAAATGATATTTCTGTTTGTAAACATGACATTGAATCCCCTTAAAGAATAAAAAGACTTTGCTTTTCTCCAAACCCAGGTTGACTCTGCTTTTCTGGGTGCTTTGCACACCAACTCCACACCAGTTTGTCCGGATAGGGCTGGATGAAACCAGAAATATCCTGTTCTGTGGTGGCTAACTCAGTGCCAGCTCTTGCTACAGTTTCTGCGTTTACTTGCGTTTTCTTGATAGTATCTGTGGACTTTAGAGTTGTGAATGCTTTGTAGCATGTAACATTTGGTTTTCAGTTGTCAAACGCTAATTGGTTTCACATGGAGACACAGCAGGTACACATTCGTGTTTTCTGTGTAAAAACCTGCAGAAACCAGGTTACAAATGATATTTGTGTTTGTAAACATGACTTTGAATCAATTGCCCAAGAAAAAGACTTTGCTTTTCTCCAAAACCAGGTTGACTCTGCTTTTGTGGGTACTTTGCACAGCAATTCCACAACAGTTTGTCCGGATCAGGTTGGATGAAACCAGACATATCCGGTTCTGTGGTGGTTATCTCTATCCCAGCTCTTGCTACAGCTTCTGTGTGTGCTTGTGTTTTTTCGATCTCATCTGTGGACTTTAGAGTTGTGAATGCATTGTAGCGTGTAACATTTTGTTTTTCTTTTGGTAAACGCTAATAGGTTTCACATGGAGACACAACAGGTACACATTCGTGTTTTCTGAGTAAAAACCTGCAGAAACCAGGTTACAAATGATATTTGTGTTTGTAAACATGACATTGAATACCCTTAAAGAATAAAAAGACTTTGCTTTTCTCCAAACCCAGGTTGACTATGCTTTTCTGGGTGCTTTGCACAGCTACTCCACAACAGTTTGTCCGGATAAGGCTGGATAAAACCAGAAATATCCGGTTCTGTGGTGGCTAGCTCAATCCCAGCTCTTGCTACAGCTTTTGTGTGTGCTAGTGTTTTCTCGATAGCATCTGTGGACTTTAGAGTTGTGAATGCATTGTAGCATGTAACATTTTGTTTTTCTCTTGGCACGTGCTAATTGGTTTCGCATGAAGACATAACAGGTATACATTCGTATTTTCTAAGTCAAAGCTGCAGAAACCAGGTCAAAAATGATATTTGTGTTTGTAAACATGACTTTGAATCCACTTGCCCAAGAAAAAGTCTTTGCTTTTCTCCAAAACCAGGTTGACTCTGCTTTGCTGGGTGCTTTGCACAGCAATTCCACACCAGTTTGTCCGGATCGGGCTGGATGAAAACAGACATATCCGGTTCTGTGGTGGTTATCTCAATCCCAGCTCTTGCTACAGCTTCTGTGTGGGCTTGTGTTTTATCGATAGTCTGTGGACTTTAGAGTTGTGAATGCATTGTAGCGTGTAACATTTTGTTGTTCTTTTGGTAAACGCTAATAGGTTTCACATGGCGACACAACAGGTAAACATTCGTGTTTTCTGAGTAAAAACCTGCAGAAACCAGGTAACCAATGATATTTGTGTTTGTAAACATGACATTGAATCCACTTGCCCAAGAAAAAGACTTTGCTTTTCTCCAAAACCAGGTTGACTCTGCTTTCCTGGGTGCTTTGCACACTAACTCCACAGCAGTTTGTCCGGATAGGTCTGGATGAAACCAGAAATATCCGGGTCTGTGTTGGCTAGCTCAATCCCAGCTCTTGCTACAGCTTCTGTGTTTGCTTTTGCTTTGTCGATCGTATCTGTGGACTTTAGAGTTGTGAATGCATTGTAGTACGTAGCATTGTGTTTTCTGTTGGCAAACGCTAATTGGTGTCACATTGAGAACAACAGGTACACATTCGTGTTTTCTGAGTAAAAACCTGCAGAAACCAGGTCAAAAATGATATTTGTGTTTGTAAACATGACATTGTATCCACTTGCCCAAGAAAAAGACTTTGCTTTTCTCCAAAACCAGGTTGACTCTGCTTTTCTGGGTGCTTTGCACAGCAATTCCACACCAGTTTGTCCGGATAGGGCTGGATGAAACCAGAAATATCCGGTTCTGTGGTGGCTAGCTCAATCCCAGCTCTTGCTACAGCTTCTGTGTGTGCTTGTGTTTTGTCGATAGTCTGTGGACTTTACAGTTGTGAATGCATTGTAGCGTGTAACATTTTGTTTTTCTTTTGGTAAACACTAATAGGTTTCACATGGAGACACAACAGGTACACATTCGTGTTTTCTGAGTAAAAACCTGCAGAAACCAGGTTACAAATGATATTTGTGTTTGTAAACATGACATTGAATACCCTTAAAGAATAAAAAGACTTTGCTTTTCTCCAAACCAAGGTTGACTCTGCTTTTATGGGTGCTTTGCACAGCAACTCCACAACAGTTTGTCCGGATAGGGCTGGATGAAACCAGAAATATCCGGTTCTGTGGTGGCTAGCTCAATCCCAGCTCTTGCTACAGCTTCTGTGTGTGCTTGTGTTTTCTCGATAGCATCTGTGGACTTTAGAGTTGTGAATGCATTGTAGCATGTAACATTTTGTTTTTCTGTTGGCAAAGGGTAATAGGTTGCACATGGAGACTGAACAATTACACATTCATGTTTTCTGAGTAAAAGCTGCAGAAACCAGGTTACAAAAGATATTTGTGTTTTTAAACATGACTTTGAATCCACTTGTTAAGAAAAAGACTTTGCTTTTCTCCAAAACCAGGTTGACTCTGCTTTTCTGGGTGCTTTGCACAGCAATTCCACAGCAGTTTGTCCGGATAGGGCTGGATGAAACCAGAAATATCCGGTTCTGTGGTGGCTAGCTCAATCCCAGCTCTTGCTACAGCTTCTGTGTGTGCCTGTGTTTTCTCGATAGCATCTGTGGACTTTAGAGTTGTGAATGCATTGTAGCGTGTAACATTTTGTTTTTCTTTTGGTAAACGCTAATAGGTTTCACATGGAGACACAACAGGTACACATTCGTGTTTTCTGAGTAAAAACCTGCAGAAACCAGGTTACAAAAGATATTTGTGTTTTTAAACATGACATTGAATCCCCTTGCAGAAGAAAAAGACTTTGCTTTTTCCCAAACCCAGGTTGACTGTGCTTTTATGGGTGCTTTGCACACCAAATCCACACCCGTTTGTCCGGATAGTGTCGGATGAAACTGGAAATATACGGTTTTGTGGTGGCTAACTCAGTGCCAGCTCTTGCTACAGCTTCTGTGTGTGCTTGTGTTTTGTCGATAGTATCTGTGGACTTTGGAGTTGTGAATGCATTGTAGCATGTAAAATTTTGTTCTGAGGGCAAACGCTAATTGGTTTCACATGGACACACAACAGGTACACATTCGTGTTTTCTGAGTAAAAGGTGCAAAAACCAGGTTACAAATGATATTTGTGTTTGTAAACATGACATTGAATCCACTTGCCCAAGAAAAAGACTTTGCTTTTCTCCAAAACCAGGTTGACTCTGCTTTTCTGGGTGCTTTGCACACCAACTCCACAGCAGTTTGTCCGGATAGGGCTGGATGAAACCAGAAATATCCGGGTCTGTGTTGGCTAACTAAATCCCAGCTCTTCCTACAGCTTCTGTGTTTGCTTGTGTTTTGTCGATAGTATCTGTGGACTTTAGAGTTGTGAATGCTTTGTAGCACGTAGCATTGTGTTTTCTGTTGGCAAACGCTAATTGGTTTCACATGGAGACACAACAGGTACACATTCGTATTTTCTAAGTCAAAGCTGCAGAAACCAGGTGAAAAATGATATTTGTGTTTGTAAACATGACATTGAATCCACTTGCCCAAGAAAAAGACTTTGCTTTTCTACAAACCCAGGTTGACTCTGCTTTTCTGGGTGCTTTGCACACCAACTCCACACCAGTTTGTCCGGATAGGGCTGGATGAATCCAGAAATATCTGGTTCTGTGGTGGCTAGCTCAATCCCAGCTCTTGCTACAGCTTCTGTGCGTGCTTGTGTTTTCTCGATAGCATCTGTGGACTTTAGAGTTGTGAATGCATTGTAGCATGTAACATTTTGTTTTTCTGTTGGCAAAGGGTAATAAGTTTCTCATGGAGACTCAACAGGTACACATTCGTGTTTTCTGAGTAAAAAGCTGCAGAAACCAGGTTACAAATGACATTTGTGTTTTTAAACATGACATTGAATCCACGTGCCCAAGAAAAAGACTTTGCTTTTCTCCAAACCCAGGTTGACTGTGCTTTTCTGGGTGCTTTGCACACCAAATCCACACCAGTTTGTCCGGATAGGGCTGGATGAAACCAGAAATATCCTGTTCTGTAGTGGCCAACTCAGTGCCAGCTCTTGCTACAATTTCTGCGTTTACTTGTGTTTTCTTGATAGTATCTGCGGACTTTAGAGTTGTGAATGCTTTGTAGCATGTAACATTTTGTTTTCTGTTGTCAAACGCTAATTGGTTTCACATGGAGACACCGCAGGTACACATTCGTGTTTTCTGTGTAAAAACCTGCAGAAACCAGGTTACAAATGATATTTGTGTTTGCAAACATGACTTTGAATCCACTTGCCCAAGAAAAAGACTTTGCTTTTCTCCAAAACCAGGTTGACTCTGCTTTTCTGGGTGCTTTGCACAGCAATTCCACAGCAGTTTGTCCGGATAGGGCTGGATGAAACCAGAAATATCCGGCTCTGTTTTGGCTAACTCAATCCCAGCTCTTGCTACAGCTTCTGTTTGTGCTTGTGTTTTGTCGATCGTATCTGTGGACTTTGGAGTTGTGAATGCATTGTAGCACGTAGCATTGTGTTTTCTGTTGGCAAGCGCTAATTGGTTTCACATGGAGACACAACAGGTACACATTCATATTTTCTAAGTCAAAGCTGCAGAAACCAGGTCAAAAATGATATTTGTGTTTGTAAACATGACATTGAATCCACTTGCCCAAGAAAAAGACTTTGCTTTTCTCCAAACTCAGGTTGACTCTGCTTTTCTGGGTGCTTTGCACACCAACTCCACACCAGTTTGTCCGGATAGGGCTGGATGAAACCAGAAATATCCGGTTCTGTGGTGGCTAGCTCAATCCCAGCTCTTGCTACAGCTTCTGTGTGTGCTTGTGTTTTCTCGATAGCATCTGTGGACTTTAGAGTTGTGAATGCATTGTAGCATGTAACATTTTGTTTTTCTGTTGGCAAAGGGTAATAGGTTGCACATGGAGACTGAACAGGTACACATTCGTGTTTTCTGAGTAAAAAGCTGCAGAAACCAGGTTACAAATGATATTTGTGTTTGTGAACATGACATTGAATCCACTTGCCCAAGAAAAAGACTTTGCTTTTCTCCAAACCCAGGTTGACTCTGCTTTTCTGGGTGCTTTGCACACCAACTCCAAACCCGTTTGTCCAGACAGTGTTGGATGAAACTGGAAATATACGGTTCTTAGTTGGCTAACTCAATCCCAGCTCTTGCTACAGCTTCTGCGTTTGCTTGTGCTTTCTCGATAGTATCTGTGGACTTTAGAGTTGTGAATGCATTGTAGCATGTAACATTTTGTTTTTCTCTTGGCACGTGCTAATTGGTTTCGCATGAAGACATAACAGGTATACATTCGTATTTTCTAAGTCAAAGCTGCAGAAACCAGGTCAAAAATGATATTTGTGTTTGTAAACATGACATTGAATCCACTTGCCCAAGAAAAAGACTTTGCTTTTCTCCAAACCCAGGTTGACTCTGCTTTTCTGGGTGCTTTGCACACCAACTCCACACCAGTTTGTCCGGATAGGGCTGGATGAAACCAGAAATATCCGGTTCTGTGGTGGCTAGCTCAATCCCAGCTCTTGCTACAGCTTCTGTGTGTGCTTGTGTTTTGTCGATAGTCTGTGGACTTTAGAGTTGTGAATGCATTGTAGCGTGTAACATTTTGTTTTTCTTTTGGTAAACGATAATAGGTTTCACATGGAGACACAACAGGTACACATTCGTGTTTTCTGAGTAAAAACCTGCAGAAACCAGGTTACAAATGATATTTGTGTTTGTAAACATGACATTGAATCCACTTGCCCAAGAAAAAGACTTTGCTTTTCTCCAAACCCAGGTTGACTCTGCTTTTCTGGGTGCTTTGCACAGCAACTCCACAACAGTTTGTCCGGATAGGGCTGGATGAAACCAGAAATATCCGGTTCTGTGGTGGCTAGCTCAATCCCAGCTCTTGCTACAGCTTCTGTGTGTGCTTGTGTTTTGTCGATAGTCTGTGGACTTTAGAGTTGTGAATGCATTGTAGCGTGTAACATTTTGTTTTTCTTTTGGTAAACGCTAATAGGTTTCACATGGAGATTCAACAGGTATACATTCGTGTTTTCTGAGTAAAAACCTGCAGAAACCAGGTTACAAATGATATTTGTGTTTGTAAACATGACATTGAATACCCTTAAAGAATAAAAAGACTTTGCTTTTCTCCAAACCCAGGTTGACTCTGCTTTTCTGGGTGCTTTTCACAGCAACTCCGCAACAGTTTGTCCGGATAGGGCTGGATGAAACCAGAAATATTCGGTTCTGTGGTGGCTAACTCAATCCCAGCTCTTGCTACAGCTTCTGTGTGTGCTTGTGTTTTCTCGATAGCATCTGTGGACTTTGGAGTTGTGAATGCATTAAAGCACGTAGCATTGTGTTTTCTGTTGGCAAGCGCTAATTGGTTTCACATGGAGACACAACAGGTACACATTCATATTTTCTAAGTCAAAGCTTCAGAAACCAGGTCAAAAATGATATTTGTGTTTGTAAACATGACATTGAATCCACTTGCCCAAGAAAAAGACTTTGCTTTTCTCCAAACCAAGGTTGACTCTGCTTTTCTGGGTGCTTTGCACACCAACTCCACACCAGTTTGTCCGGATAGGGCTGGATGAAACCAGAAATATCCGGTTCTGTGGTGGCTAGCTCAATCCCAGCTCTTGCTACAGCTTCTGTGTGTGCTTGTGTTTTCTAAATAGCATCTGTGGACTTTAGAGTTGTAAATGCATTGTAGCATGTAACATTTTGTTCTTCTGTTGGCAAAGGGTAATAGGTTTCACATGGAGACTCAACAGGTACACATTCGTGTTTTCTGAGCAAAAAGCTGCAGAAACAAGGTTACAAATGATATTTGTGTTTGTAAACATGACATTGAATCCCCTTGCAGAAGAAAAAGACTTTGCTTTTCTCCAAACCCAGGTAGACTCTGCTTTTCTGTGTGCTTTGCACACCAAATCCACACCAGTTTGTCCGGATAGGGCTGGATGAAACCAGAAATATCCTGTTCTGTGGTGGCTAACTCAGTGCCAGCTCTTGCTACACTTTCTGCGTTTACTTGTGTTTTCTTGATAGTATCTGTGGACTTTAGAGTTGTGAATGCTTTGTAGCATGTAACATTTTGTTTTCTGTTGTCAAACGCTAATTGGTTTCACATGGAGACACAGCAGGTACACATTCGTGTTTTCTGTGTAAAAACCTGCAGAAACCAGGTTACAAATGATATTTGTGTTTGTAAACATGACTTTGAATCCACTTGCCCAAGAAAAAGACTTTGCTTTTCTCCAAAACCAGGTTGACTCTGCTTTTCTGGGTACTTTGCACAGCAATTCCACAACAGTTTGTCCGTCCGGATCGGGTTGGATGAAACCAGACATATCCGGTTCTGTGGTGGTTATCTCAATCCCAGCTCTTGCTACAGCTTCTGTGAGTGTTTGTGTTTTGTCGATAGTCTGTGGACTTTAGAGTTGTGAATGCATTGTAGCGTGTAACATTTTGTTTTTCTTTTGGTAAACGCTAATAGGTTTCACATGGAGACACAACAGGTACACATTCGTGTTTTCTGTGTAAAAACCTGCAGAAACCAGGTTACAAATGATATTTGTGTTTGTAAACATGACATTGAATCCCCTTAAAGAATAAAAAGACTTTGCTTTTCTCCAAACCCAGGTTGACTCTGCTTTTCTGGGTGCTTTGCACACCAACTCCACACCAGTTTATCCAGATCGGGCTGGATGAAACCAGAGACATCCAGTTCTGTGGTGGCTAACTCAATGCCAGCTTTTGATACAGCTTCTGTGTTTGCTTGTGTTTTCTCGATAGTATCTGTGGACTTTAGAGTTGTAAATGCATTGTAGCATGTAACATTTGGTTTTTCTGTTGGCAAGCGCTAATTGATTTCGCATGAAGACACAACAGGTACGCATTCATGATGTCTGAGTAAAAACCTGCAGAAACCAGGTTACAAATGATATTTGTGTTTGTAAACAATACATTGAATCCACTTGCCCAAGAAAAAGACTTTGCTTTTCTCCAAACCCAGGTTGACTCTGCTTTTCTGGGTGCTTTGCACACCAAATCCACACCAGTTTGTCCGGATAGGGCTGGATGAAACCAGAAATATCCGGTTCTGTGGTGGCTAGCTCAATCCCAGCTCTTGCTACAACTTCTGTGTGTGCTTGTGTTTTCTCGATAGCATCTGTGGACTTTAGAGTTGTGAATGCATTGTAGCATGTAACATTTTGTTTTTCTGTTGGCAAAGGGTAATAGGTTGCACATGGAGACTGAGCAGGTACACATTCGTGTTTTCTGAGTAAAAAGATGCAGAAACCAGGTTACAAATGATATTTGTGTTTGTGAACATGACATTGAATCCACTTGCCCAAGAAAAAGACTTTGCTTTTCTCCAAACCCAGGTTGACTCTGCTTTTCTGGGTGCTTTGCACACCAACTCCAAACCCGTTTGTCCAGACAGTGTTGGATGAAACTGGAAATATACGGTTCTTAGTTGGCTAACTCAATCCCAGCTCTTGCTACAGATTCTGCGTTTGCTTGTGCTTTCTCGATAGTATCTGTGGACTTTAGAGTTGTGAATGCATTGTAGCATGTAACATTTTGTTTTTCTCTTGGCACGTGCTAATTGGTTTCGCATGAAGACATAACAGGTGTACATTCGTATTTTCTAAGTCAAAGCTGCAGAAACCAGGTCAAAAATGATATTTGTGTTTGTAAACATGACATTGAATCCACTTGCCCAAGAAAAAGACTTTGCTTTTCTCCAAACCCAGGTTGACTCTGCTTTTCTGGGTGCTTTGCACACCAACTCCACACCAGTTTGTCCGGATTGGTCTGGATGAAACCAGAAATATCCGGTTCTGTGTTGGCTAGCTCAATCCCAGCTCTTGCTACAGCTTCTGTGTGTGCTTGTGTTTTCTCGATAGCATCTGTGGACTTTAGAGTTGTGAATGCATTGTAGCATGTAACATTTTGTTTTTCTGTTGGCAAAGGGTAATAGGTTGCACATGGAGACTGAACAATTACACATTCATGTTTTCTGAGTAAAAGCTGCAGAAACCAGGTTACAAAAGATATTTGTGTTTTTAAACATGACTTTGAATCCACTTGTTAAGAAAAAGACTTTGCTTTTCTCCAAAACCAGGTTGACTCTGCTTTTCTGGGTGCTTTGCACAGCAATTCCACAGCAGTTTGTCCGGATAGGGCTGGATGAAACCAGAAATATCCGGTTCTGTGGTGGCTAGCTCAATCCCAGCTCTTGCTACAGCTTCTGTGTGTGCCTGTGTTTTCTCGATAGCATCTGTGGACTTTAGAGTTGTGAATGCATTGTAGCGTGTAACATTTTGTTTTTCTTTTGGTAAACGCTAATAGGTTTCACATGGAGACACAACAGGTACACATTCGTGTTTTCTGAGTAAAAACCTGCAGAAACCAGGTTACAAAAGATATTTGTGTTTTTAAACATGACATTGAATCCCCTTGCAGAAGAAAAAGACTTTGCTTTTTCCCAAACCCAGGTTGACTGTGCTTTTATGGGTGCTTTGCACACCAAATCCACACCCGTTTGTCCGGATAGTGTCGGATGAAACTGGAAATATACGGTTTTGTGGTGGCTAACTCAGTGCCAGCTCTTGCTACAGCTTCTGTGTGTGCTTGTGTTTTGTCGATAGTATCTGTGGACTTTGGAGTTGTGAATGCATTGTAGCATGTAAAATTTTGTTCTGAGGGCAAACGCTAATTGGTTTCACATGGACACACAACAGGTACACATTCGTGTTTTCTGAGTAAAAGGTGCAAAAACCAGGTTACAAATGATATTTGTGTTTGTAAACATGACATTGAATCCACTTGCCCAAGAAAAAGACTTTGCTTTTCTCCAAAACCAGGTTGACTCTGCTTTTCTGGGTGCTTTGCACACCAACTCCACAGCAGTTTGTCCGGATAGGGCTGGATGAAACCAGAAATATCCGGGTCTGTGTTGGCTAACTAAATCCCAGCTCTTCCTACAGCTTCTGTGTTTGCTTGTGTTTTGTCGATAGTATCTGTGGACTTTAGAGTTGTGAATGCTTTGTAGCACGTAGCATTGTGTTTTCTGTTGGCAAACGCTAATTGGTTTCACATGGAGACACAACAGGTACACATTCGTATTTTCTAAGTCAAAGCTGCAGAAACCAGGTGAAAAATGATATTTGTGTTTGTAAACATGACATTGAATCCACTTGCCCAAGAAAAAGACTTTGCTTTTCTACAAACCCAGGTTGACTCTGCTTTTCTGGGTGCTTTGCACACCAACTCCACACCAGTTTGTCCGGATAGGGCTGGATGAATCCAGAAATATCTGGTTCTGTGGTGGCTAGCTCAATCCCTGCTCTTGCTACAGCTTCTGTGCGTGCTTGTGTTTTCTCGATAGCATCTGTGGACTTTAGAGTTGTGAATGCATTGTAGCATGTAACATTTTGTTTTTCTGTTGGCAAAGGGTAATAAGTTTCTCATGGAGACTCAACAGGTACACATTCGTGTTTTCTGAGTAAAAAGCTGCAGAAACCAGGTTACAAATGACATTTGTGTTTTTAAACATGACATTGATTCCACTTGCCCAAGAAAAAGACTTTGCTTTTCTCCAAACCCAGGTTGACTGTGCTTTTCTGGGTGCTTTGCACACCAAATCCACACCAGTTTGTCCGGATAGGGCTGGATGAAACCAGAAATATCCTGTTCTGTAGTGGCTAACTCAGTGCCAGCTCTTGCTACAATTTCTGCGTTTACTTGTGTTTTCTTGATAGTATCTGCGGACTTTAGAGTTGTGAATGCTTTGTAGCATGTAACATTTTGTTTTCTGTTGTCAAACGCTAATTGGTTTCACATGGAGACACCGCAGGTACACATTCGTGTTTTCTGTGTAAAAACCTGCAGAAACCAGGTTACAAATGATATTTGTGTTTGCAAACATGACTTTGAATCCACTTGCCCAAGAAAAAGACTTTGCTTTTCTCCAAAACCAGGTTGACTCTGCTTTTCTGGGTGCTTTGCACAGCAATTCCACAGCAGTTTGTCCGGATAGGGCTGGATGAAACCAGAAATATCCGGCTCTGTTTTGGCTAACTCAATCCCAGCTCTTGCTACAGCTTCTGTTTGTGCTTGTGTTTTGTCGATCGTATCTGTGGACTTTGGAGTTGTGAATGCATTGTAGCACGTAGCATTGTGTTTTCTGTTGGCAAGCGCTAATTGGTTTCACATGGAGACACAACAGGTACACATTCATATTTTCTAAGTCAAAGCTGCAGAAACCAGGTCAAAAATGATATTTGTGTTTGTAAACATGACATTGAATCCACTTGCCCAAGAAAAAGACTTTGCTTTTCTCCAAACTCAGGTTGACTCTGCTTTTCTGGGTGCTTTGCACACCAACTCCACACCAGTTTGTCCGGATAGGGCTGGATGAAACCAGAAATATCCGGTTCTGTGGTGGCTAGCTCAATCCCAGCTCTTGCTACAGCTTCTGTGTGTGCTTGTGTTTTCTCGGTAGCATCTGTGGACTTTAGAGTTGTGAATGCATTGTAGCATGTAACATTTTGTTTTTCTGTTGGCAAAGGGTAATAGGTTGCACATGGAGACTGAACAGGTACACATTCGTGTTTTCTGAGCAAAAAGCTGCAGAAACCAGGTTACAAATGATATTTGTGTTTGTGAACATGACATTGAATCCACTTGCCCAAGAAAAAGACTTTGCTTTTCTCCAAACCCAGGTTGACTCTGCTTTTCTGGGTGCTTTGCACACCAACTCCAAACCCGTTTGTCCAGACAGTGTTGGATGAAACTGGAAATATACGGTTCTTAGTTGGCTAACTCAATCCCAGCTCTTGCTACAGCTTCTGCGTTTGCTTGTGCTTTCTCGATAGTATCTGTGGACTTTAGAGTTGTGAATGCATTGTAGCATGTAACATTTTGTTTTTCTCTTGGCACGTGCTAATTGGTTTCGCATGAAGACATAACAGGTATACATTCGTATTTTCTAAGTCAAAGCTGCAGAAACCAGGTCAAAAATGATATTTGTGTTTGTAAACATGACATTGAATCCACTTGCCCAAGAAAAAGACTTTGCTTTTCTCCAAACCCAGGTTGACTCTGCTTTTCTGGGTGCTTTGCACACCAACTCCACACCAGTTTGTCCGGATAGGGCTGGATGAAACCAGAAATATCCGGTTCTGTGGTGGCTAGCTCAATCCCAGCTCTTGCTACAGCTTCTGTGTGTGCTTGTGTTTTGTCGATAGTCTGTGGACTTTAGAGTTGTGAATGCATTGTAGCGTGTAACATTTTGTTTTTCTTTTGGTAAACGCTAATAGGTTTCACATGGAGACACAACAGGTACACATTCGTGTTTTCTGAGTAAAAACCTGCAGAAACCAGGTTACAAATGATATTTGTGTTTGTAAACATGACATTGAATCCACTTGCCCAAGAAAAAGACTTTGCTTTTCTCCAAACCCAGGTTAACTCTGCTTTTCTGGGTGCTTTGCACAGCAACTCCACAACAGTTTGTCCGGATAGGGCTGGATGAAACCAGAAATATCCGGTTCTGTGGTGGCTAGCTCAATCCCAGCTCTTGCTACAGCTTCTGTGTGTGCTTGTGTTTTGTCGATAGTCTGTGGACTTTAGAGTTGTGAATGCATTGTAGCGTGTAACATTTTGTTTTTCTTTTGGTAAACGCTAATAGGTTTCACATGGAGATTCAACAGGTATACATTCGTGTTTTCTGAGTAAAAACCTGCAGAAACCAGGTTACAAATGATATTTGTGTTTGTAAACATGACATTGAATACCCTTAAAGAATAAAAAGACTTTGCTTTTCTCCAAACCCAGGTTGACTCTGCTTTTCTGGGTGCTTTTCACAGCAACTCCGCAACATTTTGTCCGGATAGGGCTGGATGAAACCAGAAATATTCGGTTCTGTGGTGGCTAACTCAATCCCAGCTCTTGCTACAGCTTCTGTGTGTGCTTGTGTTTTCTCGATAGCATCTGTGGACTTTGGAGTTGTGAATGCATTAAAGCACGTAGCATTGTGTTTTCTGTTGGCAAGCGCTAATTGGTTTCACATGGAGACACAACAGGTACACATTCATATTTTCTAAGTCAAAGCTTCAGAAACCAGGTCAAAAATGATATTTGTGTTTGTAAACATGACATTGAATCCACTTGCCCAAGAAAAAGACTTTGCTTTTCTCCAAACCAAGGTTGACTCTGCTTTTCTGGGTGCTTTGCACACCAACTCCACACCAGTTTGTCCGGATAGGTCTGGATGAAACCAGAAATATCCGGTTCTGTGGTGGCTAGCTCAATCCCAGCTCTTGCTACAGCTTCTGTGTGTGCTTGTGTTTTCTAAATAGCATCTGTGGACTTTAGAGTTGTAAATGCATTGTAGCATGTAACATTTTGTTCTTCTGTTGGCAAAGGGTAATAGGTTTCACATGGAGACTCAACAGGTACACATTCGTGTTTTCTGAGCAAAAAGCTGCAGAAACAAGGTTACAAATGATATTTTTGTTTGTAAACATGACATTGAATCCCCTTGCAGAAGAAAAAGACTTTGCTTTTCTCCAAACCCAGGTAGACTCTGCTTTTCTGTGTGCTTTGCACACCAAATCCACACCAGTTTGTCCGGATAGGGCTGGATGAAACCAGAAATATCCTGTTCTGTGGTGGCTAACTCAGTGCCAGCTCTTGCTACACTTTCTGCGTTTACTTGTGTTTTCTTGATAGTATCTGTGGACTTTAGAGTTGTGAATGCTTTGTAGCATGTAACATTTTGTTTTCTGTTGTCAAACGCTAATTGGTTTCACATGGAGACACAGCAGGTACACATTCGTGTTTTCTGTGTAAAAACCTGCAGAAACCAGGTTACAAATGATATTTGTGTTTGTAAACATGACTTTGAATCCACTTGCCCAAGAAAAAGACTTTGCTTTTCTCCAAAACCAGGTTGACTCTGCTTTTCTGGGTACTTTGCACAGCAATTCCACAACAGTTTGTCCGTCCGGATCGGGTTGGATGAAACCAGACATATCCGGTTCTGTGGTGGTTATCTCAATCCCAGCTCTTGCTACAGCTTCTGTGAGTGTTTGTGTTTTGTCGATAGTCTGTGGACTTTAGAGTTGTGAATGCATTGTAGCGTGTAACATTTTGTTTTTCTTTTGGTAAACGCTAATAGGTTTCACATGGAGACACAACAGGTACACATTCGTGTTTTCTGTGTAAAAACCTGCAGAAACCAGGTTACAAATGATATTTGTGTTTGTAAACATGACATTGAATCCCCTTAAAGAATAAAAAGACTTTGCTTTTCTCCAAACCCAGGTTGACTCTGCTTTTCTGGGTGCTTTGCACACCAACTCCACACCAGTTTATCCAGATCGGGCTGGATGAAACCAGAGACATCCAGTTCTGTGGTGGCTAACTCAATGCCAGCTTTTGATACAGCTTCTGTGTTTGCTTGTGTTTTCTCGATAGTATCTGTGGACTTTAGAGTTGTAAATGCATTGTAGCATGTAACATTTGGTTTTTCTGTTGGCAAGCGCTAATTGATTTCGCATGAAGACACAACAGGTACGCATTCATGATGTCTGAGTAAAAACCTGCAGAAACCAGGTTACAAATGATATTTGTGTTTGTAAACAATACATTGAATCCACTTGCCCAAGAAAAAGACTTTGCTTTTCTCCAAACCCAGGTTGACTCTGCTTTTCTGGGTGCTTTGCACACCAAATCCACACCAGTTTGTCCGGATAGGGCTGGATGAAACCAGAAATATCCGGTTCTGTGGTGGCTAGCTCAATCCCAGCTCTTGCTACAACTTCTGTGTGTGCTTGTGTTTTCTCGATAGCATCTGTGGACTTTAGAGTTGTGAATGCATTGTAGCATGTAACATTTTGTTTTTCTGTTGGCAAAGGGTAATAGGTTGCACATGGAGACTGAGCAGGTACACATTCGTGTTTTCTGAGTAAAAAGATGCAGAAACCAGGTTACAAATGATATTTGTGTTTGTGAACATGACATTGAATCCACTTGCCCAAGAAAAAGACTTTGCTTTTCTCCAAACCCAGGTTGACTCTGCTTTTCTGGGTGCTTTGCACACCAACTCCAAACCCGTTTGTCCAGACAGTGTTGGATGAAACTGGAAATATACGGTTCTTAGTTGGCTAACTCAATCCCAGCTCTTGCTACAGATTCTGCGTTTGCTTGTGCTTTCTCGATAGTATCTGTGGACTTTAGAGTTGTGAATGCATTGTAGCATGTAACATTTTGTTTTTCTCTTGGCACGTGCTAATTGGTTTCGCATGAAGACATAACAGGTGTACATTCGTATTTTCTAAGTCAAAGCTGCAGAAACCAGGTCAAAAATGATATTTGTGTTTGTAAACATGACATTGAATCCACTTGCCCAAGAAAAAGACTTTGCTTTTCTCCAAACCCAGGTAGACTCTGCTTTTCTGTGTGCTTTGCACACCAAATCCACACCAGTTTGTCCGGATAGGGCTGGATGAAACCAGAAATATCCTGTTCTGTGGTGGCTAACTCAGTGCCAGCTCTTGCTACACTTTCTGCGTTTACTTGTGTTTTCTTGATAGTATCTGTGGACTTTAGAGTTGTGAATGCTTTGTAGCATGTAACATTTTGTTTTCTGTTGTCAAACGCTAATTGGTTTCACATGGAGACACAGCAGGTACACATTCGTGTTTTCTGTGTAAAAACCTGCAGAAACCAGGTTACAAATGATATTTGTGTTTGTCAACATGACTTTGAATCCACTTGCCCAAGAAAAAGACTTTGCTTTTCTCCAAAACCAGGTTGACTCTGCTTTTCTGGGTACTTTGCACAGCAATTCCACAACAGTTTGTCCGTCCGGATCGGGTTGGATGAAACCAGACATATCCGGTTCTGTGGTGGTTATCTCAATCCCAGCTCTTGCTACAGCTTCTGTGAGTGTTTGTGTTTTGTCGATAGTCTGTGGACTTTAGAGTTGTGAATGCATTGTAGCGTGTAACATTTTGTTTTTCTTTTGGTAAACGCTAATAGGTTTCACATGGAGACACAACAGGTACACATTCGTGTTTTCTGTGTAAAAACCTGCAGAAACCAGGTTACAAATGATATTTGTGTTTGTAAACATGACATTGAATCCCCTTAAAGAATAAAAAGACTTTGCTTTTCTCCAAACCCAGGTTGACTCTGCTTTTCTGGGTGCTTTGCACACCAACTCCACACCAGTTTATCCAGATCGGGCTGGATGAAACCAGAGACATCCAGTTCTGTGGTGGCTAACTCAATGCCAGCTTTTGATACAGCTTCTGTGTTTGCTTGTGTTTTCTCGATAGTATCTGTGGACTTTAGAGTTGTAAATGCATTGTAGCATGTAACATTTGGTTTTTCTGTTGGCAAGCGCTAATTGATTTCGCATGAAGACACAACAGGTACGCATTCATGATGTCTGAGTAAAAACCTGCAGAAACCAGGTTACAAATGATATTTGTGTTTGTAAACAATACATTGAATCCACTTGCCCAAGAAAAAGACTTTGCTTTTCTCCAAACCCAGGTTGACTCTGCTTTTCTGGGTGCTTTGCACACCAAATCCACACCAGTTTGTCCGGATAGGGCTGGATGAAACCAGAAATATCCGGTTCTGTGGTGGCTAGCTCAATCCCAGCTCTTGCTACAACTTCTGTGTGTGCTTGTGTTTTCTCGATAGCATCTGTGGACTTTAGAGTTGTGAATGCATTGTAGCATGTAACATTTTGTTTTTCTGTTGGCAAAGGGTAATAGGTTGCACATGGAGACTGAGCAGGTACACATTCGTGTTTTCTGAGTAAAAAGATGCAGAAACCAGGTTACAAATGATATTTGTGTTTGTGAACATGACATTGAATCCACTTGCCCAAGAAAAAGACTTTGCTTTTCTCCAAACCCAGGTTGACTCTGCTTTTCTGGGTGCTTTGCACACCAACTCCAAACCCGTTTGTCCAGACAGTGTTGGATGAAACTGGAAATATACGGTTCTTAGTTGGCTAACTCAATCCCAGCTCTTGCTACAGATTCTGCGTTTGCTTGTGCTTTCTCGATAGTATCTGTGGACTTTAGAGTTGTGAATGCATTGTAGCATGTAACATTTTGTTTTTCTCTTGGCACGTGCTAATTGGTTTCGCATGAAGACATAACAGGTGTACATTCGTATTTTCTAAGTCAAAGCTGCAGAAACCAGGTCAAAAATGATATTTGTGTTTGTAAACATGACATTGAATCCACTTGCCCAAGAAAAAGACTTTGCTTTTCTCCAAACCCAGGTTGACTCTGCTTTTCTGGGTGCTTTGCACACCAAATCCACACCAGTTTGTCCGGATAGGTCTGGATGAAACCAGAAATATCCGGTTCTGTGGTGGCTAGCTCAATCCCAGCTCTTGCTACAGCTTCTGTGTGTGCTTGTGTTTTGTCGATAGTCTGTGGACTTTAGAGTTGTGAATGCATTGTAGCGTGTAACATTTTGTTTTTCTTTTGGTAAACGCTAATAGGTTTCACATGGAGACACAACAGGTACACATTCGTGTTTTCTGAGTAAAAACCTGCAGAAACCAGGTTACAAATGATATTTGTGTTTGTAAACATGACATTGAATACCCTTAAAGAATAAAAAGACTTTGCTTTTCTCCAAACCCAGGTTGACTCTGCTTTTTTGGGTGCTTTGCACAGCAACTCCACAACAGTTTGTCCGGATAGGGCTGGATGAAACCAGAAATATCCGGTTCTGTGGTGGCTAGCTCAATCCCAGCTCTTGCTACAGCTTCTGTGTGTGCTTGTGTTTTGTCGATAGTCTGTGGACTTTAGAGTTGTGAATGCATTGTAGCGTGTAACATTTTGTTTTTCTTTTGGTAAACGCTAATAGGTTTCACATGGAGACTCAACAGGTACACATTCGTGTTTTCTGAGTAAAAAGCTGCAGAAACCAGGTTACAAAAGATATTTGTTTTTGTAAACATGACATTGAATCCCCTTGCAGAAGAAAAAGACTTTGCTTTTCTCCAAACCCAGGTAGACTCTGCTTTTCTGGGTGCTTTGCACACCAAATCCACACCAGTTTGTCCGGATAGGGCTGGATGAAACCAGAAATATCCTGTTCTGTGGTGGCTAACTCAGTGCCAGCTCTTGCTACACTTTCTGCGTTTACTTGTGTTTTCTTGATAGTATCTGTGGACTTTAGAGTTGTGAATGCTTTGTAGCATGTAACATTTTTTTTTCAGCTGTCAAACGCTAATTGGTTTCACATGGAGACACAACAGGTACACATTCGTGTTTTCTGTGTAAAAACCTGCAGAAACCAGGTTACAAATGATATTTGTGTTTGTAAACATGACTTTGAATCCACTTGCCCAAGAAAAAGACTTTGCTTTTCTCCAAAACCAGGTTGACTCTGCTTTTGTGGGTACTTTGCACAGCAATTCCACAACAGTTTGTCCGGATCGGGTTGGATGAAACCAGACATATCCGGTTCTGTGGTGGTTATCTCAATCCCAGCTCTTGCTACAGCTTCTGTGTGTGCTTGTGTTTTGTCGATAGTCTGTGGACTTTAGAGTTGTGAATGCATTGTAGCGTGTAACATTTTGTTTTTCTTTTGGTAAACGCTAATAGGTTTCACATGGAGACACAACAGGTACACATTCGTGTTTTCTGAGTAAAAACCTGCAGAAACCAGGTTACAAATGATATTTGTGTTTGTAAACATGACATTGAATACCATTAAAGAATAAAAAGACTTTGCTTTTCTCCAAACCCAGGTTGACTCTGCTTTTCTGGGTGCTTTGCACAGCAACTCCACAACAGTTTGTCCGGATAAGGCTGGATGAAACCAGAAATATCCGGTTCTGTGGTGGCTAGCTCAATCCCAGCTCTTGCTACAGCTTCTGTGTGTGCTTGTGTTTTGTCGATAGTCTGTGGACTTTAGAGTTGTGAATGCATTGTAGCGTGTAACATTTTGTTTTTCTTTTGGTAAACGCTAATAGGTTTCACATGGAGACACAACAGGTACACATTCGTGTTTTCTGAGTAAAAACCTGCAGAAACCAGGTTACAAATGATATTTGTGTTTGTAAACATGACATTGAATACCCTTAAAGAATAAAAAGACTTTGCTTTTCTCCAAACCCAGGTTGACTCTGCTTTTCTGGGTGCTTTGCACAGCAACTCCACAACAGTTTGTCCGGAAAGGCCTGGATGAAACCAAAAATATCCGGTTCTGTGGTGGCTAGCTCAATCGCAGCTCTTGCTACAGCTTCTGTGTGTGCTTGTGTTTTCTCGATAGCATCTGTGGACTTTAGAGTTGTGAATGCATTGTAGCATGTAACATTTTGTTTTTCTGTTGGCAAAGGGTAATAGGTTGCACATGGAGACTGAACAATTACACATTCATGTTTTCTGAGTAAAAAGCTTCAGAAACCAGGTTACAAATGATATTTGTGTTTGTAAACATGACTTTGAATCCACTTGCCCAAGAAAAAGACTTTGCTTTTCTCCAAAACCAGGTTGACTCTGCTTTTCTGGGTGCTTTGCACAGCAATTCCACACCAGTTTGTCCGGATAGGGCTGGATGAAACCAGAAATATCCGGTTCTGTGGTGGCTGGCTCAATCCCAGCTCTTGCTACAGCTTCTGTGTGTGCATGTGTTTTCTCGATAGCATCTGTGGACTTTAGAGTTGTGAATGCATTGTAGCGTGTAACATTTTGTTTTTCTTTTGGTAAACGCTAATAGGTTTCACATGGAGACACAACAGGTACACATTCGTGTTTTCTGAGTAAAAACCTGCAGAAACCAGGTTACAAATGATATTTGTGTTTGTAAACATGACATTGAATACCCTTAAAGAATAAAAAGACTTTGCTTTTCTCCAAACCCAGGTTGACTCTGCTTTTCTGGGTGCTTTGCACAGCAACTCCACAACAGTTTGTCCGGATAAGGCTGGATGAAACCAGAAATATCCGGTTCTGTGGGGGCTAGCTCAATCCCAGCTCTTGCTACAGCTTCTGTGTGTGCTTGTGTTTTCTCGATAGCATCTGTGGACTTTAGAGTTGTGAATGCATTGTAGCGTGTAACATTTTGTTTTTCTTTTGGTAAACGCTAATAGGTTTCACATGGAGACACAACAGGTACACATTCGTGTTTTCTGAGTAAAAACCTGCAGAAACCAGGTTACAAATGATATTTGTGTTTGTAAACATGACATTGAATCCACTTGCCCAAGAAAAAGACTTTGCTTTTCTCCAAACCCAGGTTGACTCTGCTTTTCTGAGTGCTTTGCACAGCAACTCCACAACAGTTTGTCCGGATAGTGCTGGATAAAACCAGAAATATCCGGTTCTGTGGTGGCCAGCTCAATCCCAGCTCTTGCTACAGCTTCTGTGTGTGCTTGTGTTTTCTCGATAGCATCTGTGGACTTTAGAGTTGTGAATGCATAGTAGCATGTAACATTTTGTTTTTCTGTTGGCAAAGGGTAATAGGTTGCACATGGAGACTGAACAGGTACACATTCATGTTTTCTGAGTAAAAAGCTGCAGAAACCAGGTTACAAATGATATTTGTGTTTGTAAACATGACTTTGATCCACTTGCCCAAGAAAAAGACTTTGCTTTTCTCCAAAACCAGGTTGACTCTGCTTTTCTGGGTGCTTTGTACAGCAATTCCACACCAATTTGTCCGAATCGGGCTGGATGAAACCAGACATATCCGGTTCTGTGGTGGTTATCTCAATCCCAGCTCTTGCTACAGCTTCTGTGTGGGCTTGTGTTTTATCGATAGTCTGTGGACTTTAGAGTTGTGAATGCTTTGTAGCGTGTAACATTTTGTTTTTCTTTTGGTAAACGCTAATAGGTTTCACATGGAGACACAACAGGTACACATTCGTGTTTTCTGCGTAAAAACCTGCAGAAACCAGGTTACAAATGATATTTGTGTTTGTAAACATGACATTGAATACCCTTAAAGAATAAAAAGACTTTGCTTTTCTCCAAACCCAGGTTGACTCTGCTTTTCTGGGTGCTTTGCACACCAACTCCACACCAGTTTATCCGGATCGGGCTGGATGAAACCAGAGACATCCAGTTCTGTGGTTGCTAACTCAATGCCAGCTTTTGATACAGCTTCTGTGTTTGCTTGTGTTTTCTCGATAGTATCTGTGGACTTTAGAGTTGTAAATGCATTGTAGCATGTAACATTTGGTTTTTCTGTTGGCAAGCGCTAATTGATTTCGCATGAAGACACAACAGGTACGCATTCATGATGTCTGAGTAAAAACCTGCAGAAACCAGGTTACAAATGATATTTGTGTTTGTAAACAATACATTGAATCCACTTGCCCAAGAAAAAGACTTTGCTTTTCTCCAAACCCAGGTTGACTCTGCTTTTCTGGGTGCTTTGCACACCAAATCCACACCAGTTTGTCCGGATAGGGCTGGATGAAACCAGAAATATCCGGTTCTGTGGTGGCTAGCTCAATCCCAGCTCTTGCTACAACTTCTGTGTGTGCTTGTGTTTTCTCGATAGCATCTGTGGACTTTAGAGTTGTGAATGCATTGTAGCATGTAACATTTTGTTTTTCTGTTGGCAAAGGGTAATAGGTTGCACATGGAGACTGAACAGGTACACATTCGTGTTTTCTGAGTAAAAAGATGCAGAAACCAGGTTACAAATGATATTTGTGTTTGTGAACATGACATTGAATCCACTTGCCCAAGAAAAAGACTTTGCTTTTCTCCAAACCCAGGTTGACTCTGCTTTTCTGGGTGCTTTGCACACCAACTCCAAACCCGTTTGTCCAGACAGTGTTGGATGAAACTGGAAATATACGGTTCTTAGTTGGCTAACTCAATCCCAGCTCTTGCTACAGCTTCTGCGTTTCCTTGTGCTTTCTCGATAGTATCTGTGGACTTTAGAGTTGTGAATGCATTGTAGCATGTAACATTTTGTTTTTCTCTTGGCACGTGCTAATTGGTTTCGCATGAAGACATAACAGGTATACATTCGTATTTTCTAAGTCAAAGCTGCAGAAACCAGGTCAAAAATGATATTTGTGTTTGTAAACATGACATTGAATCCACTTGCCCAAGAAAAAGACTTTGCTTTTCTCCAAACCCAGGTTTACTCTACTTTTCTGGGTGCTTTGCACACCAAATCCACACCAGTTTGTCCGGATAGGTCTGGATGAAACCAGAAATATCCGGTTCTGTGGTGGCTAGCTCAATCCCAGCTCTTGCTACAGCTTCTGTGTGTGCTTGTGTTTTGTCGATAGTCTGTGGACTTTAGAGTTGTGAATGCATTGTAGCGTGTAACATTTTGTTTTTCTTTTGGTAAACGCTAATAGGTTTCACATGGAGACACAACAGGTACACATTCGTGTTTTCTGAGTAAAAACCTGCAGAAACCAGGTTACAAATGATATTTTTGTTTCTAAAGATGACATTGAATACCCTTAAAGAATAAAAAGACTTTGCTTTTCTCCAAACCCAGGTTGACTCTGCTTTTTGGGTGCTTTGCACAGCAACTCCACAACAGTTTGTCCGGATAGGGCTGGATGAAACCAGAAATATCCGGTTCTGTGGTGGCTAGCTCAATCCCAGCTCTTGCTACAGCTTCTGTGTGTGCTTGTGTTTTGTCGATAGTCTGTGGACTTTAGAGTTGTGAATGCATTGTAGCGTGTAACATTTTGTTTTTCTTTTGGTAAACGCTAATAGGTTTCACATGGAGACTCAACAGGTACACATTCGTGTTTTCTGAGTAAAAAGCTGCAGAAACCAGGTTACAAAAGATATTTGTTTTTGTAAACATGACATTGAATCCCCTTGCAGAAGAAAAAGACTTTGCTTTTCTCCAAACCCAGGTAGACTCTGCTTTTCTGGGTGCTTTGCACACCAAATCCACACCAGTTTGTCCGGATAGGGCTGGATGAAACCAGAAATATCCTGTTCTGTGGTGGCTAACTCAGTGCCAGCTCTTGCTACACTTTCTGCGTTTACTTGTGTTTTCTTGATAGTATCTGTGGACTTTAGAGTTGTGAATGCTTTGTAGCATGTAACATTTTTTTTTCAGCTGTCAAACGCTAATTGGTTTCACATGGAGACACAGCAGGTACACATTCGTGTTTTCTGTGTAAAAACCTGCAGAAACCAGGTTACAAATGATATTTGTGTTTGTAAACATGACTTTGAATCCACTTGCCCAAGAAAAAGACTTTGCTTTTCTCCAAAACCAGGTTGACTCTGCTTTTGTGGGTACTTTGCACAGCAATTCCACAACAGTTTGTCCGGATCGGGTTGGATGAAACCAGACATATCCGGTTCTGTGGTGGTTATCTCAATCCCAGCTCTTGCTACAGCTTCTGTGTGTGCTTGTGTTTTGTCGATAGTCTGTGGACTTTAGATTTGTGAATGCATTGTAGCGTGTAACATTTTGTTTTTCTTTTGGTAAACGCTAATAGGTTTCACATGGAGACACAACAGGTACACATTCGTGTTTTCTGAGTAAAAACCTGCAGAAACCAGGTTACAAATGATATTTGTGTTTGTAAACATGACATTGAATACCCTTAAAGAATAAAAAGACTTTGCTTTTCTCCAAACCCAGGTTGACTCTGCTTTTCTGGGTGCTTTGCACAGCAACTCCACAACAGTTTGTCCGGATAAGGCTGGATGAAACCAGAAATATCCGGTTCTGTGGGGGCTAGCTCAATCCCAGCTCTTGCTACAGCTTCTGTGTGTACTTGTGTTTTGTCGATAGTCTTTGGACTTTAGAGTTGTGAATGCATTGTAGCGTGTAACATTTTGTTTTTCTTTTGGTAAACGCTAATAGGTTTCACATGGAGACACAACAGGTACACATTCGTGTTTTCTGAGTAAAAACCTGCAGAAACCAGGTTACAAATGATATTTGTGTTTGTAAACATGACATTGAATACCCTTAAAGAATAAAAAGACTTTGCTTTTCTCCAAACCCAGGTTGACTCTGCTTTTCTGGGTGCTTTGCACAGCAACTCCACAACAGTTTGTCCGGATAGGGCTGGATGAAACCAAAAATATCCGGTTCTGTGGTGGCTAGCTCAATCGCAGCTCTTGCTACAGCTTCTGTGTGTGCTTGTGTTTTCTCGATAGCATCTGTGGACTTTAGAGTTGTGAATGCATTGTAGCATGTAACATTTTGTTTTTCTGTTGGCAAAGGGTAATAGGTTGCACATGGAGACTGAACAATCACACATTCATGTTTTCTGAGTAAAAAGCTTCAGAAACCAGGTTACAAATGATATTTGTGTTTGTAAACATGACTTTGAATCCACTTGCCCAAGAAAAAGACTTTGCTTTTCTCCAAAACCAGGTTGACTCTGCTTTTCTGGGTGCTTTGCACAGCAATTCCACACCAGTTTGTCCGGATAGGGCTGGATGAAACCAGAAATATCCGGTTCTGTGGTGGCTGGCTCAATCCCAGCTCTTGCTACAGCTTCTGTGTGTGCATGTGTTTTCTCGATAGCATCTGTGGACTTTAGAGTTGTGAATGCATTGTAGCGTGTAACATTTTGTTTTTCTTTTGGTAAACGCTAATAGGTTTCACATGGAGACACAACAGGTACACATTCGTGTTTTCTGAGTAAAAACCTGCAGAAACCAGGTTACAAATGATATTTGTGTTTGTAAACATGACATTGAATACCCTTAAAGAATAAAAAGACTTTGCTTTTCTCCAAACCCAGGTTGACTCTGCTTTTCTGGGTGCTTTGCACAGCAACTCCACAACAGTTTGTCCGGATAAGGCTGGATGAAACCAGAAATATCCGGTTCTGTGGTGGCTAGCTCAATCCCAGCTCTTGCTACAGCTTCTGTGTGTGCTTGTGTTTTCTCGATAGCATCTGTGGACTTTAGAGTTGTGAATGCATTGTAGCATGTAACATTTTGTTTTTCTGTTGGCAAAGGGTAATAGGTTGCACATGGAGACTGAACAGGTACACATTCATGTTTTCTGAGTAAAAAGCTGCAGAAACCAGGTTACAAAAGATATTTGTGTTTGTGAACATGACTTTGAATCCACTTGCCCAAGAAAAAGACTTTGCTTTTCTCCAAACCCAGGTTGACTCTGCTTTTCTGGGTGCTTTGCACAGCAATTCCACAGCAGTTTGTCCGGATAGGGCTGGATGAAACCAGAAATATCCGGTTCTGTGGTGGCTAGCTCAATCCCAGCTCTTGCTACAGCTTCTGTGTGTGCCTGTGTTTTCTCGATAGCATCTGTGGACTTTAGAGTTGTGAATGCATTGTAGCGTGTAACATTTTGTTTTTCTTTTGGTAAACGCTAATAGGTTTCACATGGAGACACAACAGGTACACATTCGTGTTTTCTGAGTAAAAACCTGCAGAAACCAGGTTACAAATGATATTTGTGTTTGTAAACATGAAATTGAATCCACTTGCCCAAGAAAAAGACTTTGCTTTTCTCCAAACCCAGGTTGACTCTGCTTTTCTGAGTGCTTTGCACAGCAACTCCACAACAGTTTGTCCGGATAGTGCTGGATAAAACCAGAAATATCTGGTTCTGTAGTGGCCAGCTCAATCCCAGCTCTTGCTACAGCTTCTGTGTGTGCTTGTGTTTTCTTGATAGTATCTGTGGACTTTAGAGTTGTGAATGCATAGTAGCATGTAACATTTTGTTTTTCTGTTGGCAAAGGGTAATAGGTTGCACATGGAGACTGAACAGGTACACATTCATGTTTTTTGAGTAAAAAGCTGCAGAAACCAGGTTACAAATGATATTTGTGTTTGTAAACATGACTTTGATCCACTTGCCCAAGAAAAAGACTTTGCTTTTCTCCAAAACCAGGTTGACTCTGCTTTTCTGGGTGCTTTGCACAGCAATTCCACACCAGTTTGTCCGAATCGGGCTGGATGAAACCAGACATATCCGGTTCTGTGGTGGTTATCTCAATCCCAGCTCTTGCTACAGCTTCTGTGTGGGCTTGTGTTTTATCGATAGTCTGTGGACTTTAGAGTTGTGAATGCTTTGTAGCGTGTAACATTTTGTTTTTCTTTTGGTAAACGCTAATAGGTTTCACATGGAGACACAACAGGTAAACATTCGTGTTTTCTGAGTAAAAACCTGCAGAAACCAGGTTACAAATGATATTTGTGTTTGTAAACATGACATTGAATCCACTTGCCCATGAGAAAGACTTTGCTTTTCTCCAAAACCAGGTTGACTCTGCTTTTCTGGGTGCTTTGCACACCAACTCCACACCAGTTTGTCCGGATAGGGCTGGATGAAACCAGAGACATCCGGTTCTGTGGTGGCTAACTCAATGCCAGCTTTTGATACAGCTTCTGTGTTTGCTTGTGTTTTCTCGATAGTATCTGTGGACTTTAGAGTTGTGAATGCATTGTAGCATGTAACATTTTGTTTTTCTCTTGGCACGTGCTAATTGGTTTCGCATGAAGACATAACTTGTATACATTCATGTTTTCTGAGTAAAAACCTGCAGAAACCAGGTTACAAATGATATTTGTGTTTGTAAACATGATATTCAATCCACTTGCCCAAGAAAAAGACTTTGCTTTTCTCCAAACCCAGGTAGACTCTGCTTTCCTGGGTGCTTTGCACACTAACTCCACAGCAGTTTGTCCGGATAGGGCTGGATGAAACCAGAAATATCCGGGTCTGTGTTGGCTAGCTCAATCCCAGCTCTTGCTACAGCTTCTGTGTTTGCTTGTGCTTTGTCGATCGTATCTGTGGACTTTGGAGTTGTGAATGCATTGTAGCACGTAGCATTGTGTTTTCTGTTGGCAAACGCTAATTGGTTTCACATGGAGACACAACAGGTACATATTCGTATTTTCTAAGTCAAAGCTGCAGAAACCAGGTCAAAAATGATATTTGTGTTTGTAAACATGACATTGAATCCACTTGCCCAAGAAAAAGACTTTGCTTTTCTCCAAACCCAGGTTGACTCTGCTTTTCTGGGTGCTTTGCACATCAACTCCACAACAGTTTGTCCGAATAGGGCTGGATGAAACCAGAAATATCCGGTTCTGTGGTGGTTATCTCAATCCCAGCTCTTGCTACAGCTTCTGTGTGTGCTTGTGTTTTCTCGATAGTATCTGTGGTCCTTAGAGTTGTGAATGCATTGTAGCATGTAACATTTTGTTTTTCTGTTGGCAAATGCTAATTGGTTTCACATGGAGAATGAACAGGTACACATTCATGTTTTCTAAGTAAAAAGCTGCAGAAACCAGGTTACAAATGATATTTGTGTTTGTAAACATGACATTGAATACCCTTAAAGAATAAAAAGACTTTGCTTTTCTCCAAACCCAGGTTGACTCTGCTTTTCTGGGTGCTTTGCACACCAACTCCACAGCAGTTTGTCCGGATAGGGCTGGATGAAACCAGAAATATCCTGTTCTGTGGTGGCTAACTCAGTGCCAGCTCTTGCTACAGTTTCTGCGTTTGCTTGTGTTTTCTTGATAGTATCTGTAGACTTTAGAGTTGTGAATGCTTTGTAGCATGTAACATTTTGTTTTCTGTTGTCAAACGCTAATTGGTTTCACATGGAGACACAGCAGGTACACATTCGTGTTTTCTGTGTAAAAACCTGCAGAAACCAGGTTACAAATGATATTTGTGTTTGTAAACATGACTTTGAATCCAATTGCCCAAGAAAAAGACTTTGCTTTTCTCCAAACCCAGGTTGACTCTGCTTTTCTGGGTGCTTTGCACACCAACTCCACACCAGTTTGTCTGGATAGGGCTGGATGAAACCAGAGACATCCGGTTCTGTGGTGGCTAACTCAATGCCAGCTTTTGATACAGCTTCTGTGTTTGCTTGTGTTTTCTCGATAGTATCTGTGGACTTTAGAGTTGTGAATGCATTGTAGCATGTAACATTTTGTTTTTCTGGTGGCACGTGCTAAATGGTTTCGCATGAAGACATAACAGGTATACATTCATGTTTTCTGAGTAAAAACCTGCAGAAACCAGGTTACAAATGATATTTGTGTTTGTAAACATGACATTGAATCCACTTGCCCAAGAAAAAGACTTTGCTTTTCTCCAAACCCAGGTTGACTCTGCTTTTCTGGGTACTTTGCACAGCAATTCCACAACAGTTTGTCCGGATCGGGTTGGATGAAACCAGACATATCCGGTTCTGTGGTGGTTATCTCAATCCCAGCTCTTGCTACAGCTTCTGTGTGTGCTTTTGTTTTGTCGATAGTCTGTTTAGTTTAGAGTTGTGAATGCATGGTAGCGTGTAACATTTTGTTTTTCTTTTGGTAAATGCTAATATGATTCACATGGAGACACAACAGGTACACATTCATGTTTTCTGAGTAAAAACCTGCAGAAACCAGGTTACAAATGATATTTGTGTTTGTAAACATGAGTTTGAATCCACTTGCCCAAGAAAAAGATTTTGCTTTTCTCCAAAACCAGGTTGACTCTGCTTTTCTGGGTGCTTTGCACAGCAACTCCACAACAGTTTGTCCGGATAAGGCTGGATGAAACCAGAAATATCCGGTTCTGTGGTGGCTAGCTCAATCCCAGCTCTTGCTACAGCTTCTGTGTGTGCTTGTGTTTTGTCGATAGTCTTTGGACTTTAGAGTTGTGAATGCATTGTAGCGTGTAACATTTTGTTTTTCTTTTGGTAAACGCTAATAGGTTTCACATGGAGACACAACAGGTACACATTCGTGTTTTCTAAGTAAAAACCTGCAGAAACCAGGTTACAAATGATATTTGTGTTTGTAAACATGACATTGAATACCCTTAAAGAATAAAAAGACTTTGCTTTTCTCCAAACCCAGGTTGACTCTGCTTTTCTGGGTGCTTTGCACAGCAACTCCACAACAGTTTGTCCGGATAGGGCTGGATGAAACCAAAAATATCCGGTTCTGTGGTGGCTAGCTCAATCGCAGCTCTTGCTACAGCTTCTGTGTGTGCTTGTGTTTTCTCGATAGCATCTGTGGACTTTAGAGTTGTGAATGCATTGTAGCATGTAACATTTTGTTTTTCTGTTGGCAAAGGGTAATAGGTTGCACATGGAGACTGAACAGGTACACATTCATGTTTTCTGAGTAAAAAGCTTCAGAAACCAGGTTACAAATGATATTTGTGTTTGTAAACATGACTTTGAATCCACTTGCCCAAGAAAAAGACTTTGCTTTTCTCCAAAACCAGGTTGACTCTGCTTTTCTGGGTGCTTTGCACAGCAATTCCACACCAGTTTGTCCGGATAGGGCTGGATGAAACCAGAAATATCCGGTTCTGTGGTGGCTGGCTCAATCCCAGCTCTTGCTACAGCTTCTGTGTGTGCATGTGTTTTCTCGATAGCATCTGTGGACTTTAGAGTTGTGAATGCATTGTAGCGTGTAACATTTTGTTTTTCTTTTGGTAAACGCTAATAGGTTTCAAATGGAGACACAACAGGTACACATTCGTGTTTTCTGAGTAAAAACCTGCAGAAACCAGGTTACAAATGATATTTGTGTTTGTAAACATGACATTGAATACCCTTAAAGAATAAAAAGACTTTGCTTTTCTCCAAACCCAGGTTGACTCTGCTTTTCTGGGTGCTTTGCACAGCAACTCCACAACAGTTTGTCCGGATAAGGCTGGATGAAACCAGAAATATCCGGTTCTGTGGTGGCTAGCTCAATCCCAGCTCTTGCTATAGCTTCTGTGTGTGCTTGTGTTTTCTCGATAGCATCTGTGGACTTTAGAGTTGTGAATGCATTGTAGCATGTAACATTTTGTTTTTCTGTTGGCAAAGGGTAATAGGTTGCACATGGAGACTGAACAGGTACACATTCATGTTTTCTGAGTAAAAAGCTGCAGAAACCAGGTTACAAAAGATATTTGTGTTTGTGAACATGACATTGAATCCACTTGCCCAAGAAAAAGACTTTGCTTTTCTCCAAACCCAGGTTGACTCTGCTTTTCTGGGTGCTTTGCACAGCAATTCCACAGCAGTTTGTCCGGATAGGGCTGGATGAAACCAGAAATATCCGGTTCTGTGGTGGCTAGCTCAATCCCAGCTCTTGCTACAGCTTCTGTGTGTGCCTGTGTTTTCTCGATAGCATCTGTGGACTTTAGAGTTGTGAATGCATTGTAGCGTGTAACATTTTGTTTTTCTTTTGGTAAACGCTAATAGGTTTCACATGGAGACACAACAGGTACACATTTGTGTTTTCTGAGTAAAAACCTGCAGAAACCAGGTTACAAATGATATTTGTGTTTGTAAACATGACTTTGATCCACTTGCCCAAGAAAAAGACTTTGCTTTTCTCCAAAACCAGGTTGACTCTGCTTTTCTGGGTGCTTTGCACAGCAATTCCACACCAGTTTGTCCGAATCGGGCTGGATGAAACCAGACATATCCGGTTCTGTGGTGGTTATCTCAATGCCAGCTCTTGCTACAGCTTCTGTGTGGGCTTGTGTTTTATCGATAGTCTGAGGACTTTAGAGTTGTGAATGCTTTGTAGAGTGTAACATTTTGTTTTTCTTTTGGTAAACGCTAATAGGTTTCACATGGAGACACAACAGGTAAACATTCGTGTTTTCTGAGTAAAAACCTGCAGAAACCAGGTTACAAATGATATTTGTGTTTGTAAACATGACATTGAATCCACTTGCCCATGAGAAAGACTTTGCTTTTCTCCAAAACCAGGTTGACTCTGCTTTTCTGGGTGCTTTGCACACCAACTCCACACCAGTTTGTCCGGATAGGGCTGGATGAAACCAGAGACATCCGGTTCTGTGGTGGCTAACTCAATGCCAGCTTTTGATACAGCTTCTGTGTTTGCTTGTGTTTTCTCGATAGTATCTGTGGACTTTAGAGTTGTGAATGCATTGTAGCATGTAACATTTTGTTTTTCTCTTGGCACGTGCTAATTGGTTTCGCATGAAGACATAACAGGTATACATTCATGTTTTCTGAGTAAAAACCTGCAGAAACCAGGTTACAAATGATATTTGTGTTTGTAAACATGACATTCAATCCACTTGCCCAAGAAAAAGACTTTGCTTTTCTCCAAACCCAGGTTGACTCTGCTTTCCTGGGTGCTTTGCACACTAACTCCACAGCAGTTTGTCCGGATAGGGCTGGATGAAACCAGAAATATCCGGGTCTGTGTTGGCTAGCTCAATCCCAGCTCTTGCTACAGCTTCTGTGTTTGCTTGTGCTTTGTCGATCGTATCTGTGGACTTTGGAGTTGTGAATGCATTGTAGCACGTAGCATTGTGTTTTCTGTTGGCAAACGCTAATTGGTTTCACATGGAGACACAACAGGTACATATTCGTATTTTCTAAGTCAAAGCTGCAGAAACCAGGTCAAAAATGATATTTGTGTTTGTAAACATGACATTGAATCCACTTGCCCAAGAAAAAGACTTTGCTTTTCTCCAAACCCAGGTTGACTCTGCTTTTCTGGGTGCTTTGCACAGCAACTCCACAATAGTTTGTCCGAATAGGGCTGGATGAAACCAGAAATATCCGGTTCTGTGGTGGTTATCTCAATCCCAGCTCTTGCTACAGCTTCTGTGTGTGCTTGTGTTTTCTCGATAGTATCTGTGGTCCTTAGAGTTGTGAATGCATTGTAGCATGTAACATTTTGTTTTTCTGTTGGCAAATGCTAATTGGTTTCACATGGAGAATGAACAGGTACACATTCATGTTTTCTAAGTAAAAAGCTGCAGAAACCAGGTTACAAATGATATTTGTGTTTGTAAACATGACATTGAATACCCTTAAAGAATAAAAAGACTTTGCTTTTCTCCAAACCCAGGTTGACTCTGCTTTTCTGGGTGCTTTGCACACCAACTCCACAGCAGTTTGTCCGGATAGGGCTGGATGAAACCAGAAATATCCTGTTCTGTGGTGGCTAACTCAGTGCCAGCTCTTGCTACAGTTTCTGCGTTTGCTTGTGTTTTCTTGATAGTATCTGTAGACTTTAGAGTTGTGAATGCTTTGTAGCATGTAACATTTTGTTTTCTGTTGTCAAACGCTAATTGGTTTCACATGGAGACACAGCAGGTACACATTCGTGTTTTCTGTTTAAAAACCTGCAGAAACCAGGTTACAAATGATATTTGTGTTTGTAAACATGACTTTGAATCCAATTGCCCAAGAAAAAGACTTTGCTTTTCTCCAAACCCAGGTTGACTCTGCTTTTCTGGGTGCTTTGCACACCAACTCCACACCAGTTTGTCTGGATAGGGCTGGATGAAACCAGAGACATCCGGTTCTGTGGTGGCTAACTCAATGCCAGCTTTTGATACAGCTTCTGTGTTTGCTTGTGTTTTCTCGATAGTATCTGTGGACTTTAGAGTTGTGAATGCATTGTAGCATGTAACATTTTGTTTTTCTGGTGGCACGTGCTAAATGGTTTCGCATGAAGACATAACAGGTATACATTCATGTTTTCTGAGTAAAAACCTGCAGAAACCAGGTTACAAATGATATTTGTGTTTGTAAACATGACATTGAATCCACTTGCCCAAGAAAAAGACTTTGCTTTTCTCCAAACCCAGGTTGACTCTGCTTTTCTGGGTGCTTTGCACAGCAATTCCACAGCAGTTTGTCCGGATAGGGCTGGATGAAACCAGAAATATCCGGTTCTGTGGTGGTTATCTCAATCCCAGCTCTTGCTACAGCTTCTGTGTGTGCTTTTGTTTTGTCGATAGTCTGTTTAGTTTAGAGTTGTGAATGCATGGTAGCGTGTAACATTTTGTTTTTCTTTTGGTAAATGCTAATATGATTCACATGGAGACACAACAGGTACACATTCATGTTTTCTGAGTAAAAACCTGCAGAAACCAGGTTACAAATGATATTTGTGTTTGTAAACATGAGTTTGAATCCACTTGCCCAAGAAAAAGATTTTGCTTTTCTCCAAAACCAGGTTGACTCTGCTTTTCTGGGTGCTTTTTCACAGCAACTCCACAACAGTTTGTCCGGATCGTAATGGATGAAACCAGAAATATCCGGTTCTGTGGTGGCTAGCTCAATCCCAGCTCTTGCTACAGCTTCTGTGTGTGCTTGTGTTTTGTCGATAGTCTTTGGACTTTAGAGTTGTGAATGCATTGTAGCGTGTAACATTTTGTTTTTCTTTTGGTAAACGCTAATAGGTTTCACATGGAGACACAACAGGTAAACATTCGTGTTTTCTGAGTAAAAACCTGCAGAAACCAGGTTACAAATGATATTTGTGTTTGTAAACATGACATTGAATACCCTTAAAGAATAAAAAGACTTTGCTTTTCTCCAAACCCAGGTTGACTCTGCTTTTCTGGGTGCTTTGCACAGCAACTCCACAACAGTTTGTCCGGATAGGGCTGGATGAAACCAAAAATATCCGGTTCTGTGGTGGCTAGCTCAATCGAAGCTCTTGCTACAGCTTCTGTGTTTGCTTGTGTTTTCTCGATAGTATCTGTGGACTTTAGAGTTGTGAATGCATTGTAGCATGTAACATTTTGTTTTTCTCTTGGCACGTGCTAATTGGTTTCGCATGAAGACATAACAGGTATACATTCATGTTTTCTGAGTAAAAACCTGCAGAAACCAGGTTACAAATGATATTTGTGTTTGTAAATATGACATTCAATCCACTTGCCCAAGAAAAAGACTTTGCTTTTCTCCAAACCCAGGTTGACTCTGCTTTCCTGGGTGCTTTGCACACTAACTCCACAGCAGTTTGTCCGGATAGGGCTGGATGAAACCAGAAATATCCGGGTCTGTGTTGGCTAGCTCAATCCCAGCTCTTGCTACAGCTTCTGTGTTTGCTTGTGCTTTGTCGTTCGTATCTGTGGACTTTGGAGTTGTGAATGCATTGTAGCACGTAGCATTGTGTTTTCTGTTGGCAAACGCTAATTGGTTTCACATGGAGACACAACAGGTACATATTCGTATTTTCTAAGTCAAAGCTGCAGAAACCAGGTCAAAAATGATATTTGTGTTTGTAAACATGACATTGAATCCACTTGCCCAAGAAAAAGACTTTGCTTTTCTCCAAACCCAGGTTGACTCTGCTTTTCTGGGTGCTTTGCACAGCAACTCCACAATAGTTTGTCCGAATAGGGCTGGATGAAACCAGAAATATCCGGTTCTGTGGTGGTTATCTCAATCCCAGCTCTTGCTACAGCTTCTGTGTGTGCTTGTGTTTTCTCGATAGTATCTGTGGTCCTTAGAGTTGTGAATGCATTGTAGCATGTAACATTTTGTTTTTCTGTTGGCAAATGCTAATTGGTTTCACATGGAGAATGAACAGGTACACATTCATGTTTTCTAAGTAAAAAGCTGCAGAAACCAGGTTACAAATGATATTTGTGTTTGTAAACATGACATTGAATACCCTTAAAGAATAAAAAGACTTTGCTTTTCTCCAAACCCAGGTTGACTCTGCTTTTCTGGGTGCTTTGCACACCAACTCCACAGCAGTTTGTCCGGATAGGGCTGGATGAAACCAGAAATATCCTGTTCTGTGGTGGCTAACTCAGTGCCAGCTCTTGCTACAGTTTCTGCGTTTGCTTGTGTTTTCTTGATAGTATCTGTAGACTTTAGAGTTGTGAATGCTTTGTAGCATGTAACATTTTGTTTTCTGTTGTCAAACGCTAATTGGTTTCACATGGAGACACAGCAGGTACACATTCGTGTTTTCTGTGTAAAAACCTGCAGAAACCAGGTTACAAATGATATTTGTGTTTGTAAACATGACTTTGAATCCAATTGCCCAAGAAAAAGACTTTGCTTTTCTCCAAACCCAGGTTGACTCTGCTTTTCTGGGTGCTTTGCACACCAACTCCACACCAGTTTGTCTGGATAGGGCTGGATGAAACCAGAGACATCCGGTTCTGTGGTGGCTAACTCAATGCCAGCTTTTGATACAGCTTCTGTGTTTGCTTGTGTTTTCTCGATAGTATCTGTGGACTTTAGAGTTGTGAATGCATTGTAGCATGTAACATTTTGTTTTTCTGGTGGCACGTGCTAAATGGTTTCGCATGAAGACATAACAGGTATACATTCATGTTTTCTGAGTAAAAACCTGCAGAAACCAGGTTACAAATGATATTTGTGTTTGTAAACATGACATTGAATCCACTTGCCCAAGAAAAAGACTTTGCTTTTCTCCAAACCCAGGTTGACTCTGCTTTTCTGGGTACTTTGCACAGCAATTCCACAACAGTTTGTCCGGATCGGGTTGGATGAAACCAGAAATATCCGGTTCTGTGGTGGTTATCTCAATCCCAGCTCTTGCTACAGCTTCTGTGTGTGCTTTTGTTTTGTCGATAGTCTGTTTAGTTTAGAGTTGTGAATGCATGGTAGCGTGTAACATTTTGTTTTTCTTTTGGTAAATGCTAATATGATTCACATGGAGACACAACAGGTACACATTCATGTTTTCTGAGCAAAAACCTGCAGAAACCAGGTTACAAATGATATTTGTGTTTGTAAACATGAGTTTGAATCCACTTGCCCAAGAAAAAGATTTTGCTTTTCTCCAAAACCAGGTTGACTCTGCTTTTCTGGGTGCTTTGCACAGCAACTCCACAACAGTTTGTCCGGATAAGGCTGGATGAAACCAGAAATATCCGGTTCTGTGGTGGCTAGCTCAATCCCAGCTCTTGCTACAGCTTCTGTGTGTGCTTGTGTTTTGTCAATAGTCTTTGGACTTTAGAGTTGTGAATGCATTGTAGCGTGTAACATTTTGTTTTTCTTTTGGTAAACGCTAATAGGTTTCACATGGAGACACAACAGGTAAACATTCGTGTTTTCTGAGTAAAAACCTGCAGAAACCAGGTTACAAATGATATTTGTGTTTGTAAACATGACATTGAATACCCTTAAAGTATAAAAAGACTTTGCTTTTCTCCAAACCCAGGTTGACTCTGCTTTTCTGGGTGCTTTGCACAGCAACTCCACAACAGTTTGTCCGGATAGGGCTGGATGAAACCAAAAATATCCGGTTCTGTGGTGGCTAGCTCAATCGAAGCTCTTGCTACAGCTTCTGTGTGTGCTTGTGTTTTCTCGATAGCATCTGTGGACTTTAGAGTTGTGAATGCATTGTAGCATGTAACATTTTGTTTTTCTGTTGGCAAAGGGTAATAGGTTGCACATGGAGACTGAACAGGTACACATTCATGTTTTCTGAGTAAAAAGCTTCAGAAACCAGGTTACAAATGATATTTGTGTTTGTAAACATGACTTTGAATCCACTTGCCCAAGAAAAAGACTTTGCTTTTCTCCAAAACCAGGTTGACTCTGCTTTTCTGGGTGCTTTGCACAGCAATTCCACACCAGTTTGTCCGGATAGGGCTGGATGAAACCAGAAATATCCGGTTCTGTGGTGGCTGGCTCAATCCCAGCTCTTGCTACAGCTTCTGTGTGTGCATGTGTTTTCTCGATAGCATCTGTGGACTTTAGAGTTGTGAATGCATTGTAGCGTGTAACATTTTGTTTTTCTTTTGGTAAACGCTAATAGGTTTCACATGGAGACACAACAGGTAAACATTCGTGTTTTCTGAGTAAAAACCTGCAGAAACCAGGTTACAAATGATATTTGTGTTTGTAAACATGACTTTGATCCACTTGCCCAAGAAAAAGACTTTGCTTTTCTCCAAAACCAGGTTGACTCTGCTTTTCTGGGTGCTTTGCACAGCAATTCCACACCAGTGTCCGAATCGGGCTGGATGAAACCAGACATATCCGGTTCTGTGGTGGTTATCTCAATCCCAGCTCTTGCTACAGCTTCTGTGTGGGCTTGTGTTTTATCGATAGTCTGAGGACTTTAGAGTTGTGAATGCTTTGTAGCGTGTAACATTTTGTTTTTCTTTTGGTAAACGCTAATAGGTTTCACATGGAGACACAACAGGTAAACATTCGTGTTTTCTGAGTAAAAACCTGCAGAAACCAGGTTACAAGTGATATTTGTGTTTGTAAACATGACATTGAATCCACTTGCCCATGAGAAAGACTTTGCTTTTCTCCAAAACCAGGTTGACTCTGCTTTTCTGGGTGCTTTGCACACCAACTCCACACCAGTTTGTCCGGATAGGGCTGGATGAAACCAGAGACATCCGGTTCTGTGGTGGCTAACTCAATGCCAGCTTTTGATACAGCTTCTGTGTTTGCTTGTGTTTTCTCGATAGTATCTGTGGACTTTAGAGTTGTGAATGCATTGTAGCATGTAACATTTTGTTTTTCTCTTGGCACGTGCTAATTGGTTTCGCATGAAGACATAACAGGTATACATTCATGTTTTCTGAGTAAAAACCTGCAGAAACCAGGTTACAAATGATATTTGTGTTTGTAAACATGACATTCAATCCACTTGCCCAAGAAAAAGACTTTGCTTTTCTCCAAACCCAGGTTGACTCTGCTTTCCTGGGTGCTTTGCACACTAACTCCACAGCAGTTTGTCCGGATAGGGCTGGATGAAACCAGAAATATCCGGGTCTGTGTTGGCTAGCTCAATCCCAGCTCTTGCTACAGCTTCTGTGTTTGCTTGTGCTTTGTCGATCGTATCTGTGGACTTTGGAGTTGTGAATGCATTGTAGCACGTAGCATTGTGTTTTCTATTGGCAAACGCTAATTGGTTTCACATGGAGAAACAACAGGTACATATTCGTATTTTCTAAGTCAAAGCTGCAGAAACCAGGTCAAAAATGATATTTGTGTTTGTAAACATGACATTGAATCCACTTGCCCAAGAAAAAGACTTTGCTTTTCTCCAAAACCAGGTTGACTCTGCTTTTCTGGGTGCTTTGCACATCAACTCCACAACAGTTTGTCCGAATAGGGCTGGATGAAACCAGAAATATCCGGTTCTGTGGTGGTTATCTCAATCCCAGCTCTTGCTACAGCTTCTGTGTGTGCTTGTGTTTTCTCGATAGTATCTGTGGTCCTTAGAGTTGTGAATGCATTGTAGCATGTAACATTTTGTTTTTCTGTTGGCAAATGCTAATTGGTTTCACATGGAGAATGAACAGGTACACATTCATGTTTTCTAAGTAAAAAGCTGCAGAAACCAGGTTACAAATGATATTTGTGTTTGTAAACATGACATTGAATACCCTTAAAGAATAAAAAGACTTTGCTTTTCTCCAAACCCAGGTTGACTCTGCTTTTCTGGGTGCTTTGCACACCAACTCCACAGCAGTTTGTCCGGATAGGGCTGGATGAAACCAGAAATATCCTGTTCTGTGGTGGCTAACTCAGTGCCAGCTCTTGCTACAGTTTCTGCGTTTGCTTGTGTTTTCTTGATAGTATCTGTAGACTTTAGAGTTGTGAATGCTTTGTAGCATGTAACATTTTGTTTTCTGTTGTCAAACGCTTATTGGTTTCACATGGAAACACAGCAGGTACACATTCGTGTTTTCTGTGTAAAAACCTGCAGAAACCAGGTTACAAATGATATTTGTGTTTGTAAACATGACTTTGAATCCAATTGCCCAAGAAAAAGACTTTGCTTTTCTCCAAACCCAGGTTGACTCTGCTTTTCTGGGTGCTTTGCACACCAACTCCACACCAGTTTGTCTGGATAGGGCTGGATGAAACCAGAGACATCCGGTTCTGTGGTGGCTAACTCAATGCCAGCTTTTGATACAGCTTCTGTGTTTGCTTGTGTTTTCTCGATAGTATCTGTGGACTTTAGAGTTGTGAATGCATTGTAGCATGTAACATTTTGTTTTTCTGGTGGCACGTGCTAAATGGTTTCGCATGAAGACATAACAGGTATACATTCATGTTTTCTGAGTAAAAACCTGCAGAAACCAGGTTACAAATGATATTTGTGTTTGTAAACATGACATTGAATCCACTTGCCCAAGAAAAAGACTTTGCTTTTCTCCAAACCCAGGTTGACTCTGCTTTTCTGGGTACTTTGCACAGCAATTCCACAACAGTTTGTCCGGATCGGGTTGGATGAAACCAGACATATCCGGTTCTGTGGTGGTTATCTCAATCCCAGCTCTTGCTACAGCTTCTGTGTGTGCTTTTGTTTTGTCGATAGTCTGTTTAGTTTAGAGTTGTGAATGCATGGTAGCGTGTAACATTTTGTTTTTCTTTTGGTAAATGCTAATATGTTTCACATGGAGACACAACAGGTACACATTCGTGTTTTCTGAGTAAAAACCTGCAGAAACCAGGTTACAAATGATATTTGTGTTTGTAAACATGACATTGAATCCACTTGCCCATGAGAAAGACTTTGCTTTTCTCCAAAACCAGGTTGACTCTGCTTTTCTGGGTGCTTTGCACACCAACTCCACACCAGTTTGTCCGGATAGGGCTGGATGAAACCAGAGACATCCGGTTCTGTGGTGGCTAACTCAATGCCAGCTTTTGATACAGCTTCTGTGTTTGCTTGTGTTTTCTCGATAGTATCTGTGGACTTTAGAGTTGTGAATGCATTGTAGCATGTAACATTTTGTTTTTCTCTTGGCACGTGCTAATTGGTTTCGCATGAAGACATAACAGGTATACATTCATGTTTTCTGAGTAAAAACCTGCAGAAACCAGGTTACAAATGATATTTGTGTTTGTAAACATGACATTCAATCCACTTGCCCAAGAAAAAGACTTTGCTTTTCTCCAAACCCAGGTTGACTCTGCTTTCCTGGGTGCTTTGCACACTAACTCCACAGCAGTTTGTCCGGATAGGGCTGGATGAAACCAGAAATATCCGGGTCTGTGTTGGCTAGCTCAATCCCAGCTCTTGCTACAGCTTCTGTGTTTGCTTGTGCTTTGTCGTTCGTATCTGTGGACTTTGGAGTTGTGAATGCATTGTAGCACGTAGCATTGTGTTTTCTATTGGCAAACGCTAATTGGTTTCACATGGAGAAACAACAGGTACATATTCGTATTTTCTAAGTCAAAGCTGCAGAAACCAGGTCAAAAATGATATTTGTGTTTGTAAACATGACATTGAATCCACTTGCCCAAGAAAAAGACTTTGCTTTTCTTCAAAACCAGGTTGACTCTGCTTTTCTGGGTGCTTTGCACATCAACTCCACAACAGTTTGTCCGAATAGGGCTGGATGAAACCAGAAATATCCGGTTCTGTGGTGGTTATCTCAATCCCAGCTCTTGCTACAGCTTCTGTGTGTGCTTGTGTTTTCTCGATAGTATCTGTGGTCCTTAGAGTTGTGAATGCATTGTAGCATGTAACATTTTGTTTTTCTGTTGGCAAATGCTAATTGGTTTCACATGGAGAATGAACAGGTACACATTCATGTTTTCTAAGTAAAAAGCTGCAGAAACCAGGTTACAAATGATATTTGTGTTTGTAAACATGACATTGAATACCCTTAAAGAATAAAAAGACTTTGCTTTTCTCCAAACCCAGGTTGACTCTGCTTTTCTGGGTGCTTTGCACACCAACTCCACAGCAGTTTGTCCGGATAGGGCTGGATGAAACCAGAAATATCCTGTTCTGTGGTGGCTAACTCAGTGCCAGCTCTTGCTACAGTTTCTGCGTTTGCTTGTGTTTTCTTGATAGTATCTGTAGACTTTAGAGTTGTGAATGCTTTGTAGCATGTAACATTTTGTTTTCTGTTGTCAAACGCTTATTGGTTTCACATGGAAACACAGCAGGTACACATTCGTGTTTTCTGTGTAAAAACCTGCAGAAACCAGGTTACAAATGATATTTGTGTTTGTAAACATGACTTTGAATCCAATTGCCCAAGAAAAAGACTTTGCTTTTCTCCAAACCCAGGTTGACTCTGCTTTTCTGGGTGCTTTGCACACCAACTCCACACCAGTTTGTCTGGATAGGGCTGGATGAAACCAGAGACATCCGGTTCTGTGGTGGCTAACTCAATGCCAGCTTTTGATACAGCTTCTGTGTTTGCTTGTGTTTTCTCGATAGTATCTGTGGACTTTAGAGTTGTGAATGCATTGTAGCATGTAACATTTTGTTTTTCTGGTGGCACGTGCTAAATGGTTTCGCATGAAGACATAACAGGTATACATTCATGTTTTCTGAGTAAAAACCTGCAGAAACCAGGTTACAAATGATATTTGTGTTTGTAAACATGACATTGAATCCACTTGCCCAAGAAAAAGACTTTGCTTTTCTCCAAACCCAGGTTGACTCTGCTTTTCTGGGTACTTTGCACAGCAATTCCACAACAGTTTGTCCGGATCGGGTTGGATGAAACCAGACATATCCGGTTCTGTGGTGGTTATCTCAATCCCAGCTCTTGCTACAGCTTCTGTGTGTGCTTTTGTTTTGTCGATAGTCTGTTTAGTTTAGAGTTGTGAATGCATGGTAGCGTGTAACATTTTGTTTTTCTTTTGGTAAATGCTAATATGTTTCACATGGAGACACAACAGGTACACATTCGTGTTTTCTGAGTAAAAACCTGCAGAAACCAGGTTACAAATGATATTTGTGTTTGTAAACATGACATTGAATACCCTTAAAGAATAAAAAGACTTTGCTTTTCTCCAAACCCAGGTTGACTCTGCTTTTCTGGGTGCTTTGCACAGCAACTCCACAACAGTTTGTCCGGATAGGGCTGGATGAAACCAGAAATATCCGGTTCTGTGGTGGATAGCTCAATCCCAGCTCTTGCTACAGCTTCTGTGTGTGCTTGTGTTTTCTCGATAGCATCTGTGGACTTTAGAGTTGTGAATGCATTGTAGCATGTAACATTTTGTTTTTCTGTTGGCAAAGGGTAATAGGTTGCACATGGAGACTGAACAGGTACACATTCATGTTTTCTGAGTAAAAAGCTGCAGAAACCAGGTTACAAATGATATTTGTGTTTGTAAACATGAATTTGAATCCACTTGCCCAAGAAAAAGACTTTGCTTTTCTCCAAAACCAGGTTGACTCTGCTTTTCTGGGTGCTTTGCACAGCAATTCCACACCAGTTTTTCCGGATCGGGCTGGATGAAACCAGACATATCCGGTTCTGTGGTGGTTATCTCAATCCCAGCTCTTGCTACAGCTTCTGTGTGGGCTTGTGTTTTGTCGATAGTCTGTGGACTTTAGAGTTGTGAATGCATTGTAGCGTGTAACATTTTGTTTTTCTTTTGGTAAACGCTAATAGGTTTCACATGGAGACACAACAGGTACACATTCGTGTTTTCTGTGTAAAAACCTGCAGAAACCAGGTTAAAAATGATATTTGTGTTTGTAAACATCACATTGCATCCACTTGCCCAAGAAAAAGACTTTGCTTTTCTCCAAAACCTGGTTGATTCTGCTTTTCTGGGTGCTTTGCACACCACTCCACACCAGATTCTCCAGATACGTCTGGATGAACCAGAAATATCCGGTTCTGAGGGGTCTAACACAATCCCAGCTCTTGCTACAGCTTCTGAGTGTGCTTGTGTTTTCTCGATAGCATCTGTGGAATTTACAGTTGTGAATGCATGTAGCATGTAACATTTTGGTTTCTGTTGGCAAACGCTAACTGGTTTCACATGGAGACACAACAGGTACACATTCGTGTTTTATGAGTTAAAAGCTGTAGAAACCAGATTAAAAATGATATTTGTGTTTGTAAACATGATGTTGAATCCCCTTGCCCATGAAAAAGACTTTGCTTTTCTCCAAAACCAGGTTGACTCTGCTTTCCTGGGTGCTTTGCACACCAACTCCACAGCAATTTTTCCGGATAGGGCTGGATGAATCCAGAAATATCTGGTTCTGTGGTGGCTAGCTCAATCCCAGCTCTTGCTACAGTTACTGTGTTTGCTTGTGATTTGTCGATTGTATCTGTGGACTTTGGAGTTGTGAACGCGTTGTAGCATGTAACATTTTGTTTTCTGTTGGCAAATGCTAATTGGTTTCACATGGGGAAACAACAGTTACACTTTCGTGTTTTCTGAGTAAAAACCTGCAGAAACCAGGTTACAAATGATATTTGTGTTTGTAAACATGACATTGAATCCACTTGCCCAAGAAAAAGACTTTGCATTTCTCCAAAACCTGGTTGACTCTGCTTTTCTGGGTGGTTTACACACCACTCCACACCAGTTTCTCCGGATAGGTCTGGATGAACCAGAAATATCCGGTTCTGAGGGGGCTAACTCAATCCCAGTTCTTGCTACAGCTTCGGTGTGTGCTTCCGTTTTGTCGATAGCATCTGTGGACTTTAGACTTGTGAATGCATGTAGTATGAAACATTGTGTTTTCTGTTGGCAAACGCTAACTGGTTTCACATGGAGACACAACAGGTACACATTCGTGTTTTCTGAGTTAAAAGCTGTAGAAACCACGTTAAAAATGATATTTGTGTATGTAAACATGACATTGTATCCACTTGCCCAAGAAAAAGACTTTGCTTTTCTACAAAACCAGGTTGACTCTACTTTTCTGGGTGCTTTGCGCACAAACTGCACACTAGTTTGTCCAGATAGGGCTGGATGTAACCAGAAATATCCGGTTCTGAGGTGGCTAACTCAGTGCCAGCTCTTGCTACTGTTTGTGTTTCCTTGTGTTTTCTTGATAGTATCTGTGGACTTTAGAGTTGTGAATGCATTGTAGCATGTAACATTTTGTTTTCTGTTGGCAAATGCTAATTGGTTTCACATGGAGACACAACAGGTACACATTCGTGTTTTCTGAGTAAAAGCCTCAGAAACTTGGTTACAAATGATATTTGTGTTTGTAAACATGACATTGAATCCACTTGCCCAAGAAAAAGACTTTGCTTTTCTCAAAAACCAGGTTGACTCTGCTTTTCTGGGTGTTTTGCACACCAACTCCATACCAGTTTGTCCAGATAGGGCTGGATGAAACCAGAAATATCCGGTTCTGTGGTGGCTAACTCAATCCCAGCTCTTGCTACAGCTTCTGAGTGTGCTTGTGTTTTGTCGATAGTATCTGTGGACTTTAGAGTTGTGAATGCATTGTAGCATGTAACATTTTGTTTTTCTGTTGGCAAACGCTAATTGGTTTCACATGGAGAAACAACAGGTAAACTTTCCTGTTTTCTGAGTAAAAAGCTGCAGAAACCAGGTTACAAATGATATTTGTGTTTGTAAACATGACATTGAATCCACTTGCCCATGAAAAAGACTAGGATTTTCTCCAAAACCAGGTTGACTCTGCTTTTCTGGGTGCTTTGCACACCAACTCCACACCAGTTTGTCCAGATAGGTCTGGATGAAACCAGAAATATCCGGTTCTGTGGAGGCTAATTCAAGCCAGCTCTTGCTACAGCTTCTGTGTTTGCTTGTGTTTTCTTGATAGTATCCGTTGACTTTAGAGTTGTAAATGCATTGTAGCATGTAACATTTTGTTTTTCTGTTGGCAAGCGATAATTGGTTTCGCATGAAGACTCAACAGGTACACATCTGTGTTTTCTGAGTAAAAAGCTGTATAAACCAGGTTACAAATGATATCTGTGTTTGTAAACATGACATTGAATCCCCTTGCCCAAGAAAAAGACTTTGCTTTTCTCCAAAACCAGGTTGACTCTGCTTTTCTGGGTGCTTTGCACACAAACTAAACACCCGTTTGTCCGGATCGTAATGGATGAAACCAGAAAAATCCGGTTTTGTGGTGGCTAACTCAGTGCCAGCTCTTACTACAGTTTCTGTGTTTCCTTGTGTTTTCTTGATAGTATCTGTGGACTTTAGAGTTGTGAATGCATTGCAGCATGTAACACATTGTTTTCTGTTGGCAAATGCTAATTGGTTTCACATGGAGACACAACAGGTACACATTCGTGTTTTCTGAGGAAAAGCCTCAAAAACAGGTTACAAATGATATTTGTGTTTGTAAACATGACATTGAATCCACTTGCCCAAGAAAAAGACTTTGCTTTTATCCAAAACCAGGTTGACTCTGCTTTTCTGGGTGCTTTGCACACCAACTCCATACCAGTTTGTCCAGATACTGTTGGATGAAACCAGAAATATCCGGTTCTGAGGGGGCTAACTCAATCCCAGCTCTTACTACAGCTTCTGTGTTTGCTTGTGTTTTGTCGATAGTATTTGTGGACTTTGGAGTTGTGAATACTTTGTAGCATGTAACATTTTGTTTTTCTGATGGCAAAAGCTAATTGGTTTCACATGTACACGCAAGAGGTACACATTCGTGTTGTCTGAGTAAAAACCTGCAGAAACCAGGTTACAAATGATATTTGTGTTTGTAAACATGACATTGAATCCACTTGCCCAAGAAAACGACGTTGCTTTTCTCCAAAACCAGGTTGACTCTGCTTTTCTTGGTGCTTTGCACACAAACAATCACACACCAGTTTGTCTGGATAGGGCTGGATGAAACGAGAAATATCCGGTTCTGTGGTGACTAACTCAATCCCAGCTCTTGCTACAGCTTCTGTGTTTGCTTGTGTTTTCTCGATAGTATCTGTGGACTTTAGAGATGTGAATGCATTGTAGCATGTAACATTTTGTTTTTCTGTTGGCAAACGCTAATTGGTTTCACATGTACACGCAAGAGGTACACATTCATGATTTCTGAGTAAAAACCTGCAGAAACCAGGTTACAAATGATATTTGTGTTTGTAAACATGACATTGAATCCACTTGCCCAAGAAAAAGACTTTGCTTTTCTCCAATACCAGGTTGACTAAGCTTTTCTCGGTGCTTTGCACACCAACTCCACAGCAGTTTTTCCGGATAGGGCTGGATGAAAGCAGAAATATCCGGTTCTGAGGTGGCTAACTCAATCCCAGCTCTTGCAACAGTTTCTGTGTTTGCTTGTGTTTTCTCGATATATCTGTGGACTTTAGAGTTGTGAATGCATTGTAGCATGTAACATTTTGTTTTTCTGTTGGCAAACGCTAATTGTTTCACATGAAGACACAACAGGTACGCATTCGTGTTTTCTGAGTAAAAACCTGCAGAAACGAGGTTACAAATGATATTTGTGTTTGTACACATGACATTGAATCCACTTGCCCAAGAAAAAGACTTTGCTTTTCTCCAAAACCAGGTTGACTCTGCTTTTCTGGGTGCTTTGCACACAAACTCCACACCAGTTTGTCCGGATCGGGATGGATGAAACCAGAAATATCCGGTTCTGAGGTGGCTAACTCAATCCCAGCTCTTGCTAAGGTTTCTGTGTTTGCTGGTGTTTTGTCGATAGTATCTGTGGACTTTAGAGTTGTGAATGCATTGTAGCATGTAACATTTTGTTTTCTGTTGGCAAACGCTAATTGGTTTCACATGGAGACAGAACAGGTACACATTCATGTTTTCTGAGTAAAAAGCTGCAGAAACCAGGTTCAAATGATACTTGTGTTTGTAAACATGACATTGAATCCACTTGCCCAAGAAAAAGACTTTGCTTTTCTCCAAAACCAGGTTGACTCTCCTTTTCTGGGAGCTTTGCACACCAACTCCACAGCAATTTGTCCGGATAGGGCTGGATTGAATCAAAAATATCCGGTCTGTGGCGGCTGACTCAATCCCAGCTCTTGCTACATTTCTGTGTTTGCTTGTCTTTTCTTGATATTATCTATGGTCTTTGGAGTTGGGAATGCATTGTAGCATGTAACAGTTTGTTTTTCTGTTGGCATATGCTAATTAGTTTCACATGGAAACACAACAGGTACACATTCGTGTTTTCTGAGTAAAAAGCTGCAGAAACCAGGTTAAAAATGATATTTGTGCTTGTAAACATGACATTGAATCCACTTGCCCAAGAAAAAGACTTTGCTTTTCTCCAAAACCAGGTTGACTCTGCTTTTCTGGGTGCTTTGCACACCAACTTCACAGCAGTTTTTCCGGATAGGGCTGGATGAAAGCAGAAATATCCGGTTCTGAGGTGGCTTACTCAATCCCAGCTCTTGCAACAGTTTCTGTGTTTGCTTGTGTTTTCTTGATAGTATCTGTGGACTTTAGAGTTGTGAATGCATTGTAGCATGTAACATTTTGTTTTTCTGTTGGCAAACGCTAATTGGTTTCACATGGAGAAACAACAGGTACACATTTGTGTTTTCTGAGGAAAAACCTGAGGAAACCAGGTTAAAATGATATTTGTGTTTGTAAACATGACATTGAATCCACTTGCCCAAGAAAAAGACTTTGCTTTTCTCCAAAACCAGGTTGACTCTGCATTTCTGGGTGCTTTGCACACCAACTCCACAGAAATTTGTCCGGATAGGGCTGGATGTAACCAGAAATATCCGGTTCTGAGGTGGCTAACTCAGTGCCAGCTCTTGCTACAGTTTGTGTTTCCTTGTGTTTTCTTGATAGTATCTGTGGACTTTAGAGTTGTGAATGCATTGTAGCATGTAACATTTTGTTTTCTGTTGGCAAATGCTAATTGGTTTCACATGGAGACACAACAGGTACACATTCGTGTTTTCTGAGTAAAAGCCTCAGAAACCAGGTTACAAATGATATTTGTGTTTGTAAACATGACATTGAATCCACTTGCCCAAGAAAAAGACTTTGCTTTTCTCCAAAACCAGGTTGACTCTGCTTTTCTGGGTGCTTTGCACACCAACTTCACAGCAGTTTTTCCGGATAGGGCTGGATGAAACCAGAAATATCCGGTTCTGTGGTGGCTAACTCAATCCTAGCTCTTGCTGCAGCTTCTGAGTGTGCTTGTGTTTTGTCGATAGTATCTGTGGACTTTAGAGTTGTGAATGCATTGTAGCATGTAACATTTTGTTTTTCTGTTGGCAAACGCTAATTGGTTTCACATGGAGAAACAACAGGTACAGATTTGTGTGTTCTGAGGAAAATCCTGCAGAAACCAGGTTAAAAATGATATTTGTGCTTGTAAACATGACATCCAAACCACCTGCCCAAGAAAAAGACTTTGCTTTTCTCCAAACCCAGGTTGACTCTGCTTTTCTGGGTGCTTTGCACACCAACTCCATACCAGTTTGTCCAGATACTGTTGGATGAAACCAGAAATATCCGGTTCTGTGGAGGCTAACTCAAGCCAGCTCTTGCTACAGCTTCTGTGTTTGCTTGTGTTTTCTTGATAGTATCCGTGGACTTTAGAGTTGTAAATGCATTGTAGCATGTAACATTTTGTTTTTCTGTTGGCAAGCGATAATTGGTTTCGCATGAAGACTGAACAGGTACACATCTGTGTTTTCTGAGTAAAAAGCTGTATAAACCAGGTTACAAATGATATCTGTGTTTGTAAACATGACATTGAATCCCCTTGCCCAAGAAAAAGACTTTGCTTTTCTCCAAAACCAGGTTGACTCTGCTTTTCTGGGTGCTTTGCACACCAACTCCACAGCAATTTGTCCGGATAGGGCTGGATTGAATCAAAAATATCCGGTCTGTGGTGGCTGACTCAATCCCAGCTCTTGCTACATTTCTGTGTTTGCTTGTCTTTTCTTGATATTATCTATGGTCTTTGGAGTTGGGAATGCATTGTAGCATGTAACAGTTTGTTTTTCTGTTGGCATATGCTAATTAGTTTCACATGGAAACACAACAGGTACACATTCGTGTTTTCTGAGTAAAAAGCTGCAGAAACCAGGTTAAAAATGATATTTGTGCTTGTAAACATGACATTGAATCCACTTGCCCAAGAAAAAGACTTTGCTTTTCTCCAAAACCAGGTTGACTCTGCTTTTCTGGGTGCTTTGCACACCAACTTCACAGCAGTTTTTCCGGATAGGGCTGGATGAAAGCAGAAATATCCGGTTCTGAGGTGGCTTACTCAATCCCAGCTCTTGCAACAGTTTCTGTGTTTGCTTGTGTTTTCTTGATAGTATCTGTGGACTTTAGAGTTGTGAATGCATTGTAGCATGTAACATTTTGTTTTTCTGTTGGCAAACGCTAATTGGTTTCACATGGAGAAACAACAGGTACACATTCGTGTTTTCTGAGGAAAAAGCTGCAGAAACCAGGTTAAAATGATATTTGTGTTTGTAAACATGACATTGAATCCACTTGCCCAAGAAAAAGACTTTGCTTTTCTCCAAAACCAGGTTGACTCTGCATTTCTGGGTGCTTTGCACACCAACTCCACAGAAATTTGTCCGGATAGGGCTGGATGTAACCAGAAATATCCGGTTCTGAGGTGGCTAACTCAGTGCCAGCTCTTGCTACAGTTTGTGTTTCCTTGTGTTTTCTTGATAGTATCTGTGGACTTTAGAGTTGTGAATGCATTGTAGCATGTAACATTTTGTTTTCTGTTGGCAAATGCTAATTGGTTTCACATGGAGACACAACAGGTACACATTCGTGTTTTCTGAGTAAAAGCCTCAGAAACCAGGTTACAAATGATATTTGTGTTTGTAAACATGACATTGAATCCACTTGCCCAAGAAAAAGACTTTGCTTTTCTCCAAAACCAGGTTGACTATGCTTTTCTGGGTGCTTTGCACACCAACTTCACAGCAGTTTTTCCGGATAGGGCTGGATGAAACCAGAAATATCCGGTTCTGTGGTGGCTAACTCAATCCCAGCTCTTGCTGCAGCTTCTGAGTGTGCTTGTGTTTTGTCGATAGTATCTGTGGACTTTAGAGTTGTAAATGCATTGTAGCATGTAACATTTTGTTTTTCTGTTGGCAAGCGATAATTGGTTTCGCATGAAGACTCAACAGGTACACATCTGTGTTTTCTGAGTAAAAAGCTGTATAAACCAGGTTACAAATGATATCTGTGTTTGTAAACATGACATTGAATCCCCTTGCCCAAGAAAAAGACTGCTTTTCTCCAAAACCAGGTTGACTCTGCTTTTCTGGGTGCTTTGCACACAAACTAAACACCCGTTTGTCCGGATCGTAATGGATGAAACCAGAAAAATCCGGTTTTGTGGTGGCTAACTCAGTGCCGGCTCTTACTACAGTTTCTGTGTTTCCTTGTGTTTTCTTGATAGTATCTGCGGACTTTAGAGTTGTGAATGCATTGTAGCATGTAACACATTGTTTTCTGTTGGCAAATGCTAATTGGTTTCACATGGAGACACAACAGGTACACATTCGTGATTTCTGAGGAAAAGCCTCAGAAACCAGGTTACAAATGATATTTGTGTTTGTAAACATGACATTGAATCCACTTGCCCAAGAAAAAGACTTTGCTTTTCTCCAAAACCAGGTTGACTATGCTTTTCTGGGTGCTTTGCACACCAACTTCACAGCAGTTTTTCCGGATAGGGCTGGATGAAACCAGAAATATCCCGTTCTGTGGTGGCTAACTCAATCCCAGCTCTTGCTGCAGCTTCTGAGTGTGCTTGTGTTTTGTCGATAGTATCTGTGGACTTTAGAGTTGTGAATGCATTGTAGCATGTAACGTTTTGTTTTTCTGTTGGCAAACGCTAATTGGTTTCACATGGAGAAACAACAGGTACAGATTTGTGTGTTCTGAGGAAAATCCTGCAGAAACCAGGTTAAAAATGATATTTGTGCTTGTAAACATGACATCGAAACCACCTGCCCAAGAAAAAGACTTTGCTTTTCTCCAAACCCAGGTTGACTCTGCTTTTCTGGGTGCTTTGCACACCAACTCCATACCAATTTGTCCAGATACTGTTGGATGAAACCAGAAATATCCGGTTCTGAGGGGGCTAACTCAATCCCAGCTCTTGCTACAGCTTCTGTGTTTGCTTGTGTTTTGTCGATAGTATTTGTGGACTTTGGAGTTGTGAATACATTGTAGCATGTAACCTTTTGTTTTTCTGATGGCAAACGCTAATTGGTTTCACATGTACACGCAAGAGGTACACATTCGTGTGTTCTGAGTAAAAACCTGCAGAAACCAGGTTACAAATGATATTTGTGTTTGTAAACATGACATTGAATCCACTTGCCCAAGAAAAAGACTTTGCTTTTCTCCAAAACCAGGTTGACTCTGCTTTCCTGGGTGCTTTGCACACTAACTCCACTGCAGTTTGTCCGGATAGGGCTGGATGAAACCAGAAATATCCGGTTCTGTGGTGGCTAACTCAATCCCAGCTCTTGCTGCAGCTTCTGAGTGTGCTTGTGTTTTGTCGATAGTATCTGTGGACTTTAGAGTTGTAAATGCATTGTAGCATGTAACATTTTGTTTTTCTGTTGGCAAGCGATAATTGGTTTCGCATGAAGACTCAACAGGTACACATCTGTGTTTTCTGAGTAAAAAGCTGTATAAACCAGGTTACAAATGATATCTGTGTTTGTAAACATGACATTGAATCCCCTTGCCCAAGAAAAAGACTGCTTTTCTCCAAAACCAGGTTGACTCTGCTTTTCTGGGTGCTTTGCACACAAACTAAACACCCGTTTGTCCGGATCGTAATGGATGAAACCAGAAAAATCCGGTTTTGTGGTGGCTAACTCAGTGCCGGCTCTTACTACAGTTTCTGTGTTTCCTTGTGTTTTCTTGATAGTATCTGCGGACTTTAGAGTTGTGAATGCATTGTAGCATGTAACACATTGTTTTCTGTTGGCAAATGCTAATTGGTTTCACATGGAGACACAACAGGTACACATTCGTGATTTCTGAGGAAAAGCCTCAGAAACCAGGTTACAAATGATATTTGTGTTTGTAAACATGACATTGAATCCACTTGCCCAAGAAAAAGACTTTGCTTTTCTCCAAAACCAGGTTGACTATGCTTTTCTGGGTGCTTTGCACACCAACTTCACAGCAGTTTTTCCGGATAGGGCTGGATGAAACCAGAAATATCCCGTTCTGTGGTGGCTAACTCAATCCCAGCTCTTGCTGCAGCTTCTGAGTGTGCTTGTGTTTTGTCGATAGTATCTGTGGACTTTAGAGTTGTGAATGCATTGTAGCATGTAACGTTTTGTTTTTCTGTTGGCAAACGCTAATTGGTTTCACATGGAGAAACAACAGGTACAGATTTGTGTGTTCTGAGGAAAATCCTGCAGAAACCAGGTTAAAAATGATATTTGTGCTTGTAAACATGACATCGAAACCACCTGCCCAAGAAAAAGACTTTGCTTTTCTCCAAACCCAGGTTGACTCTGCTTTTCTGGGTGCTTTGCACACCAACTCCATACCAATTTGTCCAGATACTGTTGGATGAAACCAGAAATATCCGGTTCTGAGGGGGCTAACTCAATCCCAGCTCTTGCTACAGCTTCTGTGTTTGCTTGTGTTTTGTCGATAGTATTTGTGGACTTTGGAGTTGTGAATACATTGTAGCATGTAACCTTTTGTTTTTCTGATGGCAAACGCTAATTGGTTTCACATGTACACGCAAGAGGTACACATTCGTGTGTTCTGAGTAAAAACCTGCAGAAACCAGGTTACAAATGATATTTGTGTTTGTAAACATGACATTGAATCCACTTGCCCAAGAAAAAGACTTTGCTTTTCTCCAAAACCAGGTTGACTCTGCTTTTCTGGGTGCTTTGCACACAAACAATCACACACCAGTTTGTCTGGATAGGGCTGGATGAAACGAGAAATATCCGGTTCTGTGGTGACTAACTCAATCCCAGCTCTTGCTACAGCTTCTGTGTTTGCTTGTGTTTTCTCGATAGTATCTGTGGACTTTAGAGTTGTGAATGCATTGTAGCATGTAACATTTTGTTTTTCTGTTGGCAAACGCTAATTGTTTTCACATGGAGACACAACTGGTACACATTCGTGTTTTCTGAGTAAAAACCTGCAGAAACCAGGTTACAAATGATATTTGTGTTTGTAAACATGACATTGAATCCACTTGCCCAAGAAAAAGACTTTGCTTTTCTCCAAAACCAGGTTGACTCTGCTTTTCTTGTTGCTTTGCACACAAACAATCACACACCAGTTTGTCTGGATAGGGCTGGATGAAACGAGAAATATCCGGTTCTGTGGTGACTAACTCAATCCCAGCTCTTGCTACAGCTTCTGTGTTTGCTTGTGTTTTCTCGATAGTATCTGTGGACTTTAGAGTTGCGAATGCATTGTAGCATGTAACATTTTGTTTTTCTGTTGGCAAACGCTAATTGTTTTCACATGGAGACACAACTGGTACACATTCGTGTTTTCTGAGTAAAAACCTGCAGAAACCAGGTTACAAATGATATTTGTGTTTGTAAACATGACATTGAATCCACTTGCCCAAGAAAAAGACTTTGCTTTTCTCCAATACCAGGTTGACTAAGCTTTTCTCGGTGCTTTGCACACCAACTCCACAGCAGTTTTTCCGGATAGGGCTCGATGAAAGCAGAAATATCCGGTTCTGAGGTGGCTAACTCAATCCCAGCTCTTGCAACAGTTTCTGTGTTTGCTTGTGTTTTCTCGATATATCTGTGGACTTTAGAGTTGTGAATGCATGGTAGCGTGTAACATTTTGTTTTTCTTTTGGTAAATGCTAATATGTTTCACATGGAGACACAACAGGTACACATTCGTGTTTTCTGAGTAAAAACCTGCAGAAACCAGGTTACAAATGATATCTGTGTTTGTAAACATGACATTGAATCCCCTTGCCCAAGAAAAAGACTTTGCTTTTCTCCAAAACCAGGTTGACTCTGCTTTTCTGGGTGCTTTGCACACAAACAATCACACACCAGTTTGTCTGGATAGGGCTGGATGAAACGAGAAATATCCGGTTCTGTGGTGACTAACTCAATCCCAGCTCTTGCTACAGCTTCTGTGTTTGCTTGTGTTTTCTCGATAGTATCTGTGGACTTTAGAGTTGTGAATGCATTGTAGCATGTAACATTTTGTTTTTCTGTTGGCAAACGCTAATTGTTTTCACATGGAGACACAACTGGTACACATTCGTGTTTTCTGAGTAAAAACCTGCAGAAACCAGGTTACAAATGATATTTGTGTTTGTAAACATGACATTGAATCCACTTGCCCAAGAAAAAGACTTTGCTTTTCTCCAAAACCAGGTTGACTCTGCTTTTCTTGTTGCTTTGCACACAAACAATCACACACCAGTTTGTCTGGATAGGGCTGGATGAAACGAGAAATATCCGGTTCTGTGGTGACTAACTCAATCCCAGCTCTTGCTACAGCTTCTGTGTTTGCTTGTGTTTTCTCGATAGTATCTGTGGACTTTAGAGTTGCGAATGCATTGTAGCATGTAACATTTTGTTTTTCTGTTGGCAAACGCTAATTGTTTTCACATGGAGACACAACTGGTACACATTCGTGTTTTCTGAGTAAAAACCTGCAGAAACCAGGTTACAAATGATATTTGTGTTTGTAAACATGACATTGAATCCACTTGCCCAAGAAAAAGACTTTGCTTTTCTCCAATACCAGGTTGACTAAGCTTTTCTCGGTGCTTTGCACACCAACTCCACAGCAGTTTTTCCGGATAGGGCTCGATGAAAGCAGAAATATCCGGTTCTGAGGTGGCTAACTCAATCCCAGCTCTTGCAACAGTTTCTGTGTTTGCTTGTGTTTTCTCGATATATCTGTGGACTTTAGAGTTGTGAATGCATGGTAGCGTGTAACATTTTGTTTTTCTTTTGGTAAATGCTAATATGTTTCACATGGAGACACAACAGGTACACATTCGTGTTTTCTGAGTAAAAACCTGCAGAAACCAGGTTACAAATGATATCTGTGTTTGTAAACATGACATTGAATCCCCTTGCCCAAGAAAAAGACTTTGCTTTTCTCCAAAACCAGGTTGACTCTGCTTTTCTGGGTGCTTTGCACACCAACTCCACAGCAATTTGTCCGGATAGGGCTGGATTGAATCAAAAATATCCGGTCTGTGGTGGCTGACTCAATCCCAGCTCTTGCTAGATTTCTGTGTTTGCTTGTCTTTTCTTGATATTATCTATGGTCTTTGGAGTTGGGAATGCATTGTAGCATGTAACAGTTTGTTTTTCTGTTGGCATATGCTAATTAGTTTCACATGGAAACACAACAGGTACACATTCGTGTTTTCTGAGTAAAAAGCTGCAGAAACCAGGTTAAAAATGATATTTGTGCTTGTAAACATGACATTGAATCCACTTGCCCAAGAAAAAGACTTTGCTTTTCTCCAAAACCAGGTTGACTCTGCTTTTCTGGGTGCTTTGCACACCAACTTCACCGCAGTTTTTCCGGATAGGGCTGGATGAAAGCAGAAATATCCGGTTCTGAGGTGGCTTACTCAATCCCAGCTCTTGCAACAGTTTCTGTGTTTGCTTGTGTTTTCTTGATAGTATCTGTGGACTTTAGAGTTGTGAATGCATTGTAGCATGTAACATTTTGTTTTTCTGTTGGCAAACGCTAATTGGTTTCACATGGAGAAACAACAGGTACACATTCGTGTTTTCTGAGGAAAAAGCTGCAGAAACCAGGTTAAAATGATATTTGTGTTTGTAAACATGACATTGAATCCACTTGCCCAAGAAAAAGACTTTGCTTTTCTCCAAAACCAGGTTGACTCTGCATTTCTGGGTGCTTTGCACACCAACTCCACAGAAATTTGTCCGGATAGGGCTGGATGTAACCAGAAATATCCGGTTCTGAGGTGGCTAACTCAGTGCCAGCTCTTGCTACAGTTTGTGTTTCCTTGTGTTTTCTTGATAGTATCTGTGGACTTTAGAGTTGTGAATGCATTGTAGCATGTAACATTTTGTTTTCTGTTGGCAAATGCTAATTGGTTTCACATGGAGACACAACAGGTACACATTCGTGTTTTCTGAGTAAAAGCCTCAGAAACCAGGTTACAAATGATATTTGTGTTTGTAAACATGACATTGAATCCACTTGCCCAAGAAAAAGACTTTGCTTTTCTCCAAAACCAGGTTGACTATGCTTTTCTGGGTGCTTTGCACACCAACTTCACAGCAGTTTTTCCGGATAGGGCTGGATGAAACCAGAAATATCCGGTTCTGTGGTGGCTAACTCAATCCCAGCTCTTGCTGCAGCTTCTGAGTGTGCTTGTGTTTTGTCGATAGTATCTGTGGACTTTAGAGTTGTAAATGCATTGTAGCATGTAACATTTTGTTTTTCTGTTGGCAAGCGATAATTGGTTTCGCATGAAGACTCAACAGGTACACATCTGTGTTTTCTGAGTAAAAAGCTGTATAAACCAGGTTACAAATGATATCTGTGTTTGTAAACATGACATTGAATCCCCTTGCCCAAGAAAAAGACTGCTTTTCTCCAAAACCAGGTTGACTCTGCTTTTCTGGGTGCTTTGCACACAAACTAAACACCCGTTTGTCCGGATCGTAATGGATGAAACCAGAAAAATCCGGTTTTGTGGTGGCTAACTCAGTGCCGGCTCTTACTACAGTTTCTGTGTTTCCTTGTGTTTTCTTGATAGTATCTGCGGACTTTAGAGTTGTGAATGCATTGTAGCATGTAACACATTGTTTTCTGTTGGCAAATGCTAATTGGTTTCACATGGAGACACAACAGGTACACATTCGTGATTTCTGAGGAAAAGCCTCAGAAACCAGGTTACAAATGATATTTGTGTTTGTAAACATGACATTGAATCCACTTGCCCAAGAAAAAGACTTTGCTTTTCTCCAAAACCAGGTTGACTATGCTTTTCTGGGTGCTTTGCACACCAACTTCACAGCAGTTTTTCCGGATAGGGCTGGATGAAACCAGAAATATCCCGTTCTGTGGTGGCTAACTCAATCCCAGCTCTTGCTGCAGCTTCTGAGTGTGCTTGTGTTTTGTCGATAGTATCTGTGGACTTTAGAGTTGTGAATGCATTGTAGCATGTAACGTTTTGTTTTTCTGTTGGCAAACGCTAATTGGTTTCACATGGAGAAACAACAGGTACAGATTTGTGTGTTCTGAGGAAAATCCTGCAGAAACCAGGTTAAAAATGATATTTGTGCTTGTAAACATGACATCGAAACCACCTGCCCAAGAAAAAGACTTTGCTTTTCTCCAAACCCAGGTTGACTCTGCTTTTCTGGGTGCTTTGCACACCAACTCCATACCAATTTGTCCAGATACTGTTGGATGAAACCAGAAATATCCGGTTCTGAGGGGGCTAACTCAATCCCAGCTCTTGCTACAGCTTCTGTGTTTGCTTGTGTTTTGTCGATAGTATTTGTGGACTTTGGAGTTGTGAATACATTGTAGCATGTAACCTTTTGTTTTTCTGATGGCAAACGCTAATTGGTTTCACATGTACACGCAAGAGGTACACATTCGTGTGTTCTGAGTAAAAACCTGCAGAAACCAGGTTACAAATGATATTTGTGTTTGTAAACATGACATTGAATCCACTTGCCCAAGAAAAAGACTTTGCTTTTCTCCAAAACCAGGTTGACTCTGCTTTTCTGGGTGCTTTGCACACAAACAATCACACACCAGTTTGTCTGGATAGGGCTGGATGAAACGAGAAATATCCGGTTCTGTGGTGACTAACTCAATCCCAGCTCTTGCTACAGCTTCTGTGTTTGCTTGTGTTTTCTCGATAGTATCTGTGGACTTTAGAGTTGTGAATGCATTGTAGCATGTAACATTTTGTTTTTCTGTTGGCAAACGCTAATTGTTTTCACATGGAGACACAACTGGTACACATTCGTGTTTTCTGAGTAAAAACCTGCAGAAACCAGGTTACAAATGATATTTGTGTTTGTAAACATGACATTGAATCCACTTGCCCAAGAAAAAGACTTTGCTTTTCTCCAAAACCAGGTTGACTCTGCTTTTCTTGTTGCTTTGCACACAAACAATCACACACCAGTTTGTCTGGATAGGGCTGGATGAAACGAGAAATATCCGGTTCTGTGGTGACTAACTCAATCCCAGCTCTTGCTACAGCTTCTGTGTTTGCTTGTGTTTTCTCGATAGTATCTGTGGACTTTAGAGTTGCGAATGCATTGTAGCATGTAACATTTTGTTTTTCTGTTGGCAAACGCTAATTGTTTTCACATGGAGACACAACTGGTACACATTCGTGTTTTCTGAGTAAAAACCTGCAGAAACCAGGTTACAAATGATATTTGTGTTTGTAAACATGACATTGAATCCACTTGCCCAAGAAAAAGACTTTGCTTTTCTCCAATACCAGGTTGACTAAGCTTTTCTCGGTGCTTTGCACACCAACTCCACAGCAGTTTTTCCGGATAGGGCTCGATGAAAGCAGAAATATCCGGTTCTGAGGTGGCTAACTCAATCCCAGCTCTTGCAACAGTTTCTGTGTTTGCTTGTGTTTTCTCGATATATCTGTGGACTTTAGAGTTGTGAATGCATTGTAGCATGTAACATTTTGTTTTTCTGTTGGCAAACGCTAATTGTTTCACATGAAGACATCACAGGTACGCATTCGAGTTTTCTGAGTAAAAACCTGCAGAAACCAGGTTACAAATGATATTTGTGTTTGTACACATGACATTGAATCCACTTGCCCAAGAAAAAGACTTTGCTTTTCTCCAAAACCAGGTTGACTCTGCTTTTCTGGGTGCTTTGCACACAAACTCCACACCAGTTTGTCCGGATAGTGCTGGATGAAACCAGAAATATCCGGTTCTGAGGTGGCTAACTCAGTGCCAGCTCTTGCTAAGGTTTCTGTGTTTGCTGGTGTTTTGTCGATAGTATCTGTGGACTTTAGAGTTGTGAATGCATTGTAGCATGTAACATTTTGTTTTCTGTTGGCAAACGCTAATTGGTTTCACATGGAGACAGAACAGGTACACATTCGTGTTTTCTGAGGAAAAACCTGAAGAAACCAGGTTCAAATGATACTTGTGTTTGTAAACATGACATTGAATCCACTTGCCCAAGAAAAAGACTTTGCATTTCTCCAAAACCTGGTTGACTCTCCTTTTCTGGGAGCTTTGCACACCAACTCCACAGCAATTTGTCCGGATAGGGCTGGATTGAATCAAAAATATCCGGTCTGTGGTGGCTAACTCAATCCCAGCTCTTGCTACATTTCTGTGTTTGCTTGTCTTTTCGTGATATTATCTATGGTCTTTGGAGTTGTGAATGCATTGTAGCATGTAACAGTTTGTTTTTCTGTTGGCATATGCTAATTGGTTTCACATGGAAACAAAACAGGTACACATTCGTGTTTTCTGAGTAAAAAGCTGCAGAAACCAGGTTAAAAATGATATTTGTGCTTGTAAACATGACATTGAATCCACTTGCCCAAGAAAAAGACTTTGCTTTTCTCCAAAACCAGGTTGACTCTGCTTTTCTGGGTGCTTTGCACACCAACTTCACAGCAGTTTTTCCGGATAGGGCTGGATGAAAGCAGAAATATCCAGTTCTGAGGTGGCTTACTCAATCCCAGCTCTTGCATCTGTTTCTGTGTTTGCTTGTGTTTTCTTGATAGTATCTGTGGACTTTAGAGTTGTGAATGCATTGTAGCATGTAACATTTTGTTTTTCTGTTGGCAAACGCTAATTGGTTTCACATGGAGACACAACAGGTACACATTCGTGTTTTCTGAGGAAAAACCTGAGGAAACCAGGTTAAAATGATATTTGTGTTTGTAAACATGACATTGAATCCACTTGCCCAAGAAAAAGACTTTGCTTTTCTCCAAAACCAGGTTGACTCTGCATTTCTGGGTGCTTTGCACACCAACTCCACAGCAATTTGTCCGGATAGGGCTGGATGTAACCAGAAATATCCGGTTCTGAGGTGGCTAACTCAGTGCCAGCTCTTGCTACAGTTTGTGTTTCCTTGTGTTTTCTTGATAGTATCTGTGGACTTTAGAGTTGTGAATGCATTGTAGCATGTAACATTTTGTTTTCTGTTGGCAAATGCTAATTGGTTTCACATGGAGACACAACAGGTACACATTCGTGTTTTCTGAGTAAAAGCCTCAGAAACCAGGTTACAAATGATATTTGTGTTTGTAAACATGACATTGAATCCACTTGCCCAAGAAAAAGACTTTGCTTTTCTCCAAAACCAGGTTGACAATGCTTTTCTGGGTGCTTTGCACACCAACTTCACAGCAGTTTTTCCGGATAGGGCTGGATGAAACCAGAAATATCCGGTTCTGTGGTGGCTAACTCAATCCCAGCTCTTGCTGCAGCTTCTGAGTGTGCTTGTGTTTTGTCGATAGTATCTGTGGACTTTAGAGTTGTAAATGCATTGTAGCATGTAACATTTTGTTTTTCTATTGGCAAGCAATAATTGGTTTCGCATGTAGACTCAACAGGTACACATCTGTGTTTTCTGAGTAAAAAGCTGTATATACCAGGTTACAAATGATATCTGTGTTTGTAAACATGACATTGAATCCCCTTGCCCAAGAAAAAGACTTTGCTTTTCTCCAAAACCAGGTTGACTCTGCTTTTCTGGGTGCTTTGCACACAAACTAAACACCCGTTTGTCCGGATCGTTTTGGATGAAACCAGAAAAATCCGGTTTTGTGGTGGCTAACTCAGTGCCGGCTCTTACTACAGTTTCTGTGTTTCCTTGTGTTTTCTTGATAGTATCTGCGGACTTTAGAGTTGTGAATGCATTGTAGCATGTAACACATTGTTTTCTCTTGGCACATGCTAATTGGTTTCACATGGAGACACAACAGGTACACATTCGTGTTTTCTGAGGAAAAGCCTCAGAAACCAGGTTACAAATGATATTTGTGTTTGTAAACATGACATTGAATCCACTTGCCCAAGAAAAAGACTTTGCTTTTCTCCAAAACCAGGTTGACTATGCTTTTCTGGGTGCTTTGCACACCAACTTCACAGCAGTTTTTCCGGATAGGGCTGGATGAAACCAGAAATATCCCGTTCTGTGGTGGCTAACTCAATCCCAGCTCTTGCTGCAGCTTCTGAGTGTGCTTGTGTTTTGTCGATAGTATCTGTGGACTTTAGAGTTGTGAATGCATTGTAGCATGTAACGTTTTGTTTTTCTGTTGGCAAACGCTAATTGGTTTCACATGGAGAAACAACAGGTACAGATTTGTGTGTTCTGAGGAAAATCCTGCAGAAACCAGGTTAAAAATGATATTTGTGCTTGTAAACATGACATCGAAACCACCTGCCCAAGAAAAAGACTTTGCTTTTCTCCAAACCCAGGTTGACTCTGCTTTTCTGGGTGCTTTGCACACCAACTCCATACCAATTTGTCCAGATACTGTTGGATGAAACCAGAAATATCCGGTTCTGAGGGGGCTAACTCAATCCCAGCTCTTGCTACAGCTTCTGTGTTTGCTTGTGTTTTGTCGATAGTATTTGTGGACTTTGGAGTTGTGAATACATTGTAGCATGTAACATTTTGTTTTTCTGATGGCAAACGCTAATTGGTTTCACATGTACACGCAAGAGGTACACATTCGTGTGTTCTGAGTAAAAACCTGCAGAAACCAGGTTACAAATGATATTTGTGTTTGTAAACATGACATTGAATCCACTTGCCCAAGAAAAAGACTTTGCTTTTCTCCAAAACCAGGTTGACTCTGCATTTCTGGGTGCTTTGCACACCAACTCCACAGCAATTTGTCCGGATAGGGCTGGATGAAACCAGAAATATCCGGTTCTGTGGTGGCTAACTCAATCCCAGCTCTTGCTACAGCTTCTGAGTGTGCTTGTGTTTTGTCGATAGTATCTGTGGACTTTAGAGTTGTGAATGCATTGTAGCATGTAACATTTTGTTTTTCTGTTGGCAAACACTAATTGGTTTCACATGGAGAAACAACAGGTAAACTTTCCTGTTTTCTGAGTAAAAAGCTGCAGAAACCAGGTTAAAAATGATATTTGTGTTTGTAAACATGACATTGAATCCACTTGCCCATGAAAAAGACTAGGATTTTCTCCAAAACCAGGTTGACTCTGCTTTTCTGGGTGCTTTGCACACCAACTCCACACCAGTTTGTCCAGATAGGTCTGGATGAAACCAGAAATATCCGGTTTTGTGGCGGCTAACTCAAGCCAGCTCTTGCTACAGCTTCTGTGTTTGCTTGTGTTTTCTTGATAGTATCCGTGGACTTTAGAGTTGTAAATGCATTGTAGCATGTAACATTTTGTTTTTCTGTTGGCAAGCGATAATTGGTTTCGCATGAAGAATCAACAGGTACACATCTGTGTTTTCTGAGTAAAAAGCTGTATAAACCAGGTTACAAATGATATCTGTGTTTGTAAACATGACATTGAATCCCCTTGCCCAAGAAAAAGACTTTGCTTTTCTCCAAAACCAGGTTGACTCTGCTTTTCTGGGTGCTTTGCACACAAACTAAACTCCTGTTTGTCCGGATCGTAATGGATGAAACCAGAAAAATCCGCTTCTGAGGTGGCTAACTCAATCCCAGCTCTTGCAACAGTTTCTGTGTTTGCTTGTGTTTTCTCGATAGTATCTGTAGACTTTAGAGTTGTAAATGCATTGCAGCATGTAACATTTTGTTTTTCTGTTGGCAAACGCTAATTGGTTTCACATGGAGACAGAACAGGTACACATTCGTGTTTTCTGAGGAAAAACCTGAAGAAATCAGGTTAAAATGATATTTGTGTTTGTAAACATGACATTGAATCCACTTGCCCAAGAAAAAGACTTTGCTTTTCTCCAAACCCAGGTTGACTCTGCTTTTCTGGTTGCTTTGCACACCAACTCCACAGCAATTTGTCTGGATAGGGCTGGATGGAACCAGAAATATCCGGTTCTGTGGTGGCTAACTCAATCCCAGCTCTTGCTACATTTCTGTGTTTCCTTGTGTTTTCTCGATAGTATCTGTGTACTTTAGAGTTGTGAATGCATTGTAGCATGTAACAGTTTGTTTTTCTGTTGGCATATGCTAATTAGTTTCACATGGAAACACAACAGGTACACATTCGTGTTTTCTGAGTAAAAACCACCAGAAACCAGGTTAAAAATGGTATTTGTGTTTGTAAATATGACATTGAATCCACCTGCCCAAAAATAAGACTTTGCTTTTCTACAAAACCAGGTTGACTCTGCTTTTCTGGGTGCTTTGCACACCAACTCCACACCAGTTTGTCCAGATAGGGTTGGATGAAACCAGAAATATCCGGTTCTGTGGTGGCTAACTCAATGCCAGCTCTTGCTACAACTTCTGTGTTTCCCTGTGTTTTCTCGATAGTATCTGTGGACTTTAGAGTTGTAAATGCATTGCAGCATGTAACATTTTGTTTTTCTGTTGGCAAAGGGTAATAGGTTTCACATGGAGACTCAACAGGTACACATTCGTGTTTTCTGAGTAAAAACCTGCAGAAACCAGGTTACAAATGATATTTGTGTTTGTAAACATGACATTGAATCCCCTTGACCAAGGAAAAGACTATGCTTTTCTCCAAAACCAGGTTGACCCTACTTTTCAGGGTGCTTTGCACACCAACTCCACTCCAGTTTGTCAGGATAGGGCTAGATGTAACCAGAAATAAATGGTTCTGTGGTGGCTAACTCAATCCCAGCTCTTGCTACAGCTTCTGTGTTTGCTTGTGTTTTGTTGATAGTATCTATGGACTTTGGAGTTGAGAATGCATTGTAGCATGTAACAGTTTGTTTTTCTGTTGGCATATGCTAATTAGGTTCACATGGAAACACAACAGGTACACGTTCGTGTTTTCTGAGTAAAAAGCTGCAGAAACCAGGTTACAAATCATATTTGTGTTTGTAAATGTGACATTGAATCCACTTGCCCAAGAAAAAGACTTTGCTTTTCTCCAAAACCAGGTTGACTCTGCTTTTCTGGGTGCTTTGCACACCAATTCCACACCAGTTTGTCCGGATAGCGCTGGCTGAAACCAGAAATATCCGGTTCTGTGGTGGCTAACTCAATCCAAGCTCTTGCTACAGCTTCTGTGTTTGATTGTGTTTTCTCGATAGTATCTGTGGACTTTACAGTTGTGAATGCATTGTAACATGTAACATTTTGTTTTCTGTTTTCAAACGCTAATTGGTTTCACATTTAGACCAAACAGGTACACATTCGTGTTTTCTGAGTAAAAACTTGCAGAAACCAGGTTACAAATGATATTTGTGTTTGTAAACATGACTTTGAATCCACTTGCCCAAGAAAAAGACTTTGCTTTTCTCCAAAACCAGGTTGACTCTGCTTTTCTGGGTGCTTTACACACCAAATCCACAGCAATTTGTACGGATAGGGTTGGATGAAACCAGAAATATCCGGTTCTGAGGTGGCAAACTCAATCCCAGCTCTTGCTACCATTTCTGTGTTTGCTTGTGTTTTGTCGACAGTATCTGTGGACTTTGGAGTTGTGAATGCGTTGTAGCATGTAACATTTTGTTTTCTGTTGGCAAACGCTAACTGGTTTCACATGGAGACACAACAGGTATAGATTCGTGTTTTCTGTTTAAAAGCCTGCAGAAACCAGGTTAAAAATGATATTTGTGCTTGTACACATGCCATTGAATCCACTTGCCCAAGAAAAAGATTTGCTTTTCTCCAACCCCAGGTTGACTCTGCTTTTCTGGGGGCTTTGCACACCAATTCCCCACCCGTTTGTCCAGATAGTGTTGGATGAAACCAGAATTATCCGGTTCTGAGTGGGCTAACTCAATCTCAGTTCTTGCTACAGCTTCTGTGTTTGCTTGTGTTTTCTCGATTGTATCTGTGGACTTTAGAGTTGTGAATGCATTGTAGCATGTAACATTTTGTTTTTTTGCTGGCAAACGCTAATTGGTTTCACATGGAGAAACAACAGGTAAACTTTCCTGTTTTCTGAGTAAAAAGCTGCAGAAACCAGGTTAAAAATGATATTTGTGCTTGTAAACATGACATTGATTCAACTTGCGCATCAAAAAGACTTTGCTTTTCTACAACACCAGGTTGACTCTGCTTTTCTGGGTGCTTTGCACACCAATTCCACACCCGTTTGTCCAAATAGTGTTGGATGAAACCAGAAATATCCGGTTCTGAGGGGGCTAACTCAATCCCAGGTCTTGCTACAGCTTCTGAGTGTGCTTGTTTTTTCTCGATAGTATCTATGGACTTTAGATTTGTGAATGCATTGTAGCATGTAACATTTTGTTTTTCTGTTGCTAAACGCTGATTGGTTTCACATGGAGACATAACAGGTACACACTAATGTTTTCTGAGTAAAACGCTGCAGAAACCAGGTTAAAAATGATATTTGTGTTTGTAAACGTGACATTGAATCCACTTGCCCAACAAAAAGACTTTGCTTTTCTCCAAAACCTGGTTTAACCTGCTTTTCTGGGTGCTTTGCACACCAATTCCACATTAGTTTGTCCGGATAGTGCTGGCTGAAACCAGAAATATCCGGTTCTGTGATGGCTAACTCAATCCAAGCTCTTGCTACAGGTTCTGTGTTTGATGGTATTTTCTCGATAGTATCTGTGGACTTTAGAGTTGTTAATGCATTGTAGCATGTAACATTTTGTTTTCTGTTTTCAAACGCTAATTGGTTTCACATGGAGACACAACAGGTACACATTCGTGTTTTCTGAGTAAAAAATTGCAGAAACCAGGTTACAAATGATATTTGTGTTTGTAAACATGACATTGAATCTACCTTCCCAAGAAAAAGTCTTTGCTTTTCTCCAAACACTGGTTGACTCTGCTTTTCTGGATGCTTTGCACACAAATTCCACACCCGTTTGTCCAGATAGTGTTGGATGAAACCAGAAATATCCGGTTCTGAGTGGGCTAACTCAGTCTCAGTTCTTGCTACAGCTTCTGTGTTTGCTTGTGTTTTGTCAATAGTATCTGTGGACTTTAGAGTTGTGAATGCATTGTAGCATGTAACATTTTGTTTTTTTGTTGGCAAACGCTAATTGGTTTCACATGGAGACACAACAGGTACACATTCGTGCTTTCTGAGTAAAAAGCTGAAGAAACCAGGTTAAAAATGATATTTGTGTTTGTAAACATGACATTGAATCCACTTGCCCATGAAAAAGACTTTGCTTTTCTCCAAAACCAGGTTGACTCTGCTTTTCTGGGTGCTTTGCACACCAATTCCACACCAGTTTGTCCAGATAGGGCTTGATGGAACCAGAAATATCCGGCTCTCAGGCCCCTATGTCAATCCCAGCTCTTGCTACATTTCTGTGTTTGCTTGTGTTTTCTCGGTAGTATCTGTGTACTGTAGAGTTGTGAATGCAATGTCGCATGTAACAGTTTGTTTTTCTGTTGGCAAACGCTAATTGTTTTCACATGGAGACACAACTGGTACACATTCGTGTTTTCTGAGTAAAAACCTGCAGAAACCAGGTTACAAATGATATTTGTGTTTGTACACATGACATTGAATCCACTTGCCCAAGAAAAAGACTTTGCTTTTCTCCAATACCAGGTTGACTAAGCTTTTCTCGGTGCTTTGCACACCAACTCCACAGCAGTTTTTCCGGATAGGGCTGGATGAAAGCAGAAATATCCGGTTCTGAGGTGGCTAACTCAATCCCAGCTCTTGCAACAGTTTCTGTGTTTGCTTGTGTTTTCTCGATATATCTGTGGACTTTAGAGTTGTGAATGCATTGTAGCATGTAACATTTTGTTTTTCTGTTGGCAAACGCTAATTGTTTAACATGTAGACACAACAGGTACGCATTCGTGCTTTCTGAGTAAAAAGCTGCAGAAACCAGGTTACAAATGATATTTGTGTTTGTAAACATGACATGGAATCCACTTGCCCAAGAAAAAGACTTTGCTTTTCTCCAAAACCAGGTTGACTCTGCTTTTCTGGGTGCTTTGCACACAAACTCCGCACGAGTTTGTCCGGATAGGGCTGGATGAACCAGAAATATCCGGTTCTGTGGTGGCTAACTCAATGCCAGCTCTGGCTACAGCTTCTGTGTTTGCTTGTGTTTTCTCGATAGTATCTGTGGACTTTAGAGATGTAAATGTATTGTAGTATGTAACATTCTGTTTTTCTGTTGGCAAGCGCTAATTGGTTTCGCATGAAGACACAACAGGTACACATTTGTGTTTTCTGAGTAAAAACCTGCAGAATCCAGGTTACAAATGATATTTGTGTTTGCAAACATGACATTGAATCCACTTGCCGAAGTAAAAGACTTTGCTTTTCTCCAAAACCAGGTTGACTCTGCTTTTCTGGATGCTATGCACTCCAATTCCACACCCGTTTGTCCAGATAGTGTTAAATGAAACCAGAAATGTCCGCTTCTGTGGGGGCTCTCTCAATCCCAGGTCTTGCTACAGCTGCAGAGTGTGCTTGTGTTTTGTCGATAGTATCTGTGGACTTTAGAATTGTGAATGCATTGTAGCATGTAACAGTTTGTTTTTCTGTTAGCAAACGCTAATTGGTTTCACAAGGAGACACAACAGGTACACATTCATGTTTTCTGAGGAAAAACCCGCAGAAACAAGGTTACAAATGATATTTGTGTTTGTAAACATGACATTGAATCCACTTGCCCAAGAAAAAGACTTTGCTTTTCTCCAAAACCCGGTTGACTCTGCTTTTCTGGGTGCTTTGCACACAAACTCCACACCAGTTTGTCCGGATATGGCTGGATGAAACCAGAAATATCCGGTTCTGTGGTGGCTAACTCAATGCCAGCTCTTGCAACAGTTTCTGTGTTTGCTTGTGTTTTCTCGATAGTATCTGTGGAATTTAGAGTTGTAAATGCATTGTAGCATGTAACATTTTGTTTTTCTGTTGGCAAGCGCTAATTGGTTTCGCATGAAGACACAACAGGTACACATTTGTGTTTTCTGAGGAAAAACCTGCAGAAACCAGGTTACAAATGATATTTGTGTTTGTAAACATGACATTGAATCCACTTGCCCAACAAAAAGACTTTGCTTTTCTCCGAAACCAGGTTGACTCTGCTTTTCTGGATGCTTTGCACACCAATTCCACAACCGTTTGTCCAGATAGTGTTGGATGAATCCAGAAATATCCGCTCTGAGAGGGCTAACTCAATCGCCGGTCTTGCTACAGCTGCAGAGTGTGCTTGTGTTTTCTCGAAACTATCTGTGGACTTCAGAGTTGTGAATGCATTGTAACATGTAACATTTTGTTTTTCTGTTGGCAAACGATAATTGGTTTCACATGGAGAAACAACAGGTACACTTTCCTGTTTTCTGTGTAAAAAGCTCCATAAACCAGGTTAAAAATGATATTTGTGCTTGTAAACATGACATTGAATCCACCTGTCCAAGAAAAAGACTTTGCTTTTCTCCAAACCCAGGTTGACGTTGCTTTTCTGGGTGCTTTGCACAACAATTCCACACCCGTTTGTCCAGATAGGTCTCGATGAAACCAGAAATATCCGGTTCTGAGTGGGCTAACTCAATCTCAGTTCTTGCTACAGCTTCTGTGTTTGCTTGTGTTTTCTCGATAGTATCTGTGGACTTTAGAGTTGTGAATGCATTGTAGCATGTAACATTTTGTTTTTCTGTTGGCAAACGATAATTGGTTTCACATGGAGACACAACAGGTACACATTCGTGTTTTCTGAGGAAAAACCTGCAGAAACCAGGTTACAAATGATATTTGTGTTTGTAAACATGACCTTGAATCCACTTGCCTGTGGTGGAGTGAGAAGGCCATGCCAAGGTGGCCACTGGCAAGCGAGCGTCAGTTACTCAAGAATGGCTTTGAAACCCACCTGGCGGTGGAGCCTGCCTGGCAACAGGCTGTGATTGGATGGCTTTGGAAACTGCCTGGCAACAGGCTGTGATCGGATGGCTTTGGAAATCGCCTGGCAACAGGCTATGATTGGATGGATTTGAAACTGCCTGGGAAAAGGTTGTGATTGGATGGCTTTGGAAACTGCCTGACAATAGGCTGTGATTGGTTGGGAAATAGACCGCCCCTTGACCAGATTGGCTGGTCTTGGCTATATAAGAAGTTGTACCAACTGTAATAAACGAGTCTGCGTGCTGCTCGCCTCAAGCCTGCTTTCACCCGACTCCCGGGGTCTGTGTGTTGACTCCGCGCCTCTTGCCCCCACCACGCTGCTCCTCTCAGAAATGAATCCACTGCAACATTGTTGTGAAATCAACTGCAACATCTGGCGCCCAACGTGGAGCCCAGTAAAGAAATCAACTGATACATCTGGCGCGCCAACGTGACTGAGAAAGAGACAGCATGTCGGACTCGGCGAGGTCCCCCCAGGATTTCGGCAAGTAGGCCCCTCGGTGTTTTGTGTGCTGTTCGGTTCTGTGAGGGTGAGCACAGAAGCCCCACCTACGCCCCTTTCCTTGTCCTTGTCCTCGGTCTAAGTTTCCCCAGGTTAGCACACACCACCCAGAAGCGTACGTCGCTTCTCGGCTCCTCCTTTTACTTTCGGTTCGCCCGGCGAATTCACATAAGGGACTGATCATCCCAGAATTCGGAACCAAGTCATCTTCCCTCACTCGAGAGAGGTGACGCTCCGGAGACACCGTGTGGGCATACGGCCTTGACCTAACAAATCAAGGAAGTCCCCCTCTAAGCACAGGACATACGTATGATCTGATACACCACTGTCTGTTTGTCTAACGTAGAGAAACCTCCTGCAAAATGCCATCAACAACTGAGGTGCTAGGAATTTGCTTTGCTATGGCAGCAGTGCTGTACGTGTCTTTCCTTTGGCCAGAGTTGGCATGCCATGCCGCTCTTAAGCACTCAGACATGGGAAAGATACCCCCCTCTCAGAATCCTGTGCAGGTTATCAAAGATAGTGAATCTGTGAGTGATAAGAGCCTGACACTCCAGGTCCCTGTCTCACAGACAATAGTTGGTGATTTAGGGAGAGAGAGCTCGGACAGTGAAAATAACAATGTAGCATACAAGGTAGCAAACGATGTAGTAAACAAGGTAGCAATGCCTAGTCAGCCACCCTCCACATACCTGTGGGATGAACTTAGAGGACCTCCAGACAATAACTCATTCGAGGTCATCCCATCCGCACCCAGTGATGATCCCCACATTTGTGGCAGTACTCGGGCACCACAAGCTCTCAGGGCAGCCACTAGACCCTATGCCATCAGCATGTTTGCTGTTAATGTCGAAGTGCATGCAAAATTCAGGCCCTGGATTCTAATGCCTGTAAAAAGGCTTCTGTTAACCAAAGGTCGAGGATATGCTTGTGTCTTTCCAGAGAATGCAGAGCAGCCCATTTGGGTTACAGCCCGAAACATCAAGCCTGCAACGGACAGCCAACCAGGACCAGCTGAATAAGACCGAGACTCCGCCTTGTTAGCAGATGCACCTGCCCTATCATCCTACCCTGAGAAACTGCCCATAGCCACATCTGTTACTGTTTTGTACCCCACTAGCTCTGGTCAGCCACTCAAATGGCCCACAGCCTGTGTGCGGTCATGCCATTCCTGATAACCATTATTCCTCATTCCTACCCCTATCTGAGCAAGCAATCCTGTGGTCTCTTGATTTGAGCGCTGGTTAGTCAACGACGGGTAAGATCCCCTGGGGGACAACCTAAGACAGGCACAGCTGCCTACAGAGACCACATGGAAACGGGGTCAACAATGGTATGGCCAAGAATCATGCCTCCCGTTGCTCAAAAATCAACGAAAAGGGGGAAATGTGGTGGAATGAGAAGGCCATGCCAAGGTGGCCACTGGCAAGCGAGCGTCAGTTACTCAGGAATGGCTTTGAAACCCACCTGGCAGTGGAGCCTGCCTGGCAACAAGCTGTGATTGGATGGCTTTGGAAACTGCCTGGCAACAGGCTGTGATTGGATGGATTGGAAACTGCCTGGCAACAGGCTGTGATTGGATGGATTGGAAACTGCCTGGCAACAGGCTGTGATTGGATGGATTGGAAACTGCCTGGGAACAGGCTGTGACTGGATGGATTGGAAACTGCCTGAGAACAGGCTGTGATTGGATGTATTTGAAACTGCCTGGCAACAGGCTATGATTGGATGGCTTTGGAAACCGCCTGGCAACAGGCTATGATTGGATGGATTTGAAACTGCCTGGGAAAAGGCTGTGATTGGATGGCTTTGGAAACTGCCTGACAATAGGCTGTGATTGGTTGGGAAATAGACCGCCCCTTGACCAGATTGGCTGGTCTTGGCTATATAAGAAGTTGTACCAACTGTAATAAACGAGTCTGCGTGCTGCTCGCCTCAAGCCTGCTTTCACCCGACTCCGGGGGTCTGTGTGTTGACTCTGCGCCTCTTGCCCCCACCACGCTGCTCCTCTCAGAAATGAATCCACTGCAACATTGTTGAGAAACTCAACTGCAACACTGGCCCAAGAAAAAGACTTTGCTTTTCTCCAAACCCAGGTTGACTCTGCTTTTCTGGCTGCTTTGCACACAAACTCCACACCAGTTTGTCCGGATAGGGCTGGATGAAACCAGAAATATCCGGTACTGTGGTGGCTAACTCAATGCCAGCTCTTGCTACAGCTTCTATGTTTCCTTGTGTTTTCTCGATAGTATATGTGGACTTTAGAGTTGTAAATGCATTGTAGCATGTAACATTTTGTTTTTCTGTTGGCAAGTGCTAATTGGTTTCGCATGAAGACACAACAGGTACACATTTGTGTTTTCTGAGTAAAAAGCTGCAGAAACCAGGTTACAAATTATATTTGTGTTTGTAAACATGACATTGAATCCACTTGCCCAAGAAAATGACTTTGCTTTTCTCCGAAACCAGGTTGACTCTGCTTTTCTGGGTACATTGAACACCAACTCCACACAAGTTTGTCCGGAATGGTCTGCATGAAACCAGAAATATACGGTTCTGTGGTGGCTGACTCAATCCCAGCTCTTGCTACAGTTTCTGTGTTTGCTTGTTATTTGTCGATAGTATCTGTGGACTTTGGAGTTGTGAATGCATTGTAGCATGTAACATTTGGTTTTCTGTTGGCAAACGCTAATTCGTTTCACATGGAGACACAACAGGTACACATTCGTGTTTTCTGAGTAAAAAGCTGCAGAAACCAGGTTAAAAATGATATTTGTGTTTGTAAACATGACATTGAATCCACTTGCCCAAGAAAAAGACTTTGCTTTTCTGCAAAACCAGGTTCACTCTGCTTTTCTGGGTGTTTTGCACACCAATTCCACACCAGTATGTCCGGAATGGTCTGCATGAAACCAGAAATATACGGTTCTTTGGTGGCTAACTCAATCCCAGCTCTTGCTACAGTTTCTGTGTTTGCTTGTGATTTCTCGATAGTATCTGTGGACGTTGGAGTTGTGAATGCGTTGTAGCATGTAACATTTTGTTTTCTTTTTGCAAATGCTAATTGGTTTCACATGGAGACAAAACAGGTACACATTCGTGTTTTCTGAGTGAAAAGCTGCAGAAACCAGGTTAAAAATGATATTTGTGTTTGGAAACATGATATTGAATCCAATTGACCAAGAATAAGACTTTGCTTTTCTCCAAAACAGGGTTGACTCTGCTTTTATGGGTGCTTTGCACAGCAATTCCACACCAGTTTGTCCGGATAGGACTGGATGGAACCAGAAATATCCATTTCTGAGGTCGCTATCACAATCCCAGCTCTTGCTACAGCTGCTGAGTGTGCTTGTGTTTTCTCGATAGCATCTGTGGACTTTAGAGTTCTGAATGCATTGTAGCATGTAACATTTTGTTTCTCTGTTGGTAAACGCTAGTAGTTTTCACATGGAGACACAAGAGGTACACATTCGTGTTTTCTGAGTAAAAAGCTGCGGAAACCAGGTTACAAATGATATTTGTGTTTGTAAACATGACATTGAATCTACTTGCCCAAGAAAACGACTTTGCTTTTCTCCAAAACCAGCGTGACTCTGCTTTTGTGGGTTCTTTGCACACCAATTCCACACCAGTTTGTCCAGATAGGGTTGGATGGAACCAGAAATATCCGGTTCCAAGGTGGCTATCTCAATCCCAGCTCTTGCTAGAGCTTCTGTGTTTGCTTGTGTTTTGTCGACGGTATCTGTGGACTTTAGAGATGTGAATGCATTGTAGCATGTAACATTTTGTTTTTCTGTTGGCAAACGCTAATTGGTTTCACATGGAGACACAACAGGTACACATTCGTGTTTTCTTATTAAAAAGCTGCAGAAACCAGGTTACAAATGATATTTGTGTTTGTAAACATGACATTGAATCTACTTGCCCAAGAAAAAGACTTTGCGTTTCTCCTGAACCAGGTTGACTCTGTTTTTCTATGTGCTTTGCACACCAATTGCACACCAGTTTGTCAACAAAAGTCTGGATGAAACCAGAAATAGCCGGTTCTGTGGTGGCTAAATCAAACCCAGCTCTTGCTACAGCTTCTGAGTGTGCTTGTGTTTTGTCGATAGTATCTGTGGACTTTAGAGTTGTGAATGCATTGTAGCATGTAACATTTTGTTTTTCTGTTGGCAAACGCTAATTGGTTACACATGGAGGCACAACAGGTACACATTCGAGTTTTCTGAATAAAAAGCTAGAGATACCAGTTTAAAAATGATATTTGTGCTTGTAAACATGACATTAAATCCACTTGCACAAGAAAAAGATTATGATTTTCTCCAAACCCAGGTTGACTCTGCTTTTCTGGGTGCTTTGCACACCAACTCCACAGCAGTTTGTACAGATAGGGCTGGATGGAAACAGAAATATCTGGTTCCGAGCTTACTATCTCAATCCCAGCTCTTGTTACAGCTTCTGTGTTTGCTTGTGTTTTCTCCATAGTATCTGTGGACTTTAGTGTTGTGATGCATTGTAGCATGTATCATTTTGTTTTTCTGTTGGCAAACGCTTTTGGGTTTCACATGGAGATCGACAGGTACACATTCGTGTTTCCTGAATAAAAAGCTGCAGAAACCAGGTTAAAGATGATATTTGTATTTGTAAACATGACTTTGAATCCACTTGCCCAAGAAAAAGACTTTGCTTTTATCCAAAACCAGGTTGACTCTGCTTTTCTGGGTGCTTTGCACTCCAAAACCCCAAAATTTTTTCCGGATAGGGCTGCATGAAACCAGAAATATTCTGTTCTGAGTTGGCTAACTCAATACCAGCTCTTCCTACAGCTTCTGTGTTTTCTTGTGTTTTGTCGATAGTATCTGTGGACTTGAGAGTTGTGAATGCATTGTAGCAAGTAACATTTTGTTTTTCTGTTGGCAAATGCTAATTGGTTTCACATGGAGACACAACAGGAACACATTAGTGTTTTTGAGTAAAAAGCTGCAGAAACCAGGTTAAAAATGATATTTGTGTTTGTAAACATGACATTGAATCCACTTGCCCAAGAAAAAGACTTTGCTTTTCTCCAAAATCAGATTGACTCTGCTTTTCTAAGTGTTTTGCACTCCAACACCCCAACACTTTGTCCAGATAGGTCTGGATGAAACCAGAAATATCCGGGTCTGTGGTGGCTAACTCAATCCCAGATCTTGCTACAGCTTCTGTGTTTGCTTGTGTTTTCTCGATAGTGTCTGTGGACTTTAGAGTTGTGAATGCATTGTAGCATGTATCATTTTGTTTTTCTGTTGGCAAACGCTAATTGGTTTCACATGGAGACACGACAGGTACACATTCGTGTTTTCTGAATAAAAAGCTGCAGAAACCAGGTTAAAGATGATATTTGTATTTGTAAACATGACTTTGAATCCACTTGCCCAACAAAGACTTTGCTTTTCTCCAAAACCAGGTTGACTCTGCTTTTCTAAGTGCTTTGCACAAGAACCCCGCAAAACTTTATCTGGATACGGCTGGATGGAACCAGAAATATCTGTTTCCGAGGTGGCTATCTCAATCCCAGCTCTTGCTACAGCTTCTGAGTGTGCTTGTGTTTTCTCGATAGTATCTGTGGACTTTAGAGTTGTGAATGCATTGTAGCATGTAACATTTTGTTTTTCTATTGGTAAACGCTAACTGCTTTCCATGGAGACACAACAGGTACACATTCGTGTTTTCTGAGTGAAAAGCTGCAGATACCAGTTTAAAAATGATAATTGTGTTTGTAAACATGACATTGAATCCACTTGCCCAAGAAAAAGACTTTGCTTTTCTCCCAAATCAGGTAGACACTGCTATTCTGGGTGCTTTGCACACCAATTCCACACCAGTTTGTCCGGATAGTGCTGGATGAAACCAGAAATATCATGTTCTGTGGTGGCTAAATCAAACCCAGCTCTTGCTACATATTCTTTGTTTACTTGTGCTGTGTTGATAGTATCTATGGACTTTAGAGTTGTGAATGCATTGTAGCATGTAACATTTTGTTTTTCTGTTAGCAAACACTAATTGGTTTCACATGAAGACACAACAGGTACACATTCGTGTTTTCTGAGTAAAAAGCTGCAGAAACCAGGTTAAAAATGATATTTGTGTTTGTAAACATGACATTGAATCTACTTGCCCAAGAAAAAGACTTTGCTTTTCTCCAAAACCAGGTTGACTCTGCTTTTCTGGGTGCTTTGCACACCAACTCCACAGCAGTTTTTCCGGATAGGGCTGGATGGAACCAGAAATATCTGTTTCCGAGGTGGCTATCTCAATCCCAGCTCTTGTTACAGCTTCTGTGTTTGCTTGTGTTTTCTCGATACTATCTGTGGACTATAGAGTTGTGAATGCATTGTAGCATGTATCATTTTGTTTTTCTGTTGGCAAACGCTAATTGGTTTCACATGGAGACACAACAGGTACACATTCGTGTCTTCTGAGTAAAAAGCTGCATAAACCAGGTTAAAAATGATATTTGTGTTTGTAAACATGGCATTGAATCCACTTGCCCTAGAAAAAGACTTTGCTTTTCTCCAAATCCATGTTGACTCTGCTTTTCTGGGTGCTTTACACACGAACTCCACACTAGTTTTTCCGGATAGGGCTGGATAGATCCAGAAATATCCGTTTCCGAGTTGGCTATCTCAATGCCAGCTCTTGCTACAGCTTTTGTGTTTCCTTGTGTTTTCTCGATAGTATCTGTGGACTTTAGAATTCTGAATGCATTGTAGCATGTAACATTTTGTTTTTCTGTTGGCAAACGCTAAGTGTTTTCACATGGAGACACAACAGGTACACATTCGTGTTTTCTTATTAAAAAGCTGCAGAAACCAGGTTACAAATGATATTTGTGTTTGTAAACATGACATTGAATCCACTTGCCCAAGAAAAAGACTTTGCTTTTCTCCAAACCCAGGTTGACTCTGCTTTTCTAAGTGTTTTGCAATCCAACACCCCAACACTTTATCCAGATAGGTCTGGATGAAACGAGAAATATTCAGTTCTGTGGTGGCTAACTCAATCCCAGATCTTGCTACAGCTTCTGTGTTTGCTTGTGTTTTCTCGATAGTATCTGTGGACTTTAGAGTTGTGAATGCATTGTAGCATGTATCATTTTGTTTTTCTGTTGGCAAACGCTAATTGGTTTCACATGGAGGCACGACAGGTACACATTCGTGTTTTCTGAATAAAAAGCTGCAGAAACCAGGTTAAAGATGATATTTGTATTTGTAAACATGACTTTGAATCCACTTGCCCAAGAAAGACTTTGCTTTTCTCCAAAATCAGGTTGACTCTGCTTTTCTAAGTGCTTTGCACAAGAACCCCGCAAAACCTTGTCTGGATAGGGCTGGATGGAAAGAGAAATATCTGTTTACGAGGTGGCTATCTCAATCCCAGCTCTTGCTACAGCTTCTGAGTGTGCTTGTGTTTTCTCGATAGTATCTGTGGACTTTAGAGTTGTGAATGCATTGTAGCATGTAACATTTTGTTTTTCTATTGGTGAACGCTAATGGCTTTCCATGGAGACACAACAAGTACACATTCGTGTTTTCTGAGTGAAAAGCTGCAGAAACCAGGTTACAAATGATATTTGTGTTTGTAAACATGACAGTGAATCCACTTGCCCAAGAAAAAGACTTTGCATTTCTCCCAAATCAGGTAGACACTACTATTCTGGGTGCTTTGCACACCAATTCCACACCAGTTTGTCCGGATAGTGCTGGATGAAACCAGAAATATCATGTTCTGTGGTGGCTAAATCAAACCCAGCTCTTGCTACATATTCTTTGTTTACTTGTGCTGTGTTGATAGTATCTATGGACTTTAGAGTTGTGAATGCATTGTAGCATGTAACATTTTGTTTTCTGTTGGCAAACACTAATTGGTTTCACATGGAGACACAACTGGTACACATTCGTGTTTTCTGAGTAAAAACATGCAGAAACCAGGTTACAAATGATATTTGTGTTTGTAAACATGACTTTGAATCCACTTGCCCAAGAAAAAGACTTTGCTGTTCTCCAAAACCAGGTTGACTCTGCTTTTCTGGGTGATTTGCACACAAATTCCATACCAGTTTGTCCAGATAGGGCTGGATGGAGCCAGAAATATCCGGTTCCGAGGTGGCTATCTCAATTCCAGCTCTTGCTACAGCTTCTGTGTTTGCTTGTGCTTTGTTGATAGTATCTATGGACTTTAGAGTTGTGAATGCATTGTAGAATGTAACATTTTGTTTTTCTGTTGGTGAACGCTAATTGGTTTCACATGGAGAACCAACAGGTACACATTCATGTTTGCTGAGTGAAAACCTGCAGAAACCAGATTACAAATGATATTTGTGTTTTTAAACATGACATTGAATCCACTTGCCCAAGAAAAAGAATTTGCTTTTCTCCAAAATCAGGTTGACTCTGCTTTTCTGGGTGCTTTGCACACCAATTGCACACCAGTTTATCCGGGTAGGGCTGGATGAAACCAGAAATATCCGATTCTGTGTTGGCTAACTCAATCCCACCTCTTGCTACAGTTTCTGTGTTTGCTTGTGATTTTCGATAGCATTGCGGACTTTAGAGTTCTGAATGCATTGCAGCATGTAACATTTTGTTTTTCTGTTGGCAAAGGCTAATTGGTTTCACATGGAGACACAACAGGTACACATTCGTGTTTTGTGGGTAAAAAGCTGCAGTAACCAGGTTAAAAATGATATTTGTGTTTGTAAATATGACGCTGAATCCACTTGCCCAAGAAAAAATTTTGCTTTTCTCCAAACCCCGGTTGACTCTGCTTTTGTGGGTGATTTGCACACCAATTCCACACCAGTTTTTCCAGATAGGTCTGGATGAAATCTGAAATATCCGGTTCTGTTTTGGCTAACTCAGTCCCAGCTCTTGCTACAGCTTCTGTGCTTGCTTGTGTTTCTCGAAAGTTTCTGTGCATTTTAGAGTTGTGAATGCATTGTAGCATGTAACATTTTGTTTCTCTGTTGGTAAACGCTAGTAGTTTTCACATGGAGAAACAACAGGTACAGATTCGTGTTTTCTGACTAAAAATCTGCAGAAACCATGTTAAAAATGATATTTGTGTTGTAAACATGACATTGAATCTACTTGCCCAAGAAAAAGACTTTGCTTTTCTCCAAACCCAGGTTGACTCTGCTTTTCTGGGTTCTTTGCACACCAATGCCACACCAGTTTGTCTGGATAGGGCTGGATGAACCAGAAATATCCGGTTCTGTGGTGGCTAACTCAATCCCAGCACTTCCTACAGCTTCTGTGTTTGCTTGTGCTTTGTCGATAGTATCTGTGGACTTTGGAGTTCTGAATGCATTGTAGCATGTATCATTTTCTTTTTTTGTTGGCAAACGCTAATTGGTTTCACATGGAGACACAACAGGTACACATTCGTGTTTTCTGAATAAAAATCTGCATAAACCATGTTAAAAAATATATTTGTGTTTGTAAACATGACATTGAATCCACTTGCCCAAGAAAAAGATTTTGCTTTTCTCCAAAACCAGGTTGACTCTGCTTTTCTGGGTGCTTCGCACACAAACTCCACTCCAGTTTGTCTGGATAGGGCTGGGTGAAACCAGAAATATCCGGTTCTGTGGTGGCGAACTCAATCCCAGCTCTTGCTACAGCCTTTTAATTTGTTTGTGTTTACTGTATAGTATCTATGGACTTTAAAGTTGTGAGTGTATTGTAGCATGTAACATTTTGTTTTTCTGTTGGCAAACGTTAATTGGTTTCACATGGAGACACAACAGGTACACATTCGTATTTTCTGGGTAAAAAGCTGCAGAAACCAGGTTAAAAATGATATATGTGTTTTTAAACATGACATTGAATCCACTTGCCCAAGAAAAAGACTTTGCTTTTCTCCAAAACCAGATTGACTCTGCTTTTCTGGGTGCTTTGCACTCCAACTCCACTCCAGTTTTTCTGGATAGGGCTGGTTGAAACCAGAAATATCTGGTTCTGTGGTGGCTAACACAATCCCAGCTCTTGCTAGAGCCTCTTTGTTTTCTCTGTTTTCTGGATATCATCTATGAACTTTAGAGTTTGGAATGAATTCTGGCATGTAACACTTTGTTTTTTTTGTTGGCAAAAACTAACAAATATATCTGGTTCTATAGTAGCTAAATGAATATCAGCTTTTAAAACAGCCTGTGTGATTGTTAGTCTTTTCTGGATATTAACTATGAACTTTAGAGTTTGGAATGTATTCTGGCATGTAACATTTTCTTTTTCTGTTGGCAAACGGTAATTGGATTCACATGAAGACAACATGTTTACATTCGATTTTTTTTTTTGAGTAGAATGCTACAGAAACGAGTTTAAAAATGATATTTGTGTTTGTAAACATGACATTGAATCCACTTACCCAAGATAAAGACTTTGCTTCTCTCCAAAACCAGGTTGCCTCTGCTTTTCTGGGTCCTTTGCACACGAATTCCACACGAGTTTGTCCGGATAGGGCTGGATCAAACCAGAAATATCCGGTTCTGGTTTGCCTAAACGAATTCCATGTGGAAAATTCCACATGAGTTTGTCCAGATAGATCGGGATCCAACCAGAAATATCCGGTTCTTTTGTGGCTAAATGAATATAAGCTTTTAAAACAGCCTGTGTGTTTGTTAGTCTTTTCTGGATATTAACAAAGAATTTTAGAGTTTGGAATGAATTCTGACATGTAACATTTTGTTTTCCTGTTGGCAAACGCTAATTGGATTCACATGGAGACACAACAGGTACACATTCGAGTTTTCTGAGTAGAATGCTACAGAAACCAGTTTAAAAATTATATTTGCTTTTCTCCAAAACCAGGTTGACTCTGCTTTTCTGGGTTCTTTGCACACCAATTCCACACCAGTTTGTCCGGATAGGGCTGGATCAAACCAGAAATATCCGGTTCTGCTGTGGATAACTCAATCCCACCTGTTGTTACAGCTTCTGTGTTTGCTTGTGTTTTCTCGATAGTATCTGTGGACTTTAGAATTCTGAATGCATTGTAGCATGTAACATTTTGTTTTTTTGTTGGCAAACGCTAACTGGTTTCACATGAAGACACAACATGCACTCATTCATGTTTTCTGAGTAAAAAGCTGCAGAATCCAGGTTAAAAATGATATTTATGTTTGTAAACATGACATTGAATGCACTTGCCCACGAAAATGTTTTTGCTTTTCTCCAAAACCAGTTTGACTCTGCTTTTCTGGGTCCTTTGTACACGAATTCCACATGACTTTGTCACGATAGGTCTGGATCAAACCAGAAATATCCGGTTCTGGTGTGCCTAAACGAATATCAGCTTTGAAAACTGTCTGTGTGTTTGTTAGTGTTTTCTGGATATTATCTATGAACTTTAGAGTTTGGAATGAATTCTGGCATGTAACATTTTGTTTTCCTGTTGGCAAACGTTAACTGGATTCAAATGGAGAAACAACAGGTACACATTCGAGTTTTTTGAGTAGAATGCTACAGAAAACAGGTTAAAAAGGATATTTGTGTTTGTAAATATGACATTGAATCCACTTGCCCAAGAAAAAGACTTTCTTTTCTCCAAACCAGCTTCAATATTCTTTTCTGTGTCCTTTGCACAAGAATTCCACACGATTTTGTCCAGATAGCTCTAGATCTAACCGGAAATACGCGGTTCTGTTCTGCCTAACTCAATCCCATCTCTTGCTACAGTCTCTGTGTTTTTCGTGTTTTCTGGATATTATCTATGAACTTTAGAGTTTGGAATGAATTCTGGCATGTAACACTTTGTTTTTTTTTTGTTGGCCAAAGCTAATTGGTTCCACATGGAGACACAACATGTACACATAAGTGTTTACTGAGTAGAATGCTACAGAAACAAGGATAAAAATTATATTTCTGTTTGCTAACATCACATTGAATCCACTAGCCCACGAAAAAGACTTTGCTTTTCTCCAAAACCAGTTTGACTCTGCTTTTCTTGGTCCATTGCACACAGATCCCACAAGAGTTTGTCCAGATAGGTGTGATTCAAACCAAATATATGTGGTTCTATAGTGGCTAAATGAATATCAGCTTTTAAAAGAGCCTGTGGGATTGTTAGTATTTTCTGGATATTAACTATGAACTTTAGAGATTAGAATGAATTCTGACATGTAACATTTTGTTTTTCTGTTGGCAAATGGTAATTGGATTCACATGAAGACAACAGGTACACATTCATGTTTTCTGAGTAAAAAGCTGCAGAAACCATGTTACAAATGATATTTGTGTTTGTAAACATGACATTGAATCCGCTTGCCCAAGAAAAAGACTTTGCTTTTCTACAAAACCAGGTTGACTCTGCTTTTCTGGGTGCTTTGCACACCAATTCCACACCAGTTTGTCCGGATAGGGCTGGATCAAACCAGAAATATCCAGTTCTGGTGTGCCTAAACGAATATCAGCTTTGAAAACTGCCTGTGTGTTTGTTAGTGATTTCTGGATATTTTCTATGAACTTCAGAGTTTTGAATGAATTTTAGCATGTAACACTTTGTTTTATTGTTGGAAACCCTAATTGGTACCACATGGAGACACAAAAGGTACACATAAGAGTTTTCAGAGTAGAATGCTACAGAAACCAGGTTAAAACTGATATTTGCGACTGTAAACATGACATTGAATCCACTTGCCCAAGAGAAAGACCTTGGTTTTCTCCAAAACCAGTTGGACTTTGCTTTTCTGGGTCCTATGCACACGGATTCCTCACGAGTTTGTCCAGATAGGTCTGGATCTCATCAGAAATACCCGGTTCTGTTCTGCATAACCTATTCCCAGCTCTTGCTACAGCCTCTGTGTTTGTTTCTGTTTTCTGGATAGTATCTAAAACTTTAGAGTTTTGAATGAAATTTAGCATGTAACATTGTGTTTTTTTGTTGGAAACGCTAATTCGTTCCACATGGAGCACAACAGGTACACATAACTCTTTTCTGAGGAGAATGCTACAGAAACCAGGTTCAAAATGATATTTGTGTTGTAAACATGACATTGAATCCACTTGCCCACGAAAAAGACTTTGCTTTTCTCCAAAAACAGGTTGACTCTGCTTCTCTGGGCGCTTTGCACATGAATTCCACATGAGTTTGTCCAAATATGTCTGGATCTAACCAGAAAGATCCGGGTCTGTTCTGCCTAACTCAATCCCAGCTCTTGCTACAGCTTCTGTGTTTCTTTCTGTTTTCTTGATATTTTCTATGAAGTTTAGAGTTTCGAATGAATTTTAGCATGTAACATTGTGTTTTTTTGTTGGAAAAGCTAATACGTTCCACATGGAGACATAACAAGTACACATAAGAGAATTCTGGGTACAATACTACAGAAACCAGGTTCAAAATGACATTTGTGTTTGTAAACATGACATTGAATCCACTCGCCATGAAAAAGACTTTGCTTTCAAACAAAACCACTTTGACTCTGCTTTTCTGGGTCCTTTGCACATGAATTCCTCACCAGTTTGTCCAGATAGCTATGGATCTAACCAGAAATATCCGGTTCTGCTGTGGGTAAATGAATATCAGCTTTAAAATAGCTTGTGTGTTTGTTAGTGTTTTCTGGATATTTTCTATGAATTTTAGATTTTTGAATGAATTTTAGCATGTTACATTTTGTTTTTCTGTTGGAAACGCTACTTGGATTCACATGGAGACACAACGGGTGTACATAAGAGATTTCTGAATAGAATACTACAGAAACCAGGTTAAAAATGATATTTGTGTTTGTGAACATGACATTGAATCCACTTGTCCAAGAAAAAGACTTTGCTTTTCTCCATACAAGATTGATTCTGCTTCTCTGTGTCCTTTGCACAAGAATTCCACACGAGTTTGTCCCGATAGGTCTGGATCTAACCAGAATTATCCGGTTCTGTTATGCCTAACTGACTCCCAGATCTAGCTACAGCCTCTGTGTGTTGCTGTTTTCTGGATATTTTTTATGAACTGTAGAGTTTGGAATGAATTGTGGCATGTTACATTTTGGTTTTTTATTGGCAAACACTAATTGGTTCCACCTGGAGATACAACAGGTACACATTCGAGTTTTCTGAGTAGAATGCTACAGAAATCAGGTTAAAAAGAATATTTGCAACTGTAAACATGACATTGAATCCACTTGCCCAAGAAAAAGACTTTGCTTTTCTCCAAACCAGATTGATTCTGCTTCTCTGTGTCCTTTGCACACGAATTCCACACGAGTTTGTCCAGATAGGTCTGGATCTAACCAGAAATACTCGTTTCTGTTCTGCCTAACTCAATCCCAGCTCTTGCCACAGCCTCTGTGTTTGTTTCCATTTTCTGGATATTTTCTATGAACTTTGGAGTTTTGACTGAATTTTAGCATGTAACATTGTGTTTTTTGTCTGAAACACTAATTCGTTCCACATGGAGCACGACAGGTACACATAAGTGATTTCTGAGTAGAATGCTACAGAATCCAGGTTCAAAATGCCATTTGTGTTTGTAAACATGACATTGAATCCACTTGCCCACGAAAAAGACTTTGCTTTTCAACAAAGCCACTTTGGTTCTGTTTTTCTGCCTCCTTTGCACACGAATTCCACATGAGTTTGTCCAGATAGGTCTGGATCTTACCAGAAATATACGGTTCTGTTGTGGCTAAATGAATATCAGCCAGAATACATGAGTTCTGTATCGGAGGTGTGGAATGAAGCAGTTACGAAGGGTTCCGTAGCCTAGGAGTAGGCATTCTCAAAATGCGGGATTTCTGTAGCCTGGCAATAGGAAACACAGCTTATGGTCGGTCTGCATAACGGCTGCAGAGAGATTCAGGTCTCGGGAGGTCTGAATGCTACTGGAGTACAAAGCTGTTTCAGCGGTCTGCAGCCTGGGAATAGGCATAAACAATGTGCACAATATCTGTAGCCTGAGTGTAGCAGACAGAGCTTACAGGAGTTCTGTAACCTGAGTTTCGTCAGATGCAGCGAACATGAGTTCTGTGTTGGAGCTGTTGATATAAGCAGTTTGGAAGAGTTCTGTAGCCTGGGAGTAGGGATTCGCAATATGGGGGATTTCTGTAGCCTGACTCTAGGATGCGCAGCTTATGGGCGTTCTGCGTCCTGGCTGTAGAGAGATTCAGTTCATGGGAGTTCTGTATGCTAGTGGAAAGCAAAGCTGTTTCAGCGGTCTGTACCTGGGAATAGTCAACACAATGTGCGAAATGTCAGTAGCCTGAGTGTAGGATACAGAGCTTACAGGAGTTCTGTAACCTGAGTGTAGTCAGATGCAGCGTACATGAGTTCTCTATCTGAGTTGTGGAACGAGGCATTTTGCAAGAGTTCTGTAGACTGGGAGTAGGCATTCGCAATATGCGGAATTTCTGTAGCCTGACTCTAGGATGCGCAGCTTATGGGCGTTCAACGTCCTGGCTGTAGAGAGATTGAGTTCATGGGAGTTCTGTATGCTAGTGGAGTGCAATGCTATTTCAGAGTTCTGTTGCCTGGGAATAGGATGACACAATGTTCGCAATGTCTGTATCGTTATACAGAGCTTACAGGAGTTCTGTAACCTGAGTGTAGTCAGATGCAGCTTACATGAGTTCTGTATCTGTGTTGTGGAACGAGGCATTTTGGAAGAGTTCTATAGCCTGGGAGTAGGCATTCGCAATATGCGGGATTTCTGTAGCCTGACTTTTGGATGTGCAGCTTATAGGATTTCTGGATACAGGCTCTAGAGAGATTCAGTTCATGGGAGTTCTGTATGCTAGTGGAGTGCAAAGCTGTTTCAGCGGTCTGTAGCCTGGGAATAGGCATACACAATGTGCGCAATTTTGGTAGCCACAGTGTAGGAGACAGAGTTTACAGGAATTCTGTAACCTGAGAGTAGTGAGGTGCAGCTTACATGAGTTCTGTATCAGAGCTGTGTAACGAAACAGTGTGTAAGTATTCTGTAGCCTGAGACTAGGCATTCGCAATATGTGGGATTTCTGTAGCCTGTCTACAGGAAACGCAGCTTATGTTCGTTCTGATTCCTGGCTGAAGAGAGATTCAGTTCACGGGAGTTCTGTATGCTATCAGAGTACAAAGCTGTTTCAGAGGTCAGTAGCCTGGGAATACTCTTACACAATGTGAGCAATGTCGGTAGCCTGAGTGTAAGAGAGCGTACAGGAGTTCTGCAACCTGAGTGTAGTGATTTACAGCATACATGAGTTCTGTATCAGAGGTGTGGAATGAAGCATTAGGAAGTGTTCTGTAGTCTGGAAGTAGGGATTCGAAATATGTGGGATTTCTGTAGCCTCACTCTAGGAAACGCAGCTTATGGTCGGTCTGCTTCCTGGCTGTAGAGAGATTCAGTTCACGGGAGTTCTGAATGCTAGTGGAGTACAAAGCTGTTTCAGCGGTCTGTAGCCTGCAAATAGGCATACACAATGTGCGCAATGTCTGCAGCCTGAGTGTAGGAGACAGAGCTTACAGGAGTTCTGTAACCTGAGTTTTGTCAGATGCAGCGTACATGAGTTCTGTATCGGAGGTGTGGATGTAAGCAGTTTGGAAGAGTTCTGTAGCCTGGGAGTAGGGATTCGCAATATGCGGGATTTCTGTAGCCTAACTCTAGGATGCGCAACTTATGGGCGTTCTGCGTCCTGGCTGTAGAGAGATGCAGTTCACGGCAGTTCTCTATGCTAGTGGAGTGCAAAGCTATTTCACAGTTCTGTTTCCTGGGAATTGGATGACATAATGTGCGCAATGTCTGTATCCTTAGACAGAGCTTACAGGAGTTCTGTAACCTGAGTGTAGTAGGGTGCAGCTTACATGATTTCTGTATCAGAGGTGTGTAACGAAGCAGTTTGTAAGAGTTCTGTAGCCTGGGAGTAGGCATTCGCAATATTCGGGATTTCTGTAGCCTGACTCTGGGATGTGCAGCTTATAGGAATTCTGGATACAGGCTGCAGAGAGATGCAGTTCACAGGAGTTCTGTTTGCTAGTGGAGTGCAACGCTGTGTCAGCGTTCTGCAGCTAGAGAATACTCTTACTAAATGTGCGCAATTTCGGTAGCCTGAGTTTAGGAGACAGAGATTACAGGAGTTCTGTAACCTGAGTTTAGTGAGATACAGTGTACATGAGTTTTGCATCGGAGGTGTGGATGTAAGCAGTTTGGAAGTTTTCTGTAGCATGGGAGTACGCATTCGCAATATGCCGGGTTTCTGTAGCCTGTCTATAGGAAATGCAGCTTATGGTCGGTCTGGTTCCTGGCTGTAGAGAGATTCAGTTCATGGGAGTTCTGTATGCTAGTGGAGTACAAAGCTGATTCAGAGGTCTGTAGCCTCGGAATAGGCATACACAATGTGAGCAATATCCGTAGCCTGAGTGTAGGAGACAGAGCTTACAGGAGTTCTGGAACCTGAGTGTAGTCATATGCAGCTTACATGAGTTCTGTATCGGACATGAGGAATGAAGCAGTTTGGAAGAGTTCTGTATCCTGGTAGTAGGCATTCGCAATATGCGGGATTTCCGTAGCCTGTCTTTAAGAAACGCAGCTTATGATCGGTCTGCTTCCTGGCTGTAGAGAGATTCTGTTCACGGGAGTTCTGTATGCTAGTGGAGTACAAAGCTGTTTCATTGGTCTGTAGCCTGGGAATAGGCATACTCAATGTTCGCAAGTCTGTAGTCTGAGTGTAGGAGACAGAGCATACAGGAGTTCTGTAACCTGAGTTTAGTCAGATGCAGTGTACCTGAGCTCTGTATCGGAGATGTGGATGTAAGCAGTTTGGAAGCGTTCTGTAGCCTGAGAGTACGCATTGCAATATGCGGGATTTCTGTAGCCTGTCTATAGGAAATGCAGCTTATAGTCGGTCTGGTTCCTGCCTAAAGAGAGATTCAGTTCACGGGAGTTCTGTATGCTAGTGGAGTACAAAGCTGTTTCAGCTGTCTGTTGCCTGGTAATAGGCATACACAATGTGCGCAATGTCTGTACCCTGAGTGTAGGAGACAGAGCTTACAAGAGTTCTGTAACCTGTGTTTAGTCAAGTGCAGCGTACAGGAGTTCTCTATCTGAGGTGTGGAACGAAGCAGTTTGTAAGAGTTCTGTAGCCTGGGAGTAGTCATTCGCAATATGCTTGTTTCTGTAGCCAGTGTATAGGAAACGCAGCTTGTGGTCGGTCTGCTTCCTGGCTGTAGAGAGATGCAGTTCACGGGAGTTCTGTATGCTAGTGGAGGACAAAGCTGTTTCAGCGGTCTGTAGCCTGTAAATAGGCATACACAATGTGTGCAATGTCTGTAGCCTGACTGTAGCAGACAGAGCTTACAGGAGTTCTATAACCTGAGTTTAGTCAGATGCAGCGTACATGAGTTCTGTATCGGAGCTGTGGATGTAAGCAGGGTGCAAACGTTCTGTAGCCTGAGAGGAGGCATTCGCAATATGCGGGATTTCTGTAGACTGACTCTAGGATGCGCAGCTTATGGGCGTTCTGTGTCCTGGCTGTGGAGAGATGCAGTTAACGTGAATTCTGTATGCTAGTGGAGTGCAATGCTATTTCAGAGTTCTGTTACCTGGGAATAGGATGACACAATGTGCGCAATATCTGTATCCTTAGACAGAGCTAGGAGGAGTTCTGTAACCTGAGTGTAGTGAGTTGCAGCTTACATGAGTTCTGTATTGGAGTGTGTAATAAAGCAGTTTGTAAGAGTTCTGTAGCCTGGGAGTAGGGATTCGCAATATGCAGGATTTCTGTAGCCTGTCTACAGGAAACGCTGCTTATAGGCTTTCTGGATACAGGCTGTAGAGAAATTCAGTTCATGGGAGTTCTGTTTGCTAGTGGAGTGCAAACCTGTTTCGCCGTTCTGTAGCATGGGAATAGGCTTACGCAATGTGCGCAATTTCGGTAGCCTGTGTTTAGGAGAGAGAGCGTGCAGGAGTTCTGTATCCTGAGTGTAGTGATTTAGAGCATACATGAGTTCCATATCAGAGGTGTGGAACGAAGCAGTTAGGAAGGGTTCCGTAGCCTGGGAGTAGGCATTCACAATATACGGGATTCCTGTAGCCTCTCTATAGGAAACTCAGGTTGGGGTCTGTCTGCATCCTGCCTTTAGAGAGATTCAGTTCACGGGATTTCTGTATGCTAGTGGAGTAGAAAGCTGTTTTGCTGGTCTGTAGCCTGGGAATAGGCATATACAATGTGCGCAATGTCCGTAGCCTGATTATAGGAGACAGAGCTTACAGGAGTTCTGTAACCTGAGTGTAGTCAGATGAAGCGTACATGAGTTCTGTATTACAGGTGTTAAAGGAAGCAGTTTGGAAGTGTTCTGTAGCATGGGAGTAGGGATTCGCAATATGCGGGATTTCTGTAGCCTGTCTATAGGAAACACAGGTTGTGGTCTGTCTGCATCCTGGCTTTAGAGAGATTCAGTTCACGGGATTTCTGTATGCTAGTGGAGTAGAAAGCTGTTTTGCTGGTCTGTAGCCTGGTAATAGGCATATACAATGTGCGCAATGTCCGTAGCCTGATTATAGGAGACAGAGCTTACAGGAGTTCTGTAACCTGAGTGTAGTCAGATGAAGCGTACATGAGTTCTGTATTACAGGTGTTAAAGGAAGCAGTTTGGAAGTGTTCTGTAGCATGGGAGTAGGGATTCGCAATATGCGGGATTTCTGTAGCCTGTCTATAGGAAACACAGGTTGTGGTCTGTCTGCATCCTGGCTTTAGAGAGATTCAGTTCACGGGATTTCTGTATGCTAGTGGAGTAGAAAGCTGTTTTGCTGGTCTGTAGCCTGGTAATAGGCATACACAATGTGCGCAATGTCTGTAGCCTGAGTGTAGTAGACAGAGGTTACAGGAGTTCTGTAACCTGAGTGTAGTCAGATGCAGCGTACATGAGTTCTTTATTACAGTTGTGGAACGAAGCAGTTTGGAAGAGTTCTGTAGCCTGCGAGTAGTGATTAGCAATGTGTGGGATTTCTGTAGCCTGTTATAGGAAATGCAGCTCATGGTCGGTCTGCTTCCTGGCTGTAGAGAGATTCAGTTCATGGCAGTTCTGTATGCTAGTGGAGTACAAAGCTCTTTCAGCGTTCTGTAGCCTGAGAGTAGGCATAGCAATGTGCGCAATGTCTGTAGCCTGAGTGTAGCAGACAGAGCTTACAGGAGTTCTGTAACCTGAGTTTCGTCTGATGTAACGTACATGAGTCCTGTATCGGATGTGTGGATGTAAGCAGTTCGGAAGAGTTCTGTAGCCTGGGCGTAGGGATTCGCAATATGTGAGATTTCTGTAGCCTGAATCTAGGTTGCGCAGCTTATGGGCGGTCTGCATCCTGGCTATAGAGAGATGCAGTTCACGGGAGTTCTGTATGCCAGTGGAGTGCAAAGCTGTTTCATTTTTCTGTAGACTGGGAATAGGATGACACAATGTGCGCAACGTCTGTATCCTTAGAGCTTACAGGAGTTCTGTAACCTGAGTGTAGTGAGGTGCAGTTTACATGAGTTCTGTATTGGAGCTGTTTAAAGAAGCAGTGTGTAAGAGTTCTGTAGCCTGGGAGTAGGAATTCGCAATATGAGGGATTTCTGTAGCCTCTCTATAGGAAACGCAGCTTATAGGCATTCTGGATACAAGCTGTAGAGAGATTCATTTCATGGGAGTTCTGTATGCTAGTATAGTGCAAAGATTTTTCAGTGTTCTTTTGCCTGGGAATACGCTTACACAATGTATGAAATTTCGGTAGCCTGAGTGTAACAGAGTGCGTACAGGAGTTCTGTAACCTGGGTGTCGTGATTTACAACATACATGAGTTCTGCATTGGAGGTGTGGAAAGAATCAGTTAGGAAGGGTTCTGTAGCCTGGGAGTAGGGATTCGCAATATGTGGGATTTCTGTAGCCTGTGTATAGGAAAAGCAGCTTATGGTCGGTCTGCTTCCTGGCTGTGGAGAGATTCAGTTCACGTGAGTTCTGTAAGCTAGTGGAGTACAAAGCTGTTTCAGCGGTCTGTAGCCTGGGAATACTCTCACAATGTGAGCAATGTCGGTAGCCTGAGTGTAAGAGACAGAGCTTACAGGAGTTGTGCAACCTGAGTGTAGTGATTTACAGCATACATGAGTTCTGTATCAGAGGTGTGGAATGAAGCAATTAGGAAGGGTTCTGTAGCCTGGGAGTAGGGATTCAAAATATGTGGGATTTCTGTAGCCTGACTCTAGGAAACGCAGCTTATGGTCGGTCTGCTTCCTAGCTGTAGAGAGATTCAGTTCACGGGAGTTATGAATGCTAGTGGAGTACAAAGCTGTTTCAGTGGTCTGTAGCCTGGGAATAGGCATACACAATGTGCGCAAATTCTGCAGCCTGAGTGTAGGAGATAGAGCTTACAGGAGTTCTGTAACCTGAGTTTTGTCAGATGCAGCGTACATGAGTTCTGTATCGGAGGTGTGGATGTAAGCAGTTTGGAAGAGTTCTGTAGCCTGGGAGTAGGGATTCGCAATATGCGGGATTTCTGTAGACTGACTCTAGGATGCACAGCTTATGGGCATTCTGTGTCCTGGCTGTAGAAAGATGCAGTTCACGGCATTTCTGTATGCTAGTGGAGTGCAAAGCTATTTCACAGTTCTGTTTCCTGGGAATAGGATTACATAATGTGCGCAATGTCTGTATCCTTAGACAGAGCTTACAGGAGTTCTGTAACCTGAGTGTAGTAGGGTGCAGCTTACATGATTTCTGTATCAGAGGTGTGTAATGAAGCAGTTTGTAAGAGTTCTGTAGCCTGTGAGTAGGCATTCACAATATGCGGGATTTCTGTAGCCTGACTCTGGGATGTGCAGCTTATAGGAATTCTGGATACAGGCTGCAGAGAAATGCAGTTCACGGGAGTTCTGTATGCTAGTGGAGTACAAAGCTGTGTCAGCGGTCTGCAGCCACAGAATACTCTTACACAATGTGCGCAATTTCGGTAGCCTGAGTTTAGGAGACAGAGATTACAGGAGTTCTGTAACCTGAGTTTAGTGAGATGCAGCGTACAGGAGTTCTCTATCTGAGGTGTGGAACGAAGCAGTTTGGAAGCCTTCTGTAGCCTGGGAGTACGCATTCGCAATATGCCGGATATCTGTAGCCTGTCTATAGGAAATGCATCTTATGGTCTGTCTGCTTCCTGGCTGTAGAGAGATTTAGTTCATGGGTGTTCTGTATGCTAGTGGAGTACAAAGCTGTTTCATTGGTCTATAGCCTGGGAATAGCCATACACAATGTGAGCAATATCCGTAGCCTGAGTGTCGGAGACAGAGCTTACAAGAGTTTTGTAACCTGAGTTTAGTCAGATGCAGTGAACATGAGTTCTGTATCGGAGGTGTGGATGTAAGCAGTTTGGAAGTGTTTTTTAGCCTGGGAGTAGGTATTCGCAATATGGGGGATTTCTGTAGCCTGACTCTAGGATGCGCAGCTTATGGGCGTTCTGCGTCCTAGCTGTAGAGAGCTACAGTTCACGGGAGTTCTGTATGCCAGTGGAGTGCAAAGCTGTTTCAGAGTTCTGTACTCTGGGAATAGGCATACACAATGTGCGCAATGTCTGTATCCTTAGACAGAGCTTACAGGAGTTCTGTAACCTGAGTGTTTTGAAATGCAGCTTACATGAGTTCTGTATCTGAGGTGTGGAACGAAGCTTTTGTAAGAGTTCTGTACCCTGGGAGTGGGCATTCGCAATATGTGGAATTTCTGTAGCCTGTCTATAGTAAACGCTGCTTATAGGCATTCTGGATACAGGCTGTAGGGAGATTCAGTTCATGGGAGTTCTGTATGCTATTGGAGAGCAAAGCTCTTTCAGCGTTCTGTAGCCTGGGAATAGGCATACACAATGTGCGCAATGTCTGCAGCCTGAGTGTAATTGAGAGAGCATATACGATTTCTGTAACCTGAGTGTAGTGATTTACAGCATACATGAGTTCCGCATCGGAGGTGTGGATCGAACCAGTTTGGAAGGGTTAGGTAGCCTGCGAGTAAGCATTTGCAATATGCGGGATTTCTGCAGCCTGTCTATGGGAAACGCATCTTATGGTCGGTCTGCTTCCTGGCGGTAGAGAGATTCAGTTCATGGGAGATCTGTATGCTAGTGGAGTACAAAGCTGTTTCAGCGGTCTGTAGCCTGGGAATAGGCTTACACAATGTGTGCAACGTCTGCAGCCTGAGTGTAGGAGACAGAGCTTACAGGAGTTCTGTAACCTGAGTGTAGTCAGATGCAGCTTGTATGAGTTCTGTATTACAGGTGTGGGAAGAAGCAGTTTGGAAGTGTTCTGAAGCCTGGGAGTAGGCATTCGCAATATGCGGGATTCTTTAGCCTGTCTATAGGAAACACAGCTTATGGTCGTTCTGCTTCCTGGCTATAGAGAGATTCAGTTCACAGGTATTCTGTATGCTAGTGGAGTGCAAAGCTGTTTCAGCCGTCTGTAGCCTGGGAATAGGCATACACAATGTGCAAAATGTCTTTTAGCCTGAATGAAGGAGACAGAGCTTACAGGAGTTCTGTAAACTGAGTTTCTTCAGATGCAGCGTACATGTGTTCTGTATCTGAGATATGGATTTAAGCAGTTTAGAAGAGTTCTGTAGCTTGGGAGCAGGGATTCGCAATATGTGGGATTTCTGTAGCCTAACTCTGGGATGTGAATCTTATAGGAATTCTGGATACATGCTGTAGAGTGGTTCAGTTCATGGGAGTTCTGTATGATAGTGGAGTGCAAAGCTGTTTCACCGTTCTGTAGCCTGGGAATTCGTTTACACTCTGTGTGCAATTTCGGTACCTGAGTGTAGGAGAGAGAGTGTATAGGAGTTCTGTAATCTGAGTGTAGTGATTTACAGCATACATGAGTTCTGTTTCGGAGGTGTGGAACGAAGCAGTTAGGAAGGGTTCTGTGGCCTTAGAGTAGTCATTCGCAATGTGCGGGATTTCTGTAGCATGACTCTAGGAAGCGCAACTTATGGGCGTTCTGCTTCCAGGCTGTAGAGAGATTCAGTTCACAGGAGTTCTGTAGGCTACTGGAGTACAAAGCTGTTTCAGCGGTCTGTAGCCTGGGAATAGGCATACACAATGTGCGCAATGTCTGTAGCCTGAGTGTAGAAGACAGAGCTTACAGGAGTTCTGTAACCTGAGTATAGTGGGGTGCAGCTTACATGAGTTCTGAATTACATGTGTGGAACAAAGCAGTTTGGAAGAGTTCTGTAGTCCGAGAACAGGGATTTGCAATATGCGGGATTTCTATAGCCTGTCTATAGGAAACGCAGCTTATGGTCGTTCGGCTTCCTGGCTGTAGAGATTCAGTTCATGGGAGTTCTGTATGCTAGTGGAGTACAAATCTGTTTCAGCGGTCTGTAGCCTGGGAATAGGCATACACAATGTGCACAATGTCCGTAGCCTGAGTGTAGGAGACAGAGCTTACAGGAGTTCTGTATCCTGAGTGTAGTCAGATGCTGCTTATATGAGATCTGTATTACAGGTGTGGAAGGAAGCAGTTTGGAGGAGTTCTATAGCCTGGGAGTAGGGATTCGCATATTCGGGATTTCTATAGCCTGTCTATAGCAAACCAAACTTATGGTCGGTCTGCTTCCTGGTTGTAGAGAGATTCAGTTCACGGGAGTTCTGTATGCTAGTGGAGTACAAAGCTGTTTCAGCGTTCTGTAGCCTGGGAATAGGCATACGCAATGTGTACAATGACTGTAGCCTGAGGGTAGGAGACAGATCTTACAGGAGTACTGTAAGCTGAGTGTACTGAGGTGCAGCATACATGAGTTCTGTACGGGAGTTGTGGATGTAAGCAGTGTGGAAGAGTTCTGTAGCCTGGCAGTAGGGATTCCCAATATGTGGGATTTCTGTAGCCTGACTCTATGAATCGCAGCTTATGGGCGTTCTGTGTCCTGGCTGTAGAGAGATGCAGTTCACTGGAGTTCTGTATGCTAGTGGAGTACAATGCTATTTCAGACTTATGTAGCCTGGGAATAAGATGACACCATGCGCGCAATGTCTGTATTCTTAGATAGAGCTTATAGGAGTTCTGTAACCTGAGTGTAGTGAGATGCAGCTTACATTATTTCTCTGTGAGATGTGTGTAACAAAGCAGTTTGGAAGAGTTCTGTAGACTGGGAGTAGTCATTCGCAATATGCGGGATTTATTTAGCCTGATTTTGGGATGTGCAGCTTATAGGAATTCTGGATAGAGGCTGCAGTGAGATTCAGTTCACAGGAGTTCTGTATGCTAGTGGAGTGCCAAGCTGTTTCAGCGTTCTATAGCCTGGGAATAGGCTTACACAATGTGCGCAAATTCGGTAGCCTGAGTATAGGATTCAGAGCGTACAGGAGTTCTGTCACCTGAGTGTAGTGATTTACAGCATACATGAGTTCTTTATCGGAGGTGGGGAATGAAGCAGTTAGGAAGCGTTCTGTAGCCTGGGAGTAGGCATTCACAATATGTGGGATTTCTGTAGCCTGTCTATAGGAAACGCAGCTTATGGTCGGTCTGCTTCCTGGCTGTAGAGAGATTCAGTTCACGGGAGTTATGAATGCTAGTGGAGTACAAAGCTGTTTCAGCGGGCTGTAGCCTGGGAATAGGCATTCACAATGTGCGCAATGTCCGTAGCCTGAGTGTAGGAGACAGAGCTTACAGGAGTTCTGTAACCTGAGTGAAGTCAGATGCAGCTTATATGAGATTTGTATTACAGGTGTGGAACGAAGAAGTTTGGAAGAGTTCTGTAGCCTGGGAGTAGGGATTTGCAATATGAGGGATTTCTGTAGCCTGTCTATAGGAAACGCACCTTATGCTCGGTCTGTTTCCTGGTTGTAGAGAGATTCAGTTCATGGGAGTTCAGTATGCCAGTGGAGTGCAAAGCTGTGTCAGAGTTCTGTTGCATGGGAATAGCATGAAACCATGTGCGCAATGTCTGTATTCTTAGACAGAGTTTACAGGAGTTCTGTAACCTGAGTGTAGTAAGGTGCAGGTTACAAGAGTTCTGTATCGGAGGTGTGTGACGAAATAGTTTGTAAGAGTTCTGTAGCCTGGGAGTAGGCATTCGCAACATGCAGGATTTCTGTAGCCTGACTCTAGGATGCGCAGCTTATGGACGTTCTGTGTCCTGGCTGTAGAGAGATGCAGTTCACGCGAGTTCTGTATGCTAGTGGAGCGCAATGCTATTTCAGAGTCCTGTTACCTGGGAATGGGATGACACAATATGTGCAATATCTATATCCTTAGACTGAGCTTACAGGAGTTCGGTAACCTGAGTTTCATCAGATGCAGCGTACATGAATTGTGTATCGGAGGTGTGGATGTAAGCAGTTTCTAAGAGTTCTGTAGCCTGGGAGTAGGGATTCGCAATATGCAGGATTTCTGTAGCCTAACTCTAGGATGCGCAGCTTATGGCATTCAGTTCATAGGACTTCTGTATGCTAGTGGAGTGTAAAGCTGTTTCACATTTCTGTTGCCTGGGAATAGGATGACACCATGTGCACAATATCTGTATCCTTAGACAGTACTTACAGGAGTTCTGTAACCTGAGTGTAGTGAGGTGCAGCTTACATGAGTTCTGTATCGGAGCTGTGTAATGAAGCATTTTGTAAGAGTTCTGTAGCCTGGGAGTAGGGATTCGCAATATGCGGGAATTCTGTAGCCTGACTCTAGATGCACAGCTTATAGGCATTCTGGATACAGGCTGTAGAGAAATTCAGTTCATGGGAGTTCTGTATGCTAGTGGAGTGCAAGCTGTTTCAACGTTCTGTAGCCTGGGAATACGCTTACACAATGTGAGCAATGTCGGTAGCCTCAGTGTAGGAGAGAGCGTACTGGAGTTCTGCAACCTGAGTGTAGTGATTAACAGCATACATGAGTTCTGTATCAGAGGTGTGGAACAAAGCATTTGGGAAGGGTTCCATAGAGTGGGAGTAGGCATTTGCAATATTTGGGATTTCTGTATCTTGTCTACAGGAAATGGAGTTTATGGTTGGTCTGGTTTTTGGCTGTGGATAGATTCAGTTCACGGGAGTTCTGTATGCTAGTGGAGTGCAAAGCTGTTTCAGCTGTCTGTAGCCTGGGAATAGGCATACACAATGTGCGCAATGTCTGTAGCCTGAGTGTAGGAGACAGAGCTTACAGGAGTTCTGTAACCTGAGTTTAGTCAGATGCAGCTTACATGAGTTCTATATTACAGGTGTTGAACGAATCATTTTGAAGAGTTCTGTAGCCTGGAAGTAGGCATTCACAAAATGCGGGATTTCTGTATCCTGTCTATAGGATACGCAGCTTATGCTAGGTCTGCTTCCTGGCTGCAGAGAGATTCAGTTCACGGGAGTTTTTTATGCTAGTGGAGTGCAAAGCTGTTTCACTGTTCTGTAGCCTGGGAAAAGGCATGCACAATGTGTGCAATGTCTGTAGCCTGATTGTAGGAGACAGAGCTTACAGGAGTTCGGTAACCCGAGTGTAGTCAGATGCAGCATACATGAGTTCTGTATCAGAGGAGTGGAACGAAGTAGTTTGTAAGAGTTCTGTAGCCTGGGAGTAGGCATTCGCAATATGCAGGATTTCTGTCGCCTGTCTAGAGGAAACGCAGCTTATGGGCGTTCTGCGTCCTGGCTGTAGAGAGATGCAGTTCATGGGAGTTCTGTATGCTAGTGAAGTGCAATGCTATTTCAGAGTTCTTTTGCCTGGGAGTAGGCATACACAATGTGCGCAATGTTTGTATGCTTAGACAGAGCTTACAGGAGTTCTGTAAACTGAGTGTAGTCAGATGCACCGTACATGAATTCTGTATAACAGGTGTGGAACGAAGCAGTTTGTAAGAGTTCTGTAGCCTGGGAGTAGGCATTTTCAATATGTGGGAATTCTGTAGCTTGTCTAGAGGAAACGCAGCTTATGGTCGGTCTGCTTCCTGGCTCTAGACAGATTCAGTTCACGGGAGTTCTGTATGCTAGTGGTGTACAAAGCAATCAGTGTTCTGTAGCCTGGGAATAGGCATACACAATGTGCACAATATCTGTAGCCTGAGTGTAAGATACAGAGCTTACAGGAGTTCTGTAACTTAGGTTTAGTCAGATTCAGTTTTCATGAGTTCTGTATCGGAGATGTGGAACGAAGCAGTTAGGAAGGATTCTGTAGATTGAAAATAGGCATTCGCAATATGCGGGATTTCTGTAGCCTGTCTATAGGAAACGCAGCTTAGGGTCGGTCTGTTTCCTGGCTGTAGAGAGATTCATTTCTTGGGAGTTCTGTACGGTAGTGGAGTACAAAGCTGTTTCAGCGGTCTGTAGCCTGAGAATAGGCATACACAATGTGCGCAATGTCTGTAGCCTGAGTGTAGGAGACAGAGCTTACAGGAGTTCTGTAACCTGAGTTTAGTGAGATGCAGCGTACATGAGTTCTGTATCGGAGGAGTGGAACGAAGTAGTTTGTAAGAGTTCTGTAGCCTGAGAGTAGGCATTCGCAATATGCGGGATTTCTGTCGCCTGTCTAGAGGAAACGCAGCTTATGGGCTTTATGTGTCCTGGTTCTAGATAGATGCAGTTCACGGGAGTTCTGTATGCTAGTGGAGTGCAATGCTGTTTCAGAGTTCCTTTGCCTGGGAGTAGAAATACAGAATGTACGCAATGTTTGTATCCTTAGACAGAGCTTATAGTAGTTGTGTAACCTGAGTGTAGTCAGATGCAGCTTACATGAGTTCTGTATCAGAGGTGTGAAACGAATCAGTTTGTAAGAGTTCTGTAGCATGGGAGTAGGGATTCGCAACATGCGGGATTTCTGTAGCCAGACTCTAGGAAACGCAGCTTATGGTTGGTCTGCTTGCTGGCTGTAGAGAGATGCAGTTCACGGGAGTTCTGTATGCTAGTGGAGTACAAATCTGTTTCAGCGGTCTGTAGCCTGGGAATAGGCATACACAATGTTCACAATGTCTGTAGCCTGATTGTGGGAGAAGGAGCTTAGAGGAGTTCTGTAACCTGAGTTTAGTCAGATGCAGCATACATGAGTTCTGTATCTGAGATATGGTTGTAAGCAGTTTAGAAGAGTTCTGTAGCCTGGCAGCAGGGATTCGCAATATGCGGGATTTCTGTAGCCTAAATCTGGGATGTGCAGCTTATAGGATTTCTGGATACAAGCTGTAGAGAGATTCATTTCTTGGGAGTTCTGTATGGTAGTGGAGTACAAAGCTGTTTCAGCTTTCTCTAGCCTGGAATACGCTTTCACAATGCGTGCAATTTCGGTAGCCTGAGTGTAGGAGACAGAGCTTACAGGAGTTCTGCAACCAGAGTGTAGTGATTTACAGCATACATGGGTTCTGTATCGAAGGTGTGGAACGAAGCACTTAGGAAGGGATCTGACGCCTCGGAGTAGGCATTCGCAATATGTGGGATTTCTGTAGCCTGTCTGTAGGAAACACAGCTTATGATCGGTCTGCTTCCTGGCTTTAGAGAGATTCAATTCACGTGAGTTCTGTATGCTAGTGGAGTACAAAGTGGTTTCAGCGGTCTGTAGCATGGAAATAGGCATACACAATGTGCGCAATGTCTGCAGCCTGAGTGTAGGAGACAGATCGTACAGGAGTTCTGTAACCTGAGTGTGTCAGATACAGCTTGCATGACATCTTCATTACAGGTGTGGAAGGAAGTAGTTTGGAAGGGTTCTGTAGCCTGGGAGTAGGCATTCGCAATATGTGGGATTTCTGTAGCCTGTGAATAGGAAATGCAGCTTATGGTCGGTCTGCTTCCTACCTGTAGAGAGATTCAGTTCACGGGAGTTCTGTATGCTAGTGGAGTACAAAGCTGTTCAGCGGTCTGTAGCCTTGGAATAGGCATACATAATGTGCGCAATGTCTGTAGCCTGATTGTAGGGGTCAGAGCTTACAGGAGTTCTGTAACCTGAGTTTAGTGAGATGCAACGTACATGAGTTCCGTATTACATGTGTGGAACGAAGCACTTTGGAAGATTTCTGTAGCCTGGGAGTAGGGATTCGCAATATGAGGGATTTCTGTAGCCTGTTTATAGGAAATGCAGCTTATGGTCAGTCTCCTTTCTGGTTGTAGAGTGATTCAGTTCACGGGAGTTCTGAATCCTAGTGGAGTACAAAGCTGTTTCAGTGGTCTGTATCCTACATATAGGCCTTCACAATGTGCGCAATGTCTGTAGCCTGAGTGTAGGAGACATAGCTTACAGGAGTTCTGTAACCTCAGTGTAGTCTGATGCAGCGTACGTGAGTTCTGTAGTGGAGGTGTGGAACAAAGCAGTTTGGAAGAGTTCTGTAGCCTGGGAGTAGGCATTCGCAATATGCGGGATTTCTCTTGCCTGTCTATAGGAAACACAACTTATGGTCGGTCTGCTTCCTGCCTATAGAGAGATTCATTTCACGGGAGTTCTGTATGCTAGTGGAGTACAAAGCTGTTTCAGCGGTCTGTAGCCTGGGAATAGGCTTACACAATGTGCTCAATGTCTGTAGCCTGAGTGTAGGATTGAGAGTGTACAGGCGTTCTGTAACCTGAGTGTAGTCTGATGCAGCTTACATGACTTATGTATTACAGGTTTGGAACGAGGCAGTTAGGAATAGTTCTGTAGCCTGGGAGTAGGCATTCACAATATGTGGGATTTCTGTAGCCTGACTCTAGGATGCTCAGCTTATGGGTGTTTTGCGTCCTGGATGTAGAGAGATGCAGTTCACGGGAGTTCTGTATGCTAGTGGAGTGCAAAGCTGTTTCAGCGGTCTGTAGCCTGGGAATAAGCATACCCAATGTGCACAGTGTCCGTCGTCTGCGTGTAGGAGACAGAGCTTAGAGGAGTTCAGTAACCTGAGTGTAGTCAGATGCAGCGTACATGAGTTCTGTATCAGAGATATGGATGTAAGCAGTTTTAAAGAGTTCTGTAGCCCTGGAGTGGGCATTCGCAATATGCGGGATTTCTGTATCCTGTCTATAGGAAACGCAGCATATTGTCGGTCTGCTTCCTGGCTGTAGACAGATTCAGTTCACAGGAGTTCTATATGCTAGTGGAGTGCAAAGCTATTTCAGAGTTCTGTTGCATGGGAAAAGGCATACACAATGTTCGAAATGTCCATAGCCTGAGTGTAGGAGACAGAGCTTACATGAGTTCTGTAACCTGAGTGCAGTCAGATGCAGCGTACATGAGTTCTGTATCGGAGGAGTGGAATGAAGTAGTTTGTAAGAGTTCTGTAGCCTGGGAGTAGGCATTAGCAATATGCGGGATTTCTGTAGCCTGTCTATAGGATACGCAGCTTATGGGCGTTCTGCGTCCTGGCTATAGACAGACTCAGTTCACGGGAGTTCTGTATGCTAGTGGAGTACAAAGCTGTTTCAGTGGTCTGTAGCCTGGGAATAGGCATACACAATGTGCACAATATCTGTAGCCTGAGTGTAGGAGACAGAGCTTACAGGAGTTCTGTAACTTGAGTTTAGACAGATGCAGCGTACATGAATTCTGTATTACAGTTGTGGAACGAAGCATTTTTTAAGAGTTCTGTAGCCTGGGAGTAGGCATTTGAAATATCGGGATTTCTGTAGCTTGTCTATAGGAAACGCTACTTATGGTCGGTCTGCTTCCTGGCTGTAGAGAGATTCAGTTCACGGGATTTCTGTATGCTTGTGGAATACAAAGCAATTTCAGTGTTCTGTAGCCTGGGAATAGGCATACACAATGTGCACAATGTCTGTAACCTGAGTGTAGGATACAGAGCTTACAGGAGTTCTGTAACATAAGTTTAGTCAGATGCAGTGTTCATGAGTTCTGTATTGGAGATGTGGGACGAAGCAGTTAGGAAGAGTTCTGTAGATTAGAAATAGGCATTCGCAATATGCGGGATTTCTGTAGCCTGTCTATAGGAAACGCAGCTTACGGTCGGTCTGTTTCCTGATTCTCGAGAGGTTCAGTTCACGGGAGCTCTGTATGCTAGTGGAGTGCAATGGTATTTCAGAGTTTTTTTGCCTGGGAATAGGCATACACAATGTGCAAAATGTTTGTATCCTTAGAGCTTACAGGAGTTCTGTAACCTGAGTGTAGTCAGATGCAGCTTACATGAGTTCTGTATCAGCGGGGTGGAACGAATCAGTTTGGAAGAGTTCTGTAGCCTGGGAGTAGGGATTCGCAATATGCAGGATTTCTGTAGCCACACTCTAGGATGCGCAGCTTATGGTCGGTCTGCTTCCTGGCTGTAGAGAGATGCAGTTCACGGGAATTCTGTATGCTAGTGGAGTACAAATTTGTTTCAGCGATCTGTAGCCTGGGAATAGGCATACACAATGTGCGCAATGTCTGTAGCCTGAGTGTAATAGACAGAGCTTACAGGAGTTCTGTAACCTCAGTTTAGTCAGATGCAGCGTGCATGAGTTCTGTATTGGAGGATTGGAACGAAGTAGTTTGTAAGAGCTCTGTAGCATGGCAGTACGCATTCGCAATATGCGGGATTTCTGTAGCCTGTCTATAGGAAATGCAGCTTATGGTCGGTCTCCTTCCTGGTTGTAGAGTGATTCAGTTCACGGGAGTTCTGAATCCTAGTGGAGTACAAAATTGTTTCAGAGTTCTTTTGCCTGGGAATAGGCCTACACAATGTGCACAATGTTTGTATCCTTAGACAGAGCTTACAAGAGTTCTGTAACCTGAGTGTAGTCGGATGCAGCTTACATGAGTTCTGTATCAGAGGTGTGGAACGAATCAGTTTGGAAGAGTTCTGTAGCCTGGGAGTAGGGATTCGCAATATGCAGGATTTCAGTAGCCACACTCTAGGATGCGCAGCTTATGGTCGGTCTGCTTCCTGGCTGTAGAGAGATGCAGTTCACGGGAGTTCTGAATGCTAGTGGAGTACAAATTTGTTTCAGTGGTCTCTAGCCTGGGAATAGGCATACACAATGTGCGCAATGTCTGTATCCTTAGACAGTGCTAACAGGAGTTCTGTTACCTGAGTGTAGTGAGGTGCAGCTTACATGAGTTCTGTATTGGAGGAGTGGAACGAAGTAGTTTGTAAGAGCTCTGTAGCCTGGCAGTACGCTTTCGCAATATGCGGGATTTCTGTAGCCTGTCTATAGGAAACGCAGCTTATGATCTGTCTGCTTCCTGGCTGTACAGAGATTCAGTTCACGGGAGTTCTGTATGCTAGTGCAGTACAAAGCTGTTTCAACGATCTGTAGCCTGTGAATAGGCATACACAATGTGTGCAATGTCTGTAGCCTGATTGTAGGAGACAGAGCTTACAGGAGTTCGGTAACCTGAGTGTAGTCAGATGCAGCATACATGATTCTGTATTACAGGTGTGGAATGAAGCAGTTTGGATTGTTCTGTAGCCTGGGAGTAGGCATTCGCTATATGCGGGATTTCTTTAGCCTGTCTATAGGATACGCAGCTTATGGTCGGTCTGCTTCCTGGCTGTAGAGAGATTCAGTTCATGGGAATTCTGTATGCTAGTGGAGTACAAAGCTGTTTCATCGGTCTGTAGCCTGGTAATAGGCATACACAATGTGCACAATGTCCGTAGCCTGAGTGTGGGAGAGAGATCTTACAGGAGTTCTGTAACCTGAGTGTAGTCAGATGCAGCTTACATGAATTCTGTATTACAGTTGTGGAACGAAGCAGTTTGTAAGAGTTCTGTAGCCTGGGAGTAGGCATTTGCAATATGCGGGATTTTTGTAGCTTGTCTAGAGGAAACGCAGCTTATGGTCGGTCTGCTTCCTGGCTCGAGACAGATTCAGTTCACGGGAGTTCTGTAAGCTAGTGGAGTACAAAGCTCTTTCAGTGTTCTGTAGCCTGGGAATAGGCAAACACAATGTGCACAGTATCTGTAGCCTGAGTGTAGAAGACAGAGCTTACAGGAGTTCTGTAACGTGAGTTTAGTCAGATGCAGCTTACATGAGTTCTGTATCAGAGGCCTGGATGTAAGCAGTTTGGAAGTGTTCTGTCGCCTGGGATTAGGAATTCGCAATATGCGGGACTTCTGTAGCCAGGCTCTAGGATGCGCAGCTTATGCTCGGTCTGCTTCCTGGCTGTAGAGAAATGCAGTTCACAGGAGTTCTGTATTCTAGTGGCGTACAAAGCAGTTTCAGCGGTCTGTAGCCTGGGAATAGGCATACACAATGTGCGCAATGTCCGTAGCCTGAGTGTAGGAGACAGAGCTTACAGGAGTTCTGTAACCTGAGTTTAGTCAGATGCAGTGTACTTGAGTTCTGTATCGGACGTGAGGAACGAGGCAGTTTGGATTGTTCTTTAGCCTGGGGGTAGGCATTCGCAATATGCGGGATTTCTTTAGCCTGACTCTGGGATGTGAGGGTTATACGAAATCTGGATACAGGCTGCAGAGATATTCAGTTCATGGGAGTTCTGTATGCTTGTGGAGTGCAAAGCTGTTTCCGTGTTCTGTAGCCTGGGAATTTGCTTACACAATGTATGCAATTTCGGTAGCCTGAGTGTAGGAGAGAGAGCGTACAGGATTTCTGTAACCTGAGTGTAGTGTTTTACAGCATACATGAATTCTGTATCGGAGGTGTGATTCGAAGCAGTTAGGAAGGGTTCTGTGGCCTCAGAGTAAGCATTCGCGATATGCGGGATTTCTGCAGCCTGTCTATGGGAAACGCAGCTTATGGTCGGTCTGCTTCCTGGCTGTAGAGAGATTCAGTTCACGAGATTTGTGTATGCTATTGGAGTACAAATCTGTTTCAGCGGTCTGTAGCCTGGAAATAGGCATACACAATGTGCCCAATGTCCATAGCCTGAGTGTAGGAGACAGAGCTTACATCAGTTCTGTAACCAGAGTGTAGTCAGATGCAGCTTACATGAATTCTGTATTACAGGTTTGGAACGAAGTAGTTTCTAAGAGTTCTGGAGCCCAGGAGTAGGCATTCACAATATGCGGGAATTCCGTAGCCGGTCTATAGGATACGCAGCTTATGGTCGGTCTCCTTCCTGGCTGTAGACAGATTCAGTTCACGGGAGTTCTGTATGCTAGTGGAGTGCAATGCTATTTCAGAGTTCTGTTGCATGGGAATAGGCATACACAATGTTCGCAATGTCCATAGCCTGAGTGTAAGAGACAGAGCTCACAGTAGTTCTGTAACCTGAGTTTAGTCAGATGCAGCGTACATGAGTTCTGTATCGGAGGAGTGGAACGAAGTAGTTTGTAAGAGTTCTGTAGCCTGGGAGTAGGCATTCGTAATATGCGGGATTTCTGTAGCTTGCCTTTAGGAAACGCAGCTTATGGGCGATCTATGTGCTGGCTATAGAGAGATGCAGTTCACGGGAGTTCTGTATGCTAGTGGAGTGCAATGCTATTTCAGAGTTCTTTTGCCTGGAATAGGCATACACAATGTGCACAATGTCTCTATCGTTAGACAGAGCTTACAGGAGTTCTGTAACCTGAGTGTAGTCAGATGCAGCGTACATGAATTCTGTATTACAGGTGTGGAACGAAGCATTTTGTAAGAGTTCTGTATCCTGGGAGTAGGCATTCGCAATATACGGGATTTCTGTGCCAGTGTATAGGAAACACAGCTTATGGTCGGTCTACTTGTTGGCTCTATACTGATTAAGTTTACGGGAGTTCTGTATGCTAGTGGAGTACAAAGCTGTTTCACTGGTCTGTAGCCTGGGAATAGGCATACACAATGTGAGCAATTTCGATAGCCTGAGTGTAGGAGACAGAGCATACAGGAGTTCTGTAACTTGACTTTAGTCAGATCAGCGTACATGAGTTCTGTATCAGAGATGTGGAACGAAGCAGTTAGGAAGGGTTCTGTAGATTGGGAGTAGGCATTGGCAATATGCGGGATTTCTGTAGCCTGTCTATAGGAAACGCAGCTTATGGTCGGTCTGCTTCCTGCCTGTAGAGAGATCAGTTCACGGGAGCTCTGTATGCTAGTGGAGTACAAAGCTGTTTCATCGGTCTGTAGCCTGGTAATAGGCATACACGATGTGCGCAATGTCTGTAGCCTGAGTGTACGAGACAGAGCTTACAGGAGTTCTGTAACGTGAGTGTAGTCAGATGCAGCGTACATGAGTTCTGTATCGGACGTGTGGAACGAAGCAGTTTGTAAGAGTTCTGTAGCCTGGGAGTAGGATTCGCAATATGCGGGATATCTGTCGCCTGTCTGGAGGAAACGCAGCTTATGTGTGTTCTGCGTCCTGGCTCTAGTGAGATGCAGTTCACGGGAGTTCTGTATGCTAGTGGAGTACAAAGATGTTTCAGCGGTTTGCAGCCTGGGAATAGGATGACACAATGTGCGCAATGTCTGTATCCTTAGACAGAGCTTACAGGACTTCTGTAACCTGAGTGTAGTCAGATGTAGCTTACATGAGTTCTGTATCTGAGATATGGATGTAATCAGTTTGGAAGAGTTCTGAAGCCTGGGAGTAGGGATTCGCAATATGCGGCATTTCTGTAGCCTGTCTATAAGAAACGCAGCTAATAGGAATTCTGGATACAGGCTGAAGAGACATTCAGTTAACGGCAGTTCTGTATGCTAGTGGAGTGTAATTCTATTTCAGAGTTCTGTTTCCTGGGAATATGCTTACCCCATGTGCGCAATATCTATTGACTTTGTGTAGGAGACAGAGCTTACAGGAGTATTGTAACCTGAGTTTAGTCAGATTCAGCGTGCATGAGTTCTGTATCGGAGGGGTGGTTGTAACCTGTTTGGAAGAGTTCTGTAGCCTGGGAGTAGGCATTCACAATATGTGGGATTTCTGTAACCTGATTCTAGGATGCGCAGCTTATGGGCATTCTGTGTGCTGGCTGTAGAGAGATGCAGTTCACGGGAGTTCTGTATGCTAGTGGAGTCAATGGTATTTCAGAGTTAAGTTGCCTGGGAATAAGATGATACAATCTGCGCAATGTCTGTATCCTTAGACAGATATTACAGGAGTTCTGTAACCTGAGTGTAGTAAGTTGCAGCTTACATGAGTTCTGTATCGGAGGTGTGTATAACAGCAGTGTGTAAGAGTTCCGTAGCCTGGGAGTAGGCATTCGCAATATGCGGGATTTCTGTAGCCTAAATCTGGAATGTGCAGCTTATAGGATTTCTGGATACAGGCTGTAGAGAGATTCATCTCATTGGAGATCTGTATGGTAGTGGAGTGCAGAGCTGTTTCAGCATTCTGTAGCCTGGGAATACGCTTACACAATGTGAGCAATTTTGGTAGCCTGAGTGTAGGTGACAAAGCATACAGGAGTTCTATAACCTGAGTGTAGTGATTTACAGCACACATGAGCTCTGTATCGGAGGTGTGGAACGAAGCACTTAGGAAAGATACTGACGCCTGGGAGTAGGCATTCGCAATATGAGGGATTTCTGTAGCCTGTCTGTAGGAAACACAGCTTATGGTCGTTCTACTTCCTGGCTGTAGAGAGATTCAGTTCACGGGAGTTCTGTATGCCAGTGAAGCACAAAGCTTTTTCAGCGGTTTTTAGCCTGGAAATAGCATACACAATGTGCGCAATGTCTGTAACCTGTGTAGGAGACAGAGGTTACAGGAGTTTTGAAACCTGAGTTTAGTGAGATACAGCGTACATGAGTTCTGTATTACAGGTGTGGAATGAAGCAGTTTGGAAGAGTTCTGTAGCCTGGGAGTAGGCATTCGCAATATGCGGGATTTCTGTAGCCTGTCTATAGGAAACGTAGCTTATGGTCGGTCTGCTTCCTGGCTGTAGAGCGATTCAGTTCACGGGAGTTCTGTATGCTAGTGGAGTACAAAACTGTTTCTGTGCTCTGTAGCCTGAGAATAAGCAAACACAATGTGAGCAATGTTGCAGCCTGAGTGTAGGATACAGAGCTTACTGGAGTTCTGTAACCTGAATTTAGTCAGACGCAGCGTACATGAGTTCTGTATCGGAGGTGTGGATGTAAGCAGTTTGGAAGAGTTCTGTAGCCTGCGAATAGGCATTCGCAATATGTGGGATTTCTGTAGCCTGTCTATAGGAAACGGCGCTTTTAGGAATTCTGGATACAGGCTGCAGAGAGATTTAGTTCACATGATGTTTGTATGCTAGTGGAGTGAATTGCTATTTCAGAGTTCTGTTGCGTGGGAATAGGCTTAGCTCATGTGACAAATGTATGTAGCCTGCGTGGAGGAGACAAAGCTTACAGTAGTTCTGTAACCTCAGTTTAGTCAGATGCAGCGTACATGATTTCTGTATCGGAGGTGTGGAACGAAGCAGTTTGGAAGAATTCTGTAGCCTGGGAGTAGGCATTCGCAATATACAGGATTTCTGTAGCCTGACTCTAGGATGCGCAGCTTATGGGCGTTCTGCGTCCTGGCTGTAGAGAGATGCAGTTCACGGGAGTTCTGTATGCTAGTGGAGTGCAATGCTATTTCAGAGTTCTGTTGCCTGGGAATAGGATGACACAATGTGTGCAATGTCTGTATCCTTAGACAGTGCTAACAGGAGTTCTGTTACCTGAGTGTAGTGAGGTGCAGCTTACATGAGTTCTGTATCAACGGTGTGCAAAGAAGCACTTTGTAAGAGATCTGTAGCCTGGTAGTAGGCATTCGCTATATGCAAGATTTCTGTAGCCTGACTCTGGAATGTTCAGCTTATAGGCATTCTGGGTAAAGGCTCTAGAGAGATTCAGTTCAGGGGAGTTCTGTATGCTAGTGGAGTGCAAAGCTCTTTCAGCGTTCTGCAGCCCGGGAATACGCTTTCGCAATGTGAGGAATTTCGGCAGCCTGTGTGTAGAAAGAGAGCGTACAGGAATTCGGTATCCTCAGTGTAGTGATTTGCAGCATACATAGGTTCCGTATCGGGGGTGTGGAACAAAGCATTTAGGAAGGGTTCTGTAGCCTGTGAGTAGGCATTCACAATATGTGGAATTTCTGCAGCCTTTCTAAGGGAAACCCAGCTTATGGTCGGTCTGCTTCCTGGCTGTAGAGTGATTCAGTTCACGGGATTTGTGTATGCTAGTGGAGTACAAAGCTGTTTTAGTGGTCTGTAGCCAGGGAATACGCTTACACAATGTGCGCAATGTCCGTAGCCTGACTGTAGGAGACAGAGCTTACAAGAGTTGTGTAACCTGAGTGTAGTCAGATGCAGCGTACATGAATTCTGTATTACAGGTGTGGAATGAAGCAGTTTGGAAAAGTTAAGAAGCCTGGGAGTAGTTATTCGCAATATGCGGGATTTCTGTAGCCTGTCTATAGGAAACGCAGCTTATGGTCGGTCTGCTTCCTGCCTGTAGAGAGATTCAGTTCATGGGAGTTCTGAATGCTAGTGGAGTACAAATCTGTTTCAGCGGTCTGTTGCCTGGTAATAGGCATACACAATGTGTGCAATGAATGTAGCCTGAGTGTAGGAGACAGAGCTTAGAGGAGTTCTGTAACCTGAGTGTATTCAGATGCAGAGTACATGAGTTCTATATTACAGGTTTGGAATTAAGCAGTTTGGAAGGATTCTGTAGCCTGGGTGTAGGCATTAGCAATATGCGGGATTTCTGTAGCCTGTCTATAATAAACGCAGCTTATGGTCGGTCTGCTTCCTGGCCGTAGAGTTATTCAGTTCACGGGAGTTCTGTATACTAGTGGAGTACAAAGCTCCTTCAGCGGCCTGTAGACTGGAAATAGGCATACACAATGTGCGGGATTTCTGTATCCTGACGCTAGGATGTGCAGCTTATGGGCATTCTGTGTCCTGGTTGTAGAGAGATGCAGTTCATGGGAGTTCTGGATGCTAGTGGAGGCAATGCTATTTCAAAGTTCTGTTGCCTGGGATTAGGATGACACAATGTGCGAAATGTCTGTATCCTTAGACAGAGCTTACAGGTGTTCTGTAACCTGAGTGTAGTGAGGTGCTACTTACATGCGTTGTGTTTTGGAGGTGTGTAACGAAGCAGATTGTAAGAGTTCTGTAGCCTGGGAGTAGGCATTCGCAATATGCGGGATTTCTGTCGCCTGTCTGTAGGAAACGCAGCTTATAGGAATGCTGGGTATAGGCTGTACAGAGATTAAGTTCATGGGAGTTCTGTATTTTAGTGGAGTGCAATGCTGTTTCAGCGTTCTGTAGCCTGGGAATACACTTTCACAATGTGCACAATTTCGGTAGCCTGAGTGTAGGAGAGAGCGTACAGGAGTTCTGTAACCTAAGTGTAGTCAGATGCAGCTTACATGAGTTCAGTATTACAGGTGTCAAACGAAGCAGTTTGGAAGAGTTCTGTAGCCTGGGAGTAGGCATTCACAATATGCGGGATTTCTGTAGCCTTACTCTAGGATGCGCAACTGATGGTCGTTCTGTATCCTGGCTGTAGATAGATTCAGTTCACGGGAGTTCTGTATGCAAGTGGAGTGCAATGCTATTTCAGAGTTCTGTTGCCTGGGAATAGGATGACACAATGTGTGCAATGTCTGTGTCCTTAGACAGAGCTTACAGGAGTTCTGTAACCTGAGTTTAGTTACGTGCCGCTTATGTGCGTTCTGTATCAGAGGTGTGTAACGAAGCAGTATGTATGAGTTCTGTATCCTGGGAGTAGGCATTCGCAATATGCGGGATTTCTGTAGCCTCACTCTGGGATGTGCAGCTTATAGGAATTCTGGATAAAGGCTGTAGAGAGATGCAGTTCATGAGAGTTCTGTATGCTAGTGGAGTGCACAGCTGTTTCAGGGTTCTGCAGCCTGGGAATACGCTTATGCAATGTGAGTAAGTTCGGTAGCCTGAGTGTATGAGACACAGCATACAGCAGTTCTGCAACCTGAGTGTAGTGTTTCACAGCATACAGGAGTTGTGTATCGTAGGTGTGGAACGAAGCACTTAGGAAGGGTTCTCAGGCCTGGGAGTACGCATTCGCAATATGCAAGATTTTTGTAGCTTGTCTGTAGGAAATGCAGCTTATGGTCTGTCTGCTTCCTGGCTGTAGAGAGATTCATTTCATGGGAGTTCTGTATGCTAGTGGTGTACAAAGCTGTTTCAGCGGTCTGTATCCTGGGAATAGGCATACACAATGTGCGCAATGTCTGTAGCCTGAGTGTAGGAGACAGAGCTTACAGGAGTTCTGTAACCTGAGTGCAGTCAGATGCAGCTGTTTTAGCAGTCTTTAGCCTTGGAAAAGGCTTACACAATGCATGCAACTCAGCAGCCTGAAGGTAGGAGAGAGAGCATACAGGAGTTCGGTTTCCTGAGTGTAGTGAGATGCAGCGTACATGAGTTCTGTAATGCAAGTGTGGAACGAAGCAGTGTTGAAGACTGCTGTAGCTGGGAGTAAGCATTCGCAATATGCGGGATTTGTGTAGCCTGAGTGTAGGAAACACAGCTTATGGGCATTCTGCTTCCCGGCTATTGAGAGTTGTACTTCACATGACTTCTGTATATGGTGGAGTGCAAAGCTGATTCAAAGTTCTGTAATTGGGAATAGCCTTACCCAATGTGCACAATGTCTGTAGCCTGCGTGTAGGAGAGAGAGCGTACAGGACATCTGTAACCTGTGTGTGGTGAGATGCAGGGTACGTGATTTCTGTATTGGAAGTTCGGAATGAATCAGTTTGCAAGAGTTCTGTAGCCTCGGAGAAGGCATTCGCAATAGGAGGGATTTGGGTAGCCTGACTTTAGGAAACACAGCTTATGGGCATTTAGCTTCCTGGCTGTAGGGAGATGCAGTTCACAGGACTTCTGTATGCTAGTGGAGTGCATAGCTGTTTCAGAGTTCTGTAGCTTGGGAATATGCTTACCCTATGTGCGCAATGTCTGTAGCCTGTGTATAGGAGAAAGTGCGTCGAGGAATTCTGTAACCTGTGTGTAGTGACTTACAGCATACATAAATTGTGTGTCAGAGGTGTGGAACGAAGCAGTTTGGAAGAGTTCTGTAGCCTGGGAGTAGGCATTCACAATATGCGGGATTTGTGTAGCCTGACGGTAGAAAACGCAGCTTATGTGTGGTCTGCGTCCTGGCGGTAGAGAGATGCAGTGCACGGGAGTTCTGTATGCTAGTCAAGTGCAAAGTTGTTTCAGCGTTCTGTAGCTTTGGAATAGGCTGACACAATGGGTGTAATGTCTGTAGCCTATGTGTAGGAGTAGTAGTCAGATGCAGCGTACATGAGTTCTGTATCAGGGATGTGGATGTAAGCAGTTTGGAAGAGTTCTGTAGCCTGGGAGTAGGCAATCGCAATAGGAGGTATTTGTGTACCCTGACAGTAGGAAACGCAGCTTATTGTCGTTCTGCTTCCTGGCTGTAGAGAGATTCAGTTCACGGGAGTTCTGTATATGGTGGAGTGCAAAGCTGTCAGAATTCTGTAATGGGAAATAGGCTTACCCAATTTGCACAATTTCTGTAGCCTGCCTGTAGGAGAGAGAGCTTACAGGAGTTCTGTATCCTGAGTGTAGTTTGGTGCAGCTTACATGAGTTCTCTATCGGAGATGTGTAATGAAGCAGTTTGTAAGAGTTCTGTAGCCTGGGAGTAGGCATTCGAAATATGCAGGATTTCTGTAGCCTGACGCTGAGATGTGCAGCTTATAGGAATTCTGGATACAGACTGTTTAGAGATTCTGTTCATCGGAGTTCTATATGCTAGTGGAGTTCAAAGCTGTTTCAGCGTACTGTAGCCTGGGACTAGACATACACAATGTGCACAATTTCGGTAGCCTGAGTGTAGGAGGAAGAGTGTAAGGAGTTCTGTAACCTGAGTGTAGTGATATACAGCATACTTGAGTTCTGTATCGGAGGTGTGGAACGAAGCAGTTAGGAAGGGTTCTGTAGCCTGGGAGTAGTCATTCGCAATCTGTGGGATTTCTCTAGCCTGACTCTGGGATGTGCAGCTTATAGGAATTCATGGGAGTTCTGTATGCTAGTGGAGTGCAAAGCTGTTTCAGTGTTCTGTAGCCTGGGAATCGGCTTACACAATGTGCACACTTTCGGTAGCCTGAGTGTAGGAGAGAGAGCGAACAGGAGTTCTGTAACCTGACTGTAGTGATGTACAGCATACATGAGTTCTGTATCGGGGGTGTGGAACAAAGCAGTTAGGAAGGGTTCTGTAGCCTGGGGGTAGGTATTAGCAATATGCGGGATTTCTGTAGCCTGTCTATAGGAAACACAGCTTATGGTTGGTCTGCTTCCTGGCTGTAGAGAGATTCAGTTCATGGGAGTTCTGAATGTTAGTGGAGTACAAAGCTGTTTCAGCAGTCTATAGCCAGGGAATAGGCATACACAATATGTGCAATGTCTGTAACCTGAGTGTAGGAGACAGAGTTTAGAGGAGTTCTGTAACCGAAGTGTAGTCAGATGCAGCGTACATGAGTTCTGTATCGGAGGTGTGGATGTAAGCAGTTTGGAATAGTTCTATAGCCTTGGAGTAGGCAATTGAAATAGGAGGGATTTGTGTACCCTGACAGTAGGAAACGCAGCTTATTGTCGTTCTGGTTCCTGGCTGTAGAGAGATTCAGTTCATGGGAGTTCTGTATGCTAGTGGAGTGCATAGTAATTTCAGCGTTCTGTAGCCTGGGAATAGGCATACACAATGTGCGCAATGTCTGTAGCCTGAGTGTAGGAGACAGAGCTTACAGGAGTTCTGTAACCTGAGTGCAGTCAGATGCAGCTTACATGAGTTCTGTATCGGAGTTGTGTAATGAAGCAGTTTGTAAGAGTTCTGTAGCCTGGGAGTAGGCATTCGCAATATACGGGACTTGTGTAGCCTGACTGTGAGAAAAGCAGCTTGTGAGCGGTCTGCATCAAGGCTGTATAGAGATGCAGTTCCCAGGAGTTCTGTATGCTAGTGGAGTGCAAAGTTATTTCAGCGTTCTGTAGCCTGGTAATATGTTGACACAATGTGCGCAATGTCTGTAGCCTGAGTGTAGGAGACAGAGCGTACAGGACTTCTGTAACCTGAGCGTAGTGAATTACTGCTTACATGAGTTTTGTATCGCAGGTGTGGAGCGAAGCAGTGTGGAAGACTTCTGTAGCTGGGAGTAAGCATTCGCCATATACGGGATTTGTGTAGCCTGACTGTAGGAAACACAGCTTATGGGCATTCTGCTTCCTGGTTATATAGAGTTGTAGTTCACAGGACTTCAGTATATGGTGGAGTGCAAAGCTGTTTCAGAGTTCTATAATTGGAAATAGGCTTACCCAATGTGCACAATGTCTGTAGCCTGCGTGTAGGAGAGAGAGCATACTGGAGTTCTGTAACCTGAGTGTAGTGAGATGCAGCATACATGAGTTCTGTATCGGAGGTGTGGAACGAAGCAGTTTGGAAGTTTTCTGTAGCCTGGGAGTAGGCCTTTGGAACATGCGGGATTTGTGTAGCCTGACTGTAGAAAACGCAGCTTATGGGCATTCTGCGTCCTGGCGGTAGAGATGCAGTACACGGGAGTCTGTGTAATAGTGGAGTGCAAAGATGTTTCAGCGTTCTGTTGCTTGGGAAGATTCTTACACAATGTGCGTAATGTCTATAGCCTGAGTGTATGAGACAGAGCGTACAGGAGTTCTGTATCAGGGGTGTGGATGTAAGCAGTTTTGAAGAGTTCTGTAGCCTGGGAGTAGGAATCGCAATAGGAGTTATTTGTGTACCCTGACAGTAGGAAACGCAGCTTATGGTCGGTCTGCTTCATGGCTGTAGAGAGATTAAATTCACGGCACTTCTGTATGCTAGTGGAGTACAAAGCTGTTTCAGCAGGTCTGTACCCTGGGAATAGGCATACAATGTGTGCAATGTCTGTAGCCTGAATGTAGGAGACAGAGCTTACAGGAGTTCTGTAACCTGAGTTTTGTCAGATACAGTGTACATGAGTTCTGTATCAAGTTGTGGATGTAAGCAGTTTGTAAGAGTTCTGTACCTGGGAGTAGGGATTTGCAATATGCGGGATTTCTGTAGCCTGACTCTGGGATGTGCAGCTTACAGGAATTCTGGATAAAGGCTGCAGAGAGATTCAGTTCACGGGAGTTCTGTATGCTAGTGGAGTGCAAAGCTGTTTCACCGGTCTGTAGCTTGGGAATATGCTTACACAATGTGAGCAATTTCGGAAGCCTGAGTGGAGGAGAGAGAGCGTACTGGAGTTCCGCAACCTGAGTTTAGTGATTTACAGCATACATGAGTTCTGTATCAGGGGTGTGCGTGTAAGCAGTTTGGAAGAGTTCTGTAGCCTGGGCGTAGGGATTCCCAATATGCGGGAATTGTGTATCCTGACTGTAGTAAACGCAGCTTATGGGCGTTCTGCGTCCTGGTTGTAGAGAGATGCAGTTCACGGGAGTTCTATGTGCTAGTGGAGTGCAAAGTTGTTTAAGCGTTCTGTAGCCTGGGAATAGGCTGACACAATCTGCTCAATGTCTAGAGCCTGAGTGTAGGAGTCAGAGCCTACAGTTCTGTAACCTGAGTCTGGTGATTTACAGCTTACATGAGTCTGTATTGCAGGTGTGGAGCGAAGCAGTGTGGAAGACTCTGTAGCTGGGAATAAGCATTCGCAATATACGGGATTTGTTTAGCCTGACTGTAGGAAACACAGCTTATGGACATTCTGCTTCCTGGCTATAGAGAGTTGTACTTCACAGGACTTCTGTATATGGTGGAGTGCAAAGCTGATTCAAAGTTCTGTAATTGGGAATAGGCTTACCCAATGTGCACAATGTCTGTAGCCTGCATGTAGGAGAGAGAGCGTACAGGACTTCTGTAACCTGATTGTGGTGAGATGCAGGGTACATGAGTTCCGTACTGGAGGTTTGGAATGAAGCAGTTAGGAAGGGTTCTGTATCCTGCCAGTAGGCGCTCACAATAGGAGGGAATTGTGTAGCCTGACTGTAGGAAATGCAGCATATGGGCATTCTGCGTCCTGGATGTAGAGAGATGCAGTTCACAGGAATTCTGTATGCTAGTGGAGTGCAAAGCTGTTTCAGCGGTCTGTAGCCTGGGAATAAGCTTACAAAATGTGCGCAATTTTGGTAGCCTGAGTGTAGGAGAGAGAGCATACAGGAGTTCTGTAACCTGAGTGTAGTGACTTATAGCATACATGAGTTCTGTATCAGAGGTGTGGAATGAAGCAGTTTGGAAGAGTTCTGTAGCCTGGGAGTAGGCATTCACAATTTGCGGGATTTCTGTAGCCTGACTCTAGGATGTGCAGCTTATGGGCGTTCTGCGACCTGGCTGTAGAGAGATACAGTTTAAGGGAGTTCTGTATGCTAGTGCAGTGCAATGCTCTTTCAGAGTTCTGTTGCCTGGGAATAGGATGACACAATGTACGCAATGTTTGTATCATTAGACAGAGCTTACAGGAGTTCTGTAACCTGAGTTTAGTCAGATGCAGCGTACATGAGTTCTGTATCGGAGGAGTGGAACGAAGTAGTTTGTAAGAGTTCTGTAGCCTGGGAGTAGGCATTCGCAATATGCGGGATTTCTGTAGCCTGACTCTGGGATGTGCAGCTTATAGGAATTCTGGATAAAGACTGTAGAGAGATTAAGTTCATGGTAGTTCTGTATGCTAGTGGAGTGCAAAGCTCTTCCAGCGCTCTGTAGCCCTGGTATAGTCTTACACAATGTGCGCAATTTCGGAATCTGGAGTGTAGGAGGAAGAGTGTAAGGAGTTCTGTAACCTGAGTGTATTGATTTACAGCACACATGAGTTATGTATTGGAGGTGTGGAACGAAGAGTTAGGAAGTGTTCTGTAGCCTGGGAATAGGCATTCGCAAAATGCGGGATTTCTGTAGCCTGTCTATAGGAAACACAGCTTATGGTAGGTCTGCTTCCTGGCTGTAGAGAGATTCAGTTCATGGAAGTTCTGTATGCTAGTGGAGTACAAAGCTGTTTCAGCGGTGTGTAGCCTGGGAATAGGCATACACAATGTGCACAATTTCTATAGCCTACTGTAGGAGACAGAGCTTACAGGAGTTCTGTTACCTGAGTGTAATCAGATGCAGCTTACATGAGTTCTGTATCAGAGTTGTGTAATGAAGCAGTTTGTAAGAGTTCTGTAGCCCTGGAGTAGGCATTCGCAATATTGGGATTTCTGTAGCCTGACTCTGGGATGTGCAGCTTATAGGAATTCTGGATACAGGCTGTATGGAGATTCAGTTCATGAGAGTTCTGTAAGCTAGTGGAGTGCAAAGCTGTTTCAGCGTTCTGTAGCCTGGGTATATGCTTACACAATGTGTGCAATTTCAGTAGCCTGAGTGTAGAAGAGAGAGGGTACAGGAGATCTGTAACCTGAGTGTAGTGATTTACAGCATACATGAGTTCTGTATCAGAATTGTGGAATGAAGCAGTTAGGAAGTGTTATGTAGCCTGGGAGTAGGCATTCGCAATATGCGGGATTTCTGTAGCCCGTCTATAGGAAACGCAGCTTATGGTACCTCTGATTCCTAGCTGTAGAGAGATTCAGTTCAAAGGAGTCTGTATGCTAGTGGAGTGCAAAGCAGTTTCAGCGGTCTGTAGCCTGGGAATACGCTCACACAATGTACGCCATTTCAGTAGCCTGAGTGTAGGAGACAGAACTTACAGGAGTTCTGTAACCTGAGTGTAGTCAGATGCAGCTTACATGAGTTCTGTATTACAGGTGTGGAACCAAGCATTTTGCAAGAGTTCTGTAGCCTGGGAGTAGGCATTCGCAATATGCAGGATTTCTGTAGCCTGTCTATACGAAACGCAGCTTATGGTCGGTCTGCTTCATGCTGTAGAGAGAATCAGTTCACTGGAGTTCTGTATGCTAGTGGAGTTCAACGCTGTTTCTGCGGTCTTTAGCCTGGGAATATTCACACACAATGTGCGCAATGTCTGTAGCCTGAGTGTAAAGAGAGAGCTTACAAGAGTTCTGTAACCTGAGTGTATTCAGACGCAGCTTACATGGGTTCTGTATTACTGGTTTGTAACGAAGCAGTTTGGAAGGGTTCTGTACCTTGGAGTAGGCATTCGCAATATGCGGGACTTCTGTAGCCTGTCTATAGGAAACGCAGCTTATGGTCGGTCTGCTTCGTGGCTATAAAGAGATGCAGTTCACAGGAGTTCTGTATGCTAGTGGAGTACAAATCTGTTTCATGGGTCTGTAGCCTGGGAATACTATTACACAATGTGCGCAATGTTTTCAGCCTGAGTGTAGGAGACAGAGCTTACAGGAGTTCTGTAACCTGAGTGTAGTCAGATGCAGCGTACATGAATTCTGTATTGGAGGTGTGGAAGGGAGCAGTTTGGAAGAGTTCTGTAGCCTGGGATTAGGGATTCCAATATGCGGGATATCATTAGCCTGACTCTAGGATGCGCAGCTTACTGGCGTTCTGCGTCCTGGCTGTAGAGAGATTCAGTTCACGGGAGTTCTGTATGCTAGTGGAGTGCATTGCAATTTCAGAGTTCTGTTGCCTGGTAATAGGATGACACAATGTGTGAAATGTCTGTATTCTTAGACAGAGCTTATAGGAGTTCTGTAACCGAAGTGTAGTCAGATGCAGCTTACATGAGTTCTGTATTACAGGTGTGGAATGAAGCATTTTGAAAGAGATCTATAGCCTGGGAGTAGGCATTCGCTGTATGTGGGAATCTGTAGCCTGTCTATAGGAAATGCAGTTTATGGTCGTTGTGCTTCCTGGCTGTAGACAGATTCAGTTCACGGGAGTTCTGTATGCTAGTGGAGTACGAAGCTGTTTCAGGGGTCTGTCGCCTGGGAATAGGCATACAGAATCTGCGATATGACCGTAGCCTGAGTGTAGGAGACAGAGCTTACAGGAGTTTTGTAACCTGGGTGTCGTCAGAACCAGCTTACATGAGTTCTGTATTACAGGTGTGTAACGAAGCAGTTTGGAAGAGTCCTATAGCCTGGGAGTAGGGATTAGAAATATGTGGGCCTTCTGTAGTCTGACTCTAGGATGCGCAGCTTATGGTCATTTGCATCCTGGCTGTAGAGAAATGTAGTTCACGGGAGTTATGTATGCAAGTGGAGTGCAATGCTATTTCAGAGTTCTCTGGTCTGGGAAAAGAGACTCAATGTGCACAATGTCTGTATCCTTAGACAGAGCTTACATGAGTTCTGTAACCTGAGTGTAGTCAGATGCAGCATACATGAGTTCTGTATCAGAGGTGTGCATCGGAGCAGTTTGTACGAGTTCTGTAGCCTGGGATTAGGCATTTGCAAAATGCGGGATTTCTGTAGCCGAACTCTGGGATGTGCATCTTACAGGAATTCTGGATAGAGGCTGTAGAGATTCAGTTCATGGGATTTCTGTATGCGAGTGGAGTACAAAGCTGTTTCAGTGGTCTGTACCCAGGGAATACGGTTACACAATGTGCACATTGTCCGTAGCCTGTGTGTAGGAGACAGAGCTTACAGGAGTTCTGTAACCTGAGTGTAGTGAGATGCAGGGTACATGAATTCTGTATTACAGGTGTGGAATGAAGCAGTTTGGAAGAGTTCTGTAGCCTGGGAGAGGGCATTCGCAATATGCGGGATTTCTGTAGCCTGTCTATAGAAAGCTGTTTCAGCTGTCTGTATCCTGGTAATAGGCATACACAATGTGCGCAATGTCTGTAGCCTGAGTGTAGGAGACAGAGCTTACAGGAGTACTGTAAACTGAGTTTAGTCTGATGCAGCGTACATGAGTTCTCTATCGGAGGTGTGGAACAAAGCAGTTTGGAAGAGTTCTGTAGCCTCGAAGTAGGCATTCGCAATATGCGGGATTTCTGTAGCCTGACTCTGGGATGTGCAGCTTATAGAAATTCTGGATACAGGCTGTAGAGAGATTCAGTTCATGGGAGTTCTCTATGCTAGTGGAATGCACAGCTGTTTCAGCGTTCTGTAGCCTGGGAATACGCTTACACAATGTGAGCAATTTTGGTAGCCTGAGTGTAGGAGAGAGAGCGTACAGGAGTTCTCTATCCGGAGTTTAGTCAGATGCAGCGTACATGAATTCTGTATTACAGGTGTGGAACGAAGCAGTTTGGAACAGTTCTGTAGCCTGGGAGTAGGCATTCGCAATATGCGGGATTACTGTAGCCTGTCTATAGGAAACGCAGCTTATTTTCTGTCTGCTTCCTGGCTGCAGAGAGTTTCAGTTCACGTGAGTTCTGTATGCTAGTGGAGTGCAAAGCTGCTTGAGCGGTCTGTAGCCTGGGAATAGGCTTACCCCATGTGTGCAATGTCTGTAGCCTGAGTGTAGGAGACAGAGCTTACAGGAGTTCTGTAACCTGAGTTTAGTCAGATGCTGTGTACATGAGTTCTGTATCGGAGGTGTGGATGTAAGCAGTTTGGATGAGTTCTGTAGCCTGGGAGTAGGGATTCGCAATATGCGGGATTTCTGTAGCCTGTCTATATGAAACGCTGCTTATGGTTGGTCTGCTTCTAGGCTGTAGAGATATTCAGTTCATGGGAATTCTGTATGCTAGTGGAGTGCAATGCTATTTCAGATTTCTCTTGCCTGGGAATAGGATGACACAACGTGCGCAATGTCTGTGTCCTTAGACAGAGATTGCAGGTGTTCTGAAACCTGAGTGTAGTGAGGTGCAGCTTACATGAGTTCTGTATTGGAGGTGTGTAACGAAGCAGTTTGTAAGAGTTCTGTATCCTGGGAGTAGGCATTCGCAATATGCGGGATTTCTGTAGCCTGCTTATAGAAAACGCAGCTTATGGTCAGTCTGTTTCCTGGCTGTAGAGAGATTCAGTTCATGGGAGTTCTGTATGCTAGTGGAGTGCTCAGCTGTTTCAGCGATCTGTAGCCTGGGAATACGCTTACACAATGTGAGCAATTTTGGTAGCCTGAGTGTAGGAGACAGAGGATAAAGGAGTTCTGCCACCTGAGTGTAGTTATTTAAAGCATACATGAGTTCTGTATCGTAGGTGTGGAACGAAGCACTTAGGAAGGGTTCTGAGGCCTGGGAGTAAGCTCGCAATATATGGGATTTCTGTAGCTTTCCTGTAGGAAACCCAGCTTATGGTCGGTCTGCTTCCTGGCTGCAGAGATTCAGTTCATGGGAATTCTGTATGATAGTGGAGTACAAATCTGTTTCAGCAACTGTATCCAGGGAATAGGCATACACAATGTGTGCAATGTCTGTAGCCTGAGTGTAGGAGACAGAGCTTACATGAGTTCTGTAACCTGAGTGTAATCAGATGCAGCGCACATGAGTTCTGTATTACACGTGTGGAACGAAGCAGTTTGGATTAGTTCTGTATCCTGGGAGTAGGCATTTGCAATATGCGGGATTTCTGTAGCCTGTCTATAGGAAACGCAGCTTATGGTCGGTCTGCTTCCTGGCTGTAGAGAAATTCAGTTTACGGGAGTTCTGTATGCTAGTGGAGTACAAAAGTGTTTCAGCTGTCTGTAGCATGGAAATAGGCATACACAATGTGCGCAAGTCTGTAGCCTGAGTGTAGGAGACAGAGCTTACAGGAATACTGTAAACTGAGTTTAGTCTGATGCAGCGTACATGAGTTCTGTATCGGAGGTGTGGAACGAAGCAGTTTGGAACAGTTCTGTAGCCTGGGAGTAGGCATTCGCAATATGCGGGATTTCTGTAGCCTGTCTATAGGAAACGCAGCTTATGTTCTGTCTGCTTCCTGGCTGCAGAGAGTTTCAGTTCACGTGAGTTCTGTATGCTAGTGGAGTGCAAAGCTGCTTGAGCGGTCTGTAGCCTGGGAATAGGCTTACCCCATGTGCGCAATGTCTGTAGCCTGAGTGTAGGAGACAGAGCTTACAGGAGTTCTGTAACCTGAGTTTAGTCAGATGCTGTGTACATGAGTTCTGTATCGGAGGTGTGGATGTAAGCAGTTTGGATGAGTTCTGTAGCCTGGGAGTAGGGATTCGCAATATGCGGGATTTCTTTGGCCTGTCTATAGGAAACGCAGCTTATGCTTGGTCTGCTCTAGGCTGTAGAGATATTCAGTTCATGGGAATTCTGTATGCTAGTGGAGTGCAATGCTATTTCAGATTTCTGTTGCCTGGGAATAGGATGACACAATGTGCGCAATGTCTGTGTCCTTAGACAGAGATTGCAGGAGTTCTGTAACCTGAGTGTAGTGAGGTGCAGCTTACATGAGTTCTGTATTGGAGGTGTGTAACGAAGCAGTTTGTAAGAGTTCTGTATCCTGGGAGTAGGCATTCGCAATATGCGGGATTTCTGTAGCCTGCTTATAGAAAACGCAGCTTATGGTCAGTCTGTTTCCTGGCTGTAGAGAGATTCAGTTCATGGGAGTTCTGTATGCTAGTGGAGTGCACAGCTGTTTCAGCGTTCTGTAGCCTGGGAATACGCTTACACAATGTGAGCAATTTTGGTAGCCTGAGTGTAGGAGACAGAGGATAAAGGAGTTCTGCCACCTGAGTGTAGTGATTTAAAGCATACATGAGTTCTGTATCGTAGGTGTGGAATGAAGCACTTAGGAAGGGTTCTGAGGCCTGGGAGTAAGCTCGCAATATATGGGATTTCTGTAGCTTGCCTGTAGGAAACCCAGCTTATGGTCGGTCTGCTTCCTGGCTGTAGAGAAATTCAGTTTACGGGAGTTTTGTATGCTAGTGGAGTACAAAACATTTTGTTTTTCTGTTGGCAAACGCTAATAGGTTTCACATGCAGACACAACAGGTACACATTTGTGTTTTCTGAGTAAAAAGCTGCAGAAACCAGGTAACAAATGATATTTGTGTTTGTAAACATGACATTGAATCCACTTGCCCAAGAAAAAGACTGCTTTTCTCCAAAACCAGGTTGACTCTGCTTTTCTGGGTGCTTTGCACACCAACTCCACACCAGTTTGTCCAGATAGGTCTGGATGGAACCAGAAATATCTGGTTCTGTGGTGGCTAACTCAATGCCAGCTCTTGCTACAGCTTCTGAGTGTGCTTGTGTTTTCTCGATAGTATCTGTGGGCTTTAGAGTTGTGAATGCATTGTAGCGTGTAACATTTTTTTTTTCTGTTGGCAAAAGTTAATTGGTTTCACATGGAGACACAACAGGTACACATTTGTGTTTTCTGAGTAAAAAGCTGCAGAAACCTGGTTACAAATGATATTTGTGTTTGTAAACATGACATTGCATCTGCTTGCCCAAGAAAAAGACTTTGCTTTTTTCCAAAACCAGGTTGACTCTGCTTATCTGGGTGCTTTGCACACAACACCCCAAAACTTTGTCCGGATAGGGCTGGATGAAACCAGAAATATCTGGTTCTGTGGTGGTTAACTCACTGCCAGCTCTTGCTAGAGAATCTGCATTTACTTGTGTTTTCTTAATAGTATCTGTGGACTTTAGAGTTGTGAATGCTTTGTAGCATGTAACATTTTGTTTTCTGTTGCCAAACACTTATTGTTTTCACATGCAGACACAACAGATACACATTCCTGTTTTCTGAGCAAAAAGCTGCGGAAACCAGGTTAAAAATGATATTTGTGTTTGTAAACATGACATTGAATCCACTTGCCAAAGAAAAAGACTTTGCTTTTCTCCAAAACCAGGTTGACTCTGCATTTCTGGGTGCTTTGCACACCAATTCCACACCAGTTTGTCCGGATAGGGCTGGATGAAACCAGAAATTTCCTGTTCTGTTTTGGCTAACTCAGTGCCAGCTCTTGCTACACTTTCTGTGTTTGCTTGTGTTTTGTCGATAGTATATGTGGACTTTGGAGTTGTGAATGCATTGTAGCATGTAACATTTTGTTTTCTGTTTGCAAACGCTAATTGGTTTCACATGGAGAAACAACAGGTACACTTTCGTGTTTTCTAAATAAAAACCTGCAGAAACCAGATTACAAATGATACTTGTGTTTGTAAACATCACATTGAATCCACTTGCCCAAGAAAAAGACTTTGCTTTTCTCAAACCAGGTTGACTCTGCTTTTCTGGGTGCTTTGCACACCAATTCCACACCAGTTTGTCCAGACAGGGCTGTTTGAAACCAGAAATATCTGATTCTCTGGTGGCTAACTCAATGCAAGCTATTGCTGCAGCCCCTGAGTTTGTTTCTGTATTCTGGATACAGTCTATGGACTTTAGAGTTGTGAATGCATTGTAGCATGTAAGATTTTGTTTTTCTGTTGGCAAAGGCTAATTGGTTTCACATGGAAACACAACAGGTACACATTCGTGTTTTCTGAGTAAAACATGCAGAAACCAGGTTAAAAATGCTATTTGTGTTTGTAAACATGACATTGAATCCACTTGCCCAAGAAAAAGACTTTTCTTTTCTCCAAAACCAGGTTTACTCTGCTTTATGTGTCCTTTGCACACCAATTCCACACCAGTATTTCCGGATAGGGCTGGATGAAACCAGAAATATCCGGTTCTGTGGTGGCAAACTCAATACCAGCTCTTGCTACAGCTTCTGTATTTGCTTGTGTTTTCTCGATAGTATCTATGAACTTTAGAGTTGTGAATGCATTGTAGCATGTAATATTTTACTTCTTGTTGGCAAATGCTAATTGATTTCACCTGAAGGCAACAGGTACATATTCGTGTTTCCTAAGGGAAAAGCTGCAGTAACCAGGTTAAAAATGATATTTGTGTTTGTAAACATGACATTGAATCCCCTTGCCCAAGAAAAAGACTTTGCTTTTCTCCAAACCCAGGTTGACTCTGCTTTTCTGGGTGCTTTGCACACCAATTCCACAACAGTTTTCCACAGAGGTCTGGTTGAAACCAGAAATATCCGGTTCTGTGGTGGCTAACTCAATCCCAGCTCTTGCTACAGCTTCTCTGTTCGCTTGAGTTTTCTCGATAGTATCTATGGACTTTAGAGTTGTGAATGCATTGTAGCATGTAGGATTTTGTCTTTCTATTGGCAAACGCTAATTGGTTTCACATGGAGACACAACAGGTACACATTCGTGCTTTCTGAGTAAAAAGCTGCAGAATCCAAGTTAAAAATGATATTTATGTTTGTAAACAAGACATTGAATGCACTTTCCCAAGAAAAAGACTTTGCTTTTCTCCAAAACCAGGTTGACTCTGCTTTTCAAGGTACATTGTACACCAATTCCACACCAGTTTGTCCAGATAGGACTGGATGAAACCAGAAATATCCGGTTCTGTGGTGGCTAACTCAATTCCAGCTCTGCTACAGCTTCTGTGTTTGCTTTTGTTTTGTCGTTAATATCTATGGACTTTAGAGTTGTGAATTCATTGTAGCATGTAATATTTTACTTCTTGTTGGCAAATGCTAATAGAATTCACCTGAAGGCAACAGGTACATATTCGTGTTTCCTAAGTGAAAAGCTGCAGAAACCAGGGTAAAAATGATATTTGTGTTTGTAAACATGACATTGAATCCCCTTGCCCAAGAAAAAGACTTTGATTTTCTCCAAAACCAGGTTGACTCTGCTTTTCAGGGTGCTTTGCACACCAATTCCACACCAGTTTGTCCGGATAGGGCTGGATGAAACCATAAATATCCGGTTCTGTGGTGGCTAACTCAATCCCAGCTCTTGCTACAGCTTCTGTGTTTGCTTCTGTTCTCTCGATAGTATCTGTGGACTTTAGAAATCTGAATGCATTGTAGCATGTAACATTTTGTTTTTCTGTTGGCAAACGCGAATTGGTTTCACATGGAGACACAACAGGTACACTTTCCTGTTTTCTGAGTAAAAAGCTGCAGAAATCAGGTTACAAATGATATTTGTGTTTGTAAACATGACATTGAATCCACTTGCCCAAGAAAACGACTTTGCTTTTCTCCAAAAACAGGTTGACTCGATATTTCTGGGTGATTTGCACACCAGTTCCACACCAGTTTCTCCAGATAGGTCTGGATGAAACCAGAAATATCCGGTTCTGTTTTGGCTAACTCAATCCCACCTCTTGCTACAGCTTCTGTGTTTGCTTCTGTTCTCTCGATGGTATCTATGGACTTTAGAATTCTGAATGCATTGCAGCATGTATCATTTTGTTTTTCTGTTGGCAAACGCTAATTGGTTTCACATGGAGACAATACAGGTACACATTCTTGTTTTCTGAGTAAAAAGCTGCAGAAACCAGTTTAAAAATGATATTTGTGTTTGTAAACATGACATTGAATCCACTTGCCCAAGTAAACGACTTTGCTTTTCTCCAAAACCAGGTTGATTCTGTTTTTCTGGGTTCTTTGCACACCAACTCCACTCCAGTTTGTCTGGATAGGGCTGGATGAAACCAGAAATATCCGGTTCAGTGGTGGCTAACTCAATCCCAGCTCTTGCTACAGTTTCTGTGATTGCTTGTGTTTTGTTGATGGTATCTGTGAACTTTAGAGTTGTGAATGCATTGTAGCATGTAACATTTTGTTTTCCTGTTGGCAAATGCTAATTGGTTTCACAAGGAGACACAACAGGCACACATTCATGTTTTCTGAGTAAAAACCTGCGGAAACCAGATTAAAAACCATATTTGTGTTTGCTAACATGACATTGAATCCACTTGCCCAAGAAAACGACTTTGCTTTTCTCCAAAACCAGTTTGACTCTGTTTTTCTGGGTCCTTTGCACATGAATGCCACACGAGTTTGTCCAGATATATCTGGATCTAAGCAGAAATATCCGGTTCTCTGTGGGTAAATGTATAACTGATTTTAAAACAGCATATGTGTTTGTTAGTGAATTCTGGATATTATCTATGAACGTTAGAGTTTTGAATGAATTTTAGCAAGTAACATTTTGTGTTTATGTTGGCAAAGCTAATAGGTTCCACAGGGAGACACAACAGGTACACATTCGAGTTTTCTGAGTAGAATGCTATAGAAACCTGGTTAAAAATGTTATTTGTGTTTGTAAACATGACATTGTATCCACTTGCCCAAGAAAAATACCTTGCTTTTCTCCAAAACCAGGTTGACTCTGCTTTCCTGGGTCGTTTGTACAAGAATTCCACACTAGTTTGTCCAGATAGGTCTGGATCTCACCAGAAATTTCCTGTTATGTTTGGTCTAACTCAATCCCTTCTCATGCTACAGCCTCTGTGTTTGTTTCTGTTTTCTGGATATTATCTATGAACTTCAGAGTTTGGAATGAATTCTGACATGTAACACTTTGTATTTTTGTTGCCAAACTCTAATTGGTTCCACATGGAGAAACAACAGGCACACATAAGAGTTTTCTGAGTAGAATGCTACAGAAACCAGGTTAAAAATGCAATTTGTGTTTGCTAACATGACATTGAATACACTTGCCCATGAAAAAGACTTTGCTTTTCTCCACAACCTGTTTGACTGTGTTTTCTGTGTCCTTTGCACACGAATTCCACACTAGTTTGTCCAGATAGTTCTGGATCTAACCAGAAATACCCATTACTTTCTGCCTAACTCAATCCCAGCTCTTGCTACAGCCTCTGTGTTTGTTTCTGTGTTCTGGATATTTTCTATGAACTTTAGAGTTTTGAATGAATTTTAGCATGTTACATTTTGTTTTTTTGCAGGCAAACGCTAATTGGTTCCACATGGAGACACAACAGGTACACATTCGAGTTTTCTGAGTAGAATGCTACAGAAACCAGGTTCAAAATTATACTTGTGTTTGTTAACATGACATTGAATCCACTTGCCCACAAAAAAGACTTTTCTTTTTTCCAAAACCAGTTTGATTTTGCTTTTCTGGGTCCTTTCCACACGAATTCCTCATGAGTTTGTCCAGATAGGTCTGGATGAAACCAGAAATATCTAGTTCTGTTGTGGCTAAAAAATATCAGCTTTTAAAACAGCCTGTGAGTTTGTTTGTGTTTTCTGGATATTAACTATGAACTTTAGAGTTTGAATGAATTCTGGAATGTAACATTGTGTTTATTTGTTGGAAATGCTAACTGGTTCCACATGGAGAAAAAACAGGTACACCTTTGAGAATTGTGAGTAGAATGCTATAGAAACCAGTTGCAAAATGGTATTTGTGTTGGTAAACATGACATTGAATACACTTGCCAAGGAAAAAGACTTTGCTTTTCTCGAAAACCAGTTTGATTCTGCTTTTCTGGGTCCTTTGCTCATGAATTCAACACGAGTTTGTGCAGATAGGACTGGATCTAACCAGAAATTTCCAGTTCTGTTCTGCCTATCTCAATCACAGCTATTGCTACAGCCTCTGTGTTTGTTTCTGTTTTCTGGATATTATCAATTTACTTTAGAGTGTGAAATGAATTCTGGCATATAACACTTTGTTTTTTTGTTGGCACACACTAATTGCTTCCACATGGAGACACAACAGGTACACATTTGTGTTTTCTGAGTAGAATGCTAGAGAAACAAGATTAAAAATGATATTTGTGTTTGTAAACATGACATTGAATCCACCTGCCCAAGAAAAAGACTTTGCTTTTCTCCAAAACCAGGTTGACTCTGCTTTTCTGGGCGCTTTGCACACCAATTCCACACCAGTTTGTCCAGATAGGGCTGGATGAAACCCGAAATATCCGGTTCTGTTTTGGCTAACTCAATCCCAGCGCTGGCTACAGCTTCTGTGCTTGCTTGTGTTTTCTCGAGAGTATCTGTGCATTTTTGAGTTGTGAATGCATTCTAGCATGTAACATTTTGTTTTTCTGTTGGCAAATGCTAATTGGTTTCACATGAAGACACAACAGGTACACGTTCGTGTTTTCTCAGTAAAAACCTGCAGAAACCAGGTTACAAATGATATTTGTGTTTGTAAACATGACATTGAATCCACTTGCCCAAGAAAAAGACTTTGCTTTTTTCCAAAACCAGGTTGACTCTGCTTTTCTGGGTGCTTTGCACACCAATTCCACACCAGTTTGTCCGGATAAGGCTGGATGAAACCAGAAATATCCGGTTCAGTGGTGGCTAACTCAATCCCAGCTCTTGCTGCAGTTTCTGTGATTGCTTGTGTTTTGTTGATGGTATCTGTGAACTTTAGAGTTGTGAATGCATTGTAGCATGTAACATTTTGTTTTCCTGTTGGCAAATGCTAATTGGTTTCACATGGAGACACAACAGGTACACATTCGTGTTTTCTGAGTAAAAACCTGCAGAAACCAGATTAAAAATAATATTTGTGTTTGCTAACATGACATTGAATCCACTTGCCCAAGAAAACGACTTTGCTTTTCTCCAAAACCAGTTTGACTCTGTTTTTCTGGGTACTTTGCACATGAATGCCACACGAGTTTGTTCAGATATTTCTGGTTAGATCCAGATATTTCTGGATCTAACCAGAAATATCCGGTTCTCTGTGGGTAAATGTATAACTGATTTTAAAACAGCATATGTGTTTGTTAGTGAATTCTGGATATTATCTATGAATGTTAGAGTTTTGAATGAATTTTAGCAAGTAACATTTTGTGTTTATGTTGGCAAAGCTAATAGGTTCCACAGAGAGACACAACAGGTACACATTCGAGTTTTCTGAGTAGAATGCTATAGAAACCTGGTTAAAAATGTTATTTGTGTTTGTAAACTTGACATTGTATCCACTTGCCCAAGGAAAATACCTTGCTTTTCTCCAAAACCAGGTTGACTCTGCTTTCCTGGGTCGTTTGTACAAGAATTCCACACTAGTTTGTCCAGATAGGTCTGGATCTCACCAGAAATTTCCTGTTATGTTCGGTCTAACTCAATCCCTTCTCATGCTACAGCCTCTGTGTTTGTTTCTGTTTTCTGGATATTATCTTTGAACTTCAGAGTTTGGAATGAATTCTGACATGTAACACTTTGTATTTTTGTTGCCAAACTCTAATTGGTTCCACATGGAGAAACAACAGGCACACATAAGAGTTTTCTGAGTAGAATGCTACAGAAACCAGGTTAAAAATGCAATTTGTGTTTGCTAACATGACATTGAATACACTTGCCCATGAAAAAGACTTTGCTTTTCTCCACAACCTGTTTGACTGTGTTTTCTGTGTCCTTTGCACACGAATTCCACACTAGTTTGTCCAGATAGTTCTGGATCTAACCAGAAATACCCATTACTTTCTGCCTAACTCAATCCCAGCTCTTGCTACAGCCTCTGTGTTTGTTTCTGTTTTCTGGATATTATCAATTTACTTTAGAGTGTGGAATGAATTCTGGCATATAACACTTTGTTTTTTTGTTGGCACACACTAATTGCTTCCACAAGGAGACACAACAGGTACACATTTGTGTTTTCTGAGTAGAATGCTACAGAAACCAGATTAAAAATGATATTTGTGTTTGATAACATGACATTGAATCCACTTGCCCAAGAAAAAGACTTTGCTTTTCTCCAAAACCAGTTTGACTCTGATTATCTGGGTCCTTTGCACACGAATTCCACACAGGTTTATCCAGTTTGTTCTGGATCAAACCAGAAATATCCGGTTCTGCTGTGGCTAAATGAATATCAGCTTTTAAAACAGCCTGTGTGTTTCTTGGTTTTCTGGATGTTCTCTTTGATCTTTAGAGTTTGGAAGGAATTTAGCACGTAACATTTTTTTTTTGGGAAACACAATTTGTTTCAATGTGGAGACACAAAAGATACACATGTGAGTTGTCAGAGTAGAATACTACAGAAACAAAGTTAAAAATGATATTTGTGCTTGCTAACATGACATTGAATCCACTTGCCCAAGAAAAAGACGTTGCTTTTCTCCAAAACCAGTTTGACTCTGCTTTTTTGGGTCCTTTGCACACGAATTCCACATGAGTTTGTCCAGTTAGGTCTGGATCAATCCAGAAATAGCCAGTTCTGTTGTGGATAAATGAATATCAGCTTTTAAAACAACCTGTGTGTTTGTTAGTCTTTTCTGGATATTAACTATGAACTTTAGAGTTTGGAATGAATTCTGACATGTAACATTTTGTTTTCCTGTTAGCAAACACTACTTGTATTCATGTGGAGACACAACAGGTACGCATGTGAGTTGTCTGAGTAGAATGCTACAGAAACCAGGTTAAAAATGATATTTGAGTTTGTAAACATGACATTGAATCCACTTCCCCATGTAAAAGACTTTCCATTTCTGCATAACCAGTTTGACTGTGCTTTTCTGGGTCCTTTGCATAAGAATGCCACACGAGTTTGTCCAGATAGGTCTGGATCAAACCAGAAATATCCGGTTCTGGTGTGCCTAAATGAATATCATCTTTTAAAACAGCCTGTGTGTTTGTTAGTCTTTTCTGGATATTAACTATGAACTTTAGAGATTGGAATGAATTCTGACATGTAACATTTTGTTTTCTGTTGCCAATCACTAATTGGATTCAAAGGGAGAAACAACCGTTACACATTCGAGTTTTCTGAGTAGAATGTACAGAAACCAGGTTCAAAATGATATTTGTGTTTGCTAACATGACATTGAATCCACTTGCCCAAGAAAAAGACTTTGCTTTTCTCCAAAACCATTTCCAATATTCTTTTCTTGGTCCTTTGCACAAGATTTCCACAGCATTATGTCCAGAACGTCTGGAACTATGAAGAAATTTCCGGTTCTGTTCTGCCTAACTCAATCCCACATGACTTTGTCCAGATAGGTGTGGATCAAACCAGAAATATCCGGTTATGGTGTGCCTAAACGAATATCAGCTTTGAAAACTGCCTGTGTGTTAGTGATTTCTGTATATTTTCTATGAACTTCAGAGTTTTGAATAAATTTTAGCATGTAACACTTTGTTTTTTTTTGTTGGAAACACTATTTGGTTCCACATGGAGACACAACAGGTACACATAAGTGATTTCAGAGTAGAATGCTACAGAAACCAGGTTAAAACTGATATTTGCGACTGTAAACATGACATTGAATCCACTTGCCCAAGAGAAAGACCTTGCTTTTTTTCAAAACCAGTTGGACTTTGCTTTTCTGGGCGCTTTGCACATGAATTCCACATGAGTTTGTCCAGATATGTCTGGATCTAACCAGAAAGATCCGGGTCTATTCTGCTAACTCAATCCCAGCTCTTGCTACAGCTTCTGTGTTTCTTTCTGTTTTGTGGATATTTTCTATTAAGTTTAGAGTTTTGAATGAATTTTAGCATGTTACATTTTGTTTTTCTGTTGGAAACGCTACTTGATTCACATGGAGACACAATGGGTGTACATAAGAGATTTCTGGGTACAATACTACAGAAACCAGGTTCAAAATGACATTTGTGTTTGTAAACATGACATTGAATCCACTTACCATGAAAAAGACTTTGCTTTGCAACAAAACCACTTTGACTCTGCTTTTCTGGGTCCTTTGCACATGAATTCCTCACCAGTTTGGCCAGATAGCTCTGGATCTAACCAGAAATATCCGGTTCTGTTGTGGGTAAATGAATATCAGCTTTAAAATAGCTTGTGTGTTTGTTAGTGTTTTCTGGATATTTTCTATGAACTTTAGATTTTTGAATGAATTTTAGCATGTTATATTTTGTTTTTCTGTTGGAAACGCTACTGGATTCACATGGAGACACAACGGGTGTACATAAGAGATTTCTGAATAGAATACTACAGAAACCAGGTTAAAAATGATATTTGTGTTTGTAAACATGACATTGAATCCACTTGCCCAAGAAAAAGACTTTGCTTTTCTCCAAAACCATTTCCAATATTCTTTTCTTGGTCCTTTGCACAAGATTTCCACAGCATTATGTCCAGAACGTCTGGAACTATGAAGAAATTTCCGGTTCTGTTCTGCCTAACTCAATCCCACATGACTTTGTCCAGATAGGTGTGGATCAAACCAGAAATATCCGGTTATGGTGTGCCTAAACGAATATCAGCTTTGAAAACTGCCTGTGTGTTAGTGATTTCTGTATATTTTCTATGAACTTCAGAGTTTTGAATAAATTTTAGCATGTAACACTTTGTTTTTTTTTGTTGGAAACACTATTTGGTTCCACATGGAGACACAACAGGTACACATAAGTGATTTCAGAGTAGAATGCTACAGAAACCAGGTTAAAACTGATATTTGCGACTGTAAACATGACATTGAATCCACTTGCCCAAGAGAAAGACTTTGCTTTTTTTCAAAACCAGTTGGACTTTGCTTTTCTGGGCGCTTTGCACATGAATTCCACATGAGTTTGTCCAGATATGTCTGGATCTAACCAGAAAGATCCGGGTCTATTCTGCTAACTCAATCCCAGCTCTTGCTACAGCTTCTGTGTTTCTTTCTGTTTTGTGGATATTTTCTATTAAGTTTAGAGTTTTGAATGAATTTTAGCATGTTACATTTTGTTTTTCTGTTGGAAACGCTACTTGATTCACATGGAGACACAATGGGTGTACATAAGAGATTTCTGGGTACAATACTACAGAAACCAGGTTCAAAATGACATTTGTGTTTGTAAACATGACATTGAATCCACTTACCATGAAAAAGACTTTGCTTTGCAACAAAACCACTTTGACTCTGCTTTTCTGGGTCCTTTGCACATGAATTCCTCACCAGTTTGGCCAGATAGCTCTGGATCTAACCAGAAATATCCGGTTCTGTTGTGGGTAAATGAATATCAGCTTTAAAATAGCTTGTGTGTTTGTTAGTGTTTTCTGGATATTTTCTATGAACTTTAGATTTTTGAATGAATTTTAGCATGTTATATTTTGTTTTTCTGTTGGAAACGCTACTGGATTCACATGGAGACACAACGGGTGTACATAAGAGATTTCTGAATAGAATACTACAGAAACCAGGTTAAAAATGATATTTGTGTTTGTAAACATGACATTGAATCCACTTGCCGAAGAAAAAGACTTTGCTTTTCTCCTTACAAGATTGATTCTGCTTTTCTGTGTCCTTTGCACAAGAATTCCACACGAGTTTGTCCCGATAGGTCTGGATCTAACCAGAAATACCCGTTTCTGTTCTGCCTAACTCAATCCCAGCTCTTGCCACAGCCTCTCTGTTTGTTTCTGTTTTCTGGATATTTACAATGAACTTTGGAGTTTTGAATGAATTTTAGCATGTAACATTGTGTTTTTTTGTTGGAAACACTAATTCATTCCACATGGAGCACAACAGGTACACATAAGAGATTTCTGGGTACAATACTACAGAATCCAGGTTCAAAATGACATTTGTGTTTGCTAACATGACATTGAATCTATTTGCCAACGAAAAAGACTTTGCTTTTCTCCAAAACCACTTTGACTCTGTTTTTCTGGGTGCTTTGCACACGAATTCCGCACGAGTTTATCCATATTGGTCTGGATCTAACCAGAAAAATCCGGTTATGTGTGGCTAAATGAATATCAGCTTTTAAAATAGCCTGAGTGCTTGTTAGTGTTTTCTGGATATTTTCTATGAACTTTAGAGTTTTGAATGAATTTTAGCATGTAACATTGTGTTTTTTTTTTTTGAAACACTAATTGGTTCCACATGGAGACAAAACAGGTACACATAAGTGTTTTCTGGATAGAATGCTACAGAAACCAGGTTCTAAATGATAATTGCGGCTGTAAACATGACTTTGAATCCACTTGCCCAAGAAAAAGACCTTGCTTGTCTCCAAAACCAGTTGGACTTTGCTTTTCTGGGCCCTGTGCACACGGATTTCTCACGAGTTTTTCCAGATAGGTCTGGATCTAACCAGAAATATCCGGGTGTGTTTTGCCTAACTCAATCCCAGCTCTTGCTACAGCCTCTGAGTTTGTTTAGGTTTACTGGATATTTTCTATGAACTTTAGAGTTTCGAATGAATTTTAGCATGTAACATTGTGGGTTTTTTTGGCAAACCCTAATTGGTTGCACAAGGAGACACAACAGGTACACATTCGAGTTTTCTGAGTAGAATGCTACAGAAACCAGGTTCAAAATGATATTTCCGACTGTAAACATGACATTGAATCCACTTGCCCACAAAAAAGACTATGCTTTTCTCCAGAACCAGTTTGACTCTGCTTTTCTGGGTCCTTTGCACACGAATTCCACACGAGGTTGTCCAGATAAGTCTGGATCTAACCAGAAATACCCGTTTCTGTTCTCCCTAACTCAATCCCAGCTCTTGCTACAGCCTATGTGTTTGTTTCTTTTTTCTGGATATTTTCTATGAACTTTTAGTTTTGAATGAATTTTAGCATGTAACATTGTGTTTTTTTGTTGGAAAATCTAATTCGTTCCACATGGAGACACAACAGATACACATAAGTGATTTCTGAGTAGAATGCTACAGAAACCAGGTTAAAAATGACATTTGTGTTTGTAAACATGACATTGAATGCACTTGCCCATGAAAAAGACTTTGCTTTTCTCCAAAACCAGTTTGACTCTTCTTTTCTGGGTCCTTTGCACACGAATTCCACACGAGTTTGTACAGATACGTCTGGATCTAACCAGAAATATCGGTTCCGTTGTGGCTAAATGAATATCAGCTTTTAAAACAGCCTGTGTGTTTGTTTGTGTTTTCTGGATATTATCTATGAACTTTACTGTGTGGAATGAATTCTGGCATGTAACACTTTGTTTTTTTGTTGCCACACACTTATTCGTTCCACTAGGAGACACAACAGGTACACATAAGAGGTTTCTAAGTAGAATACTACAGAAAGCAGGTTAAAAATGATATTTGTGTTTGATAACATGACATTGAATCCACTTGCCCATGAAAAAGACTTTGTTTTTCTCCAAAACCAGTTTGACTCTGCTTTTCTGGGTCCTTTGCACAAGAATTCCACATGATTTTGTCCAGACGGTTCTGGATCAAACCAGATATATTCGGTTCTGTTGTGGCTAAATGAATATCAGCTTTTAAAACAGCCTGTATGTTTCTTTGTGTATTCTGGGTATTAACTATGTACTTTAGAGTTTGTATTGAATTCTGGCATGTAACTCTTTGTTTTTCTGTTGCCAAACACTAATTGGATTCACATGGAGACACAACAGGTACACATTCGAGTTTTCTGAGTAGAATGCTACAGAAACCAGGTTCAGAATGATATTTGTGTTGGTGAACATGACAATGAATCTACTTCCCCAAGAAAAAGACTTTGCTTTTCTCCAAAACCAGATTGATTCTGCTTCTCTGTGTCCTTTGCGCAAGAATTCCACACGAGTTTGTCCAGATAGGTCTGGATCTTATCAGAAATATCGGTTCTGTTGTGGCTAAATGAATATCAGCCAGCATACATGAGTTCCTTATCGGAGGTGTGCAACGAAGCAGTTAGGAAGGGTTCCGTAGCCTGGGAGTAGGCATTCTCAATATGCGGGATTTCTGTAGCCTGCCAATAGGAAACACAGCTTTGGTCGGTCTGCATAATGGCTGCAGAGAGATTCAGTTCTCGGGAGTTCTGAATGCTAGTGGAGTACAAAGCTGTTTCAGCGGTCTGTAGCCTGGGAATAGGCATCCACAATGAGCGCAATATCTGTAGCCTGAGTGTAGGAGACAGAGCTTACAGGAGATCTGTAACCTGAGTGTAGTCAGATGCAGCTTACATGAGCTCTCTATCTGTGTTGTGGAACGAGGCATTTTGGAAGAGTTCTGTAGACTGGGAGTAGGCATTCACAATATGCAGGATTTCTGTAGCCTGACTCTAGGATGCACAGCTTATGGGCGTTCTATGTCCTGGCTGCAGAGAGATGCAGTTCACGGGAGTTCTGTATGCTAGTGGAGTGCAATGCTATTTCAGAGTTCTGTTGCATGGGAATAGGATGACACAATGTGCACAATGTCTGTATACTTAGACAGAGCTTACAGGAGTTCTGTAACCTGAGTGTAGTCAGATGCAGCTTACATGAGTTCTGTATCTGTGTTGTGGAACGAGGCATTTTGGAAGAGTTCTATAGCCTGGGAGTAGGCATTCGCAATATGCGGGATTTCTGTAGCCTAACTCTGGGATGTACAGCTTGTAAGACTTCTGGATACAGGCTTTAGAGAGATTCAGTTCATGGGATTTCTGTATGCTAGTGGAGTGCAAAGCTGTTTCAGTAGTCTGTAGCCTGGGAATGGGCATACACAATGTGCGCAATTTCAGTAGCCTCAGAGTAGGAGACAGAGCTTACAGGAGTTCTGTAACCTGAGTGTAGTGATTTAGAGCATACATGAGTTCTGTATAGGAGGTGTGGAATGAAGGAATTAGGAAGGGTTCTGTAGACTGGGAGTAGGCATTCGCAATATGCGGGATTTCTGTAGCCTGTCTATAGGAAATAAAACTTATGGTCGGTCTGCATCCTGGCTTTAGAGAGATTCAGTTCACAGTAGTTCTGTACGCTAGTGGAGTACAAAGCTGTTTCAGCGGTCTGTAGCCTGGGAATAGGCATACAGAATGTGCGCAATGTCCGTATACTGAGTGTAGGAGACAGAGCTTACAGGAGTTCTGTAACCTGAGAGTAGTGAGGTGCAGCTTACATGAGTTCTGTATCAGAGCTCTGTAACGAAACAGTGTGTAAGTGTTCTGTAGCCTGGGAGTAGGCATTCGCAATATGTCGGATTTCGGTAGCCTGTCTATAGGAAACGCAGCTTATGGGCAGTCTGCTTCCTCGCTGTAGAGAGATTCAGTTCACGTGAGTTCTGTATGCTAGTGGAGTACAAAGCTGTTTCAGAGGTCTGTAGCCTGGGAATACTCTTACACAATGTGAGCAATGTCGGTAGCCTGAGTGTAGGAGACACAGCGTACAGGAGTTCTGCAACCTGAGTGTAGTGATTTACCGCATACATGAGTTCTGTATCAGAGGTGTGGAATGAAGCAATTAGGAAGGGTTCTGTAGACTGGGAGTAGGCATTCGCAATATGCGGGATTTCTGTAGCCTAACTCTAGGATGTGCAGGTTATGGGCGTTCTGCGTCCTGGCTGTAGAAAGATGCAGTTCTGTATGCTAGTGGTGTGCAAAGTTATTTCAGAGTTCTGTTTCCTGGGAATAGGATGACTTAATGTGCGCAATGTCTGTATCCTTAGACAGAGCTTACAGGAGTTCTGTAACCTGAGTGTAGTCAGATGCAGCTTACATGATTTGTATATCAGAGGTGTGTAACGAAGCAGTTTGTAAGAGTTCTGTAGCCTGGCAGTAGGCATTCGCAATATGCGGGATTTCTGTAGCCTGAGTCTGGGATGTGCAGCATATAGGAATTCTGGATACAGGCTGCAGAGAGATTCAGTTCATGCGAGTACTATATGCTAGTGGATTACAAAGCTGTTTTAGTGGTCTGTAGCCTGGGAATAGGCATACACAAGGTGTGCAATGTCCGTAGCCTGATTATAGGAGACAGAGCTTACAGGAGTTCTGTAACCTGAGTGTAGTCAGATGCAGCCTACATGAGTTCTGTATCGGAGGTGTGGATATAAGCAGTTTGGAAGAGTTCTGTAGCCTGGGAGTAGGGATTCGTAATATGCGGCATTTCTCTAGCCTGACTCTAGTATGCGCAGCTGATGGGCGTTCTGCGTCCTGGCTATAGAGGAATTCAGTTCACGGGAGTTCTGTATGCTAGTGAAGTGCAAAGATATTTCACAGTTATGTTGCCTTATAATAGGATGACACAATGTTGTGCAATGTCTGTATCCTTAGGCAGAGCTTAGAGGAATTCTGTAACCTGAGTGTAGTCAGATGCAGCTTACATGAGTTCTGTATTACAGGTGTGGAACGAAGCAGTTTGTAATAGTTCTGAAGCCTGGGAGTAGGGTTTCGCAATATGCGGGATTTCTGTAGCCTGTCTATAGGAAATGCACATTATGGTCGTTCTGATTCCTGGCTGAAGAGAGATTCAGTTCATGGGAGCTCTGTATGCTAGTGTAGTACAAAGCTGTTTCAGCGGTCTGTAGCCTGGGAATACTCTTACACAATGTGAGCAATGTGGTAGCGTGAGTGTAAGAGACAGAGCGTACAGGAGTTCTGCAACCTGAGTGTAGTGATTTACAGCATACATGAGTTCTGTATAGAGGTGTGGAATGAAGCAATTAGGAATATTTCTGTAGCCTGGGAGTAGGGATTCTAAATATGTGGGATTTCTGTAGCCTGTCTATATGAAACGCAGCTTATGGTCGGTCTGCTTCCTGGCTGTAGAGAGATGCAGTTCACGGGAGTTTCGAATGCTAGTGGAGTACAAAGCTGTTTCAGCGGTCTGTAGCCTGGGAATAGGCATACACAATGTGCGCAATGTCTGTAGCCTGAGTGTAGGAGACAGTGCTTACAGGAGTTCTGTAACCTGAGTTTTGTCAGATGCAGCGTACATGAGTTCTGTATTGGAGGTGTGGATATAAGCAGTTTGCAAGAGTTCTGTAGCCTGGGAGTAGGCATTCGCAATATGCGGGATTTCTGTAGCCTAACTCTAGGAAGTGCAGCTTATGGGCGTTCTGCGTCCTGGCTGTAGAAAGATGCAGTTCACGGCAGTTCTGTATGCTAGTGGAGTGCAAAGCTGTTTCAGAGTTCTGTTTCCTGGGAATATGATTACTTAATGTGCGCAATGTCTGTATCCTTAGACAGAGCTTACAGGAGTTCTGTAACCTGAGTGTAGTGAGCTGCAGCTTACATGATTTCTGTATCAGAGGTGTGTAACAAAGCAGTTTGTAAGAGTTCTGTAGCCTGGGAGTAGGCATTCGCAATATGCGGGATTTCTGTAGCCTGACTTTGGGATGTGCAGCTTATAGGAATTCTGGATACAGGCTGCAGAGAGATGCAGTTCACGGGAGTTCTGTATGCTAGTGGAGTGCAAAGCTGGTTCAGTGTTCTGCAGCCACTGAATACTCTTACACAATGTGCGCAATGTCTGTAGCCTGAGTTTAGGAGACAGAGATTACAGGAGTTCTGTAACCTGAGTTTAGTGAGATACAGCGTACATGAGTTTTGTATCGGAGGTGTGGATGCAAGAAGTTTGGAAGCGTTCTGAAGCCTGGGGTAGGCATTCGCAATATGCGGGATTTCTGTAGCCTGTCTATTGGAAACGCAGCTTGTGCTCGGTCTGCTTCCTGGCTGTAGAGAGATTCAGTTCACGGGAGTTCTGTATGCTAGTGGAGTACAAAACTGTTTCAGCGGTATGTAGCCTGGGATTAGGCATACACAATGTGCACATTGTCCGTAGCCTGAGTGTAGGAGACAGAGCTTACAGGAGTTCTATAACCTGAGTTTAGTCAGATGCAGCGTACATGAGTTCTGTATCGGATGTGTGGAACGAAGCAGTTAGGAAGGGTTCTGTAGGCTGGGAGTAGGCATTCGCAATATGCGGGATTTCTGTAGCCTGTGTATAGGAAAAGTAGCTTAGGGTCGGTCTGCTCCATGGATGTAGAGAGATTAAGTTCACGGGAGTTCTGTATGCTAGTGGAGTACAAAGCTGTTTCAGTGGTCTGTAGCCTAGGAATAGGCATACACAATGTGTGCAATGTCTGTAGCCTGAGTGTAGGAGACAGAGCTTACAGGAGTTCTGTAACCTGAGTGTAGTCAGATGCAGCGTACATGAGTTCTGTATTACAGGTGTGGAATGAAGCAATTTGGAAGAGTTCTGTAGCCTGGGAGTAGTCATTCGCAATATGCGGGTTTCTGTAGCCAGTGTATAGGAAACGCAGCTTGTGGTCGGTCCTCTTCCTGGCTGTAGAGAGATTCAGTTCACAGGAGTTCTGTATGCTAGTGGAGGACAACGCTGTTTCAGCGGTCTGTAGCCTGGGCATAGGCCTACACAATGTGCGCAATGTCTGTAGCCTGATTGTAGCAGACAGAGCTTACAGGAGTTCTATAACCTGAGTTTAGTCAGATGCAGCGTACATGAGTTCTGTATCGGAGGTGTGGATGTAAGCAGTTTGGAAGAGTTCTGTAGCCTGAGAGTGGGGATTCGTAATATGCGGGATTTCTGTAGCCTGACTCTAGGATGCGCAGCTTATGGGCGTTCTGTGTCCTGGCTGTGGAGAGATGCAGTTCACGGGAGTTCTGTATGCTAGTGGAGTGCAATGCTATTTCAGAGTTCTGTTGCCTGGGAATAGGATGACACAATGTGCGCAATATCTGTATCCTTAGACAGAGCTTACAGGAGTTCTGTAACCTGAGTGTAGTGAGGTGCAGCTTGCATGAGTTCTGTATCGGAGGTGTGTAACCGAGCAGTTTGTAATAGTTCTGTATCCTGGGAGTAGGCATTCTTAATATGCGGGATTTCTGTAGCCTGTCTATAGGAAACGCTGCTTATAGGCATTCTGGATACAGGCTGTAGAGAAATTCAGTTCATGGGACTTCTGTATGCTAGTGGAGTGCAAAGCTGTTTCGCCATTCTGTAGCATGGGAATAGGCTTACACAATGTGTTCAATTTCGGTAGCCTGTGTTTAGGAGAGAGAGTACAGGAGTTCTGTGTCCTCAGTGTAGTGATAGAGCATACATCAGTTCCATATCGGAAGTGTGGAACGAAGCAGTTAGGAAGGGTTCCGTAGCCTGGGAGTAGGCATTCACAATATACGGGATTCCTGTAGCCTCTCTATAGGAAACACAGGTTATGGTCTGTCTGCATCCTGGCTTTAGAGAGATTCAGTTCACGGAAGTTCTGTATGCTAGTGGAGTAGAAAGCTGTTTTGCTGGTCTGTAGCCTGGGAATAGGCATAAAAAATGAGCACAATATCCGTAGCCTGAGTGTAGGAGACAGAGCTTACAGGAGTTCTTAACCTGAGTGTTTTCAGATGAAGCATACATGAGTTCTGTATTACAGGAGTTGAAGGAAGCAGTTTGGAAGTGTTTTGTAGCATGGGAGTAGCCTGTCTATAGGAAAGGGGCTTAGGGTCGGTCTGGTTCCTGGCTGTAGAGAGATTCAGTTCACGGGAGTTCTGTATGCTAGTGGAGTACAAAGCTGTTTCTGTGGTCTGTAGGCTGGGAATAGGCATACACAATGAGCGCAATGTCTGTAGCCTGAGTGTAGTAGACAGAGCTTACAGGTGTTCTGTAACCTGAGTGTAGTCAGATGCAGCGTACATGAGTTCTGTATTACAGGTGTTGAACGAAGCAGTTTGGGAGAGTTCTGTAGCCTGCGAGTAGGGATTCGCAATGTGTTGGATTTCTGTAGCCTGTCTATAGGAAACGCAGCTCATGGTCGGTCTGCTTCCTGGCTGTAGAGAGATTCAGTTTACGGGAGTTCTGTAGGCTAGTAGAGGACAAAGCTCTTTCAGCGGTCTGTAGCCTGAGAATAGGCATAACAATGTGCGCAATGTCTGTAGCCTCAGTGTAGCAGACAGAGCTTACAGGAGTTCTGTAACCTGAGTTTCGTCTGATGTAACGTACATGAGTTCTGTATCGGAGGTGTGGATGTAAGCAGTTCGGAAGAGTTCTGTAGCCTGGGATTAGGCATTCGCAATATGCGGGATTTCTGTAGTCTGACTCTAGGATGCGCAGCTTATGGGCGTTCCGCGTCCTGGCTGTGGAAAGATTCAGTTCATTGGAGTTCTGTATGCTAGTGGAGTGCAATGTTATTTCAGAGTTCTGTTGGCTGGGAATAGGATGACACCATGTGCGCAGTGTCTCTATCCTTAGACAGAGCTTACAGGAATTCTCTAACCTGAGTGTATTGAATGCAGCTTACATGATTTCTCTATCGGATTTTTGTAACAAAGCAGTTTGGAAGAGTTCTGTTGCCTGGGAGTTGGGATTCGCAATATGCGGGATTCCTGTAGCCTGACTCTGGAATGTGCAGCTTATAGGAATTCTGGATACAGGCTGTAGAGGTATTACGTTCATGGGAGTTCTGTATGCTAGTGGAGTGCAAAACTGTTTCAGGGGTCTGTAGCTGGGGAATACGGTTTACAGAATGTGCGCAATGTATGTAGCCTCAGTGTAGGAGACAGAGCGTACAGGATTTCTGTTACCTGAATGTAGTTATTTACAGCATACATGAGTTCTGTATCGGAGGTGTGGATGTAAGCAGTTTGTAAGCGTTCTGTAGCCTGGGAGTAGTGACAGAGCTTACAGGAGTTCTGTAACCTGAGTGTAGTGATTTAGAGCATACATGAGTTCCCCTTTGAGGTGTGGAACGAAGCAGTTAGGAAGGGTTCTGTAGCCTCGAAGTAGGCTTTCGCAATATGCGGGATTTCTGTAGCTTGTCTATAGGAAACGCAGCTTATGATCGGTCTGCTTCCTGGCTTTAGAGAGATTCAGTTCACATGAGTTCTCTATGCTAGTGGAGTACAAAGCTGTTTCAGCGGTCAGTATCCTGGGAGTAGGCATACACAATGTGTGCAATGTCTGTAGCCTGAGTGTGGGAGACAGAGCTTACAGGAGTTCTGTAACCTGAGTTTAATCAAGTGCAGCGTACAAGAGTTCTGTATCTGAGGTGTGGAACGAAGATGTTTGTAAGAGTTCTGCAGCCTGGGAGTAGGCATTCGAAATATGCGGGATTTCTGCAGCCTGACTCTGGGATGTGCAGCTTATAGGGATTCTGGATACAGGTTGTAGAGAGATTCAGTTCAAGGCATTTTTGTATGCTAGTGTAGTGCAATGCTATTTCAGAGTTCTGTTGCCTGGGAATAGGATGACACAATGTGGGCAATGTCTGTATCCTTAGAAAGAGCTTACAGGAGTTCTGTAAACTGAGCGTAGTGAGGTGCAGCTTACCTGAATTCTTTATCTGAGGCGTAGACGAAGCAGTTAGGAAGGGTTCTGTAGCCTGAGAGTTGGCATTCGCAACATGCGGGTTTTCTGTAGCCTGTCTATAGGAAAAGTAGCTTATGGTCGGTCAACTTGCTGGCTCTAGAGAGATTCAGTTCACAGGAGTTCTGTATGCTAGTGGAGTACAATGCTCTTTCAGCGGTCTGTAGCCTGGGAATAGGCATACACAATGTGCACAATGTCCATAGCCTGAGTGTAGGACACAGAGCTTACAGTTCTGTAACCTGAGTGTAGTCAGATGCAGCTTATATGAGATCTGTATTACAGCTGTGGAAGGAAGCAGTTTGGAAGTGTTCTGTAGCCTGGGAGTAGGGATTCGCAATATGCGGGATTTCTGTAGCATGTCTATAGCAAACGCAGCTTATGGTCGGTCTGCTTCCTGGCTGTAGAGAGATTCAGTTCACAGGAGTTCTGTATGCTAGTGGAGTACAAAGCTCTTTCAGCGGTCTGTAGCCTTAGAATAAGCCTACACAATGTGCGCAATGTCTGTAGCCTGAGTGTAGGAGACAGAGCTTACAAGAGTTCTGTAACCTGAGTGTAGTCAGATGCAGCTTACATGAGTTCTGTATCAGTGGTGTGGATGTAAGCAGTTTGGAAGTTTCTGTAGCCTGGGATTAGGCATTCGCAATATGCGGGAATTCTGTAGCCTCACTCTAGGATGCACAGCTTATGGGCGTTCCTCGTCCTGGCTGTAGAGAGATTCAGTTCATCGGAGTTCTGTATGCTAGTGGAGTGCAATGTTATTTCAGAGTTCTGTTGGCTGGGAATAGGATGACACCATGTGCGCAATGTCTCTATCCTTAGACAGAGCTTACAGGAATTCTCTAACTTGAGGGTATTGAATGCAGCTTACATGATTTCGCTATCAGATTTGTGTAACAAAGCAGTTTGGAAGAGTTCTGTAGCCTGGGAGTTGGGATTCGCAATATGCGGGATTTCTGTAGCCTGACTCTGGGATGTGCAGCTTATAGGAATTCTGGATAAAGGCTGTAGAGAGATTACGTTCATGGGAGTTCTGTATGCTAGTGGAGTGCAAAGCTGTTTCATAGGTCTGTAGACGGGGAATACGGTTTACAGAATGTGCGTAATGTCTGTAGTCTCAGTGTAGGAGACAGAGCGTACAGGATTTCTGTTACCTGAAGGTAGTTATTTACATCATACATGAGTTCTGTATCGGAGGTGTGGATGTAAGCAGTTTGTAAGCGTTCTGTAGCCCGGGAGTAGACATTCACAATATGCCGTATTTTAGCCTGGCTTTAGGAAACGCAGCTTATGGTCGGTCTGCTTCCTGGCTGTAGGGAGATTCAGTTCATGGGCGTTCTGTATGCTAGTGGAGAACAAAGCAGTTTCAGCCTTCTGTAGCCTTAGAATAAGCCTACACAATGCGCGCAATGTCTGTAGCCTAAGTGTGGGAGACAGCCTTGCAGGAGTTCTGTAACCTGAGTTTAGTCAGATGCAGCGTATATGAGTTCTGTATCGGAGGTGTGGATGTAAGCTCTTTGTTAGAGTTCTGTAGCCTGGGAGTAGGCATTTGCAATATGCTCGATTTCTGTAGTCTGACTCTAGGATGCGCAGCTTATGGGCGTTCTGCGTCCTGGCTGTAGGGGAATACAGTTCACAGGAGTCTGTATGCTAGTGGAGTGCAATGTCATTTCAGAGTTCTCTTGCCTGGGAATAGGATGACACAATGTGCACAATATCTATATTTTAGACAGAGCTTACAGGAGTTCTGTAACCTGCGTGTAGTGAGGTGCAGCTTACATGAGTTCTGTATCTGAGGTGTGTAACAAAGCAGTTTGTAAGAGTTCTGTAGCCTGGGAGTAGGCATTCGCAATATGCGGGATTTCTGTAGCCTGACTCAGGGATGTGCAGTTTATAGGAATCCTCGATCATGCTGTAGAGAGATTTAGTTCACAGGAGTTCTGTATGCTAGTGGAGTACAAAGCTGTTTCAGCGGTCTGTAGCTTGGAAATATGCATACACAATCTGCGCAATGTCTTTAGCCTGAGTGTAGGAGACAGTGCTTACAGGAGTTCTGTATCCTGAGTTTAGTCAAGTGCAGGCAACATGAGTTCTGTATCGGAGGTGTGGAACGAAGGAGTTTGGAAGAGTTCTGCAGCCTCGGAGTAGGCATTCGCAATATGTGGAATTTCTGTAGTCTGAATCTGGGATGTGCAGCTTATAGGAATTCTGGATACAGGCTGTAGAGATTCAGTTCAAGGGAGTTCTCTATGCTAGTGGAGTGCAAAGCTGTTTCAGCGGTCTGTATCCTGGGAGTAGGCATACACAATGTGCGGAACGTCTGTAGTCTGGGTGTAGGAGACAGAGCTTACAGGAGTTCTGTAACCTGAGTGTAGTGATTTAGAGCATACATGAGTTCCCCTTCGGAGGTGTGGATCGAAGCAGTTAGGAAGGGTTCTGTAGCCTCGAAGGAGGCATTCGCAATATGCGGGATTTCTGTAGCTTGACTATAGGAAACGCAGCTTATGATAGGTCTCCTTCCTGGCTTTAGAGAGATTCAGTTCACATGAGTGCTGTATGCTAGTGGAGTACAAAGCTGTTTCAGTGGTCTGTATCCTGGGAGTAGGCATACACAATGTGCGCAATGTCTGTAGCCTGAGTGTAGGAGACCGAGATTACAGGAGTTCTGTAACCTGAGTGTAGTCAGATGCAGCTTATATGAGTTCTGTATTACAGGTGTGGAACGAAGCAGTTTGGAAGAGTTCGGAAGCCTGGGAGTAGGGTATCGCAACATGCGGGATTTCTGTAGCCTGTCTATAGGAAACGCAGCTTGTTGTCGGTCTGCTTCCTGGCTTGTGAGAGATTCAGTTCATGGGAGTTCTGTATGCTAGTGGAGTACAAAGCTGTTTCAGTGGTCTGTAGCCTGGGAATAGGATGACACAATGTGCGCAATGTCTGTAGCCTGGGTGTAGGAGACAGAGCTTAAAGGAGTTCTGTAACCTGAGTTTAGTCAGATGCAGCATACATGAGTTCTGTATCGGAGGTGTGGAACAAAGCAGTTTGGAAGAGTTCTGTAGCCTGGGAGTAGGCATTCGCAATATGCGGGATTTCTGTAGCCTAGGTCTGGGATGTGCAGCTTATAGAAATTCTGGATACAGCCTGTAGAGAGATTCAGTTCATGGGAGTTCTGTATGCTAGTGGAGTGCATAGCTGTTTCAGCGTTCTGTAGACGGGGAATACGCTTACACAATGTGAGCAATGTTGGTAGCCTGAGTGTAGGACAGGGAGCGTATAGGAGTTCTCTATCCAGAGTTTAGTCAGATGCAGCGTACATGAATTCTGTATTACAGGTGTGGAACGAAGCATTTTGGAACAGTTCTGTAGCCTGGGAGTAGGCATTCACAATATGCGGGATTTCTGTAGCCTGCTTATAGAAACGCAGCTTATGGTCAGTCTGTTTCCTGGCTGTAGAGAGATTCAGTTCACGGGAGATCTGTATGCTAGTGGAGTGCACAGCTGTTTCAAAGTTCTGTAGCCTTGGAATACGCTTGCACAATGTGAGCAATTTTGGTAGCCTGAGTGTAGGAGACAGAGCATACAGGAGTTCTGCAACCTGAGTGTAGTGATTTAATGCATACATGAGTACTGTATCGTAGGTGTGGAACGAAGCACTTAGGAAGGGTTCTGAGGCCTGGGAGTAGGCTCGCAATATGGGATTTCTGTAGCTTGTCTGTAGGAAACCCAGCTTATGGACGGTCTGCTTCCTGGCTTTAGAGAGATTCAGTTCATGGGAGTTCTGTATGCTAGTGGAGTACAAAGCTGTTTCAGCGGTCTGTATCCTGGGAATAGGCATACATAATGTGTGCAATGTCTGTAGCCTGAGTGTAGAAGACAGAGCTTACACGAGTTCTGTAACCTGAGTGTAGTCAGATGCAGCGCACATGAGTTCTGTATTACACGTGTGGAATGAAGCAGTTTGGATTAGTTCTGTATCCTGGGAGTAGGCATTTGCAATATGCGGGATTTCTGTAGCCTGTCTATAGGAAACGCAGCTTATGGTCAGTCTGCTTCCTGGCTGTAGAGAAATTCAGTTTACGGGAGTTCTGCATGCTAGTGGAGTACAAAAGTGTTTCAGCTGTCTGTAGCATGGAAATAGGCATACACAATGTGCGCAATGTCTGTATCCTTGGACAGAGCTTACAGGAGTTCTGTAACCTGAGTGTAGTCAGATGCAGCATACATGAGTTCTGAATTACAGGTGTGGAACGAAGCAGTTTGGAAGAGTTCTGTAGCCTGGGAGTAGGCTTTCGGAATATGCGGGATTTCTGTAGCCTGTCTATAGGAGACGCAGCTTACGGTCGGTCTGCTTCCTGGCTGTAGAGAGATTCAGTTTACGGGAGTTCTGTATGCTAGTGGAGTGCAATGCTATTTCAAAGTTCTGTTGGTTGGGAAAAGGGTGACACAATGTGTGCAATGTCTGTATCCTTAGACAGAGCTTACAGGTGTTCTGTAACCTGAGTGTAGTCAGATGCAGCTTACATGAGTTCTGTATTACAGGTGGGAGTGAAGCTGTTTGGAAGAGTTATGTAGCCTGGGAGTAGGCATTCACAATATGCGGGATTTCTGTAGCCTGTCTATAGTAAACGGAGCTTATGGTTGGTCTGCTTCCTGGCTGTAGTGAGATTCAGTTCAGGAGAGTTCTGTATGCTAGTGGAGTCAATGGTGATTCGGAGTTCTGTTGCCTGGGAATAGGCTTACCTCATGTGTGCAATGTTTGTAGCCTTCGTGTAGGAAACTGAGCTTACAGGAGTTCTGTAACCTGAGTTTTGTCAGATGCAGCGTACATGAGTTCTGTATCGGAGTTGTGGATGTAAGCAGTTTGGAAGAGTTCTCTAGCCTTTGAGTAGGCATTCAAAATATGCGTGATTACTGTAGCCTGACTCTAGGATGCACAGCTTATAGGTGTTCTGCGTCCTGGCTGTAGAGAGATTCAGTACTCGGGAGTTCTGTATGCTAGTGGAGTGCAATGCTGTTTCAGAGTTCTGTTTCCGGGGAATAGGATGGCACAATGTGCACAATGTCTGTATCCTTAGGTAGAGCTTACAGGAGTTTTGTAACCTGAGTGTAGTGAGTGCAGCTTACATGAGTTCTGTATCGGAGGTGTGGATGTAAGCAGATCGTAAGAATTCTGTAGCCTGGGAGTAGGCATTCGCAATATGCGGGATTTCTGTAGCCTGTCTGTAGGAAACGCAGCTTATACGAATTCTACATACAGGCTCTAGAGATATTCAGTTCACAGGAGTACTGTATGCTAGTGGAGGGCAATGCTATTTCAGAATTCTGTTGCCTGTGAATAGGAGGACACAATGTACACAATGTCTGTGTACTCAGACAGAGCTTACAGGAGTTCTTTAACCTGAGTGTAGTGAGGTGCAGCTTACATGAATTCTGTATCGGAGGTGTGTAACGAAGCAGTTTGTTAGAGTTCTGTAGCCTCGGAGTAGGCATTAGCAATATGCGCGATTTCTGTAGCCTGACTCTAGGATGTGCAGCTTATACGAATTCTGGATACAGGCTGTAGAGAGATTCAGTTCATGGGAGTTCTATATGCTAGTGGAGTGCAAAGCTGTTTCAGCGTTAGGTAGCCTGGGAACACGCTTACACAATGTGAGCAATTTTGATAGCCTGAGTGTAGGAGACAGAGCTTACAGGAATGCTGCAACCCTAGTGTAGTGATTTACAGCATACATGAGTTGTGTATTGTTGGTGTAGAACGAAGCACTTCGGAAGGATTCTGACGCCTGGGAGTAGGCATTCGCAATATGCGGGATTTCTGTAGCCTGCTTATAGAAAACGCAGCTTATGGTCAGTCTGTTTCCTGGCTGTAGAGAGATTCAGTTCATGGGAGTTCTGTATGCTAGTGGAGTGCTCAGCTGTTTCAGCGTTCTGTAGCCTGGGAATACGCTTACACAATGTGAGCAATTTTGGTAGCCTGAGTGTAGGAGACAGTGGATAAAGGAGTTCTGCCACCTGAGTGTAGTGATTTAAAGCATACATGAGTTCTGTATCGTAGGTGTGGAACGAAGCACTTAGGAAGGGTTCTGAGGCCTGGGAGTAAGCTCGCAATATATGGGATTTCTGTAGCTTGCCTGTAGGAAACCCAGCTTATGGTCGGTCTGCTTCCTGGCTGCAGAGAGATTCAGTTCATGGGAGTTCTGTATGATAGTGGAGTACAAAGCTGTTTCAGCAGTCTCTATCCTGGGAATAGGCATACACAATGTGTGCAATGTCTGTAGCCTGAGTGTAGGAGACAGAGCTTACACGAGTTCTGTAACCTGAGTGTAGTCAGATGCAGCGCACATGAGTTCTGTATTACACGTGTGGAACGAAGCAGTTTGGATTAGTTCTGTATCCTGGGAGTAGGCATTTGCAATATGCGGCATTTCTGTAGCCTGTCTATAGGAAACGCAGCTTATGGTCGGTCTGCTTCCTGGCTGTAGAGAAATTCAGTTTACGGGAGTTCTGTATGCTTGTGGAGTACAAAAGTGTTTCAGCTGTCTGTAGCATGGAAATAGGCATACACAATGTGCGCAAGTCTGTAGCCTGAGTGTAGGAGACAGAGCTTACAGGAGTACTGTAAACTGAGTTTAGTCTGATGCAGCGTACATGAGTTCTGTATCGGAGGTGTGGAACAAAGCAGTTTGGAAGAGTTCTGTAGCCTCGAAGTAGGCATTCGCAATATGTGGGATTTCTGTAGCCTGACTCTGGCATGTGCAGCTTATAGAAATTCTGGATACAGGCTGTAGAGAGATTCAGTTCATGGGAGTTCTCTATGCTAGTGGAGTGCACAGCTGTTTCAGCGTTCTGTAGCCTGGGAATACGCTTACACAATGTGAGCAATTTTGGTAGCCTGAGTGTAGGAGAGAGAGCGTACAGGAGTTCTCTATCCGGAGTTTAGTCAGATGCAGCGTACATGAATTCTGTATTACAGGTGTGGAACGAAGCAGTTTGGAACAGTTCTGTAGCCTGGGAGTAGGCATTCGCAATATGCGGGATTTCTGTAGCCTGTCTATAGGAAACGCAGCTTATGTTCTGTCTGCTTCCTGGCTGCAGAGAGTTTCAGTTCACGTGAGTTCTGTATGCTAGTGGAGTGCAAAGCTGCTTGAGCGGTCTGTAGCCTGGGAATAGGCTTACCCCATGTGCGCAATGTCTGTAGCCTGAGTGTAGGAGACAGAGCTTACAGGAGTTCTGTAACCTGAGTTTAGTCAGATGCTGTGTACATGAGTTCTGTATCGGAGGTGTGGATGTAAGCAGTTTGGATGAGTTCTGTAGCCTGGGAGTAGGGATTCGCAATATGCGGGATTTCTGTAGCCTGTCTATAGGAAACGCAGCTTATGGTTGGTCTGCTTCTAGGCTGTAGAGATATTCAGTTCATGGGAATTCTGTATGCTAGTGGAGTGCAATGCTATTTCAGATTTCTGTTGCCTGGGAATAGGATGACACAATGTGCACAATGTCTGTGTCCTTAGACAGAGATTGCAGGAGTTCTGTAACCTGAGTGTAGTGAGGTGCAGCTTACATGAGTTCTGTATTGGAGGTGTGTAAAGAGGCAGTTTGTAAGAGTTCTGTATCCTGGGAGTAGGCATTCGCAATATGCGGGATTTCTGTAGCCTGCTTATAGAAAACGCAGCTTATGGTCAGTGTGTTTCCTGGCTGTAGAGAGATTCAGTTCATGGGAGTTCTGTATGCTAGTGGAGTGCTCAGCTGCTTCAGCGTTCTGTAGCCTGGGAATACGCTTACACCATGTGAGCAATTTTGGTAGCCTGAGTGTAGGAGACAGAGGATAAAGGAGTTCTGCCACCTGAGTGTAGTGATTTAAAGCATACATGAGTTCTGTATCGTAGGTGTGGAACGAAGCACTTAGGAAGGGTTCTGAGGCCTGGGAGTAAGCTCGCAATATATGGGATTTCTGTAGCTTGCCTGTAGGAAACCCAGCTTATGGTCGGTCTGCTTCCTGGCTGCAGAGAGATTCAGTTCATGGGAGTTCTGTATGATAGTGGAGTACAAATCTGTTTCAGCAGTCTCTATCCTGGGAATAGGCATACACAATGTGTGCAATGTCTGTAGCCTGAGTGTAGGAGACAGAGCTTACACGAGTTCTGTAACCTGAGTGTAGTCCGATGCAGCGCACATGAGTTCTGTATTACACGTGTGGAACGAAGCAGTTTGGATTAGTTCTGTATCCTGGGAGTAGGCATTTGCAATATGCGGGATTTCTGTAGCCTGTCTATAGGAAACGCAGCTAATGGTCGGTCTGCTTCCTGGCTGTAGAGAAATTCAGTTTACGGGAGTTCTGTATGCTAGTGGAGTACAAAGCTGTTTCAGCAGTCTGTAGCCTGGAATAGGCATACGCAATATGTGCAATGTCTGTAGCCTGAGTTTAGGAGACAGAGCTTAAGGAGTTCTGTAATCTGAGTTTAGTCAGATGCAGTGTACATGAGTTCTGAATCATAGGTGTGGATGTATGCCGTTGGGAAGAGTTCTGTAGCCTGGGAGTAGGCATTCACACTATGTGGGATTTCTGTAGCCTGACTCTGGCATGTGCAGCTTATAGGAATTCTGGATACAGGCTGCAGAGAGATTCAGTTCACTGGAGTTCTGTAAGCTAGTGGAGTGCAATGCTATTTCAGAGTCTGTTGCCTGGGAATAGGCTTACCCCAAGTGCTCAAAGTATGTAGACCGCGTGTAGGAGCCAGTGCTTCCAGGAGTTCTGTATCCTGAGTGTAGTGATTTACAACATTCATGAGTTCTGTATCGGATGTGTGGAATGAAGCAGTTTGGAAGGGTTCTGTAGCCGGTGAGTACACATTCGCAATATGCGGGATTTCTGTAGCCTGTCTATAGGAAACGCCGCTTATGATCTGTCTGCTTCCTGGCTGTAGAGAGATTCAGTTCATGGGAATTCGGTATGTTAGTGGAGTGCAGAGCTGTTTCAGCGGTTTGTAGCCTGGGAGTAGGCATTCGCAATATGCGGGATTTCTGTAGCCTGTCTATACGAAAGGCAGCTTATAGGAATTCTGGATACAGTTTCTAGAGAGGATCAGTTCACGGGAGTTCTCTATGCTAGTGGAGTACAAAGCTGTTTCAGTGGTCTGTAGCCTCGGAATAAGCATACACAATGGGTGCAATGTCTGAAGCCTGAGTGTAGGAGACAGAGCTTACAGGAGTTCTGCAACCTGAGTGTAGTCAGATGCAGCGTACATAAGTTCTGTATCGGAGTTGTGGAGAGAAGCAGGTTGGAAGAGTTCTGTACTCTGGGAGTAGGCATTCGCAATATGCTTGATTTCTGTAGCCTGTGTAAAGGAAACGCAGCTCATGGTCGGTCTCCTTCCTGGGTGTAGAGGGATGCAGTTCACGGGGTTTCTGGATGATAGTGGAGTGCAATGCTATTTCAGAGTTCTGTTGCCTGGGAATAGGATGACAAAATATGCACAATGTCTGTATCCTTAGACAGAGCTTACAGGAGTTCTGTAACCTGAGTGTAGTGAGGCACAGTTAACATGAGTTCTGTATCAGAGGTGTGTAACGAAGCAGTTTGGAAGAGTTCTGTAGCCTGGGAGTAGGCATTCGCAATATGGCGGATTTCTGTAGCCTGACTCTGGGATGTGCAGCTTACAGGAATTCTGGATACAGGCTGCAGAGAGATTCAGTTCACGGGAGTTCTGTATGCTAGTGGAGTGCAGAGCAGTTTCAGCGTTCTGTAGCCTGGGATTAGGAGGACACAATGTGCGCAACTTTGGTAGCCTGAGTGTAGGAGAGTGATGGTACAGGAGTTCTGTAACCTATGTGTAGTGATTTACAGCATACATGAGTTCTGTATCTGAGGTGTGGAACGAAGCAGATTGGAAGGGTTCTGAAGCCTGGGAGTAGGCATTCGCAATATGTGGGATTTGTGTAGTAACTCTGGGATGTGTAGCTTGTTGGAATTCTGGATACAGGCTGCAGAGAGATTCAGTTCACGGGAGTTCTGTATGCTAGCGGAGTACAAAGCTGTTTCAGTGTTCTGTAGCCTGGGAATAGACATACACAATGTGTACAAAGTGCGTAGCCTGAGTGTAGGAGGTGTGGAACGAAGCATTTTGTAAGAGTTCTGTACCCTGGGAGTAGGCATTTGCAATATGCGGGATTTCTGTATCCTGTCTATAGGAAACGCAGCTTATGGTCGGTCTGCCTCCTAGCTGTGGAGAGATTCAGTTCACTGCAGTTCTGTATGCTAGTGGAGAACAAAGCTGTTTCAGCGGTCTATAGCCTGGGCATATGCTTACACAATGTGCGCAATGTCTGTAGCCTGAGTGTAGGAGACAGAGCTTACAGGAGTTCTGTAACCTGAGTGTGGTGAGGTGCAGCTTACATGAGTTCTGTATCGGAGGTGTGTAACGAAGCAGTTTGTAAGAGTTCAGTAGCCTGGCAGTAGGCATTCACAATACGCGTCGTTTCTGTAGCCTGTCATTAGGAAACGCAGCTTATGGTCGGTCTGCTTCCTGGCTGCTGAGAGATTCAGTTCATGGAAGTTCTGTATACTCTGGAGTGCAAAGCTGTTTCAGCGGTCTGTAGCCTGGGAATAGGCATACACAATGTGCGCAATTTGGGTAGCAAGAGTATAAGAGAGAGAGCATACAGGATTTCTGTAACCTGAGTGTAGTGATTTACAGTATACATGAGTTCTGTATCTGAGGTGTGGAACTAAGCAGTTTGGAAGAGTTCTCTAGACTGGGAGTAGGCATTCGGAATATGCGGGATTTCTGTAGCCTGACTATAGGACACGCAGCTTATGGTCGGTCTGCTTTTTGGCTGTAGAGAGATTCAGTTCACGGGAGTTCTGTTCGCTAGTGGAGTACAAAGCTGTTTCAGTGTTCTGTAGCCTGGGAATAGGCATACACAGTGTGCGCAATGTATGTAGCCCGCGTGTAGGAGCCAGAGCTTATAGGAGTTCTGTAACCTGAGTTTAGTCAGATGCAGCGTACATGAGTTCTGTATTGCAGGTGTGGAACGAAGCAGTTTGGAAGAGTTCTGTATCCTGGGAGTAGGCATTCGCAATATGCGGGATTTCTGTTTCCTGACTCTGGGATGTGCAGCTTACAGGAATTCTAAATACAGGCTGCAGAGAGATTCAGTTCACGGGAGTTCTGTATTCTAGTGTAGTGCAGAGCAGTTTCAGCGTTCTGTAGCCTGGGATTAGGATGACACAATGTGCGCAACTTTGGTAGCCTGAGTGTAGGAAAGTGAGCGTACAGGAGTTCTGTAACCTGAGTGTAGTGATTTACAACATACATGAGTTCTGTATCAGAGGTGTGGAACGAAGCAGTTAGGGAGGGTTCTGTAGCCTGTGAGTAGAAATTCGCAATAAACGGGATTTCTGTAGCCTGTCAATAGGAAACGCAGCTTATGGTCAGTCTGCTTCCTGGCTCGAGACCGATTCAGTTACGGGAGTTCTGTATGCTAGTGGAGTACAAAGCTCTTTCAGTGTTCTGTAGCCTGGGAATAGACCTACACATTGTACGCAATGTCTGAAGCTGAGTGTAGGAGACAGAGCTTACCGGAGTTCTGTAACCTGAGTGTAGTCAGATGCAGCGTACATGAGTTCTGTATCGGATGTGTGGAACGAAGCAGTTAGGAAGGGTTCTGTAGCCTGGGAGTAGGGATTCACAATATGTGGGATTTCTGTAGCCTGTCTATAGGAAACGCAGGTTATGGGCGTTATGAGTCCTGGCTGTAGAGAGATTCAGTTCACGGGAGTTCTGAATGCTAGTGGAGTACAAAGCTGTTTCAGCGTCTGTAGCCTGGGAATACGCTCACACATTGTGCACAATGTCTGTAGCCTGAGTGTAGGAGACAGAGCTTACAGGAGTTCTGTAACCTGAATTTAGTCAGATGCATCTTACATGAGTTCTGTATCAGAGGTGTGGATGTAAGCAGTTTGGAAGAGTTCTGTAGCCTGGGAGTAGGGATTCGAAATATGTGAGATTTCTTTAGCCTGACTCTCAGAAACACAGCTTAGGGGTGTTCTCCGTCCTGGCTGTAGAGAGATGCAGTTCACTGGAGTTCTGTACGCTAGTGGAGTGCAATGCTATTTAAGAATACTGTTGCCTGGGAATAGGATGACACAATATGGACATTGTCTATATCATTAGACAGAGCTAACAGGAGTTCTGTAACCTGAGTGTAGGGAGGTGCAGCTTACATGAGTTCTGTATCGGAGGTGTGTAACCGAGCAGTTTGTAATAGTTCTGTATCCTGGGAGTAGGCATTCTTAATATGCGGGATTTCTGTAGCCTCTCTATAGGAAGCACAGATTATCGTCGGTGTGTTTCTGGCTGTAGAGAGATGCAGTTCACGGGAGTTCTGTAGGCTAGTGGAGTACAAAGCTGTTTCAGCGGTCTGTAGCCTGGGAATAGGCATACACAAAATGCCCAATGTCTGTAGCCTGAGTGTAGGAAGCAGATCTTACAGGAGTTCTGTAACCTGAGTGTAGTTAGATGCAGCGTACATGAGTTCTGTATCGGAGGTGTGGATGTAAGCAGTTTGGAAGAGTTCTGTAGCCTGGGAGTAGGAATTTTCAATATGCGGGATTTCTGTAGCATATCTCTAGGATGCGCAGCTCATAGACGTTCTGCATCCTGGCTGTAGAGAGATGGAGTTCACGGGAGTTCTCTGTGCTTGTGGAGTGCAATGCTTATTTCAGAGTTCCGTTGCCTGGGAATAGCATGACACAATATGTGCAATGTCTGTATACTTAGACAGAGCTTACAGGAGTTCTGTAACCTGAGTGTAGTGAGGTTCAGCTTACATGAGTTCTGTATCGGTGGTGTGTTGCGAAGCAGTTTGTAAGAGTTCTGTAGCCTGGGAGTAGGCATTCGCAATATGCGGGATTTCTGTCGCCTGACTCTGGGATGTGCACCTTATAGGAATTTTGGATACAGGCTGTAGAGAGATTAAGTTCATGGAAATTCTGTATTCTAGTGGAGTACAGAGCTGTTTCAGCGTTCTGTAACCTGAGATTACACTTACTTAATGTGCGCAATTTAGGTAGCCTGAGTGTAGGAGAGAGACTGTACAGGAGTTCTGTAACCTGAGTGTAGTGATTTACCGCATACATGAGTTCTGTATCGTAGGTGTGGAACAAAGCTGTTAGGAAGGTTTCTGTAGCCTGTGAGTAGACATTCGCAATATCTGGGATTTTTTAGCCTTTCTATAGGAAACACAGCTTATGTTCGGTCTGCTTCCTGGTTGTAGAGAAATTCAGTTCATTGGAGTTCTGTATGCTAGTGGAGTAGAAAGCTGTTTCAGCGTTCTGTAGCCTGGGAATAGGCATACACAATGTGCACAATGTCCATAGCCTGAGTGTAGCAGACAGTGCTAACAGGATTTCTGTAACCTGAGTGTAGTCAGATGCAGCTTACATGAGTTCTGTATTACAGGAGTGGAACGAAGAAGTGTGGAAGAGTTCTGTAACCTGGGAGTAGGGATTCGCAATATGCGCGATTTCTGTAGTCTGCTATAGGAAACGCAGCTTACGGTCGGTCTGCTTCCTGTCTGTAGAGCGATTCAGTTCACGGGAGTTCTGTATGCTACTGGAGTACAAAGTTGTTTCAGCAGTCTGTAGCCTCGGAATACGCTTACACAATGTGCACAAAGTCTTAGCCTGAGTGTAGGAGACAGAGCTTACAGGAGTTCTGTAACCTGAGTATAGTGAGATGCAGTGTACATGAGTTCTGTATCGGAGGTGCGGATGTAAGCAGTTTGGAAGAGTTCTGTAGCCTGGGAGTAGAGATTCGCAATAGGCGGGATTTCTGTAGCCTGTCTCTAGGATGCGCAGCTTCTGGGCGTTCTGCGTCCTGGCTGTAGAGTGATGCAGTTCACGGGAGTTCTGTATGCTAGTGGAGTACAAAGCTGTTTCAGTGACTTTAGCCTGGAATAGGATGACACAATGTGCACAATGTCTGTATCCTTAGGCAGAGCTTACAGGAGTTCTGTAACCTGAGTGTAGTGAGGTGCAGCTTACATGTGTTCTGTATCGGAGTTGTGTAAAAAAGTAGTTTGGAAGAGTTCTGTAGCCTGGGAGTAGGCATTCGCAATATGAGGGATTTCTGTAGCCTGTGTATAGGATAAGCAGCTTATACGCACACTGAATACAAGATGTAGAGTGACTCAGTTCATGGGAGTTCTGTATGCTAGTGGAGTTCAAAGCTGTTTCAGTGATCTGTAGCCTGGGAATAAGCATACACAATGTGCGCAATGCCCATAGCCCGAGTGTATGAGATAGATCTTACAGGAGTTCTGTAACCTGAGTTTAGTCAGATGCAGCTTTCATGAGTTCTGTATTACAGGTGTGGAACGAAGCATTTTGTAAGAGTTCTGTGCCCTGGGAGTAGGGATTCGCAATATGCAGGATTTCAATAGCCTGTCTATAGGATACGCAGCTTATAGGTATTCTGGTTACATGCTGTAGAGTGATTACATGCTGTAGGAAGAATTCCGTATTCCTGGGAGTAGGCATTCCCAATATGCAGGATTTCTGTAGCCTGTCATTAGGAAACACAGCTAACGGTATACTAGTGGAGTACAAACCAGGTTCAGCGGTCTGTATCCTATGCTGGATGGAACCAGAAATATCCGGTTCTGTGGTGGCTAACTCAATCCAAGCTCTTGCTACAGCCTCTGAGTTTGTTTGTGTTTTCTGGATAGTATCTGTGGACTTTAGAGTTGGGAATGCATTGTAGCATGTAACATTTTGTTTTTCTTTGGCAAACGCTAATTAGTTTCACATGGAGACACAACAGGTACACTTTCGTGTTTTCTGAGTAAAAAGCTGCAGAAACCAGGTTACAAATGATATTTGTGTTTGTAAACATGACATTGAATCCACTTGCCCAAGAAAATGACTTTGCTTTTCTCCAAAACCAGGTTGACTCTGCTTTTCTGGATGCTTTGCACACCAACTCCAAACCAGTTTGTCCGGATAGGTCTAGATGAAAACAGAAATATCCGGTTCTGTGGTTTCTAACTCAATCCCAGCTCTTGCTACAGTTTCTGTGTTTGCTTGTGTTTTGTCGATAGTATATGTGGACTTTGGAGTTGTGAATGCATTGTAGCATGTAACATTTTGTTTTATGTTGGCAAATGCTAATTAGTTTCACATGGAGACACAACAGGTACACATTCGTGTTTTCTGAGTAAAAACCTGCAGAAACCAGGTTACAAATGATATTTGTGTTTGTAAACATGACATTGAATCCACTTGCCCAAGAAAAAGACTTTGCATTTTACAAAACCAGGTTGACTCTGCTTTTCTGGGTGTTATGCACACCAAATCCGCACCAGTTTGTCCGGATAGGGCTGGATGAAACCAGAAATATCTTGTTTTGTGGTGGCTAACTCAGTGCCAGCTCTTGCTACACTTTCTGCGTTTACTTGTGTTTTCTTGATAGTATCTGTGGACTTTAGAGTTTTGAATGCATTGTAACATGTAACAGTTTGTTTTCTGTTGTCAAACGCTAATTGGTTTCACACAGAGACACAACAGTACACATTCGTGTTTTCTGTGTATAAACCTGCAGAAACCAGGTTACAAATGATATTTGTGTTTGTAAACATGACATTGAATCCACTTGCCCAAGTAAACGACGTTGCTTTTCTCCAAAACCAGGTAGATTCTGCTTTTCTGGGTGCTTTCCACATCAATTCCACACCAGTTTGTCCGGATAGGGCTGGATGAAACCAGAAATATCCGGTTCTGTGGTGGCTAATTCAATCCCAGCTCTTGCTAGAACTTTTGTGTGTGCTTGTGTTTTCTCGCTAGTATCTGTAGACTTTAGAGTTGTGAATGCATTGTAGCATGTAACATTTTGCTTCTCTGTTGGAAAACGCTAATGGTTTCACATGCAGAAACAACAGGTACACATTCGTGTTTTCTGAGTAAAAAGCTGCAGAATCCAGGTTAAAAATGATATTTGTGTTTGTAAACATGACATTGAATCCGCTTGCCCAAGAAAAAGACTTTGCTTTTCTCAAAAACCGGGTTGACTCTGCTTTTCTGGGTGCTTTGCACACAAAATCCACATTAGTTTGTACGGATAGCGGTGGCTGAAACCAGAAATATCCTGTTCTGTGTTGGCTATCTCAATCCCAGCTCTTGCTACAGCTTCTGTGTTTGCTTGTGTTTTCTCGATAGTAACTGTGGACTTTAGAGTTGTGAATGCATTGTAGCATGTAACATTTTGTTCTCTGTTGGCAAACGCAGAAATTGGTTTCACACCAATTCCACATTATTTTTTCCGGTTAACGCTGGCTGAAACCAGAAATATCCGGTTCTGTGTTGGCTAACTCAATCCCAGCTCTTGCTACAGCTTCTGTGTTTGCTTGTGTTTTCTCGATAGTATCTGTTGACTTTGGGATTGTGAATGCATTGTAGCATGTAACATTTTGTTTTCCGTTGACAAACGCAAAATTGGTTTCACATTGAGACACAACAGGTACAGATTTGTGTTTTCTGAGTAAAAAGCTGCAGAAACCAGGTTACAAATGATATTTGTGCTTGTAACCATGACATCAAATCCACCTGCCCAAGAAAACTACTTTGCTTTTCTCCAAAACCAGGTTGACTCTGCTTTTTTGGGAGCGTTGCACACCAACTCCACACCAGTTTGTCCAGATAGGGCTGGATGAAACCAGAAATATCCGGTTCTTAGTGGGCTACTCAATGCCAGCTCTTGCTACAGCTTCTGTGTTTGCTTGTGTTTTCTCGATAGTATCTGTTGACTTTAGGATTGTGAATGCATTGTAGCATGTAACATTTTGTTTTCCGTTGACAAACGCAAAATTGGTTTCACATTGAGACACAACAGGTACAGATTTGTGTTTTCTGAGTAAAAAACTGCAGAAACCAGGTTACAAATGATATTTGTGTTTGTAAACATGACTTTGAATCCACTTGCCCAAGAAAAAGACTTTGCTTTTCTCCAAAACCAGGTTGACTCTGCTTTTCTGGGTGCTTTGCACAGCAATTCCACACCAGTTTGTCCGGATCGGGCTGGATGAAACCAGACATATCCGGTTCTGCGGTGGTTATCTCAATCCCAGCTCTTGCTACAGCTTCTGTGTGGGCTTGTGTTTTGTCGATAGTCTGTGGACTTTAGAGTTGTGAATGCATTGTAGCGTGTAACATTTTGTTTTTCTTTTGGTAAACGCTAATAGGATTCACATGGAGACTCAACAGGTAAACATTCGTGTTTTCTGAGTAAAAACCTGCAGAAACCAGGTTACAAATGATATTTGTGTTTGTAAACAATACATTGAATCCACTTGCCCAAGAAAAAGACTTTGCTTTTCTCCAAACCCAGGTTGACTCTGCTTTTCTGGGTGCTTTGCACACCAAATCCACACCAGTTTGTCTGGATAGGGCTGGATGAAACCAGAAATATCCGGTTCTGTGGTGGCTAGCTCAATCCCAGCTCTTGCTACAACTTCTGTGTGTGCTTGTGTTTTCTCGATAGCATCTGTGGACTTTAGAGTTGTGAATGCATTGTAGCATGTAACATTTTGTTTTTCTGTTGGCAAAGGGTAATAGGTTTCACATGGAGACACAACAGGTACACATTCGTGTTTTCTGAGTAAAAAGCTGCAGAAACCAGGTTACAAATTATATTTGTGTTTGTGAACATGACATTGAATCCACTTGCCCAAGAAAAAGACTTTGCTTTTCTCCAAAACCAGGTTGACTCTGCTTTTCTGGGTGCTTTGCACACCAAATCCAAACCAGTTTGTCTGGATAGGGCTGGATGAAACCAGAAATATCCGGTTCTGTGGTGGCTAACTCAATCCCAGCTCTTGCTACAGCTTCTGTGTTTGCTTGTGTTTTCTCGATAGTATCTGTTGACTTTAGGATTGTGAATGCATTGTAGCATGTAACATTTTGTTTTCCGTTGACAAACGCAAAATTGGTTTCACATTGAGACACAACAGGTACAGATTTGTGTTTTCTGAGTAAAAAGCTGCAGAAACCAGGTTACAAATGATATTTGTGCTTGTAACCATGACATCAAATCCACCTGCCCAAGAAAACTACTTTGCTTTTCTCCAAAACCAGGTTGACTCTGCTTTTTTGGGAGCGTTGCACACCAACTCCACACCAGTTTGTCCAGATAGGGCTGGATGAAACCAGAAATATCCGGTTCTTAGTGGGCTACTCAATGCCAGCTCTTGCTACAGCTTCTGTGTTTGCTTGTGTTTTCTCGATAGTATCTGTTGACTTTAGGATTGTGAATGCATTGTAGCATGTAACATTTTGTTTTCCGTTGACAAACGCAAAATTGGTTTCACATTGAGACACAACAGGTACAGATTTGTGTTTTCTGAGTAAAAAACTGCAGAAACCAGGTTACAAATGATATTTGTGTTTGTAAACATGACTTTGAATCCACTTGCCCAAGAAAAAGACTTTGCTTTTCTCCAAAACCAGGTTGACTCTGCTTTTCTGGGTGCTTTGCACAGCAATTCCACACCAGTTTGTCCGGATCGGGCTGGATGAAACCAGACATATCCGGTTCTGCGGTGGTTATCTCAATCCCAGCTCTTGCTACAGCTTCTGTGTGGGCTTGTGTTTTGTCGATAGTCTGTGGACTTTAGAGTTGTGAATGCATTGTAGCGTGTAACATTTTGTTTTTCTTTTGGTAAACGCTAATAGGATTCACATGGAGACTCAACAGGTAAACATTCGTGTTTTCTGAGTAAAAACCTGCAGAAACCAGGTTACAAATGATATTTGTGTTTGTAAACAATACATTGAATCCACTTGCCCAAGAAAAAGACTTTGCTTTTCTCCAAACCCAGGTTGACTCTGCTTTTCTGGGTGCTTTGCACACCAAATCCACACCAGTTTGTCTGGATAGGGCTGGATGAAACCAGAAATATCCGGTTCTGTGGTGGCTAGCTCAATCCCAGCTCTTGCTACAACTTCTGTGTGTGCTTGTGTTTTCTCGATAGCATCTGTGGACTTTAGAGTTGTGAATGCATTGTAGCATGTAACATTTTGTTTTTCTGTTGGCAAAGGGTAATAGGTTTCACATGGAGACACAACAGGTACACATTCGTGTTTTCTGAGTAAAAAGCTGCAGAAACCAGGTTACAAATTATATTTGTGTTTGTGAACATGACATTGAATCCACTTGCCCAAGAAAAAGACTTTGCTTTTCTCCAAAACCAGGTTGACTCTGCTTTTCTGGGTGCTTTGCACACCAAATCCAAACCAGTTTGTCTGGATAGGGCTGGATGAAACCAGAAATATCCGGTTCTGTGGTGGCTAACTCAATCCCAGCTCTTGCTACAGCTTCTGTGTTTGCTTGTGTTTTCTCGATAGTATCTGTTGACTTTAGGATTGTGAATGCATTGTAGCATGTAACATTTTGTTTTCCGTTGACAAACGCAAAATTGGTTTCACATTGAGACACAACAGGTACAGATTTGTGTTTTCTGAGTAAAAAGCTGCAGAAACCAGGTTACAAATGATATTTGTGCTTGTAACCATGACATCAAATCCACCTGCCCAAGAAAACTACTTTGCTTTTCTCCAAAACCAGGTTGACTCTGCTTTTTTGGGAGCGTTGCACACCAACTCCACACCAGTTTGTCCAGATAGGGCTGGATGAAACCAGAAATATCCGGTTCTTAGTGGGCTACTCAATGCCAGCTCTTGCTACAGCTTCTGTGTTTGCTTGTGTTTTCTCGATAGTATCTGTTGACTTTAGGATTGTGAATGCATTGTAGCATGTAACATTTTGTTTTCCGTTGACAAACGCAAAATTGGTTTCACATTGAGACACAACAGGTACAGATTTGTGTTTTCTGAGTAAAAAACTGCAGAAACCAGGTTACAAATGATATTTGTGTTTGTAAACATGACTTTGAATCCACTTGCCCAAGAAAAAGACTTTGCTTTTCTCCAAAACCAGGTTGACTCTGCTTTTCTGGGTGCTTTGCACAGCAATTCCACACCAGTTTGTCCGGATCGGGCTGGATGAAACCAGACATATCCGGTTCTGCGGTGGTTATCTCAATCCCAGCTCTTGCTACAGCTTCTGTGTGGGCTTGTGTTTTGTCGATAGTCTGTGGACTTTAGAGTTGTGAATGCATTGTAGCGTGTAACATTTTGTTTTTCTTTTGGTAAACGCTAATAGGATTCACATGGAGACTCAACAGGTAAACATTCGTGTTTTCTGAGTAAAAACCTGCAGAAACCAGGTTACAAATGATATTTGTGTTTGTAAACAATACATTGAATCCACTTGCCCAAGAAAAAGACTTTGCTTTTCTCCAAACCCAGGTTGACTCTGCTTTTCTGGGTGCTTTGCACACCAAATCCACACCAGTTTGTCCGGATAGGGCTGGATGAAACCAGAAATATCCGGTTCTGTGGTGGCTAGCTCAATCCCAGCTCTTGCTACAACTTCTGTGTGTGCTTGTGTTTTCTCGATAGCATCTGTGGACTTTAGAGTTGTGAATGCATTGTAGCATGTAACATTTTGTTTTTCTGTTGGCAAAGGGTAATAGGTTTCACATGGAGACACAACAGGTACACATTCGTGTTTTCTGAGTAAAAAGCTGCAGAAACCAGGTTACAAATTATATTTGTGTTTGTGAACATGACATTGAATCCACTTGCCCAAGAAAAAGACTTTGCTTTTCTCCAAAACCAGGTTGACTCTGCTTTTCTGGGTGCTTTGCACACCAAATCCACACCAGTTTGTCTGGATAGGGCTGGATGAAACCAGAAATATCCGGTTCTGTGGTGGCTAACTCAATCCCAGCTCTTGCTACAGCTTCTGTGTTTGCTTGTGTTTTCTCGATAGTATCTGTTGACTTTAGGATTGTGAATGCATTGTAGCATGTAACATTTTGTTTTCCGTTGACAAACGCAAAATTGGTTTCACATTGAGACACAACAGGTACAGATTTGTGTTTTCTGAGTAAAAAGCTGCAGAAACCAGGTTACAAATGATATTTGTGCTTGTAACCATGACATCAAATCCACCTGCCCAAGAAAACTACTTTGCTTTTCTCCAAAACCAGGTTGACTCTGCTTTTTTGGGAGCGTTGCACACCAACTCCACACCAGTTTGTCCAGATAGGGCTGGATGAAACCAGAAATATCCGGTTCTTAGTGGGCTACTCAATGCCAGCTCTTGCTACAGCTTCTGTGTTTGCTTGTGTTTTCTCGATAGTATCTGTTGACTTTAGGATTGTGAATGCATTGTAGCATGTAACATTTTGTTTTCCGTTGACAAACGCAAAATTGGTTTCACATTGAGACACAACAGGTACAGATTTGTGTTTTCTGAGTAAAAAACTGCAGAAACCAGGTTACAAATGATATTTGTGTTTGTAAACATGACTTTGAATCCACTTGCCCAAGAAAAAGACTTTGCCTTTCTCCAAAACCAGGTTGACTCTGCTTTTCTGGGTGCTTTGCACAGCAATTCCACACCAGTTTGTCCGGATCGGGCTGGATGAAACCAGAAATATCCGGTTCTGTGGTGGCTAGCTCAATCCCAGCTCTTGCTACAGCTTCTGTGTGTGCCTGTGTTTTCTCCATAGCATCTGTGGACTTTAGAGTTGTGAATGCATTGTAGCGTGTAACATTTTGTTTTTCTTTTGGTAAATGCTAATAGGTTTCACATGGAGACACAACAGGTACACATTCGTGTTTTCTGAGTAAAAACCTGCAGAAACCAGGTTACAAATGATATTTGTGTTTTTAAACAATACATTGAATCCACTTGCCCAAGAAAAAGACTTTGCTTTTCTCCAAACCCAGGTTGACTCTGCTTTTCTGGGTGCTTTGCACACCAAATCCACACCAGTTTGTCCGGATAGGGCTGGATGAAACCAGAAATATCCGGTTCTGTGGTGGCTAGCTCAATCCCAGCTCTTGCTACAACTTCTGTGTGTGCTTGTGTTTTCTCGATAGCATCTGTGGACTTTAGAGTTGTGAATGCATTGTAGCATGTAACATTTTGTTTTTCTGTTGGCAAAGGGTAATAGGTTGCACATGGAGACTGAACAGGTACACATTCGTGTTTTCTGAGTGAAAAGCTGCAGAAACCAGGTTACAAATGATATTTGTGTTTGTGAACATGACATTGAATCCACTTGCCCAAGAAAAAGACTTTGCTTTTCTCCAAACCCAGGTTGACTCTGCTTTTCTGGGTGCTTTGCACACCAACTCCAAACCCGTTTGTCCAGACAGTGTTGGATGAAACTGGAAATATACGGTTCTTAGTTGGCTAACTCAATCCCAGCTTTTGCTAGAGCTTCTGCGTTTGCTTGTGCTTTCTCGATAGTATCTGTGGACTTTAGAGTTGTGAATGCATTGTAGCATGTAACATTTTGTTTTTCTCTTGGCACGTGCTAATTGGTTTCGCATGAAGACATAACAGGTATACATTCGTATTTTCTAAGTCAAAGCTGCAGAAACCAGGTCAAAAATTATATTTGTGTTTGTAAACATGACATTGAATCCACTTGCCCAAGAAAAAGACTTTGCTTTTCTCCAAAACCAGGTTGACTCTGCTTTTCTGGGTGCTTTGCACACCAACTCCACACCAGTTTGTCCGGATAGGGCTGGATGAAACCAGAAATATCCGGTTCTGTGGTGGCTAGCTCAATCCCAGCTCTTGCTACAGCTTCTGTGTGTGCTTGTGTTTTCTCGATAGCATCTGTGGACTTTAGAGTTGTGAATGCATTGTAGCATGTAACATTTTGTTTTTCTGTTGGCAAAGGGTAATAGGTTTCACATGGAGAATGAACAGGTACACATTCATGTTTTCTAAGTAAAAAGCTGCAGAAACCAGGTTACAAATGATATTTGTGTTTGTAAACATGACATTGAATCCCCATAAGAATAAAAAGACTTTGCTTTTCTCCAAACCCAGGTTGACTCTGCTTTCCTGGGTGCTTTGCACACCAACTCCACACCAGTTTGTCCGGATAGTGCTGGATGAAACCAGAAATATCCTGTTCTGTGGTGGCTAACTCAGTGCAAGCTCTTGCTACAGTTTCTGCGTTTACTTGCGTTTTCTTGATAGTATCTGTGGACTTTAGAGTTGTGAATGCTTTGTAGCATGTAACATTTTGTTTTCAGTTGTCAAACGCTAATTGGTTTCACATGGAGACACAGCAGGTACACATTCGTGTTTTCTGTGTAAAAACCTGCAGAAACCAGGTTACAAATGATATTTGTGTTTGTAAACATGACTTTGAATCCACTTGCCCAAGAAAAAGACTTTGCTTTTCTCCAAAACCAGGTTGACTCTGCTTTTGTGGGTACTTTGCACAGCAATTCCACAACAGTTTGTCCGGATCGGGTTGGATGAAACCAGACATATCCGGTTCTGTGGTGGTTATCTCAATCCCAGCTCTTGCTACAGCTTCTGTGTGTGCTTGTGTTTTGTCGATAGTCTGTGGACTTTAGACTTGTGAATGCATTGTAGCGTGTAACATTTTGTTTTTCTTTTGGTAAATGCTAATAGGTTTCACATGGAGACACAACAGGTACACATTCGTGTTTTCTGAGTAAAAACCTGCAGAAACCAGGTTACAAATGATATTTGTGTTTGTAAACATGACATTGAATACCCTTAAAGAATAAAAAGACTTTGCTTTTCTCCAAACCCAGGTTGACTCTGCTTTTCTGGGTGCTTTGCACAGCAACTCCACAACAGTTTGTCCGGATAGGGCTGGATGAAACCAGAAATATCCGGTTCTGTGGTGGCTAGCTCAATCCCAGCTCTTGCTACAGCTTCTGTGTGTGCTTGTGTTTTGTCGATAGTCTGTGGACTTTAGAGTTGTGAATGCATTGTAGCGTGTAACATTTTGTTTTTCTGTAGTCAAACGCTAATAGGTTTCACATGGAGACACAACAGGTACACATTCGTGTTTTCTGAGTAAAAACCTGAAGAAACCAGGTTACAAATGATATTTGTGTTTGTAAACATGACATTGAATACCCTTAAAGAATAAAAAGACTTTGCTTTTCTCCAAACCCAGGTTGACTCTGCTTTTCTGGGTGCTTTGCACAGCAACTCCACAACAGTTTGTCCGGATAGGGCTGGATGAAACCAGAAATATTCAGTTCTGTGGTGGCTAACTCAATCCCAGCTCTTGCTACAGCTTCTGTGTGTGCTTGTGTTTTCTCGATAGCATCTGTGGACTTTAGAGTTGTGAATGCATTGTAGCATGTAACATTTTGTTTTTCTGTTGGCAAAGGGTAATAGGTTTCACATGGAGACACAACAGGTACACATTCGTGTTTTCTGAGTAAAAAGCTGCAGACACCAGGTTACAAATGATATTTGTGTTTGTAAACATGACATTGAATCCCCTTTCAGAAGAAAAAGACTTTGCTTTTCCCCAAACCCAAGTTGACTGTGCTTTTATGGGTGCTTTGCACACCAAATCCACACCCGTTTGTCCGGATAGTGTCAGATGAAACTGGAAATATACGGTTCTGTGGTGGCTAACTCAGTGCCAGCTCTTGCTACAGTTTCTGCGTTTACTTGTGTTTTCTTGATAGTATCTGAGGACTTTAGAGTTGTGAATGCTTTGTAGCATGTAACATTTTGTTTTCAGTTGTCAAACGCTAATTGGTTTCACATGGAGACACAGCAGGTACACATTCGTGTTTTCTGTGTAAAAACCTGCAGAAACCAGGTTACAAATGATATTTGTGTTTGTAAACATGACTTTGAATCCACTTGCCCAAGAAAAAGACTTTGCTTTTCTCCAAAACCAGGTTGACTCTGCTTTTCTGGGTGCTTTGCACAGCAATTCCACACCAGTTTGTCCGGATCGGGCAGGATGAAACCAGACATATCCGGTTCTGTGGTGGTTATCTCAATCCCAGCTCTTGCTACAGCTTCTGTGTGTGCTTTTGTTTTGTCTATAGTCTGTTTAGTTTAGAGTTGTGAATGCATTGTAGCGTGTAACATTTTGTTTTTCTTTTGGTAAATGCTAATATGTTTCACATGGAGACACAACAGGTACACATTCGTGTTTTCTGAGTAAAAACCTGCAGAAACCAGGTTACAAATGATATTTGTGTTTGTAAACATGACATTGAATACCCTTAAAGAATAAAAAGACTTTGCTTTTCTCCAAACCCAGGTTGACTCTGCTTTTCTGGGTGCTTTGCACAGCAACTCCACCACAGTTTGTCCGGATAGGGCTGGATGAAACCAGAAATATCCGGTTCTGTGGTGGCTAGCTGAATCCCAGCTCTTGCTACAGCTTCTGTGTGTGCTTGTGTTTTCTGGATAGCATCTGTGGACTTTAACTCAGTGCCAGCTTTTGCTACAGTTTCTGCGTTTACTTGTGTTTTCTTGATAGTATCTGCGGACTTTAGAGTTGTGAATGCTTTGTAGCATGTAACATTTTGTTTTCTGTTGTCAAACGCTAATTGGTTTCACATGGAGACACCGCAGGTACACATTCGTGTTTTCTGTGTAAAAACCTGCAGAAACCAGGTTACAAATGATATTTGTGTTTGTAAACATGACATTGAATCCACTTGCCAAGGAAAAGACTTTGCTTTTCTCCAAAACCTGGTTGACTCTGCTTTTCTGGGTGCTTTGCACACCACTCCACACCAGTTTCTCCGGATAGTTCTGGATGAACCAGAAATATCCGGTTCTGAGGGGGCTAACTCAATCCCAACTCTTGCTACAGCTTCTGTGTGTGCCTGTGTTTTCTCGATAGCATCTGTGGACTTTACAGTTGTGAATGCATGTAGCATGTAACATTTTGTTTTCTGTTGGCAAACGCTAACTGGTTTCACATGGAGACACAACAGGTACACATTCGTGTTTTCTGAGTTAAAAGCTATAGAAACCAGGTTAAAAATGATATTTTTGTTTGTAAACATGACATTGAATCCCCTTACCCAAGAAATAGACGTTGCTTTTCTCCAAAACCAGGTTTACTCTGCTTTTCTGGGTGCTTAGCACTCAACTCTACACCAGTTTCTCTGGATAGGTCTGGCTGAAAGCAGAAATATCCGGTTCTGAGGGGGCTAACTCAATCCCAGTTCTTGCTACAGCTTCGGTGTGTGCTTCTCTTTTGTCGATAGCATCTGTGGACTTTAGAGTTGTGAATGCATGTAGCATGAAACATTGTGTTTTCTTTTGGCAAACGCTAACTGGTTTCACATGGAGACACAACAGGTACACATTCGTGTTTTCTGAGTTAAAAGCTGTAGAAACCAGATTAAAAATGATATTTGTGTATGTAAACATGACATTGTATCCACTTGCCCAAGAAAAAGACTTTGCTTTTCTACAAAACCAGGTTGACTCTACTTTTCTGGGTGCTTTGCGCACAAACTGCACACTAGTTTGTCCAGATAGGGCTGGATGTAACCAGAAATATCCGGTTCTGAGGTGGCTAACTCAGTGCCAGCTCTTGCTACTGTTTGTGTTTCCTTGTGTTTTCCTGATAGTATCTGTGGACTTTAGAGTTGTGAATTCATTGTAGTATGTAACATTTTGTTTTCTGTTGGCAAATGCTAATTGGTTTCACATCTAGACAAAACAGGTACACATTCGTGTTTTCTGAGTAAAAAGCCTCAGAAACCAGGTTACAAATGATATTTGTGTTTGTAAACATGACATTGAATCCACTTGCCCAAGAAAAAGACTTTGCTTTTCTCCAAAACCAGGTTGACTCTGCTTTTCTGGGTGCTTTGCACACCAACTCCACACCAGTTTGTCCGGATAGGGCTGGATGAAACCAGAAATATCCGGTTCTGTGGTGGCTAACTCAATCCCAGCTCTTGCTACAGCTTCTGAGTGTGCTTGTGTTTTGTCGATAGTATCTGTGGACTTTAGAGTTGTGAATGCATTGTAGCATGTAACATTTTGTTTTTCTGTTGGCAAACGCTAATTGGTTTCACATGGAGAAACAACAGGTACAGATTCGTGTGTTCTGAGGAAAATCCTGCAGAAACCAGGTTAAAAATGATATTTGTGCTTGTAAACATGACATCGAAACCACCTGCCCAAGAAAAAGACTTTGCTTTTCTCCAAACCCAGGTTGACTCTGCTTTTCTGGGTGCTTTGCACACCAACTCCATACCAGTTTGTCCAGATACTGTTGGATGAAACCAGAAATATCCGGTTCTGAGGGGGCTAACTCAATCCCAGCTCTTGCTACAGCTTCTGTGTTTGCTTGTGTTTTGTCGATAGTATTTGTGGACTTTGGAGTTGTGAATACATTGTAGCATGTAACATTTTGTTTTTCTGATGGCAAACGCTAATTGGTTTCACATGTACACGCAAGAGGTACACATTCGTGTTTTCTGAGTAAAAACCTGCAGAAACCAGGTTACAAAAGATATTTGTGTTTGTAAACATGACATTGAATCCACTTGCCCAAGAAAAAGACTTTGCTTTTCTCCAAAACCAGGTTGACTCTGCTTTTCTTGGTGCTTTGCACACAAACAATCACACACCAGTTTGTCTGGATAGGGCTGGATGAAACGAGAAATATCCCGTTCTGTGGTGACTAACTCAATACCAGCTCTTGCTACAGCTTCTGTTTTTGCTTGTGTTTTCTCGATAGTATCTGTGGACTTTAGAGTTGTGAATGCATTGTAGCATGTAACATTTTGTTTTTCTGTTGGCAAACTCTAATTGTTTTCACATGGAGACACAACTGGTACACATTCGTGTTTTCTGAGTAAAAACCTGCAGAAACCAGGTTACAAATGATATTTGTGTTTGTAAACATGACATTGAATCCACTTGCCCAAGAAAAAGACTTTGCTTTTCTCCAATACCAGGTTGACTAAGCTTTTCTCGGTGCTTTGCACACCAACTCCACAGCAGTTTTTCCGGATAGGGCTGGATGAAAGCAGAAATATCCGGTTCTGAGGTGGCTAACTCAATCCCAGCTCTTGCAACAGTTTCTGTGTTTGCTTGTGTTTTCTCGATATATCTGTGGACTTTAGAGTTGTGAATGCATTGTAGCATGTAACATTTTGTTTTTCTGTTGGCAAACGCTAATTGTTTCACATGAAGACACAACAGGTACGCATTCGTGTTTTCTGAGTAAAAACCTGCAGAAACCAGGTTACAAATGATATTTGTGTTTGTACACATGACATTGAATCCACTTGCCCAAGAAAAAGACTTTGCTTTTCTCCAAAACCAGGTTGACTCTGCTTTTCTGGGTGCTTTGCACACAAACTCCACACCAGTTTGTCCGGATCGGGATGGATGAAACCAGAAATATCCGGTTCTGAGGTGGATAACTCAGTGCCAGCTCTTGCTAAGGTTTCTGTGTTTGCTGGTGTTTTGTCGATAGTATCTGTGGACTTTAGAGTTGTGAATGCATTGTAGCATGTAACAGTTTGTTTTCTGTTGGCAAACGCTAATTGGTTTCACATGGAGACAGAACAGGTACACATTCGTGTTTTCTGAGGAAAATCCTGAAGAAACCAGGTTCAAATGATACTTGTGTTTGTAAACATGACATTGAATCCACTTGCCCAAGAAAAAGACTTTGCTTTTCTCCAAAACCAGGTTGACTCTCCTTTTCTGGGAGCTTTGCACACCAACTCCACAGCAATTTGTCCGGATAGGGCTGGATTGAATCAAAAATATCCGGTCTGTGGTGGCTAACTCAATCCCAGCTCTTGCTACATTTCTGTGTTTGCTTGTCTTTTCTTGATATTATCTATGGTCTTTGGAGTTGTGAATGCATTGTAGCATGTAACAGTTTGTTTTTCTGTTGGCATATGCTAATTAGTTTCACATGGAAACACAACAGGTACACATTCGTGTTTTCTGAGTAAAAAGCTGCAGAAACCAGGTTAAAAATGATATTTGTGCTTATAAACATGACATTGAATCCACTTGCCCAAGAAAAAGACTTTGCTTTTCTCCAAAACCAGGTTGACTCTGCATTTCTGGGTGCTTTGCACACCAACTCCACAGAAATTTGTCCGGATAGGGCTGGATGTAACCAGAAATATCCGGTTATGAGGTGGCTAACTCAGTGCCAGCTCTTGCTACAGTTTGTGTTTCCTTGTGTTTTCTTGATAGTATCTGTGGACTTTAGAGTTGTGAATGCATTGTAGCATGTAACATTTTGTTTTCTGTTGGCAAATGCTAATTGGTTTCACATGGAGACACAACAGGTACACATTCGTTTTTTCTGAGTAAAAGCCTCAGAAACCAAGTTACAAATGATATTTGTGTTTGTAAACATGACATTGAATGCACTTGCCCAAGAAAAAGACTTTGCTTTTCTCCAAAAGCAGCTTGACTCTGCTTTCCTGGGTGCTTTGCACACTAACTCCACAGCAGTTTGTCCGGATAGGGCTGGATGAAACCAGAAATATCCGGGTCTGTGTTGGCTAGCTCAATCCCAGCTCTTGCTACAGCTTCTGTGTTTGCTTGTGCTTTGTTGATAGTATCTGTGGACTTTAGAGTTGTGAATGCATTGTAGCATGTAACATTTTGTTTTTCTGTTGGCAAACGCTAATTGGTTTCACATGGAGAAACAACAGGTAAACTTTCCTGTTTTCTGAGTAAAAAGCTGCAGAAACGAGGTTAAAAATGATATTTGTGTTTGTAAACATGACATTGAATCCACTTGCCCATGAAAAAGACTAGGATTTTCTCCAAAACCAGGTTGACTCTGCTTTTCTGGGTGCTTTGCCCACCAACTCCACACCAGTTTGTCCAGATAGGTCTGGATGAAACCAGAAATATCCGGTTCTGTGGAGGCTAACTCAAGCCAGCTCTTGCTACAGCTTCTGTGTTTGCTTGTGTTTTCTTGATAGTATCCGTGGACTTTAGAGTTGTGAATGCATTGTAGCATGTAACATTTTGTTTTTTCTGTTGGCAAGCGATAATTGGTTTCGCATGAAGATTCAACAGGTACACATCTGTGTTTTCTGAGTAAAAAGCTGTATAAACCAGGTTACAAATCATATCTGTGTTTGTAAACATGACATTGAATCCCCTTGCCCAAGAAAAAGACTTTGCTTTTCTCCAAAACCAGGTTGACTCTGCTTTTCTGGGTGCTTTGCACACAAACTAAACACCCGTTTGTCCAGATCGTAATGGATGAAACCAGAAAAATCTGGTTTTGTGGTGGCTAACTCAGTGCCAGCTCTTACTACAGTTTCTGTGTTTCCTTGTGTTTTCTTGATAGTATCTGTGGACTTTAGAGTTGTGAATGCATTGTAGCATGTAACACATTGTTTTCTGTTGGCAAATGCTAATTGGTTTCACATGGAGACACAACAGGTACACATTCGTGTTTTCTGAGGAAAAGCCTCAGAAACCAGGTTACAAATGATATTTGTGTTTGTAAACATGACATTGAATCCACTTGCCCAAGAAAAAGACTTTACTTTTCTCCAAAACCAGGTTGACTCTGCTTTTCTGGGTGCTTTGCACACCAACTCCACACCAGTTTGTCCGGATAGGGCTGGATGAAACCAGAAATATCCAGTTCTGTGGTGGCTAACTCAATTCCAGCTCTTGCTACAGCTTCTGAGTGTGCTTGTGTTTTGTCGATAGTATCTGTGGACTTTAGAGTTGTGAATGCATTGTAGCATGTAACATTTTGTTTTTCTGTTGGCAAACGCTAATTGGTTTCACATGGAGAAAAAACAGGTACAGATTTGTGTGTTCTGAGGAAAATCCTGCAGAAACCAGGTTAAAAATGATATTTGTGCTTGTAAACATGACATTGAATCCACTTGCCCAAGAAAAAGACTTTGCTTTTCTCCAAACCCAGGTTGACTCTGCTTTTCTGGGTGCTTTGCACACCAAATCCACACCAGTTTGTCCGGATAGGGCTGGATGAAACCAGAAATATCCGGTTCTGTGGTGGCTAGCTCAATCCCAGCTCTTGCCACAGCTTCTGTGTGTGCTTGTGTTTTCTCGATAGCATCTGTGGACTTTAGAGTTGTGAATGCATTGTAGCGTGTAACATTTTGTTTTTCTTTTGGTAAACGCTAATAGGTTTCACATGGAGACACAACAGGTACACATTCGTGTTTTCTGAGTAAAAACCTGCAGAAACCGGGTTACAAATGATATTTGTGTTTGTAAACATGACATTGAATACCCTTAAAGAATAAAAAGACTTTGCTTTTCTCCAAACCAAGGTTGACTCTGCTTTTCTGGGTGCTTTGCACAGCTACTCCACAACAGTTTGTCCGGATAAGGCTGGATGAAATCAGAAATATCCGGTTCTGTGGTGGCTAGCTCAATCCCAGCTCTTGCTACAGCTTTTGTGTGTGCTAGTGTTTTCTCGATAGCATCTGTGGACTTTAGAGTTGTGAATGCATTGTAGCATGTAACATTTTGTTTTTCTGTTGGCAACGGGTAAGAGCTTGCACATGGAGACTGAACAGGTACACATTCATGTTTTCTGAGTAAAAAGCTGCAGAAACCAGGTTACAATAGATATTTGTGTTTGTAAACATGACTTTGAATCCACTTGCCCAAGAAAAGACTTTGCTTTTCTCCAAAACCAGGTTGACTCTGCTTTTCTGGGTGCTTTGCACAGCAATTCCACAGCAGTTTGTCCGGATAGGGCTGGATGAAACCAGAAATATCCGGTTCTGTGGTGGCTAGATCAATCCCAGCTCTTGCTACAGCTTCTGTGTGTGCCTGTGTTTTCTCGATAGCATCTGTGGACTTTAGAGTTGTGAATGCATTGTAGCGTGTAACATTTTGTTTTTCTTTTGGTAAACGCTAATAGGTTTCACATGGAGACACAACAGGTACACATTCGTGTTTTCTGAGTAAAAACCTGCAGAAACCAGGTTACAAATGATATTTGTGTTTGTAAACATGACATTGAATACCCTTAAAGAATAAAAAGACTTTGCTTTTCCCCAAACCCAGGTTGACTCTGCTTTTCTGGGTGCTTTGCACAGCAACTCCACAACAGTTTGTCCGGATAGGGCTGGATGAAACCAGAAATATCCGGTTCTGTGGTGGCCAGCTCAATCCCAGCTCTTGCTACAGCTTCTGTGTGTGCTTGTGTTTTCTCGATAGCATCTGTGGACTTTAGAGTTGTGAATGCATTGTAGCATGTAACATTTTGTTTTTCTGTTGGCAAAGGGTAATAGGTTGCACATGGAGACTGAACAGGTACACATTCATGTTTTCTGAGTAAAAAGCTGCAGAAACCAGGTTCCAAATGATATTTGTGTTTGTAAACATGACATTGAATCCACTTGCCCAAGAAAAAGACTTTGCTTTTCTCCAAAACCAGGTTGACTCTGCTTTTCTGGGTGCTTTGCACAGCAATTCCACACCAGTTTGTCCGGATCGGGCTGGATGAAAGCAGACATATCCGGTTCTGTGTTGGTTATCTCAATCCCAGCTCTTGCTACAGCTTCTGTGTGGGCTTGTGTTTTATCGATAGTCTGTGGACTTTAGAGTTGTGAATGCATTGTAGCGTGTAACATTTTGTTTTTCTTTTGGTAAACGCTAATAGGTTTCACATGGAGACACAACAGATAAACATTCGTGTTTTCTGAGTAAAAACCTGCAGAAACCAGGTTACCAATGATATTTGTGTTTGTAAACATGACATTGAATCCACTTGCCCAAGAAAAAGACTTTTCTTTTCTCCAAAACCAGGTTGACTCTTATTTCCTGGGTGCTTTGCACACTAACTCCACAGCAGTTTGTCCGGATAGGGCTGGATGAAACCAGAAATATCCGGGTCTGTGTTGGCTAGCTCAATCCCAGCTCTTGCTACAGCTTCTGTGTTTGCTTTTGCTTTGTCGATTGTATCTGTGGACTTTAGAGTTGTGAATGCATTGTAGCACGTAGCATTGTGTTTTCTGTTGGCAAACGCTAATTGGTGTCACATGGAGAACAACAGGTACACATTCGTGTTTTCTGAGTAAAAACCTGCAGAAACCAGGTCAAAAATGATATTTGTGTTTGTAAACATGACATTGAATCCACTTGCCCAAGAAAAAGACTTTGCTTTTCTCCAAAACCAGGTTGACTCTGCTTTTCTGGGTGCTTTGCACAGCAATTCCACACCAGTTTGTCCGGATAGGGCTGGATGAAACCAGAAATATCCGGTTCTGTGGTGGTTATCTCAATCCCAGCTCTTGCTACAGCTTCTGTGTGTGCTTGTGTTTTGTCGATAGTCTGTGGACTTTACAGTTGTGAATGCATTGTAGCGTGTAACATTTTGTTTTTCTTTTGGTAAACACTAATAGGTTTCACATGGAGACACAACAGGTACACATTCGTGTTTTCTGAGTAAAAACCTGAAGAAACCAGGTTACAAATGATATTTGTGTTTGTAAACATGACATTGAATACCCTTAAAGAATAAAAAGACTTTGCTTTTCTCCAAACCCAGGTTGACTCTGCTTTTCTGGGTGCTTTGCACAGCAACTCCACAACAGTTTGTCCGGATAGGGCTGGATGAAACCAGAAATATCCGGTTCTGTGGTGGCTAGCTCAATCCCAGCTCTTGCTACAGCTTCTGTGTGTGCTTGTGTTTTCTCGATAGCATCTGTGGACTTTAGAGTTGTGAATGCATTGTAGCATGTAACATTTTGTTTTTCTGTTGGCAAAGGGTAATAGGTTTCACATGGAGACTGAACAATTACACATTCATGTTTTCTGAGTAAAAGCTGCAGAAACCAGGTTACAAAAGATATTTGTGTTTTTAAACATGACTTTGAATCCACTTGTTAAGAAAAAGACTTTGCTTTTCTCCAAAACCAGGTTGACTCTGCTTTTCTGGGTGCTTTGCACAGCAATTCCACAGCAGTTTGTCCGGATAGGGCTGGATGAAACCAGAAATATCCGGTTCTGTGGTGGCTAGCTCAATCCCAGCTCTTGCTACAGCTTCTGTGTGTGCCTGTGTTTTCTCGATAGCATCTGTGGACTTTAGAGTTGTGAATGCATTGTAGCGTGTAACATTTTGTTTTTCTTTTGGTAAACGCTAATAGGTTTCACATGGAGACACAACAGGTACACATTCATGTTTTCTGAGTAAAAACCTGCAGAAACCAGGTTACAAAAGATATTTGTGTTTTTAAACATGACATTGAATCCCCTTGCAGAAGAAAAAGACTTTGCTTTTCCCCAAACCCAGGTTGACTGTGCTTTTATGGGTGCTTTGCACACCAAATCCACACCCGTTTGTCCGGATAGTGTCGGATGAAACTGGAAATATACGGTTCTGTGGTGGCTAACTCAGTGCCAGCTTTTGCTACAGTTTCTGCGTTTACTTGTGTTTTCTTGATAGTATCTGCGGACTTTAGAGTTGTGAATGCTTTGTAGCATGTAACATTTTGTTTTCTGTTGTCAAACGCTAATTGGTTTCACATGGAGACACCGCAGGTACACATTCGTGTTTTCTGTGTAAAAACCTGCAGAAACCAGGTTACAAATGATATTTGTGTTTGTAAACATGACTTTGAATCCACTTGCCCAAGAAAAAGACTTTGCTTTTCTCCAAAACCAGGTTGACTCTGCTTTTCTGGGTGCTTTGCACAGCAATTACACACCAGTTTGTCCGGATCGGGCGGGATGAAACCAGACATATCCGGTTCTGTGGTGGTTATCTCAATCCCAGCTCTTGCTACAGCTTCTGTGTGTGCTTGTGTTTTGTCGATAGTATCTGTGGACTTTGGAGTTGTGAATGCATTGTAGCGTGTAACATTTTGTTTTTCTTTTGGTAAACGCTAATAGGTTTCACATGGAGACACAACAGGTACACGTTCGTGTTTTCTGAGTAAAAACCTGCAGAAAATAGGTTACAAATGATATTTGTGTTTGTAAACATGACATTGAATACCCTTAAAGAATAAAAAGACTTTGCTTTTCTCCAAACCCAGGTTGACTCTGCTTTTCTGGGTGCTTTGCACAGCAACTCCACACCAGTTTGTCCGGATAGGGCTGGATGAAACCAGAAATATCCGGTTCTGTGGTGGCCAGCTCAATCCCAGCTCTTGCTACAGCTTCTGTGTGTGCTTGTGTTTTCTCGATAGCATCTGTGGACTTTAGAGTTGTGAATGCATTGTAGCATGTAACATTTTGTTTTTCTGTTGGCAAAGGGTAATAGGTTGCACATGGAGACTGAACAGGTACACGTTCATGTTTTCTGAGTAAAAAGCTGCAGAAACCAGGTTACAAATGATATTTGTGTTTGTAAACATGACATTGAATCCACTTGCCCAAGAAAAAGACTTTGCTTTTCTCCAAAACCAGGTTGACTCTGCTTTTCTGGGTGCTTTGCACAGCAATTCCACAGCAGTTTGTCCGGATAGGGCTGGATGAAACCAGAAATATCCGGTTCTTTGGTGGCTAGCTCAATCCCAGCTCTTGCTACAGCTTCTGTGTGTGCCTGTGTTTTCTCGATAGCATCTGTGGACTTTAGAGATGTGAATGCATTGTAGCGTGTAACATTTTGTTTTTCTTTTGGTAAACGCTAATAGGTTTCACATGGAGACACAACAGGTACACATTCATGTTTTCTGAGTAAAAACCTGCAGAAACCAGGTTACAAAAGATATTTGTGTTTTGAAACATGACATTGAATCCCCTTGCAGAAGAAAAAGACTTTGCTTTTCCCCAAACCCAGGTTGACTGTGCTTTTATGGGTGCTTTGCACACCAAATCCACACCCGTTTGTCCGGATAGTGTTGGATGAAACTGGAAATATACGGTTCTGTGGTGGCTAACTCAGTGCCAGCTTTTGCTACAGTTTCTGCGTTTACTTGTGTTTTCTTGATAGTATCTGCGGACTTTAGAGTTGTGAATGCTTTGTAGCATGTAACATTTTGTTTTCTGTTGTCAAACGCTAATTGGTTTCACATGGAGACACCGCAGGTACACATTCGTGTTTTCTGTGTAAAAACCTGCAGAAACCAGGTTACAAATGATATTTGTGTTTGTAAACATGACTTTGAATCCACTTGCCCAAGAAAAAGACTTTGCTTTTCTCCAAAACCAGGTTGACTCTGCTTTTCTGGGTGCTTTGCACAGTAATTCCACACCAATTTGTCCGGATCGGGCTGGATGAAACCAGACATATCCGGTTCTGTGGTGGTTATCTCAATCCCAGCTCTTGCTACAGGTTCTGTGTGTGCTTGTGTTTTGTCGATAGTATCTGTGGACTTTGGAGTTGTGAATGCATTGTAGCGTGTAACATTTTGTTTTTCTTTTGGTAAACGCTAATAGGTTTCACATGGAGACACAACAGGTACACATTCGTGTTTTCTGAGTAAAAACCTGCAGAAAATAGGTTACAAATGATATTTGTGTTTGTAAACATGACATTGAATACCCTTAAAGAATAAAAAGACTTTGCTTTTCTCCAAACCCAGGTTGACTCTGCTTTTCTGGGTGCTTTGCACAGCAACTCCACAACAGTTTGTCCGGATAGGGCTGGATGAAACCAGAAATATCCGGTTCTGTGGTGGCCAGCTCAATCCCAGCTCTTGCTACAGCTTCTGTGTGTGCTTGTGTTTTCTCGATAGCATCTGTGGACTTTAGAGTTGTGAATGCATTGTAGCATGTAACATTTTGTTTTTCTGTTGGCAAAGGTTAATAGGTTGCACATGGAGACTGAACAGGTACACGTTCATGTTTTCTGAGTAAAAAGCTGCAGAAACCAGGTTACAAATGATATTTGTGTTTGTAAACATGACATTGAATCCACTTGCCCAAGAAAAAGACTTTGCTTTTCTCCAAAACCAGGTTGCCTCTGCTTTTCTGGGTGCTTTGCACAGCAATTCCACACCAGTTTGTCCGGATCAGGCTGGATGAAAACAGACATATCCGGTTCTGTGGTGTTTATCTCAATCAAGCTCTTGCTACAGCTTCTGTGTGGGCTTGTGTTTTATCGATAGTCTGTGGTCTTTAGAGTTGTGAATGCATTGTAGCGTGTAACATTTTGTTTTTCTTTTGGTAAACGCTAATAGGTTTCACATGGAGACACAACAGGTAAACATTCGTGTTTTCTGAGTAAGAACCTGCAGAAACCAGGTTACCAATGATATTTGTGTTTGTAAACATGACATTGAATCCACTTGCCCAAGAAAAAGACTTTGCTTTTCTCCAAAACCAGGTTGACTCTGCGTTCCTGGGTGCTTTGAACACTAACTCCACAGCAGTTTGTCCGGATAGGGCTGGATGAAACCAGAAATATCCGGGTCTGTGTTGGCTAGCTCAATACCAGCTCTTGCTACAGCTTCTGTGTTTGCTTTTGCTTTGTCGATCTTATGTGTGGACTTTAGAGTTGTGAATGCATTGTAGCACGTAGCATTGTGTTTTTTGTTGGCAAACGCTAATTGGTGTCACATGGAGAACAACAGGTACAGATTTGTGTGTTCTGAGTAAAAACCTGCAGAAACCAGGTCAAAAATGATATTTGTGTTTTTAAACATGACATTGAATCCACTTGCCCAAGAAAAAGACTTTGCTTTTCTCCAAAACCAGGTTGACTCTGCTTTTCTGGGTGCTTTGCGCAGCAATTCCACACCAGTTTGTCCGGATAGGGCTGGATGAAACCAGAAATATCCGGTTCTGTGGTGGTTATCTCAATCCCAGCTCTTGCTACAGCTTCTGTGTGTGCTTGTGTTTTGTCGATAGTGTGTGGACTTTAAAGTTGTGAATGCATTGTAGCGTGTAACATTTTGTTTTTCTTTTGGTAAAAACTAATAGGTTTCACATGGAGACACAACAGGTACACATTCGAGTTTTCTGAGTAAAAACCTGCAGAAACCAGGTTACAAATGATATTTGTGTTTGTAAACATGACATTGAATACCCTTAAAGAATAAAAAGACTTTGCTTTTCTCCAAACCCAGGTTGACTCTGCTTTTCTGGGTGCTTTGCACAGCAACTCCACAACAGTTTGTCCGGATAGGGCTGGATGAAACCAGAAATATCCGGTTCTGTGGTGGCTAGCTCAATCCCAGCTCTTGCTACAGCTTCTGTGTGTGCTTGTGTTTTGTCGATAGTGTGTGGACTTTAAAGTTGTGAATGCATTGTAGCGTGTAACATTTTGTTTTTCTTTTGGTAAAAACTAATAGGTTTCACATGGAGACACAACAGGTACACATTCGAGTTTTCTGAGTAAAAACCTGCAGAAACCAGGTTACAAATGATATTTGTGTTTGTAAACATGACATTGAATACCCTTAAAGAATAAAAAGACTTTGCTTTTCTCCAAACCCAGGTTGACTCTGCTTTTCTGGGTGCTTTGCACAGCAACTCCACAACAGTTTGTCCGGATAGGGCTGGATGAAACCAGAAATATCCGGTTCTGTGGTGGCTAGCTCAATCCCAGCTCTTGCTACAGCTTCTGTGTGTGCTTGTGTTTTCTCGATAGCATCTGTGGACTTTAGAGTTGTGAATGCATTGTAGCATGTAACATTTTGTTTTTCTGTTGGCAAAGGGTAATAGGTTTCACATGGAGACTGAACAATTACACATTCATGTTTTCTGAGTAAAAGCTGCAGAAACCAGGTTACAAAAGATATTTGTGTTTTTAAACATGACTTTGAATCCACTTGTTAAGAAAAAGACTTTGCTTTTCTCCAAAACCAGGTTGACTCTGCTTTTCTGGGTGCTTTGCACAGCAATTCCACAGCAGTTTGTCCGGATAGGGCTGGATGAAACCAGAAATATCCGGTTCTGTGGTGGCTAGCTCAATCCCAGCTCTTGCTACAGCTTCTGTGTGTGCCTGTGTTTTCTCGATAGCATCTGTGGACTTTAGAGTTGTGAATGCATTGTAGCGTGTAACATTTTGTTTTTCTTTTGGTAAACGCTTATAGGTTTCACATGGAGACACAACAGGTACACATTCATGTTTTCTGAGTAAAAACCTGCAGAAACCAGGTTACAAAAGATATTTGTGTTTTTAAACATGACATTGAATCCCCTTGCAGAAGAAAAAGACTTTGCTTTTCCCCAAACCCAGGTTGACTGTGCTTTTATGGGTGCTTTGCACACCAAATCCACACCCGTTTGTCCGGATAGTGTCGGATGAAACTGGAAATATACGGTTCTGTGGTGGCTAACTCAGTGCCAGCTTTTGCTACAGTTTCTGCGTTTACTTGTGTTTTCTTGATAGTATCTGCGGACTTTAGAGTTGTGAATGCTTTGTAGCATGTAACATTTTGTTTTCTGTTGTCAAACGCTAATTGGTTTCACATGGAGACACCGCAGGTACACATTCGTGTTTTCTGTGTAAAAACCTGCAGAAACCAGGTTACAAATGATATTTGTGTTTGTAAACATGACTTTGAATCCACTTGCCCAAGAAAAAGACTTTGCTTTTCTCCAAACCCAGGTTGACTCTGCTTTTCTGGGTGCTTTGCACAGCAATTACACACCAGTTTGTCCGGATCGGGCAGGATGAAACCAGACATATCCGGTTCTGTGGTGGTTATCTCAATCCCAGCTCTTGCTACAGGTTCTGTGTGTGCTTGTGTTTTGTCGATAGTATCTGTGGACTTTGGAGTTGTGAATGCATTGTAGCGTGTAACATTTTGTTTTTCTTTTGGTAAACGCTAATAGGTTTCACATGGAGACACAACAGGTACACGTTCGTGTTTTCTGAGTAAAAACCTGCAGAAAATAGGTTACAAATGATATTTGTGTTTGTAAACATGACATTGAATACCCTTAAAGAATAAAAAGACTTTGCTTTTCTCCAAACCCAGGTTGACTCTGCTTTTCTGGGTGCTTTGCACAGCAACTCCACACCAGTTTGTCCGGATAGGGCTGGATGAAACCAGAAATATCCGGTTCTGTGGTGGCCAGCTCAATCCCAGCTCTTGCTACAGCTTCTGTGTGTGCTTGTGTTTTCTCGATAGCATCTGTGGACTTTAGAGTTGTGAATGCATTGTAGCATGTAACATTTTGTTTTTCTGTTGGCAAAGGGTAATAGGTTGCACATGGAGACTGAACAGGTACACGTTCATGTTTTCTGAGTAAAAAGCTGCAGAAACCAGGTTACAAATGATATTTGTGTTTGTAAACATGACATTGAATCCACTTGCCCAAGAAAAAGACTTTGCTTTTCTCCAAAACCAGGTTGACTCTGCTTTTCTGGGTGCTTTGCACAGCAATTCCACAGCAGTTTGTCCGGATAGGGCTGGATGAAACCAGAAATATCCGGTTCTTTGGTGGCTAGCTCAATCCCAGCTCTTGCTACAGCTTCTGTGTGTGCCTGTGTTTTCTCGATAGCATCTGTGGACTTTAGAGATGTGAATGCATTGTAGCGTGTAACATTTTGTTTTTCTTTTGGTAAACGCTAATAGGTTTCACATGGAGACACAACAGGTACACATTCATGTTTTCTGAGTAAAAACCTGCAGAAACCAGGTTACAAAAGATATTTGTGTTTTGAAACATGACATTGAATCCCCTTGCAGAAGAAAAAGACTTTGCTTTTCCCCAAACCCAGGTTGACTGTGCTTTTATGGGTGCTTTGCACACCAAATCCACACCCGTTTGTCCGGATAGTGTTGGATGAAACTGGAAATATACGGTTCTGTGGTGGCTAACTCAGTGCCAGCTTTTGCTACAGTTTCTGCGTTTACTTGTGTTTTCTTGATAGTATCTGCGGACTTTAGAGTTGTGAATGCTTTGTAGCATGTAACATTTTGTTTTCTGTTGTCAAACGCTAATTGGTTTCACATGGAGACACCGCAGGTACACATTCGTGTTTTCTGTGTAAAAACCTGCAGAAACCAGGTTACAAATGATATTTGTGTTTGTAAACATGACTTTGAATCCACTTGCCCAAGAAAAAGACTTTGCTTTTCTCCAAAACCAGGTTGACTCTGCTTTTCTGGGTGCTTTGCACAGTAATTCCACACCAATTTGTCCGGATCGGGCTGGATGAAACCAGACATATCCGGTTCTGTGGTGGTTATCTCAATCCCAGCTCTTGCTACAGGTTCTGTGTGTGCTTGTGTTTTGTCGATAGTATCTGTGGACTTTGGAGTTGTGAATGCATTGTAGCGTGTAACATTTTGTTTTTCTTTTGGTAAACGCTAATAGGTTTCACATGGAGACACAACAGGTACACATTCGTGTTTTCTGAGTAAAAACCTGCAGAAAATAGGTTACAAATGATATTTGTGTTTGTAAACATGACATTGAATACCCTTAAAGAATAAAAAGACTTTGCTTTTCTCCAAACCCAGGTTGACTCTGCTTTTCTGGGTGCTTTGCACAGCAACTCCACAACAGTTTGTCCGGATAGGGCTGGATGAAACCAGAAATATCCGGTTCTGTGGTGGCCAGCTCAATCCCAGCTCTTGCTACAGCTTCTGTGTGTGCTTGTGTTTTCTCGATAGCATCTGTGGACTTTAGAGTTGTGAATGCATTGTAGCATGTAACATTTTGTTTTTCTGTTGGCAAAGGTTAATAGGTTGCACATGGAGACTGAACAGGTACACGTTCATGTTTTCTGAGTAAAAAGCTGCAGAAACCAGGTTACAAATGATATTTGTGTTTGTAAACATGACATTGAATCCACTTGCCCAAGAAAAAGACTTTGCTTTTCTCCAAAACCAGGTTGCCTCTGCTTTTCTGGGTGCTTTGCACAGCAATTCCACACCAGTTTGTCCGGATCAGGCTGGATGAAAACAGACATATCCGGTTCTGTGGTGTTTATCTCAATCAAGCTCTTGCTACAGCTTCTGTGTGGGCTTGTGTTTTATCGATAGTCTGTGGTCTTTAGAGTTGTGAATGCATTGTAGCGTGTAACATTTTGTTTTTCTTTTGGTAAACGCTAATAGGTTTCACATGGAGACACAACAGGTAAACATTCGTGTTTTCTGAGTAAGAACCTGCAGAAACCAGGTTACCAATGATATTTGTGTTTGTAAACATGACATTGAATCCACTTGCCCAAGAAAAAGACTTTGCTTTTCTCCAAAACCAGGTTGACTCTGCGTTCCTGGGTGCTTTGAACACTAACTCCACAGCAGTTTGTCCGGATAGGGCTGGATGAAACCAGAAATATCCGGGTCTGTGTTGGCTAGCTCAATACCAGCTCTTGCTACAGCTTCTGTGTTTGCTTTTGCTTTGTCGATCTTATGTGTGGACTTTAGAGTTGTGAATGCATTGTAGCACGTAGCATTGTGTTTTTTGTTGGCAAACGCTAATTGGTGTCACATGGAGAACAACAGGTACAGATTTGTGTGTTCTGAGTAAAAACCTGCAGAAACCAGGTCAAAAATGATATTTGTGTTTTTAAACATGACATTGAATCCACTTGCCCAAGAAAAAGACTTTGCTTTTCTCCAAAACCAGGTTGACTCTGCTTTTCTGGGTGCTTTGCGCAGCAATTCCACACCAGTTTGTCCGGATAGGGCTGGATGAAACCAGAAATATCCGGTTCTGTGGTGGTTATCTCAATCCCAGCTCTTGCTACAGCTTCTGTGTGTGCTTGTGTTTTGTCGATAGTGTGTGGACTTTAAAGTTGTGAATGCATTGTAGCGTGTAACATTTTGTTTTTCTTTTGGTAAACACTAATAGGTTTCACATGGAGACACAACAGGTACACATTCGAGTTTTCTGAGTAAAATCCTGCAGAAACCAGGTTACAAATGATATTTGTGTTTGTAAACATGACATTGAATACCCTTAAAGAATAAAAAGACTTTGCTTTTCTCCAAACCAAGGTTGACTCTGCTTTTCTGGGTGCTTTGCACAGCAAATCCACAACAGTTTGTCCGGATAGGGCTGGATGAAACCAGAAATATCCGGTTCTGTGGTGGCTAGCTCAATCGCAGCTCTTGCTACAGCTTCTGTGTGTGCTTGTGTTTTCTCGATAGCATCTGTGGACTTTAGAGTTGTGAATGCATTGTAGCATGTAACATTTTGTTTTTCTGTTGGCAAAGGGTAATAGGTTGCACATGGAGACTGAACAATTACACATTCATGTTTTCTGAGTAAAAGCTGCAGAAACCAGGTTACAAAAGATATTTGTGTTTTTAAACATGACTTTGAATCCACTTGTTAAGAAAAAGACTTTGCTTTTCTCCAAAACCAGGTTGACTCTGCTTTTCTGGGTGCTTTGCACAGCAATTCCACAGCAGTTTGTCCGGATACGGCTGGATGAAACCAGAAATATCCGGTTCTGTGGTGGCTAGCTCAATCCCAGCTCTTGCTACAGCGTCTGTGTGTGCCTGTGTTTTCTCGATAGCATCTTTGGACTTTAGAGTTGTGAATGCATTGTAGCGTGTAACATTTTGTTTTCCTTTGGTAAACGCTAATAGGTTTCACTTGGAAACACAACAGGTACACATTCTTGTTTTCTGAGTAAAAACCTGCAGAAACCAGGTTACAATAGATATTTGTGTTTTTAAACATGACATTGAATCCCCTTGCAGAAGAAAAAGACTTTGCTTTTCCCCAAATCCAGGTTGACTGTGCTTTTATGGGTGCTTTGCACACCAAATCCACACCCGTTTGTCAGGATAGTGTCGGATGAAACTGGAAATATACGGTTCTGTGGTGGCTAACTCAGTGCCAGCTCTTGCTACAGTTTCTGCGTTTACTTGTGTTTTCTTGATAGTATCTGCGGACTTTAGAGTTGTGAATGCTTTGTAGCATGTAACATTTTGTTTTCTGTTGTCAAACGCTAATTGGTTTCACATGGAGGCACCGCAGGTACACATTCGTGTTTTCTGTGTAAAAAACTGCAGAAACCAGGTTACAAATGATATTTGTGTTTGTAAACATGACTTTGAATCCACTTGCCCAAGAAAAAGACTTTGCTTTTCTCCAAAACCAGGTTGACTCTGCTTTTCTGGGTGCTTTGCACAGCAATTCCACACCAGTTTGTCCGGATCGGGCTGGATGAAACCAGACATATCCGGTTCTGTGGTGGTTATCTCAATCCCAGCTCTTGCTACAATTCTGTGTGTGCTTGTGTTTTGTCGATAGTATCTGTGGACTTTGGAGTTGTGAATGCATTGTAGCATGTAAAGTTTTGTTCTGAGGGCAAACGCTAATTGGTTTCACATGGACACACAACAGGTACACATTCGTATTTTCTGATTAAAAGGTGCAGAAACCAGGTCAAAAATGATATTTGTGTTTGTAAACATGACATTGAATCCACTTGCCCAAGAAAAAGACTTTGCTTTTCTCCAAACCCAGGTTGACTCTGCTCTTCTGGGTGCTTTGCACACCAACTCCACACCAGTTTGTCCGGATAGGGCTGGATGAAACCAGAAATATCCGGTTCTGTGGTGGCTAGCTCAATCCCAGCTCTTGCTACAGCTTCTGTGTGTGCTTGTGTTTTGTCGATAGTCTGTGGACTTTAGAGTTGTGAATGCATTGTAGCGTGTAAAATTTTGTTTTTCTTTTGGTAAACGCTAATAGGTTTCACATGGAGACACAACAGGTACACATTCGTGTTTTCTGAGTAAAAACCTGCAGAAACCAGGTTACAAATGATATTTGTGTTTGTAAACATGACATTGAATACCCTTAAAGAATAAAAAGACTTTGCTTTTCTCCAAACCCAGGTTGACTCTGCTTTTTTGGGTGCTTTGCACAGCAACTCCACAACAGTTTGTCCGGATAGGGCTGGATGAAACCAGAAATATCCGGTTCTGTGGTGGCTAGCTCAATCCCAGCTCTTGCTACAGCTTCTGTGTGTGCTTGTGTTTTGTCGATAGTCTGTGGACTTTAGTGTTGTGAATGCATTGTAGCGTGTAACATTTTGTTTTTCTTTTGGTAAACGCTAATAGGTTTCACATGGAGACACAACAGGTACACATTCGTGTTTTCTGAGTAAAAAGCTGCAGAAACCAGGTTACAAATGATATTTGTGTTTGTAAACATGACATTGAATACCCTTAAAGAATAAAAAGACTTTGCTTTTCTCCAAACCCAGGTTGACTCTGCTTTTCTGGGTGCTTTGCACAGCAACTCCACAACAGTTTGTCCGGATAAGGCTGGATGAAACCAGAAATATCCGGTTCTGTGGTGGCTAGCTCAATCCCAGCTCTTGCTACATCTTCTGTGTGTGCTTGTGTTTTCTCGATAGCATCTGTGGACTTTAGAGTTGTGAATGCATTGTAGCATGTAACATTTTGTTTTTCTGTTGGCAAAGGGTAATAGGTTGCACATGGAGACTGAACAGGTACACATTCATGTTTTCTGAGTAAAAAGCTGCAGAAACCAGGTTACAAAAGATATTTGTGTTTTTAAACATGACTTTGAATCCACTTGCCCAAGAAAAAGACTTTGCTTTTCTCCAAAACCAGGTTGACTCTGCTTTTCTGGGTGCTTTGCACAGCAATTCCACAGCAGTTTCCGGATAGGGCTGGATGAAACCAGAAATATCCGGTTCTGTGGTGGCTAGCTCAATCCCAGCTCTTACTACAGCTTCTGTGTGTGCCTGTGTTTTCTCGATAGCATCTGTGGACTTTAGAGTTGTGAATGCATTGTAGCGTGTAACATTTTGTTTTTCTTTTGGTAAACGCTAATAGGTTTCACATGGAGACACAACAGGTACACATTCGTGTTTTCTGAGTAAAAACCTGCAGAAACCAGGTTACAAATGATATTTGTGTTTGTAAACATGACATTGAATCCCCTTAAAGAATAAAAAGACTTTGCTTTTCTACAAACCCAGGTTGACTCTGCTTTTCTGGGTGCTTTGCACAGCAACTCCACAACAGTTTGTCCGGATAGGGCTGGATGAAACCAGAAATATCCGGTTCTGTGGTGGCCAGCTCAATCCCAGCTCTTGCTACAGCTTCTGTGTGTGCTTGTGTTTTCTCGATAGCATCTGTGGACTTTAGAGTTGTGAATGCATTGTAGCATGTAACATTTTGTTTTTCTGTTGGCAAAGGGTAATAGGTTACACATGGAGACTGAACAGGTACCCATTCATGTTTTCTGAGTAAAAAGCTGCAGAAACCAGGTCAAAAATGATATTTGTGTTTGTAAACATGACTTTGAATCCACTTGCCCAAGAAAAAGACTTTGCTTTTCTCCAAAACCAGGTTGACTCTGCTTTTCTGGGTGCTGTGCACAGCAATTCCACACCAGTTTGTCCGGATCGGGCTGGATGAAACCAGACATATCCGGTTCTGTGGTGGTTATCTCAATCCCAGCTCTTGCTACAGCTTCTGTGTGGGCTTGTGTTTTATCGATAGTCTGTGGACTTTAGAGTTGTGAATGCATTGTAGCATGTAACATTTTGTTTTTCTGTTGGCAAAGGGTAATAGGTTTCACATGGAGAATGAACAGGTACACATTCATGTTTTCTAAGTAAAAAGCTGCAGATACCAGGTTACAAATGATATTTGTGTTTGTAAACATGACATTGAATCCCCTTAAAGAATAAAAAGACTTTGCTTTTCTCCAAACCCAGGTTGACTCTGCTTTTCTGGGTGCTTTGCACACCAAATCCACACCAGTTTGTCCGGATAGGGCTGGATGAAACCAGAAATATATGTTCTGTGGTGGCTAACTCAGTGCCAGCTCTTGCTACAGATTCTGCGTTTGCTTGTGTTTTCTTGATAGTATCTGTGGACTTTAGAGTTGTGAATGCTTTGTAGCATGTAACATTTTGTTTTCTGTTGTCAAACGCTAATTGGTTTCACATGGAGACACAGCAGGTACACATTCGTGTTTTCTGTGTAAAAACCTGCAGAAACCAGGTTACAAATGATATTTGTGTTTGTAAACATGACATTGAATCCAATTGCCCAAGAAAAAGACTTTGCTTTTCTCCAAACTCAGGTTGACTCTGCTTTTCTGGGTGCTTTGCACACCAACTCCACACCAGTTTGTCTGGATAGGGCTGGATGAAACCAGAGACATCCGGTTCTGTGGTGGCTAACTCAATGCCAGCTTTTGATACAGCTTCTGTGTTTGCTTGTGTTTTCTCGATAGTATCTGTGGACTTTAGAGTTGTGAATGCATTGTAGCATGTAACATTTTGTTTTTCTGTTGGCACGTGCTAAATGGTTTCGCATGAAGACATAACAGGTATACATTCATGTTTTCTGAGTAAAAACCTGCAGAAACCAGGTTACAAATGATATTTGTGTTTGTAAACATGACATTGAATCCACTTGCCCAAGAAAAAGACTTTGCTTTTCTCCAAAACCAGGTTGACTCTGCTTTCCTGGGTGCTTTGCACACTAACTCCACAGCAGTTTGTCCGGATAGGGCTGGATGAAACCAGAAACATCCGGGTCTGTGTTGGCTAACTCAATCCCAGCTCTTGCTACAGCTTCTGTGTTTGCTTGTGCTTTGTCGATCGTATCTGTGGACTTTGGAGTTGTGAATGCATTGTAGCACGTAGCATTGTGTTTTCTGTTGGCAAACACTAATTGGTTTCACATGGAGACATAACAGGTACATATTCGTATTTTCTAAGTCAAAGCTGCAGAAACCAGGTCAAAAATGATATTTGTGTTTGTAAACATGACATTGAATCCACTTGCCCAAGAAAAAGACTTTGCTTTTCTCCAAAACCAGGTTGACTCTGCTTTTCTGGGTGCTTTGCACACCACTCCACACCAGTTTCTCCGGATAGTTCTGGATGAACCAGAAATATCCGGTTCTGAGGGGGCTAACTCAATCCCAACTCTTGCTACAGCTTCTGTGTGTGCTTGTGTTTTCTCGATAGCATCTGTGGACTTTACAGTTGTGAATGCATGTAGCATGTAACATTTTGTTTTCTGTTGGCAAACGCTAACTGGTTTCACATGGAGACACAACAGGTACACATTCGTGTTTTCTGAGTTAAAAGCTATAGAAACCAGGTTAAAAATGATATTTTTGTTTGTAAACATGACATTGAATCCCCTTACCCAAGAAATAGACGTTGCTTTTCTCCAAAACCAGGTTGACTCTGCTTTTCTGGGTGCTTAGCACTCAACTCTACACCAATTTCTCTGGATAGGTCTGGCTGAAAGCAGAAATATCCAGTTCTGAGGGGGCTAACACAATCCCAGTTCTTGCTACAGCTTCGGTGTGTGCTTCTGTTTTGTCGATAGCATCTGTGGACTTTAGACTTGTGAATGCATGTAGTATGAAACATTGTGTTTTCTGTTGGCAAACGCTAACTGGTTTCACATGGAGACACAACAGGTACACATTTGTGTTTTCTGAGTTAAAAGCTGTAGAAACCACGTTAAAAATGATATTTGTGTATGTAAACATGACATTGTATCCACTTGCCCAAGAAAAAGACTTTGCTTTTCTACAAAACCAGGTTGACTCTACTTTTCTGGGTGCTTTGCACACAAACTGCACACTAGTTTGTCCAGATAGGGCTGGATGTAACCAGAAATATCCGGTTCTGAGGTGGCTAACTCAGTGCCAGCTCTTGCTACTGTTTGTGTTTCCTTGTGTTTTCTTGATAGTATCTGTGGACTTTAGAGTTGTGAATGCATTGTAGCATGTAACATTTTGTTTTCTGTTGGCAAATGCTAATTCGTTTCACATGGAGACACAACAGGTACACATTTGTGTTTTCTGAGTAAAAGCCTCAGAAACTTGGTTACAAATGATATTTGTGTTTGTAAACATGACATTGAATCCACTTGCCCAAGAAAAAGACTTTGCTTTTCTCCAAAACCAGGTTGACTCTGCTTTTCTGGGTGCTTTGCACACCAACTCCACACCAGTTTGTCCGGATAGGGCTGGATGAAACCAGAAATCTCCGGTTCTGTGGTGGCTAACTCAATCCCAGCTCTTGCTACAGCTTCTGAGTGTGCTTGTGTTTTGTCGATAGTATCTGTGGACTTTAGAGTTGTGAATGCATTGTAGCATGTAACATTTTGTTTTCCTGTTGGCAAATGCTAATTGGTTTCACAAGGAGACACAACAGGCACACATTCATGTTTTCTGAGTAAAAACCTGCGGAAACCAGATTAAAAACCATATTTGTGTTTGCTAACATGACATTGAATCCACTTGCCCAAGAAAAAGACTTTGCTTTTCTCCAAAACCAGGTTGACTCTGCTTTTCTGGGTGCTTTGCACACCACTCCACACCAGTTTCTCCGGATAGTTCTGGATGAACCAGAAATATCCGGTTCTGAGGGGGCTAACTCAATCCCAACTCTTGCTACAGCTTCTGTGTGTGCTTGTGTTTTCTCGATAGCATCTGTGGACTTTACAGTTGTGAATGCATGTAGCATGTAACATTTTGTTTTCTGTTGGCAAACGCTAACTGGTTTCACATGGAGACACAACAGGTACACATTCGTGTTTTCTGAGTTAAAAGCTACAGAAACCAGGTTAAAAATGATATTTTTGTTTGTAAACATGACATTGAATCCCCTTACCCAAGAAATAGACGTTGCTTTTCTCCAAAACCAGGTTGACTCTGCTTTTCTGGGTGCTTAGCACTCAACTCTACACCAATTTCTCTGGATAGGTCTGGCTGAAAGCAGAAATATCCAGTTCTGAGGGGGCTAACACAATCCCAGTTCTTGCTACAGCTTCGGTGTGTGCTTCTGTTTTGTCGATAGCATCTGTGGACTTTAGACTTGTGAATGCATGTAGTATGAAACATTGTGTTTTCTGTTGGCAAACGCTAACTGGTTTCACATGGAGACACAACAGGTACACATTTGTGTTTTCTGAGTTAAAAGCTGTAGAAACCACGTTAAAAATGATATTTGTGTATGTAAACATGACATTGTATCCACTTGCCCAAGAAAAAGACTTTGCTTTTCTACAAAACCAGGTTGACTCTACTTTTCTGGGTGCTTTGCGCACAAACTGCACACTAGTTTGTCCAGATAGGGCTGGATGTAACCAGAAATATCCGGTTCTGAGGTGGCTAACTCAGTGCCAGCTCTTGCTACTGTTTGTGTTTCCTTGTGTTTTCTTGATAGTATCTGTGGACTTTAGAGTTGTGAATGCATTGTAGCATGTAACATTTTGTTTTCTGTTGGCAAATGCTAATTGGTTTCACATGGAGACACAACAGGTACACATTTGTGTTTTCTGAGTAAAAGCCTCAGAAACTTGGTTACAAATGATATTTGTGTTTGTAAACATGACATTGAATCCACTTGCCCAAGAAAAAGACTTTGCTTTTCTCCAAAACCAGGTTGACTCTGCTTTTCTGGGTGCTTTGCACACCAACTCCACACCAGTTTGTCCGGATAGGGCTGGATGAAACCAGAAATCTCCGGTTCTGTGGTGGCTAACTCAATCCCAGCTCTTGCTACAGCTTCTGAGTGTGCTTGTGTTTTGTCGATAGTATCTGTGGACTTTAGAGTTGTGAATGCATTGCAGCATGTAACATTTTGTTTTTCTGTTGGCAAACGCTAATTGGTTTCACATGGAGAAACAACAGGTAAACTTTCCTGTTTTCTGAGTAAAAAGCTGCAGAAACCAGGTTAAAAATGATATTTGTGTTTGTAAACATGACATTGAATCCACTTGCCCATGAAAAAGACTAGGATTTTCTCCAAAACCAGGTTGACTCTGCTTTTCTGGGTGCTTTGCACACCAACTCCACACCAGTTTGTCCAGATAGGTCTGGATGAAACCAGAAATATCCGGTTCTGTGGTGGCTAACTCAAGCCAGCTCTTGCTACAGCTTCTGTGTTTGCTTGTGTTTTCTTGATAGTATCCGTGGACTTTAGAGTTGTAAATGCATTGTAGCATGTAACATTTTGTTTTTCTGTTGGCAAGCGATAATTGGTTTCGCATGAAGACTCAACAGGTACACATCTGTGTTTTCTGAGTAAAAAGCTGTATAAACCAGGTTACAAATGATATCTGTGTTTGTAAACATGATATTGAATCCCCTTGCCCAAGAAAAAGACTTTGCTTTTCTCCAAAACCAGGTTGACTCTGCTTTTCTGGGTGCTTTGCACACAAACTAAACACCCGTTTTTCCGGATCGCAATGGATGAAACCAGAAAAATCCGGTTTTGTGGTGGCTAACTCAGTGCCAGCTCTTACTACAGTTTCTGTGTTTCCTTGTGTTTTCTTGATAGTATCTGTGGACTTTAGAGTTGTGAATGCATTGTAGCATGTAACACATTGTTTTCTGTTGGCAAATGCTAATTGGTTTCACATGGAGACACAACAGGTACACATTCGTGTTTTCTGAGGAAAAGCCTCAAAACCAGGTTACAAATGATATTTTTGTTTGTACACATGACATTGAATCCACTTGCCCAAGAAAAAGACTTTGCTTTTCTCCAAAACCAGGTTGACTCTGCTTTTCTGGGTGCTTTGCACACCAACTCCACACCAGTTTGTCCGGATAGGGCTGGATGAAACCAGAAATATCCGGTTCTGTGGTGGCTAACTCAATCCCAGCTCTTGCCACAGCTTCTGAGTGTGCTTGTGTTTTGTCGATAGTATCTGTGGACTTTAGAGTTGTGAATGCATTGTAGCATGTAACATTTTGTTTTTCTGTTGGCAAACGCTAATTGGTTTCACATGGAGAAACAACAGGTACAGATTCGTGTGTTCTGAGGAAAATCCTGCAGAAACCAGGTCAAAAATGATATTTGTGCTTGTAAACATGACATCGAAACCACCTGCCCAAGAAAAAGACTTTGCTTTTCTCCAAACCCAGGTTGACTCTGCTTTTCTGGGTGCTTTGCACACCAACTCCATACCAGTTTGTCCAGATACTGTTGGATGAAACCAGAAATATCCGGTTCTGAGGGGGCTAACTCAATCCCAGCTCTTGCTACAGCTTCTGTGTTTGCTTGTGTTTTGTCGATAGTATTTGTGGACTTTGGAGTTGTGAATACTTTGTAGCATGTAACATTTTGTTTTTCTGATGGCAAACGCTAATTGGTTTCACATGTACACGCAAGAGGTACACATTCGTGTTTTCTGAGTAAAAACCTGCAGAAACCAGGTTACAAATGATATTTGTGTTTGTAAACATGACATTGAATCCACTTGCCCAAGAAAAAGACTTTGCTTTTCTCCAAAACCAGGTTGACTCTGCTTTTCTTGGTGCTTTGCACACAAACAATCACACACCAGTTTGTCTGGATAGGGCTGGATGAAACGAGAAATATCCGGTTCTGTGGTGACTAACTCAATCCCAGCTCTTGCTACAGCTTCTGTGATTGCTTGTGTTTTCTCGATAGTATCTGTGGACTTTAGAGTTGTGAATGCATTGTAGCATGTAACATTTTGTTTTTCTGTTGGCAAACGCTAATTGTTTTCACATGGAGACACAACTGGTACACATTCATGTTTTCTGAGTAAAAACCTGCAGAAACCAGGTTACAAATGATATTTGTGTTTGTAAACATGACATTGAATCCACTTGCCCAAGAAAAAGACTTTGCTTTTCTCCAATACCAGGTTGACTAAGCTTTTCTCGGTGCTTTGCACACCAACTCCACAGCAGTTTTTCCGGATAGGGCTGGATGAAAGCAGAAATATCCGGTTCTGAGGTGGCTAACTCAATCCCAGCTCTTGCAACAGTTTCTGTGTTTGCTTGTGTTTTCTCGATATATCTGTGGACTTTAGAGTTGTGAATGCATTGTAGCATGTAACATTTTGTTTTTCTGTTGGCAAACGCTAATTGTTTCACATGAAGACACAACAGGTACGCATTCGTGTTTTCTGAGTAAAAACCTGCAGAAACCAGGTTACAAATGATATTTGTGTTTGTACACATGACATTGAATCCACTTGCCCAAGAAAAAGACTTTGCTTTTCTCCAAAACCAGGTTGACTCTGCTTTTCTGGGTGCTTTGCACACAAACTCCACACCAGTTTGTCCGGATCGGGATGGATGAAACCAGAAATATCCGGTTCTGAGGTGGCTAACTCAATCCCAGCTCTTGCTAAGGTTTCTGTGTTTGCTGGTGTTTTGTCGATAGTATCTGTGGACTTTAGAGTTGTGAATGCATTGTAGCATGTAACATTTTGTTTTCTGTTGGCAAACGCTAATTGGTTTCACATGGAGACAGAACAGGTACACATTCGTGTTTTCTGAGGAAAAACCTGAAGAAACCAGGTTCAAATGATACTTGTGTTTGTAAACATGACATTGAATCCACTTGCCCAAGAAAAAGACTTTGCTTTTCTCCAAAACCAGGTTGACTCTCCTTTTCTGGGAGCTTTGCACACCAACTCCACAGCAATTTGTCCGGATAGGGCTGGATTGAATCAAAAATATCCGGTCTGTGGTGGCTAACTCAATCCCAGCTCTTGCTACATTTCTGTGTTTGCTTGTCTTTTCTTGATATTATCTATGGTCTTTGGAGTTGTGAATGCATTGTAGCATGTAACAGTTTGTTTTTCTGTTGGCATATGCTAATTAGTTTCACATGGAAACACAACAGGTACACATTCGTGTTTTCTGAGTAAAAAGCTGCAGAAACCAGGTTACAAATGATATTTGTGCTTGTAAACATGACATTGAATCCACTTGCCCAAGAAAAAGACTTTGCTTTTCTCCAAAACCAGGTTGACTCTGCTTTTCTGGGTGCTTTGCACACCAACTTCACAGCAGTTTTTCCGGATAGGGCTGGATGAAAGCAGAAATATCCGGTTCTGAGGTGGCTTACTCAATCCCAGCTCTTGCAACAGTTTCTGTGTTTGCTTGTGTTTTCTTGATAGTATCTGTGGACTTTAGAGTTGTGAATGCATTGTAGCATGTAACATTTTGTTTTTCTGTTGGCAAACGCTAATTGGTTTCACATGGAGAAACAACTTGTACAGATTCGTGTGTTCTGAGGAAAATCCTGCAGAAACCAGGTTAAAAATGATATTTGTGCTTGTAAACATGACATCGAAACCACCTGCCCAAGAAAAAGACTTTGCTTTTCTCCAAACCCAGGTTGACTCTGCTTTCTGGGTGCTTTGCACACCAACTCCATACCAGTTTGTCCAGATACTGTTGGATGAAACCAGAAATATCCGGTTCTGAGGGGGCTAACTCAATCCCAGCTCTTGCTACAGCTTCTGTGTTTGCTTGTGTTTTGTCGATAGTATTTGTGGACTTTGGAGTTGTGAATACATTGTAGCATGTAACATTTTGTTTTTCTGATGGCAAACGCTAATTGGTTTCACATGTACACGCAAGAGGTACACATTCGTGTTTTCTGAGTAAAAACCTGCAGAAACCAGGTTACAAATGATATTTGTGTTTGTAAACATGACATTCAATCCACTTGCCCAAGAAAAAGACTTTGCTTTTCTCCAAAACCAGGTTGACTCTGCTTTTCTTGGTGCTTTGCACACAAACAATCACACACCAGTTTGTCTGGATAGGGCTGGATGAAACGAGAAATATCCGGTTATTTGGTGACTAACTCAATCCCAGCTCTTGCTACAGCTTCTGTGTTTGCTTGTGTTTTCTCGATAGTATCTGTGGACTTTAGAGTTGTGAATGCATTGTAGCATGTAACATTTTGTTTTTCTGTTGGCAAACGCTAATTGTTTTCACATGGAGACACAACTGGTACACATTCGTGTTTTCTGAGTAAAAAGCTGCAGAAACCAGGTTACAAATGATACTTGTGTTTGTAAACATGACATTGAATCCACTTGCCCAAGAAAAAGACTTTGCTTTTCTCCAATACCAGGTTGACTAAGCTTTTCTCGGTGCTTTGCACACCAACTCCACAGCAGTTTTTCCGGATAGGGCTCGATGAAAGCAGAAATATCCGGTTCTGAGGTGGCTAACTCAATCCCAGCTCTTGCAACAGTTTCTGTGTTTGCTTGTGTTTTCTCGATATATCTGTGGACTTTAGAGTTGTGAATGCATTGTAGCATGTAACATTTTGTTTTTCTGTTGGCAAACGCTAATTGTTTCACATGAAGTCACAACAGCTACGCATTCGTGTTTTCTGAGTAAAAACCTGCAGAAACCGGGTTACAAATGATATTTGTGTTTGTACACATGACATTGAATCCACTTGCCCAAGAAAAAGACTTTGCTTTTCTCCAAAACCAGGTTGACTCTGCTTTTCTGGGTGCTTTGCACACAAACTCCACACCAGTTTGTCCGGATCGGGATGGATGAAACCAGAAATATCCGGTTCTGAGGTGGCTAACTCAGTGCCAGCTCTTGCTAAGATTTCTGTGTTTGCTGGTGTTTTGTCGATAGTATCTGTGGACTTAGGAGTTGTGAATGCATTGTAGCATGTAACATTTTGTTTTCTGTTGGCAAACGCTAATTGGTTTCACATGGAGACAGAACAGGTACACATTCGTGTTTTCTGAGGAAAAACCTGAAGAAACCAGGTTCAAATGATACTTGTGTTTGTAAACATGACATTGAATCCACTTGCCCAAGAAAAAGACTTTGCTTTTCTCCAAAACCAGGTTGACTCTCCTTTTCTGGGAGCTTTGCACACCAACTCCACAGCAATTTGTCCGGATAGGGCTGGATTGAATCAAGAATATCCGGTCTGTGGTGGCTAACTCAATCCCAGCTCTTGCTACATTTCTGTGTTTGCTTGTCTTTTCGTGATATTATCTATGGTCTTTGGAGTTGTGAATGCATTGTAGCATGTAACAGTTTGTTTTTCTGTTGGCATATGCTAATTAGTTTCACATGGAAACAAAACAGGTACACATTCGTGTTTTCTGAGTAAAAAGCTGCAGAAACCAGGATAAAAATGATATTTGTGCTTGTAAACATGACATTGAATCCACTTGCCCAAGAAAAAGACTTTGCTTTTCTCCAAAACCAGGTTGACTCTGCTTTTCTGGGTGCTTTGCACACCAACTTCACAGCAGTTTTTCCGGATAGGGCTGGATGAAAGCAGAAATATCCGGTTCTGAGTTGGCTTACTCAATCCCAGCTCTTGCAACAGTTTCTGTGTTTGCTTGTGTTTTCTTGATAGTATCTGTGCACTTTAGAGTTGTGAATGCATTGTAGCATGTAACATTTTGTTTTTCTGTTGGCAAACGCTAATTGGTTTCACATGGAGACACAACAGGTACACATTCGTGTTTTCTGAGGAAAAACCTGAGGAAACCAGGTTAAAATGATATTTGTGTTTGTAAACATGACATTGAATCCACTTGCCCAAGAAAAAGACTTTGCTTTTCTCCAAAACCAGGTTGACTCTGCATTTCTGGGTGCTTTGCACACCAACTCCACAGCAATTTGTCCGGATAGGGCTGGATGTAACCAGAAATATCCGGTTCTGAGGTGGCTAACTCAGTGCCAGCTCTTGCTACAGTTTGTGTTTCCTTGTGTTTTCTTGAGAGTATCTGTGGACTTTAGAGTTGTGAATGCATTGTAGCATGTAACATTTTGTTTTCTGTTGTCAAATGCTAATTAGTTTCACATGGAGACACAACAGGTACACATTCGTGTTTTCTGAGTAAAAGCCTCAGAAACCAGGTTACAAATGATATTTGTGTTTGTAAACATGACATTGAATCCACTTGCCCAAGAAAAAGACTTTGCTTTTCTCCAAAACCAGGTTGACTCTGCTTTTCTGGGTGCTTTGCACACCAACTCCACACCAGTTTGTCCGGATAGGGCTGGATGAATCCAGAAATATCCGGTTCTGTGGTGGCTAACTCAATCCCAGCTCTTGCTACAGCTTCTGAGTGTGCTTGTGTTTTGTCGATAGTATCTGTGGACTTTAGAGTTGTGAATGCATTGTGGCATGTAACATTTTGTTTTTCTGTTGGCAAACGCTAATTGGTTTCACATGGAGAAACAACAGGTAAACTTTCCTGTTTTCTGAGTAAAAAGCTGCAGAAACCAGGTTAAAAATGATATTTGTGTTTGTAAACATGACATTGAATCCACTTGCCCATGAAAAAGACTAGGATTTTCTCCAAAACCAGGTTGACTCTGCTTTTCTGGGTGCTTTGCACACCAACTCCACACCAGTTTGTCCAGATAGGTCTGGATGAAACCAGAAATATCCGGTTCTGTGGAGGCTAACTCAAGCCAGCTCTTGCTACAGCTTCTGTGTTTGCTTGTGTTTTCTTGATAGTATCCGTGGACTTTAGAGTTGTAAATGCATTGTAGCATGTAACATTTTGTTTTTCTGTTGGCAAGCGATAATTGGTTTCGCATGAAGACTCAACATGTACACATCTGTGTTTTCTGAGTAAAAAGCTGTATAAACCAGGTTACAAATGATATCTGTGTTTGTAAACATGACATTGAATCCCCTTGCCCAAGAAAAAGACTTTGCTTTTCTCCAAAACCAGGTTGACTCTGCTTTTCTGGGTGCTTTGCACACCAACTCCACACCAGTTTGTCCGGATAGGGCTGGATGAAACCAGAAATATCCGGTTCTGTGGTGGCTAACTCAATCCCAGCTCTTGCTACAGCTTCTGAGTGTGCTTGTGTTTTGTCGATAGTATCTGTGGACTTTAGAGTTGTGAATGCATTGTAGCATGTAACATTTTGTTTTTCTGTTGGCAAACGCTAATTTGTTTAACATGGAGAAACAACAGGTACAGATTCGTGTGTTCTGAGGAAAAACCTGCAGAAACCAGGTTAAAAATGATATTTGTGCTTGTAAACATGACATCGAAACCACCTGCCCAAGAAAAAGACTTTGCTTTTCTCCAAAACCAGGTTGACTCTGCTTTTCTGGGTGCTTTGCACACCAACTCCATACCAGTTTGTCCAGATACTGTTGGATGAAACCAGAAATATCCGGTTCTGAGGGGGCTAACTCAATCCCAGCTCTTGCTACAGCTTCTGTGTTTGTTTGTGTTTTGTCGATAGTATTTGTGGACTTTGGAGTTGTGAATACATTGTAGCATGTAACATTTTGTTTTTCTGATGGCAAACGCTAATTGGTTTCACATGTACACGCAAGAGGTACACATTCGTGTTTTCTGAGTAAAAACCTGCAGAAACCAGGTTACCAATGATATTTGTGTTTGTAAACATGACATTGAATCCACTTGCCCAAGAAAAAGACTTTGCTTTTCTCCAAAACCAGGTTGACTCTGCTTTTCTTGGTGCTTTGCACACAAACAATCACACACCAGTTTGTCTGGATAGGGCTGGATGAAACGAGAAATATCCGGTTCTGTGGTGACTAACTCAATCCCAGCTCTTGCTACAGCTTCTGTGTTTGCTTGTGTTTTCTCGATAGTATCTGTGGACTTTAGAGTTGTGAATGCATTGTAGCATGTAACAGTTTGTTTTTCTGTTGGCAAACGCTAATTGTTTTCACATAGAGACACAACTGGTACACATTCGTGTTTTCTGAGTAAAAACCTGCAGAAACCAGGTTACAAATGATATTTGTGTTTGTACACATGACATTGAATCCACTTGCCCAAGAAAAAGACTTTGCTTTTCTCCAAAACCAGGTTGACTCTGCTTTTCTGGGTGCTTTGCACACCAACTCCACACCAGTTTGTCCGGATCGGGATGGATGAAACCAGAAATATCCGGTTCTGAGGTGGCTAACTCAGTGCCAGCTCTTGCTAAGGTTTCTGTGTTTGCTGGTGTATTGTCGATAGTATCTGTGGACTTTAGAGTTGTGAATGCATTGTAGCATGTAACATTTTGTTTTCTGTTAGCAAACGCTAATTGGTTTCACATGGAGACAGAACAGGTACACATTCGTGTTTTCTGAGGAAAAACCTGAAGAAACCAGGTTCAAATGATACTTGTGTTTGTAAACATGACATTGAATCCACTTGCCCAAGAAAAAGACTTTGCTTTTCTCCAAAACCAGGTTGACGCTCCTTTTCTGGGAGCTTTGCACACCAACTCCACAGCAATTTGTCCGGATAGGGCTGGATTGAATCAAAAATACCCGGTCTGTGGTGGCTAACTCAATCCCAGCTCTTGCTACATTTCTGTGTTTGCTTGTCTTTTCGTGATATTATCTATGGTCTTTGGAGTTGTGAATGCATTGTAGCATGTAACAGTTTGTTTTTCTGTTGGCATATGCTAATTAGTTTCACATGGAAACACAACAGGTACACATTCGTGTTTTCTGAGTAAAAAGCTGCAGAAACCAGGTTAAAAATGATATTTGTGCTTGTAAACATGACATTGAATCCACTTGCCCAAGAAAAAGACTTTGCTTTTCTCCAAAACCAGGTTGACTCTGCTTTTCTGGGTGCTTTGCACACCAACTTCACAGCAGTTTTACCGGAGAGGGCTGGATGAAAGCAGAAATATCCGGTTCTGAGGTGGCTTACTCAATCCCAGCTCTTGCAACAGTTTCTGTGTTTGCTTGTGTTTTCTTGATAGTATCTGTGGACTTTAGAGTTGTGAATGCATTGTAGCATGTAACATTTTGTTTTTCTGTTGGCAAACGCTAATTGGTTTCACATGGAGAAACAACAGGTACAGATTCGTGTGTTCTGAGGAAAATCCTGCAGAAACCAGGTTAAAAATGATATTTGTGCTTGTAAACATGACATCGAAACCACCTGCCCAAGAAAAAGACTTTGCTTTTCTCCAAACCCAGGTTGACTCTGCTTTCTGGGTGCTTTGCACACCAACTCCATACCAGTTTGTCCAGATACTGTTGGATGAAACCAGAAATATCCGGTTCTGAGGGGGCTAACTCAATCCCAGCTCTTGCTACAGCTTCTGTGTTTGCTTGTGTTTTGTCGATAGTATTTGTGGACTTTGGAGTTGTGAATACATTGTAGCATGTAACATTTTGTTTTTCTGATGGCAAACGCTAATTGGTTTCACATGTACACGCAAGAGGTACACATTCGTGTTTTCTGAGTAAAAACCTGCAGAAACCAGGTTACAAATGATATTTGTGTTTGTAAACATGACATTGAATCCACTTGCCCAAGAAAAAGACTTTGCTTTTCTCCAAAACCAGGTTGACTCTGCTTTTCTTGGTGCTTTGCACACAAACAATCACACACCAGTTTGTCTGGATAGGGCTGGATGAAACGAGAAATATCCGGTTCTGTGGTGACTAACTCAATCCCAGCTCTTGCTACAGCTTCTGTGTTTGCTTGTGTTTTCTCGATAGTATCTGTGGACTTTAGAGTTGTGAATGCATTGTAGCATGTAACAGTTTGTTTTTCTGTTGGCAAACGCTAATTGTTTTCACATAGAGACACAACTGGTACACATTCGTGTTTTCTGAGTAAAAACCTGCAGAAACCAGGTTACAAATAATATTTGTGTTTGTACACATGACATTGAATCCACTTGCCCAAGAAAAAGACTTTGCTTTTCTCCAAAACCAGGTTGACTCTGCTTTTCTGGGTGCTTTGCACACCAACTCCACACCAGTTTGTCCGGATCGGGATGGATGAAACCAGAAATATCCGGTTCTGAGGTGGCTAACTCAGTGCCAGCTCTTGCTAAGGTTTCTGTGTTTGCTGGTGTATTGTCGATAGTATCTGTGGACTTTAGAGTTGTGAATGCATTGTAGCATGTAACATTTTGTTTTCTGTTAGCAAACGCTAATTGGTTTCACATGGAGACAGAACAGGTACACATTCGTGTTTTCTGAGGAAAAACCTGAAGAAACCAGGTTCAAATGATACTTGTGTTTGTAAACATGACATTGAATCCACTTGCCCAAGAAAAAGACTTTGCTTTTCTCCAAAACCAGGTTGACGCTCCTTTTCTGGGAGCTTTGCACACCAACTCCACAGCAATTTGTCCGGATAGGGCTGGATTGAATCAAAAATACCCGGTCTGTGGTGGCTAACTCAATCCCAGCTCTTGCTACATTTCTGTGTTTGCTTGTCTTTTCGTGATATTATCTATGGTCTTTGGAGTTGTGAATGCATTGTAGCATGTAACAGTTTGTTTTTCTGTTGGCATATGCTAATTAGTTTCACATGGAAACACAACAGGTACACATTCGTGTTTTCTGAGTAAAAAGCTGCAGAAACCAGGTTAAAAATGATATTTGTGCTTGTAAACATGACATTGAATCCACTTGCCCAAGAAAAAGACTTTGCTTTTCTCCAAAACCAGGTTGACTCTGCTTTTCTGGGTGCTTTGCACACCAACTTCACAGCAGTTTTACCGGATAGGGCTGGATGAAAGCAGAAATATCCGGTTCTGAGGTGGCTTACTGAATCCCAGCTCTTGCAACAGTTTCTGTGTTTGCTTGTGTTTTCTTGATAGTATCTGTGGACTTTAGAGTTGTGAATGCATTGTAGCATGTAACATTTTGTTTTTCTGTTGGCAAACGCTAATTGGTTTCACATGGAGAAACAACAGGTACAGATTCGTGTGTTCTGAGGAAAATCCTGCAGAAACCAGGTTAAAAATGATATTTGTGCTTGTAAACATGACATCGAAACCACCTGCCCAAGAAAAAGACTTTGCTTTTCTCCAAACCCAGGTTGACTCTGCTTTCTGGGTGCTTTGCACACCAACTCCATACCAGTTTGTCCAGATACTGTTGGATGAAACCAGAAATATCCGGTTCTGAGGGGGCTAACTCAATCCCAGCTCTTGCTACAGCTTCTGTGTTTGCTTGTGTTTTGTCGATAGTATTTGTGGACTTTGGAGTTGTGAATACATTGTAGCATGTAACATTTTGTTTTTCTGATGGCAAACGCTAATTGGTTTCACATGTACACGCAAGAGGTACACATTCGTGTTTTCTGAGTAAAAACCTGCAGAAACCAGGTTACAAATGATATTTGTGTTTGTAAACATGACATTGAATCCACTTGCCCAAGAAAAAGACTTTGCTTTTCTCCAAAACCAGGTTGACTCTGCTTTTCTGGGTGCTTTGCACACAAACAATCACACACCAGTTTGTCTGGATAGGGCTGGATGAAACGAGAAATATCCGGTTCTGTGGTGACTAACTCAATCCCAGCTCTTGCTACAGCTTCTGTGTTTGCTTGTGTTTTCTCGATAGTATCTGTGGACTTTAGAGTTGTGAATGCATTGTAGCATGTAACATTTTGTTTTTCTGTTGGCAAACGCTAATTGTTTTCACATGGAGACAAAACTGGTACACATTCGTGTTTTCTGAGTAAAAAGCTGCAGAAACCAGGTTACAAATGATATTTGTGTTTGTAAACATGACATTGAATCCACTTGCCCAAGAAAAAGACTTTGCTTTTCTCCAATACCAGGTTGACTAAGCTTTTCTCGGTGCTTTGCACACCAACTCCACAGCAGTTTTTCCGGATAGGGCTCGATGAAAGCAGAAATATCCGGTTCTGAGGTGGCTAACTCAATCCCAGCTCTTGCAACAGTTTCTGTGTTTGCTTGTGTTTTCTCGATAGTATCTGTGGACTTTAGAGTTGTAAATGCATTGCAGCATGTAACATTTTGTTTTTCTGTTGGCAAGCGCTAATTGGTTTCGCATGATATCACAGCAGGTACACATTTGTGTTTTCTGAGTAAAAAGCTGCAGAAACCAGGTTACAAATAATATTTGTGTTTGTAAACATGACATTGAATCCCCTTGACCAAGGAAAAGACTTTGCTTTTCTCCAAACCCAGGTTTACCCTGCTTTTCTGGATGCTTTGCACACCGACTCCACACCAGTTTGTCAGGATTGGGCTGGATGTAACCAGAAATAAATGGTTCTATGGTGGCTAACTCGTCCCAGCTCTTGCTACAAAATCTGTGTTTGCTTGTGTTTTGTTGATAGCGTCTATGGACTTTGGAGTTGAGAATGCATTGTAGCATGTAACAGTTTGTTTTTCTGTTGCCATATGCTAATTAGGTTCACATGGAAACACAACAGGTACACGTTCGTGTTTTCTGAGTAAAAACCTGCAGAAACCAGGTTACAAATGATATTTGTGTTTGTACACATGACATTGAATCCACTTGCCCAAGAAAAAGACTTTGCTTTTCTCCAAAACCAGGTTGACTCTGCTTTTCTGGGTGCTTTCCACACCAACTCCACACCAGTTTGTCCAGATAGGTCTGGATGAAACCAGAAATATCCGGTTCTGTGGTGGCTAACTCAGTGCCAGCTCTTGCTACAGTTTCTGTGTTTGCTTGTGTTTTTTTCGATAGTATCTGTGGACTTTAGAGTTGTGAATGCATTGTAGCATTAACATTTTGTTTTTCTGTTGGCAAACGCTAATTGGTTTCACATGGAGAAACAACTGGTACACATTCGTGTTTTCTGAGTAAAAACCTGCAGAAACCACGTTACAAATTATATTTGTTTTTGTATACATGACATTGAATGCACTTGCCCAAGAAAATGACTTTGCTTTTCTCCAAAACCAGGTTGACTCTGCTTTTCTGGGTGCTTTGCACACCATCTGCACAGCAATTTGTCCGGATAGGGCTGGATGGAACCAGAAACATCCGGTTCTGTGGTGGCTAACTCAATCCCAGCTCTTGCTACATTTCTGTGTTTGCTTGTCTTTTGTTGATATTATCTATGGACTTTGGAGTTGTGAATGCATTGTAGCATGTAACAGTTTGTTTTTCTGTTGGCATACGTTAATTAGTTTCACATGGAAACACAACAGGTACACATTCGTGTTTTCTGAGTAAAAACCTGCAGAAACCAGGTTAAAAATGGTATTTGTGTTTGTAAATATGACATTGAATCCACCTGCCCAAAAATATGACTTTGCTTTTCTACAAAACCAGGTTGACTCTGCTTTTCTGGGTGCTTTGCACACCAACTCCACACCAGTTTGTCCGGATAGGGTTGGATGAAACCAGAAATATCCGGTTCTGTTGTGGCTAACTCAATGCCAGCTCTTGCTACAACTTCTGTGTTTCCTTGTGTTTTCTCGATAGTATCTGTGGACTTTAGAGTTGTAAATGCATTGCAGCATGTAACATTTTGTTTTTCTGTTGGCATACGTTAATTAGATTCACATGAAGACACAAGAGGTACACATTCGTGTTTTCTGAGTAACAAGCTGCAGAAACCAGGTTAAAAATTATATTTGTGCTTGTAAACATGACATTGAATCCAATTGCCCAAGAAAAAGACTTTGCTTTTCTCCAAAACCAGGTTGACTCTGCTTTTCTGGGTGCTTTGCACACCAACTTCACAGCAGTTTTTCCGGATAGGGCTGGATGAAAGCAGAAATATCCGGTTCTGAGGTGGCTAACTCAATCCCAGCTCTTGCAACAGTTTCTGTGTTTGCTTGTATTTTCTTGATAGTATCTGTGGACTTTAGAGTTGTGAATGCATTGTAGCATGTAACATTTTGTTTTTCTGTTGGCAAACGCTAATTGATTTCACATGGAGACAGAACAGGTACACATTCGTGTTTTCTGAGGAAAAACCTGAAGAAATCAGGTTAAAATGATATTTGTGTTTGTAAACATGACGTTGAATCCACTTGCCCAAGAAAAAGACTTTGCTTTTCTCCAAAACCAGGTTGACTCTGCTTTTCTGGTTGCTTTGCACACCAACTCCACAGCAATTTGTCTGGATAGGGCTGGATGGAACCAGAAATATCCGGTTCTGTGGTGGCTAACTCAATCCCAGCTCTTGCTACATTTCTGTGTTTGCTTGTCTTTTGTTGATATTATCTATGGTCTTTGGAGTTGTGAATGCATTGTAGCATGTAACAGTTTGTTTTTCTGTTGGCATATGCTAATTAGTTTCACATGGAAACACAACAGGTACACATTCGTGTTTTCTGAGTAAAAACCACCAGAAACCAGGTTAAAAATGGTATTTGTGTTTGTAAATATGACATTGAATCCACCTGCCCAAAAATATGACTTTGCTTTTCTACAAAACCAGGTTGACTCTGCTTTTCTGGGTGCTTTGCACACCAACTCCACACCAGTTTGTCCGGATAGGGTTGGATGAAACCAGAAATATCCGGTTCTGTTGTGGCTAACTCAATGCCAGCTCTTGCTACAACTTCTGTGTTTCCTTGTGTTTTCTCGATAGTATCTGTGGACTTTAGAGTTGTAAATGCATTGCAGCATGTAACATTTTGTTTTTCTGTTGGCAAAGGGTAATAGGTTTCACATGGAGACTCAACAGGTACACATTCGTGTTTTCTGAGTAAAAAGCTGCAGAAACCAGGTTACAAATGATATTTGTGTTTGTAAACATGACATTGAATCCCCTTGACCAAGGAAAAGACTATGCTTTTCTCCAAACCCAGGTTGACTCTGCTTTTCAGGGTGCTTTGCACACCAACTCCACTCCAGTTTGTCAGGATAGGGCTAGATGTAACCAGAAATAAATGGTTCTGTGGTGGCTAACTCAATCCCTGCTCTTGCTACAGCTTCTGTGTTTGCTTGTGTTTTGTTGATAGTATCTATGGACTTTGGAGTTGAGAATGCATTGTAGCATGTAACAGTTTGTTTTTCTGTTGGCATATGGTAATTAGGTTCACATGGAAACACAACAGGTACACGTTCGTGTTTTCTGAGTAAAAAGCTGCAGAAACCAGGTTAAAAATGATATTTGTGTTTGTAAACGTGACATTGAATCCACTTGCCCAAGAAAAAGACTTTGCTTTTCTCCAAAACCTGGTTGACCCTGCTTTTCCGGGTGCTTTGCACACCAATTCCACACCAGTTTGTCCGGATAGCGCTGGCAGAAACCAGAAATATCCGGTTCTGTGGTGGCTAACTCAATCCAAGCTCTTGCTACAGCTTCTGTGTTTGATTGTGTTTTCTCGATAGTATCTGTGGACTTTACAGTTGTGAATGCATTGTAGCATGTAACATTTTGTTTTCTGTTTTCAAACGCTAATTGGTTTCACATTTAGACACAACAGGTACACATTCGTGTTTTCTGACTAAAAACTTGCAGAAACCAGGTTACCAAAGATATTTGTGTTTACAAACATGACATTGAATCCACTTGCCGAAGTAAAAGACTTTGCTTTTCTCCAAAACCAGGTTGACTCTGCTTTTCTGGATGCTATGCACTCCAATTCCACACCCGTTTGTCCAGATAGTGTTAAATGAAACCAGAAATGTCCGCTTCTGTGGGGGCTCTCTCAATCCCAGGTCTTGCTACAGCTGCAGAGTGTGCTTGTGTTTTGTCGATAGTATCTGTGGACTTTAGAATTGTGAATGCATTGTAGCATGTAACATTTTGTTTTTCTGTTAGCAAACGCTAATTGGTTTCACAAGGAGACACAACAGGTACACATTCATGTTTTCTGAGGAAAAACCCGCAGAAACAAGGTTACAAATGATATTTGTGTTTGTAAACATGACATTGAATCCACTTGCCCAAGAAAAAGACTTTGCTTTTCTCCAAAACCCGGTTGACTCTGCTTTTCTGGGTGCTTTGCACACAAACTCCACACCAGTTTGTCCGGATATGGCTGGATGAAACCAGAAATATCCGGTTCTGTGGTGGCTAACTCAATGCCAGCTCTTGCAACAGTTTCTGTGTTTGCTTGTATTTTCTTGATAGTATCTGTGGACTTTAGAGTTGTGAATGCATTGTAGCATGTAACATTTTGTTTTTCTGTTGGCAAACGCTAATTGATTTCACATGGAGACAGAACAGGTACACATTCGTGTTTTCTGAGGAAAAACCTGAAGAAATCAGGTTAAAATGATATTTGTGTTTGTAAACATGACGTTGAATCCACTTGCCCAAGAAAAAGACTTTGCTTTTCTCCAAAACCAGGTTGACTCTGCTTTTCTGGTTGCTTTGCACACCAACTCCACAGCAATTTGTCTGGATAGGGCTGGATGGAACCAGAAATATCCGGTTCTGTGGTGGCTAACTCAATCCCAGCTCTTGCTACATTTCTGTGTTTGCTTGTCTTTTCGTGATATTATCTATGGTCTTTGGAGTTGTGAATGCATTGTAGCATGTAACAGTTTGTTTTTCTGTTGGCATATGCTAATTAGTTTCACATTGAAACACAACAGGTACACATTCGTGTTTTCTGAGTAAAAACCACCAGAAACCAGGTTAAAAATGGTATTTGTGTTTGTAAATATGACATTGAATCCACCTGCCCAAAAATATGACTTTGCTTTTCTACAAAACCAGGTTGACTCTGCTTTTCTGGGTGCTTTGCACACCAACTCCACACCAGTTTGTCCGGATAGGGTTGGATGAAACCAGAAATATCCGGTTCTGTTGTGGCTAACTCAATGCCAGCTCTTGCTACAACTTCTGTGTTTCCTTGTGTTTTCTCGATAGTATCTGTGGACTTTAGAGTTGTAAATGCATTGCAGCATGTAACATTTTGTTTTTCTGTTGGCAAAGGGTAATAGGTTTCACATGGAGACTCAACAGGTACACATTCGTGTTTTCTGAGTAAAAAGCTGCAGAAACCAGGTTACAAATGATATTTGTGTTTGTAAACATGACATTGAATCCCCTTGACCAAGGAAAAGACTATGCTTTTCTCCAAACCCAGGTTGACTCTGCTTTTCAGGGTGCTTTGCACACCAACTCCACTCCAGTTTGTCAGGATAGGGCTAGATGTAACCAGAAATAAATGGTTCTGTGGTGGCTAACTCAATCCCTGCTCTTGCTACAGCTTCTGTGTTTGCTTGTGTTTTGTTGATAGTATCTATGGACTTTGGAGTTGAGAATGCATTGTAGCATGTAACAGTTTGTTTTTCTGTTGGCATATGGTAATTAGGTTCACATGGAAACACAACAGGTACACGTTCGTGTTTTCTGAGTAAAAAGCTGCAGAAACCAGGTTAAAAATGATATTTGTGTTTGTAAACGTGACATTGAATCCACTTGCCCAAGAAAAAGACTTTGCTTTTCTCCAAAACCTGGTTGACCCTGCTTTTCCGGGTGCTTTGCACACCAATTCCACACCAGTTTGTCCGGATAGCGCTGGCAGAAACCAGAAATATCCGGTTCTGTGGTGGCTAACTCAATCCAAGCTCTTGCTACAGCTTCTGTGTTTGATTGTGTTTTCTCGATAGTATCTGTGGACTTTACAGTTGTGAATGCATTGTAGCATGTAACATTTTGTTTTCTGTTTTCAAACGCTAATTGGTTTCACATTTAGACACAACAGGTACACATTCGTGTTTTCTGACTAAAAACTTGCAGAAACCAGGTTACCAATGATATTTGTGTTTGCAAACATGACATTGAATCCACTTGCCGAAGTAAAAGACTTTGCTTTTCTCCAAAACCAGGTTGACTCTGCTTTTCTGGATGCTATGCACTCCAATTCCACACCCGTTTGTCCAGATAGTGTTAAATGAAACCAGAAATGTCCGCTTCTGTGGGGGCTCTCTCAATCCCAGGTCTTGCTACAGCTGCAGAGTGTGCTTGTGTTTTGTCGATAGTATCTGTGGACTTTAGAATTGTGAATGCATTGTAGCATGTAACATTTTGTTTTTCTGTTAGCAAACGCTAATTGGTTTCACAAGGAGACACAACAGGTACACATTCATGTTTTCTGAGGAAAAACCCGCAGAAACAAGGTTACAAATGATATTTGTGTTTGTAAACATGACATTGAATCCACTTGCCCAAGAAAAAGACTTTGCTTTTCTCCAAAACCCGGTTGACTCTGCTTTTCTGGGTGCTTTGCACACAAACTCCACACCAGTTTGTCCGGATATGGCTGGATGAAACCAGAAATATCCGGTTCTGTGGTGGCTAACTCAATGCCAGCTCTTGCAACAGTTTCTGTGTTTGCTTGTATTTTCTTGATAGTATCTGTGGACTTTAGAGTTGTGAATGCATTGTAGCATGTAACATTTTGTTTTTCTGTTGGCAAACGCTAATTGATTTCACATGGAGACAGAACAGGTACACATTCGTGTTTTCTGAGGAAAAACCTGAAGAAATCAGGTTAAAATGATATTTGTGTTTGTAAACATGACGTTGAATCCACTTGCCCAAGAAAAAGACTTTGCTTTTCTCCAAAACCAGGTTGACTCTGCTTTTCTGGTTGCTTTGCACACCAACTCCACAGCAATTTGTCTGGATAGGGCTGGATGGAACCAGAAATATCCGGTTCTGTGGTGGCTAACTCAATCCCAGCTCTTGCTACATTTCTGTGTTTGCTTGTCTTTTGTTGATATTATCTATGGTCTTTGGAGTTGTGAATGCATTGTAGCATGTAACAGTTTGTTTTTCTGTTGGCATATGCTAATTAGTTTCACATTGAAACACAACAGGTACACATTCGTGTTTTCTGAGTAAAAACCACCAGAAACCAGGTTAAAAATGGTATTTGTGTTTGTAAATATGACATTGAATCCACCTGCCCAAAAATATGACTTTGCTTTTCTCCAAAACCAGGTTGACTCTGCTTTTCTGGGTGTTTTGCACACCAACTCCACACCAGTTTGTCCGGATAGGGTTGGATGAAACCAGAAATATCCGGTTCTGTTGTGGCTAACTCAATGCCAGCTCTTGCTACAACTTCTGTGTTTCCTTGTGTTTTCTCGATAGTATCTGTGGACTTTAGAGTTGTAAATGCATTGCAGCATGTAACATTTTGTTTTTCTGTTGGCAAAGGGTAATAGGTTTCACATGGAGACTCAACAGGTACACATTCGTGTTTTCTGAGTAAAAAGCTGCAGAAACCAGGTTACAAATGATATTTGTGTTTGTAAACATGACATTGAATCCCCTTGACCAAGGAAAAGACTATGCTTTTCTCCAAACCCAGGTTGACTCTGCTTTTCAGGGTGCTTTGCACACCAACTCCACTCCAGTTTGTCAGGATAGGGCTAGATGTAACCAGAAATAAATGGTTCTGTGGTGGCTAACTCAATCCCTGCTCTTGCTACAGCTTCTGTGTTTGCTTGTGTTTTGTTGATAGTATCTATGGACTTTGGAGTTGAGAATGCATTGTAGCATGTAACAGTTTGTTTTTCTGTTGGCATATGGTAATTAGGTTCACATGGAAACACAACAGGTACACGTTCGTGTTTTCTGAGTAAAAAGCTGCAGAAACCAGGTTAAAAATGATATTTGTGTTTGTAAACGTGACATTGAATCCACTTGCCCAAGAAAAAGACTTTGCTTTTCTCCAAAACCTGGTTGACCCTGCTTTTCCGGGTGCTTTGCACACCAATTCCACACCAGTTTGTCCGGATAGCGCTGGCAGAAACCAGAAATATCCGGTTCTGTGGTGGCTAACTCAATCCAAGCTCTTGCTACAGCTTCTGTGTTTGATTGTGTTTTCTCGATAGTATCTGTGGACTTTACAGTTGTGAATGCATTGTAGCATGTAACATTTTGTTTTCTGTTTTCAAACGCTAATTGGTTTCACATTTAGACACAACAGGTACACATTCGTGTTTTCTGACTAAAAACTTGCAGAAACCAGGTTACCAATGATATTTGTGTTTGCAAACATGACATTGAATCCACTTGCCGAAGTAAAAGACTTTGCTTTTCTCCAAAACCAGGTTGACTCTGCTTTTCTGGATGCTATGCACTCCAATTCCACACCCGTTTGTCCAGATAGTGTTAAATGAAACCAGAAATGTCCGCTTCTGTGGGGGCTCTCTCAATCCCAGGTCTTGCTACAGCTGCAGAGTGTGCTTGTGTTTTGTCGATAGTATCTGTGGACTTTAGAATTGTGAATGCATTGTAGCATGTAACATTTTGTTTTTCTGTTAGCAAACGCTAATTGGTTTCACAAGGAGACACAACAGGTACACATTCATGTTTTCTGAGGAAAAACCCGCAGAAACAAGGTTACAAATGATATTTGTGTTTGTAAACATGACATTGAATCCACTTGCCCAAGAAAAAGACTTTGCTTTTCTCCAAAACCCGGTTGACTCTGCTTTTCTGGGTGCTTTGCACACAAACTCCACACCAGTTTGTCCGGATATGGCTGGATGAAACCAGAAATATCCGGTTCTGTGGTGGCTAACTCAATGCCAGCTCTTGCAACAGTTTCTGTGTTTGCTTGTGTTTTCTCGGTAGTATCTGTGGAATTTAGAGTTGTAAATGCATTGTAGCATGTAACATTTTGTTTTTCTGTTGGCAAGCGCTAATTGGTTTCGCATGAAGACACAACAGGTACACATTTGTGTTTTCTGAGGAAAAACCTGCAGAAACCAGGTTACAAATGATATTTGTGTTTATAAACATGACATTGAATCCACTTGCCCAACAAAAAGACTTTGCTTTTCTCCGAAACCAGGTTGACTCTGCTTTTCTGGATGCTTTGCACACCAATTCCACACCCGTTTGTCCAGATAGTGTTGGATGAAACCAGAAATATCCGCTCTGAGAGGGCTAACTCAATCCCAGGTCTTGCTACAGCTGCAGAGTGTGCTTGTGGTTTCTCGATACTATCTGTGGACTTCAGAGTTGTGAATGCATTGTAACATGTAACATTTTGTTTTTCTGTTGGCAAACGATAATTGGTTTCACATGGAGAAACAACAGGTACACTTTCCTGTTTCCTGAGGAAAAACCTGCAGAAACCAGGTTACAAATGATATTTGTGTTTGTAAACATGACCTTGAATCCACTTGCCTGTGGTGGAGTGAGAAGGCCATGCCAAGGTGGCCACTGGCAAGCGAGCGTCAGTTACTCAAGAATGGCTTTGAAACCCACCTGGCGGTGGAGCCTGCCTGGCAACAGGCTGTGATTGGATGGCTTTGGAAACTGCCTGGCAACAGGCTGTGATCGGATGGCTTTGGAAATCGCCTGGCAACAGGCTATGATTGGATGGATTTGAAACTGCCTGGGAAAAGGTTGTGATTGGATGGCTTTGGAAACTGCCTGACAATAGGCTGTGATTGGTTGGGAAATAGACCGCCCCTTGACCAGATTGGCTGGTCTTGGCTATATAAGAAGTTGTACCAACTGTAATAAACGAGTCTGCGTGCTGCTCGCCTCAAGCCTGCTTTCACCCGACTCCCGGGGTCTGTGTGTTGACTCCGCGCCTCTTGCCCCCACCATGCTGCTCCTCTCAGAAATGAATCCACTGCAACATTGTTGTGAAATCAACTGCAACATCTGGCGCCCAACGTGGAGCCCAGTAAAGAAATCAACTGATACATCTGGCGCGCCAACGTGACTGAGAAAGAGACAGCATGTCGGACTCGGCGAGGTCCCCCCAGGATTTCGGCAAGTAGGCCCCTCGGTGTTTTGTGTGCTGTTCGGTTCTGTGAGGGTGAGCACAGAAGCCCCACCTACGCCCCTTTCCTTGTCCTTGTCCTCGGTCTAAGTTTCCCCAGGTTAGCACACACCACCCAGAAGCGTACGTCGCTTCTCGGCTCCTCCTTTTACTTTCGGTTCGCCCGGCGAATTCACATAAGGGACTGATCATCCCAGAATTCGGAACCAAGTCATCTTCCCTCACTCGAGAGAGGTGACGCTCCGGAGACACCGTGTGGGCATACGGCCTTGACCTAACAAATCAAGGAAGTCCCCCACTAAGCACAGGACATACGTACGATCTGATACACCACTGTCTGTTTGTCTAACGTAGGGAAACCTCCTGCAAAATGCCATCAACAACTGAGGTGCTAGGAATTTGCTTTGCTATGGCAGCAGTGCTGTACGTGTCTTTCCTTTGGCCAGAGTTGGCATGCCATGCCGCTCTTAAGCACTCAGACATGGGAAAGATACCCCCCTCTCAGAATCCTGTGCAGGTTATCAAAGATAGTGAATCTGTGAGTGATAAGAGCCTGACACTCCAGGTCCCTGTCTCACAGACAATAGTTGGTGATTTAGGGAGAGAGAGCTCGGACAGTGAAAATAACAATGTAGCATACAAGGTAGCAAACGATGTAGTAAACAAGGTAGCAATGCCTAGTCAGCCACCCTCCACATACCTGTGGGATGAACTTAGAGGACCTCCAGACAATAACTCATTCGAGGTCATCCCATCCGCACCCAGTGATGATCCCCACATTTGTGGCAGTACTCGGGCACCACAAGCTCTCAGGGCAGCCACTAGACCCTATGCCATCAGCATGTTTGCTGTTAATGTCGAAGTGCATGCAAAATTCAGGCCCTGGATTCTAATGCCTGTAAAAAGGCTTCTGTTAACCAAAGGTCGAGGATATGCTTGTGTCTTTCCAGAGAATGCAGAGCAGCCCATTTGGGTTACAGCCCGAAACATCAAGCCTGCAACGGACAGCCAACCAGGACCAGCTGAACAAGACCGAGACTCCGCCTTGTTAGCAGATGCACCTGCCCTATCATCCTACCCTGAGAAACTGCCCATAGCCACATCTGTTACTGTTTTGTACCCCACTAGCTCTGGTCAGCCACTCAAATGGCCCACAGCCTGTGTGCGGTCATGCCATTCCTGATAACCATTATTCCTCATTCCTACCCCTATCTGAGCAAGCAATCCTGTGGTCTCTTGATTTGAGCGCTGGTTAGTCAACGACGGGTAAGATCCCCTGGGGGACAACCTAAGACAGGCACAGCTGCCTACAGAGACCACATGGAAACGGGGTCAACAATGGTATGGCCAAGAATCATGCCTCCCGTTGCTCAAAAATCAACGAAAAGGGGGAAATGTGGTGGAATGAGAAGGCCATGCCAAGGTGGCCACTGGCAAGCGAGCGTCAGTTACTCAGGAATGGCTTTGAAACCCACCTGGCAGTGGAGCCTGCCTGGCAACAAGCTGTGATTGGATGGCTTTGGAAACTGCCTGGCAACAGGCTGTGATTGGATGGATTGGAAACTGCCTGGCAACAGGCTGTGATTGGATAAATTGGAAACTGCCTGGCAACAGGCTGTGATTGGATGGATTGGAAACTGCCTGGGAACAGGCTGTGACTGGATGGATTGGAAACTGCCTGAGAACAGGCTGTGATTGGATGTATTTGAAACTGCCTGGCAACAGGCTATGATTGGATGGCTTTGGAAACCGCCTGGCAACAGGCTATGATTGGATGGATTTGAAACTGCCTGGGAAAAGGCTGTGATTGGATGGCTTTGGAAACTGCCTGACAATAGGCTGTGATTGGTTGGGAAATAGACCGCCCCTTGACCAGATTGGCTGGTCTTGGCTATATAAGAAGTTGTACCAACTGTAATAAACGAGTCTGCGTGCTGCTCGCCTCAAGCCTGCTTTCACCCGACTCCGGGGGTCTGTGTGTTGACTCTGCGCCTCTTGCCCCCACCACGCTTCTCCTCTCAGAAATGAATCCACTGCAACATTGTTGAGAAACTCAACTGCAACACTGGCCCAAGAAAAAGACTTTGCTTTTCTCCAAAACCAGGTTGACTCTGCTTTTCTGGGTGCTTTGCACACAAACTCCACACCAGTTTGTCCGGATAGGGCTGGATGAAACCAGAAATATCCGGTACTGTGGTGGCTAACTCAATGCCAGCTCTTGCTACAGCTTCTATGTTTCCTTGTGTTTTCTCGATAGTATATGTGGACTTTAGAATTGTAAATGCATTGTAGCATGTAACATTTTGTTTTTCTGTTGGCAAGTGCTAACTGGTTTCGCATGAAGACACAACAGGTACACATTTGTGTTTTCTGAGTAAAAAGCTGCAGAAACCAGGTTACAAATTATATTTGTGTTTGTAAACATGACATTGAATCCACTTGCCCAAGAAAAAGACTTTGCTTTTCTCCAAAATCAGATTGACTCTGCTTTTCTAAGTGTTTTGCACTCCAACACCCCAACACTTTGTCCAGATAGGTCTGGATGAAACCAGAAATATCCGGGTCTGTTGTGGCTAACTCAATCCCAGATCTTGCTACAGCTTCTGTGTTTGCTTGTGTTTTCTCGATAGTATCTGTGGACTTTAGAGTTGTGAATGCATTGTAGCATGTATCATTTTGTTTTTCTGTTGGCAAACGCTAATTGGTTTCACATGGAGACACGACAGGTACACATTCGTGTTTTCTGAATAAAAAGCTGCAGAAACCAGGTTAAAGATGATATTTGTATTTGTAAACATGACTTTGAATCCACTTGCCCAACAAAGACTTTGCTTTTCTCCAAAATCAGGTTGACTCTGCTTTTCTAAGTGCTTTGCACAAGAACCCCGCAAAACTTTATCTGGATACGGCTGGATGGAACCAGAAATATCTGTTTCCGAGGTGGCTATCTCAATCCCAGCTCTTGCTACAGCTTCTGAGTGTGCTTGTGTTTTCTCGATAGTATCTGTGGACTTTAGAGTTGTGAATGCATTGTAGCATGTAACATTTTGTTTTTCTATTGGTAAACGCTAACTGCTTTCCATGGAGACACAACAGGTACACATTCGTGTTTTCTGAGTGAAAAGCTGCAGATACCAGTTTAAAAATGATAATTGTGTTTGTAAACATGACATTGAATCCACTTGCCCAAGAAAAAGACTTTGCTTTTCTCCCAAATCAGGTAGACACTGCTATTCTGGGTGCTTTGCACACCAATTCCACACCAGTTTGTCCGGATAGTGCTGGATGAAACCAGAAATATCATGTTCTGTGGTGGCTAAATCAAACCCAGGTCTTGCTACATATTCTTTGTTTACTTGTGCTGTGTTGATAGTATCTATGGACTTTAGAGTTGTGAATGCATTGTAGCATGTAACATTTTGTTTTTCTGTTGGCAAACACTAATTGGTTTCACATGAAGACACAACAGGTACACATTCGTGTTTTCTGAGTAAAAAGCTGCAGAAACCAGGTTACAAATGATATTTGTGTTTGTAAACATGACATTGAATCTACTTGCCCAAGAAAAAGACTTTGCTTTTCTCCAAACCCAGGTTGACTCTGCTTTTCTGGGTGCTTTGACAGCAACTCCACAGCAGTTTTTCCGGATAGGGCTGGATGGAACCAGAAATATCTGTTTCCGAGGTGGCTATCTCAATCCCAGCTCTTGTTACAGCTTCTCTGTTTGCTTGTGTTTTCTCGATACTATCTGTGGACTATAGAGTTGTGAATGCATTGTAGCATGTATCATTTTGTTTTTCTGTTGGCAAACGCTAATTGGTTTCACATGGAGACACAACAGGTACACATTCGTGTCTTCTGAGTAAAAAGCTGCATAAACCAGGTTAAAAATGATATTTGTGTTTGTAAACATGGCATTGAATCCACTTGCCCTAGAAAAAGACTTTGCTTTTCTCCAAATCCATGTTGACTCTGCTTTTCTGGGTGCTTTACACACCAACTCCACACCAGTTTTTCCGGATAGGGCTGGATGGATCCAGAAATATCCGTTTCCGAGTTGGCTATCTCAATGCCAGCTCTTGCTACAGCTTCTGTGTTTCCTTGTGTTTTCTCGATAGTATCTGTGGACTTTAGAATTCTGAATGCATTGTAGCATGTAACATTTTGTTTTTCTGTTGGCAAACGCTAAGTGTTTTCACATGGAGACACAACAGGTACACATTCGTGTTTTCTTATTAAAAAGCTGCAGAAACCAGGTTACAAATGATATTTGTGTTTGTAAACATGACATTGAATCCACTTGCCCAAGAAAAAGACTTTGCTTTTCTCCAAAATCAGATTGACTCTGCTTTTCTAAGTGTTTTGCAATCCAACACCCCAACACTTTATCCAGATAGGTCTGGATGAAACGAGAAATATTCAGTTCTGTGGTGGCTAACTCAATCCCAGATCTTGCTACAGCTTCTGTGTTTGCTTGTGTTTTCTCGATAGTATCTGTGGACTTTAGAGTTGTGAATGCATTGTAGCATGTATCATTTTGTTTTTCTGTTGGCAAACGCTAATTGGTTTCACATGGAGATACAACAGGTACACATTCGTGTTTTCTGAATAAAAAGCTGCAGAAACCAGGTTAAAGATGATATTTGTATTTGTAAACATGACTTTGAATCCACTTGCCCAAGAAAGACTTTGCTTTTCTCCAAAATCAGGTTGACTCTGCTTTTCTAAGTGCTTTGCACAAGAACCCCGCAAAACCTTGTCTGGATAGGGCTGGATGGAAAGAGAAATATCTGTTTACGAGGTGGCTATCTCAATCCCAGCTCTTGCTACAGCTTCTGAGTGTGCTTGTGTTTTCTCGATAGTATCTGTGGACTTTAGAGTTGTGAATGCATTGTAGCATGTAACATTTTGTTTTTCTATTGGTGAACGCTAATGGCTTTCCATGGAGACACAACAAGTACACATTCGTGTTTTCTGAGTGAAAAGCTGCAGAAACCAGGTTACAAATGATATTTGTGTTTGTAAACATGACAGTGAATCCACTTGCCCAAGAAAAAGACTTTGCTTTTCTCCCAAATCAGGTAGACACTGCTATTCTGGGTGCTTTGCACACCAATTCCACACCAGTTTGTCCGGACAGTGCTGGATGAAACCAGAAATATCATGTTCTGTGGTGGCTAAATCAAACCCAGCTCTTGCTACATATTCTTTGTTTACTTGTGCTGTGTTGATAGTATCTATGGACTTTAGAGTTGTGAATGCATTGTAGCATGTAACATTTTGTTTTCTGTTGGCAAACACTAATTGGTTTCACACGGAGACACAACTGGTACACATTCGTGTTTTCTGAGTAAAAACATGCAGAAACCAGGTTACAAATGATATTTGTGTTTGTAAACATGACTTTGAATCCACTTGCCCAAGAAAAAGACTTTGCTTTTCTCCAAAACCAGGTTGACTCTGCTTTTCTGGGTGATTTGCACACAAATTCCATACCAGTTTGTCCAGATAGGGCTGGATGTAGCCAGAAATATCCGGTTCCGAGGTGGCTATCTCAATTCCAGCTCTTGCTACAGCTTCTGTGTTTGCTTGTGCTTTGTTGATAGTATCTATGGACTTTAGAGTTGTGAATGCATTGTAGAAGGTAACATTTTGTTTTTCTGTTGGTGAACGCTAATTGGTTTCACATGGAGAACCAACAGGTACACATTCATGTTTGCTGAGTGAAAACCTGCAGAAACCAGATTACAAATGATATTTGTGTTTTTAAACATGACATTGAATCCACTTGCCCAAGAAAAAGAATTTGCTTTTCTCCAAAATCAGGTTGACTCTGCTTTTCTGGGTGCTTTGCACACCAATTGCACACCAGTTTATCCGGGTAGGGCTGGATGAAACCAGAAATATCCGATTCTGTGTTGGCTAACTCAATCCCACCTCTTGCTACAGTTTCTGTGTTTGCTTGTGATTTTCGATAGCATTGCGGACTTTAGAGTTCTGAATGCATTGCAGCATGTAACATTTTGTTTTTCTGTTGGCAAAGGCTAATTGGTTTCACATGGAGACACAACAGGTACACATTCGTGTTTTGTGGGTAAAAAGCTGCAGTAACCACGTTAAAAATGATATTTGTGTTTGTAAATATGACGCTGAATCCACTTGCCCAAGAAAAAATTTTGCTTTTCTCCAAACCCAGGTTGACTCTGCTTTTGTGGGTGATTTGCACACCAATTCCACACCAGTTTTTCCAGATAGGTCTGGATGAAATCTGAAATATCCGGTTCTGTTTTGGCTAACTCAGTCCCAGCTCTTGCTACAGCTTCTGTGCTTGCTTGTGTTTCTCGATAGTTTCTGTGCATTTTAGAGTTGTGAATGCATTGTAGCATGTAACATTTTGTTTTTCTGTTGGTAAACGCTAGTAGTTTTCACATGGATACACAACAGGTACAGATTCGTGTTTTCTGACTAAAAATCTGCAGAAACCATGTTAAAAATGATATTTGTGTTGTAAACATGACATTGAATCTACTTGCCCAAGAAAAAGACTTTGCTTTTCTCCAAACCCAGGTTGACTCTGCTTTTCTGGGTTCTTTGCACACCAATGCCACACCAGTTTGTCTGGATAGGGCTGGATGAACCAGAAATATCCGGTTCTGTGGTGGCTAACTCAATCCCAGCACTTCCTACAGCTTCTGTGTTTGCTTGTGCTTTGTCGATATTATCTGTGGACTTTGGAGTTCTGAATGCATTGTAGCATGTATCATTTTCTTTTTTTGTTGGCAAACGCTAATTGGTTTCACATGGAGACACAACAGGTACACATTCGTGTTTTCTGAATAAAAATCTGCATAAACCATGTTAAAAAATATATTTGTGTTTGTAAACATGACATTGAATCCACTTGCCCACGAAAAAGATTTTGCTTTTCTCCAAAACCAGGTTGACTCTGCTTTTCTGGGTGCTTCGCACACAAACTCCACTCCAGTTTGTCTGGATAGGGCTGGGTGAAACCAGAAATATCCGGTTCTGTGGTGGCGAACTCAATCCCAGCTCTTGCTACAGCCTTTTAATTTGTTTGTGTTTACTGTATAGTATCTATGGACTTTAAAGTTGTGAGTGTATTGTAGCATGTAACATTTTGTTTTTCTGTTGGCAAACGTTAATTGGTTTCACATGGAGACACAACAGGTACACATTCGTATTTTCTGGGTAAAAAGCTGCAGAAACCAGGTTAAAAATGATATATGTGTTTTTAAACATGACATTGAATCCACTTGCCCAAGAAAAAGACTTTGCTTTTCTCCAAAACCAGGTTGACTCTGCTTTTCTGGGTGCTTTGCACTCCAACTCCACTCCAGTTTTTCTGGATAGGGCTGGTTGAAACCAGAAATATCTGGTTCTGTGGTGGCTAACACAATCCCAGCTCTTGCTAGAGCCTCTGTGTTTTCTCTGTTTTCTGGATATCATCTATGAACTTTAGAGTTTGGAATGAATTCTGGCATGTAACACTTTGTTTTTTTTGTTGGCAAAAACTAACAAATATATCTGGTTCTATAGTAGCTAAATGAATATCAGCTTTTAAAACAGCCTGTGTGATTGTTAGTCTTTTCTGGATATTAACTATGAACTTTAGAGTTTGGAATGTATTCTGGCATGTAACATTTTGTTTTTCTGTTGGCAAACGGTAATTGGATTCACATGAAGACAACATGTATACATTCGATTTTTTTTTTTTTGAGTAGAATGCTACAGAAACGAGTTTAAAAATGATATTTGTGTTTGTAAACATGACATTGAATCCACTTACCCAAGAAAAAGACTTTGCTTCTCTCCAAAACCAGGTTGCCTCTGCTTTTCTGGGTCCTTTGCACACGAATTCCACACCAGTTTGTCCGGATAGGGCTGGATCAAACCAGAAATATCCGGTTCTGGTTTGCCTAAACGAATTCCATGTGGAAAATTCCACATGAGTTTGTCCAGATAGATCGGGATCCAACCAGAAATATCCGGTTCTTTTGTGGCTAAATGAATATAAGCTTTTAAAACAGCCTGTGTGTTTGTTAGTCTTTTCTGGATATTAACAAAGAATTTTAGAGTTTGGAATGAATTCTGACATGTAACATTTTGTTTTCCTGTTGGCAAACGCTAATTGAATTCACATGGAGACACAACAGGTACACATTCGAGTTTTCTGAGTAGAATGCTACAGAAACCAGTTTAAAAATTATATTTGCTTTTCTCCAAAACCAGGTTGACTCTGCTTTTCTGGGTTCTTTGCACACCAATTCCACACCAGTTTGTCCGGATAGGGCTGGATGAAACCAGAAATATCCGGTTCTGCTGTGGATAACTCAATCCCACCTGTTGTTACAGCTTCTGTGTTTGCTTGTGTTTTCTCGATAGTATCTGTGGACTTTAGAATTCTGAATGCATTGTAGCATGTAACATTTTGTTTTTCTGTTGGCAAACGCTAACTGGTTTCACATGAAGACACAACATGCACTCATTCATGTTTTCTGAGTAAAAAGCTGCAGAATCCAGGTTAAAAATGATATTTATGTTTGTAAACATGACATTGAATGCACTTGCCCACGAAAATGTTTTTGCTTTTCTCCAAAACCAGTTTGACTCTGCTTTTCTGGGTCCTTTGTACACGAATTCCACATGACTTTGTCACGATAGGTCTGGATCAAACCAGAAATATCCGGTTCTGGTGTGCCTAAACGAATATCAGCTTTGAAAACTGTCTGTGTGTTTGTTAGTGTTTTCTGAATATTATCTATGAACTTTAGAGTTTGGAATGAATTCTGGCATGTAACATTTTGTTTTCCTGTTGGCAAACGTTAACTGGATTCAAATGGAGAAACAACAGGTACACATTCGAGTTTTTTGAGTAGAATGCTACAGAAAACAGGTTAAAAAGGATATTTGTGTTTGTAAATATGACATTGAATCCACTTGCCCAAGAAAAAGACTTTCTTTTCTCCAAACCAGCTTCAATATTCTTTTCTGTGTCCTTTGCACAAGAATTCCACACGATTTTGTCCAGATAGCTCTAGATCTAACCGGAAATACGCGGTTCTGTTCTGCCTAACTCAATCCCATCTCTTGCTACAGTCTCTGTGTTTTTCGTGTTTTCTGGATATTATCTATGAACTTTAGAGTTTGGAATGAATTCTGGCATGTAACACTTTGTTTTTTTTTTGTTGGCCAAAGCTAATTGGTTCCACATGGAGACACAACATGTACACATAAGTGTTTACTGAGTAGAATGCTACAGAAACAAGGATAAAAATTATATTTCTGTTTGCTAACATCACATTGAATCCACTAGCCCACGAAAAAGACTTTGCTTTTCTCCAAAACCAGTTTGACTCTGCTTTTCTTGGTCCATTGCACACAGATCCCACAAGAGTTTGTCCAGATAGGTGTGATTCAAACCAAATATATCTGGTTCTATAGTGGCTAAATGAATATCAGCTTTTAAAAGAGCCTGTGGGATTGTTAGTATTTTCTGGATATTAACTATGAACTTTAGAGATTAGAATGAATTCTGGCATGTAACATTTTGTTTTTCTGTTGGCAAACGGTAATTGGATTCACATGAAGACAACAGGTACACATTCATGTTTTCTGAGTAAAAAGCTGCAGAAACCATGTTACAAATGATATTTGTGTTTGTAAACATGACATTGAATCCGCTTGCCCAAGAAAAAGACTTTGCTTTTCTACAAAACCAGGTTGACTCTGCTTTTCTGGGTGCTTTGCACACCAATTCCACACCAGTTTGTCCGGATAGGGCTGGATCAAACCAGAAATATCCAGTTCTGGTGTGCCTAAACGAATATCAGCTTTGAAAACTGCTTGTGTGTTTGTTAGTGATTTCTGGATATTTTCTATGAACTTCAGAGTTTTGAATGAATTTTAGCATGTAACACTTTGTTTTATTGTTGGAAACCCTAATTGGTACCACATGGAAACACAAAAGGTACACATAAGAGTTTTCAGAGTAGAATGCTACAGAAACCAGGTTAAAACTGATATTTGCGACTGTAAACATGACATTGAATCCACTTGCCCAAGAGAAAGACCTTGGTTTTCTCCAAAACCAGTTGGACTTTGCTTTTCTGGGTCCTATGCACACGGATTCCTCACGAGTTTGTCCAGATAGGTCTGGATCTCATCAGAAATACCCGGTTCTGTTCTGCATAACCTATTCCCAGCTCTTGCTACAGCCTCTGTGTTTGTTTCTGTTTTCTGGATAGTATCTAAAACTTTAGAGTTTTGAATGAAATTTAGCATGTAACATTGTGTTTTTTTGTTGGAAACGCTAATTCGTTCCACATGGAGCACAACAGGTACACATAACTCTTTTCTGAGGAGAATGCTACAGAAACCAGGTTCAAAATGATATTTGTGTTGTAAACATGACATTGAATCCACTTGCCCACGAAAAAGACTTTGCTTTTCTCCAAAAACAGGTTGACTCTGCTTCTCTGGGCGCTTTGCACATGAATTCCACATGAGTTTGTCCAAATATGTCTGGATCTAACCAGAAAGATCCGGGTCTGTTCTGCCTAACTCAATCCCAGCTCTTGCTACAGCTTCTGTGTTTCTTTCTGTTTTCTTGATATTTTCTATGAAGTTTAGAGTTTTGAATGAATTTTAGCATGTAACATTGTGTTTTTTTGTTGGAAAAGCTAATACGTTCCACATGGAGACATAACAAGTACACATAAGAGAATTCTGGGTACAATACTACAGAAACCAGGTTCAAAATGACATTTGTGTTTGTAAACATGACATTGAATCCACTTGCCATGAAAAAGACTTTGCTTTCAAACAAAACCACTTTGACTCTGCTTTTCTGGGTCCATTGCACATGAATTCCTCACCAGTTTGTCCAGATAGCTATGGATCTAACCAGAAATATCCGGTTCTGCTGTGGGTAAATGAATATCAGCTTTAAAATAGCTTGTGTGTTTGTTAGTGTTTTCTGGATATTTTCTATGAATTTTAGATTTTTGAATGAATTTTAGCATGTTACATTTTGTTTTTCTGTTGGAAACGCTACTTGGATTCACATGGAGACACAACGGGTGTACATAAGAGATTTCTGAATAGAATACTACAGAAACCAGGTTAAAAATGATATTTGTGTTTGTGAACATGACATTGAATCCACTTGTCCAAGAAAAAGACTTTGCTTTTCTCCATACAAGATTGATTCTGCTTCTCTGTGTCCTTTGCACAAGAATTCCACACGAGTTTGTCCCGATAGGTCTGGATCTAACCAGAATTATCCGGTTCTGTTATGCCTAACTGACTCCCAGATCTAGCTACAGCCTCTGTGTGTTGCTGTTTTCTGGATATTTTTTATGAACTGTAGAGTTTGGAATGAATTGTGGCATGTTACATTTTGGTTTTTTATTGGCAAACACTATTTGGTTCCACCTGGAGATACAACAGGTACACATTCGAGTTTTCTGAGTAGAATGCTACAGAAATCAGGTTAAAAAGAATATTTGCAACTGTAAACATGACATTGAATCCACTTGCCCAAGAAAAAGACTTTGCTTTTCTCCAAACCAGATTGATTCTGCTTCTCTGTGTCCTTTGCACACGAATTCCACACGAGTTTGTCCAGATAGGTCTGGATCTAACCAGAAATACTCGTTTCTGTTCTGCCTAACTCAATCCCAGCTCTTGCCACAGCCTCTGTGTTTGTTTCCATTTTCTGGATATTTTCTATGAACTTTGGAGTTTTGACTGAATTTTAGCATGTAACATTGTGTTTTTTGTCTGAAACACTAATTCGTTCCACATGGAGCACGACAGGTACACATAAGTGATTTCTGAGTAGAATGCTACAGAATCCAGGTTCAAAATGACATTTGTGTTTGTAAACATGACATTGAATCCACTTGCCCACGAAAAAGACTTTGCTTTTCAACAAAGCCACTTTGGTTCTGTTTTTCTGCCTCCTTTGCACACGAATTCCACATGAGTTTGTCCAGATAGGTCTGGATCTTACCAGAAATATACGGTTCTGTTGTGGCTAAATGAATATCAGCCAGAATACATGAGTTCTGTATCGGAGGTGTGGAATGAAGCAGTTACGAAGGGTTCCGTAGCCTAGGAGTAGGCATTCTCAAAATGCGGGATTTCTGTAGCCTGGCAATAGGAAACACAGCTTATGGTCGGTCTGCATAACGGCTGCAGAGAGATTCAGGTCTCGGGAGGTCTGAATTTTACTGGAGTACAAAGCTGTTTCAGCGGTCTGCAGCCTGGGAATAGGCATAAACAATGTGCACAATATCTGTAGCCTGAGTGTAGCAGACAGAGCTTACAGGAGTTCTGTAACCTGAGTTTCGTCAGATGCAGCGAACATGAGTTCTGTGTTGGAGGTGTTGATATAAGCAGTTTGGAAGAGTTCTGTAGCCTGGGAGTAGGGATTCGCAATATGCGGGATTTCTGTAGCCTGACTCTAGGATGCGCAGCTTATGGGCGTTCTGCGTCCTGGCTGTAGAGAGATTCAGTTCATGGGAGTTCTGTATGCTAGTGGAAAGCAAAGCTGTTTCAGCGGTCTGTACCTGGGAATAGTCAACACAATGTGCGAAATGTCAGTAGCCTGAGTGTAGGAGACAGAGCTTACAGGAGTTCTGTAACCTGAGTGTAGTCAGATGCAGCTTACATGAGTTCTCTATCTGAGTTGTGGAACGAGGCATTTTGCAAGAGTTCTTTAGACTGGGAGTAGGCATTCGCAATATGCGGAATTTCTGTAGCCTGACTCTAGGATGCGCAGCTTATGGGCGTTCAACGTCCTGGCTGTAGAGAGATTTAGTTCATGGGAGTTCTGTATGCTAGTGGAGTGCAATGCTATTTCAGAGTTCTGTTGCCTGGGAATAGGATGACACAATGTTCGCAATGTCTGTATCGTTATACAGAGCTTACAGGAGTTCTGTAACCTGAGTGTAGTCAGATGCAGCTTACATGAGTTCTGTATCTGTGTTGTGGAACGAGGCATTTTGGAAGAGTTCTATAGCCTGGGAGTAGGCATTCGCAATATGCGGGATTTCTGTAGCCTGACTTTTGGATGTGCAGCTTATAGGATTTCTGGATACAGCTTTAGAGAGATTCAGTTCATGGGAGTTCTGTATGCTAGTGGAGTGCAAAGCTGTTTCAGCGGTCTGTAGCCTGGGAATAGGCATACACAATGTGCGCAATTTTGGTAGCCACAGTGTAGGAGACAGAGTTTACAGGAATTCTGTAACCTGAGAGTAGTGAGGTGCAGCTTACATGAGTTCTGTATCAGAGCTGTGTAACGAAACAGTGTGTAAGTATTCTGTAGCCTGAGACTAGGCATTCGCAATATGTGGGATTTCTGTAGCCTGTCTACAGGAAACGCAGCTTATGTTCGTTCTGATTCCTGGCTGAAGAGAGATTCAGTTCACGGGAGTTCTGTATGCTATCGGAGTACAAAGCTGTTTCAGAGGTCTGTAGCCTGGGAATACTCTTACACAATGTGAGCAATGTCGGTAGCCTGAGTGTAAGAGAGCGTACAGGAGTTCTGCAACCTGAGTGTAGTGATTTACAGCATACATGAGTTCTGTATCAGAGGTGTGGAATGAAGCATTAGGAAGTGTTCTGTAGTCTGGAAGTAGGGATTCGAAATATGTGGGATTTCTGTAGCCTCACTCTAGGAAACGCAGCTTATGGTCGGTCTGCTTCCTGGCTGTAGAGAGATTCAGTTCACGGGAGTTCTGAATGCTAGTGGAGTACAAAGCTGTTTCAGCGGTCTGTAGCCTGCAAATAGGCATACACAATGTGCGCAATGTCTGCATCCTGAGTGTAGGAGACAGAGCTTACAGGAGTTCTGTAACCTGAGTTTTGTCAGATGCAGCGTACATGAGTTCTGTATCGGAGGTGTGGATGTAAGCAGTTTGGAAGAGTTCTGTAGCCTGGGAGTAGGGATTCGCAATATGCGGGATTTCTGTAGCCTAACTCTAGGATGCGCAACTTATGGGCGTTCTGCGTCCTGGCTGTAGAGAGATGCAGTTCACGGCAGTTCTCTATGCTAGTGGAGTGCAAAGCTATTTCACAGTTCTGTTTCCTGGGAATAGGATTACATAATGTGCGCAATGTCTGTATCCTTAGACAGAGCTTACAGGAGTTCTGTAACCTGAGTGTAGTAGGGTGCAGCTTACATGATTTCTGTATCAGAGGTGTGTAACGAAGCAGTTTGTAAGAGTTCTGTAGCCTGGGAGTAGGCATTCGCAATATTCGGGATTTCTGTAGCCTGACTCTGGGATGTGCAGCTTATAGGAATTCTGGATACAGGCTGCAGAGAGATGCAGTTCACAGGAGTTCTGTTTGCTAGTGGAGTGCAACGCTGTGTCAGCGTTCTGCAGCTACAGAATACTCTTACTAAATGTGCGCAATTTCGGTAGCCTGAGTTTAGGAGACAGAGATTACAGGAGTTCTGTAACCTGAGTTTAGTGAGATACAGTGTACATGAGTTTTGCATCGGAGGTGTGGATGTAAGCAGTTTGGAAGTTTTCTGTAGCATGGGAGTACGCATTCGCAATATGCCAGGTTTCTGTAGCCTGTCTATAGGAAATGCAGCTTATGGTCGGTCTGGTTCCTGGCTGTAGAGAGATTCAGTTCATGGGAGTTCTGTATGCTAGTGGAGTACAAAGCTGATTCAGAGGTCTGTAGCCTCGGAATAGGCATACACAATGTGAGCAATATCCGTAGCCTGAGTGTAGGAGACAGAGCTTACAGGAGTTCTGGAACCTGAGTGTAGTCATATGCAGCTTACATGAGTTCTGTATCGGACATGAGGAATGAAGCTGTTTGGAAGAGTTCTGTATCCTGGTAGTAGGCATTCGCAATATGCGGGATTTCCGTAGCCTGTCTTTAAGAAACGCAGCTTATGATCGGTCTGCTTCCTGGCTGTAGAGAGATTCTGTTCACGGGAGTTCTGTATGCTAGTGGAGTACAAAGCTGTTTCATTGGTCTGTAGCCTGGGAATAGGCATACTCAATGTTCGCAAGTCTGTAGTCTGAGTGTAGGAGACAGAGCATACAGGAGTTCTGTAACCTGAGTTTAGTCAGATGCAGTGTACCTGAGCTCTGTATCGGAGATGTGGATGTAAGCAGTTTGGAAGCGTTCTGTAGCCTGAGAGTACGCATTGCAATATGCGGGATTTCTGTAGCCTGTCTATAGGAAATGCAGCTTATAGTCGGTCTGGTTCCTGCCTAAAGAGAGATTCTGTTCACGGGAGTTCTGTATGCTAGTGGAGTACAAAGCTGTTTCAGCTGTCTGTTGCCTGGTAATAGGCATACACAATGTGCGCAATGTCTGTACCCTGAGTGTAGGAGACAGAGCTTACAAGAGTTCTGTAACCTGTGTTTAGTCAAGTGCAGCGTACAGGAGTTCTCTATCTGAGGTGTGGAACGAAGCAGTTTGTAAGAGTTCTGTAGCCTGGGATTAGTCATTCGCAATATGCTTGTTTCTGTAGCCAGTGTATAGGAAACGCAGCTTGTGGTCGGTCTGCTTCCTGGCTGTAGAGAGATGCAGTTCACGGGAGTTCTGTATGCTAGTGGAGGACAAAGCTGTTTCAGCGGTCTGTAGCCTGTAAATAGGCATACACAATGTGTGCAATGTCTGTAGCCTGACTGTAGCAGACAGAGCTTACAGGAGTTCTATAACCTGAGTTTAGTCAGATGCAGCGTACATGAGTTCTGTATCGGAGCTGTGGATGTAATCAGGGTGCAAACGTTCTGTAGCCTGAGAGGAGGCATTCGCAATATGCGGGATTTCTGTAGACTGACTCTAGGATGCGCAGCTTATGGGCGTTCTGTGTCCTGGCTGTGGAGAGATGCAGTTAACGTGAATTCTGTATGCTAGTGGAGTGCAATGCTATTTCAGAGTTCTGTTACCTGGGAATAGGATGACCCAATGTGCGCAATATCTGTATCCTTAGACAGAGCTAGGAGGAGTTCTGTAACCTGAGTGTAGTGAGTTGCAGCTTACATGAGTTCTGTATTGGAGTGTGTAATAAAGCAGTTTGTAAGAGTTCTGTAGCCTGGGAGTAGGGATTCGCAATATGCAGGATTTCTGTAGCCTGTCTACAGGAAACGCTGCTTATAGGCTTTCTGGATACAGGCTGTAGAGAAATTCAGTTCATGCGAGTTCTGTTTGCTAGTGGAGTGCAAACCTGTTTCGCCGTTCTGTAGCATGGGAATAGGCTTACGCAATGTGCGCAAATTCGGTAGCCTGTGTTTAGGAGAGAGAGCGTGCAGGAGTTCTGTATCCTGAGTGTAGTGATTTAGAGCATACATGAGTTCCATATCAGAGGTGTGGAACGAAGCAGTTAGGAAGGGTTCTGTAGCCTGGGAGTAGGCATTCACAATATACGGGATTCCTGTAGCCTCTCTATAGGAAACTCAGGTTGTGGTCTGTCTGCATCCTGGCTTTAGAGAGATTCAGTTCACGGGATTTCTGTATGCTAGTGGAGTAGAAAGCTGTTTTGCTGGTCTGTAGCCTGGGAATAGGCATATACAATGTGCGCAATGTCCGTAGCCTGATTATAGGAGACAGAGCTTACAGGAGTTCTGTAACCTGAGTGTAGTCAGATGAAGCGTACATGAGTTCTGTATTACAGGTGTTGAAGGAAGCAGTTTGGAAGTGTTCTGTAGCATGGGAGTAGGGATTCGCAATATGCGGGATTTCTGTAGCCTGTCTATAGGAAACACAGGTTGTGGTCTGTCTGCATCCTGGCTTTAGAGAGATTCAGTTCACGGGATTTCTGTATGCTAGTGGAGTAGAAAGCTGTTTTGCTGGTCTGTAGCCTGGTAATAGGCATACACAATGTGCGCAATGTCTGTAGCCTGAGTGTAGTAGACAGAGGTTACAGGAGTTCTGTAACCTGAGTGTAGTCAGATGCAGCGTACATGAGTTCTTTATTACAGTTGTGGAACGAAGCAGTTTGGAAGAGTTCTGTAGCCTGCGAGTAGTGATTAGCAATGTGTGGGATTTCTGTAGCCTGTTATAGGAAATGCAGCTCATGGTCGGTCTGCTTCCTGGCTGTAGAGAGATTCAGTTCATGGCAGTTCTGTATGCTAGTGGAGTACAAAGCTCTTTCAGCGTTCTGTAGCGTGAGAATAGGCATAACAATGTGCGCAATGTATGTAGCCTGAGTGTAGCAGACAGAGCTTACAGGAGTTCTGTAACCTGAGTTTCGTCTGATGTAACGTACATGAGTCCTGTATCGGATGTGTGGATGTAAGCAGTTCGGAAGAGTTCTGTAGCCTGGGCGTAGGGATTCGCAATATGTGAGATTTCTGTAGCCTGAATCTAGGATGCGCAGCTTATGGGCGGTCTGCATCCTGGCTATAGAGAGATGCAGTTCACGGGAGTTCTGTATGCCAGTGGAGTGCAAAGCTGTTTCATTTTTCTGTAGACTGGGAATAGGATGACACAATGTGCGCAACGTCTGTATCCTTAGAGCTTACAGGAGTTCTGTAACCTGAGTGTAGTGAGGTGCAGTTTACATGAGTTCTGTATTGGAGCTGTTTAAAGAAGCAGTGTGTAAGAGTTCTGTAGCCTGGGAGTAGGCATTCGCAATATGCGGGATTTCTGTAGCCTCTCTATAGGAAACGCAGCTTATAGGCATTCTGGATACAAGCTGTAGAGAGATTCATTTCATGGGAGTTCTGTATGCTAGTATAGTGCAAAGATTTTTCAGTGTTCTTTTGCCTGGGAATACGCTTACACAATGTATGAAATTTCGGTAGCCTGAGTGTAACAGAGTGCGTACAGGAGTTCTGTAACCTGGGTGTCGTGATTTACAACATACATGAGTTCTGCATTGGAGGTGTGGAAAGAATCAGTTAGGAAGGGTTCTGTAGCCTGGGAGTAGGGATTCGCAATATGTGGGATTTCTGTAGCCTGTGTATAGGAAAAGCAGCTTATGGTCGGTCTGCTTCCTGGCTGTGGAGAGATTCAGTTCACGTGAGTTCTGTAAGCTAGTGGAGTACAAAGCTGTTTCAGCGGTCTGTAGCCTGGGAATACTCTCACAATGTGAGCAATGTCGGTAGCCTGAGTGTAAGAGACAGAGCATACAGGAGTTGTGCAACCTGAGTGTAGTGATTTACAGCATACATGAGTTCTGTATCAGAGGTGTGGAATGAAGCAATTAGGAAGGGTTCTGTAGCCTGGGAGTAGGGATTCAAAATATGTGGGATTTCTGTAGCCTGACTCTAGGAAACGCAGCTTATGGTCGGTCTGCTTCCTAGCTGTAGAGAGATTCAGTTCACGGGAGTTATGAATGCTAGTGGAGTACAAAGCTGTTTCAGCGGTCTGTAGACTGGGAATAGGCATACACAATGTGCGCAAATTCTGCAGCCTGAGTGTAGGAGATAGAGCTTACAGGAGTTCTGTAACCTGAGTTTTGTCAGATGCAGCGTACATGAGTTCTGTATCGGAGGTGTAGATGTAAGCAGTTTGTAAGAGTTCTGTAGCCTGGGAGTAGGGATTCGCAATATGCGGGATTTCTGTAGACTGACTCTAGGATGCGCAGCTTATGGGCATTCTGTGTCCTGGCTGTAGAAAATGCAGTTCACGGCATTTCTGTATGCTAGTGGAGTGCAAAGCTATTTCACAGTTCTGTTTCCTGGGAATAGGATTACATAATGTGCGCAATGTCTGTATCCTTAGACAGAGCTTACAGGATTTCTGTAACCTGAGTGTAGTAGGGTGCAGCTTACATGATTTCTGTATCAGAGGTGTGTAATGAAGCAGTTTGTAAGAGTTCTGTAGCCTGTGATTAGGCATTTACAATATGCGGGATTTCTGTAGCCTGACTCTGGGATGTGCAGCTTATAGGAATTCTGGATACAGGCTGCAGAGAAATGCAGTTCACGGGAGTTCTGTATGCTAGTGGAGTACAAAGCTGTTTCAGCGGTCTGCAGCCACAGAATACTCTTACACAATGTGCGCAATTTCGGTAGCCTGAGTTTAGGAGACAGAGATTACAGGAGTTCTGTAACCTGAGTTTAGTGAGATGCAGCATACATGAGTTTTGTATCAGAGGTGTGGATGTAATCAGTTTGGAAGCCTTCTGTAGCCTGGGAGTACGCATTCGCAATATGCCGGATATCTGTAGCCTGTCTATAGGAAATGCATCTTATGGTCTGTCTGCTTCCTGGCTGTAGAGAGATTTAGTTCATGGGTGTTCTGTATGCTAGTGGAGTACAAAGCTGTTTCATTGGTCTATAGCCTGGGAATAGCCATACACAATGTGAGCAATATCCGTAGCCTGAGTGTCGGAGACAGAGCTTACAAGAGTTTTGTAACCTGAGTTTAGTCAGATGCAGTGAACATGAGTTCTGTATCGGAGGTGTGGATGTAAGCAGTTTGGAAGTGTTTTTTAGCCTGGGAGTAGGTATTCGCAATATGGGGGATTTCTGTAGCCTGACTCTAGGATGCGCAGCTTATGGGCGTTCTGCGTCCTAGCTGTAGAGAGCTACAGTTCACGGGAGTTCTGTATGCCAGTGGAGTGCAAAGCTGTTTCAGAGTTCTGTACTCTGGGAATAGGCATACACCATGTGCGCAATGTCTGTATCCTTAGACAGAGCTTACAGGAGTTCTGTAACCTGAGTGTTTTGAAATGCAGCTTACATGAGTTCTGTATCTGAGGTGTGGAACGAAGCTTTTGTAAGAGTTCTGTACCCTGGGAGTGGGCATTCACAATATGTGGAATTTCTGTAGCCTGGCTATAGTAAACGCTGCTTATAGGCATTCTGGATACAGGCTGTAGGGAGATTCAGTTCATGGGAGTTCTGTATGCTATTGGAGAGCAAAGCTCTTTCAGCGTTCTGTAGCCTGGGAATAGGCATACACAATGTGCGCAATGTCTGCAGCCTGAGTGTAATTGAGAGAGCATATACGATTTCTGTAACCTGAGTGTAGTGATTTACAGCATACATGAGTTCCGCATCGGAGGTGTGGATCGAACCAGTTAGGAAGGGTTAGGTAGCCTGCGAGTAAGCATTTGCAATATGCGGGATTTCTGCAGCCTGTCTATGGGAAACGCATCTTATGGTCGGTCTGCTTCCAGGCGGTAGAGAGATTCAGTTCATGGGAGATCTGTATGCTAGTGGAGTACAAAGCTGTTTCAGCGGTCTGTAGCCTGGGAATAGGCTTACACAATGTGTGCAACGTCTGCAGCCTGAGTGTAGGAGACAGAGCTTACAGGAGTTCTGTAACCTGAGTGTAGTCAGATGCAGCTTGTATGAGTTCTGTATTACAGGTGTGGGAAGAAGCAGTTTGGAAGTGTTCTGAAGCCTGGGAGTAGGCATTCGCAATATGCGGGATTCTTTAGCCTGTCTATAGGAAACACAGCTTATGGTCGTTCTGCTTCCTGGCTATAGAGAGATTCAGTTCACAGGTATTCTGTATGCTAGTGGAGTGCAAAGCTGTTTCAGCCGTCTGTAGCCTGGGAATAGGCATACACAATGTGCAAAATGTCTTTTAGCCTGAATGAAGGAGACAGAGCTTACCGGAGTTCTGTAAACTGAGTTTCTTCAGATGCAGCGTACATGTGTTCTGTATCTGAGATATGGATTTAAGCAGTTTAGAAGAGTTCTGTAGCTTGGGAGCAGGGATTCGCAATATGTGGGATTTCTGTAGCCTAACTCTGGGATGTGAATCTTATAGGAATTCTGGATACATGCTGTAGAGTGGTTCAGTTCATGGGAGTTCTGTATGATAGTGGAGTGCAAAGCTGTTTCACCGTTCTGTAGCCTGGGAATTCGTTTACACTCTGTGTGCAATTTCGGTACCTGAGTGTAGGAGAGAGAGTGTACAGGAGTTCTGTAATCTGAGTGTAGTGATTTACAGCATACATGAGTTCTGTTTCGGAGGTGTGGAACGAAGCAGTTAGGAAGGGTTCTGTGGCCTTAGAGTAGTCATTCGCAATGTGCGGGATTTCTGTAGCATGACTCTAGGAAGCGCAACTTATGGGCGTTCTGCTTCCAGGCTGTAGAGAGATTCAGTTCACAGGAGTTCTGTAGGCTACTGGAGTACAAAGCTGTTTCAGCGGTCTTTAGCCTGGGAATAGGCATACACAATGTGCGCAATGTCTGTAGCCTGAGTGTAGAAGACAGAGCTTACAGGAGTTCTGTAACCTGAGTATAGTGGGGTGCAGCTTACATGAGTTCTGAATTACATGTGTGGAACAAAGCAGTTTGGAAGAGTTCTGTAGTCCGAGAACAGGGATTTGCAATATGCGGGATTTCTATAGCCTGTCTATAGGAAACGCAGCTTATGGTCGTTCGGCTTCCTGGCTGTAGAGATTCAGTTCATGGGAGTTCTGTATGCTAGTGGAGTACAAATCTGTTTCAGCGGTCTGTAGCCTGGGAATAGGCATACACAATGTGCACAATGTCCGTAGCCTGAGTGTAGGAGACAGAGCTTACAGGAGTTCTGTATCCTGAGTGTAGGCAGATGCTGCTTATATGAGATCTGTATTACAGGTGTGGAAGGAAGCAGTTTGGAGGAGTTCTATAGACTGGGAGTAGGGATTCGCATATTCGGGATTTCTATAGCCTGTCTATAGCAAACCAAACTTATGGTCGGTCTGCTTCCTGGTTGTAGAGAGATTCAGTTCACGGGAGTTCTGTATGCTAGTGGAGTACAAAGCTGTTTCAGCGTTCTGTAGCCTGGGAATAGGCATACGCAATGTGTACAATGACTGTAGCCTGAGGGTAGGAGACAGATCTTACAGGAGTACTGTAAGCTGAGTGTACTGAGGTGCAGCATACATGAGTTCTGTATGGGAGTTGTGGATGTAAGCAGTGTGGAAGAGTTCTGTAGCCTGGCAGTAGGGATTCCCAATATGTGGGATTTCTGTAGCCTGACTCTATGAATCGCAGCTTATGGGCGTTCTGTGTCCTGGCTGTAGAGAGATGCAGTTCACTGGAGTTCTGTATGCTAGTTTAGTACAATGCTATTTCAGACTTATGTAGCCTGGGAATAAGATGACACCATGCGCGCAATGTCTGTATTCTTAGATAGAGCTTATAGGAGTTCTGTAACCTGAGTGTAGTGAGATGCAGCTTACATTATTTCTCTGTGAGATGTGTGTAACAAAGCAGTTTGGAAGAGTTCTGTAGACTGGGAGTAGTCATTCGCAATATGCGGGATTTATTTAGCCTGATTTTGGGATGTGCAGCTTATAGGAATTCTGGATAGAGGCTGCAGTGAGATTCAGTTCACAGGAGTTCTGTATGCTAGTGGAGTGCCAAGCTGTTTCAGCGTTCTATAGCCTGGGAATAGGCTTACACAATGTGCACAAATTCGGTAGCCTGAGTATAGGATTCAGAGCGTACAGGAGTTCTGTCACCTGAGTGTAGTGATTTACAGCATACATGAGTTCTGTATCGGAGGTGGGGAATGAAGCAGTTAGGAAGCGTTCTGTAGCCTGGGAGTAGGCATTCACAATATGTGGGATTTCTGTAGCCTGACTCTAGGAAACGCAGCTTATGGTCGGTCTGCTTCCTGGCTGTAGAGAGATTCAGTTCACGGGAGTTATGAATGCTAGTGGAGTACAAAGCTGTTTCAGCGGGCTGTAGCCTGGGAATAGGCATTCACAATGTGCGCAATGTCCATAGCCTGAGTGTAGGAGACAGAGCTTACAGGAGTTCTGTAACCTGAGTGAAGTCAGATGCAGCTTATATGAGATTTGTATTACAGGTGTGGAACGAAGAAGTTTGGAAGAGTTCTGTAGCCTGGGAGTAGGGATTTGCAATATGAGGCATTTCTGTAGCCTGTCTATAGGAAACGCACCTTATGCTCGGTCTGTTTCCTGGTTGTAGAGAGATTCAGTTCATGGGAATTCAGTATGCCAGTGGAGTGCAAAGCTGTGTCAGAGTTCTGTTGCATGGGAATAGCATGAAACCATGTGCGCAATGTCTGTATTCTTAGACAGAGTTTACAGTAGTTCTGTAACCTGAGTGTAGTAAGGTGCAGGTTACAAGAGTTCTGTATCGGAGGTGTGTGACGAAATAGTTTGTAAGAGTTCTGTAGCCTGGGAGTAGGCATTCGCAACATGCAGGATTTCTGTAGCCTGACTCTAGGATGCGCAGCTTATGGACGTTCTGTGTCCTGGCTGTAGAGAGATGCAGTTCACGCGAGTTCTGTATGCTAGTGGAGCGCAATGCTATTTCAGAGTCCTGTTACCTGGGAATGGGATGACACAATATGTGCAATATCTATATCCTTAGACTGAGCTTACAGGAGTTCGGTAACCTGAGTTTCGTCAGATGCAGCGTACATGAATTGTGTATCGGAGGTGTGGATGTAAGCAGTTTCTAAGAGTTCTGTAGCCTGGGAGTAGGGATTCGCAATATGCGGGATTTCTGTAGCCTAACTCTAGGATGCGCAGCTTATGGCATTCAGTTCATAGGACTTCTGTATGCTAGTGGAGTGTAAAGCTGTTTCAGATTTCTGTTGCCTGGGAATAGGATGACACCATGTGCACAATGTCTGTATCCTTAGACAGTACTTACAGGAGTTCTGTAACCTGAGTGTAGTGAGGTGCAGCTTACATGAGTTCTGTATCGGAGCTGTGTAATGAAGCATTTTGTAAGAGTTCTGTAGCCTGGGACTAGGGATTCGCAATATGCGGGAATTCTGTAGCCTGACTCTAGATGCACAGCTTATAGGCATTCTGGATACAGGCTGTAGAGAAATTCAGTTCATGGGAGTTCTGTATGCTAGTGGAGTGCAATCTGTTTCAACGTTCTGTAGCCTGGGAATACGCTTACACAATGTGAGCAATGTCGGTAGCCTCAGTGTAGGAGAGAGCGTACTGGAGTTCTGCAACCTGAGTGTAGTGATTAACAGCATACATGAGTTCTGTATCAGAGGTGTGGAACAAAGCATTTGGGAAGGGTTCCATAGAGTGGGAGTAGGCATTTGCAATATTTGGGATTTCTGTATCTTGTCTACAGGAAATGGAGTTTATGGTTGGTCTGGTTTTTGGCTGTGGATAGATTCAGTTCACGGGAGTTCTGTATGCTAGTGGAGTGCAAAGCTGTTTCAGCTGTCTGTAGCCTGGGAATAGGCATACACAATGTGTGCAATGTCTGTAGCCTGAGTGTAGGAGACAGAGCTTACAGGAGTTCTGTAACCTGAGTTTAGTCAGATGCAGCTTACATGAGTTCTATATTACAGGTGTTGAACGAATCATTTCGAAGAGTTCTGTAGCCTGGAAGTAGGCATTCACAAAATGCGGGATTTCTGTATCCTGTCTATAGGATACGCAGCTTATGCTAGGTCTGCTTCCTGGCTGCAGAGAGATTCAGTTCACGGGAGTTTTTTATGCTAGTGGAGTGCAAAGCTGTTTCACTGTTCTGTAGCCTGGGAAAAGGCATGCACAATGTGTGCAATGTCTGTAGCCTGATTGTAGGAGACAGAGCTTACAGGAGTTCGGTAACCCGAGTGTAGTCAGATGCAGCATACATGAGTTCTGTATCAGAGGAGTGGAATGAAGTAGTTTGTAAGAGTTCTGTAGCCTGGGACTAGGCATTCGCAATATGCAGGATTTCTGTCGCCTGTCTAGAGGAAACGCAGCTTATGGGCGTTCTGCGTCCTGGCTGTAGAGAGATGCAGTTCATGGGAGTTCTGTATGCTAGTGAAGTGCAATGCTATTTCAGAGTTCTTTTGCCTGGGAGTAGGCATACACAATGTGCGCAATGTTTGTATGCTTAGACAGAGCTTACAGGAGTTCTGTAAACTGAGTGTAGTCAGATGCACCGTACATGAATTCTGTATAACAGGTGTGGAACGAAGCAGTTTGTAAGAGTTCTGTAGCCTGGGAGTAGGCATTTTCAATATGTGGGAATTCTGTAGCTTGTCTAGAGGAAACGCAGCTTATGGTCGGTCTGCTTCCTGGCTCTAGACAGATTCAGTTCACGGGAGTTCTGTATGCTAGTGGTGTACAAAGCAATCAGTGTTCTGTAGCCTGGGAATAGGCATACACAATGTGCACAATATCTGTAGCCTGAGTGTAGGATACAGAGCTTACAGGAGTTCTGTAACTTAGGTTTAGTCAGATTCAGTGTTCATGACTTCTGTATCGGAGATGTGGAACGAAGCAGTTAGGAAGGATTCTGTAGATTGAAAATAGGCATTCGCAATATGCGGGATTTCTGTAGCCTGTCTATAGGAAACGCAGCTTAGGGTCGGTCTGTTTCCTGGCTGTAGAGAGATTCATTTCTTGGGAGTTCTGTACGGTAGTGGAGTACAAAGCTGTTTCAGCGGTCTGTAGCCTGAGAATAGGCATACACAATGTGCGCAATGTCCGTAGCCTGAGTGTAGGAGACAGAGCTTACAGGAGTTCTGTAACCTGAGTTTAGTCAGATGCAGCGTACATGAGTTCTGTATCGGAGGAGTGGAACGAAGTAGTTTGTAAGAGTTCTGTAGCCTGAGAGTAGGCATTCGCAATATGCGGGATTTCTGTCGCCTGTCTAGAGGAAACGCAGCTTATGGGCTTTCTGTGTCCTGGTTCTAGATAGATGCAGTTCACGGGAGTTCTGTATGCTAGTGGAGTGCAATGCTGTTTCAGAGTTCCTTTGCCTGGGAGTAGAAATACAGAATGTACGCAATGTTTGTATCCTTAGACAGAGCTTATAGTAGTTGTGTAACCTGAGTGTAGTCAGATGCAGCTTACATGAGTTCTGTATCAGAGGTGTGAAACGAATCAGTTTGTAAGAGTTCTGTAGCATGGGAGTAGGGATTCGCAACATGCGGGATTTCTGTAGCCAGACTCTAGGAAACGCAGCTTATGGTTGGTCTGCTTGCTGGCTGTAGAGAGATGCAGTTCACGGGAGTTCTGTATGCTAGTGGAGTACAAATCTGTTTCAGCAGTCTGTAGCCTGGGAATAGGCATACACAATGTTCACAATGTCTGTAGCCTGATTGTGGGAGAAGGAGCTTAGAGGAGTTCTGTAACCTGAGTTTAGTCAGATGCAGCATACATGAGTTCTGTATCTGAGATATGGTTGTAAGCAGTTTAGAAGAGTTCTGTAGCCTGGCAGCAGGGATTCGCAATATGCCGGATTTCTGTAGCCTAAATCTGGGATGTGCAGCTTATAGGATTTCTGGATACAAGCTGTAGAGAGATTCATTTCTTGGGAGTTCTGTATGGTAGTGGAGTACAAAGCTGTTTCAGCTTTCTCTAGCCTGGAATACGCTTTCACAATGCGTGCAATTTCGGTAGCCTGAGTGTAGGAGACAGAGCTTACATGAGTTCTGCAACCAGAGTGTAGTGATTTACAGCATACATGGGTTCTGTATCGGAGGTGTGGAACGAAGCACTTAGGAAGGGATCTGACGCCTCGGAGTAGGCATTCGCAATATGCGGGATTTCTGTACCCTGTATGTAGGAAACACAGCTTATGATTGGTCTGCTTCCTGGCTTTAGAGAGATTCAATTCACGTGAGTTCTGTATGCTAGTGGAGTACAAAGTGGTTTCAGCGGTCTGTAGCATGGAAATAGGCATACACAATGTGCGCAATGTCTGCAGCCTGAGTGTAGGAGACAGATCGTACAGGAGTTCTGTAACCTGAGTGTGTCAGATACAGCTTGCATGACATCTTCATTACAGGTGTGGAAGGAAGTAGTTTGGAAGGGTTCTGTAGCCTGGGAGTAGGCATTCGCAATATGTGGGATTTCTGTAGCCTGTGAATAGGAAATGCAGCTTATGGTCGGTCTGCTTCCTACCTGTAGAGAGATTCAGTTCACGGGAGTTCTGTATGCTAGTGGAGTACAAAGCTGTTCAGCGGTCTGTAGCCTTGGAATAGGCATACATAATGTGCGCAATGTCTGTAGCCTGATTGTAGGGGTCAGAGCTTACAGGAGTTCTGTAACCTGAGTTTAGACAGATGCAACGTACATGAGTTCCGTATTACATGTGTGGAACGAAGCACTTTGGAAGATTTCTGTAGCCTGGGAGTAGGGATTCGCAATATGAGGGATTTCTGTAGCCTGTTTATAGGAAATGCAGCTTATGGTCGGTCTCCTTTCTGGTTGTAGAGTGATTCAGTTCACGGGAGTTCTGAATCCTAGTGGAGTACAAAGCTGTTTCAGTGGTCTGTATCCTACATATAGGCCTTCACAATGTGCGCAATGTCTGTAGCCTGAGTGTAGGAGACATAGCTTACAGGAGTTCTGTAACCTCAGTGTAGTCTGATGCAGCGTACGTGAGTTCTGTAGTGGAGGTGTGGAACAAAGCAGTTTGGAAGAGTTCTGTAGCCTGGGAGTAGGCATTCGCAATATGCGGGATTTCTCTTGCCTGTCTATAGGAAACACAACTTATGGTCGGTCTGCTTCCTGCCTATAGAGAGATTCATTTCACGGGAGTTCTGTATGCTAGTGGAGTACAAAGCTGTTTCAGCGGTCTGTAGCCTGGGAATAGGCTTACACAATGTGCTCAATGTCTGTAGCCTGAGTGTAGGATTGAGAGTGTACAGGCGTTCTGTAACCTGAGTGTAGTCTGATGCAGCTTACATGACTTATGTATTACAGGTTTGGAACGAGGCAGTTAGGAATAGTTCTGTAGCCTGGGAGTAGGCATTCACAATATGTGGGATTTCTGTAGCCTGACTCTAGGATGCGCAGCTTATGGGCGTTTTGCGTCCTGGATGTAGAGAGATGCAGTTCACGGGAGTTCTGTATGCTAGTGGAGTGCAAAGCTGTTTCAGCGGTCTGTAGCCTGGGAATAAGCATACACAATGTGCACAGTGTCCGTCGTCTGCGTGTAGGAGACAGAGCTTAGAGGAGTTCAGTAACCTGAGTGTAGTCAGATGCAGCGTACATGAGTTCTGTATCAGAGATATGGATGTAAGCAGTTTTAAAGAGTTCTGTAGCCCTGGAGTAGGCATTCGCAATATGCGGGATTTCTGTATCCTGTCTATAGGAAACGCAGCATATTGTCGGTCTGCTTCCTGGCTGTAGACAGATTCAGTTCACAGGAGTTCTATATGCTAGTGGAGTGCAAAGCTATTTCAGAGTTCTGTTGCATGGGAAAAGGCATACACAATGTTCGCAATGTCCATAGCCTGAGTGTAGGAGACAGAGCTTACATGAGTTCTGTAACCTGAGTGCAGTCAGATGCAGCGTACATGAGTTCTGTATCGGAGGAGTGGAATGAAGTAGTTTGTAAGAGTTCTGTAGCCTGGGAGTAGGCATTAGCAATATGCTGGATTTCTGTAGCCTGTCTATAGGATACGCAGCTTATGGGCGTTCTGCGTCCTGGCTATAGACAGACTCAGTTCACGGGAGTTCTGTATGCTAGTGGAGTACAAAGCTGTTTCAGCGGTCTGTAGCCTGGGAATAGGCATACACAATGTGCACAATATCTGTAGCCTGAGTGTAGGAGACAGAGCTTACAGGAGTTCTGTAACTTGAGTTTAGACAGATGCAGCGTACATGAATTCTGTATTAGAGTTGTGGAACGAAGCATTTTTTAAGAGTTCTGTAGCCTGGGAGTAGGCATTTGAAATATCGGGATTTCTGTAGCTTGTCTATAGGAAACGCTACTTATGGTCGGTCTGCTTCCTGGCTGTAGAGAGATTCAGTTCACGGGATTTCTGTATGCTTGTGGAATACAAAGCAATTTCAGTGTTCTGTAGCCTGGGAATAGGCATACACAATGTGCACAATGTCTGTAACCTGAGTGTAGGATACAGAGCTTACAGGAGTTCTGTAACATAAGTTTAGTCAGATGCAGTGTTCATGAGTTCTGTATTGGAGATGTGGGACGAAGCAGTTAGGAAGAGTTCTGTAGATTAGAAATAGGCATTCGCAATATGCGGGATTTCTGTAGCCTGTCTATAGGAAACGCAGCTTAGGGTTGGTCTGTTTCCTGATTCTCGAGAGGTTCAGTTCACGGGAGCTCTGTATGCTAGTGGAGTGCAATGGTATTTCAGAGTTTTTTTGCCTGGGAATAGGCATACACAATGTGCAAAATGTTTGTATCCTTAGAGCTTACAGGAGTTCTGTAACCTGAGTGTAGTCAGATGCAGCTTACATGAGTTCTGTATCAGAGGGGTGGAACGAATCAGTTTGGAAGAGTTCTGTAGCCTGGGAGTAGGGATTCGCAATATGCAGGATTTCTGTAGCCACACTCTAGGATGCGCAGCTTATGGTCGGTCTGCTTCCTGGCTGTAGAGAGATGCAGTTCACGGGAGTTCTGTATGCTAGTGGAGTACAAATTTGTTTCAGCGATCTGTAGCCTGGGAATAGGCATACACAATGTGCGCAATGTCTGTAGCCTGAGTGTAATAGACAGAGCTTACAGGAGTTCTGTAACCTCAGTTTAGTCAGATGCAGCGTGCATGAGTTCTGTATTGGAGGAGTGGAACGAAGTAGTTTGTAAGAGCTCTGTAGCATGGCAGTACGCATTCGCAATATGCGGGATTTCTGTAGCCTGTCTATAGAAAATGCAGCTTATGGTCGGTCTCCTTCCTGGTTGTAGAGTGATTCAGTTCACGGGAGTTCTGAATCCTAGTGGAGTACAAAATTGTTTCAGAGTTCTTTTGCCTGGGAATAGGCATACACAATGTGCACAATGTTTGTATCCTTAGACAGAGCTTACAAGAGTTCTGTAACCTGAGTGTAGTCGGATGCAGCTTACATGAGTTCTGTATCAGAGGTGTGGAACGAATCAGTTTGGAAGAGTTCTGTAGCCTGGGAGTAGGGATTCGCAATATGCAGGATTTCAGTAGCCACACTCTAGGGTGCGCAGCTTATGGTCGGTCTGCTTCCTTGCTGTAGAGAGATGCAGTTCACGGGAGTTCTGAATGCTAGTGGAGTACAAATTTGTTTCAGTGGTCTCTAGCCTGGGAATAGGCATACACAATGTGCGCAATGTCTGTATCCTTAGACAGTGCTAACAGGAGTTCTGTTACCTGAGTGTAGTGAGGTGCAGCTTACATGAGTTCTGTATTGGAGGAGTGGAACGAAGTAGTTTGTAAGAGCTCTGTAGCCTGGCAGTACGCTTTCGCAATATGCGGGATTTCTGTAGCCTGTCTATAGGAAACGCAGCTTATGATCTGCCTGCTTCCTGGCTGTACAGAGATTCAGTTCACGGGAGTTCTGTATGCTAGTGCAGTACAAAGCTGTTTCAACGATCTGTAGCCTGTGAATAGGCATACACAATATGTGCAATGTCTGTAGCCTGATTGTAGGAGACAGAGCTTACAGGAGTTCGGTAACCTGAGTGTAGTCAGATGCAGCATACATGATTCTGTATTACAGGTGTGGAATGAAGCAGTTTGGATTGTTCTGTAGCCTGGGAGTAGGCATTCGCTATATGCAGGATTTCTTTAGCCTGTCTATAGGATGCGCAGCTTATGGTCGGTCTGCTTCCTGGCTGTAGAGAGATTCAGTTCACGGGAATTCTGTATGCTAGTGGAGTACAAAGCTGTTTCATCGGTCTGTAGCCTGGTAATAGGCATACACAATGTGCACAATGTCCGTAGCCTGAGTGTGGGAGAGAGATCTTACAGGAGTTCTGTAACCTGAGTGTAGTCAGATGCAGCTTACATGAATTCTGTATTACAGTTGTGGAACGAAGCAGTTTGTAAGAGTTCTGTAGCCTGGGAGTAGGCATTTGCAATATGCGGGATTTTTGTAGCTTGTCTAGAGGAAACGCAGCTTATGGTCGGTCTGCTTCCTGGCTCGAGACAGATTCAGTTCACGGGAGTTCTGTAAGCTAGTGGAGTACAAAGCTCTTTCAGTGTTCTGTAGCCTGGGAATAGGCAAACACAATGTGCACAGTATCTGTAGCCTGAGTGTAGAAGACAGAGCTTACAGGAGTTCTGTAACGTGAGTTTAGTCAGATGCAGCTTACATGAGTTCTGTATCAGAGGCCTGGATGTAAGCAGTTTGGAAGTGTTCTGTCGCCTGGGATTAGGAATTCGCAATATGCGGGACTTCTGTAGCCAGGCTCTAGGATGCGCAGCTTATGCTCGGTCTGCTTCCTGGCTGTAGAGAAATGCAGTTCACGGGAGTTCTGTATTCTAGTGGCGTACAAAGCAGTTTCAGCGGTCTGTAGCCTGGGAATAGGCATACACAATGTGCGCAATGTCCGTAGCCTGAGTGTAGGAGACAGAGCTTACAGGAGTTCTGTAACCTGAGTTTAGTCAGATGCAGCGTACATGAGTTCTGTATCGGACGTGAGGAACGAGGCAGTTTGGATTGTTCTTTAGCCTGGGGGTAGGCATTCGCAATATGCGGGATTTCTTTAGCCTGACTCTGGGATGTGAGGGTTATACGAAATCTGGATACAGGCTGCAGAGATATTCAGTTCATGGGAGTTCTGTATGCTTGTGGAGTGCAAAGCTGTTTCCGTGTTCTGTAGCCTGGGAATTTGCTTACACAATGTATGCAATTTCGGTAGCCTGAGTGTAGGAGAGAGAGCGTACAGGATTTCTGTAACCTGAGTGTAGTGTTTTACAGCATACATGAATTCTGTATCGGAGGTGTGATTCGAAGCAGTTAGGAAGGGTTCTGTGGCCTCAGAGTAAGCATTCGCTATATGCGGGATTTCTGCAGCCTGTCTATGGGAAACGCAGCTTATGGTCGGTCTGCTTCCTGGCTGTAGAGAGATTCAGTTCACGAGATTTCTGTATGCTATTGGAGTACAAATCTGTTTCAGCGGTCTGTAGCCTGGAAATAGGCATACACAATGTGCCCAATGTCCATAGCCTGAGTGTAGGAGACAGAGCTTACATCAGTTCTGTAACCAGAGTGTAGTCAGATGCAGCTTACATGAATTCTGTATTACAGGTTTGGAACGAAGCAGTTTCTAAGAGTTCTGGAGCCCAGGAGTAGGCATTCACAATATGCTGGAATTCCGTAGCCGGTCTATAGGATACGCAGCTTATGGTCGGTCTCCTTCCTGGCTGTAGACAGATTCAGTTCACGGGAGTTCTGTATGCTAGTGGAGTGCAATGCTATTTCAGAGTTCTGTTGCATGGGAATAGGCATACACAATGTTCGCAATGTCCATAGCCTGAGTGTAAGAGACAGAGCTCACAGGAGTTCTGTAACCTGAGTTTAGTCAGATGCAGCGTACATGAGTTCTGTATCGGAGGAGTGGAACGAAGTAGTTTGTAAGAGTTCTGTAGCCTGGGAGTAGGCATTCGTAATATGCGGGATTTCTGTAGCTTGCCTTTAGGAAACGCAGCTTATGGGCGATCTATGTGCTGGCTATAGAGAGATGCAGTTCACGGGAGTTCTGTATGCTAGTGGAGTGCAATGCTATTTCAGAGTTCTTTTGCCTGGAATAGGCATACACAATGTGCACAATGTCTCTATCGTTAGACAGAGCTTACAGGAGTTCTGTAACCTGAGTGTAGTCAGATGCAGCGTACATGAATTCTGTATTACAGGTGTGGAACGAAGCATTTTGTAAGAGTTCTGTATCCTGGGAGTAGGCATTCGCAATATACGGGATTTCTGTGCCAGTGTATAGGAAACACAGCTTATGGTCGGTCTACTTGTTGGCTCTATACTGATTAAGTTTACGGGAGTTCTGTATGAAGGTGGAGTACAAAGCTGTTTCACTGGTCTGTAGCCTGGGAATAGGCATACACAATGTGAGCAATTTCGATAGCCTGAGTGTAGGAGACAGAGCATACAGGAGTTCTGTAACTTGAGTTTAGTCAGATCAGCGTACATGAGTTCTGTATCAGAGATGTGGAACGAAGCAGTTAGGAAGGGTTCTGTAGATTGGGAGTAGGCATTGGCAATATGCGGGATTTCTGTAGCCTGTCTATAGGAAACGCAGCTTATGGTCGGTCTGCTTCCTGCCTGTAGAGAGATCAGTTCACGGGAGCTCTGTATGCTAGTGGAGTACAAAGCTGTTTCATCGGTCTGTAGCCTGGTAATAGGCATACACGATGTGCGCAATGTCTGTAGCCTGAGTGTACGAGACAGAGCTTACAGGAGTTCTGTAACGTGAGTGTAGTCAGATGCAGCGTACATGAGTTCTGTATCGGACGTGTGGAACGAAGCAGTTTGGAAGAGTTCTGTAGCCTGGGAGTAGGATTCGCAATATGCGGGATATCTGTCGCCTGTCTGGAGGAAACGCAGCTTATGTGTGTTCTGCGTCCTGGCTCTAGTGAGATGCAGTTCACGGGAGTTCTGTATGCTAGTGGAGTACAAAGATGTTTCAGCGGTTTGCAGCCTGGGAATAGGATGACACAATGTGCCCAATGTCTGTATCCTTAGACAGAGCTTACAGGACTTCTGTAACCTGAGTGTAGTCAGATGTAGCTTACATGAGTTCTGTATCTGAGATATGGATGTAATCAGTTTGGAAGAGTTCTGAAGACTGGGAGTAGGGATTCGCAATATGCGGCATTTCTGTAGCCTGTCTATAAGAAACGCAGCTAATAGGAATTCTGGATACAGGCTTAAGAGACATTCAGTTAACGGCAGTTCTGTATGCTAGTGGAGTGTAATTCTATTTCAGAGTTCTGTTTCCTGGGAATACGCTTACCCCATGTGCGCAATATCTATTGACTTTGTGTAGGAGACAGAGCTTACAGGAGTATTGTAACCTGAGTTTAGTCAGATTCAGCGTGCATGAGTTCTGTATAGGAGGGGTGGTTGTAACCTGTTTGGAAGAGTTCTGTAGCCTGGGAGTAGGCATTCACAATATGTGGGATTTCTGTAACCTGATTCTAGGATGCGCAGCTTATGGGCATTCTGTGTGCTGGCTGTAGAGAGATGCAGTTCACGGGAGTTCTGTATGCTAGTGGAGTCAATGGTATTTCAGAGTTAAGTTGCCTGGGAATAAGATGATACAATCTGCGCAATGTCTGTATTCTTAGACAGATATTACAGGAGTTCTGTAACCTGAGTGTAGTAAGTTGCAGCTTACATGAGTTCTGTATCGGAGGTGTGTATAACAGCAGTGTGTAAGAGTTCCGTAGCCTGGGAGTAGGCATTCGCAATATGCGGGATTTCTGTAGCCTAAATCTGGAATGTGCAGCTTATAGGATTTCTGGATACAGGCTGTAGAGAGATTCATCTCATTGGAGATCTGTATGGTAGTGGAGTGCAGAGCTGTTTCAGCATTCTGTAGCCTGGGAATACGCTTACACAATGTGAGCAATTTTGGTAGCCTGAGTTGTGGTGACAAAGCATACAGGAGTTCTATAACCTGAGTGTAGTGATTTACAGCACACATGAGCTCTGTATCGGAGGTGTGGAACGAAGCACTTAGGAAGGATACTGACGCCTGGGAGTAGGCATTCGCAATATGAGGGATTTCTGTAGCCTGTCTGTAGGAAACACAGCTTATGGTCGTTCTACTTCCTGGCTGTAGAGAGATTCAGTTCACGGGGGTTCTGTATGCCAGTGAAGCACAAAGCTTTTTCAGCGGTTTTTAGCCTGGAAATAGCATACACAATGTGCGCAATGTCTGAAAACCTGTGTAGGAGACAGAGGTTACAGGAGTTTTGAAACCTGAGTTTAGTGAGATACAGCGTACATGAGTTCTGTATTACAGGTGTGGAATGAAGCAGTTTGGAAGAGTTCTGTAGCCTGGGAGTAGGCATTCGCAATATGCGGGATTTCTGTAGCCTGTCTATAGGAAACGTAGCTTATGGTCGGTCTGCTTCCTGGCTGTAGAGCGATTCAGTTCACGGGAGTTCTGTATGCTAGTGGAGTACAAAACTGTTTCTGTGCTCTGTAGCCTGAGAATAAGCAAACACAATGTGAGCAATGTTGCAGCCTGAGTGTAGGAGACAGAGCTTACTGGAGTTCTGTAACCTGAATTTAGTCAGACGCAGCGTACATGAGTTCTGTATCGGAGGTGTGGATGTAAGCAGTTTGGAAGAGTTCTGTAGCGTGGGAATAGGCATTCGCAATATGTGGGATTTCTGTAGCCTGTCTATAGGAAACGGCGCTTTTAGGAATTCTGGATACAGGCTGCAGAGAGATTTAGTTCACATGATGTTTGTATGCTAGTGGAGTGAAATGCTATTTCAGAGTTCTGTTGCGTGGGAATAGGCTTAGCTCATGTGACAAATGTATGTAGCCTGCGTGGAGGAGACAAAGCTTACAGTAGTTCTGTAACCTCAGTTTAGTCAGATGCAGCGTACATGATTTCTGTATCGGAGGTGTGGAACGAAGCAGTTTGGAAGAATTCTGTAGCCTGGGAGTAGGCATTTGCAATATACAGGATTTCTGTAGCCTGACTCTAGGATGCGCAGCTTATGGGCGTTCTGCGTCCTGGCTGTAGAGAGATGCAGTTCACGGGAGTTCTGTATGCTAGTGGAGTGCAATGCTATTTCAGAGTTCTGTTGCCTGGGAATAGGATGTCACAATGTGTGCAATGTCTGTATCCTTAGACAGTGCTAACAGGAGTTCTGTTACCTGAGTGTAGTGAGGTGCAGCTTACATGAGTTCTGTATCAACGGTGTGCAAAGAAGCACTTTGTAAGAGATCTGTAGCCTGGTAGTAGGCATTCGCTATATGCAAGATTTCTGTAGCCTGACTCTGGAATGTTCAGCTTATAGGCATTCTGGGTAAAGGCTCTAGAGAGATTCAGTTCAGGGGAGTTCTGTATGCTAGTGGAGTGCAAAGCTGTTTCAGCGTTCTGCAGCCCGGGAATACGCTTTCGCAATGTGATGAATTTCGGCAGCCTGTGTGTAGAAAGAGAGCGTACAGGAATTCGGTATCCTCAGTGTAGTGATTTGCAGCATACATAGGTTCCGTATCGGGGGTGTGGAACAAAGCATTTAGGAAGGGTTCTGTAGCCTGTGAGTAGGCATTCACAATATGTGGAATTTCTGCAGCCTTTCTAAGGGAAACCCAGCTTATGGTCGGTCTGCTTCCTGGCTGTAGAGAGATTCAGTTCACGGGATTTGTGTATGCTAGTGGAGTACAAAGCTGTTTTAGTGGTCTGTAGCCAGGGAATACGCTTACACAATGTGCGCAATGTCCGTAGCCTGAGTGTAGGAGACAGAGCTTACAAGAGTTGTGTAACCTGAGTGTAGTCAGATGCAGCGTACATGAATTCTGTATTACAGGTGTGGAATGAAGCAGTTTGGAAAAGTTAAGTAGCCTGGGAGTAGTTATTCGCAATATGCGGGATTTCTGTAGCCTGTCTATAGGAAACGCAGCTTATGGTCTGTCTGCTTCCTGCCTGTAGAGAGATTCAGTTCATGGGAGTTCTGAATGCTAGTGGAGTACAAATCTGTTTCAGCGGTCTGTTGCCTGGTAATAGGCATACACAATGTGTGCAATGAATGTAGCCTGAGTGTAGGAGACAGAGCTTAGAGGAGTTCTGTAACCTGAGTGTATTCAGATGCAGAGTACATGAGTTCTATATTACAGGTTTGGAATTAAGCAGTTTGGAAGGATTCTGTAGCCTGGGTGTAGGCATTAGCAATATGCGGGATTTCTGTAGCCTGTCTATAATAAACGCAGCTTATGGTCGGTCTGCTTCCTGGCCGTAGAGTTATTCAGTTCACGGGAGTTCTGTATACTAGTGGAGTACAAAGCTCCTTCAGCGGCCTGTAGACTGGAAATAGGCATACACAATGTGCGGGATTTCTGTATCCTGACGCTAGGATGTGCAGCTTATGGGCATTCTGTGTCCTGGCTGTAGAGAGATGCAGTTCATGGGAGTTCTGTATGCTAGTGGAGGCAATGCTATTTCAAAGTTCTGTTGCCTGGGATTAGGATGACACAATGTGCGAAATGTCTGTATCCTTAGACAGAGCTTACAGGTGTTCTGTAACCTGAGTGTAGTGAGGTGCTACTTACATGCGTTGTGTTTTGGAGGTGTGTAACGAAGCAGATTGTAAGAGTTCTGTAGCCTGGGAGTAGGCATTCGCAATATGCGGGATTTCTGTCGTCTGTCTGTAGGAAACGCAGCTTATAGAAATGCTGGGTATAGGCTGTACAGAGATTAAGTTCATGGGAGTTCTGTATTTTAGTGGAGTGCAATGCTGTTTCAGCGTTCTGTAGCCTGGGAATACACTTTCACAATGTGCACAATTTCGGTAGCCTGAGTGTAGGAGAGAGCGTACAGGAGTTCTGTAACCTAAGTGTAGTCAGATGCAGCTTACATGAGTTCAGTATTACAGGTGTCAAACGAAACAGTTTGGAAGAGTTCTGTAGCCTGGGAGTAGGCATTCACAATATGCGGGATTTCTGTAGCCTTACTCTAGGATGCGCAACTGATGGTCGTTCTGTATCCTGGCTGTAGATAGATTCAGTTCACGGGAGTTCTGTATGCAAGTGGAGTGCAATGCTATTTCAGAGTTCTGTTGCCTGGGAATTGGATGACACAATGTGCACAATGTCTGTATCCTTAGACAGAGCTTACAGGAGTTTTGTAACATGAGTGTTGTGAGGTGCAGCTTACATGAATTCTTTATCGGTGGTGTGGATGTAAGCAGTTTGGAAGAGTTCTGTAGCCTGGGAGTAGGCATTCGCAATAAGCGGGATTTTTGTACCCTGTCTATAGGAAACGCAGCTTATAGGAATTCTACATACAGGCTGTAGAGATATTAGGTTCTCGGGAGTACAGTATGCTAGTGGAGGTCAATGCTATTTCAGAGTTCTGTTTGCTGGGAATAGGATGACACAATGTGTGCAATGTCTGTGTCCTTAGACAGAGCTTACAGGAGTTCTGTAACCTGAGTTTAGTTACGTGCCGCTTATGTGCGTTCTGTATCAGAGGTGTGTAACGAAGCAGTATGTATGAGTTCTGTATCCTGGGAGTAGGCATTCGCAATATGCGGGATTTCTGTAGCCTCACTCTGGGATGTGCAGCTTATAGGAATTCTGGATAAAGGCTGTAGAGAGATGCAGTTCATGAGAGTTCTGTATGCTAGTGGAGTGCACAGCTGTTTCAGGGTTCTGTAGCCTGGGAATACGCTTATGCAATGTGAGCAAGTTCGGTAGCCTGAGTGTATGAGACACAGCATACAGCAGTTCTGCAACCTGAGTGTAGTGTTTCACAGCATACAGGAGTTGTGTATCGTAGGTGTGGAACGAAGCACTTAGGAAGGGTTCTCAGGCCTGGGAGTACGCATTCGCAATATGCGAGATTTTTGTAGCTTGTCTGTAGGAAATGCAGCTTATGGTCTGTCTGCTTCCTGGCTGTAGAGAGATTCATTTCATGGGAGTTCTGTATGCTAGTGGAGTACAAAGCTGTTTCAGCGGTCTGTATCCTGGGAATAGGCATACACAATGTGCGCAATGTCTGTAGCCTGAGTGTAGGAGACAGAGCTTACAGGAGTTCTGTAACCTGAGTGCAGTCAGATGCAGCTGTTTTAGCAGTCTTTAGCCTTGGAAAAGGCTTACACAATGCATGCAACTCAGCAGCCTGAAGGTAGGAGAGAGAGCATACAGGAGTTCGGTTTCCTGAGTGTAGTGAGATGCAGCGTACATGAGTTCTGTAATGCAAGTGTGGAACGAAGCAGTGTTGAAGACTGCTGTAGCTGGGAGTAAGCATTCGCAATATGCGGGATTTGTGTAGCCTGAGTGTAGGAAACACAGCTTATGGGCATTCTGCTTCCCGGCTATTGAGAGTTGTACTTCACATGACTTCTGTATATGGTGGAGTGCAAAGCTGATTCAAAGTTCTGTAATTGGGAATAGGCTTACCCAATGTGCACAATGTCTGTAGCCTGCGTGTAGGAGAGAGAGCGTACAGGACATCTGTAACCTGTGTGTGGTGAGATGCAGGGTACATGATTTCTGTATTGGAAGTTCGGAATGAATCAGTTTGCAAGAGTTCTGTAGCCTCGGAGAAGGCATTCACAATAGGAGGGATTTGGGTAGCCTGACTTTAGGAAACACAGCTTATGGGCATTTAGCTTCCTGGCTGTAGGGAGATGCAGTTCACAGGACTTCTGTATGCTAGTGGAGTGCAAAGCTGTTTCAGAGTTCTGTAGCTTGGGAATATGCTTACCCTATGTGCGCAATGTCTGTAGCCTGTGTATAGGAGAAAGTGCGTCGAGGAATTCTGTAACCTGTGTGTAGTGACTTACAGCATACATAAATTGTGTGTCAGAGGTGTGGAACGAAGCAGTTTGGAAGAGTTCTGTAGCCTGGGAGTAGGCATTCACAATATGCGGGATTTGTGTAGCCTGACGGTAGAAAACGCAGCTTATGTGTGGTCTGCGTCCTGGCGGTAGAGAGATGCAGTGCACGGGAGTTCTGTATGCTAGTCAAGTGCAAAGTTGTTTCAGCGTTCTGTAGCTTTGGAATAGGCTGACACAATGGGTGTAATGTCTGTAGCCTATGTGTAGGAGTAGTAGTCAGATGCAGCGTACATGAGTTCTGTATCAGGGATGTGGATGTAAGCAGTTTGGAAGAGTTCTGTAGCCTGGAAGTAGGCAATCGCAATAGGAGGTATTTGTGTACCCTGACAGTAGGAAACGCAGCTTATTGTCGTTCTGCTTCCTGGCTGTAGAGAGATTCAGTTCACGGGAGTTCTGTATATGGTGGAGTGCAAAGCTGTCAGAATTCTGTAATGGGAAATAGGCTTACCCAATTTGCACAATTTCTGTAGCCTGCCTGTAGGAGAGAGAGCTTACAGGAGTTCTGTATCCTGAGTGTAGTTTGGTGCAGCTTACATGAGTTCTCTATCGGAGATGTGTAATGAAGCAGTTTGTAAGAGTTCTGTAGCCTGGGAGTAGGCATTCGAAATATGCAGGATTTCTGTAGCCTGACGCTGAGATGTGCAGCTTATAGGAATTCTGGATACAGACTGTTTAGAGATTCTGTTCATCGGAGTTCTGTATGCTAGTGGAGTTCAAAGCTGTTTCAGCGTACTGTAGCCTGGGACTAGACATACACAATGTGCACAATTTCGGTAGCCTGAGTGTAGGAGGAAGAGTGTAAGGAGTTCTGTAACCTGAGTGTAGTGATATACAGCATACTTGAGTTCTGTATCGGAGGTGTGGAACGAAGCAGTTAGGAAGGGTTCTGTAGCCTGGGAGTAGTCATTCGCAATCTGTGGGATTTCTCTAGCCTGACTCTGGGATGTGCAGCTTATAGGAATTCATGGGAGTTCTGTATGCTAGTGGAGTGCAAAGCTGTTTCAGTGTTCTGTAGCCTGGGAATCGGCTTACACAATGTGCACACTTTCGGTAGCCTGAGTGTAGGAGAGAGAGCGAACAGGAGTTCTGTAACCTGACTGTAGTGATGTACAGCATACATGAGTTCTGTATCGGGGGTGTGGAACAAAGCAGTTAGGAAGGGTTCTGTAGCCTGGGGGTAGGTATTAGCAATATGCGGGATTTCTGTAGCCTGTCTATAGGAAACACAGCTTATGGTTGGTCTGCTTCCTGGCTGTAGAGAGATTCAGTTCATGGGAGTTCTGAATGTTAGTGGAGTACAAAGCTGTTTCAGCAGTCTATAGCCAGGGAATAGGCATACACAATATGTGCAATGTCTGTAACCTGAGTGTAGGAGACAGAGCTTAGAGGAGTTCTGTAACCGAAGTGTAGTCAGATGCAGCGTACATGAGTTCTGTATCGGAGGTGTGGATGTAAGCAGTTTGGAATAGTTCTATAGCCTTGGAGTAGGCAATTGAAATAGGAGGGATTTGTGTACCCTGACAGTAGGAAACGCAGCTTATTGTCGTTCTGTTTCCTGGCTGTAGAGAGATTCAGTTCATGGGAGTTCTGTATGCTAGTGGAGTGCAAATTTATTTCAGCGTTCTGTAGCCTGGGAATAGGCATACACAATGTGCGCAATGTCTGTAGCCTGAGTGTAGGAGACAGAGCTTACAGGAGTTCTGTAACCTGAGTGCAGTCAGATGCAGCTTACATGAGTTCTGTATCGGAGTTGTGTAATGAAGCAGTTTGTAAGAGTTCTGTAGCCTGGGAGTAGGCATTCGCAATATACGGGACTTGTGTAGCCTGACTGTGAGAAAAGCAGCTTGTGAGCGGTCTGCATCAAGGCTGTATAGAGATGCAGTTCCCAGGAGTTCTGTATGCTAGTGGAGTGCAAAGTTATTTCAGCGTTCTGTAGCCTGGTAATATGTTGACACAATGTGCGCAATGTCTGTAGCCTGAGTGTAGGAGACAGAGCGTACAGGACTTCTGTAACCTGAGCGTAGTGAATTACTGCTTACATGAGTTTTGTATCGCAGGTGTGGAGCGAAGCAGTGTGGAAGACTTCTGTAGCTGGGAGTAAGCATTCGCCATATACGGGATTTGTGTAGCCTGACTGTAGGAAACACAACTTATGGGCATTCTGCTTCCTGGCTATATAGAGTTGTAGTTCACAGGACTTCAGTATATGGTGGAGTGCAAAGCTGTTTCAGAGTTCTATAATTGGAAATAGGCTTACCCAATGTGCACAATGTCTGTAGCCTGCGTGTAGGAGAGAGACCATACTGGAGTTCTGTAACCTGAGTGTAGTGAGATGCAGCATACATGAGTTCTGTATCGGAGGTGTGGAACGAAGCAGTTTGGAAGTTTTCTGTAGCCTGGGAGTAGGCCTTTGGAACATGCGGGATTTGTGTAGCCTGACTGTAGAAAACGCAGCTTATGGGCATTCTGCGTCCTGGCGGTAGAGATGCAGTACACGGGAGTCTGTGTAATAGTGGAGTGCAAAGATGTTTCAGCGTTCTGTTGCTTGGGAAGATTCTTACACAATGTGCGTAATGTCTATAGCCTGAGTGTATGAGACAGAGCGTACAGGAGTTCTGTATCAGGGGTGTGGATGTAAGCAGTTTTGAAGAGTTCTGTAGCCTGGGAGTAGGAATCGCAATAGGAGTTATTTGTGTACCCTGACAGTAGGAAACGCAGCTTATGGTCGGTCTGCTTCATGGCTGTAGAGAGATTAAATTCACGGCACTTCTGTATGCTAGTGGAGTACAAAGCTGTTTCAGCAGGTCTGTACCCTGGGAATAGGCATACAATGTGTGCAATGTCTGTAGCCTGAATGTAGGAGACAGAGCTTACAGGAGTTCTGTAACCTGAGTTTTGTCAGATACAGTGTACATGAGTTCTGTATCAAGTTGTGGATGTAAGCAGTTTGTAAGAGTTCTGTACCTGGGAGTAGGGATTCGCAATATGCGGGATTTCTGTAGCCTGACTCTGGGATGTGCAGCTTACAGGAATTCTGGATAAAGGCTGCAGAGAGATTCAGTTCACGGGAGTTCTGTATGCTAGTGGAGTGCAAAGCTGTTTCACCGGTCTGTAGCTTGGGAATATGCTTACACAATGTGAGCAATTTCGGAAGCCTGAGTGGAGGAGAGAGAGCGTACTGGAGTTCCACAACCTGAGTTTAGTGATTTACAGCATACATGAGTTCTGTATCAGGGGTGTGCGTGTAAGCAGTTTGGAAGAGTTCTGTAGCCTGGGCGTAGGGATTCCCAATATGCGGGAATTGTGTATCCTGACTGTAGTAAACGCAGCTTATGGGCGTTCTGCGTCCTGGTTGTAGAGAGATGCAGTTCACGGGAGTTCTATGTGCTAGTGGAGTGCAAAGTTGTTTAAGCGTTCTGTAGCCTGGGAATAGGCTGACACAATCTGCTCAATGTCTAGAGCCTGAGTGTAGGAGTCAGAGCCTACAGTTCTGTAACCTGAGTCTGGTGATTTACAGCTTACATGAGTCTGTATTGCAGGTGTGGAGCGAAGCAGTGTGGAAGACTCTGTAGCTGGGAATAAGCATTCGCAATATACGGGATTTGTGTAGCCTGACTGTAGGAAACACAGCTTATGGACATTCTGCTTCCTGGCTATAGAGAGTTGTACTTCACAGGACTTCTGTATATGGTGGAGTGCAAAGCTGATTCAAAGTTCTGTAATTGGGAATAGGCTTACCCAATGTGCACAATGTCTGTAGCCTGCATGTAGGAGAGAGAGCGTACAGGACTTCTGTAACCTGATTGTGGTGAGATGCAGGGTACATGAGTTCCGTACTGGAGGTTTGGAATGAAGCAGTTAGGAAGGGTTCTGTATCCTGCCAGTAGGCGCTCACAATAGGAGGGAATTGTGTAGCCTGACTGTAGGAAATGCAGCATATGGGCATTCTGCGTCCTGGATGTAGAGAGATGCAGTTCACAGGAATTCTGTATGCTAGTGGAGTGCAAAGCTGTTTCAGCGGTCTGTAGCCTGGGAATAAGCTTACAAAATGTGCGCAATTTTGGTAGCCTGAGTGTAGGAGAGAGAGCATACAGGAGTTCTGTAACCTGAGTGTAGTGACTTATAGCATACATGAGTTCTGTATCGGAGGTGTGGAATGAAGCAGTTTGGAAGAGTTCTGTAGCCTGGGAGTAGGCATTCACAATTTGCGGGATTTCTGTAGCCTGACTCTAGGATGTGCAGCTTATGGGCGTTCTGCGACCTGGCTGTAGAGAGATACAGTTTAAGGGAGTTCTGTATGCTAGTGCAGTGCAATGCTCTTTCAGAGTTCTGTTGCCTGGGAATAGGATGACACAATGTACGCAATGTTTGTATCATTAGACAGAGCTTACAGGAGTTCTGTAACCTGAGTTTAGTCAGATGCAGCGTACATGAGTTCTGTATCGGAGGAGTGGAACGAAGTAGTTTGTAAGAGTTCTGTAGCCTGGGAGTAGGCATTCGCAATATGCGGGATTTCTGTAGCCTGACTCTGGGATGTGCAGCTTATAGGAATTCTGGATAAAGACTGTAGAGAGATTAAGTTCATGGTAGTTCTGTATGCTAGTGGAGTGCAAAGCTGTTCCAGCGCTCTGTAGCCCTGGTATAGTCTTACACAATGTGCGCAATTTCGGAATCTGGAGTGTAGGAGGAAGAGTGTAAGGAGTTCTGTAACCTGAGTGTATTGATTTACAGCACACATGAGTTATGTATTGGAGGTGTGGAACGAAGAGTTAGGAAGTGTTCTGTAGCCTGGGAATAGGCATTCGCAAAATGCGGGATTTCTGTAGCCTGTCTATAGGAAACACAGCTTATGGTAGGTCTGCTTCCTGGCTGTAGAGAGATTCAGTTCATGGAAGTTCTGTATGCTAGTGGAGTACAAAGCTGTTTCAGCAGTGTGTAGCCTGGGAATAGGCATACACAATGTGCACAATTTCTATAGCCTACTGTAGGAGACAGAGCTTACAGGAGTTCTGTTACCTGAGTGTAGTCAGATGCAGCTTACATGAGTTCTGTATCAGAGTTGTGTAATGAAGCAGTTTGTAAGAGTTCTGTAGCCCTGGAGTAGGCATTCGCAATATTGGGATTTCTGTAGCCTGACTCTGGGATGTGCAGCTTATAGGAATTCTGGATACAGGCTGTATGGAGATTCAGTTCATGAGAGTTCTGTAGGCTAGTGGAGTGCAAAGCTGTTTCAGCGTTCTGTAGCCTGGGTATATGCTTACACAATGTGTGCAATTTCAGTAGCCTGAGTGTAGAAGAGAGAGGGTACAGGAGATCTGTAACCTGAGTGTAGTGATTTACAGCATACATGAGTTCTGTATCAGAATTGTGGAATGAGGCAGTTAGGAAGTGTTATGTAGCCTGGGAGTAGGCATTCGCAATATGCGGGATTTCTGTAGCCCGTCTATAGGAAACGCAGCTTATGGTACCTCTGATTCCTAGCTGTAGAGAGATTCAGTTCAAAGGAGTCTGTATGCTAGTGGAGTGCAAAGCAGTTTCAGCGGTCTGTAGCCTGGGAATACGCTCACACAATGTACGCCATTTCAGTAGCCTGAGTGTAGGAGACAGAACTTACAGGAGTTCTGTAACCTGAGTGTAGTCAGATGCAGCTTACATGAGTTCTGTATTACCGGTGTGGAACCAAGCATTTTGCAAGAGTTCTGTAGCCTGGGAGTAGGCATTCGCAATATGCAGGATTTCTGTAGCCTGTCTATACGAAACGCAGCTTATGGTCGGTCTGCTTCATGCTGTAGAGAGAATCAGTTCACTGGAGTTCTGTATGCTAGTGGAGTTCAACGCTGTTTCTGCGGTCTTTAGCCTGGGAATATTCACACACAATGTGCTCAATGTCTGTAGCCTGAGTGTAAAGAGAGAGCTTACAAGAGTTCTGTAACCTGAGTGTATTCAGACGCAGCTTACATGGGTTCTGTATTACTGGTTTGTAACGAAGCAGTTTGGAAGGGTTCTGTACCTTGGAGTAGGCATTCGCAATATGCGGGACTTCTGTAGCCTGTCTATAGGAAACGCAGCTTATGGTCGGTCTACTTCGTGGCTATAGAGAGATGCAGTTCACAGGAGTTCTGTATGCTAGTGGAGTACAAATCTGTTTCATGGGTCTGTAGCCTGGGAATACTATTACACAATGTGCGCAATGTTTTCAGCCTGAGTGTAGGAGACAGAGCTTACAGGAGTTCTGTAACCTGAGTGTAGTCAGATGCAGCGTACATGAATTCTGTATCGGAGGTGTGGAAGGGAGCAGTTTGGAAGAGTTCTGTAGTCTGGGATTAGGGATTCCAATATGCGGGATATCTTTAGCCTGACTCTAGGATGCGCAGCTTACTGGCGTTCTGCGTCCTGGCTGTAGAGAGATTCAGTTCACGGGAGTTCTGTATGCTAGTGGAGTGCATTGCAATTTCAGAGTTCTGTTGCCTGGTAATAGGATGACACAATGTGTGAAATGTCTGTATTCTTAGACAGAGCTTATAGGAGTTCTGTAACCGAAGTGTAGTCAGATGCAGCTTACATGAGTTCTGTATTACAGGTGTGGAATGAAGCATTTTGAAAGAGATCTATAGCCTGGGAGTAGGCATTCGCTGTATGTGGGAATCTGTAGCCTGTCTATAGGAAATGCAGTTTATGGTCGTTCTGCTTCCTGGCTGTAGAGAGATTCAGTCACGGGAGTTCTGTATGCTAGTGGAGTGCAAAGCAGTTTCAGCGGTCTGTAGCCTGGGAATACGCTCACACAATGTACGCCATTTCAGTAGCCTGAGTGTAGGAGACAGAGCTTACAGGAGTTTTGTAACCTGGGTGTCGTCAGAACCAGCTTACATGAGTTCTGTATTACAGGTGTGTAACGAAGCAGTTTGGAAGAGTCCTATAGCCTGGGAGTAGGGATTAGAAATATGTGGGCCTTCTGTAGTCTGACTCTAGGATGCGCAGCTTATGGTCGTTTGCATCCTGGCTGTAGAGAAATGTAGTTCACGGGAGTTAAGTATGCAAGTGGAGTGCAATGCTATTTCAGAGTTCTCTGGTCTGGGAAAAGAGACTCAATGTGCACAATGTCTGTATCCTTAGACAGAGCTTACATGAGTTCTGTAACCTGAGTGTAGTCAGATGCAGCATACATGAGTTCTGTATCAGAGGTGTGCATCGGAGCAGTTTGTACGAGTTCTGTAGCCTGGGATTAGGCATTTGCAAAATGCGGGATTTCTGTAGCCGAACTCTGGGATGTGCATCTTACAGGAATTCTGGATAGAGGCTGTAGAGATTCAGTTCATGGGATTTCTGTATGCGAGTGGAGTACAAAGCTGTTTCAGTGGTCTGTACCCAGGGAATACGGTTACACAATGTGCACATTGTCCGTAGCCTGTGTGTAGGAGACAGAGCTTACAGGAGTTCTGTAACCTGAGTGTAGTGAGATGCAGGGTACATGAATTCTGTATTACAGGTGTGGAATGAAGCAGTTTGGAAGAGTTCTGTAGCCTGGGAGAGGGCATTCGCAATATGCGGGATTTCTGTAGCCTGTCTATAGGAAACGCAGCTTATGGTCGGTCTGCTTCCAGGCTGTAGAGAGCTGCAGTTCACGGGAGTTCTGTATGCTAGTTGAGTGCAATGCTATTTCACAGTTCTGTTGCCTGGGAATAGGATGACACAATGTGTGCAATGTCTGTATCCTTAGACAGAGCTTACAGGAGTTCTGTAACCTGAGTGTAGTGAGGTACAGCTTACATGAGTTCTCTATCGGAGGTGTGTAACGAAGCAGTTTGTAAGAGTTCTGTAGCCTGGGAGTAGGCATTCGCAATATACGGGATTTCTGTAGCCTGACTCTGGGATGTGCAGCTTATAGGAATTCTGGATACAGGCTGTAGAGTGATACAGTTCATGGGAGTTCTGTATGCTAGTGGAGTGCAAAGCTGTTTCAGCGCTCTGTATCCTGGGAATACGCTTACACCATGTGCTAATTTCGGTAGACTGAGTGTAGGAGAGAGTGTACAGAAGTTCTCTAACCTGAGTGTAGTGATTTACAGCATACATGAGTTCTGTATCTGAGGTGTGGAACGAAGCAGTTAGGAAGGGTTCTGTAGCCTGGAGGTAGGCATTCGCAATATGCGGGATTTCTGTAGCCTGTCTATATAAACGCAGCTTATGGTCGGTCTCCTTCCCGGCTGTAGAGAGATTCAGTTCATGGGAGTTCTGTATGCTAGTGGTGTACAAAGCTGTTTCAGCGGTCTGTAGCCTGGGAATAGGCTTACACAATGTGCGCAATGTCTGTTGCCTGAGGGTAGTAGACAGAGCTTACAGGAGTTCTGTAACCTGAGTTTAGTCAGATGCAGTGTAGATGAGTTCTGTATCGGAGGTGTGAATGTAAGCAGTTTGGAAGAGTTCTATACCCTGGGAGTAGGGATTCTCAATATGCGGGATTTCTGTAGCCTGACTCTAGGAAGTGCAGCTTATGGCCATTCTGCGTCCTGGCTCTAGAGAGCTGCAGTTCACAGGATTTCTGTATGCTACTGGAATGCAATGCTATTTCAGAGTTCTGTTGCCTGAGAATAGGATGACACAATGTCCGCAATGTCTGTATCCTTAGACAGAGCTTACAGGAGTCCTGCAACCAGAGTGTAGTGAGGTGCAGGTAACATGATTTCTCTATCGGAGGTAGGTAACGAAGCAGTTTGTAAGAGTTCTTTAGCCTGGGAGTAGGCATTCGCAATATGCGGGATTTCTCTAGCCTGACTCTGGGATGTGCAGCTCATAGGAATTCTGGATACAGGCTGCAGAGTGATTCAGTTCATGGGAGTTCGGTATGCTAGTGGAGTGCAAAGCTTTTTTAGAGTTCTGTAGCCTGGGAATAGGCATACACAATGTTTGCAATATCTGTAGCCTGCGTGTAGGAGATCGAGCTTACAGGAGTTCTGTTACCTGAGTTTAGTGAGATGCAGCGTACATGAGTTCTGTATCCAATGTGTGGATGTAAGCCCTTTGGAAGAGTTCTGTCGCCTGGGAGTAGGGATTCGCAATATGTGGGATTTCTGCATCCTGACTCTGGGATGTGCAGCTTATAGGCATTCTGGATGTGCCTGTAGAGAGATTCAGTTCTTGGATGTTCTGTATGCTAGTGGAGTGCAAACCTGTTTAGAGTTCTGTAGCCTAGGAATACGCTTATACAATGTGAGCAATTTCAATAGGCAGAGCGTAGGAGAGACAGCGAACAGGAGTTCTGTAACCTGAGTGTAGTGATGTACAGCCCTAACCTGAATCCGAAACCAAACCCTAACCAAACCGTAACACTAGCCTTAGCCCTAGACCTAACACTAACCCTAGGACTAACCCTAAACCTAGCCCTAACCGTAACCCTAGCCCTAACACTATCCGTTAAACTAACACTAGCCCTAGCCCTAAACCTAACCGTAACTCTAGACCTAGCCCTAGCCCTGGCCATAGCCATAACCCTAACCCTAACCGTAACCCTAGTTCTAGCCATAACCCTAACCCTAACCCTAATCCTAGCTGTAGCCCTAGCCCAAGCCCTAACCCTACCCCGAACCCTAACCATAGCAAAAAGCCCTAACCCAAACCCTAACACTAATCCTAGCCATAGCCCTAGCCCTAGCCCTAACCCTAACCCTAGCCCTAAACATAAACCTAGCCCGAAACCTAGACCTAACCCTAAGACTATCCCTAACCCTAACCCTTGCCATAGCCCTAGCTCTACCCCTAGCCCTAACCCAAACCCTAAACCTAACCCTAGCCCTAAACGTAACCGTAACACTAAACCTAAACCAAGCCCTAGCCATAACACTAGCCTTAACACTATACCTAATCCTAAACCTAACCCTAGCCGTAGCCCTAACACAAACCCTAACACTAACCCTAGCCCTAGACCTCACCCTAGCCCAAGGCCTAACCTTAACCCTAACCCTAACACTAAACCTTACCACAGCCCTAGCCCTAACCAAAACCTAACACTAACCCTAGCCCTAGCCCTAGCCCAAGCCCTGACCCTAACCCTAACCCTAGAGCTAGGCCTAGCCCTAGCCCTAGCCCTAACCCTAAACCTAAACCTAAGCCTAGCCCTAGACCTAGCCCTAAACCTAAACCTAACCCTAACCTTAGCCCTAGCCATAACCGTAAACCTAACCCTAACCTTAACACTAGCCCTAGCCATAACACCAAATCTAAGAATAGCCCTAGCCCTAGCACTAGCACTAACACTAACCCTAACACCAACCCGAAACGGAACCCGAAACCGAACCCTAACCCTAACCCTAATCCTACACCTAGCCTTAACCATAGCCTTAGACTTATTCATAGTCCTAACTGTTAACACAGCACTAGCCCTAAAGATAACCCTACACTTAAACCTAACCTTAGTCCGAACCCTAACCCTAGCCTTAGCACTAACCCTAACCATAAACCTAGCTGTAGCATAGCCCAAATCAAACCCTAACACTAACTCTAGCCCTAGGAATAGCCCTAGCCCAAGTCCTAACACTAACAACAACCCTAACACTAACCCGGACATAGCACTAACCATAACTTTAAACAAAACACTTACACTAACCTTAGCCCTAGCCATAGCCCTAGCCAAAGCCCTAACCCTAACCCTAACACTAGCCCTAGCCCTAGTCCTAAACCTAAACCTAACCGTAACCCTAACCCTAGCCCTAGCCATAGATCTAACACTAAACCTAAATCTAGCTCTAGCACTAACACTAACCCTAACCCTAACCCTAACCCTAGGCCTAACCTTAGCCCTAGCCCTAGCCCTAGCCCTAGCCCTAACCCTAAAACTAACCCTAAACCTAGCCATAACCATAAGCGTAATCCTCACTCTAACCCTCACCCAAACCCTAGAGATAACCCTAGCCCTAGTCCCAGCCCTAACCCTAACCCTAACCCTAGCCCTAAACCTAACCCTAGCCCTAACCCTAGTCATAATCCTAACCTTAATCCTAACCCTAGCCCTAGCCCTAGCCCTAGCCCTAACCCTAACACTAACCCTAGCCCTAGCCCTAGCCATAGCCCAAGCCCTAATCTTAAACCTAACCCTAACCCTAACCCTAAACCTAGCCCTAAACTTAGCCCTAGCCCTAGCCCTAACCCTAACCCTAACCCTAACCCTAACCCTAACTTTAACCCTAACACTAACCCTAGCCCTAGCCCTAACCCTAACCCTAACCCTAACCCCAATCCTAGCCCTAAACCTAACCCGAAACCGAACCGTAACCCTAACACTAACTTTAACCCAAACACAGACCCGAACCCTTACTGTAATCCAAACCCGAACACGAAACCAAACCCCAAACCTAACCCGAACGCGAAACAGAACCCTAACACTACCCTAACACTAATCCTACACCTAACCTTAACCGTAGCCTTAGACTTAGTAATAGTCCTAACTGTAAACACAGCACTAGCCCTAAAGCTAAACCTATACCTAACCCTAACCCTAATCTTAGCCCGAACCCTAACCCTAGCATTAACACTAACTCTTATCCTAAACCTAAACCTAGCATAGTCCTAACCCAAACCCAAACCCTAACCCTAACCCTAGCCTAGCCCTAGCCCTAACCCTAACCCTAACCCTAATCCTAACCCTAGCCCTAGCCCTAACCCTAACCCTAACCCTAGCCCTAACCATAACCCTAGCCCTAAACTTAACCCTAACCCTAACCCTAACCCTAACCCTAACCCTAATCCTAGACCTAACCTAACCTTATCCCTAACCCTAACCTTAGCCCTAGCCCTAAACTTAACTCTAGACTTAGCAATAGCCATAGCCCTAGCCCTAACCATAGCCCTAGCCCTAGCCATAGCCCTAAAGCTAACCCTAATCCTAACCCTAGGCCTAGACCTAGCCCTAAACCTAACCCTGACCTGAACCCGAACCCGAACCCTAACCAAACCGTAACACTAGCCCTAGCCCTAGACCTAACACTAACCCTAGAACTAACCCTAACCCTAGCCCTAGCCCTAAACCTCACAATTAAACTAACACTAGCCCTAGCCCTAAACCTAACCCTAACTATAGACGTAGCCCTAGCCCTGGCCATAGCCATAACCCTAACCCTAACCGTAACCCTAGTTCTAGCCATAACCCTAACCCTAACCCTAATCCTAGCACTAGCCCTAGACCTAACCCTAACCCTCACTCTAAACCTAACCCCAACCCCAACCACACCCCGACCAAAACCCTAACCCTAGCCCTAGCCCAAGCCCTAGACCTAACCATAGCCCTAACCCTAACCTTATACTTAACCCTAACCGTAACCTTCGCCCCAGCCCTAAACCTAACCCTAAACCTAACACTAAGGATAGCCATAAACCTAAACCTAACCCTAGCCCTCACCCTTGCCCTAGCCCTAACCCTAACCCTAGCCCTAGCCCTAACGCTAAACCTAATGCTAGCCCTAGTCCCAAACTTAACCCTAACACTAGCCCTAACCCTAGCCCTAACCCTAACCCTAACCCTAACCCTAGGCCTAACCTTAGCCCTAGCCCTAGCCCTAGCCCTAGCCCTAACCCTAAAACTAACCCTAAACATAGCCATAACCATAAGCATAATCCTCACCCTAACCCTCACCCAAACCCTAGCAATAACCCTAGCCCTAGTCCCAGCCATAACCCTAACCCTAGCCCTAAACCTAACCCTAGCCCTAACCCTAGTCATATCCTAACCCTAATCCTAACCCTAGCCCTAGCCCTAGCCCTAGCCCTAGCCCTAACCCTAACCCTAACCATAACCCTAGCCCTAGCCCTAACACTAACCGTAACCCTAGCCCTAGCCCTAACCCAAACCCTAACACTAACCCTAGCCCTAGCCCTAGCCATAGCCCAAGCCCTAATCTTAAACCTAACCCTAACCCTAACCCTAAACCTAGCCCTAAACTTAGCCCTAGCCCTAGCCCTAACCCTAACCCTAACCCTAACCCTAAACCTAACCCTAACTTTAACTCTAACCCTAAGACTAGCCATAGCCCTAACCCTAACCCTAACCCTAACCCCAATCCTAGCCTTAAACCTAACCCGAAACCGAACCGTAACCCTAACACTAACTTTAACCCAAACACAGACCCGAACCCTTACGGTAATCCAAACCCGAACACGAACACGAACCCGAACCCTAAACCTAACCGTAGCATAGCCCTAACCCAAACCCTAACCCTAACACTAAACTTAGCCCTAGCCATAGCCCTAGCCCAAGCCCTAACCATAACCCTAACCCTAACCCTAACCCTAACCCTAACCAAAACACTTACAGTAACCCTATCCCTAGCCCTAGCCCTAACCCTAAATCTAACCCTAACCATAGTGCTAACCCTAGATCTAACCCTAACCCTAACCCTAGCCCAAGCCCTAGCCCTAACCCTAACACTAACCCTAAACCTAATCCTAACCCTAGCCTTAGCCCTAACCCTAACCCTAGCCCTAACCCTAAACCTAGCCCTAAACTTAACCTAACCCTAACCCTAACCCTAACCCTAACCAAAACACTTACAGTAACCCTATCCCTAGCCCTAGCCCTAACCCTAAATCTAACCCTAACCATAGCGCTAACCCTAGATCTAACCCTAACCCTAACCCTAGCCCAAGCCCTAGCCCTAACCCTAACACTAACCCTAAACCTAATCCTAACCCTAGCCCAGCCCTAGCCCTAACCTTATCCCTAACCCTAAACTTATCCCTAACCCTAACCCTAGCCCTAGCCCTAAACTTAACCCTAACCCTAACCCTAGCCCTAGCCCTAGCCCTAGTCCTAGCCCTAACCCTAACCCTAGCCCTAGCCATAGCCCTAGAACTAACCCTAATCCTAACCCTATGCCTAGACCTAGCCCTAAACCTAACCCTGACCTGAACCCGAACCCAAACCCTAACCAAACTGTAACACTAGCCCTAGCCCTGGACCTAACACTAACCCTAGCCCTAGCCCTAGCCCTAGCCCTAGCCCTAACCCTAACCCTAATGCTTGCCCTAGACCTAAACCTAACCCTAACACTAGCCATAACCCTAGCCCTAACCCAAAACCTAACCCTAGACCTAACCTTAGCCCTAGCCCTAGCCCCAGCCCTAGACCTAGCCCTAGCCCTAACCCTAACCCTAAACCTAACCCTAACCCTGACCCTAACCCTAACCCTAACCCTAACCATACCCCTAGCCATAACCCAAACCCTAACACAAACCCTAGCCCTAGCCCTAGCCCTGGCCCAAGCCATAACCCTAAGCCTAACCGTAGCCCTAGGCCTAGCCCTAACCCTAGCCCTAAACCTAATCCTAAACCTAATCTAGCCCTAGCCCTAGCCCTAAACCAAAACCTAGCCCTAGCCCTAGCCCTAACCATAAACCTAACCCTAACGCTAACGCTAACGCTAACCCTAGCCCTAGCCCTAACCCTAACCCTAACACCAATCCTAGCCCTAAACCTAACCCGAAACCGAACCGTAACCATAACACTAACTTTAACCCAAACACAGACCCGAACCCTTACTGTAATCCAAACCCGAACACGAACCCGAACCCTAAACATAACCCCAAGCCCAACCACACCCCAACCAAAACCCTAACCCTAGCCCTAGCCCAAGCCCTAACAATAACCCTAGCCCTAGACCTAACCATAGCCCTAACCCTAACCTTATCCTTAACCCTAACCATAACCTTCGCCCCAGCCCTAACCCTAACCCTAAACCTAACACTAACCATAGCCGTAAACCTAAACCTAACCCTAGCCTTCACACTAGCCCTAGCCCTAGCCCTAAACCTAACCCAAGCCCTAGCCCTAACGCTAAACCTAATGCTTGCCCTAGTCCCAAACTTAACCCTAACACTAGCCCTAACCCTAGCCCTAACCCTAACCCTAACCCTAACCCTAGGCCTAACCTTAGCCCTAGCCCTAGCCCTAGCCCTAGCCCTAACCCTAAAACTAACCCTAAACATAGCCATAACCATAAGCGTAATCCTCACCCTAACCCTCACCCAAACCCTAGCGATAACCCTAGCCCTAGTCCCAGCCATAACCCTAACCCTAGCCCTAAACCTAACCCTAGCCCTAACCCTAGCCCTAGCCCTAACCCTAATCCTAACCCTAGCCCTAGCCCTAGCCCTAGCCCTAACCCTAACCATAGCCCTAGCCCTAGCCCTAACACTAACTGTAACCCTAGCCCTAGCCCTAACCCAAACCCTAACACTAACCCTAGCCCTAGCCCTAGCCATAGCCCAAGCCCTAATCTTAAACCTAACCCTAACCCTAACCCTAAACCTAGCCCTAAACTTAGCCCTAGCCCTAGCCCTAACCCTAACCCTAACCCTAACCCTAACCCTAACCCTAACCCTAAATTTAACCCTAACCCTAACCCTAGCCATACCCCTAACCCTAACCCTAACAGTCGCCCTAGCCCTAAGCCTAAACCTAACCCTCGCCTTAGTCCTAACCATAACCTTAAGCATAGCCCTAACGATAACCCTAACCCTAACCCTAGCCCTAGCCCTAGCACTAACACTAACCCTAACCTGAACCCGAACCCAAAACCGAACCCTAACCCTAACCCTAATCCTACATCTAACCTTAACCATAGCCTTAGACTTAGTCATAGTCCTGTTAACACAGCACTAGCGCTAAAGCTAACCCTACGCCTAACCCTAACCCTAATCTTAGCCCGAACCTTAACCCTAGCCTTAACACTAACCCTAACCCTAAACCTAACGCTAAACCTAACCCTAGCCCTAACCCTAATCCTAACCAAAACACTTACAGTAAACCTATCCCTAGCCCTAGGCCTAACCCTAAACCTAAACCTAACCGTAGCCCTAACCCTAGATCTAACACTAACCCTAACCCTAACCCTAGCCCTAGCCCTAGCCGTAACCCTAACACTAACCCTAAACCTAATCCTAACCCTAGCCTTAGCCCTAATCCTAACCCTAGCCCTAACCCTAAACCTATCCCTAAACTTAACCCTAACCCTAACCCTAGCCCAGGCCTAGCCCTAGCCCTACCCTAACCCGAACCCTAACCCTAACCCTAGACATAACCCTAACCTTATCCCTAACCCTAACCCTAGCCCTAGCCCTAAACTTAACCCTAACCCTAACCCTAGCCCTAGCCCTAGCCCTAGTCCTAGCCCTAACCCTAACCCTAGCCCTAGCCATAGCCCTAGAACTAACCCTAATCCTAACCCTACGCCTCGACCTAGCCCTAAACCTAACCCTGACCTGAACCCGAACCCAAACCCTAACCAAACTGTAACACTAGCCCTAGCCCTAGACCTAACACTAACCCTAGCCCTAGCGCTAGCCCTAGCCCTAGCCCTAACCCTAACCCTAATGCTTGCCCTAGACCTAACCCTGACCCTAACACTAGCCATAACCCTAGCCCTAACACAAAACCTAACCCTAGACCTAACCTTAGCCCTAGCCCTAGCCCCAGCCCTAGACCTAGCCCTAGCCCTAAACCTAACCCTAAACCTAACCCTAACCCTAACCCTAACCCTAACCCTAACCCTAACCATAGCCCTAGCCATAACCCAAACCCTAACACAAACCCTAGCCCTAGCCCTAGCCCTGGCCCAAGCCATAACCCTAAGCCTAACCGTAGCCCTAGGCCTAGCCCTAACCCTAGCCCTAAACCTAATCCTAAACCTAATCTAGCCCTAGCCCTAGCCCTAAACCAAAACCTAGCCCTAGCCCTAGCCCTAACCATAAACCTAACCCTAAACTTAACACTAGCCCTAGCCCTAACACTAACCTAACACTAGCCATAACCCTAGCCCTAGCCTAACACTAACCCTAACGCTAACGCTAACGCTAACCCTAGCCCTAGCCCTAACCCTAACCCTAACCCCAATCCTAGGCCTAAACCTAACCCGAAACCGAACCGTAACCCTAACACTAACTTTAACCCAAACACAGACCCGAACCCTTACTGTAATCCAAACCCGAACACGAACCCGAACCCTAAACCTAACCCGAACCCGAAACAGAACCCTAACACTACCCTAACCCTAATCCTACACCTAACCTTAACCGTAGCCTTTGACTTAGTAATAGTCCTAACTGTAAACACAGCACTAGCCCTAAAGCTAAACCTACACCTAACCCTAACCCTAATCTTAGCCCGAACCCTAACCCTAGCATTAACACTAACTCTTATCCTAAACCTAAACCTAGCATAGTCCTAACCCAAACCCAAACCCTAACCCTAACCCTAGCCCTAGCCCTAACCCTAACCCTAACCCTAATTCTAACCCTAGCCCTAGCCCTAACCCTAACCCTAACCCTAGCCCTAACCATAACACTAGCCCTAAACTTAACCCTAACCCTAACCCTAACCCTAATCCTAGACCTAACCTAACCTTATCCCTAACCCTAACCTTAGCCCTAGCCCTAAACTTAACTCTAGACTTAGCAATAGCCGTAGCCCTAGGCCTAACCATAGCCCTAGCCCTAGCCATAGCCCTAAAGCTAAACCTAATCCTAACCCTAGGCCTAGACCTAGCCCTAAACCTAACCCTAACCTGAACCCGAACCCGAACCCTAACCAAACCGTAACACTAGCCCTAGCCCTAGACCTAACACTAACCCTAGAACTAACCCTAACCCTAGCCCTAGCCCTAACGCTAAAAACTAATGCTTGCCCTAGTCCCAAACTTAACCCTAACACTAGCCCTAACCCTAGCCCTAACCCTAACCCTAACCCTAACCCTAAGCCTAACCTTAGCTCTAGCCCTAGCCCTAGCCCTAGCCCTAACCCTAAAACTAACCCTAACCCTAGCCATAACCATAAGCGTAATCCTCACCCTAACCCTCACCCAAACCCTAGCGATAACCCTAGCCCTAGTCCCAGCCATAACCCTAACCCTAGCCCTAGCCCTAGCCCTAGCCCTAACCCTAACCATAACCCTAGCCCTAGCCCTAACACTAACCGTAACCCTAGCCCTAGCCCTAACCCAAACCCTAACACTAACCCTAGCCCTAGCCCTAGCCATAGCCCAAGCCCTAATCTTAAACCTAACCCTAACCCTAACCCTAAACCTAGCCCTAAACTTTGCCCTAGCCCTAGCCCTAACCCTAACCCTAACCCTAACCCTAACCCTAACCCTAACCCTAAATTTAACCCTAACCCTAACCCTAGCCATACCCCTAACCCTAACCCTAACAGTCGCCCTAGCCCTAACCCTAAACCTAACCCTCGCATTAGTCCTAACCATAACCTTAAGCATAGCCCTAACGATAAACTTACCCTAACCCTAGCCCTAGCCCTAGCACTAACACTAACCCTAACCTGAACCCGAACCCAAAACCGAACCCTAACCCTAACCCTAATCCTACATCTAACCTTAACCATAGCCTTAGACTTAGTCATAGTCCTGTTAACACAGCACTAGCGCTAAAGCTAACCCTACGCCTAACCCTAACCCTAATCTTAGCCCGAACCTTAACCCTAGCCTTAACACTAACCCTAACCCTAAACCTAACCGTAGCATAGCCCTAACCCAAACCCTAACCCTAACACTAACTTTAGCCCTAGTCATAGCCCTAGCCCAAGCCCTAACCCTAACCCTAAACCTAACGCTAAACCTAACCCTAGCCCTAACCCTAATCCTAACCAAAACACTTACAGTAAACCTATCCCTAGCCCTAGGCCTAACCCTAAACTTAAACCTAACCGTAGCCCTAACCCTAGATCTAACACTAACCCTAACCCTAACCCTAGCCCTAGCCCTAGCCGTAACCCTAACACTAACCCTAAACCTAATCCTAACCCTAGCCTTAGCCCTAACCCTAACCCTAGCCCTAACCCTAAACTTATCCCTAAACTTAACCCTAACCCTAACCCTAGCCCAGGCCTAGCCCTAGCCCTACCCTAACCCGAACCCTAACCCTAACCCTAGACATAACCCTAACCTTATCCCTAACCCTAACCCTAGCCCTAGCCCTAAACTTAACCCTAACCCTAACCCTAGCCCTAGCCCTAGCCCTAGTCCTAGCCCTAACCCTAACCCTAGCCCTAGCCATAGCCCTAGAACTAACCCTAATCCTAACCCTACGCCTCGACCTAGCCCTAAACCTAACCCTGACCTGAACCCGAACCCAAACCCTAACCAAACTGTAACACTAGCCCTAGCCCTAGACCTAACACTAACCCTAGCCCTAGCGCTAGCCCTAGCCCTAGCCCTAACCCTAACCCTAATGCTTGCCCTAGACCTAACCCTGACCCTAACACTAGCCATAACCCTAGCCCTAACACAAAACCTAACCCTAGACCTAACCTTAGCCCTAGCCCTAGCCCCAAACCTAAACCTAAACCTAACCCTAACCCTGACCCTAACCCTAACCCTAACCCTAACCATAGCCCTAGCCATAACCCAAACCCTAACACAAACCCGAGCCCTAGCCTAGCCCTGGCCCAAGCCATAACCCTAAGCCTAACCCTAGCCCTAGGCCTAGCCCTAACCCTAGCCCTAAACCTAATCCTAAACCTAGCCCTAGACCTAACACTAACCCTAGAACTAACCCTAACCCTAGCCCAAGCCCTAACCTCACAGTTAAACTAACACTAGCCCTAGCCCTAAACCTAACCCTAACTATAGACGTAGCCCTAGCCCTGGCCATAGCCATAACCCTAACCCTAACCGTAACCCTAGTTCTAGCCATAACCCTAACCCTAACCCTAATCCTAGCACTAGCCCTAGACCTAACCCTAACCCTCACCCTAAACCTAACCCCAACCCCAACCACACCCCGACCAAAACCCTAACCCTAGCCCTAGCCGAAGCCCTAACAATAACCCTAGCCCTAGACCTAACCATAGCCCTAACCATAACCTTATCCTTAACCCTAACCTTATTCTTAACCCTAACCGTAACCTTCGCCCCAGCCCTAAGCCTAACCCTAAACCTAACACTAACCATAGCCGTAAACCTAAACCTAACCCTAGCCCTCACCCTAGCCCTAGCCCTAACCCTAACCCTAGCCCTAGCCCTAATGCTAAACCTAATGCTTGCCCTAGTCCCAAACTTAACCCTAACACTAGCCCTAAATCTAGCCTTAACCCTAACCCTAACCCTAACCCTAGGCCTAACCTTAACCCTAGCCCTAGCCCTAGCCCTAGCCCTAGCCCTAACCCTAAAACTAAACCTAACCCTAGCCATAACCCTAACCCTAACCCTAACCCTCACCCAAACCCTAGCGATAACCCTAGCCCTAGTCCCAGCCCTAACCCTAACCCTAGCCCTAAACCTAACCCTAACCCTAACCCTAGTCATAATCCTAACCCTAATCCTAACCCTAGCCCTAGCCCTAGCCCTAGCCCTAGCCCTAACCCTAACCATAACGCTAGCCCTGCCCTAACACTAACCGTAACCCTAGCCCTAGCCCTAACCCAAACCCTAACACTAACCCTAGCCCTAGCCCTAGCCATAGCCCAAGCCCTAATCTTAAACCTAACCCTAACCCTAGCCCTAAACCTAGCCCTAAACTTAGCCCTAGCCCTAGCCCTAGCCCTAACCCTAACCCTAACCCTAACCCTAACTTTAACTCTAACCCTAAGCCTAGCCATAGCCCTAACCCTAACCCTAGCAGTCACCCTAGCCCTATCCCTAAACCTAACCCTCGCCTTAATCCTAACCATAACCTTAAGCATAGCCCTAACGATAACCCTAACCCTAACCCTAGCCCTAGCCCTAGCACTAACACTAACCCTAACCCGATACCGAACCCAAAACTGAACCCTAACCCTAACCCTAATCCTACATCTAACCTTAACCATAGCCTTAGACTTAGTCATAGTCCTGTTAACACAGCACTAGCGCTAAAGCTAACCCTACGCCTAACCCTAACCCTAATTTTAGCCCGAACCTTAACCGTAGCCTTAACACTAACCCTAACCCTAAACCTAACCGTAGCATAGCCCTAACCCAAACCCTAACCCTAACACTAACCTTAGCCCTAGCCATAGACCTAGCCCAAGCCCTAACCCTAACACTAACCCTAACCCTAACCCTAACCAAAACACTACAGTAACCCTATCCCTAGCCCTAGCCCTAACCCTAAACCTAAACCTAACCGTAGCCCTAACCCTAGATCTAACCCTAACCCTAACCCTAGCCCTAGCCCTAGCCCTAACCCTAACACTAACCCTAAACCTAATCCTAACCCTAGCCTTAGCCCTAACCCTAACCCTAGCCCTAACCCTAAACCTAGCCCTAAACTTGACCCTAACCCTAACCCTAGCACAGGCCTAGCCCTAGCCCTAACCCTAACACTAACCCTAATCCTAACCCTAGCCCTAGCCCTAACCCTAACCCTAACCCTAGCCCTAACCATAACCCTAGCCCTAAACTTAACCCTAACCCTAACCCTAACCCTAACCCTAATCCTAGGCCTAACCTAACCTTATCCCTAACCGTAACCTTAGCCCTAGCCCTATACTTAACTCTAGACTTAGCAATAGCCATAGCCCTAGCCCTAACCATAGCCCTAGCCCTAGCCATAGCCCTAAAGCTAACCCTAATCCTAACCCTAGGCCTAGACCTAGCCCTAAACCTAACCCTGACCTGAACACGAACCCGAACCCTAACCAAACCGTAACACTATCCCTAGCCCTAGACCTAACACTAACCCTAGAACTAACCCTAACCCTAGCCCTAGCCCTAACCTCACAGTTAAACTAACACTAGCCCTAGCCCTAAACCTAACCCTAACTATAGACGTAGCCCTAGCCCTGGCCATAGCCATAACCCTAACCGTAACCCTAGTTCTAGCCATAACCCTAACCCTAACCCTAATCCTAGCACTAGCCCTAGACCTAACCCTAACCCTCACCCTAAACCTAACCCCAACCCCAACCACACCCCGACCAAAACCCTAACCCTAGCCCTAGCCCAAGCCCTAGACCTAACCATAGCCCTAACCCTAACCTTATCCTTAACCCTAACGGTAACCTTCACCCCAGCACTAACCCTAACCCTAAACCTAACACTATCCATAGCCGTAAACCTAAACCTAACCCTAGCCCTCACCCTAGCCCTAGCCCTAACCCTAACCCTAGCCCTAGCCCTAACCCTAGGCCTAACCTTAGCCCTAGCCCTAGCCCTAGCCCTAACCCTAACCCTAAAACTAACCCTAACCCTAGCCATAACCATAAGCGTAATCCTCACCCTAACCCTCACCCAAACCCTAGTGATAACCCTAGCCCTAGTCCCAGCCCTAACCCTAACCCTAGCCCTAAACCTGACCCTAACCCTAACCCTAGTCATAATCCTAACCCTAATCCTAACCCTAGCCCTAGCCCTAGCCCTAGTCCTAACCCTAACCATAACCCTAGCCCTGCCCTAACACTAACTGTAACCCTAGCCCTAGCCCTAACCCAAACCCTAACACTAACCCTAGCCCTAGCCCTAGCCATAGCCCAAGCCCTAATCTTAAACCTAACCCTAACCCTAGCCCTAATCCTAGCCCTAAACTTAGCCCTAGCCCTAGCCCTAGCCCTAACCCTAACCCTAACCCTAACCCTAACTTTAACTCTAACCCTAAGCCTAGCCATAGCCCTAACCCTAACCCTAGCAGTCACCCTAGCCCTATCCCTAAACCTAACCCTCGCCTTAATCCTAAACATAACCTTAAGCATAGCCCTAACGATAAACCTAACCCTAACCCTAGCCCTAGCCCTAGCACTAACACTAACCCTAACCTGAACCAGAACCCAAAACCGAACCCTAACCCTAACCCTAATCCTATATCTAACCTTAACCATAGCCTTAGACTTAGTCATAGTCCTGTTAACACAGCACTAGCCCTAAAGCTAACCCTACGCCTAACCCTAACCCTAATCTTAGTCCGAACCTTAACCCTAGCCTTAACACTAACCCTAACCCTAAACCTAACCGTAGCATAGCCCTAACCCAAACCCTAACCCTAACACTAATTTTAGCCCTAGCCATAGACCTAGCCCAAGCCCTAACCCTAACACTAACCCTAACCCTAACCCTAACCAAAACACTTACAGTAACCCTATCCCTAGCCCTAGCCCTAACCCTAAACCTAACCCTAACCGTAGCGCTAACCCTAGATCTAACACTAACCCTAACCCTAGCCCTAGCCCTAGCCCTAACCCTAACACTAACCCTAAACCTAATCCTAACCCTAGCCTTAGCCCTAACCCTTACCCTAGCCCTAACCCTAAACCTAGCCCTAAACTTAACCCTAACCCTAACCCTAGCCCAGGCCTAGCACTAGCCCTAACCCTAACCCTAACCCTAACCCTAACCCTAGACCTAACCCTAACCTTATCCCTAAACTTAACACTAGCCCTAGCCCTAAACTTAACCCTAACCCTAACCAAAACACTTACAGTAACCCTATCCCTAGCCCTAGCCCTAACCCTAAACCTAACCCTAACCGTAGCGCTAACCCCTAGATCTAACCCTAACCCTAACCCTAGCCCTAGCCCTAGCCCTAACCCTAACACTAACCCTAAACCTAATCCTAACCCTAGCCTTAGCCCTAACCCTAACCCTAGCCCTAACCCTAAACCTAGCCCTAAACTTAACCCTAACCCTAACCCTAGCACAGGCCTAGCCCTAGCCCTAATCCTAACCCTAACCCTAGCCCTAACCATAACCCTAGCCCTAAACTTAACGCTAACCCTAACCCTAACCCTAATCCTAGACCTAACCTAACCTTATCCCTAACCCTAACCTTAGCCCTAGCCCTAAACTTAACTCTAGACTTAGCAATAGCCGTAGCCCTAGGCCTAACCATAGCCCTAGCCCTAGCCATAGCCCTAAAGCTAACCCTAATCCTAACCCTAGGCCTAGACCTAGCCCTAAACCTAACCCTAACCTGAACCCGAACCTGAACCCTAACCAAACCGTAACACTAGCCCTAGCCCTAGACCTAACACTAACCCTAGAACTAACCCTAACCCTAGCCCTAGCCCTAAACCTAACAGTTAAACTAACACTAGCCCTAGCCCTAAACCTAACCCTAACTATAGACGTAGCCCTAGCCCTGGCCATAGCCATAACCCTAACCGTAACCCTAGTTCTAGCCATAACCCTAACCCTAACCCTAATCCTAGCACTAGCCCTAGACCTAACCCTAACCCTCACCCTAAACCTAACCCCAACCCCAACCACACCCCAACCAAAACCCTAACCCTAGCCCTAGCCCAAGCCCTAACAATAAACCTAGCCCTAGACCTAACCATAGCCCTAACCCTAACCTTATCCTTAACCCTAACCGTAACCTTCGCCCCAGCACTAACCCTAACCCTAAACCTAACACTAACCATAGCCGTAAACCTAAACCTAACCCTAGCCCTCACCCTAGCCCTAGCCCTAACCCTAACCCTAGCCCTAGCCCTAATGCTAAACCTAATGCTTGCCCTAGTCCCAAACTTAACCCTAACACTAGCCCTAACCCTAGCCCTAACCCTAACCCTAACCCTAACCCTAGGCCTAACCTTAGCCCTAGCCCTAGCCCTAGCCCTAGCCCTAACCCTAAAACTAACCCTAACCCTAGCCATAACCATAAGCGTAATCCTCACCCTAACCCTCACCCAAACCCTAGCGATAACCCTAGCCCTAGTCCCAGCCCTAACCCTAACCCTAGCCCTAAACCTAATCCTAGCCCTAACCCTAGTCATAATCCTAACCCTAATCCTAACCCTAGCCCTAGCCTTAGCCCTAGCCCTAGCCCTAACCCTAACCATAACCCTAGGCCTGCCCTAACACTAACCGTAACCCTAGCCCTAGCCCTAACCCAAACCCTAACACTAACCCTAGCCCTAGCCCAAGCCATAGCCCAAGCCCTAATCTTAAACCTAACCCTAACCCTAGCCCTAAACCTAGCCCTAAACTTAGCCCTAGCCCTAGCCCTAGCCCTAAACCTAACCCTAACCCTAACCCTAACCCTAAATTTAACCCTAACCCTAAGCCTAGCCATAGCCCTAACCCTAACCCTAGCAGTCACCCTAGCCCTATCCCTAAACCTAACCCTCGCCTTAATCCTAACCATAACCTTAAGCATAGCCCTAATGATAACCCTAACCCTAACCCTGGAGCTAGCCCTAGCACTAACACTAACCCTAACCCGAACCCGAACCCAAAACCGAACCCTAACCCTAATCCTACATCTAACCTTAACCATAGCCTTAGACTTAGTCATAGTTCTGTTAATACAGCACTAGCCCTAAAGCTAACCCTACGCCTAACCCTAACCCTAATCTTAGCCCGAACCTTAACCCTAGCCTTAACACTAACCCTAACCCTAAACCTAACCGTAGCATAGCCCTAACCCAAACCCTAACCCTAACACTAATCTTAGCCCTAGCCATAGACCTAGCCCAAGCCCTAACACTAACACTAACCCTAACCCTAACCCTAACCAAAACACTTACAGTAACCCTATCCCTAGCCCTAGCCCTAACCCTAAACCTAACCCTCACCGTAGCGCTAACCCTAGATCTAACCCTAACCCTAACCCTAGCCCTAGCCCTAGCCCTAACCCTAACACTAACCCTAAACCTAATCCTAACCCTAGCCTTAGCCCTAACCCTTACCCTAGCCCTAACCCTAAACCTAGCCCTAAACTTAACCCTAACCCTAACCCTAGCCCAGGCCTAGCACTAGCCCTAACCCTAACCCTAACCCTAACCCTAACCCTAGACCTAACCCTAACCTTATCCCTAAACCTAACACTAGCCCTAGCCCTAAACTTAACCCTAACATTAACCCTAACCAAAACACTTACAGTAACCCTATCCCTAGCCCTAGCCCTAACCCTAAACCTAACCCTAACCGTAGCGCTAACCCTAGATCTAACCCTAACCCTAACCCTAGCCCTAGCCCTAGCCCTAACCCTAACACTAACCCTAAACCTAATCCTAACCCTAGCCTTAGCCCTAACCCTAACCCTAGCCCTAACCCTAAACCTAGCCCTAAACTTAACCCTAACCCTAACCCTAGCACAGGCCTAGCCCTAGCCCTAATCCTAACCCTAACCCTAATCCTAACCCTAGCCCTAGCCCTAATCCTAACCCTAACCCTAGCCCTAACCATAACCCTAGCCCTAAACTTAACCCTAACCCTAACCCTAACCCTAACCCTAACCCTAACCCTAATCCTAGACCTAACCTAACCTTATCCCTAACCCTAACCTTAGCCCTAGCCCTAAACTTAACTCTAGACTTAGCAATAGCCGTAGCCCTAGGCCTAACCATAGCCCTAGCCCTAGCCATAGCCCTAAAGCTAACCCTAATCCTAACCCTAGGCCTAGACCTAGCCCTAAACCTAACCCTAACCTGAACCCGAACCTGAACCCTAACCAAACCGTAACACTAGCCCTAGCCCTAGACCTAACACTAACCCTAGAACTAACCCTAACCCTAGCCCTAGCCCTAAACCTAACAGTTAAACTAACACTAGCCCTAGCCCTAAACCTAACCCTAACTATAGACGTAGCCCTAGCCCTGGCCATAGCCATAACCCTAACCGTAACCCTAGTTCTAGCCATAACCCTAACCCTAACCCTAATCCTAGCACTAGCCCTAGACCTAACCCTAACCCTCACCCTAAACCTAACCCCAACCCCAACCACACCCCAACCAAAACCCTAACCCTAGCCCTAGCCCAAGCCCTAACAATAAACCTAGCCCTAGACCTAACCATAGCCCTAACCCTAACCTTATCCTTAACCCTAACCGTAACCTTCGCCCCAGCCCTAACCCTAACCCTAAACCAAACACTAACCATAGCCGTAAACCTAAACCTAACCCTAGCCCTCACCCTAGCCCTAGCCCTAACCCTAACCCTAGCCCTAGCCCTAATGCTAAACCTAATGCTTGCCCTAGTCCCAAACTTAACCCTAACACTAGCCCTAACCCTAGCCCTAACCCTAACCCTAACCCTAACCCTAGGCCTAACCTTAGCCCTAGCCCTAGCCCTAGCCCTAGCCCTAACCCTAAAACTAACCCTAACCCTAGCCATAACCATAAGCGTAATCCTCACCCTAACCCTCACCCAAACCCTAGCGATAACCCTAGCCCTAGTCCCAGCCCTAACCCTAACCCTAGCCCTAAACCTAACCCTAGCCCTAACCCTAGTCATAATCCTAACCCTAATCCTAACCCTAGCCCTAGCCTTAGCCCTAGCCCTAGCCCTAACCCTAACCATAACCCTAGGCCTGCCCTAACACTAACCGTAACCCTAGCCCTAGCCCTAACCCAAACCCTAACACTAACCCTAGCCCTAGCCCAAGCCATAGCCCAAGCCCTAATCTTAAACCTAACCCTAACCCTAGCCCTAAACCTAGCCCTAAACTTAGCCCTAGCCCTAGCCCTAGCCCTAAACCTAACCCTAACCCTAACCCTAACCCTAAATTTAACCCTAACCCTAAGCCTAGCCATAGCCCTAACCCTAACCCTAGCAGTCACCCTAGCCCTATCCCTAAACCTAACCCTCGCCTTAATCCTAACCATAACCTTAAGCATAGCCCTAATGATAACCCTAACCCTAACCCTGGCCCTAGCCCTAGCACTAACACTAACCCTAACCCGAACCCGAACCCAAAACCGAACCCTAACCCTAATCCTACATCTAACCTTAACCATAGCCTTAGACTTAGTCATAGTTCTGTTAACACAGCACTAGCCCTAAAGCTAACCCTACGCCTAACCCTAACCCTAATCTTAGCCCGAACCTTAACCCTAGCCTTAACACTAACCCTAACCCTAAACCTAACCGTAGCATAGCCCTAACCCAAACCCTAACCCTAACACTAATCTTAGCCCTAGCCATAGACCTAGCCCAAGCCCTAACACTAACACTAACCCTAACCCTAACCCTAACCAAAACACTTACAGTAACCCTATCCCTAGCCCTAGCCCTAACCCTAAACCTAACCCTCACCGTAGCGCTAACCCTAGATCTAACCCTAACCCTAACCCTAGCCCTAGCCCTAGCCCTAACCCTAACACTAACCCTAAACCTAATCCTAACCCTAGCCTTAGCCCTAACCCTTACCCTAGCCCTAACCCTAAACCTAGCCCTAAACTTAACCCTAACCCTAACCCTAGCCCAGGCCTAGCACTAGCCCTAACCCTAACCCTAACCCTAACCCTAACCCTAGACCTAACCCTAACCTTATCCCTAAACCTAACACTAGCCCTAGCCCTAAACTTAACCCTAACATTAACCCTAACCAAAACACTTACAGTAACCCTATCCCTAGCCCTAGCCCTAACCCTAAACCTAACCCTAACCGTAGCGCTAACCCTAGATCTAACCCTAACCCTAACCCTAGCCCTAGCCCTAGCCCTAACCCTAACACTAACCCTAAACCTAATCCTAACCCTAGCCTTAGCCCTAAACCTAACCCTAGCCCTAACCCTAAACCTAGCCCTAAACTTAACCCTAACCCTAACCCTAGCACAGGCCTAGCCCTAGCCCTAATCCTAACCCTAACCCTAATCCTAACCCTAGCCCTAGCCCTAATCCTAACCCTAACCCTAGCCCTAACCATAACCCTAGCCCTAAACTTAACCCTAACCCTAACCCTAACCCTAACCCTAACCCTAATCCTAGACCTAACCTAACCTTATCCCTAACCCTAACCTTAGCCCTAGCCCTAAACTTAACTCTAGACTTAGCAATAGCCGTAGCCCTAGGCCTAACCATAGCCCTAGCCCTAGCCATAGCCCTAAAGCTAACCCTAATCCTAACCCTAGGCCTAGACCTAGCCCTAAACCTAACCCTAACCTGAACCCGAACCTGAACCCTAACCAAACCGTAACACTAGCCCTAGCCCTAGACCTAACACTAACCCTAGAACTAACCCTAACCCTAGCCCTAGCCCTAAACCTAACAGTTAAACTAACACTAGCCCTAGCCCTAAACCTAACCCTAACTATAGACGTAGCCCTAGCCCTGGCCATAGCCATAACCCTAACCGTAACCCTAGTTCTAGCCATAACCCTAACCCTAACCCTAATCCTAGCACTAGCCCTAGACCTAACCCTAACCCTCACCCTAAACCTAACCCCAACCCCAACCACACCCCAACCAAAACCCTAACCCTAGCCCTAGCCCAAGCCCTAACAATAAACCTAGCCCTAGACCTAACCATAGCCCTAACCCTAACCTTATCCTTAACCCTAACCGTAACCTTCGCCCCAGCCCTAACCCTAACCCTAAACCTAACACTAACCATAGCCGTAAACCTAAACCTAACCCTAGCCCTCACCCTAGCCCTAGCCCTAACCCTAACCCTAGCCCTAGCCCTAATGCTAAACCTAATGCTTGCCCTAGTCCCAAACTTAACCCTAACACTAGCCCTAACCCTAGCCCTAACCCTAACCCTAACCCTAACCCTAGGCCTAACCTTAGCCCTAGCCCTAGCCCTAGCCCTAGCCCTAACCCTAAAACTAACCCTAACCCTAGCCATAACCATAAGCGTAATCCTCACCCTAACCCTCACCCAAACCCTAGCGATAACCCTAGCCCTAGTCCCAGCCCTAACCCTAACCCTAGCCCTAAACCTAACCCTAGCCCTAACCCTAGTCATAATCCTAACCCTAATCCTAACCCTAGCCCTAGCCTTAGCCCTAGCCCTAGCCCTAACCCTAACCATAACCCTAGGCCTGCCCTAACACTAACCGTAACCCTAGCCCTAGCCCTAACCCAAACCCTAACACTAACCCTAGCCCTAGCCCAAGCCATAGCCCAAGCCCTAATCTTAAACCTAACCCTAACCCTAGCCCTAAACCTAGCCCTAAACTTAGCCCTAGCCCTAGCCCTAGCCCTAAACCTAACCCTAACCCTAACCCTAACCCTAAATTTAACCCTAACCCTAAGCCTAGCCAAAGCCCTAACACTAACCCTAGCAGTCACCCTAGCCCTATCCCTAAACCTAACCCTCGCCTTAATCCTAACCATAACCTTAAGCATAGCCCTAACGATAACCCTAACCCTAACCCTGGCCCTAGCCCTAGCACTAACACTAACCCTAACCCGAACCCAAACCCAAAACCGAACCCTAACCCTAATCCTACATCTAACCTTAACCATAGCCTTAGACTTAGTTCTGTTAACACAGCACTAGCCCTAAAGCTAACCCTACGCCTAACCCTAACCCTAATCTTAGCCCGAACCTTAACCCTAGCCTTAACACTAACCCTAACCCTAAACCTAACCGTAGCATAGCCCTAACCCAAACCCTAACCCTAACACTAATCTTAGCCCTAGCCATAGACCTAGCCCAAGCCCTAACCCTAACACTAACCCTAACCCTAACCCTAACCAAAACACTTACAGTAACCCTATCCCTAGCCCTAGCCCTAACCCTAAACCTAACCCTAACCGTAGCGCTAACCCTAGATCTAACACTAACCCTAACCCTAGCCCTAGCCCTAGCCCTAACCCTAACACTAACCCTAAACCTAATCCTAACCCTAGCCTTAGCCCTAACCCTTACCCTAGCCCTAACCCTAAACCTAGCCCTAAACTTAACCCTAACCCTAACCCTAGCCCAGGCCTAGCACTAGCCCTAACCCTAACCCTAACCCTAACCCTAACCCTAGACCTAACCCTAACCTTATCCCTAAACTTAACACTAGCCCTAGCCCTAAACTTAACCCTAACATTAACCCTAACCAAAACACTTACAGTAACCCTATCCCTAGCCCTAGCCCTAACCCTAAACCTAACCCTAACCGTAGCGCTAACCCTAGATCTAACCCTAACCCTAACCCTAGCCCTAGCCCTAGCCCTAACCCTAACACTAACCCTAAACCTAATCCTAACCCTAGCCTTAGCCCTAACCCTAACCCTAGCCCTAACCCTAAACCTAGCCCTAAACTTAACCCTAACCCTAACCCTAGCACAGGCCTAGCCCTAGCCCTAATCCTAACCCTAACCCTAGCCCTAACCATAACCCTAGCCCTAAACTTAACGCTAACCCTAACCCTAACCCTAATCCTAGACCTAACCTAACCTTATCCCTAACCCTAACCTTAGCCCTAGCCCTAAACTTAACTCTAGACTTAGCAATAGCCGTAGCCCTAGGCCTAACCATAGCCCTAGCCCTAGCCATAGCCCTAAAGCTAACCCTAATCCTAACCCTAGGCCTAGACCTAGCCCTAAACCTAACCCTAACCTGAACCCGAACCTGAACCCTAACCAAACCGTAACACTAGCCCTAGCCCTAGACCTAACACTAACCCTAGAACTAACCCTAACCCTAGCCCTAGCCCTAAACCTAACAGTTAAACTAACACTAGCCCTAGCCCTAAACCTAACCCTAACTATAGACGTAGCCCTAGCCCTGGCCATAGCCATAACCCTAACCGTAACCCTAGTTCTAGCCATAACCCTAACCCTAACCCTAATCCTAGCACTAGCCCTAGACCTAACCCTAACCCTCACCCTAAACCTAACCCCAACCCCAACCACACCCCAACCAAAACCCTAACCCTAGCCCTAGCCCAAGCCCTAACAATAAACCTAGCCCTAGACCTAACCATAGCCCTAACCCTAACCTTATCCTTAACCCTAACCGTAACCTTCGCCCCAGCCCTAACCCTAACCCTAAACCTAACACTAACCATAGCCGTAAACCTAAACCTAACCCTAGCCCTCACCCTAGCCCTAGCCCTAACCCTAACCCTAGCCCTAGCCCTAATGCTAAACCTAATGCTTGCCCTAGTCCCAAACTTAACCCTAACACTAGCCCTAACCCTAGCCCTAACCCTAACCCTAACCCTAACCCTAAGCCTAACCTTAGCCCTAGCCCTAGCCCTAGCCCTAGCCCTAACCCTAAAACTAACCCTAACCCTAGCCATAACCATAAGCGTAATCCTCACCCTAACCCTCACCCAAACCCTAGCGATAACCCTAGCCCTAGTCCCAGCCCTAACCCTAACCCTAGCCCTAAACCTAACCCTAGCCCTAACCCTAGTCATAATCCTAACCCTAATCCTAACCCTAGCCCTAGCCTTAGCCCTAGCCCTAGCCCTAACCCTAACCATAACCCTAGGCCTGCCCTAACACTAACCGTAACCCTAGCCCTAGCCCTAACCCAAACCCTAACACTAACCCTAGCCCTAGCCCAAGCCATAGCCCAAGCCCTAATCTTAAACCTAACCCTAACCCTAGCCCTAAACCTAGCCCTAAACTTAGCCCTAGCCCTAGCCCTAGCCCTAAACCTAACCCTAACCCTAACCCTAACCCTAAATTTAACCCTAACCCTAAGCCTAGCCATAGCCCTAACCCTAACCCTAGCAGTCACCCTAGCCCTATCCCTAAACCTAACCCTCGCCTTAATCCTAACCATAACCTTAAGCATAGCCCTAATGATAACCCTAACCCTAACCCTGGCCCTAGCCCTAGCACTAACACTAACCCTAACCCGAACCCGAACCCAAAACCGAACCCTAACCCTAATCCTACATCTAACCTTAACCATAGCCTTAGACTTAGTCATAGTTCTGTTAACACAGCACTAGCCCTAAAGCTAACCCTACGCCTAACCCTAACCCTAATCTTAGCCCGAACCTTAACCCTAGCCTTAACACTAACCCTAACCCTAAACCTAACCGTAGCATAGCCCTAACCCAAACCCTAACCCTAACACTAATCTTAGCCCTAGCCATAGACCTAGCCCAAGCCCTAACACTAACACTAACCCTAACCCTAACCCTAACCAAAACACTTACAGTAACCCTATCCCTAGCCCTAGCCCTAACCCTAAACCTAACCCTCACCGTAGCGCTAACCCTAGATCTAACCCTAACCCTAACCCTAGCCCTAGCCCTAGCCCTAACCCTAACACTAACCCTAAACCTAATCCTAACCCTAGCCTTAGCCCTAACCCTTACCCTAGCCCTAACCCTAAACCTAGCCCTAAACTTAACCCTAACCCTAACCCTAGCCCAGGCCTAGCACTAGCCCTAACCCTAACCCTAACCCTAACCCTAACCCTAGACCTAACCCTAACCTTATCCCTAAACCTAACACTAGCCCTAGCCCTAAACTTAACCCTAACATTAACCCTAACCAAAACACTTACAGTAACCCTATCCCTAGCCCTAGCCCTAACCCTAAACCTAACCCTAACCGTAGCGCTAACCCTAGATCTAACCCTAACCCTAACCCTAGCCCTAGCCCTAGCCCTAACCCTAACACTAACCCTAAACCTAATCCTAACCCTAGCCTTAGCCCTAATCCTAACCCTAGCCCTAACCCTAAACCTAGCCCTAAACTTAACCCTAACCCTAACCCTAGCACAGGCCTAGCCCTAGCCCTAATCCTAACCCTAACCCTAATCCTAACCCTAGCCCTAGCCCTAATCCTAACCCTAACCCTAGCCCTAACCATAACCCTAGCCCTAAACTTAACCCTAACCCTAACCCTAACCCTAACCCTAACCCTAACCCTAATCCTAGACCTAACCTAACCTTATCCCTAACCCTAACCTTAGCCCTAGCCCTAAACTTAACTCTAGACTTAGCAATAGCCGTAGCCCTAGGCCTAACCATAGCCCTAGCCCTAGCCATAGCCCTAAAGCTAACCCTAATCCTAACCCTAGGCCTAGACCTAGCCCTAAACCTAACCCTAACCTGAACCCGAACCTGAACCCTAACCAAACCGTAACACTAGCCCTAGCCCTAGACCTAACACTAACCCTAGAACTAACCCTAACCCTAGCCCTAGCCCTAAACCTAACAGTTAAACTAACACTAGCCCTAGCCCTAAACCTAACCCTAACTATAGACGTAGCCCTAGCCCTGGCCATAGCCATAACCCTAACCGTAACCCTAGTTCTAGCCATAACCCTAACCCTAACCCTAATCCTAGCACTAGCCCTAGACCTAACCCTAACCCTCACCCTAAACCTAACCCCAACCCCAACCACACCCCAACCAAAACCCTAACCCTAGCCCTAGCCCAAGCCCTAACAATAAACCTAGCCCTAGACCTAACCATAGCCCTAACCCTAACCTTATCCTTAACCCTAACCGTAACCTTCGCCCCAGCCCTAACCCTAACCCTAAACCTAACACTAACCATAGCCGTAAACCTAAACCTAACCCTAGCCCTCACCCTAGCCCTAGCCCTAACCCTAACCCTAGCCCTAGCCCTAATGCTAAACCTAATGCTTGCCCTAGTCCCAAACTTAACCCTAACACTAGCCCTAACCCTAGCCCTAACCCTAACCCTAACCCTAACCCTAGGCCTAACCTTAGCCCTAGCCCTAGCCCTAGCCCTAGCCCTAACCCTAAAACTAACCCTAACCCTAGCCATAACCATAAGCGTAATCCTCACCCTAACCCTCACCCAAACCCTAGCGATAACCCTAGCCCTAGTCCCAGCCCTAACCCTAACCCTAGCCCTAAACCTAACCCTAGCCCTAACCCTAGTCATAATCCTAACCCTTATCCTAACCCTAGCCCTAGCCTTAGCCCTAGCCCTAGCCCTAACCCTAACCATAACCCTAGGCCTGCCCTAACACTAACCGTAACCCTAGCCCTAGCCCTAACCCAAACCCTAACACTAACCCTAGCCCTAGCCCAAGCCATAGCCCAAGCCCTAATCTTAAACCTAACCCTAACCCTAGCCCTAAACCTAGCCCTAAACTTAGCCCTAGCCCTAGCCCTAGCCCTAAACCTAACCCTAACCCTAACCCTAACCCTAACCCTGGCCCTAGCCCTAGCACTAACACTAACCCTAACCCGAACCCGAACCCGAACCCAAAACCGAACCCTAACCCTAATCCTACATCTAACCTTAACCATAGCCTTAGACTTAGTCATAGTTCTGTTAACACAGCACTAGCCCTAAAGCTAACCCTACGCCTAACCCTAACCCTAATCTTAGCCCGAACCTTAACCCTAGCCTTAACACTAACCCTAACCCTAAACCTAACCGTAGCATAGCCCTAACCCAAACCCTAACCCTAACACTAATCTTAGCCCTAGCCATAGACCTAGCCCAAGCCCTAACACTAACACTAACCCTAACCCTAACCCTAACCAAAACACTTACAGTAACCCTATCCCTAGCCCTAGCCCTAACCCTAAACCTAACCCTCACCGTAGCGCTAACCCTAGATCTAACCCTAACCCTAACCCTAGCCCTAGCCCTAGCCCTAACCCTAACACTAACCCTAAACCTAATCCTAACCCTAGCCTTAGCCCTAACCCTTACCCTAGCCCTAACCCTAAACCTAGCCCTAAACTTAACCCTAACCCTAACCCTAGCCCAGGCCTAGCACTAGCCCTAACCCTAACCCTAACCCTAACCCTAACCCTAGACCTAACCCTAACCTTATCCCTAAACCTAACACTAGCCCTAGCCCTAAACTTAACCCTAACATTAACCCTAAACAAAACACTTACAGTAACCCTATCCCTAGCCCTAGCCCTAACCCTAAACCTAACCCTAACCGTAGCGCTAACCCTAGATCTAACCCTAACCCTAACCCTAGCCCTAGCCCTAGCCCTAACCCTAACACTAACCCTAAACCTAATCCTAACCCTAGCCTTAGCCCTAACCCTAACCCTAGCCCTAACCCTAAACCTAGCCCTAAACTTAACCCTAACCCTAACCCTAGCACAGGCCTAGCCCTAGCCCTAATCCTAACCCTAACCCTAATCCTAACCCTAGCCCTAGCCCTAATCCTAACCCTAACCCTAGCCCTAACCATAACCCTAGCCCTAAACTTAACCCTAACCCTAACCCTAACCCTAACCCTAATCCTAGACCTAACCTAACCTTATCCCTAACCCTAACCTTAGCCCTAGCCCTAAACTTAACTCTAGACTTAGCAATAGCTGTAGCCCTAGGCCTAACCATAGCCCTAGCCCTAGCCATAGCCCTAAAGCTAACCCTAATCCTAACCCTAGGCCTAGACCTAGCCCTAAACCTAACCCTAACCTGAACCCGAACCTGAACCCTAACCAAACCGTAACACTAGCCCTAGCCCTAGACCTAACACTAACCCTAGAACTAACCCTAACCCTAGCCCTAGCCCTAAACCTAACAGTTAAACTAACACTAGCCCTAGCCCTAAACCTAACCCTAACTATAGACGTAGCCCTAGCCCTGGCCATAGCCATAACCCTAACCGTAACCCTAGTTCTAGCCATAACCCTAACCCTAACCCTAATCCTAGCACTAGCCCTAGACCTAACCCTAACCCTCACCCTAAACCTAACCCCAACCCCAACCACACCCCAACCAAAACCCTAACCCTAGCCCTAGCCCAAGCCCTAACAATAAACCTAGCCCTAGACCTAACCATAGCCCTAACCCTAACCTTATCCTTAACCCTAACCGTAACCTTCGCCCCAGCCCTAACCCTAACCCTAAACCTAACACTAACCATAGCCGTAAACCTAAACCTAACCCTAGCCCTCACCCTAGCCCTAGCCCTAACCCTAACCCTAGCCCTAGCCCTAATGCTAAACCTAATGCTTGCCCTAGTCCCAAACTTAACCCTAACACTAGCCCTAACCCTAGCCCTAACCCTAACCCTAACCCTAACCCTAGGCCTAACCTTAGCCCTAACCCTAGCCCTAGCCCTAGCCCTAACCCTAAAACTAACCCTAACCCTAGCCATAACCATAAGCGTAATCCTCACCCTAACCCTCACCCAAACCCTAGCGATAACCCTAGCCCTAGTCCCAGCCCTAACCCTAACCCTAGCCCTAAACCTAACCCTAGCCCTAACCCTAGTCATAATCCTAACCCTTATCCTAAACCTAGCCCTAGCCTTAGCCCTAGCCCTAGCCCTAACCCTAACCATAACCCTAGGCCTGCCCTAACACTAACCGTAACCCTAGCCCTAGCCCTAACCCAAACCCTAACACTAACCCTAGCCCTAGCCCAAGCCATAGCCCAAGCCCTAATCTTAAACCTAACCCTAACCCTAGCCCTAAACCTAGCCCTAAACTTAGCCCTAGCCCTAGCCCTAGCCCTAAACCTAACCCTAACCCTAACCCTAACCCTAACCCTGGCCCTAGCCCTAGCACTAACACTAACCCTAACCCGAACCCGAACCCAAAACCGAACCCTAACCCTAATCCTACATCTAACCTTAACCATAGCCTTAGACTTAGTCATAGTTCTGTTAACACAGCACTAGCCCTAAAGCTAACCCTACGCCTAACCCTAACCCTAATCTTAGCCCGAACCTTAACCCTAGCCTTAACACTAACCCTAACCCTAAACCTAACCGTAGCATAGCCCTAACCCAAACCCTAACCCTAACACTAATCTTAGCCCTAGCCATAGACCTAGCCCAAGCCCTAACACTAACACTAACCCTAACCCTAACCCTAACCAAAACACTTACAGTAACCCTATCCCTAGCCCTAGCCCTAACCCTAAACCTAACCCTCACCGTAGCGCTAACCCTAGATCTAACCCTAACCCTAACCCTAGCCCTAGCCCTAGCCCTAACCCTAACACTAACCCTAAACCTAATCCTAACCCTAGCCTTAGCCCTAACCCTTACCCTAGCCCTAACCCTAAACCTAGCCCTAAACTTAACCCTAACCCTAACCCTAGCCCAGGCCTAGCACTAGCCCTAACCCTAACCCTAACCCTAACCCTAACCCTAGACCTAACCCTAACCTTATCCCTAAACCTAACACTAGCCCTAGCCCTAAACTTAACCCTAACATTAACCCTAAACAAAACACTTACAGTAACCCTATCCCTAGCCCTAGCCCTAACCCTAAACCTAACCCTAACCGTAGCGCTAACCCTAGATCTAACCCTAACCCTAACCCTAGCCCTAGCCCTAGCCCTAACCCTAACACTAACCCTAAACCTAATCCTAACCCTAGCCTTAGCCCTAACCCTAACCCTAGCCCTAACCCTAAACCTAGCCCTAAACTTAACCCTAACCCTAACCCTAGCACAGGCCTAGCCCTAGCCCTAATCCTAACCCTAACCCTAATCCTAACCCTAGCCCTAGCCCTAATCCTAACCCTAACCCTAGCCCTAACCATAACCCTAGCCCTAAACTTAACCCTAACCCTAACCCTAACCCTAACCCTAACCCTAATCCTAGACCTAACCTAACCTTATCCCTAACCCTAACCTTAGCCCTAGCCCTAAACTTAACTCTAGACTTAGCAATAGCCGTAGCCCTAGGCCTAACCATAGCCCTAGCCCTAGCCATAGCCCTAAAGCTAACCCTAATCCTAACCCTAGGCCTAGACCTAGCCCTAAACCTAACCCTAACCTGAACCCGAACCTGAACCCTAACCAAACCGTAACACTAGCCCTAGCCCTAGACCTAACACTAACCCTAGAACTAACCCTAACCCTAGCCCTAGCCCTAAACCTAACAGTTAAACTAACACTAGCCCTAGCCCTAAACCTAACCCTAACTATAGACGTAGCCCTAGCCCTGGCCATAGCCATAACCCTAACCGTAACCCTAGTTCTAGCCATAACCCTAACCCTAACCCTAATCCTAGCACTAGCCCTAGACCTAACCCTAACCCTCACCCTAAACCTAACCCCAACCCCAACCACACCCCAACCAAAACCCTAACCCTAGCCCTAGCCCAAGCCCTAACAATAAACCTAGCCCTAGACCTAACCATAGCCCTAACCCTAACCTTATCCTTAACCCTAACCGTAACCTTCGCCCCAGCCCTAACCCTAACCCTAAACCTAACACTAACCATAGCCGTAAACCTAAACCTAACCCTAGCCCTCACCCTAGCCCTAGCCCTAACCCTAACCCTAGCCCTAGCCCTAATGCTAAACCTAATGCTTGCCCTAGTCCCAAACTTAACCCTAACACTAGCCCTAACCCTAGCCCTAACCCTAACCCTAACCCTAACCCTAAGCCTAACCTTAGCCCTAGCCCTAGCCCTAGCCCTAGCCCTAACCCTAAAACTAACCCTAACCCTAGCCATAACCATAAGCGTAATCCTCACCCTAACCCTCACCCAAACCCTAGCGATAACCCTAGCCCTAGTCCCAGCCCTAACCCTAACCCTAGCCCTAAACCTAACCCTAGCCCTAACCCTAGTCATAATCCTAACCCTAATCCTAACCCTAGCCCTAGCCTTAGCCCTAGCCCTAGCCCTAACCCTAACCATAACCCTAGGCCTGCCCTAACACTAACCGTAACCCTAGCCCTAGCCCTAACCCAAACCCTAACACTAACCCTAGCCCTAGCCCAAGCCATAGCCCAAGCCCTAATCTTAAACCTAACCCTAACCCTAGCCCTAAACCTAGCCCTAAACTTAGCCCTAGCCCTAGCCCTAGCCCTAAACCTAACCCTAACCCTAACCCTAACCCTAAATTTAACCCTAACCCTAAGCCTAGCCATAGCCCTAACCCTAACCCTAGCAGTCACCCTAGCCCTATCCCTAAACCTAACCCTCGCCTTAATCCTAACCATAACCTTAAGCATAGCCCTAACGATAACCCTAACCCTAACCCTGGCCCTAGCCCTAGCACTAACACTAACCCTAACCCGAACCCAAACCCAAAACCGAACCCTAACCCTAATCCTACATCTAACCTTAACCATAGCCTTAGACTTAGTCATAGTTCTGTTAACACAGCACTAGCCCTAAAGCTAACCCTACGCCTAACCCTAACCCTAATCTTAGCCCGAACCTTAACCCTAGCCTTAACACTAACCCTAACCCTAAACCTAACCATAGCATAGCCCTAACCCAAACCCTAACCCTAACACTAATCTTAGCCCTAGCCATAGACCTAGCCCAAGCCCTAACCCTAACACTAACCCTAACCCTAACCCTAACCAAAACCTAGCCCTAAACTTAACCCTTACCCTAACCCTAGCCCAGGCCTAGCACTAGCCCTAACCCTAACCCTAACCCTGACCCTAACCCTAACCCTAACCCTAGACCTAAACCTAACCTTATCCCTAACCCTAACCTTATCCCTAAACCTAAACCTAGCCCTAGCCCTAAACTTAACCCTAACCCTAACCCTAACCAAAACACTTACAGTAACCATATCCCTAGCCCTAGCCCTAACCCTAAACCTAACCCTAACCGTAGCGCTAACCCTAGATCTAACCCTAACCCTAACCCTAGCCCTAGCCCTAGCCCTAACCCTAACACTAACCCTAAACCTAATCCTAACCCTAGCCTTAGCCCTAACCCTAACCCTAGCCCTAACCCTAAACCTAGCCCTAAACTTAACCCTAACCCTAACCCTAGCACAGGCCTAGCCCTAGCCCTAACCCTAATCCTAACCCTAACCCTAACCCTAGACCTAACCCTAACCTTAACCCTAACCCTAACCTTATCCCTAACCCTAACCCTAACCCTAACCCTAGCCCTCACCCTAGCCCTAACCCTAACTCTAGCCCTAGCCCTAACGCTAAACCTAATGCTTGCCCTAGTCCCAAACATAACCCTAACACTAGCCCTAACCCTAGCCCTAACCCTAGCCCTAACCCTAACCCTAACCCTAGGCCTAACCTTAGCCCTAGCCCTAGCCCTAGCCCTAACCCTAAAAAAAACTTAACCCTAGCCATAACCATAAGCGTAATCCTCACCCTAACCCTCACCCAAACCCTAGCAATAAACCTAGACCTAGTCCCAGCCCTAACCCTAACCCTAGCCCTAAACCTAACCCTAGCCCTAACCCTAGTCATAATCCTAACCCTAATCCTAACCCTAAACCTAACGCTAAACCTAACGCTAGCCCTAACCCTAATCCTAACCAAAACAATTACAGTAAACCTATGCCCTGGCCCAAGCCATAACCCTAAGCCTAACCCTAGCCATAGCCCTAAACCTAACCCTAGCAGTCACCCTAGCCCTAACCCTAAACCTAACCCTCGCCTTAGTCCTAACCATAACCTTAAGCATAGCCCTAACGATAACCCTAACCCTAACCCTAGCCCTAGCCCTAGCACTAACACTAACCCTAACCCGAACCCGAACCCAAAACCGAACCCTAACCCTAACCCTAATCCTACATCTAAACTTAACCATAGCCTTAGACTTAGTCATAGTCCTGTTAACACAGCACTAGCCCTAAAGCTAACCCTACGCCTAACCCTAACCCTAATCTTAGCCCGACCCTTAACCCTAGCCTTAACACTAACCCAAAACCTAAACCTGACCATAGCATAGCCCTAACCCAAACCCTAACCCTAACACTAATCTTAGCCCTAGCCATAGCCCTAGCCCAAGCCCTAACCCTAACCCTAACCCTAACCCTAACCAAAACACTTACAGTAACCCTATCCCTAGCCCTAGCCCTAACCCTAAACCTAACCCTAACAGTAGCGCTAACCCTAGATCTAACCCTAACCCTAACCCTAACCCTAATCCTAACCATAACCCTAACCCTAGACCTAACCCTAACCTTAACCCTAACCCTAACCTTATCCCTAACCCTAACCCTAACCCTAACCATAGCCCTCACCCTAGCCCTAACCCTAACTCTAGCCCTAGCCCTAACGCTAAACCTAATGCTTGCCCTAGTCCCAAACTTAACCCTAACACTAGCCCTAACCCTAGCCCTAACCCTAACCCTAACCCTAACCCTAGGCCTAACCTTAGCCCTAGCTCTAGCCCTAGCCCTAACCCTAAAACTAACCCTAACCCTAGCCATAACCATAAGCGTAATCCTCACCCTAAACCTCTCCCAAACCCTAGCGATAACCCTAGACCTAGTCCCAGCCCTAACCCTAACCCTAGCCCTAAACCTAACCCTAGCCCCAACCCTAGTCATAATCCTAACCCTAATCCTAACCCTAGCCCTAGCCCTAGCCCTAACACTAACCATAACCCTAGCCCTAGCCCTAACACTAACCGTAACCCTAGCCCTAACCCAAACCCTAACACTAACCCTAGCCCTAGCCCTAGCCATAGCCCAAGCCCTAATCTTAAACCTAACCCTAACCCTAACCCTAAACCTAGCCCTAAACTTAGCCCTAGCCCTAGCCCTAACCCTAACCCTAACCCTAACCCTAACCCTAAATTTAACCCTAACCCTAAGCCTAGCCATAGCCCTAACCCTAACCCTAACAGTCACCCTAGCCCTAACCCTAAACCTAACCCTCGCCTTAGTCCTAACCATAACCTTAAGCATAGCCCTAATGATAACCCTAACCCTAACCCTAGCCCTAGCCCTAGCACTAACACTAACCCTAACCCGAACCCGAACCCAAAACCGAACCCTAACCCTAACCCTATTCCTACATCTATCCTTAACCATAGCCTTAGACTTAGTCATAGTCCTGTTAACACAGCACTAGCCCTAAAGCTAACCCTACGCCTAACCCTAACCCTAATCTTAGCCCGAACCTTAACCCTAGCCTTAACACTAACCCAAACCCTAAACCTAACCGTAGCATAGCCCTAACCCAAACCCTAACCCTAACACTAACCTTAGCCCTAGTCATAGCCCTAGCCCAAGCCCTAACCCTAACCCTAAACCTAACGCTAAAACTAACCCTAGCCCTAACCCTAATCCTAACCAAAACACTTACAGTAAACCTATCCCTAGCCCTAGCCCTAACCCTAAACTTAAACCTAACCGTAGCCCTAACCCTAGATCTAACCCTAACCCTAACCCTAGCCCTATCCCTAGCCCTAACCCTAACACTAACCCTAAACCTAATCCTAACCCTAGCCTTAGCCCTAACCCTAACCCTAGCCCTAACCCTAAACCTAGCCCTAAACTTAACCCTAACCCTAACCCTAGCACAGGCCTTGCCCTAGCCCTAACCCTAACCCTAACCCTAACCCTAACCCTAGACCTAACCCTAACCTTATCCCTAACCCTAACCCTAGCCCTAGCCCTAAACTTAACCCTAACCCTAACCCTAGCCCTAGCCCTAGCCCTAGCCCTAGCCCTAGCCCTAACCCTAACCCTAGCCCTAGCCATAGCCCTAGAACTAACCCTAATCCTAACCCTATGCCTAGACCTAGCCCTAAACCTAACCCTGACCTGAACCCGAACCCAAACCCTAACCATACTGTAACACTAGCCCTAGCCCTAGACCTAAAACTAACGCTAGCCCTAGCCCTAGACATAACCCTAACCCTAATGCTTGCCCTAGACCTAACCCTAACCCTAACACTAGCCATAACCCTAGCCCTAACCCAAAACCTAACCCTAGACCTAACCTTAGCCCTAGCACTAGCCCCAGCCCTAGACCTAGCCCTAGCCCTAACCCTAACCCTAACCCTAACCCTAACCCTAACCCTAACCATAGCCCTAGCCATAACCCAAACCCTAACACAAACCCTAGCCCTAGCCCTAGCCCTGGCCCAAGCCATAACCCTAAGCCTAACCCTAGCCATAGCCCTAAACCTAACCCTAGCAGTCACCCTAGCCCTATCCCTAAACCTAACCCTCGCCTTAGTCCTAACCATAACCTTAAGCATAGCCCTAACGATAACCCTATCCCTAAACCCTAGTCCTAGCCCTAGCACTAACACTAACCCTAACCCGAACCCGAACCCAAAACCGAACCCTAACCCTAACCCTAATCCTACATCTAAACTTAACCATAGCCTTAGACTTAGTCATAGTCCTGTTAACACAGCACTAGCCCTAAAGCTAACCCTACGCCTAACCCTAACCCTAATCTTAGCCCGAACCTTAACCCTAGACTTAACACTAACCCTAACCCTAAACCTGACCGTAGCATAGCCCTAACCCAAACCCTAACCCTAACACTAATCTTAGCCCTAGCCATAGCCCTAGTCCAAGCCCTAACCCTAACCCTAACCCTAACCAAAACACTTACAGTAACCCTATCCCTAGCCCTAGCCCTAACCCTAATCCTAACCCTAACCGTAGCGCTAACCCTAGATCTAACCCTAACCCTAGCCCTAGCCCTAGCCCTAACCCTAACACTAACCCTAAACCTAATCCTAACCCTAGCCTTAGCCCTAACCCTAACCCTAGCCCAGGCCTAGCCCTAACCCTAACCCTAACGCTAACCCTAACCCTAACCCTAACCCTAACCCTAGACCTAACCCTAACCTTATCCCTAACCCATCCTTATCCCTAACCCTAACCCTAGCCCTAGCCCTAAACTTAACCCTAACCCTAACCCTAGCCCTAGCCCTAGCCCTAGTCCTAGCCCTAACCCTAACCCTAGCCCTAGCCATAGCCCTAGAACTAACCCTAATCCTAACCCTACGCCTAGACCTAGCCCTAAACCTAACCCTGACCTGAACCCGAACCCAAACCCTAACCAAACTGTAACACTAGCCCTAGCCTTGGACCTAACACTAACCCTAGTCCTAGCCCTAGCCCTAGCCCTAGCCCTAACCCTAACCCTAATGCTTGCCCTAGACCTAACCCTAACCCTAACAATAGCCATAACCCTAGCCCTAACCCAAAACCTAACCCTAGACCTAACCTTAGCCCTAGCACTAGCCCCAGCCCTAGACCTAGCCCTAGCCCTAACCCTAACACTAAACCTAACCCTAACCCTGACCCTAACCCTAACCCTAACCCTAACCATACCCCTAGCCATAACCCAAACCCTAACACAAACACTAGCCCTAGCCCTAGCCCTGGCCCTAACCCTAACCATAACCCTAGCCCTAGCCCTAGGCCTAGCCCTAAACCTAATCCTAAAACTAATCTAGCCCTAGCCCTAGCCCTAAACCAAAACCTAGCCCTAGCCCTAGCCCTAACCATAAACCTAACCCTAACCTTAACACTAGCCCTAGCCCTAGCCCTAAACCAAAACCTAGCCCTAGCCCTAGCCCTAACCATAAACCTAACCCTAACTTTAACCCTAACCCTAACCCTAGCCCTAGCCCTAACCCTAACCCTAACCCCAATCCTAGCCCTAAACCTAACCCAAAACCGAACCGTAACCCTAACACTAACTTTAACCCAAACACAGACCCGAACCCTTACTGTAATCCAAACCCGAACACGAATCCGAATCCTAAACCTAACCCGAACCCGAAACAGAACCCTAACACTACCCTAACCCTAATCCTACACCTAACCTTAACCGTAGCCTTAGACTTAGTAATAGTCCTAACTGTAAACACAGCACTAGCCCTAAAGCTAAACCTACACCTAACCCTAACCCTAATCTTAGCCCGAACCCTAACCCTAGCATTAACACTAACTCTTATCCTAAACCTAAACCTAGCATAGCCCTAACCCAAACCCTAACCCTAACCCTAGCCCTAGCCCTAACCCTAACCCTAACCCTACTCCTAACCCTAGCCCTAGCCCTAACCCTAACCCTAACCCTAGCCCTAAACTCAACCCTAACCCTAACCCTAATCCTAGACCTAACCTAACCTTATCCCTAACCCTAACCTTAGCCCTAGCCCTAAACTTAACTCTAGACTTAGCAATAGCCATAGCCCTATCCCTAACCATAGCCCTAGCCATAGCCATAGCCCTAAAGCTAACCCTAATCCTAACCCTAGGCCTAGACCTAGCCCTAAACCTAACCCTGACCTGAACCCGAACCCGAACCCTAACCAAACCGTAACACTAGCCCTAGCCCTAGACCTAACACTAACCCTAGAACTAACCCTAACCCTAGCCCTAGCCCTAAACCTAACAGTTAAACTAACACTAGCCCTAGCCCTAAACCTAACCCTAACTATAGACATAGCCCTAGCCCTGGCCATAGCCATAACCCTAACCGTAACCCTAGTTCTAGCCATAACCCTAACCCTAACACTAATCCTAGCACTAGCCCTAGACCTAACCCTAACCCTCACCCTAAACCTAACCCCAACCCCAACCACACCCCAACCAAAACCCTAACCCTAGCCCTAGCCCAAGCCCTAACAATAACCCTAGCCCTAGACCTAACCATAGCCCTAACCCTAACCTTATCCTTAACCCTAACCGTAACCTTCGCCCCAGCCCTAACCCTAACCCTAAACCTAACACTAACCATAGCCGTAAACCTAAACCTAACCCTAGCCCTCACCCTAGCCCTAGCCCTAACCCTAACACTAGCCCTAGCCCTAACGCTAATCCTAATGCTTGCCCTAGTCCCAAACTTAACCCTAACACTAGCCCTAACCCTAGCCCTAACCCTAACCCTAACCCTAACCCTAGGCCTAACCTTAGCCCTAGCCCTAGCCCTAGCCCTAGCCCTAACCCTAAAACTAACCCTAACCCTAGCCATAACCATAAGCGTAATCCTCACCCTAACCCTCACCCAAACCCTAGCGATAACCCTAGCCCTAGTCCCAGCCCTAACCCAAACCCTAGCCCTAAACCTAACCCTAGCCCCAACCCTAGTCATAATCCTAACCCTAATCCTAACCCTAGCCCTAGCCCTAGCCCTAGCCCTAACACTAACCATAACCCTAGCCCTAGCCCTAACACTAACCGTAACCCTAGCCCTAGCCCTAACCCAAACCCTAACACTATCCCTAGCCCTAGCCATAGCCCAAGCCCCAATCTTAAACCTAACCCTAACCCTAACCCTAACCCTAAACCTAGCCCTAAACTTAGCCCTAGCCCTAGCCCTAACCCTAACCCTAACCCTAACCCTAACCCTAAATTTAACCCTAACCCTAACCCTAGCCATAGCCCTAACCCTAAACCTAGCAGTCGCCCTAGCCCTAACCCTAAACCTAACCCTCGCCTTAGTCCTAACCATAACCTTAAGCATAGCCCTAACAATAACCCTAACCCTAACCCTAGCCCTAGCCCTAGCACTAACACTAACCCTAATCCGAACCCGAACCCAAAACCGAACCCTAACCCTAACCCTAATCCACATACGAATGTGTACCTGTTGTGTCTCCATGTGAAACCAATTAGCGCTTGCCAACAGAAAAACAAAATGTTACATGCTACAATGCATTCACAACTCTAAAGTCCACAGATAATATCGAGAAAACACAAGCAAACACAGAAGCTGTAGCAAGACGTGGCATTGCGTTAGCCTCCACAGAACCGGATATTTCTGTTTTCATCCAGACCTATTCGGACTAACTGGTGTCCAGTTTGTGTGCAAAGCACCCAGAAAAGCAGAGTCAACCTGGTTTTGGAGAAAAGCAAAGTCTTTTTCATGGGCAAGTGGATTCAATGTCATGTTTACAAACACAAATAGCATTTGTAACCTGGTTTCTGCAGGTTTTTACTCAGAAAACACGAATGTGTACCTGTTGTGTCTCCATGTGAAACAAATTAGCGTTTGCCAACAGAAAACAAAATGTTACATGCTCCAATACATTCACAACTCCAAAGTCCACAGATACTATCGACAAACCACAATAAACACAGAAACTGTAGCAAGAGCTGGGATTGAGTTAGCCACCACAGAACCGGATATTTCTGTTTTAATCCAGACTTATCCGGACAAAATGGTGTGGAGTTGGTGTGCAAAGCTCCCAGAAAAGCAGAGTCAACCTGGTTTTGGAGAAAAGCAAAGTCTTTTTCTTGGGCAAGTGGGTTCAATGTCATGTTTACAAACACAAATATCATTTGTAACCTGATTTCTGCAGGTTTTTACTCAGAAAAAACGAATGTGTACCTGTTGTGTCTCCATGTGAAACCAATTAGCGCTTGCCAACAGAAAAACAAAATGATACATGCTACAATTCATTTGAAAATCTAAAGTCCACAGATACTATCGACAAAGCACAAGCAAACACAGAAGCTGTAGCAACAGCTGGGATTGAGTTAGCCACCACAGAGCCGGATATTTCTGGTTTCTTCCAGCCCTATCCGAACAAACTGGTTTGGAGTTTGTGTGCAAAGCACCCAGAAAAGCAGAGTCAACCCGGTTTTGGAGAAAACCAAAGTCTTTTTCTTGGGCAAGTCGATTCAATGTCATGTTTACAAACACAAATATCATTTGGAATCCGTTTTCTGCAGCTTTTTACTCAGAAAACATGAATGTGTACCTGTTGTGTCTTCATGCGAAACAAATTAGCGCTTGCCAACAGAAAAACAAAATGTTACATCCTACAATGCACTTACAACTCTAAAGTCCACAAATACTATCGAGAAAAAACAAGGAAACACAGAAACTGTAGCAAGAGCTGGCACTGAGTTAGCCACCACAGAACAGGATATTTCTGGTTTCATACAGCCCTATCCGGACAAACTGGTGTGGAATTGGTGTGCAAAGCACCCAGAAAAGAAGAGTCAACCTGGTTTTGGAGAAAAGCAAACCCTTTTTCTTGGGCAATTGGATTCAATGTCATGTTTACAAACACAAATATCATTTTTAACCTGGTTTCTGCAGCTTTTTAGTCAGAAAACACGAATGTGTACCTGCTGTGTCTTCATGTGAAAACAATTAGCATTTGCCAACAGAAAAACAAAATGTTACATGCTGCAACGCATTCACAACTCCAAAGTCCACAGATACTATCGACAAAATCAAGCAAACGCAGAAATTGTAGCAAGAGCTGGGATTGAGTTAGCCACCACAGACCTGGATATTTCTGGTTGCATCCAGCCCTATCCGGAAAACTTGCTATGGATTTGTTGTCAAAGCACCTTGAAAAGCAGAGTCAACCTGCTTTTGAAGAAAAGCAGTCTTTTTTGTGCCAGGGGATTCAACGTCATGTTTACAAACACAAATAACATTTGTAACCTGGTTTCTTCAGGTTTTTACTCAGAAAACATGATATGTACCTGTTGTGTCTCCATGTGAAACCAATTAGCTTTTGCCAACAGAAAACAAAATGTTACATGGTACAATGCATTCGCAACTCCAAAGTCCATAGATACTATCCAGAAAACACAAGCACACACAGAAGCTGTAGCAAGAGCTGGGATTGAGTAAGCCACCACAGAACCTGATATTTCTGTTTCATCCAGCACTATCCGGAAAAACTGGTGTGGAGTTGGTGTGCAAAGCACCCAGAAAAGCAGAGTCTACCTGGGTTTGGAGAAAAGCAAAGTCTTTTTCTTGGGCAAGGGGATTCAATGTCATGTTTACAAACACAAATATCATTTGTAACCTGGTTTCTGCAGCTTTTTCTCAGAAAACACGAATGTGTACCTGTTGTGTCTTCATGTGAAACCAATTAGCGTTTGCCAACAGAAAAACAAAATGTTACATGCTACAATGCATTCACAACTCTAAAGTCCACAGATACTATCCAGAAAACATAAGGAAACACAGAAGCTGTAGCAAGAGCTGGGATTGATTAAGCCACCACTGAATCGGCTATTTCTTGTTTCATCCAGCCCTATCTGAACAAACTGCTGTGGAGTTTGTGTGCAAAGCACCAAGAAAAGCAGAGTCAACCTGGTTTGGAGAAAAGCAAAGACTTTTTCTTAGGCAAGTGGTTTCAATGTCATGTTTACAAACACAAATATCATTTGTAACCTGGTTTCTGCAGCTTTTTACTCAGAAAACACGAATGTGTAACTGTTGTGTCTCCATATGAAACCTATTAGCGTTTGCCAACAGAAAACAAAATGTTACATGCTACAATGCATTCACAACTCTAAAGTCCACAGATGCTACCGAGAAAAAACAAGCACACACAGAAGCTGTAGCAAGAGCTGGCACTGAGTGAGCCACCACAGAACAGGATATTTCTGGTTTCATCCAGCCCTATCCGGAAAAACTGGTGTGGAGTTGGTGTGCAAAGCACCCAGAAAAGCAGAGTCAACCAAGTTTTGGAGAAAAGCAAAGTCTTTTTTTTGGGCAAGGGGATTCAATGTCATGTTCCCAAACACAAATATCATTTTTAACTTGGTTTCTGCAGCTTTTTGCTCAGAAAACACGAATGTGTACCTGTTGTGTCTCTATGTGAAACCAATTAGCGTTTGCCAACAGAAAAACAAAATGTTACATGCTACAATGCATTCACAACTCGAAAGTCCACAGATACTATGGAGAAAACACAAGCACACTCAGAAGCTGAAGCAAGAGCTGGGATTGAGATAGCGTCCTCAGAACCGGATATTTTTGGTTCCACTCAGCCCTATCTGGACAAACTGGTGTGGAATTGGTGTGCAAAGCACCCAGAAAAGCAGAGTCAACCTGGCTTTGGAGAAAAGTAAAGTCTTTTTCTTGGGCAAGTGGATTCAATGTCATGTTTACAAACACAAATATTTGTAACCTCTTTTCTGCAGCATTTCCTCAGAAAATACGACTGTGTACCTGTTGTTTCTCCATGTGAAAGCAATTAGCGCTTGCCAACAGAAAAACAAAATTTTACATGCTACAATGCATTCACAAATCTAAAGTCCACAGATACTATCCAGAAAACAGAAGCAAACACAGAAGCTGTAGCAAGAGCTGGAACTGAGTTAGCCACCACAGAACCGGATATTTCTGGTTTCATCCAGCCCTATCCGGACAAACTGGTGTGGAGTTTGTGTGCAGAGCACCCAGAAAAGCAGAGTCAACCCTGTTTTGGAAAAAAGCAAAGTCTTTTTCTTGGGCAAGTGGATACAAAGTCATGTTTAGAAACACAAATATCATTTTTAACCTGGTTTCTGCAGCTTTTTACTCCAAAACAAGAACGTGTACCTGTTGTGTTTCCAAGTGAAAACAATTAGCGTATGCCAACAGAAAAACAAACTGTTACATGCTACAATGCATTCACAACTCCAAAGTCCACAGACGCTATCGAGAAAACACAAGCACACACAGAAGCTGTAGCAAGAGCTGGAATTGAGTTAGCCACTATAGAACCCGATATTTCTTGTTTTATCCAGCCCTATCCGGACGAACTGGTGTGGAATTGGTGTGCAAAGCACCCAGAAAAGCAGAGTCAACCTGGTTTTGGAGAAAAGCAAAGTCTTTTTCTTGGGCAAGTGGATTCAATGTCATGTTTACAAACACAAATATCATTTGTAACCTGGTTTCTGCAGCTTTTTCTCAGAAAACATGAAGGTGTACCTGTTGTGTCTCCATGTGAAAGCAATTAGCGTTTGCCAACTGAAAAACAAAATGTTACATGCTACAATGCATTCACAACTCTAAAGTCCACAGATACTATCCAGAAAACACAAAGAAACTCAGAGGCTGTAGCAAGAGCTTGGATTGAGTTAGCCACCACAGAAACTGATATTTCTGCTTCCATCCAGTGCTAGGAAACAGACCGCTGAAATTGGTTTGTAATCCACTAGCATACAGAACTCCCGTGAACTGAATCTCTCTACTGCCAGGATGCAGACCGACCATAAGCTGCGTTTCCTAATGACAGGCTACAGAAATCCTGCATATTGGGAATGCCTACTCCCAGGAATACGGAATACTTTCTAAATGCTTCGTATCACACCTCCAATACCGAACTCATGTACGCTATAAATCACTACACTCAGGTTACCGATCTTCTGTATGCTGTCTCTCCTAAATTCAGGCTACGTAAATTGCGCACATGTGAAGCGTATTCCCAGGCTACAGACCGCTGAAACAGCTTTGCACTCCACTAGCATACAGAACTCCCATGAAATGAATCTCTCTACAGCCTGTATCCAGAATTCCTATAAGGTGCACATACCAGACTCAGGCTACAGAAATCCCGCAAATTCCAAATGCCTACTCCCAGGCTACAGAACTCTTCCAAACTGCTTACATCCACACCTCCGATGCAGAACTCATGTACACTTCATCTGAGTAAACTCAGCTTACAGAACTCCTGTAAGCTCTGTATTCTACACTCAGGCTACGGACATTGCGCTCATTGTGTAAGCCTATTCCCATGCTACAGACGGCTGAAACTGCTTTTTACTCCACTAGCATACAGAACTCCCATGAACTGAATCTCTCTAAAGCCAGTAAGCAGAACGACCATAAGCTGTGTTTCCTATAGACAAGCTAGAGAAAACCCACATATTGTGAATGCCTAATCCCAGGCTACAGAACTCTTCCAAACTGCTTCGTTCCATACCTATAATACAGATCTCACATATGCTGTAAATCACTACACTCAGGTTACAGAACTCCTGTACACTCTATCACCTACACTCAGGCAACCAAATTTGTGCACATTGTGTAAGCATATTCCTAGGTTACTGAACTATGAAACAGCTTGGCACTCCACTAGCATACAGAACTCCCGTTAAGTGAATCACTGTATAGCATGTAATCAAATACCTATAAGCTGGGCGGAGCCAAGATGGCGGAATAGTGAGGACGCGCACTAGCAGTCCGCAAAAAGATAGTTTAATAAAAACAGAGTTACTGTAGCCTCAGGGAAAATCTCACGGAAAAAAATGCAGTGGAAATTCTTCCGGACCCAGTGAATGAGACGCAGAGGACCTAGGGGAAAGTAAGTTTGCGAACGGCAAATCGTGCCTTAGTGGCACGGGAGCTGCCGGGAGGGACGGGAACCGGACGGAACACAGTCGCCATTGGAATCGAGCGCTTAAACGGGAGCCGATACAGGGATCCCGAGACACTGGCGGGGGGAAGCAGACCCCACGGGGGAAACAGCACAATTGAGGCGAGCCCACACGGACACTAGCCTCTTTCGTCGCCCACCCTGCTAACTCGAGCTAGACTAATCGCAGTGGGACGGCACACGACTGCCGGCTGCAATGGAAGCCGGGCGGAAAACAGTCGCCATTGGAACTGAGCGCTTGAACGGGGGCCGATCCCGAGACACTGGCGGGGGGAAGCAGACCCCCCACGGGGGAAACAGCACAATTGAGGCGAGCCTGCACGGACACTAGCCACTCTCGTCACCCACCCTGCTAATTCGAGCTAGATTAAACGCAGTGGGACAAGGCGCGCCCGCCCGCCCGCCCGCCCGCCCATCACTGAGGCAGACGGAACCAAAAACCCGAGGCTGTAGAAACCTGAAGGGGATCCAAAAACTGGGAACACACCGCGCACACAAACTCCGTTACCTTGACAACCCAGAGAAAGAGTGTGGGGAAAAAAAAATGCCAAACAAAAACAGATTCTGAGGGAGCAAGATCAAGGAAGACGCTATGATGACCCCAAACGGAAAAGACACCCCAAGTCAGGATTATGAAGATAATGAGATAGAAGAAATGCAAGAAGCAGATCTCAAAGAATTGATAAGAACATTAAGAAGTTCTCAAAAACAAATTCTTGAACTACAGAAATCCTTAATCGATAAGATAGAAAATCTCTCTTGCGAGAATGAAGTACTATGGAGAAATCAAAATGAAATGAAACAACTAGTAGAACAAGAAGCTACGATAGTGACAAAAAATCTTAATGAATTGAAGAATTCAATAGATCAAGTGACAAGCAATCTTGAGGGCCTTAAAACCAGAATGGGTGAAGCAGAAGAGAGAATATCGGACCTAGAAGACAGAGAACAGGAGAGGAAACAGTCAAACCAAAGACAAGAAGAGGAAATTAGAAAACTAAAAGCTATCGTCGGGAATTTACAGGATACTATTAAAAAACCCAACATTCGGGTTCTAGGTGTTCCTGAAGGTATGGAGAGGGAGAAAGGATTAGAAGGCCTTTTTAGGGAGATACTAGCAGAAAACTTTCCAGGCTTGGAGAAAGACAGAGAAATCCTAATCCAGGAAGCTCATAGAACCCCTAATAAACATGACCAAAAGAGATCCTCTGCACGACATATTGTAATTAAACTCACCACAGTGAAGCAAAAAGAAAAGATCCTAAAATGTGCAAGAGAGAAACGTCAGATTACTCTCAGAGGATCTCCAATTAGACTTACAGCTGACTTCTCAACAGAAACCCTACAAGCTAGAAGGGAATGGCGAGACATAGCCCAGGTACGTAGAGAGAAAAACTGCCAGCCCAGAATATTATACCCTGCAAAGCTCTCATTTGTGAATGAAGGTGAAATAAAGACCTTTCATAACAAACAAAAATTGAAAGAATTTGTTGCCACTCGTCCAGCCCTGCAAAAGATAATTAAAGACGTGTTACACACAGAAACACAGAAACACGACCATCAACATGAAAGAAGGTAAACGAAGGGAACATCACGGCAAAAGATCACAGGGAATTCAAAGCATACATGAAAAAATATCTGGCAAATGGCAGGGCAAACTTACCACTTATCAATAGTCACATTGAACGTTAAAGGTCTAAACTGTCCTGTTAAAAGACAGAGATTGGCTGATTGGGTTAAGGAACAAAAACCATCTATTTGCTGCCTACAAGAAACACATCTTTCCAACGAAGATCCATACAGACTGAAAATAAAAGGATGGAACAAGATATACCACGCCAACAGAAATGAAAAAAGAGCGGGTGTAACCATCTTAATATCGGACTACATAAACTTTAACACAAAAACTGTTAAGAGAGACAAAGAGGGGCACTATATAATGATTAATGGATCAATACTACAGGAAGATATAACAATTCTCAATGTATATGCACCTAATTACAGGCCACAGGTTTATTTAAAAAATTTGTTAAGAAACTTAAAGGGAGACTTAGACCCCAACACAATAGTACTGGGGGACTTCAATACTTCACTCACAGATATTGACAGATCGACAGGACAGAAGATCAACAAGGAGACAGTAGATTTAAACAACACTATAGCCCAAATGGATCTAACAGATATCTACAGAACTTTTCATCCTACACGTAAAGCATTCACATTCTTCTCAGCAGTACATGGAACCTACTCTAGGATTGATCACATATTAGGCCATAAAGCAAGTCTCAGCAAATTCAAATGAATTAGAATCATATGATGCAACTTCTCAGACCATAAGGGAGTGAAGTTGGAAATTAGCAACTCAGGAATCCCTAGAGCATATGCAAACACATGGAGATTGAACAACATGCTCCTGAATGAACAATGGGTCACTGAAGAAATCAAAAGAGAAATCAAAAATTTTCTGGAAGTAAATGAGGATAACAGCACAACATACCAAAACTTATGGGATACAGCAAAAGCAGTGTTAAGAGGAAAGTTTATATCAATAGGTGCCTACATCAAGAAACTGGAAAGGCACCAAATAGATGAGCTTTCAATGCATCTCAAGGATCTAGAAAATTTGCAGCAAACTAGACCCAAATCTAGTAGAAAAAGAGAAAAAATCAAAATCAGAGAAGAAATCAACAGGATTGAATCCAAAAAAACATTACAAAAAATCAGCCAAACGAGGAGCTGGTTTTTTGAAAAAATAAACAAGATTGACATCCCATTGACCCAACTAACTAAAAAAAAGAAGAGAAAAGACCCAAATCAGTAAAATCAGAGATGAAAAAGGAAATATAACAACAGACACCACAGAAATCAAAAGAATCATCAGAAATTACTACAAGGACTTGTATGCCAGTAAACAGGGAAACCTATCAGAAATGGATAGATTCCTGGACACATGCAACCTACCTAAATTGAACCAGGAAGACATAGAAAACCTAAACAGACCCATAAGTGAGTCAGAAATTGAATCAGTAATAAAGGCCCTCCCAACAAAGAAAAGCCCAGGACCAGATGGATTCACTGCTGAATTCTACCAGACATTTAAAGAAGAACTAACCCCAATTCTTCTCAAACTATTCAGAACAATCGAAAAAGAGGGAATTCTCCCAAATTCCTTCTATGAAGCCAGCATCACCTTAATTCCTAAGCCAGAAAAAGATGCAGCATTGAAAGAGAATTACAGACCAATATCCCTCATGAACATAGATGCAAAAATCCTCAACAAAATTCTGGCCAATAGACTGCAACAACACATCAGAAAGATCATCCACCCAGACCAAGTGGGATTCATCCCTGGTATGCAGGGATGGTTCAATATTCGCAAAACAATCAACGTGATACACCACATTAACAGACTGCAGAAGAAAAACCATATGATTATCTCACTAGACGCAGAGAAAGCATTCGATAAAATTCAACACCCTTTCATGATGAAAACCCTAAGCAAACTGGGTATAGAAGGCACATTCCTCAATACAATCAAAGCAATTTATGAAAAACCCACGGCCAATATCCTATTGAATGGGGAAAAGTTGGAAGCATTTCCACTGAGATCTGGTACCAGACAGGGTGCCCACTCTCACCACTGCTATTTAATATAGTTCTGGAAGTCTTAGCCAGAGCTATTAGGCAAGAAAAAGAAATTAAAGGGATACAAGTTGGGAAGGAAGAACTCAAACCATCCCTCTTTGCAGACGACATGATTCTTTATTTAGGGGACCCAAAGAACTCTACTAAGAGACTATTGGAACTCATAGAAGAGTTTGGCAAAGTAGCAGGATATAAAATCAATGCACAAAAATCAACAGCCTTTGTATACACAGACAATGCCACGGCTGAGGAAGAACTGCTAAGATCAATCCCATTCACAATAGCTACAAAAACAATCAAATACCTTGGAATAAATTTAACTAAGGACATTAAAGATCTCTACAATGAAAATTACAAAACCTTAAAGAAAGAAATAGAAGAGGATACCAAACAATGGAGAATTCTCCCATGCTCATGGATTGGAAGAATCAATATCATCAAAATGTCCATTCTCCCAAAAGCAATTTACAGATTCAACGCAATACCAATCAAGATACCGAGGACATTCTTCTCAGATCTGGAAAAAATGATGCTGAAATTCATATGGAGACACAGGAGACCTCGAATAGCTAAAGCAATCTTGTACAACAAAAACAAAGCCGGAGGCATCACAATACCAGATTTCAGGACATACTACAGGGCAGTTGTTATCAAAACAGCATGGTACTGGTACAGAAACAGATGGATAGACCAATGGAACAGAATAGAAACTCCAGAAATCAATCCAAACACCTACAGCCAACTTATATTTGATCAACGATCCAAAACCAGTCCCTGGAGTAAGGTCAGTCTGTTTAATAAATGGTGCTGGGAAAACTGGATTTCCACGTGCAGAACCATGAAGCAAGACCCCTACCTTTCACCTTACACAAAAATCCATTCAACATGGATTAAAAATTTAAACCTACGACCCGACACCATCAAATTACTAGAGAGCATAGGAGAAACCCTGCAAGACATAGGTACTGGCAAAGACTTCTTGGAAAAGACCCCAGAAGCACAGGCACTGAAAACCAAAATTAACTACTGGGATTGCATCAAATTGAAAAGTTTCTGTACTGCAAAAGAAACAGTCAGGAAAGTGAATAGGAAACCGACAGAATGGGAAAATATATTTGCAAACTATGCAACAGATAAAGGGTTGATAACCAGAATCTACAAAGAAATTAAGAAACTCCACAACATCAAAACAAACAACCCACTTAAGAGATGGGCCAAGGACCTCAATAGACATTTTTCAAAAGAGGAAATCCAAATGGCCAACAGACACATGAAAAAATGTTCAAGATCCCTAGCAATCAGGGAAATGCAAATCAAAACCACAATGAGGTTTCACCTCACCCCGGTGAGAATGGCTCACATTCAGAAATCCACCAACAATAGATGCTGGAGACGATGTGGGGAAAAAGGGACACTAATCCACTGTTGGTGCGAATGCAAACTGGTGAAGCCACTATGGAAGTCAGTCTGGAGATTCCTCAGAAACATGAATATAACCCTACCATTCAACCCAGCCATCCCACTCCTTGGAATTTACCCAAAGGAAATTAAATTGGCAAACAATAAAGCCGTCTGCACAGCAATGTTTATTGCGGCTCAATTCACAATAGCTAAGACTTGGAACCAACCCAAATGCCCATCAACAGTAGACTGGATTAGGAAATTATGGGACATGTACTCTACAGAATACTATACAGCAGTCAAAAACAATGAAATCCGGTCACTTGCAACAAAATGGAGGAATCTGGAAAACATCATGCTGAGTGAATTAAGTCAGTCCCAAAGAGACAAATATCATTTGTTTCCCTTGATTGGCGATGACTAACTGAGCACCAAAGGGGAAACCTGTAGAAGTGAAATGGACACTATGAGAAACAGTGACTCGATCAGCTCTTGTGCTGACTGTTGTTGTACAATGTAATACTTTATCCATGGTAGTATTTTTTTTTCTCTTTATCCTAGTACTAGTGGTTGAACTCTGTAATTAACACACAATTATTCTTAGGTGTTTAAATTTTAACTGAAAAGTGATCTCTGTGAAATATAAGAATGGGAATAAGAGAGGGAGGAGATGTAAAACTTGGGACATGCTCAATCGGAACGGCCCCAAATGATGGAGTTAGAATTGTGCCAGGGGATTCCAATACAATCCCATCAAGGTGGCATGTACCAAGGCCATCTCATTAGTCCAAGTGATCAATTTCAGCTCACAATCGATCACACTGATAGGTCTAAGAGTCAAAGGGATCACACAAACAAGACTAGTGTCTGCTAATACTAACTGATAGAATGAAAAAGGGAGAGAATGATCCAACATGGGAATCAGGATACACAGCAGACTCATAGAATGGCAGATGTCCTAAATAGCACTCTGGCCTCAGAATCAGCCCTTAAGGCATTCGGATCTGGCTGAAGAGCCCATGAGAATATTTTAGGCATGGAAAGCTAAGACACTCTGGAAAAAACAGAAGACCTAAATGAAAGATCTCTGCGAGTGAGATCCCAGTGGAAAGAACGGGGCCATCAAAGAAGGAGGTACCTTTCTCTGAAGGGAGGAGAGAACTTCCACTTTGACTATGGCCCTGTGGGAATAAGATCGAAGTCCACGAACCCTAAAGGCTTCCATAGCCTCGGCAACTCATGACCAGAGCCTAGGGAGATTACTGACGCCATAAACAAGAGTGTCAAATTGTTAAATCAACATCAGGAGTCACTGTGTACTTACGTCTCATGAGGGATCTGTCCTTAATGTGTTATCCAATGTGAAGTGATGCTATTACTAGTACTGAAACAGTATTTTTACACTTTGTGTTTCTGAGTGGGTGCAAACTGATGAAATCCTTACATAGTATATATTGAATCGATCTTCTTTATATAAAGATAATTGCAAATGATTAAAAAATCTTGGTGTTAAACTGGAAATTGCATAGACAATTAATCAATTTTTAAAAAAAAATCATGTAGGATCTCTGTCCTTAATGTGCTGTACATTGTGAATTAATACTATAACTAGTACTCCAACAGTATTATCATTTTGTGTCTCTATGCGAGGGCAAACCGTTGAAATCTTTACGTAATATGTACTAAATTGATCTTCTGTGTATAAAGAGATTTGAAAATGAATCTTGATGTGGGCGGAGGGCGGGAGGGAGCGGGACAGGGGAGGGTAGGGGGAGGGAGGGAGGTTGTGGGGGGGGGAGCCATTGTGATCCATAAGCTGTTCTTTGGAAATTTATATTCTTTAAATAAAAGCTTTATATATAAAAAAAGATAGTGCTGAAAGACCTTGGAACACTTATATTCTGGGCAAGGTGGGGGTACAATCTCAAAAATGCATGATGTGTTGTGAAGAAGGGAGTATCAGTAAACATGTAATTGAGAAGGCAAATTCTTAATAAAACTGTCTTGATAAAACCAAAAAAAAAAAAAAGAAAAATCGAATGTGTACCTGTTGTCTTCATGCGAATCGAATTACCGTTTGCCAACAGAAAAACAAAATGTTACATGCCAGAATATATTCCAAACTCTAAAGTTCATAGTTAATATCCAGAAAAGACTAACAATCCCACAGGCTGTTTTAAAAGCTGATATTCATTTAGCCACTATAGAACCAGATATTTTTGGTTTGATCCACACCTATCTGGACAAACTCTTGTGGAAACTGTGTGCAATGGACCAAGAAAAGCAGAGTCAAACTGGTTTTGGAGAAAAGCAATGTCTTTTTCGTGGGCTAGTGTATTCAATGTCATGTTTACAGTCGCAAAAATCCTTTTGAACCTGGTTTCTGTAGCATTCTACTCAGAAAACTCGAATGTGTACATGTTGTGTCTCCATGTGGAACCAATTAGTTTTTGCCAACAAAAAAAAACAAAGTGTTACATGCCAGAATTCATTCCAAACTCTAAAGTTCATAGATGATATCCAGAAAACAGAGAAAACACAGAAGCTCTAGCAAGAGATGGGATTGAGTTAGGCAGAACAGAACCGGAAATTTCTTCTTAGTTCCAGACGTTCTGGACATAATGCTGTGGAAATCTTGTGCAAAGGCCCAAGAAAAGAATATTGGAAATGGTTTTGGAGAAAAGCAAAGTCTTTTTCTTGGGCAAGTGGATTCAATGTAATGTTAGCAAACACAAATATCATTTTTAAACTGGTTTCTGTACATTCTACTCAGAAAACTCGAATGTATAGCTGTTGTTTCTCCCTTTAAATCCAATTAGTGATTGACAACAGAAAACAAAATGTTACATGTCAGAATTCATTCCAATCTCTAAAGTTCAAGTTAATATCCAGCAAAGACTAACAAACACACAGGCTGTTTTAAAAGGTGATATTCATTTAGGCACACCAGAACCGGATATTTCTGGTTTGATCCAGACCTATCTGGACAAACTCGTGTGGCATTCTTATGCAAAGGACCCAGAAAAGCACAGTCAAACTGGTTATGCAGAAATGGAAAGTCTTTTACATGGGCAAGTAGATTCAATGTCATGCTTACAAACTCAAATATCATTTTTAACCTGGTTTCTGTAGCATTCTACTCAGACAACTCACATATGTACCTGTTGTGTCTCCACGTGAATCCAAGTAGTGTTTGCCAACTGGAAAACAAAATGTTACACGTCAGAATTCATTCCAAACTCTAAAGTTCATAGTTAATATCCAGAAAAGACTAACAAACACAGAGGTTGTTTTAAAAGCTGATATTCATTTATCCACAACAGAACTGGGTATTTCTGGATTGATCCAGACCTAACTGGACAAACTCAGAAAAAAAAAAAAAAGAAAAGCAGAGTAAACCTGGTTTTGGTGAAAAGCAAATTCTTTTTCTTGGGCAAGTGGATTCAATGTCATGTTTAAAAACACAAATATCATTTTTAACCTGGTTTCTGCAGCTTTTTACTCAGAAAACACGAATGTGTACCTGTTGTGTCTCCATGTGAAACCAATTAGCGTTTGCCAACAGAAAAACAAAATGTTACATGCTACAATACAATCACAACTTTAAAGTCCATAGATACTATCCAGAAAACACAAACAAATAAGAGGCTGTAGCAAGAGCTGGGATTGAGTACGCGACCACAGAACTGGATATTTCTGGTTTCATCCAGCCCTATCCAGACAAACTGGAGTGGAGTTGGTGTGCAAAGAACCCAGAAAAGCAGAGTCAACCTGGTTTTGGAGAAAAGCAAAATCTTTTTCTTTGGCAAGTGCATTCACTGTCATGTTTACAAACACAAATATCATTTGTAACCTGGTTTCTGCAGGTTTTTACTCAGAAAACACGAATCTGTACCTGTTGTGTCTTCATGTGATACCAATTAGCGCTTGCCAACAGAAAAACAAACTGTTACATGCTACAATGCATTCACAACTCTAAAGTCCACAGATACTATCGAGAGAACACAAGCAAACACAGAAGCTGCAGCAAGAGCTGGGATTGAGATAGTCAGCTCGGAACCGGATATTTCTGGTTCCATCCACCCCTATCTGGAAAAACTGGTGTGGAATTGGTGTGCAAAGCACCCAGAAAAGCAGAGTCAACCTGGATTTGGAGAAAAGCATAATCTTTTTCTTGGGCATGTGGATTCAACGTCATGTTTACAAACACAAATATCATTTTTAACCTTGTTTCTGCAGGTTTTTATTCAGAAAACTCGAATGTGTACCTGTTGTGTCTCCATGTGAAACCAATTAGCATTTGCCAACAGAAAAACAAAATGATACATGCTACAATGCATTCACAACTCGAAAGTCCACAGATACTATCGACAAAACACAAGCAAACACAGAAACTGTAGCAAGAGCTGGGATTGAGATAGCCTCCACAGAACAGGATATTTCTGGTTTCATACAGCCGTATCCGGACAAACTGGTGTGGAATTAGTGTGCAAAGCACCCAGAAAAGCAGAGTCAACCTGGTTTTGGAGAAAAGCAAAATCGTTTTCTTGGGCAAGTGTATTCAATGTCATGTTTACAAACACCAATATCATTTTTAACCTGGTTTGTGCAACTTTTTACACAGAAGACATGAATGTGTAACTGTTGTGTCTCCATGTGAAACCAATTAGCGTTTGACAACAGAAAAACAAAATGTTACATGCTACAATGCATTCACAACACTAAACTCCACAGATACTATCGACAAAACACAAGCAAACATAGAAACTTTATCAAAAGGTGTGATTGATTTAACCACCACTGAACAGGATATTTCTGGTTTCATCCAGCCCTATCCAGACAAACTGGTGTACAATTGGTGTGCAAAGCACCCAGAAAAGCAGAGTCAACCTGGTTTTGGAGAAAAGCAAAATCTTTTTCTTGGGCAAGTGGATTCAATGTCATGTTTACAAACACCAATATCATTTTTAACCTGGTTTCTGCAGCATTTTATTCAGAAAACAGGAAAGTGTAACTGTTGTGTGTCCATGTGAAACCAATTAGCATTTGCGAACAGAAAAACAAAATGTTACATGCTACAATGCATTCACAACTCTAAAGTCCACAGATACTATCGAGAAAACACAAGCAAACACAGAAACTGTAGCAAGAGCTTGGATTGAGTTAGCCCCCTCAAAACCGGATATTTTTGGTTTCAGCCTGCGCTAACTGGAAAAACTAGTGTGGAATTGGTGTGCAAAGCACCCAGAAAAGCAGAGTCAACCTGGGTTTGGAGAAAAGCAAAGTCTTTTTCTTAGGCAAGTGGATTCAATGTCATGTTTACAAACACAAATATCATTTGTAACCTGGTTTCTGCAGCTTTTTATTCAGAAAACACGAATGTGTACCTGTTGTGTCTCCATGTGAAACCAATTAGCATTTGCCCACAGACAATAAAATGTTACATGCTGCAACGCATTCAGAACTTCAAAGTCCACAGATACTATAAGAAAGCACAAGCACAAACAGAAGCTGTAGCAAGAGCTGGGATTGAGTTAGCTACCACAGAATGGATATTTCTGGTTTCATCCAACACTATCCGGACAAACAGGTATGGAATTGGTGTGCAAAGCACCCAGATAAGCAGAGTCAACCCGGTTTTGGAGAAAAGCAAAGTCTTTTTCTTGGGCAAGTGGATACAATGTTATGTTTACAAACACCAATATCATTTTTAACCTGGTTTCTGCAGCTTTTTACTCAGAAAACATGAATGGGTACCTGTTGTGTCTCCATGTGAAACAAATTAGCATTTGCCAACAGAAAACAAAATGTTACATGAACAACGCATTCACAAATCCAAAGTCCACAGATCCTATCGACAAAACACAGCAAACACAGAAACTGTAGCAAGAGCTGGGATTGAGTTAGCCACCACAGAACCGGATATTTCTGGGTTCAACCAGCCCTATCCGTACAAGCTGGTGTGGAGTTGGTGTGCAAAGCACCCAGAAAAGCAGAGTCAATCTGGCTTTGGAGAAAAGCAAAGTCTTTTTCTTGGGCAAGTGGATTCAATGTCTTGTGTATAAACACAAGTATCATTTTTAACCTGGTTTCTGCAGGTTTTTAATCAGAAACACGAACGTGTACCTGTTGTGTTTCCATTTGAATCTAATTAGCGTATGCCAAAAGAAAAACAAAATGTTACATGCTACAATGCATTCACAACTCTAAAGTCCACAGATACTATCGACAAAACACAAGCAGACACAGAAATTGTAGTAAGAGCTGGGATTGAGTAAGCCACCACTGAACCGGATATTTCTGGTTTCATCCAGCCCTATCCGGAAAAACTAGTGTGGAATTGGTGTGCAAAGCACCCAGAAAAGCAGAGTCAACCTGGTTTTGGAGAAACGCAAAGTCTTTTTCTTGGGCAAGTGCATTCAATGTCATGTTGACAATCACAAATATCTTTTTTAACCTGGTTTCTGCAGGATTTCACTCAGAAAACACGAATGTGTATCTTTTGTGTCTCCATGTGAAATCAATTAGCGTTTGACAACAGAAAACAAAATGTTACAGGCTACAATGCATTCACAACTCTAAAGTCCACAGATACTATCGAGAAAACAAAAGCAAACCAGACGCTGTAGCAAGAGCTTGGATTGAGTTAGCCACCTCAAAACCGGATATTTCTGGTTTCAGCCTGCGCTATCCGGACAAACTGATGTTGAATTGGTGTGCAAAGCACCCAGAAAAGCAGAGTCAACCTGGTTTTGGAGAAAAGCAAAGTCGTTTTCTTGGGCAAGTGGATTCAATGTCATGTTTACAAACACCAATATCATTTTTAACCTGGTTTCCGCAGGTTTTTACTCAGAAAACACGAATCTGTACCTGTTCTGTCTTCATGCGAAACCAATTAGCGCTTGCCAACAGAAAAACAAACTGTTACATGCTACAATGCATTCACAACTCGAAAGTCCACAGATACAATCGAGAAAACACAAGCACACACAGAAGCTGTAGCAAGAGCTTGGATTGAGTTAGCCACCTCAGAGCCTGATATTTTTGGTCTCAGCCTGCGCTATCCGGACAAACTGATGTGGAATTGGTGTGCAAAGAACCCAGAAAAGCAGAGTCAACCTGGTTTTGGAGAAAAGCAAAGTCTTTTTCTTGGGCAAGTGAATTCAATGTCATGTTTACAAACACAAATAGCATTTGTAACCTGGTTTCTGCAGGTTTTTACTCAGAAAACACGAACGTGTACCTGTTTTGTCTCAATGTGAACCTAATTAGTGTATGCCAAAAGAAAAACAAACTGTTACATGCTACAATAAATTCACAACTCTAAAGTCCATAGATACTATCAACAAAACACAAGCAAACACAGAAGCTGTAGCAAGAGCTGGGATTGAGTTAGCCACCACAGAACCGGATATTTCTGGTTTCATCCAACCCTATCCGGACAAACTGGTGTGGAATCGGTGTGCAAAGCACCCAGAAAAGCAGAGTCAACCTGCTTTTGGAGAAAAGCAAAGTCTTTTTCTTGGGCAAGTGGATTCAATGTCATGTTTACAAACACAAATATCATTTTTAACCTGGTTTCTGCAGCTTTTTACTCAGAAACAAGAATGTGTACCTGTTGTGTCTCCATGTGAAACCAATTAGCATTTGCCAAGAGAAAAACAAAATGTTAAATGCTACAATGCATTCACAATTCTAAAGTCCACAGATACTATCGACAAAACACAAGCAAATACAGAAACTGTAGCAAGAGCTGGGATTGAGTTAGCCACCACAGAACCGGATATTTCTGGTTTCATCCAGCCCTATCCGTACAAACTGGTGTGGAGTTGGTGTGCAAAGCACCCAGAAAAGCAGAGTCAACCTGGTTTTGGAGAAAAGCAAAGTCGTTTTCTTGGGCAATTAGATTCAATGTCATGTTTACAAACACAAATATTTTTAACCTGGTTTCTGCAGCTTTTTACTCAGAAAAGAAGAATGTGTACCTGTTGTGTTTCCATGTGAAACCAAGTAGCGTTTGCCAACAGAAAAAAAAAATGTTACATGCTACAATGCATTCACAACTCGAAAGTCCACAGATACTATCAAGAACACACAAGCAAACACAGAAGCAGTGGCAAGAGCTTGGATTGAGTTAGCCACCTCAAAACCAGATATTTTTGCTTTCAGCCTGCGCTATCCGGACAAACTGATGTGGAATTGGTGTGCATAGAACCCAGAAAAGCAGAGTCAACCTGGTTTTGGAGAAAAGCAAAGTCTTTTTCTTGAGCAAGGGGATTCAATGTCATGTTTACAAACACAAATATCATTTGTAACCTGGTTTCTGCAGCTTTTTACTCAGAAAACAAGAATGTGTACCTGTTGTGTCTCCATGTGAAACCAATTAGCGTTTGCCAACAGAAAACAAAATGTTACATGCTACAATGCATTCACAACTCGAAAGTCCACAGATACTATCGAGAAAACACAAGCAAACACAGAAGCTGTAGCAAGAGCTTGGATTGAGTTAGCCACCTCAAACACAGATATTTTTGGTGTCAGCCTGCGCTATCCGGACGAACTGATGTGGAATTGGTGTGCATAGCACCCAGAAAAGCAGAGTCAACCTGGTTTTGGAGAAAAGCAAAGTCTTTTTCTTGAGCAAGGGGATTCAATGTTATGTTTACAAACACCAATATCATTTTTAACCTGGTTTCTGCAGCTTTTTACTCAGAAAACATGAATGGGTACCTGTTGTGTCTCCATGTGAAACAAATTAGCATTTGCCAACAGAAAACAAAATGTTACATGCTACAACGCATTCACAAATCCAAAGTCCACAGATCCTATCGACAAAACACAGCAAACACAGAAACTGTAGCAAGAGCTGGGATTGAGTTAGCCACCACAGAACCGGATATTTCTGGGTTCAACCAGCCCTATCCGTACAAGCTGGTGTGGAGTTGGTGTGCAAAGCACCCAGAAAAGCAGAGTCAATCTGGCTTTGGAGAAAAGCAAAGTCTTTTTCTTGGGCAAGTGGATTCAATGTCTTGTGTATAAACACAAGTATCATTTTTAACCTGGTTTCTGCAGGTTTTTAATCAGAAACACGAACGTGTACCTGTTGTGTTTCCATTTGAATCTAATTAGCGTATGCCAAAAGAAAAACAAAATGTTACATGCTACAATGCATTCACAACTCTAAAGTCCACAGATACTATCGACAAAACACAAGCAGACACAGAAATTGTAGTAAGAGCTGGGATTGAGTAAGCCACCACTGAACCGGATATTTCTGGTTTCATCCAGCCCTATCCGGAAAAACTAGTGTGGAATTGGTGTGCAAAGCACCCAGAAAAGCAGAGTCAACCTGGTTTTGGAGAAACGCAAAGTCTTTTTCTTGGGCAAGTGCATTCAATGTCATGTTGACAATCACAAATATCTTTTTTAACCTGGTTTCTGCAGGATTTCACTCAGAAAACACGAATGTGTATCTTTTGTGTCTCCATGTGAAACCAATTAGCGTTTGACAACAGAAAACAAAATGTTACAGGCTACAATGCATTCACAACTCTAAAGTCCACAGATACTATCGAGAAAACACAAGCAAACCAGACGCTGTAGCAAGAGCTTGGATTGAGTTAGCCACCTCAAAACCGGATATTTCTGGTTTTAGCCTGCGCTATCCGGACAAACTGATGTTGAATTGGTGTGCAAAGCACCCAGAAAAGCAGAGTCAACCTGGTTTTGGAGAAAAGCAAAGTCGTTTTCTTGGGCAAGTGGATTCAATGTCATGTTTACAAACACCAATATCATTTTTAACCTGGTTTCTGCAGCTTTTTATTCAGAAAACAGGAAAGTGTACCTGTTGTGTCTTCATGTGAAACCAATTAGCGTTTGCCAACAGAAAAACGAAATGTTACATGCTACAATGCATTCACAACTCTAAAGTCCACAGATACTACTGAGAAAACACAAGCACACACAGAAGCTGTAGCAAGAGCTTTGATTGAGTTAGCCAACTCAGAGCCTGATATTTTTGGTCTCAGCCTGCGCTATCCGGACAAAGTGATGTGGAATTGGTGTGCAAAGAACCCAGAAAAGCAGAGTCAACCTGGTTTTGGATAAAAGCAAAGTCTTTTTCTTGGGCAATTGGATTCAATGTCATGTTTACAAACACAAATATCATTTGTAACCTGGTTTCTGCAGGTTTTAGCACAGAAAACACGAACGTGTACCTGTTTTGTCTCCATGTGAACCTAATTAGCGTATGCCAAAAGAAAAACAAACTGTTACATGCTACAATGCATTCACAACTCTAAAGTCCATAGATACTATCAACAAAACACAAGCAAACACAGAAGCTGTATCAAGAGCTGGGACTGAGTTAGCCACCACCGAACCGGATATTTCTGGTTTCATCCAACCCTATCCGGACAAACTGGTGTGGAATTGGTGTGCAAAGCACCCAGAAAAGCAGAGTCAACCTGGTTTTGGAGAAAAGCAAGGTCGTTTTATTGGGCAAGTAGATTCAATGTCATGTTTACAAACACAAATATTTTTAACCTGGTTTCTGCAGCTTTTTACTCAGAAAAGAAGAATGTGTACCTGTTGTGTTTCCATGTGAAACCAACTATCGTTTGCCAACAGAAAAAAAAAATGTTACATGCTACAATGCATTCACAACTCGAAAGTCCACAGATACTATCAAGAACACACAAGCAAACACAGAAGCTATGGCAAGAGCTTGGATTGAGTTAGGCACCTCAAAACCAGATATTTTAGCTTTCAGCCTGCGCTATCCGGACAAACTGGTGTGGAATTGGTGTGCAAAGCACCCAGAAAAGCAGAGTCAACCTGGTTTTGGAGAAAAGCAAAGTCTTTTTCTTGGGCAAGGGGATTCAATGTCATGTTTACAAACACAAATATCATTTGTAACCTGGTTTCTGCAGCTTTTTACTCAGAAAACAAGAATGTATACCTGTTGTGTCTCCATGTGAAACCAATTAGCGTTTGCCAACAGAAAACAAAATGTTACATGCTACAAGGCATTCACAACTCTAAAGTCCATAGATACTATCGAGAAAACACAAGCAAACACAGAAACTGTAGCAAGAGCTGGGATTGAGTTAGCCAGCACAGAACCGATATTTCTGGTTTCATCCAGCCCTATCCGTACAAACTGGTGTGGAGTTGGTGTGCAAAGCACCCAGAAAATCAGACTCAACCTGTGTTTGGAGAAATGCAAAGTCTTTTTCATGGGCAAGTGGATTCAATGTCATGTTTACAAACACAAATATCATTTTTAACCTGGTTTCTGCAGCTTTTTACTTAGAAAACAAGAATGTGTACCTGTTGTGTTTTCATGCGAAGCCAATTAGCGCTTGCCAACCAAAAAACAATCTGTTACATGCTACAATGCATTCACAACTCTAAAGTCCACAGATAATCTCAACAAAACACAAGAAAACACAGAAGCCGTAGGAAGAGCTAGCATATAGTTAGCCCCCTCAGAACGAGATATTTCTGGTTTCATCCAGCCTTATCCGGACAAACTGGTGTGGAGTTTGTGTGCAAAGCACCCAGAAAAGCAGAGTCAACCTGGTTTTGGAGAAAAGCAAAGTCATTTTCTTGGGCAAGTGGATTCAATGTCATGTTTAGAAACACAAATACCATTTGTAACCTGGTTTCTGCAGGTTTTTACTCAGAATGCACGAATGTGTACCTGTTGTGTGTTCATGCGAAACCAATTAGCGCTTGCCAACAGAAAAACAAAATGTTACATGCTACAATGCATTCACAACTTGAAAGTCCACAGATACTATCAAGAACACACAAGCAAACACAGAAGCTGTGGCAAGAGCTTGGATTGAGTTAGCCACCTCAAAACCAGATATTTTTGCTTTCAGCCTGCGCTATCCGGACAAACTGATGGGGAATTGGTGTGCATAGCACCCAGAAAATCAGCGTCAACCTGGTTTTGGATAAAAGCAAAGTCTTTTTCTTGGGCAAGGGGATTCAAAGTCATGTTTACAAACACAAATATCATTTGTAACCTGGTTTCTGCTGCTTTTTACTCAGAAAACAAGAATGTGTACCTGTTGTGTCTCCATGTGAAACCAATTAGCGTTTGCCAACAGAAAACAAAATGTTACATGCTACAATGCATTCACAACTCGAAAGTCCACAGATACTATCAAGAAAACACAAGCAAACACAGAAGCTGTAGCAAGAGCTTGGATTGATTTAGCCACCTCAGAACCTGATATTTTTGGTCTCAGCCTGCGGTATCCGGACAAACTGATGTGGAATTGGTGTGCATAGAACCCAGAAAAGCAGAGTCAACCTGGTTTTGGAGAAAAGCAAAGTCTTTTTCTTGAGCCAGGGGATTCAATGTCATGTTTACAAACACAAATATCATTTGTAACCTGGTTTCTGAAGCTTTTTACTCAGAAAACACGAACGTGTATCTATTGTGTCTTCATGTGAAACCAATTAGCGTTTGACAACAGAAAACAAAATGTCACATGCTACAATGCATTCACAACTCTAAAGTCCACAGATACTATCGAGAAAACACAAGCAAATACAGAAGCTGTAGCAAGAGTTGGGATTGAGTTAGCCAAAACAGAACCGGATATTTCTGGTTTCATCCAGCCCTATTCTGAAAAATTGCTGAGGAGTTTGTGTGCAAAGCACCCAGAAAAGCAGAGTCAACCTGGTTTTGGAGAAACGCAAAGTCATTTTCTTGGGCAAGTGGATTCAATGTCATGTTTACAAACACAAATATCATTTGTAACCTGGTTTCTGCAGGTTTTTACTCAGAAAACAAGAATGTGTACCTGTTGAGTACCATGTGAAACCAGTTATCATATACCAACCGAAAAACAAACTGTAACATGCTACAATGCATTCAGAATTCTAAAGTCCATAGATACTCTCAACAAAACACAAGCAAACACAGAAGCTGTAGTAAGAGCTGGGATTGAGTTAGCCACCACAGATCCAGATATTTCTGGTTTCATCCAACCCTATCCGGACAAACTAGTGTGGAATTGGTGTGCAAAGCACCCAGAAAAACAGATTCAACCTTGTTTTGGAGAAGAGCAACGTCTTTTTCTTGGGCAAGTGGATTCAATGTCATGTTTACAATCACAAATATCATTTGTAACCTGGTTTCTGCAGGTTTTTACTCAGAAAATACGAATGTGTACCTGTTGTGTCTCCATGTGAAACCAATTAGCGTTTGACAATAGAAAACAAAATGTTACATTCTACAATGCGTTTACAACTCTAAAGTCCACAGATACTACTGAGAAAACAGAAGCAAACACAGAAGCTGTAGCAAGAGCTTGGATTGAGTTAGCCACCTCAGAACCAGATATTTTTGGTTCCATCCAGACCTATCTGGATAAACTGGTGTGGAGTTTGTGTGCAAAGGACCCAGAAAAGCAGATTCAACCTGGTTTTGGAGAAAAGCAAAGTCATTTTCTTCGGCAAGTGGATTCAATGTCATGTATACAAACACAAATATAATTTTTAACCTTGTTTCTGCAGGTTTTTACACAGAAAACACAAGTGTGTACCTGTTGTGTCTCCATGTGAAACCAATTAGCGTTTGCCAACAGAAAAACAAAATGTTACATGCTACAATGCATTTACAACTCTAAAACCACAGATAATATCGAGAAAACACAAGCAAACACAGAAGCTGTAGCAAGAGCTGGCATTGAGTTATCCCCCTCAGAACCGGATATATATGGTTTCATCCAGCCCTATCTGGAGAAACTGGTATCGAGTTTGTGTGCAAAGCACCCAGAAAAGCAGAGTCAACCTGGTTTTGGAGAAAAGCAAAGTCGTTTTCTTGGTCAAGTGGATTCAATGTCATGTTTACAAACACAAATATCATTTTTAACCTGCTTTCTGCAGCTTTTTAATCAGAAAATAAGAATGTGTACCTGTTGTGTCTCGATGTGTAACCAGTTATCATATGCCAACCAAAAAACAAACTGTAGTTCTGTATCCTGGGAGTATGGATTCACAATATGCGGGATTTCTGTAGCCTGACTCTGGGCTGTGCAGCTTGTAGGAATTGTGGATACAGGCTGCAGAGAGATTCAGTTCACGGGAGTTCTGTACGCTAGTGGAGTGCAAAGGTGTTTCAGCATTCTGCAGCCTCAGAAGAGACTTACACAATGTGCGCAATTTCAGTAGCCTGAGTATAGGTTTGAGAGTGTACAGGAGTTCTGTCACCTGAGTGTAGTGATTTACAGCATACATGAGTTCTGTATCGGAGGTGTGGAACGAAGCACTTAGGAATGGTTTTGTAGCCTCGAAGTAGGCATGCGCAATATGCGGGATTTCTGTAGCCTGTCTATAGGAAATGCAGCTTATGCTCGGTCTGCTTTCTGGCTGTAGAGAGATTCAGTTCACAGGAGTTCCGTATGCTAGTGGAATACAAAGCAGTTTTAGCGGTCTATAGCCTTAGAAGAGCCCTACACAATGTGCGCAATGTCTGTTGCCTGAGTGTAGGAGTCAGAGCTTACAGGAGTTCTGTAACCTGAGGAACGAAGCAGTTTGGAAGAGTTCTGTATACTGGGAGTAGGGATTCTCAACAGGCGGGATTTCGGTAGCCTGTCTATAGGAAACGCAGCTTATGGTTGCTCTGCTTCCTGGCTGTAGAGATATTCAGTTCACGGGAGTTCTGTATGCTAGTGGAGTACAAAGCTGTTTCAGCGGTCTGTAGCCTGGGAATAGCATACACAATGTTCGCAATGTCTGTAGCCTGAGTGTAGGAGACAGAGCATACAGGAGTTCTGTAACCTGATTTTAGTCAGATGCAGTGTACATGAGCTCTGTATCGGAGGTGTGGATGTAAGCATTTTGGAAATGTTCTGTAGCCTGAAAGGAGGCATTCGCTATATGCGGGATTTCTGTAGCCTGTCTATAGGAAACGCAGCTTAAGGTAGGTCTGCTTCCTGCCTCTAGAGAGATTCAGTTCACGGGAGTTCTGTATGCTAGTGGAGTACAAAGCTGTTTCAGTGGTCTGTAGCCTGGGAATAGGCATCCACAATATGTGCAATATCTTTAGCCTGAGTGTAGGAGATAGAGCTTACAGGAGTTCTGTATCCTGAGTTTAGTGATTTACAGCATACATGAGTTCTGTATTACAGCTGTGGAACGAAGCAGTTTGGAAGTTCTCTAGCCTGGGAGTAGGGATTCACAACACACGGGATTTCTGTAGCCTCTCTATAGGAAAAGCAGTTTATGGTCGGTCTGCTTCCTGGCTGTAGAGAGATTCAGTTCACGGGAGTTCTGTATGCTAGTGGAGTACAAAGCTGTTTCAGCTGTATGTAGCCTGGTTATAGGCATACACAATGTTCGCAATGTCTGTACCCTGAGTGTAGGAGACAGAGCTAACAGGAGTTCTGTAACCTGAGTTTAGTCAAGTGCAGCGTACATGAGTTCTCTATCTGAGGTGTGGAACGAATCAGTTTGTAAGTGTTCTGTACCCTGGGAGTAGGCATTCGCAATATGTGGGATTTCTGTAGCCTGACTCTGGGATGTGCAGCTTATAGCAATTCTGGATACAGGCTCTAGAGTGATTCAGTTCATGGGAGTTATGTATGCTAGTGGAGTGTAAATCTGTTTCAGTGTTCTGCACCCTGGGAATATGCTTACACAATGTGCGTGATTTCGGTAGCCTGAGTGCAGCAGACAGAGCTTACAGGAGTTCTATAACCTGAGTTTGGACAGATGCAGCGTACATAAGTTCTGTATCGGATGTGTGGAACGAAGCAGTTAGGAAGGGTTCTGTAGCCTGGGAATAGGCATTCGCAATATGCGGGATTCCTGTAGCCTATGTTTAGGAAAAGTAGCTTAGGGTTGGTCTGCTCCCTGGATGTAGAGAGATTAAGTTCACGGGAGTTCTGTATGCTAGTGGAGTACAAAGCTGTTTCAGTGGTCTGTAGCCTGGGAATAGGCCTACACAATGTGCGCAATGTATGTAGCCTTAGTGTAGCAGACAGAGCTTACAGGAGTTCTGTAACCTGGGTTTAGTCAGATGCAGTGTACCTGAGTTCTGTATCGGAGGTGTGGATGTAAGCAGTTTGGAAGAGTTCTGTATCCTGAGAGTGGGGATTCCCAATATGCGGTTTTCTGTAGCCTGACTCTAGGATGCGCAGCTTATGGGCGTTCTGTGTCCTGGCTGTGGAGAGATGCAGTTCACGGGAGTTCTGTATGCTAGTGGAGTGCAATGCTATTTCTGAGTTCTGTTGCCTGGGATTAGGATGACACAATGTGCGCAATATCTGTATCCTTAGACAGAGCTTACAGGAGTTCTGTAACCTGAGTGTAGTGAGGTGCAGCTTACATGAGTTCTGTATTGGAGGTGTGTAACAAAGCAGTTTGTAAGAGTTCTGTAGCCTGGGAGTAGGCATTCGCAATATGCGGGAACTCTGTAGCCTGTCTATAGGAAACGCTGCTTATAGGCATTCTGGATACAGGCTGTAGAGAAATTCAGTTCATGGAAATTCTGTATGCTAGTGGAGTGCTAAGCTGTTTCGCCGTTCTGTAGCATGGGAATAGGCTTACACAATGTGCGCAATTTCTGTAGCCTGTGTTTAGGAGAGAGAGCGTACAGGAGTTCTGTATCCTGAGTGTAGTGATTTAGAGCCTACATGAGTTCTATATCGGAGGTGTGGAACGAAGAAGTTAGGAAGGGTTCCGTAGCCTGGGAGTAGGCATTCACAATATACAGGATTCCTGTAGCCTCTCTATAGGAAACACAGGTTATGGTCTGTCTGCATCCTGGCTGTAGAGAGATTAAGTTCACTGGATTTCTGTATGCTAGTGGAGGAGAAAGCTGTTTTGCTGGTCTGTAGCCTGGGAATAGGCATAAACAATGAGCACAATGTCCATAGCCTGAGTGTAGGAGACAGAGTGTACAGGAGTTCTGTAATCTGAGTGTAGTCAGATGAAGCGTACATGAGTTCTGTATTACAAGTGTTGAAGGAAGCAGTTTGGAAGTGTTTTGTAGCATGGGAGTAGGGATTCACATTACGCGTGATTTCTGTAGCCTGTCTATAGGTACGGAGCTTAGGGTCGGTCTGGTTCCTGGCTGTAGAGAGATACAGTTCACAGGAGTTCTGTATGCCTGTGGAGTACAAAGCTGTTTCTGTGGTCTGTAGCCTGGTAATAGGCATACACAATGTGCGCAATGTCTGTAGCCTGAGTGTAGTAGACAGAGCTTACAGGTTTTCTGTAACCTGAGTGTAGTCAGATGCAGTGTACATGAGTTCTGTATTACAGGTGTGGAACGAAGCAGTTTGTTAGAGTTCTGTAGCCTGTGAGTAGGGATTCGCAATGTGTGGGATTTCTGTAGCCTGTCTTTAGGAAACGCAGCTCATGGTCGGTCTGCTTCCTGGCTGTAGAGAGATTCAGTTCACGGGAGTTCTGTATGCTAGTGGAGTACAAAGCTCTTTCAGCGGTCTGTAGCCTGAGAATAGGCATAACAAAGTGCGCAATGTCTGTAGCCTGAGTGTAGCAGACAGATCTTACAGGAGTTCTGTAACCTGAGTTTTGTCTGATGTAACGTACATGAGTTCTGTATCAGAGGTGTGGATGTAAGCAGTTCGGAAGAGTTCTGTAGCCTGGGCATAGGTATTCGCAATATGAGGGATTTCTGTAGTCTGACTCTAGGATGCGCAGCTTATGGGCGTTCTGCATCCTGGCTGTAGAGAGATGCAGTTCACGGGAGTTCTGTATGACAGTGGAATGCAAAGCTGTTTCACTGTTCTGTAGACTGGGAATAGGATGACACAATGTGTGTAATGTCTGTATCCATAGAGCTTACAGGAGTTCTGTAACCTGAGTGTAGTGAGGTGCAGCTTACATGAGTTCTGTATCGGAGCTGTGTAAAGAAACAGTGTGTAAGAGTTCTGTAGCCTGGGAGTAGGCATTCACAATATGCGGGATTTCTGTAGCATATCTATTGGAAACGCAGCTTAGAGGCATTCTGGATACAAGCTGTAGAGAGATTCAGTTCATGGGAGTTCTGTATGCTAGTGGAGTGCAAAGCTGTTTCAGCGTTCTGAAGCCACAGATACTCTCACACAATGTGCGCAATTTCGGTAGCCTGAGTTTAGGAGACAGAGCGAACAGGACTTCTGTAACCTGAGTGTAGTGAGGTGCAACTTACATGAGTTCTGTATCGCAGGTGTGGAACGAAGCAGTTAGGAAGGCTTCTGTAGCCTGGGAGTAGGCATTCACAATATGCGGGATTTCTGTAGCCTGACTCTGGGATGTGCAGCTTCTAGGAAATCTGGAGAAACGCTGAAGAGAGATTAAGTCATGGGAGTTCTGTATGCTAGTGGAGTGTAAAGGTGTTTCAGCGGTCTTTAGCCTGGGAATATGCTTACACAATGTGCGCAATTTCGGTAGCCTGAGTATAGCATTCAGAGCATACAGGAGTTCTGTAACCTGAGTGTAGTGATTTACAGCCTACATGAGTTCTGTAGCAGAGGTGTGGAATGAAGCAGTTTGGAAGAGTTCTGTAGCCTGTGTGTAGGCATTCGCAATATGTGTGATTTCTATAGCCTGTCTATAGCAAACGCAGCTTATGGCCGGTCTGCTTCCTGGTTGTAGAGAGATTCAGTACACGGGAGTTCTGTATGCTAGTGGAGTACAAAGCTGTTTCAGCGGTCTGTAGCCTGGGAATAGGCCTACATAATGTGCGCAATCTCTGTAGCCTGAGTTAGGTGACGGAGCTTACAGGAGCTCTGTAACTTGATTAAGTCAGATGCAGCATACATGAGTTCTGTACTGGAGGTGTGGATGTAAGCAGTTTGGAAGAGTTTTGTAGCCTGGGAGTAGGGATTCTCAATATGTGGGATTTCTGTATCCTGACTCTAGGATGCGCAGCTTATGGGCGTTCTGCATCCTGGCTGCAGAGAGATTCAGTTCACGGACGTTTTTTATGCTTGTGGAGTGTAAAGATGTTTCAGTGATGTGTAGCCTGGGAATAGGCATACACAATGTGCGCAATCTCTGTAGCCTGAGTGTAGGTGACAGAGCTTACAGGAGTTCTGTAACCTGGTTAAGTCAGATGCAGCTTACATAAGTTCTGTATCAGAGGTGTGGAACGAATCAGTTTGGTAGAGTTCTGTAGCCTGTCAGTAGGGATTCGCAGTATGCGGGATATCTGTCGCCTGTCTAGAGGAAACGCAGCTTATGGGTGTTCTGCGTCCTGGCTGTAGAGAGATGCAGTTCACCCTAGCTATGTTTGCTAGTGGAGTGCAATACTATTTCAGAGTTCTGTTTCCTGGGAATAGGATGACACAATGTGTGCAATATCTATATCCAAAACAGAGCTTACAGGTGTTCTGTAACCTTTTTTTTGTCAGGTGCAGCGTACATGAGTTCTCTATCGGATCTGTGGATGTAAGCAGTTTCTAAGAGTTCTGTTGCCTGGGAGTAGGGATTCGCAATATGCAGGATTTCTGTAGCCTGTCTCTAGCATGCGCAGGATATGGGCTTTCAGCCTCCTGGCTGTAAAGACTTTCAGTTCACGGGAGTTCTGTATGCTAGTGCAGCAAAAAGCTGTTTCAGAGTTCTGAGCCTGGGAATAGGATGACACCATGTGTGCAATGTCAGTATCCTTAGAAGAGCTTACAGGAGTTCTGTAACCTGAGTGTAGTAAGGTGCAGCTTACAAGAGTTCTGTATCAGAGGTGTGGAACGAAGCAGTAGTAAGGGTTCCTTAGCCTGGGAGTAGGCATTCGCAATATGCGGGATTTCTGTAGCCTGCCTATAGGAAACGTGGCTTATGGTCGGTCTGCTTCCTGGCTGTAGAGAGATTCAGTTCATGGGAGTTCTGTATGCTAGTGGAGTACAAAGCTGTTTCAGCAGTCTGTAGCCTGGGAATAGGCATACACAATGAGCACAATGTGCATAGCCTGAGTGTAGCAGACAGATCTTACAGGAGTTCTGTAACCTGAGTGTAGTCAGATGCAGCTTATATGAGTTCTTTATTACAGGTGTGGAACTAAGCAGTTTGGAAGAGTTCTGTAGCCTGGGAGTAGGGATTCTCAACAGGCGGGATTTCTGTAGCCTCTCTATAGGAAACGCAGCTTATGTGCATTCTACGTCCTGGCTGTAGAGAGATGCTGTTCATGGGAGTTCTGTATGCTAGTGGAGTACAAAGCAGTTTCAGTGGTCTGTAGCCTGGGAATATGCTTACACAACGTGAGCAATTTCCGAAGCCTGAGTGTAGGAGACAGAGCTTAGAGGAGTTCTGTTACCTGAGTGTAGTGATTTACAGGATACATGAATTCTGTAGTGGAGGTGTGAATCGAAGCAGTTAAGAAGGGTCCTGTAGCCTGAGATTGGCATTCACAATATATGGGATTTCTGTAGCCTGTCTATAGGAAAAGCAGCTTATGGTCTGTCTGCTTCCTGGCTGTAGAGAGATTCAGTTCATGGGAGTACTATATGCTCGTGGAGTACAAAGCTGTTTCATCAGTCTGTAGCCTGGGAATAGGCATACACAATGTGTGCAACGTCCATAGTCTGAGTTAAGGACACAGAGCTTACAGGAGTTCTGTAACCTGAGTGTAGTCAGATGCAGCGTACTGTATCGGAGGTGTGGATGTAAGCAGTATGGAAGAGTTCTGTAGGGTGGGAGTAGGGATTTGCAATATGCGGCATTTTTGTAGCCTGCTCTAGGATGCAGAGCTGATGGGAGTTCTGCGTCCTGGCTGTAGAGAGATGCAGTTCACGGGAGTTCTGTATGCTAGTGGAGTGCAATGCTATTTCAGAGTTCTGTTGCCTGGGAATAGGATGACACAATGTGCGCAATGTCTGTATCCTTAGACAGAGCTTACAGGAGTTCTGTCACCTGAGTGTAGTCAGATGCATCTTATGTGAGTTCTGATTTACAGGTGTGGACCGAAGCAGTTTGGAAGAGTTCTGTAGCCTGGGAGTAGGGATTCGCAATATGCGGGATTTCTGTAGCCTGTCTATAGGAAACGCAGCTTATGGTCGGTCTGCTTCCTGGCTGTAGAGAGATTAACTTCATGGGAGTACTATATGCTAGTGGAGTACAAAGCTGTTTCAGCTGTCTGTAGCCTGGGAATAGGCATACACAATCTGCGCAATGTCCGTTACATGAGTGTAGTAGACAGAGCTTACAGGAGTTCTGTAACCTGAGTGTTGTCAGATCCAGCGTACATGAGTTCTGTATCAGACGTGAGGAACGAAGCAGTTTGGAAAAGTTCTGTAGCCTAGGAGTAGGCATTCGCAATATGCGGGATTTCTGTAGCCTCTCTATAGGAAACGCAGCTTATGGGCGTTCTGCGTCCTGGCTGTAGAGAGATTCAGTTCATGGGAGTTCTGTATGCTAGTGGAGTGCAATGCTATCTCAGAATTCTTTTGCCTGTGAAAATGGTGACACAATATGCGCAATGTCTGTATCCTTAGACAGAGCTTACAGGTGTTCTGTAACCTGAGTGTAGTCAGATGTAGCTTACATGAGTTCTGTATTACAGGTGTGGATTGAAGCTGTTTGGAAGAGTTTGTAGCCTGGGAGTAGGCATTCGCAATATGCGAGATTTCTGTAGCCTGTCTATAGGAAACGCAGCTTATGCTCGGTCTGCTTCCAGGCTGCAGAGAGATTCAGTTCAGGGGAGTTCTGTATGCTAGTGGAGTACAAATCTGTTTCAGTAGTCTATAGCCTGGAATAGGAACACACAATATGTGCAATGTCTGTAGCCTGAGTGTTGCAGACAGAGTTTGACAGGAGGGCTGTAACCTGAGTTTTTTCAGATGCAGCGTACATGGGTTCTGTATCAGATGTGTGGATGTAAGCAGTTTAGAAGTGTTCTGTAGCTTGGGAGTAGGGATTCGCAATATGAGGGATTTCTGCACCCTTACTCTAGGATGCGCAGCTTATGGGCGATCTGCATCCTGGCTGTAGAGAGATGCAGTTCACGGGAGTTCTGTATGCTAGTGGAGTACAAAGCTATTCAGCGGTCTATCCCCTCGAAAAGTCATGCACATTGTGTGCAATTTCTATAACCTGAGTGTAGGAGACAGAGCTTACAGGCGTTCTGTAACCTCAGTGTAGTGAGGTGCAGCTTACATGAGTTCTGTATCGGAGGTGTGGAAGTAAGCAGTTTGGAAGAGTTCTGTAGCCTGGGAGTAGGGATTCGCAATATGCGGGATTTCTGTCACCTGACTCTAGGATGTGCAGCTTATGGGCATTCTGCGTCCTTGCTGTAGAGAGATGCAGTTCACTGGAGTTCTGTATGCTAGTTGAGTCAATGTTATTACAGAGTACAATTGCCTGGGAATAAGATGACACAATCTTCGCAATGTCTGTATCATTAGACAGAGATTACAGGAGTTCTGTAACCTGAGTGTAGTGAGTTGCAGTCTACATGAGTTCTGTATCAGAGGTGTGTATAACAGCAGTTTGTAAGAGTTCCGTAGCCTGGGAGTAGGCATTCGCAATATGCGGGATTTCTGTAGCCTAAATCTGGAATGTGCAGCTTATAGGATTTCTGGATACAGGCTGTAGAGAGATTCATCTCATGGGAGATCTGTATGGTAGTGGAGTGCAGAGCTGTTTCAGCGTTCTGTAGCCCTGAATACACTTACACAATGTGAGCAAATTTGGTAGCCTGAGTGTAGGTGACAGAGCATACAGGAGTTCTGCAACCAGAGTGTAGTGATTTACAGCATACATGAGTTCTCTATCGGAGGTGTGAAACGAAGCACTTAGGAAGGGTTCTGACGCATGGGAGTAGGCATTCACAATATGCGGGATTTCTGCAGCCTGTCTATAGGAAATGCACCTTGTTTGCGTTCTGCGTGCTGGCTATAGAGAGATACAGTGCACGGGAGTTCTGTATGCTAGTGGAGTGCAATGCTATTTCAGAGTTCTTTTGCCTGAAATAGGCGTACACAATGTGCGCAATGTCTGTATCGTTAGACAGAGCTTACAGTAGTTCTGTAACCTGAGTGTAGTCAGATGCAGCGTACATGAGTTTTGTATCGGAAATGTGGAACGAAGCAGTTAGGAAGGGTTCTGTAGATTGGGAGTAGGCATTGGCAATATGCGGGATTTCTGTAGCCTCTCTATAGGAAACGCTTCTTATGGTCGGTCTGCTTCCTGCCTGTAGATAGATTTAGTTCACGGGAGCTCTGTATGCTGGTGGAGTACAAAGCTCTTTCAGCGGTCTGTAGCCTGGTAATAGGCATACAGAATGTGTGTAATGTCTGTAGCCTGAGTGTAGGAGACAGAGCTTACGGGAGTTCTGTAAACTGAGTGGAGTCAGATGCAGCGTACATGAGTTCTGTATCGGACGTGGAATGAAGCAGTTTGGAAGAGTTCTGTAGCGTAGGAGTAAGCATTTGCAATATGCGGGATATCTGTCGCCTGTCTAGAGGAAACGCAGCTTATGGGTGTTCTGTGTCCTGGCTCTAGTGAGATGCAGTTCACGGGAGTTCTGTATGCTAGTGGAGTACAAAGATGTTTCAGCGGATTGTAGCCTGGGAATAGGATGACACAATGTGCGCAATGTCTGTATCCTTAGACAGAGCTTACAGGAGTTCTGTAACCTGAGTTTCGTCAGATGCAGCTTACATGAGTTCTGTATCAGAGGTGTGGATGTAAGCAGTTTGGAAGAGTTCTGTAGCCTGTGAGTAGGGATTCGCAATATGAGGGATTTCTGTAGCCAGACTCTAGGATGTGCAGCTTATGGTCGGTCTGCTTCCTGGCTGTAGAGAGATGCAGTTCACAGGAGCTCTGTATGCTAGTGGAGTACAAAGCTGTTTCAGCGGTCTTTAGCCTGGAAATAACATACACAATGTGCGCAATGTCTTTAGCCTGAGTGTAGGAGAGAGAGCGTACAGGAGTTCTGTAACCTGAGTGTAGTCAGATGCAGCTTACATAAATTCTGTATTACAGGTTTGGAACGAAGCAGTTTGGAAGAGTTCTGTAGCCCGCAGGTAGGCATTCGCAATATGCGGGATTTCTGTAGCCTGTCTATAGGAAACGCAGCTTATGGTTGGTCTGCTTCCTGGCTGTAGACAGATTCATTTCACGGGAGTTCTGTATGCTAGTGGAGTGCAATGCTATTTCAGAGTTCTGTTTCATGGGAATAGGCATACACAGTGTTCGCAATGTCCGTAGCCTGAGTGTAGCAGACAGAGCTTACAGGAGTTCTGTAACCTCAGTTTAGTCAGATGCAGCGTACGTGAGTTCTGTATCAGAGGAGTGGAATGAAGTAGTTTGTAAGAGTTCTGTAGCCTGGGAGTAGGCATTCGCAATATGCGGGATTTCTGTAGCCTGACTCTAGGATGCGCAGCTTATGGGCGTTCTGCGTGCTGGCTATAGAGAGATACAGTTCACGGGAGTTCTTTATGCTAGTGCAGTGCAATGCTATTTCAGAGTTCATTTGCCTGAAATAGGCATACACAATGTGGGCAATGTCTGTATCATTAGACAGAGCTAATAGGAGTTCTGTAACCTGAGTGTAGTCAGATGCAGCGTACATGAATTCTGTATTACAGGTGTGGAACGAAGCATTTTGTAAGAGTTCAGTAGCCTGGGAGAAGGCATTCGCACTATACGGGATTTTTGTAGCTTGTGTATAGGAAACGCAGCTTATGGTTGGTCTACTTCCTGGCTCTATACAGATTCAGTTCACGGGAGTTCTGCATGCTAGTGGAGTACAAAACTGTTTCAGCGGACTGTAGCCTGGGAATAGGCATACACAATGTGCACAATGTCTGTAGCCTGAGTGTATGAGACAGAGCTTACAGTAGTTCTGTAACCGGAGTGTAGTGAGGTGCAGCGTACATGACTTCTGTATCCGAGGTGTGTAACGAAGCAGTTTGTAAGAGTTCTGTAGCCTGGAAGTACGCATTAGCAGTATGCGGTATTTCTGTTGCCTGACTCTAGGATGTTCAGCTTATAGTATTTCTGGATAAGGGAGTAGAGATATTCAGTTCAAGGGAGTTCTGTATGCTGGTGGAGTGCAATGCTTTTTCAGAGATCTGTTTGCTGGGAATAGGATGACACAATGTGCACAATGTCTGTGTACTTAGACGGAGCTTACTGCAGTTCTGTAACCTGAGTGTAATGAGGTGCAGCTTACATGAGTTTTGTATCGTAGGTGTGTAAGAAACAGTTTGTAAGAGTTCTATAGCCTGGGAGTAGGCATTCGCAATATGTGGGATTTCTGTAGCCTGTCTATAGGAAACGCAGCTTATGTTCTGTCTGCTTCCTGGCTGTAGAGAGATTTAGTTCACGGGAGTTCTGTATGCTAGTGGAGTGCAAAGCTGTTTCAGCGGTCTGTAGCCTGGGAATAGGCTTACCCCATGTGCGCAATGTCTGTAGCCTGAGTGTAGGAGACAGAGCTTACAGCAGTTATGTAACCTGAATTTAGTCAGATGCAGTGTACATGAGTACTGTATCGGAGGTGTGGATGTAAGCAGTTTGGAAGAGTTCTGTAGCCTGGGAGTAGGGATTCGCAATATGTGGGATTTCTGTAGCCTGACTCTGGGATTTAAACCTTATAGGAATTCTGGACACAGGCTGCAGAAAGATTCAGTTCACGAGATTTCTGTATGCTAGTGGAGTGCCAAGCTGTTTCAGCGGTCTGTAGCCTGAGAATAGGCTTACCCCTTGTGCACAATGTCTGTAGCCTGAGTGTAGGAGACAGATCTTACAGGAGTTCTGTAACCTGAGGTTACTCAGATGCAGTGCACATGAGTTCTCTATCGGACGTGTGGATGTAAGCACTTTGGAAGAGTTCTGTTGCCTGGGAGTAGGGATTCCCAATATGCGGGATTTCTGTAGCCTGACTCTGGGATGTGCATCTTATTGGAATTCTGGATACAGGCTGCAGAGAGATTCAGTTCATGGGAGTTCTGTATGCTAGTGGGGTACAAAGGTGTTTCAGCGGTCTGTAGCCTGGGAATAGGCATACACAATGTGCGCAATGTCTGTAGCCTGAGTGTAGGAGACAGAGCTTCCAGGAGTTCTGTCACCTGAGTCTAGTCAGATGCAGCGTGCATGAGTTCTGTATCGGAGGTGTGGATGTAAGCAGTTTGGAAGAGTTCTGTAGCATGGGATTAGGGATTCCCAATATGCGGGATTTCTGTAGCCTGACTCTAGGATGCGCAACTTATAGTCGTTCAGCATCCTGGCTGTAGAGAGATGTAGTTCACGGGAGTTCTATATGCTTGTGGAGTGCAATGCTATTTCAGAGTTACGTTGCCTCGGAATAGGATGACACAATATGCGCAATGTCTGTTATCTTAGACAGAGCTTACAGGAGTTCTGTAACCTGAATGTAGTGAGGTGCAGCTTACATGAGTTCTGTATCGGTGGTGTGTATCAAAGCAGCTTGTAAGAGTTCTGTAGCCTGGGAGTAGGCATTCGCAATATGTGGGATTTGTGAAGCCTAACTCTGGGATGTGTAGCTTATAGGAATCCTGGATACAGGCTGCAGAGAGATTCAGTTCACGGGAGTTCTGTAAGCTAGTGGAGTACAAAGGTGTTTCATCTGTCTGTAGCTTGGGAATAGGCATACAAAATGTGTGCAACATATGTAGCCCGCGTGTAGGAGCCAGAGCTTATAGGAGTTCTGTAACCTGAGTGTAGTCAGATGCATCATACGTGAGTTCTGTATTGCAGGTGTGGAACGAAGCAGTTTGGAAGAGTTCTGTAGCCTGGGAGTAGACATTCGCAATATGCGCGAATTTTGTAGTCTATCTATAGGAAACGCAGCTAATGGTCGGTCTCCTTCCTGGCTGTAGAGAGATTCAGTTCACGGGAGTTCTGATTGCTAGTGGAGTACAAAGCTGTTTCAGCAGTCTGTAGCCTGGGAATAGGCATACACAATGTGTGCAATGTCTGTAGCCTGAGTGTAGGAGACAGAGCTTACAGGAGTTCTGTATCCTGAGTTTAGTCAGATGCAGCATATATGAGTTCTGTATCGGATGTGTGGAACAAAGCAGTTTGTAAGAGTTCTGTAGCCTGGGAGTAGGCATTCGAAATACGCGGGTTTTCTGTAGACTGACTCTAGGATGTGCAGCTTATGGGCCTTTACGTCCTGGCTATAGAGAGATTCAGTAACGGGAGTTCTGTATGCTAGTGGAGTGAAATGCTATTTCACAGTTCTGTGTCCTGGGAATAGGATGACATAATGTGCGCAATGTCTGTATCCTTAGAAAGAGCTTACAGGAGTTCTGTAACCTGAGTGTAGTGAGGTGCAGCTTACGTGAGTTCTGTATTACTGGTGTGGGTCGAAGCAGTTTGTAAGAGTTCTGTAGTCTGGGCGTAGGCATTCGCAATATGCTGGATTTCTGTAACCTGAGTCTGTGATGTGCAGCTTACAGGAATTCTGTATACAAGCTGCAGAGAGATTCAGTTCACTGGAGTTCTGTATCTAGTGAGTGCAGAGCTCTTTCAGCGTTCTGTAGCCTGGGAATACGCTTACAAAATGTGTGCAATTTCGGTAGCCTGAGTGTAAGAGACAGAGCGGACAGGAGTTCTGTAACCTGAGGGTAGTGATTTACAGCATACATGAGTTCTGTATCGGAGTTGTGGAACGAAGCAGTTAGGAAGGGTTCTGTAGCCTGTGAGTGGACATTCGCAATATGCGGGATTGTTTAGCCTGTCTATATGTTCGGTCTGCTTCCAGGCTGTAGAGAGATTCAGTTCATGGGAGTTCTGTATACTAGTGGAGTGCAAAGCTTTTTCAGCGTTCCGTAGCCTGGGAATAGGCTTACCCCATGTGCGCAAAGTCCATAACCTGAGTGTAGGAGACAGAACTTACAGGAGTTTTGTAACCTGAGTGTAGTGATTTACAGCATATATGAGCTCCTAATAGGGGGTATAGTACAAAGCAGTTAGGAAGGGTTCTGTAGCCTGGGAGTAGGCATTCGCAATATGCGGGATTTGTGTAGCCTGACTTGGGATATTCAGCTCATTGTCGATCTGTGTCCTGGCTGTAGAGAGATTCAGTTCTCGGGAGTTCTGTATGCTAGTGGAGTACAAAACTGTTTCAGTGGTCTGTAGCCTGGGAATAGGCATACAAAATGTGCGCAATGTATTTAGCCTGAGTGTAGGAGACAGAGCTTACAGGATTTCTGTAACCTGAGTGTAGTCAGATGCAGCTTACATGACTTCTTATTACAGGTATGGAACGAAGCAGTTTGGAAAAGTTCTGTAGCCTGGGAGTAGGCATTCGCAATATGCGTAATTTCTGTAGCCTGTCTATAGGAAACGCAGCTTATGGTCGGTCTGCTTCTTGGCTGTTGAGAAATACAGTTCACGGGAGTTCTGAATGCTAGTGTAGTACAAAGCAGTTTCAGCGGTCTGTAGCCTGGGAATAGGAATACACAATGTGTGCAGTCTCTATTCTGAGTGTAGGAGACAGAGCTTACAGGAGTTCTGTAACCTGAGTGCAGTCAGATGTAGCGTACATGAGTTCTGTATCGGAGGTATGAATTTAAGCAGTTTGGAAGAGTTCTGTAGGCTGGGAGTAGGGATTCGCAATATGCGGGATTTCTGTAGCCTGACTCTAGGATGCGCAGCTTATAGGCGTTCTGCATCCTGGCTGTAGAGAAATGCAGTTCACGGGAGTTCTATATGCTTGTGCAGTGCAATGATAATTCAGAGTTCTGTTGCCTGGGAATAGGATGACACAATCTGCGCAATGTCTGTATCCTTAGAGCTTACAGGAGTTCTGCAACCTGAGTGTAGTGAGGTGCAGCTTACATGATTTTTGTATAGGAGGTGTGTAACGAAACAGTTTGGAAGAGTTCTGTAGCCTAGGAGTAGGCATTCACAATATGCGGGATTTCTGTAGCCTGTCTATAGGATACGCAGCTTATACGCCTTCTGGATACAAGCTGTAGAGTGATTCAGTTCATGAGAGTTCTGTATGCTAGTGGAGTTCAAAGCTATTTCAGTCGTCTGTAGCCTGGGAATAGGCATACAATGTGCGCAATGTCCGTAGCCTAAATGTAGGAGACAGAGCTTAAGGAGTTCTCTAACCTGAGTTTAGTCAGATGCAGCTTACATTAGTTCTGTATTACAGGTGTGGAATGAAGCAGTTTGGAAGAGTTCTGTACTCTGGGAGTAGGCATTCGCTCTATGTGGGATTTCTGTATACTGACTATGGGCTATGCAGCTTATAGGCATTCTGGTTATAGGCTGTAGAGCGATTCAGTTCACGGGAGTTCTGTATGCTAGTGGAGTGCAAAGCTGTTTCAGTGGTCTCTAACCTGGGAATACGCTTACATAATGTATGCAATTTCGGTAGCCTGAGTGTAGGAGACAGTGCGTACAGGAGTTCTTTAACCTGAGTGTAGTGATTTACAGCATACAAGAGTTCTGTATCGGAGGTGTGGAACGAAGCAGTTAGAAATTGTTCTGTAGCCTGGGAGTAGGCAATCACAATATGCCAGATTTCTGTACCCGGTCTATAGGAAATGCAGCTTATGGTCGGTCTGCTTCCTGGCTGCAGAGAGATTCAGTTCACTGCAGTTCTGTATTTACTGGAGTACAAAGCAGTGTCAGTGGTCTGTAGCCTGGGAATAGGCATACACAAAGTGCACAAAGTGCGTAGGCTGAGTGTATGAGACAGAGCTTACAGGAGTTCCGTAACCTGAGTTTACTCAGATGCAGAGTACATCAATTCTGTGTTATAGTTGTGGAACGAAGCAGTTTGGATGAGTTCTGTAGCCTGGGAGTAGGCATTCGCAATATGCGGGATTTCTGTATCCTGACTCTGATGTGCATCTTATAGGAATTCTGGATACAGGCTGTATGAGATTCAGCTCATGGGAGTTCTGTATGCTAGTGGAGTACAAAGCTGTTTCAGCGGTCTGTAGCCTGGAAATAGGCATACTCAATGTGCGCAATGTCTGCAGCCTGAGTGTAGGAGACAGAGCGTACAGGAGTTCTGTAACCTGAGTGTAGTCAGATGCAACTTACATAAGATCTGTATTACAGCTGTGGAACGAAGTAGTTTGGAAGAGTTCTGTAGCTTGGGAGTAGGGATTTGCAATATGCGGGATTTCTTTAGCCTGACTCTAGGATGCGCTGCTGATAGGCGTTCTGCGTCCTGGCTATACAGGGATTGGTTTACGGGAATTCTGTATGCTAGTGGAGTGAAATGCTATTTCACAGTTCTGTTGCCTGGGAATAAGATGACACAATCTGAGCAATGTCTGTATCCTTAGACTGAGCTTACAGGAGTTGTGTAACCTGAGTTCAGTGAGGTGCAGCTTACATAAGTTCTGTATCGGAGATGTGTAACGAAGCAGTTTGTAAGAGTTCTGTATCCTGGGAGTAGGGATTCGCAATATGCGGGATTTCTGTAGCCTGACTCTGGGATGTGCAGCTTATAGGAATTCTGGATACAGGCTGCAGAGAGATTCAGTTCATTGGAGTTCTGTATGCTAGTGGAGTGCACAGCTGTTTCAGCATTCTGTAGCCTGGGAATACACTTACACAATATGCGTAATGTCTGTAGCCTGAGTTTAGGAGACAGTGCGTACAGGAGTTCTGTAACCTGAGTATAGTCAGATGCAGCTTGCATGAGTTCAGTATTATAGGTGTGGAACGAAGCTGTTTGCAAGGGTTCTGTAGCCTGGTAGCAGGCATGCGATATATGCGGGATTTCTGTAGCCTGTCTATAGGAAACGCAGCTTATGGTCGGTCTGCTTCCTGGCTGTAGAGAGATACAGGTCACGGGAGTTCTGTATGCTAGTGGAGTACAAAGCTCTTTCATTGCTCTGTAGCCTGAGAATAGGCATACACAATGTGAGCAATGTCTGCAGCCTGAGTGCAGGAGACTGAGCTTACAGGAGTTCTGCAACCTGAATTTAGTCAGATGCAGCGTACATGAGTTCTGTATTGGAGGTGTGGATGTAAGCAGTTTGGAAGAGTTCTGTAGCCTGGGAGTAGTCATTCGCAATATGCGGGATTTCTGTAGACTGTCTATAGGAAACGGCACTTATAGGAATTCTGGATACAGGCTGTAGAGAGATTCAGTTCACGGCAGGACTGTATGCTAGTGGAGTGCAATGCTATTTCAAAGTTATGTTGCGTGGGAATAGGCTTAGCTCATGTGACAAATGTATGTAGCCTGCGAGTAGGAGACAGAGCTTACAGTAGTTCTGTAAGCTCAGTTTAGTCAGATGCAGCGTACATGATTTCTGTATCGGAGGTGTGGAACGAAGCAGTATGGAAAAGTTCTGTAGCCTGGGAGGAGGCATTCACAATATGCGGGATTTCTGCAGCCTGTCTATAGGAAACGCGGCTTATGCTCGGTCTGCTTCCTGGCTGTAGAGAGTTTCAGTTCACGGCAGTTCTGTATGCAAGTGGAGTGAAATGCTATTTCAGAGTTCTATTGCCTGGGAATAGGATGACACAATGTGTGCAATGTCTGTGTCCTTAGACAGAGCTTACAGGAGTTCTGTCACCTGAGTGTAGTGATGTGCAGCTTACATGAGTTCTGTATTGGAGGTGTGAGGGAAGTCAAATGCAGCGTACGTGAGTTCCGTAAGGGAGATGTGGATCAAAGCAGTTTGGAAGAGTTATGTATCCTGGGAGTAGGCATTCGCAATATGCGGGATTTCTGTAGTCTGTCTATAGGAAACACAGCTTATGGTCGGTCTGATTCCTGCCTGTAGAAAGATTCAGTTCACGGGAGTTCTGTATGCTAGTGGAGTGCAAAGCTCTTTCAGCGGTCTGTAGCCTGGGAATAGGCATAGACAATATGTGCAATGTCTGTAGCCTAAGTTTAGGAGACAGAGCTTACAGGAGATCTGTAACCTGAATGTATTCAGATGCAGCGCACATGAGTTCTGTATTACAGGTGTGGAACGAAGCAGTTTGGAAGAGTTTTGTAGCCTGGGAGTAGTCATTTGCAATATGCGGGATTTCAGTAGGCTGTCTATAGGAAATGCAGCTAATGGTCGGTCTGCTTCCTGGCTGTAGAGAAATTCAGTTTACGGGAGTTCTGTATGCTAGTGGAGTAGAAAGCTGTTTCTCTTGTCTGTAGCCTGGGAATAGGCAAAACAATGTGCGAAATGTCTGTATCCTTAGACAGAGCTTACAGTAATTCTGTAACCTTTGTGTAGTAAGGTGCAGCTTACAAGAGTTCTGTATCAGAGGTGTGGAACGAAGCAGTTAGGAAGGGTTCTGTAGCCTGGGAGTAGGGATTTGCAATATTTGGGATTTCTGTAGCCTGACTCTAGGATGCGCAGCTTATGGGCGTTCTGCCTAATGGCTGTAGAGTGTTGCAGTTCACGGGATTTCTGTATGCTAGTGGAGTGCAATGCTATTTCAGAGTCCTGTTTGCTCTGAATTGGATGAAACAGTGTGCACAATGTCTGTATCCTTATACAGAGCTAACAGTTGTTCTGTAACCTGAGTTTAGTCAGATGCAGCTTACATGAGTTCTGTATCTGATGTGTGTAACGGAGCAGTTTGTAAGAGTTCTGTAGCCTGGGAGTAGGCATTCACAATATGCGGAATTTCTGTAGCCTGACTCTGGGATGTGCATCTTATAGGATTTCTGGATACAGGCTGCAGAGATATTCAGTTCATGGGAGTTCTGTATGCTAGTGGTTAGAAAGCTGTTTCTCTGGTCTGTAGCCTGGGAATAGGCATAAAAATGTGCGAAATGTCTGTATCCTTAGACAGAGCTTACAGGAATTCTGTAACCTTTGTGTAGTAAGGTGCAGCTTACAAGAGTTCTGTATCATAGTTGTGGAACGAAGCAGTTAGGAAGGGTTCTGTAGCCTGGGAGTAGGCATTCGCAATATGCGGGTTTTCTGTAGCCTCTCCATAGGAAACAGAGCTTATGGTCGGGCTGCTTCCTGGCTGTAGAGAGATTCAGTTCACGGGATTTCTGTATGCTAGTGGAGTAGAAAGCTGTTTCTCTGGTCTGTAGCCTGGGAATAGGCATAACAATGTGTGAAATGTCTGTATCCTGAGACAAAGCTTACAGGAGTTCTGTAACCTGAGTGTAGTGAGGTGCAACTTACATGAGTTCTGTTCGGAGGTGTTGAACGAAGCAGTTAGGAAGGCTTCTGTAGCCTGGGACTAGGCATTCGTAATATGGGGGATTTCTGTAGCCTGACTCTGGGATGTGTAACTTGTAGGAATTCTGGATACAGGCTGTAGAGGGATTCAGGTCATGTGAGTTGTGCATGCTAGTGGAGTGCAAAGCTGTTTCAGCGTTCTGTAGCCTGGGAATAGTCTTACACAATGTGCACAATTTCGGTAGCCTCACTGTAGGACAGAGCGCGTACAGAGGTTCTGTAACCTGAATGTAGTGATTTAGAGCATACATGAATTCCGTATCAGAGTTGTGGAACAAAGCAGTTAGGAAGGGTTCCGTAGCCTGGGAGTAGGCATTCACAATATGAGGGGTTTCTGTAGCCTGTCTATAGGAAACGGAGCCTATGGTCGGTCTGCTCCATGGCTGTAGAGAGATTCAGTTCACGGGATTTCTGTTTGCTAGTGGAGTACAAAGAAGTTTCAGCTGTCTGTAGCATGCAAATAGGCATACACAATGTGCGCAATGTCTGTAGCTTGAGTGTAGCAGACAGAGCTTACAGGAGTTCTGTAACCTGATTAAGTCAGATGCAGCATACATGTGTTCTGTACCGGAGGTGTGGATGTAAGCAGTTTGGAAGAGTTCTGTAGCCTGGGAGTAGGGATTCACAATATGTGGGATTTCTGTAGCCTGACTCTAGGATGCGTAGCTTATGGGCGTTCTGCGTCCTGGCTGTAGAGAGATGCAGTTCACGGGAATTCTGTATGCTAGTGGAGTGCAATGCTATTTCAGAGTTCTGTAGCCTGGGAATAGGATGACACCATGTCCGCAATGTCTATATCCCTAGACAGAGCTTACAGGAGTTCTGTAACCTGAGTGTATTGAATGCAGCTTACATGATTTCTCTATTGGATGTGTGTAACAAAGCAGTTTGGAAGAGTTCTGTAGCCTGGGCGTAGGCATTCGCAATATGCGGGATTTCTGTAGCCTGACTCTGGGATGTGCAGCTTATAGGAATTCTGGATAAAGGCTGCAGAGAGATTCAGTTCACGGGAGTTCTGTATGCTAGTGGGGTACAAATGTGTTTCAGCGGTCTGTAGCCTGGGCATAGGCATACGCTATGCCCAATGTCTATAACCTGAGTGTAGGAAACAGAGGTTATAGGATTTCTCTAACCTGAGTTTAGTCAAGTGAAGCGTACATGAGTTCTGTATCGGAGGTGTGGTTGTAAGCAGTTTGTAAGAGTTCTGCAGCCTGGGAGTAGGCATTCGCAATATGCGGGATTTCTGTAGCCTTAGTCTGGGATATGCAGCTTATAGGAATTCTGGATACAGGCTGTAGAGAGATTCAGTTCATGGGAGTTCTGTATGCTAGTGGAGTTCAAAGCTGTTTCAGCGGTCTGTAGCCTGGGAATATGCTTACACAATGTGCGCAATTTCATTAGCTTGAGTGTAGGTGAGAGAGCGTACAGGAGTTCTGTACCCTAAGTCTAGTGATTTAGAGCATACATGAGTTCCCCATCGGAGGTGTGGATCGAAGCAATTAGGAGGGGTTCTGTAGCCGCGAAGTAGTCATTCGCAGTATACGGGATTTCTGTCGCCTGTCTTTAGGAAATGCAGCTTCTGGTCGGTCTGCTTCCTGGCTGTAGAGAGATTCAGTTCACGGGAGTTCTGTATGCTAGTGGAGTACAAAGCTGTTTCAGCGGTCTGTAGCCTGGGAATAGGCATACACAATGTGCGCAATGTTTGTGGCCTGAGTGTAGGAGACAGAGATGACAGGAGTTCTGTAACCTGAGTTTAGTCAGATGCAGCTTACATGAGTTCTGTATCGGAGTTGTAGATGTAAGCTCTTTGTAAGAGTTCTGTGGCCTGGGATTAGGCTTTCGCAATAAGCGTGATTTCTGTAACCTATCTAGGATGCCCACCTTATGGGCGTTCTTCGTCCTGGCTGTAGAGGGATGCGGTTCACGGGAGTTCTGTATGCTAGTGGAGTGCAATGCTATTTCAGAGTTCTGTTGCCTGGGAATAGGATGACACCATGTCCGCAATGTCTGCATCCCTAGACAGAGCTTACAGGAGTTCTGTAACCTTAGTGTAGTGATTTACAGCATACATGAGTTCTGTATCGGAGCTGTGTAACGAAGCAGTTGGAAGAGTTCTGTAGCCTGGGAGTAGGGATTCGCAACATGCGGGATTTCTGTAGCCTGTCTATAGGAAACGCAGCTTTCGGTCGGTCTGCTTACTGGCTGTAGAGAGATGCAGTTCACGGGAGTTCTGTATGCTAGTGGAGTGCAATGCTATTTCAGAGTTCTGTTGCCTGGGAATAGGATGACACAATGTGGGCAATGTCAGTATCCTTAGACAGAGCTTACAGGAGTTCTGTAACCGGAGTGTAGTGAGGTGCAGCTTACCTGAATTCTTTATCGCAGTCGTGGACGAAGCAGTTAGCAAGGGTTCTGTAACCTGGGAGTAGGCATTCGCAATATGCGGGATTTCTGTAGCCTGTCTATAGAAATGGAGCTTATGGTCGGTCTACTTGCTGGCTCTAGAGAGATTCAGTTCACAGGAGTTCTGTATGCTAGTGGAGTACAAAGCTGTTTCACCGTTCTGCAGCCTGGGAATTGGCATACACAATATGCACATTGTCAGTAGCCTGAGTGTAGGAGACAGAGCTTACAGGAGTTCTGTAACCTGAGTGTAGTCAGATGCAGCTTATATGAGATCTGTATTACAGGTGTGGAACGAAGCAGTTTGGAAGAGTTCTATAGCCTGGGAGTAGGGATTCGCAGTATGCGGGATTTCTGTAGACTTTCTATAGGAAACACAGCTTATGGTCGGTCTGCTTCCTGGCTGTAGAGAGATGCAGTTCACGGGAGTTCTGTATGCTAGTGGAGTACAAAGCTGTTTCAGCTTTCTGTAGCCTTAAACTACGCTCACACAATGTGCGCAATGTCTGTAGCCTGTGTGTAGGAGACATAGCTTACAGGAGTTCTGTAAGCTGAGTGTACTCAGATGTAGCTTACATGAGTTCTGTATCAGAGGTGTGGAACGAAGCAGTTAGCAAGTGTTCTGTAGCCTGGGAGCAGGGATTCGCAATAATCGGGATTTCTGTAGGCTAACTCTGGGATGTGAATCTTATAGGAATTCTGGATACATGCTGTAGAGTGATTCAGTTCACAGGACTTATGTATGCTAGTGGAGTACAAATCTGTTTCAGCGGTCTGTAGCCTGGGAATAGGCATACACAATGTGCGCAATGTCTTTAGCAAGAGTGTAGGAGACAGAGCTTACAGGAGTTCTGTAACCTGAGTGTAGTCAGATGCAGCTTACATGAATTCTGTGTTCCAGGTTTGGAATGAAGCAGTTTGGAAGGGCTCTGTAGCCCGGGAGTAGGCATTCACAATATGCGGGATTTCTGTAGCCTGTCTATAGCAAACGCAGCTTATGACCGTTATGCGTCCTGGCTGTAGAGAAATGCAGTTCACGGGAGTTCTGTATGCTAGTGGAGTGCAATGCTATCTCAGAGTTCTGTTGCATGGGAATAGGCATACACAATGTTCGCAATGTCCGTAGCCTGAGTGTAGAAGACAGAACTTACAGGATTTCTGTAACCTGAGTTTAGTCAGATGCAGCGTACATGAGTTCTGTATCGGAGGAGGGGAACGAAGTAGTTTGTAAAATTCTGTAGCCTGGGAGTAGGCATTCACAATATGCGGGATTTCTGTAGCCTGTCTATAGGAAACGCAGCTTATGGGCCTTCTGCGTCCTGGCTGTAGAGAGATGCAGTTCACGGGATTTCTGTATGCTAGTGGAGTGCAATGCTTTTTCAGAGTTCTGTTTCCTGGGAATAGGATGACACAATGTGCGCAATGTCTGTATCCTTAGACAGAGATTACAGGGGTTCTCTAAGCTGAGTGTATTGATTGCAGCTTACATGATTTCTCTATCAGATGTGTGTAACAAAGCAGTTTGGAAGAGTTCTGTAGCCTGGGAGTTGGGATTCAAAATATGTGGGATTTCTGTAGCCTGATTCTGGTAATGTGCAGCTTATAGGAATTCTTGATACAGGCTGTAGAGAGATTCAGTTCATGGGAGTTCTGTATGGTAGTGGAGTGCAAAGCTGTTTCAGTGTTCTGTAGCCTGGAATTACGCTTACAGAATGTGCATAGTGTCAGTAGCATCAGTGTAGGATACAGAGCGTACAGGATTTCTGTTACTTGAGTGTAGTTATTTACAGCATACATGAGTTCTGTATTGGAGGTGTGGATGTAAGCAGTTTGGAAGCGTTCTGTAGCCTGGGAGTAGGCATTCGCAATATGCGGGATTTCTGTAGCCTGTCTATAGGTAACGCAGCTTATGGTCGGTCTGCTTCCTGGCTGTAGACAGACTCAGTTCACGGGAGTTCTGAATGCTAGCAGAGTGCAGTGCTATTTCAGAGTTCTGTTGCATGGGAATAGGCATACACAATGTTCGCAAAGTCTGTAGCCTGAGTGTAGCAGACAGAGCTTACAGGAGTTCTGTAACCTCAGTTTAGTAAGATGCATCGTACATGAGTTCTGTATCGGAGGAGTGGAACGAAGTAGTTTGTAAGAGTTCTGTAGCCTGGGAATTGGCATTCACAATATGCGGGATTTCTGTAGCCTGTCTATAGGAAATGCACCTTATTTGCGTTCTGCGTGCTGGCTATAGAGAGATACAGTGCATGGAAGTTCTGTATGCTAGTGGAGTGCAATGCTATTTCAGAGTTCTTTTGCCTGAAATAGGCGTACACAATGTGCGCAATGTCTGTATCGTTAGACAGAGCTTACAGTAGTTCTGTAAACTGAGTGGAGTCAGATGCAGCGTACATGAGTTCTGTATCGGACATGGAATGAAGCAGTTTGGAAGAGTTCTGTAGCGTAGGAGTAAGCATTTGCAATATGCGGGATATCTGTCACCTGTCTAGAGGAAACGCAGCTTATGGGTGTTCTGTGTCCTGGCTCTAGTGAGATGCAGTTCAAGGGAGTTCTGTATGCTAGTGGAGTACAAAGATGTTTCAGCGGATTGTAGCCTGGGAATAGGATGACACAATGTGCGCAATGTCTGTATCCTTAGACAGAGCTTACAGGAGTTCTGTAACCTGAGTTTCGTCAGATGCAGCTTACATGAGTTCTGTATCAGAGGTGTGGATGTAAGCAGTTTGGAAGAGTTCTGTAGCTTGTGAGTAGGGATTCGCAATATGAGGGATTTCTGTAGCCAGACTCTAGGATGCGCAGCTTATGGTCGTCTGCTTCCTGGCTGTAGAGAGATGCAGTTCACAGGAGCTCTGTATGCTAGTGGAGTACAAAGGTGTTTCAGCGGTCTGTAGCCTGGATATAGGCATACACAATGTGCCCAATGTCTGTAGCCTGAGTGTAGGAGACAGAGCTTACAGGAGTTCTGTAACCTGAGTTTAGTCAGATGCAGTGTACATGAGTTCTGTATCTGAGATATGGATGAAAGCAGTTTGGAAGAGTACTGTAGTATGGGAGCAGGAATTCGCAATATGCGGGATTTCTGTAGCCTAACTCTGGGATGTGAATCTTATAGGAATTCTGGATACATGCTGTAGAGAGATTCAGTTCATGGGAGTTCTGTATGCTAGTAGAGTGCAAAGCTGTTTCAGCGTTCTGTAGCCTGGGAATACGCTTACACTATGTGCGCAATTTCGGTAGCCTGAGTATAGGAGAGAGAGTGTACAGGAGTTCTGTACCCTGAGTGTAGTGATTTACAGCATACATGAGTTCTGTATCGGAGGTTTGGAACGAAGCAGTTAGGAAGGGTTCTGTAGCCTAGGAGTAGGAATTCGCAATATGCGGGATTTCTGTAGCCTGACTCTAGGATGCGCAGCTTATGTGCGTAATGCTTCCTTGCTGTAGAGAGATTCAGTTCACAGTAGTTCTGTATGCTAGTGGAGTACAAAGCTGTTTCAGCGGTCTGTAGCCTGGGAATAGGCATACACAATGTGCGCAATGTCCGTAGCCAGAGTGTAGGAGACAGAGCTTACAGGAGTTCTGTAACCTGAGTGTTGTCAGATCCAGCGTACATGAGTTGTGTATCAGATATGAGGTACGAAGCACTTTGGAAGAGTCTGTAGCCTGGGAGTAGGCATTCACAATATGCAGGATTTCTGTAGCCTGTCTATAGGAAACGCAGCTTATGGGCGTTCTGCGTCCTGGCTGTAGAGAGATTCAGTTCACGGGAGTTCTGTATGCTAGTGGAGTGCAATGCTATTTCAGAGTTCTGTTGCCTGGGAATTGGTGTCACAATTTGCGCAATGTCTGTATCCTTAGACAGAGCTTACAGGTGTTCTGTAACCTGAGTGTAGTCAGATGCAGCTTACATGAGTTCTGTATTACAGGTGTGGATTGAAGCTGTTTGGAAGTGTTCTGTAGCCTGGGAGTAGGCATTCGCAATATGACAGAATTCGGTAGCCTGTCTATAGGAAACGCAGCTTATGTTCGGTCTGCTTCCAGGCTGTAGAGAGATTCAGTTCAGGGGAGTTCTGTATGCTAGTGGAGTACAAAGCTGTTTCAGCGGTCTGTAGCCTGGAATAGGCATACACAATATGTGCATTGTCTGTAGCCTGAGTGTAGCAGACAGAGTCTGACAGGAGTTCTGTAACCTGAGTTTCGTCAAATGCAGCGTATATGAGTTCTGTATCGGATGTGTGGATGTAAGCAGTTTAGAAGTGTTCTGTAGCTTGGGAGTAGGGATTCGCAATATGCGGGATTTCTGCACCCTTACTCTAGGATGCGCAGTTTATGGGCGATCTGCATCCTGGCTGTAGAGAGATTCAGTTCACGGGAGTTCTGTATGCTAGTGGAGTACAAAGCTGTTTCAGCGGTCTATTGCCTGGAAAAGGCATACACAATGTGTGCAATTTCTGTACCCTGAGTGTAGGAGACAGAGCTTACAGGAGTTCTGTAACCTGAGTGTAGTCAGGTGCAGCTTACATGAGTTCTGTATCGGAGGTGTGGATGTAAGCAGTTTGGAAGAGTTCTGTAGCCTGGGAGTAGGGATTCCCAATATGCAGGATTTCTGTAGCCTGTCTATAAGAAACGCAGCTTATAGGAATTCTGGATACATGCTGTAGAGAGATTCAGTTCATCGGAGTTCTGTATGCTAGTGGAGTGTAATGCTATTTCAGAGTTCTTTTGCCTGAAATAGGCATACACAATGTGCGCAATGTCTGTATCGTTAGACAGAGCTTACAGTAGTTCTGTAACCTGAGTGTAGTCAGATGCAGCGTACATTAGTTCTGTATCGGAGATGTGGAACGAAGCAGTTAGGAAGGGTTCTGTAGATTGGGAGTAGGCATTGGCAATATGCAGGATTTCTGTAGCCTGTCTATAGGAAAAGCAGCTTATGGTCGGTCTGCTTCCTGCCTGTAGAGAGATTTAGTTCACGGGAGCTCTGTATGCTGGTGGAGTACAAAGCTGTTTCAGCGGTCTGTAGCCTGGTAATAGGCATACAGAATGTGTGCAATGTCTGTAGCCTGAGTGTAGGAGACAGAGCTTACAGGAGTTCTGTAAACTGAGTTTAGTCAGATGCAGCGTACATGAGTTCTGTATCGGACGTGTGGAACGAAGCAGTTTGGAAGAGTTCTGTAGCCTGGGAGTAGGCATTCGCAATATGCGGGATATCTGTCGCCTGTCTAGAGGAAACACAGCTTATGGGTGTTCTGTGTCCTGGCTCTAGTGAGATGCAGTTCAAGGGAGTTCTGTATGCTAGTGGAGTACAAAGAATTTTCAGCGGATTGTAGCCTGGGAATAGGATGACACAATGTGCGCAATGTCTGTATCCTTAGACAGAGCTTACAGGAGTTCTGTAACCTGAGTTTTGTCAGATGCAGCTTACATGATTTCTGTATCAGAGGTATGGATGTAAGCAGTTTGATAGATTTCTGTAGCCTGTGAGTAGGGATTCGCAATATGAGGGATTTCTGTAGCCAGACTCTAGGATGCGCAGCTTATGGTCGGTCTGCTTCCTGGCTGTAGAGAGATGCGCAATGTGCATAGAATGAGTGTAGGAGACAGAGCTTACAGGAGTTCTGTAACCTGAGTGTAGTCAGATGCAGCGTACATGAATTCTGTATTACAGGTGTGGAACGAAGCAGTTTGGAAGAGTTCTGTAGCCTGGGAGTAGGAATACACAATATGCAGAATTTCTGTAGCCTCTCTATAGGACACACAGCTTATGGTCGGTCTGCTTGTTGGCTGTGTGCAATGTCTCTATCCTTAGACAGAGCTAACAGGAGTTCTGTAACATGAGTGTACTGAGGTGCAGGTTACATGCGTTGTGTATCCGAAGTGTGTAACGAAGCAGTTTGTAAGAGTTCTGTAGCCTGGGAATAGGCATTCGCAATATGCCGAATTTCTGTAGCCTGACTCTGGGATGTGAGGCTTATAGGAATTCTGGATACAGGCTTAAGAGAGATTCAGTTCATGGGAGTTCTGTATGATAGTGGAGTGCAAAGCTGTTTCAGCGTTCTGTAGCCTGGTAATAGGCATACGCAATGTGGGCAATGTCTGCATCCTTAGACAGAGCTTACAGGAATTCTGTAAGCTGAGTGTAGTCAGATACAGCTTACATTAGTTCTGTATCAGAGGTGTGGATGTAAGCAGCTTGGAAGAGTTCTGTAGCCTGGGAGTAGGGATTCGCAATATGGGGGATTACTTTAGCCTGACTCTAGGGTGCCCAGCTTATGGGTGTTCTGCCTCCTGGCTGTAGAGAGATGCAGTTCACGGGAGTTCTGTATGCTAGTGGAATACAAAGCTGTTTCAGCGGTCTGTAGCCTTTTAATAGGCATACACATTGTGCGCAATGTCTGTAGCCTGAGTGTAGCAGAGAGAGCTTACAGGAGTTCTGTAACCTGAGTTTAGTGAGATGCTGCGTACATGAGTTCTGAATCTGAGATCTGGAACGAAGCAGTTTGTAAGAGTTCTGTAGCCTGGGAGTAGGCATTCGCAATATTTGGGATTTGTGTAGACTGACTCTGGGATGTGCAGCTTATTGGAATTCTGGATACAGGCTGCAGAGAGATTCAGTTCACGGGAGTTCTGTATGCTAGTTGAGTACAAAGCTGTTTCTGCGTTCTATAGCCTGGGAATACACTTACACAATGTGCGCGGTTTCCTAGCCTGAGTGTAGGTGAGAGATCATACAGGAGTTCTGTTACCTGAGTGTAGTGATTTACAGCATACATGAGTTCTGCATCGGAGGTGTGGATTGAAGCAGTTAAGAAGGGTTCTGTAGCCTGGGAGTAGGCATTCACAATACGCGGGATATCTGTATCCTATCTATAGGAAACGAAGCTTATGTTGGGTAGCTTCATGTCTTTAGTGAGATTCAGTTCACAGGAGTTCTGTATGCTAGTACAGTACAAAACTGTTTCTGTGGTCTGTATCCTGGGAGTAGGCATACACAATGTGCGCAATGTCAGTAGCCTGAGTGTAAGAGACAGAGCTTACAGGAGTTCTGTAACCTGATTTAATCAGATGCTGCGTACATGACTGCTGTATCGGAGGTGTGGATGTAAGCAGTTTCGAAGAGTTCTGTAGCCTGGGAGTAGGGATTGGCAATATGCGGCATTTCTGTAGCCTGACACTAGGATGCGCAGCTTATGGGCATTCTGCGTCCTGGCTGTAGAGAGATTCAGTTCACGGGAGTTCTGTATGCTAGTGGATTACAAATCTGTTTCAGTGGTCTGTAGCCTGGGAATAGCCCTTCACAATGTGCGCAATGTCTGTAGCCTGAGTGTAGCAGAGAGAGCTTACAGGAGTTCTGTAACCTGATTTAGTCAGATGCAGCATACATGAATTCTGTATCGGTGGTGTGGGTGTAAGAAGTTTGTAAGAGTTCTGTAGCCTGGGAGTAGGGATTCACAATATGCGGCATTTCTGCAGCCTGACACTAGGATGCGCAGCTTATGGGCGTTCTGCGTCCTGACTTTAGAAAGATTCAGTTCATCGGAGTTCTGTATGCTAGTGGAGTGCAATGCTATTTCTGAGTTCTGTTGCCTGGGAATAGGATGACACAATCTGCGCAATGTCTGTATCCTTAGGCAGAGCTTACAGGAGTTCTGTAACCAGCGTGTAGTCAGATGCAGATTACATGAGTTTTGTATTACAGGTGTGGAACGAAGCAGTTTGTAAGATTTTGTAGCCTGGGAGTAGGGATTCGCAATGTGTGGAATTTCTGTAGCCTGTCTATAGGAAACGCAGCTTATGGTCGGTCTGATTCCTGGCTGTAGAGAGATGCAGTTAACGGGCGTTCTGTATGCTAGTGGAGTGCAAAGCTCTTTCAGCCTTTTGTAACCTGGGAATAGGGTTACACAATGTGCGCAAATTCGGTAGCCTGAGTGTAGGAGAGAGAACGTAAAGGAGTTCTGTATCCTGAGTGTAGTGATTTACCCCATACATGAATTCTGTATCGGAGGTGTGAATCGAAGCAGTTAGGAAGGGTTCTGTAGCCTGGGAGTGGCATTAACAATATGCGGGAATTCTGTAGCCTGTCTATAGGAAACGTAGCTTATGGTCTGTCTGCTTCTTGGCTGTAGTGAGATGCAGTTCACGGGACTTCTGTATGCTAGTGGAGTACAAAGCTGTTTCAGCAGTCTGTAGCCTGGGAATAGGCATACACAATGTGCACAATGTCCATAGTATGAGTTAAGGACACAGAACTTACAGGAGTTCTGTAACCTGAGTTTAGTCAGATGCAGCTTACATGAGTTCTGTATTACAGGAATGGAACGAAGCAGTTTGGAAGAGTTCTGTAGCCTGGAAGTAGGGATTCGCAATATGCGGCATTTCTGTAGCCTGACACTAGGATGCGCAGCTTATGGGTGTTCTGTGTCCTGGCTGTAGAGAGATGCAGTTCACGGGAGTTCTGAATGCTAGTGGAGTGCAATCGTTTTTCAGAGTTCTTTTGCATGGGAATAGGATGACATAATGTGCGCAATGTCTGTATCCTTAGACAGAGCTTAAAGGAGTTCTGTAACCTAAGTGTAGTCAGATGCAGCTTAAATGAGTTCAGTATTACAGGTGTGGAACGAAGCAGTTTGTAAGGGTTCTGTAGCCTGGGAGTAGGGATTCACAATATGCGGGATTTCTGTAGCCTGTCTATAGGAAACGCAGCATATAGGAATTCTACATACAGGCTGTAGAGATAGTCAGTTCACGGGAGTACTGTATACTAGTGGAGGGAAATGCTATTTCATAGTTCTCTTGCCTGGGAATAGGATGACACAATGTACGCAACGTCTGTGTACTGAGACAGAGCTTACAGGAGTTCTGTAACCTGAGTGCAGTGAGGTGCAGCTTACATGAGTTCTGTATCGGAGGTGTGTAACGAAGCAGTTTGTTAGAGTTCTGTAGCCTGGGAGTAGGCATTCACAATATGCGCTATTTCTGTAGCCTGACTCTAGGATGTGCAGCTTATATGAATTCTGGATACAGGCTGTAGAGAGATTCAGTTCATGGGAGTTCTGTATGCTAGTGGAGTGCAAAGCTTTCAGCGTTAGGTAGCCTGGGAACACGCTTACACAATGTGAGCAATTTTGATAGCCTGAGTGTAGGATAAAGATAATACAGGAGTTCTGTAACCTGAGTGTAGTGATTTACAGCACACATGAGTTGTGTATTGTTGGTGTAGAACGAAGCACTTCCAAAGGGTTCTGAAGCCTGGGAGTACGCATTCGGAATATGCGGGATTTCTGTAGCCTGACTCTGGGATGGGCAGCTTATAGGAATTCTGGATACAGGCTGCAGAGAGATTCAGTTCATGGGAGTTCTGTATGCTAGTGGAGTGCAATGCTGTTTCAGCTGTCTGTAGATTGTGAATAGGCATACACAATGTGCGCAATGTCCATAGCCTGAGTGTAAGAGACAGAGCGTACAGGAGTTCTGTAACCTGAGTATAGTCAGATGCAGCTTACATGATTTCAGTATTACAGGTGGGGAACAAATATGTTTGGAAGGGTTCTGTAGCCTGGTAGCAGGCATTCGCAATATGTGGGATATATGTAGCCTGACTATAGGAAAGGCATCTTATGGTTTGTCTGCTTCCTGGCTGTAGAGAGATTCAGTTCACGGGAGTTCTGTATGCTAGTGGAGTACAAAGCTGTTTCAGCTGTCTGTAGACAGGGAATAGGCATACACAATGTGCGCAATGTCTATAGCCTGAGTGTAGGGGACAGAGCTTACAGGAGTTCTGAAACCTGAGTTTAGTGAAATGCAGCGTACATGAGTTCTGTATTACAGGTGTGGAACGAATCAGTTTGTAAGAGTTCTGTAGCCTGGGAGTAGGCATTCACAATATGCGGGATTTCTGTAGCCTGTCTATAGGAAACGCAGATTCTGGTCGGTCTGCTTCCTGGCTGTAGAGAGATTCAGTTCACGGGAGTTCTGTATGCTAGTGGAGTACAAAGCTGTTTCAGTGCTCTGTAGCCTGAGAATAGGCATACACAATGTGAGCAATGTCTGCCGCCTGAGTGTAGGAGACAGAGATTATAGGAGTTCTGTAACCTGAATTTAGTCAGATGCAGCGTACATGAGTTCTGTATCGGAGGTGTGGATGTAAGCAGTTTGGAAGAGTTCTGTAGCCTGGGAGTAGGCATTCGCAATATGCGGGATTTCTGTAGCCTGTCTATAGGAAACGGCACTTATAGGAATTCTGGGTACGGGCTGTAGAGAGATTCAGTTCACAGAAAGTCTGTATGCTATTGGAGTGCAATGCTATTTCAAAGTTCTGTGCGTGGGAATAGGCTTAGCTCATGTGACAAATGTTGTCGGTTTGTTTCCTGGCTGTAGAGAGATGCAGTTCATGGCAGCACTGCATGCTAGTGGAGTACAAAGCTGTCTCAGCTGTCTGTAGCCTGTGAATAGGCATACAAAATGTGCACAATGTCCATTGCCTGAGTATAGGAGACAGTCCATACAGGAGTTGTGTAAACCAAGTGAAGTCAGATGCAGCTTACATGAGTTCTGTATCAGAGGAGTAGAATGAAGTAGTTTGTAAAGAGTTCTGTAGCCTGGAAGTAGGGATTCACAATATGCGGTATTTCTGTCACCTGTCTAGAGGAAGCGCAGCGTATGGGCGTTAGGCATCCTGGCTGTAGAGTGATGCAGTTCACGGGAGTTCTGAATGCTAGTGGAGTGCAATGCTGTTTCAGCTGTCTGTAGATTGTGAATAGGCATACACAATGTGCGCAATGTCCATAGCCTGAGTGTAAGAGACAGAGCTTACAGGAGTTCTGTAACCTGAGTGTAGTCAAATGCAGCGTACATGAGTTCTGTATCGGATGTGAGGTACGAAGCAGTTTGGAAGAATTCTGTAGCCTGGGAGTAGGCATTCGCCATATGCGGGATATCTGTAGCCTGACTCTGGGATGTGAGGGTTATAGGAAATCTGGATACAGGCTGTGGAGAGATTCAGTTCATGCGTGTTCTGTATGCTAGTGGAGTAGAAAGCTGTTTCAGCGGTCAGTAGCCTGGGAATAGGCATACACAATGTGCGCAATGTCTGTAGCGTGAGTGTAGGAGTGAGAGCTTACAGGAGTTCTGTAACCTGAGTGTAGTCAGATGCAGCATACATGAGTTCTGTATCGGACATGTGGAACAAAGCAGTTTGGAAGAGTTCTGTAGACTGGGATTGGCATTCACAATATGCGGGATTTCTGTCGCCTGTCTATAGGAAACGCAGCTTCTGGTCGGTCTGCTTCCTGGCTGTAGACAGATTCAGTTCACGGGAATTCTGTATGCTAGTGAAGTGCAATGCTATTTCAGCGGTCTGTAGCCTGGGAATAGGCATACACAATGTTCGCAATGTCCGTAGCATGAGTGTAGGAGACAGAGCTTACAGGAGTTCTGTAACCTGAGTTTAGTGAGATGCAGCGTACATGAGTTCTGTATCGGATGTGTGGAACGTTGCAGTTAGGAAGGGTTCTGTAGCCTGGGAGTAGGCATTCGCAATATGCGGGATTTCAGTAGCCTGTCTATAGGAAACGCAGCTTATGGGCGTTCTTCGTCCTGGCTATAGAGAGATGCATTTCACGGGAGTTCTGTATGCTAGTGGAGTACAAAGCGGTTTCAGAGTTCTTTTGCCTAGGAATAGGCATACACAATGTGCTCAATGTCTGTATCCTTAGACAGAGCTTACAGGAATTCTGTAAACTGAGTGTAGTCAGATGCACCGTACTTGAGTTCTGTATCTGAGATATGGATGTTAGCAGTTTAGAAGAGTTCTGTAGCCTGGGAGCAGGGATTCGCAATATGCGGGATTTCTGAAGGCTAACTCTGGGATTTGAATCTTATAGGAATTCTAGATACGTGCTGTAGAGAGATTCAGTTCATGGGAGTTCTGTATGCTAGTGGGGTGCAAAGCTGTTTCAGCTTTCTGTAGCCTGTGAATACGCTTACACTATGTGCGCTATTTCGGTAGCCTGATTATAGGAGAGAGAGTGTACTGGAGTTCTGTAACCTGAATGTAGTGATTTACAGCATACATGAGTTCTGTTTTGGAGGTGTGGAACAAAGCAGTTAGGAGTGGTTCTGTAGCGTGGCAGTAGGAATTCGCAATATGCGGGATTTCTGTAGCCGTACTCTAGGATGCACAGCTTACGGTCATTCTGCTTCCTGGCTGTAGAGAAATTTAGATCACAGGAGTTCTGTATGTTAGTGGCGTACAAAGCTGTTTCAGTGGTCTGTAGCCTTAGAATAGGCATACACAATATGCACAATGTCCGTAGCCTGAGTGTAGGAGACAGAGCTTACAGGAGTTCTGTAACCTGAGTGTGGTCAGATGCAGCTTACATGAATTCTGTGTTACAGGTTTGGAACGAAGCAGTTTGGAAGAGTTCTGTAGCCCGGGAGTAGGCATTTTCAATATGCGGGATTTCTGTAGACTATCTATGGGAAACGCAGCTTATGGTCAGTCTGCTTCCTGGCTGTAGACAGATTCAGTTCACGGTATTTCTGCATGCTGGTGGAGTGCAATGCTATTTCAGAGTTCTGTTGCATGGGAATAGGCATACACAATGTTCACAATCTCCGTAGCCTGAGTGCAGGAGACAGAGCTTACAGGAGTTCTGTAACCTCAGTTTAGTCAGATGCAGCGTACATGAGTTCTGTATCGGTTGAGTGGAACGAAGTAGTTTGTAAGAGTTCTGTAGCCTGGGAGTAGGCATTCACAATATGCAGGATTTCTGTAGCCGGTCTGTAGGAAACGCACCTTATGGGCGTTCTGCGTGCTGGCTATAGAGAGATGCAGTTCACGGAATTTCTGTACGCTAGTGGAGTGCAATGCTATTTCAGAGTTCTTTTGCCTGGGAATAGGCATACACAATGTGCACAATGTCTGTATTGTTAGACAGAGCTAACAGAAGTTCTGTAACCTGAGTGTAGTCAGATGCAGCGTACATGAATTCTGTATTACAGGTGCGGAGCGAAGCAGTTTGTAAGAGTTCTGTAGCCTTGGAGTAGGCATTCGCAATATACGGGATTTCTGTAGACTGTCTATAGGAAATGCAGCTTATGGTCGGTCTGTTTCCTGCCTGTAGTGAGATTCAGTTCACGGGAGTTCTGTATGCTAGTGGAGTACAAATCTATTTCAGCGGTCTGTATCCTGGGAATAGGCATACACAAATTGCACAATGTCTCTAACCTGAGTGTAGGAGACAGAGCTTAAGGAGTTCTGTAACCTGAGTGTAGTCAGATGCAGCATACATGAGTTCTGTATTGGACGTGTGGAACGAAGCAGTTTGGAAGAGTTCTGTATCCTGGGAGTAGGCATTCACAATATGCGGGAATTCTGTCACCTTTCTAGAGGAAACGCAGCTTATGGGCGTTCTACGTACTGGCTGTAGTGAGATGCAGTTCACGGGACTTCTGTATGCTAGTGGAGTACAAAGCTGTTTCAGCAGACTGTAGCCTGGGAATAGGCATGCACAAATTGCACAATGTCTGTAACCTGAGTGTAAGAGACAGAGCTTACAGGAGTTCTGCAACCTGAGTGTAGTCAGATGCAGCTTACATGAGTTCTGTATCAGAGATGTGGATGTTAGCAGTTTGGAAGATTTCTGTAGCCTGGGAGCAGGGATTCGCTATGTGCGGGATTTCTTGTAGCCTAACTCTGGGATGTGAATCTTATAGGAATTCTGGATACATGCTGTAGAGAGATTCAGTTCATGGGAGTTCTGTATGCTAGTGGAGTGCAAAGCTGTTACAGCGTTCTGTAGCCTGGGTATACACTTACACTATGTGCGCTATTTCTGTAGCCTGACTCTAGGATGCGCAGCTTATGGGCGTTCTGCGTCCTGGCTTAGAGAGATGCAGTTCATGGGAGTTCTGTATGCTAGTGGAGTGCAATGCTATTTCAGAGTTATGTTACCTGCGAATAGGATGACACAATATGGGCAATCTCTATCCTTGGTGCTACGCCTACAGCTGTGGTAACATCTGCGTAGCAAAAACAGCTGCGCCAGAGACCTCCACGGGCTGAAGGGCTGATGTAAGATCTCTTTGGAGAGGGGCCTCAGGCACCTCCTGTGGAGACAAAGGTCAATAATGATCTTGTCTCTACATAGTGGAAGCCGAAAACCCTTCCTGTGTTGGTTCCTGCGTTTGCTTTGTCCTTTGTACATAATGTTAGGAGTGATTGCAATCTACCTTTGTTGCCTGTATTTGATCTGGGCTCATGCCCCCATGGACACGGAACAACAATAGGATTACCGGGAACCCATTATCATAGCAAACAGTTCCTTTAACATTCCTGAGGAAGCAATTCAGAACATCACGCTCTTTACACCGCCAGCTGTAAAAGCCTTCCTGGAAGAAGCCTTAGCTACACATGGTAATCGGACTCTGGGAGACTTCCTGGACGCTATGGAGCAACGGAAATTGCTAAAAGAAAGCAAGAATGACCCTGAGGAAACTCGAGTCGAACAGCTCATAGGGAATCCACATTCAGACCCAAACCGAAAGCAAAAGGAATTGTTAGCAACAATCCCAAAAAGAACTCTTCCCGGAGGATATGAACAATACCTAATTAATGGTAGACAAGGCAGGAAAGACAACAGATATGGGAAACTATAAAAATGGCTAAGGCAGTGGCGCATACAGTGGCGCATACAATGGCGCATACAATGGCGTGTTCCTCATGATTGGGCACAGATAGAAGAGGAATATCTTTCTGACCTGGGGGAATGAGGCCTATATGCGGTTAAAATGTTATCACTATTCCCTCATTGTTACCGCACTGTTCTGACCATGTTAACATTTGTTCTTCTGTTAATCAATGATGTTTTTCCCTCAAGCTTTAGAAGTTTTACTAAAAAACCCTGACTTAACAGACAATAAACGCAGCAGCATTAGTACTACACTGGTGTCTGTCTGTCATTTTCCTCGCCGATTCCTTGTCTCCCTAGACGCCTTCATCCTGTTCTCCCTCGGTCTGTGAAGTCTCCGAGCTGACAGTCCGCGGCACCTTGGAGCTAACAGGAGTTCTGTAACCTGAGTGTAGTGAGGTGCAGGTTACATGAGTTCTGTATAGGAGTTGTGTAACGGAGCAGTTTGGAAGAGTTCTGTAGCCTGGGAGTAGGCATTCACAATATGCGGGATTTCTGTAGCCTGACTCTGGGATGTGCAGCATATAGGTATTCTGGATACAGGCTGTAGAGAGATTCAGGTCATGGGAGTTCTGTATGCCAGCGGCGTGTAAAGATGTTTCAGCATTCTATAGCCTGGGAATACACTTACACAATGTGCGAATTTCAGTGGCCTGCGTGTAGGAGACAGAGCTTAGAAGAGTTCTGTATGCTGAATGTAGTGATTTACACCATACTTGAGTTCTTTATCGGGTTGTGGAACAAAGCAGTTAGGAAGGGTTCTTCAGCCTGGGAGTAGGAATTCATAATATGCGGGATTTCTGTAGCCTGACTCTGGGATGTGCAGTTCATTGTCGCTCTGCTTCCTGGCTGTAGAGAGATTCAATTCACGAGAGTTCTGTATGCTAGTGGAGTACAAATCTGTTTCAGCGGTCTGTAGCCTGGTAATAGGCATACACAATGTGCGCAATGTCTGTAGGCTGAGTGTAGGAGACAGAGTTTACAGGAGTTCTGTAACCTGAGTTTAGTCAGATGCAGCTTACATGAGTTCTGTACTACAGGTGTGGAACGAAGCAGTTTGGAAGAGTTCTGTAGCCTGGGAGTAGGGATTCGCAATATGTGCGATTTCTGTAGTCTGTCTATAGGAAACGCAGCTTATGGTCGGTCTGCTTCCTGGCTGTAGAGAGATTCAGTTCACGGGAGTTCTGTATGCTAGTGGAGTACAAAGCTGTTTCAGCGGTCTGTAGCCTCGGAATACGCTTACACAATATGCACAAAGTCTTAGCCTGAGTGTAGGAGACAGAGCTTACAGGAGTTCTGTAACCTGAGTGTAGTGAGGTGCAGTTTACATGAGTTCTGTATCAGAGGTGTGTAACAAAGCAGTTTGTAAGAGTTCTGTAGCCTGGAAGTAGGCATTCACAATATGCGGGATTTCTGTAGCCTGTCTATAGGATAAGCAGGTTATAGGCGTTCTGGATACAAGTTGTAGAGTGACGGAGTTCATGGGAGTTCTGTATGCTAGTGGAGTTCAAAGCTGTTTCAGTGGTCTGTAGCCTAGGAATAGGTATACACAATGTGCGCACTGTCCGTAGCCCGAGTGTATGAGACAGAGCTTACAGGAGTTTGTTACCTGAGTTTAGTCAGATGCAGCTTACATGAGTTCTGTATTACAGGTGTGAATGAAGCAGTTTGGAAGAGTTCTGTACCCTGGGAGTAGGCATTCGCAATATGCGGGTTTTCTGTAGCCTGTCTATAGGAAACGCAGCTTATAGGTATTCTGGTTTCATGCTGTTTAGTGATTCACTTCACGGGAGTTCTGTATGCTAGTGGAGTGCCAAGCTCTTTCATAGTTCAGTAACCTAGGAATATGCTTACACAATGTGCACGATTCCGTTGCCTGAGTGTAGTTGAGAGAGTGTACAGGAGTTCTGTAACCTGAGTGTAGTGATTTACAGCATATGTGAGTTCTGTATTATAGGTGTGGAACGAAGCAGTTTGGAAGAGTTCTGTAGCCTGGGATTAGGCATTCACAATATGCGGGTTTTCTCTAGCTTGTCTATAGGAAACACAGCTTATGGTCGTTCTGCTTACTGGCTTTAGAGAGATTCAGTTCATGGGAGTTCTGTATGCTAGTGGAGTAAAAAGCAGTTTCAGCTGTCTGTAGCATGGGAATAGGCTTACACAATGAGCGCAATGTCCGTAGCCTGAGTGTAGAATACAGAGCTTACAGGAGTTCTGTAACCTGAGTTTACTCAGATGAAGTGTACATGAGTTCTGCATCGGAGGTGTGGATGTAAGCAGTTTGGAAGAGTTCTGTAGCCTGGGAGTAGGCATTCGCAATATGCGGGATTTCTGTAGCCTGACTCTGGGATGTGTACCTTATAGGAATTCTGGATACAGGCTGTAGAGAGATTCATTTCATGGGAGTTCTGTATGCTAGTGGAGTGCAAATCTGTTTCAGCGGTCTGTAGCCTGGGAATACACTTCACATGTACGCAAATTCGGTAGCCTGAATTTAGGAGAGACAGCATACAGAAGATCGGTAACCTGAGTGTAGTGATTTATAGTGTACATGAGTTCTGTATCGGATGTGTGGAACGAAGCATTTAGGAAGGATTCCGTGTTCCTGGGAGTAGGCATTCCCAATATGCAGGATTTCTGTAGCCTGGCAATAGGAAACGCAGCTTATGGTCGGTCTGCTTCCTGGCAGTAGAGAGATTCAGTTCACAGGAGTTCTGTATGCTAGTGGATTACAAACCAGTTTCAGCGGTCTGTATCCTAGGATTGGATGGAACCAGAAATATCAGGTTCTGTGGTGGCTAACTCAATCCAAGCTCTTACTACAGCCTCTGAGTTTCTTTGTGTTTTCTGGATAGTATCTGTGGACTTTAGAGTTGTGAATGCATTGTAGCATGTAACATTTTGTTTTTCTATTGGCAAACGCTGATTGCTTTCACATGGAAAAACAACAGGTACGCATTCGTGTTTTCTGAGAAAAAGCTGCAGAAACCAGGTTACAAATGATATTTGTGTTTGTAAACATGACATTGAATCCACTTGCAAAAGAAAAAGACTTTGCTTTTCTCCAAACCCAGGTTGACTCTGCTTTTCTGGGTGCTTTGCACACCAATTCCACACCAGTTTGTCCGGATAGGGCTGGATGAAACCAGAAATATCCTGTTCTGTGCTGGCTGACTCAGTGCCAGCTCTTGCTACAGCTTCTGTGTGTGCTTGTGTTTTCTCGATAGCATCTGTGGACTTTAGAGTTGTGAATCCATTGTAGCATGTAACATTTTGTTTTTCTGTTGGCAAACGCTAATTGGTTTCACATGGAGACACAACAAGTACACATTATTTTTTTCTGAGGAAAAAGCTGCAGAAACCAGGTTACAAATGATATTTGTGTTTGGAAACATGACATTGAATCCACTTGCCCAAGAAAACGACTTTGCTTTTCTCCAAAACCAGGTTGACTCTGCTTTTCTGGGTGCCTTGCTCACCAATTCCACACCCGTTTGTCCAGACAGTGTTGGATGAAACTAGAAATATCCGGTTCTTAGGGGGCTAACTCAATCCCAGCTCTTGCTACAGCTTCTGTGTTTGCTTGTGCTTTCTCGATAGTATCTGTGGACTTTAGAGTTGTGAATGCATTGTAGCATGTAACATTTTGTGTTTCTGTTGGCAAACACTAATTGGTTTCACATGAAGACACAACAGGTACACATTCGTGTTTTCTGAGTAAAAACCTGCAGAAACCAGGTTACAAATGATATTTGTGTTTGTAAACATGACATTGAATCCACTTGCCCAAGAAAAAGACTTTGCTTTTCTCCAAACCCAGGTTGACTCTTCTTTTCTGGGTGCTTTGCACACCAACTCCACACCAGTTTGTCCGGATAGGGCTGGATGAAACCAGAAACATCCGGTTCTGAGGTGGCTAACTCAATCCCAGCTTTTGATACAGCTTCTGTGTTTGCTTGTGTTTTCACGATAGTATCTGTGGATTTTAGAGTTGTAAATGCATTGTAGCATATAACATTTTGTTTTTCTGTTGGCAAACGCTAATAAGTTATACATGGAGAAACAACAGGTACACATTCGTGTTTTCTCAGTAAAAAGCTGCAGAAACCAGGTTACAAATGATATTTGTGTTTGTAAACATGACATTGAATCCCCTTGCAGAAGAGAAAGACTTTGCTTTTCTCCAAACCCAGGTTGACTCTGCTTTTATGGGTGCTTTGCAAACCAACTCCACACCAGTTTGTCCGGATAGGGCTGGATGAAACCAGAAATATCCTGTTCTGTGGTGGCTAACTCAGTGCCAGCTCTTGCTACAGTTTCTGCGTTTACTTGTGTTTTCTTGATAGTATCCGCGGACTTTAGAGTTGTGAATGCTTTTTAGCATGTAACATTTTGTTTTCTGTTGTCAAACGCTAATTGGTTTCACATGGAGACAAAGCAGGTACACATTCGTGTTTTCTGTGTAAAAACCTGCAGAAACCAGGTTACAAATGATATTTGTGTTTGTAAACAAGACTTTGAAACCACTTGCCCAAAAAAAAGACTTTGCTTTTCTCCAAAACCAGGTTGACTCTGCTTTTCTGGGTGCTTTGCACAGCAATTCCACACCAGTTTGTCCGGATAGGGCTGGATGAAACCAGAAATATCCGGTTCTGTGGTGGTTATCTCCATCCCAGCTGTTGCTACAGCTTCTGTGTGTGCTTGTGTTTTGTCGATAGTCTGTGGACTTTAGAGTTGTGAATGCATTGTAGCATGTAACATTTTGTTTTTCTTTTGGTAAACGCTAATAGGTTTCACATGGAGACACAACAGGTACACTTTCGTGTTTTCTGAGTAAAAACCTGCAGAAACCAGGTTACAAATGATATTTGTGTTTGTAAACATGACATTGAATCCACTTGCCCAAGAAAAAGACTTTGCTTTTCTCCAAACCCAGGTTGACACTGCTTTTCTGGGTGCTTTGCACACCAACTCCACACCAGTTTGTCCGGATAGGGCTGGATGAAACCAGAGACATCCGGTGCTGTGGTGGCTAACTCAATGCCAGCTTTTGATACAGCTTCTGTGTTTGCTTGTGTTTTCTCGATAGTATCTGTGGACTTTAGAGTTGTGAATGCATTGTAGCATGTAACATTTTGTTTTTCTGTGGCACGTGCTAATTGGTTTTGCATGAAGACATAAGAGGTATACATTCATGTTTTCTGAGTAAAAAGCTGCAGAAACCAGGTTACAAATGATATTTGTGTTTGTAAACATGACATTGAATCCACTTGCCCAAGAAAAAACTTTGCTTTTCTCCAAACCAGGTTGACACTGCTTTTCTGGGTGCTTTGCACACAAACTCCACAGCAGTTTGTTCAGATAGGGCTAGATGAAACAAGAAATATCCGGATCTGTGATGGTTATCTCAATCCCAGCTCTTGCTAGAGCTTCTGTGTTTGCTTGTGTTTTCTGGATAGTATCTATGGACTTTAGAGTTGTGAATGCATTGTAGAATGTAACATTTTGTTTTTCTGTTGGCAAACGCTAATTGGTTTCACATGAAGACACAACAGGTACACATTCGTGTTTTCTGAGTAAAAAGCTGCAGAAACCAGGTTACAAATGATATTTGTGTTTGTAAACATGACATTGAATCCCCTGGCCCAAGAAAAAGACTTTGCTTTTCTCCAAACCCAGGTTGACTCTGCTTTTCTGGGTGCTTTGCACACCAACTCCAAACCAGTTTGTCCGGATAGGGCTGGTTGAAACCAGAAACATCCGGTTCTGTGGTGGCTAACTCAATGCCAGCTTTTGATACAGCTTCTGTGTTTGCTTGTGTTTTCTCGATAGTATCTGTGGAGTTTAGAGTTGTAAATGCATTGTAGCATGTAACATTTTGTTTTTGTGTTGGCTAGCGCTAATTGGTTTCGCATGAAGACACAACAGCTACACATTCATGTTTTCTGAGTAAAACATGCAGAGACCAGGTTAAACATGATATTTGTGTTTGTAAACATGACATTGAATCCACTTGCCCAAGAAAAAGACTTTGCTTTTCTCCAAAACCAGGTTGACTCTGCTTTTATGGGTGCTTTGCACACCAAATCCACAGCAGTTTGTCCGGATAGTGCTGGATGAAACCAGAGACATCCGGTTCTGTGGTGGCTAACTCAATGCCTTCTTTTGATACACCTTCTGTGTTTGCTTGTGTTTTCTCGATAGTATCTGTGGAGTTTAGAGTTGTAAATGCTTTGTAGCATGTAACATTTTGTTTTTCTGCTGGCAAGTGCTAATTGGTTTCGCATGAAGACAAAACTTTTACACATTCATGTTTTCTGAGTAAAAACCTGCAGAAACCAGGTTACAAATGATATTTGTGTTTGTAAACATGACATTGAATCCACTTGCCCAAGAAAAAGACTTTGCTTTTCTCCAAAACCAGGTTGACTATGCTTTTCTGGGTGCTTTGCACACCAAATCCACACCAGTTTGTCCGGATAGGGCAGGATGGAACCAGAAACATTTGGTTCTGTGGTGGCTAACTCAGTGCCAGCTCTTGATACAGCTTCTGAGTGTGCTTGTGTTTTCCCGATTGTAACTGTGGATTTTAGAGTTGTGAATGCTTTGTAGCATGTAAAATTTTGTTTTTCTCTTGGTAAAGGCTAATAAGTTTCACATGGATACACAACAGGTACACATTCGTGTTTTCTGAGTAAAAAGCTGCAGAAACCAGGTTACAAATGATATTTGTGTTTGGAAACATGACATTGAATCCACTTGCCCAAAAAACGACTTCGCTTTTCTCCAAAACCAGGTTGACTCTGCTTTTCTGGGTGCTTTGCACACAAACTCCACACCAGTTTGTCTGGATAGTGCTGTATGAAACCATAGACATCCGGTTAGGTGGTGGCTAACTCAATGCCAGCTTTTCATACAGCTTCTGTGTTTGCTTGTGTTTTCTCGATAGTATCTGTGGACTTTAGAGTTGTAAAGGCATTGTAGCATGTAACATTTTGTTTTTCTGTTCGCAAGGGCTAATTGGTTTCGCATGAAGACACAACAGGTACACATTCATGTTTTCTGAGTAAAAACCTGCAGAAACCAGGTTACAAATGATATTTGTGTTTGGAAACATGACATTGAATCCACTTGCCCAAGAGGAAGACTTTGCTTAAATTGACTCTGCTTTTCTGGGTGCTTTGCACAGCAATTCCACACCAGTTTGTCCGGATCGGGATGGATGAAACCAGAAATATCCGGTTCTGTGGTGGTTATCTCAATCCCAGCTCTTGCTAGAGCTTCTGTGTTTGCTTGTGTTTTCTGGATAGTATCTATGGACTTTAGAGTTGTGAATGAATTGTAGCATGTAACATTTTGTTTTTCTGTTGGCAAACGCTAATTGGTTTCACGTGGAGACACAACAGGTACACATTCGTGTTTTCTGAGGAATAACCTGCAGAAACCAGGTTAAAAATGATATTTGTGCTTGTAAACATGACATCGAATCCACCTGCCCAAGAAAAAGCCTTTGCTTTTCTCCAAAACCAGGTTGACTCTGCTTTTCTGGGTGCTTTGCTCACCAATTCCACACCCGTTTGTCCAGACAGTGTTGGATGAAACTAGAAATATCCGGTTCTTAGGGGGCTAACTCAATCCCAGATCTTGCTAGAGCTTCTGCGTTTGCTTGTGCTTTCTCGATAGTGTCAGTGGACTTTAGAGTTGTGAATGCATTGTAGCATGTAACATTTTGTTTTTCTGTTGGCAAATGCTAATTGGTTTCACATGGAGAAACAACAGGTACACTTTCCAGTTTTCTGAGTAAAGAGCTGCAGCAACCAGGTTACAAATGCTATTTGTGTTTGTAAACATGACATTGAATCCACTTGCCCAAGAAAAAGACTTTGCTTTTCTCCAAACCAGGTTGACACTGCTTTTCTGGGTACTTTGCACACAAACTCCACAGCAGTTTGTTCAGATAGGGCTAGATGAAACAAGAAATATCCGCTTCTGTGATGGCTTATTCAATCCCAGCTCTTGCTAGAGCTTCTGTGTTTGCTTGTGTTTTCTGGATAGTATCTATGGACTTTAGAGTTGTGAATGCATTGTAGCATGTAACATTTTGTTTTTCTGTTGGCAAACGCTAATTGTTTAAACATGAAGACACAACAGGTACACATTCGTGTTTTCTGAGTAAAAACCTGCAGAAACCAGGTTACAAATGATATTTGTGTTTGTAAACATGACATTGAATCCACTTGCCCAAGAAAAAGACTTTGCTTTTCTCCAAACCCAGGTTGACTCTGCTTTTCTGGGTGCTTTGCACACCAACTCCAAACCAGTTTGTCCGGATAGGGCTGGATGAAACCAGAAACATCCGGTTCTGTGGTGGCTAACTCAATGCCAGCTTTTGATACAGCTCCTGTGTTTGCTTGTGTTTTCTCGATAGTATCTGTGGACTTTAGGTTTGTAAATGCATTGTAGCATGTAACATTTTGTTTTTCTGTTGGCTAGCGCTAATTGGTTTCGCATGAAGACACAACAGCTACACATTCATGTTTTTTGAGTAAAAACCTGCAGAAACCAGGTTACAAATGATATTTGTGTTTGTAAACATGAGATTGAATCCACTTGCCCAAGAAAAAGATTTTGCTTTTCTCCAAAACCAGGTTGACTCTGCTTTTCTGGGTGCTTTGCACAGCAATTCCACACCAGTTTGTCCGGATAGGCCTGGATGAAACCAGATATTTCCGGTTCTGTGGTGGCTAACTCAATCCCAGCTCTTGCTATAGCTTCTGTGTGTGCTTGTGTTTTGTCGATAGTATCTGTGGACTTTGGAGTTGTGAATGCATTGTAGCATGTAACTTTTTGTTTTCTGCGGGCAAACGCTAATTGTTTTCACATGGACACACAACAGGTACACATTCTTGTTTTCTGAGTAAAAGCTGCAGAAACCAGGTCAAAAATGATATTTGTGTTTGTAAACATGACATTGAATCCACTTGCCCAAGAAAAAGCCTTTGCTTTTCTCCAAAACCAGGTTGACTCTGCTTTTCTGGGTGCTTTGCTCACCAATTCCACACCCGTTTGTCCAGACAGTGTTGGATGAAACTAGAAATATCCGGTTCTTAGGGGGCTAACTCAATCCCAGATCTTGCTAGAGCTTCTGCGTTTGCTTGTGCTTTCTCGATAGTGTCAGTGGACTTTAGAGTTGTGAATGCATTGTAGCATGTAACATTTTGTTTTTCTGTTGGCAAATGCTAATTGGTTTCACATGGAGAAACAACAGGTACACTTTCCAGTTTTCTGAGTAAAGAGCTGCAGCAACCAGGTTACAAATGCTATTTGTGTTTGTAAACATGACATTGAATCCACTTGCCCAAGAAAAAGACTTTGCTTTTCTCCAAACCAGGTTGACACTGCTTTTCTGGGTGCTTTGCACACAAACTCCACAGCAGTTTGTTCAGATAGGGCTAGATGAAACAAGAAATATCCGCTTCTGTGATGGCTTATTCAATCCCAGCTCTTGCTAGAGCTTCTGTGTTTGCTTGTGTTTTCTGGATAGTATCTATGGACTTTAGAGTTGTGAATGCATTGTAGCATGTAACATTTTGTTTTTCTGTTGGCAAACGCTAATTGTTTAAACATGAAGACACAACAGGTACACATTCGTGTTTTCTGAGTAAAAACCTGCAGAAACCAGGTTACAAATGATATTTGTGTTTGTAAACATGACATTGAATCCACTTGCCCAAGAAAAAGACTTTGCTTTTCTCCAAACCCAGGTTGACTCTGCTTTTCTGGGTGCTTTGCACACCAACTCCAAACCAGTTTGTCCGGATAGGGCTGGATGAAACCAGAAACATCCGGTTCTGTGGTGGCTAACTCAATGCCAGCTTTTGATACAGCTCCTGTGTTTGCTTGTGTTTTCTCGATAGTATCTGTGGACTTTAGGTTTGTAAATGCATTGTAGCATGTAACATTTTGTTTTTCTGTTGGCTAGCGCTAATTGGTTTCGCATGAAGACACAACAGCTACACATTCATGTTTTTTGAGTAAAAACCTGCAGAAACCAGGTTACAAATGATATTTGTGTTTGTAAACATGAGATTGAATCCACTTGCCCAAGAAAAAGATTTTGCTTTTCTCCAAAACCAGGTTGACTCTGCTTTTCTGGGTGCTTTGCACAGCAATTCCACACCAGTTTGTCCGGATAGGCCTGGATGAAACCAGATATTTCCGGTTCTGTGGTGGCTAACTCAATCCCAGCTCTTGCTATAGCTTCTGTGTGTGCTTGTGTTTTGTCGATAGTATCTGTGGACTTTGGAGTTGTGAATGCATTGTAGCATGTAACTTTTTGTTTTCTGAGGGCAAACGCTAATTGTTTTCACATGGACACACAACAGGTACACATTCTTGTTTTCTGAGTAAAAGCTGCAGAAACCAGGTCAAAAATGATATTTGTGTTTGTAAACATGACATTGAATCCACTTGCCCAAGAAAATGACTTTGCTTTTCTCCAAAACCAGGTTGACTATGCTTTTCTGGGTGCTTTGCACAAAAACTCCACAGCAGTTTGTCCGGATAGGGCTGGATGGAAACACAAATATCCTGTTCTGTGGTGGCTAACTCAGTGCCAGCTCTTGATACAGCTTCTGAGTGTGCTTGTGTTTTCCCGATAGTATCTGTGGACTTTAGAGTTGTGAATGCATTGTAGCGTGTAACATTTTGTTTTTCTTTTGGAAAATGCTAATTGGTTTCACATGGACACACAACAGGTACACATTCGAGTTTTCTGAGGAAAAACCTGCAGAAACCAGGTTACAAATGATATTTGTGTTTGTAAACATGACTTTGAATCCACTTGCCCAAGAAAAAGACTTTGCTTTTCTCCAAACCCAGGTTGACTCTGCTTTTCTGGGTGCTTTGCACACCAAATCCACACCAGTTTGTCCGGATAGGGCTGGATGAAACTAGAAATATCCTGTTCTGTGGTGGCTAACTCAGAGACAGCTCTTGCTACAGTTTCTGCGTTTACTTGTGTTTTCATGATAGTATCTATGGACGTTAGAGTTGTGAATGCTTTGTAGCATGTAACATTTTGTTTTCTGTTGTCAAACGCTAATTGGTTTCACATGGAGACACAGCAGGTACATATTCGTCTTTTCTGTGTAAAAACCTGCAGAAACCAGGTTACAAATGCTATTTGTGTTTGGAAACATGACATTGAATCCACTTGCCCAAGAAAAAGACTTTGCTTTTCTCCAAAACCAGGTTGACTCTGCTTTTCTGGGTACTTTGCTCACCATTCCACACCCGTTTGTCCAGACAGTGTTGGATGAAACTAGAAATATCCGGTTCTGTGTTGGCTAACTCAATCCCAGCTCTTGCTACAGCTTCTGTGTTTGCTTGTGTTTTGTCGATACTATCTGTGGACTTTGGATTTGTGAATGCATTGTAGCATGGAGCATTGTGTTTTCTGTTTGAAACGCTAATTGGTTTCACATGGAGACACAACAGGTACACATCCGTATTTTCTAAGTAAAAGCTGCAGAAACCAGGTCAAAAATGATATTTGTGTTTGTAAACATGACATTGAATCCACTTGCCCAAGAAAAAGACTTTGCTTTACTTCAAACCCAGGTTGACTCTGCTTTTCTGGGTGCTTTGCACTCCAACTCCACACCAGTTTGTCCGGATAGGGCTGGATGAAACCAGAGACATCCGGTTCTGTGGTGGCTAACTCAATGCCAGCTTTTGATACAGCTCCTGTGTTTGCTTGTGTTTTCTCGATAGTATCTGTGGACTTTAGATTTGTAAATGCATTGTAGCATGTAACATTTGGTTTTTCTGTTGGCAAGCGCTAATTGGTTTTGCATGAAGACACAATTGGTACACATTCATGTTTTCTGAGTAAAAACATGCAGAAACCAGGTTACAAATGATATTTGTGTTTGTAAACATGACTTTGAATCCACTTGCCCAAGAAAAAGACTTTGCTTTTCTCCAAAACCAGGTTGACTCTGCTTTTCTGGGTGCTTTGCACACAAACTCCACAGCAGTTTGTCTGGATAGGGCTGGATGAAACAAGAAATATCCGGTTCTGTGGTGGCTTACTCAATCCCAGCTCTTGCTAGAGCTTCTGTATTTGCTTGTGTTTTCTGTATAGGATCTATGGACTTTAGTGTTTTGTCGATAGTATCTGTGGACTTTGGATTTGTGAATGCATTGTAGCATGTAGCATTGTGTTTTCTGTTGGAAACGCTAATTGGTTTCACATGGAGCCACAACAGGTACACATTCGTTTTTTCTAAGCAAAAGCTGCAGAAACCAGGTCAAAAATGATATTTGTGTTTGTAAACATGACATTGAATCCACTTGCCCAAGAAAAAGACTTTGCTTTTCTCCAAACCCAGGTTGACTCTGCTTTTCTGGGTGCTTTGCACACCAACTCCACACCCGTTTGTCCAGACAGTGTTGGATGAAACTGGAAATATCCGGTTCTTAGTTGGCTAACTCAATCCCAGCTCTTGCTACAGCTTCTGCGTTTGCTTGTGCTTTCTCGATAGTACCTGTGGATTTTAGAGTTGTGAATGCATTGTAGCATGTAACATTTTGTTTTTCTGTTGGCAAAGGGTATTTGGTTTCACATGGAGAAACAACAGGTACACATTCATGTTTTCTGAGTAAAAAGCTGCAGAAACCAGGTTACAAATGATATTTGTGTTTGTAACCATGACATTGAATCCACTTGCCCAAGAAAAAGACTTTGCTTTTCTCCAAATCCAGGTTGACTCTGCTTTTCTGGGTGCTTTGCACACCAAATCCACACCAGTTTGTCAGGATAGGGCTGGATGAAACCAGAAATATCCTGTTCTGTGTTGGCTAACTCAGTGCCAGCTGTTGCTACAGTTTCTGCGTTTACTTGTGTTTTCTTGATAGTATCTGTGGACTTTAGGGTTGTGAATGCATTGCAGCATGTAACATTTTTTTTTTTCTTTTGGCAAATGCTAATTGGTTTCACATGGAGAAACAACAGGTACACTTTGCTGTTTTCTGAGTAAAGAGCTGCAGAAACGTGGTTAAAAATGCTATTTGTGTTTGTAAACATGAGATTGAATCCACTTGCCCAAGACAAAGACTTTGCTTTTCTCCAAACCAGGTTGACTCTGCTTTTCTGGGTGCTTTGCACACAAACTCCACAGCAGTGTGTTTGGATTGGGCTGGATGAAACAAGAAATATCCGGTTCTGTGGTGGCTAGCTCAATCCCAGCTCTTGCTAGAGCTTCTTTGTGTGCTTCTGTTTTCTGGATAGTATCTATGGACTTCAGAGATGCGAATGCATTGTAGCATGTAACATTTTGTTTTTCACTTGGCAAACGTTAATTGGTTTCACATGGAGACACAACAGGTACACATTCGTGTTTTCTGAGTAAAAAGCTGCAGTAACCAGGTTACAAATGATATTTGTGTTTGCAAATATGACATTGAATCCACTTGCCCAAGAAAAAGACTTTGCTTTTCTTCAAAACCAGATTGACTCTGCTTTTCTGGGTGCTTTGCACACCAAATCCACACCAGTTTGTCTGGATAGGGCTGGATGAAACAAGAAATATCCGGGTCTGTGGTGGCTTACTCATCCCAGCTCTTGCTACAGCTTCTGTCTTTGCTTGTGTTTTGTCGATAGTATCTGTGGACTTTGGAGTTGTAAAAGCATTGTAGCATGTAACATTTTGTTTTTCTGTTGGCAAGCGCTAATTGGTTTCACATGAAGACACAACAGGTACACATTCGTGTTTTCCGAGTAAAAACCTGAAGAAACCAGGTTACAAATGATATTTTTGTTTGTAAACATGACGTTGAATCCCCTTGCCCAAGAAAAAGACTGCTTTTCTTCAAAACCAGGTTGAATCTGCTTTTCTGGGTGCTTTGCACACCAAATCCACAGCAAATTTCCAGATAGGGCTGGATGCAACCAGAAATATCCGGTTCTGTGGTGGCTAACTCAATCCCAGCTTTTGCTACAGTTTCTGCGTTTGCTTGTGTTTTGTCGATAGTATCTGTGGACTTTGGAGTTGTGAATGCATTGTAGCATGTAACATATTTTTTTTCTGTTGGCAAACGCTAATTGGTTTCACATGAAGCAACAGCAGGTACACATTCGTGTTTTCTGAGTAAAAAGCTGCAGAAACCAGGTTACAAATGATATTTGTGTTTGTAAACATGACATTGAATCCACTTGCCCAAGAAAAAGACTTTGCTTTTCTCCAAACCTAGGTTGACTCTGCTTTTCTGGGTGCTTTGCACACCAACTCCACACCAGTTTGTCCGGATAGGGCTGGATGAAACCAGAAATATCCTGTTCTGTGGTGGCTAACTCAGTGCCAGCTCTTGCTACAGTTTCTGCGTTTACTTGTGTTTTCTTGATAGTATCTGCGGACTTTAGAGTTGTGAATGCTTTGTAGCATGTAACATTTTGTTTTTCTGTTGTCAAACGCTAATTGGTTTCACATGGAGACACAGCAGGTACACATTCGAGTTTTCTGTGTAAAAAGCTGCAGAAACCAGGTTACAAATGATATTTGTGTTTGTAAACATGACATTGAATCCACTTGCCCAAGAAAAAGACTTTGCTTTTCTCCAAACCCAGGTTGACTCTGCTTTTCTGGGTGCTTTGCACACCAAATCCACACCCGTTTGTCCAGACAGTGTTGGATGAAACTGGAAATATCCGGTTCTTAGTTGGCTAACTCAATCCCAGCTCTTGCTACAGCTTCTGCATTTGCTTGTGCTTTCTCGATAGTACCTGTGGATTTTAGAGTTGTGAATGCATTGTAGCATGTAACATTTGGTTTTTCTGTTGGCAAGCGCTAATTGGTTTCGCATGAAGACACAACAGGTACACATTCATGATTTCTGAGTAAAAACATGCAGAAACCAGGTTAAAAATGATATTTGTGTTTGTAAACATGACATTGAATCCACTTGCCCAAAAAAAAGACTTTGCTTTTCTCCAAAACCAGGTTGACTCTGCTTTCCTGCGTGCTTTGCACACAAAGTCCACAAAAGTTTGTCTGGATAGGGCTGGATGAAACCAGAAACATCCGGATCTGTGTTGGCTAACTCAATCCCAGCTCTTGCTACAGCTTCTGTGTGTGCTTGTGTTTTCTCGATAATATCTGTGGACTTTGGAGTTGTGAATGCATTGTAGCATGTAGCATTGTGTTTTCTGTATGCAAACGCTAATTGGTTTCACATGGAGACACAACAGGCACACATTCGTATTTTCTAAGTAAAAGCTGCAGAAACCAGGTCAAAAATGATATTCGTGTTTGTAAACATGACATTGAATCCACTTGCCCAAGAAAAAGACTTTGCTTTTCTCCAAACCCAGGTTGACTCTGCTTTTCTGGGTGCTTTGCACACCAACTCCACACCAGTTTGTCCGGATAGGGCTGGATGAAACTAGAAATATCCAGTTCTGTGGTGGCAAGCTCAATCCCAGCTCTTGCTACAGCTTCTGTGTGTGCTTGTGTATTCTCGATAGTATCTGTGGACTTTAGAGTTGTGAATGCATTGTAGCATGTAACATTTTGTTTTCTGTTGTCAAACGCTAATTGGTTTCACATGGAGACACAACAGGTACACATTCGTGTTTTCCGAGTAAAAACCTGAAGAAACCAGGTTACAAATGATATTTTTGTTTGTAAACATGACGTTGAATCCCCTTGCCCAAGAAAAAGACTGCTTTTCTTCAAAACCAGGTTGAATCTGCTTTTCTGGGTGCTTTGCACACCACTCCACACCAGATTCTCCGGATACGTCTGGGTGAACCAGAAATATCCGGTTCTGTGGTGGCTAACTAATCCAAGCTCTCGCTACAGTTTCTGTGTTTGCTTGTGTTTTCTGGATAGTATCTATGGACTTTGGAGTTGTGAATGCATTGTAGCATGTAACATTTTGTTTTTCTGTTGGCAAGCGCTAATTGGTTTCACATGAAGACACAACAGGTAAACATTCATGTTTTCCTAGAAAAACATGCAGAAACCAGGTTACAAATGATATTTGTGTTTGTAAACATGACATTGAATTCACTTGCCCAAGAAATAGACTTTGTTTTTCCCAAAACCGTGTTGACTCTGCTTTTATGGGTGCTTTGCACACCAACTCCACACCGCTTGTGTTTTGTCGATAGTCTGTGGACTTTAGAGTTGTGAATGAAATTCCACACCAGTTTGTCCAGATCGGGCTGGATGAAACCAGAAATATCCAGTTCTGTGGTGGCAAGCTCAATCCCAGCTCTTGCAACAGCTTCTGTGTGTGCTTGTGTTTTCTCGATAGCATCTGTGGACTTTAGAGTTGTGAATGCATTGTAGCATGTAACATTTTGTTTTTCTCTTGGCAAACACTAATAGGTTTCATATGGAGACACAACAGGTACACATTCGTGTTTTCTGAGTAAAAGCTGCAGAAACCAGGTTACAAATGATATTTGTGTTTGTAAACATGACATTGTATCCACTTGCCCAAGAAAACGACTTTGCTTTTCTCCAAACCCAGGTTGACTCTGCTTTTTGGATGCTTTGCACACCAAAATCCACAGCAGTTTGTCTGGATAGGGCTGGATGAAACCAGAAATATCCGGTTCTGTGGTGGCTAACTCAATCCCAGCTCTTGCTACAGCTTCTGTGTTTGCTTGTGTTTTCTCGATAGTATCTGTGGACTTTGGAGTTGTAAATGCATTGTAGCATGTAACATTTTGTTTTACTGTTTTCAAGCGCTAATTGGTTTCGCATGAAGACACAACAGGTACACATTCATGTTTACTAGTAAAAACCTGAAGAAACCAGGTTACAAATGATATTTGTGTTTGTAAACATGACATTGAATCCACTTGCCCAAGAAAAAGACTTTGCTTTTAACCAAAACCGGGTTGACTCTGCTTTTCTGGGTGCTTTGCACACCAACTCCACACCCGTTTGTCCAGACAGTGTTGGATGAAACTGGAAATATCCGGTTCTTAGTTGGCTAACTCAATCCCAGCTCTTGCTACAGCTTCTGCGTTTGCTTGTGCTTTCTCGAAAGTATCTGTGGACTTTAGAGTTGTAAATGCATTGTAGCATGTAACATTTTGTTTTCTGTTGGCAAACGCTAATTGGTTTCACATGGAGACACAACAGGTACACATTCATGTTTTCTGAGTAAAAAGCTGCAGAAACCAGGTCAAAAATGATATTTGTGTTTGTAAACATGACATTGAATCCACTTGCCCAAAGAAACAGACTTTGCTTTTCTCAAAAACTGGTTTGACTCTGCCTTTCTGGGTGCTTTGCACACCAATTAAACACCAGTTTGTCCGGATAGGGCTGGATGAAACCAGAAATATCTGGTTCTGTGGTGGCTAACTCAATCTCAGCTCTTGCTACAGCTTCTGTGTGTGCTTGTGTTTTCTCGATAGTATATGTGGACTTTAGAGTTGTAAATTCACTGTAGCATGTACATTTTGTTTTTCTGTTGGCATAAGCTAATTGGTTTCACATGGAGACACATCAGGTACACATTTGTGTTTTCTGAGTAAAACCCTGCAGAAACCAGGTTACAAATGATATTTTTGTTTGTAAACATGACATTGAATCCACTTGCCCAAGAAAAAGACTTTGCTTTTCTCCAAAACCGGGTTAATTCTGCTTTTCTGGGTGCTTTGCACACCAATTGTACATTAGTTTGTCCGGATAGCGCTGGCTGAAACCAGAAATATTGGGTTCTGTGGCGGCTAACTTAATCAAAGCTCTTGCTACAGCTTCTCTGTGTGCTTGTGTTTTCTCGATAACATCTGTGGACTTTAGATTTTTGAATGCATTGTAGCATGTAACATTTTGTTTTCTGTTGGCAAACGCTAATTGGCTTCACATGGAGACACAACAGGTACACATTTGTGTTTTCTGAGGAAAAAACTGCAGAAACCAGGTTACAAATGATATTTGTGTTTGTAAACATGACATTGAATCCACTTGCCCAAGAAAAAGACTTTGCTTTTCTCCAAAACCGGGTTGACTCTGCTTTTCTGGGTGCTTTGCACACCAACTCCACTCCAGTTTGTCCGGATAGATCTGGATGGAAGCAGAAATATCCGGTTCTGAGGTGGCTATCTCAATCCCAGCTCTTGCTACAGCTTCTGTGTTTGCTTGTGTTTTCTCGATAGTATCTGGGGACTTTAGAGTTGTAAATGCACTGTAGTATGTACATTTTGTTTTTCTGTTGGCAAACGCTAATTGGTTTCACATGGAGAAACAACAGGTAAGCTTTCCAGTTTTCTGAGTAAAAAGCTGCAGAAACCAGGTTACAAATGATATTTGTGTTTGTAAACATGACATTGAATCCACTTGCCCAAGAAAAAGACTTTGCTTTTCTCCAAAACCAGATTGACTCTGCTTTTCTGGGTGCTTTGCACACCAGCTCCACAGCAATTTGTCCGGATAGGGCTGGATGTAACCAGAAATATCCGGTTCTGAGGTGGCTAACTCAGTGCCAGCTCTTGCTACAGTTTCTGTGTTTCCTTGTGTTTTCTTGATAGTATCAGTGGACTTTAGAATTGTGAATGCATTGTAGCATGTAACATTTTGTTTTTCTGTTGGCAAACGCTAATTGGTTTCGCATGGAGACCGAACAGGTACACATTCGTGTTTTCTGAGTAAAAGCCACAGAAACCAGGTTACAAATGATATTTGTGTTTGTAAACATGACATTGAATCCACTTGCCCAAGAAAAAGACTTTGCTTTTCTCCAAAACCAGGTTGACTCTGCTTTTCTGGGTGCTTTGCACACAAACTCAATACAAGTTTGTCCGGATAGGGCTGGATGAAACCAGAAATATCCTGTTCTGTTTTGGCTAAATCATTGCCAGCTCTTGCTACAGCTTCTGTGTTTGCTTTGGTTTTCTCGATAGTATCTGTGGATTTTAGTGTTGTAAATGCATTGTAGCATGTACATTTTGTTTTTCTGTTGGCAAATGCTAATTGGTTTCACATGGAGAAACAACAGGTAAACTTTCCTGTTTTCTGAGTAAAAAGCTGCAGAAACCAGGTTAAAAATGATATTTGTGTTTGTAAACATGACATTGAATCCACTTGCCCAAGAAAAAGACTTTGCTTTTCTCCAAAACCGGGTTGACTCTGCTTTTCTGGGTGCTTTGCACACCAATTGCCCATCAGTTTGTCCAGATAGCACAGGCTGAAACCAAATATATCCGGTTCTGAGGTGGCTAACTCAATCCCAGCTCTTGCTACAGCTTCTGTGTTTGCCTGTGTTTTCTCGATAGTATCTGTGGAGTTTAGAGTTGTGAATGCATTGTAGCATATAACATTTTGTTTTTCTGTTGGCAAATGATAATTGGTTTCACATGGAGACACAACAGGTACATATTTGTGTTTTCTGAGTAAAAACCTGCAGAAACCAGGTTACAAATGATATTTGTGTTTGTAAACATGACATTGAATCCACTTGCCCAATAAAAGACTGCTTTTCTTCAAAACTAGGTTGATCTGCTTTTCTGGGTGCTTTGCACACCAGCTCCACACCAGTTTTTCCGGACAGTGCTGGATGAACCCGGAAATATCCGGTTCTGAGGTGGCTAACTGAATCCCAGCAATGCTACAGTTTCTGTGTTTATTGTGGTTTGTCCATAGTATCTGTGGACTTTAGAGTTGTGAATGCATTGTAGCGTGTAACCTTTTGTTTTTCTGTTGGCAAACGCTAATTGGTTTCACATGGAGAAACAACAGGTACACTTTCGTGTTTTCTGAGTAAAAACCTGCAGAAACCAGGTTACAAATGATATTTGTGTTTGTAAACATGACATTGAATCCACTTGCCCAAGAAAAAGACTTTCTTTTCTCCAAAACCGGGTTGACTCTGCTTTTATGGGTGCTTTGCACACCAACTCCACACCAGTTTGCCCGGGTAGGTCTGGATGGAAGAAGAAATATCCGGTTCTGTGGTGGCTTCCTCAATCCCAGCTCTTGCTACAGCTTCTGTGTGTGCTTGTGTATTCTGGATAGTATCTATGGACTTTACAGTGTGAATGCATTGTAGCATGTAACATTTTGTTTTTCTGTTGGCAAACGCTAATTGGTTTCACATGGAGACACAACAGGTACACATTCGTGTTTTCTGAGTAAAAACCTGCAGAAACCAGGTTACAAATGATATTTGTGTTTGTAAACATGACATTGAATCCACTTGCCCAAGAAAAAGACTTTGCTTTTCTCCAAACCCAGGTTGACTCTGCCTTTCTGGGTGCTTTGCACACCAATTACACACCAGTTTTTCCGGATAGGGCTGGATGAAACCAGAAATATCTGGTTCTGTTGTGGCTAACTCAATCTCAGCTCTTGCAACATCTTCTGTGTTTGCTTGTGTTTTCTCGATAGTATCTGGGGACTTTAGAGTTGTAAATGCACTGTAGTATGTACATTTTGTTTTTCTGTTGGCAAACGCTAATTGGTTTCACATGGAGAAACAACAGGTAAACTTTCCAGTTTTCTGAGTAAAAAGCTGCAGAAACCAGGTTACAAATGATATTTGTGTTTGTAAACATGACATTGAATCCACTTGCCCAAGAAAAAGACTTTGCTTTTCTCCAAAACCAGATTGGATCTGCTTTTCTGGGTGCTTTGCACACCAGCTCCACAGCAATTTGTCCGGATAGGGCTGGATGTAACCAGAAATATCCGGTTCTGAGGTGGCTAACTCAGTGCCAGCTCTTGCTACAGTTTCTGTGTTTCCTTGTGTTTTCTTGATAGTATCAGTGGACTTTAGAATTGTGAATGCATTGTAGCATGTAACATTTTGTTTTTCTGTTGGCAAACGCTAATTGGTTTCGCATGGAGACCGAACAGGTACACATTCGTGTTTTCTGAGTAAAAGCCTCAGAAACCAGGTTACAAATGATATTTGTGTTTGTAAACATGACATTGAATCCACTTGCCCAAGAAAAAGACTTTGCTTTTCTCCAAAACCAGGTTGACTCTGCTTTTCTGGGTGCTTTGCACACAAACTCAAAACAAGTTTGTCCGGATAGGGCTGGATGAAACCAGAAATATCCTGTTCTGTTTTGGCTAAATCATTGCCAGCTCTTGCTACAGCTTCTGTGTTTGCTTTGGTTTTCTCGATAGTATCTGTGGATTTTAGAGTTGTAAATACATTGTAGAATGTACATTTTGTTTTTCTGTTGGCAAATGCTAATTGGTTTCACATGGATAAACAAAAGGTAAACTTTCCTGTTTTCTGAGTAAAAAGCTGCAGAAACCAGGTTAAAAATGATATTTGTGTTTGTAAACATGACATTGAATCCACTTGCCCAAGAAAAAGACTTTGCTTTTCTCCAAAACCAGATTGACTCTGATTTTCTGGGTGCTTTGCACACAAATTCCACAGCAGTTTGTCCGGATAGGGCTGGATGAAACCAGAAATATCCTGTTCTGTTTTGGCTAAATCAGTGCCAGCTCTTGCTACATCTTCTGTGTTTGCTTTGGTTTTCTCGATAGTATCTGTGGATTTTAGAGTTGTAAATGCATTGTAGCATATACATTTTGTTTTTCTGTTGGCAAATGCTAATTGGTTCTTCATGAAGACACAACAGGTACACATTCGTGTTTTCTGAGTAAAAACCTGCAGAAACCAGGTTACAAATGATATTTGTGTTTGTCAACATGACATTGTATCCACTTGCCCAAGAAAAAGCCTTTGCTTTTCTCCAAAACCAGGTTGACTCTGCTTTTCTGGGTGCTTTGATCACCAATTCCACACCCGTTTGTCCAGACAGTGTTGGATGAAACTAGAAATATCCGGTTCTTAGGGGGCTAACTCAATCCCAGATCTTGCTAGAGCTTCTGCGTTTGCTTGTGCTTTCTCGATAGTGTCTGTGGACTTTAGAGTTGTGAATGCATTGTAGCATGTAACATTTTGTTTTTCTGTTGGCAAATGCTAATTGTTTTCACATGCAGAAACAACAGGTACACTTTCCAGTTTTCTGAGTAAAGAGCTGCAGCAACCAGGTTACAAATGCTATTTGTGTTTGTAAACATGACATTGAATCCACCTGCCCAAGAAAACGACTTTGCTTTTCTCCAAACCAGGTTGACACTGCTTTTCTGGGTGCTTTGCACACAAACTCCACAGCAGTTTGTTCAGATAGGGCTAGATGAAACAAGAAATATCCGGATCTGTGATGGTTATCTCAATCCTAGCTCTTGCTAGAGCTTCTGTTTTTGCTTGTGTTTTCTGGATAGTATCTATGGACTTTAGAGTTGTGAATGCATTGTAGCATGTAACATTTTGTTTTTCTGTTGGCAAACGCTAATTGGTTTCACATGAAGACACAACAGGTACACATTCGTGTTTTCTGAGTAAAAACTGCAGAAACCAGGTTACAAATGATATTTGTGTTTGTAAACATGACATTGAATCCACTTGCCCAAGAAAAAGACTTTGCTTTTCTCCAAACCCAGGTTGACTCTGCTTTTCTGGGGGCTTTGCACACCAACTCCAAACCAGTTTGTCCGGATAGGGCTGGTTGAAACCAGAAACATCCGGTTCTGTGGTGGTTATCTCCATCCCAGCTATTGCTACAGCTTCTGTGTGTGCTTGTGTTTTGTCGATAGTCTGTGGACTTTAGAGTTGTGAATGCATTGTAGCATGTAACATTTTGTTTTTGTGTTGGCTAGCGCTAATTGGTTTCGCATGAAGACACAACAGCTACACATTCATGTTTTCTGAGTAAAACATGCAGAGACGAGGTTAAACATGATATTTGTGTTTGTAAACATGACATTGAATCCACTTGCCCAAGAAAAAGACTTTGCTTTTCTCCAAAACCAGGTTGACTCTGCTTTTCTGGGTGCTTTGCACACCAAATCCACACCAGTTTGTCCGGATAGGGCTGGATGAAACCAGATATATCCTGTTCTGTGGTGGCTAACTCAATCCCAGCTCTTGCTACAGCTTCTGTGTTTGCTTGTGTTTTGTCGATAGTATCTGTGGACTTTGGAGTTGTGAATGCATTGTAGCTTGTAGCATTTTGTTCTGAGGGCAAACTTAATTGGTTTCACATGGACACACAACAGGTACACATTCGTGTTTTCTGAGTAAAAGCTGCAGAAACCAGGTCAAAAATGATATTTGTGTTTGTAAACATGACATTGAATCCACTTGCCCAAGAAAAAGACTTTGCTTTTCTCCAAACCCAGGTTGACTCTGCTTTTCTGGGTGCTTTGCACACCAACTCCACACCAGTTTGTCCGGATAGGGCTGGATGAAACCAGAAACATCCGGTTCTCTGGTGGCTAACTCAATGCCAGCTCTTGATACAGCTTCTGTGTTTGCTTGTGTTTTCTCGATAGTATCTGTGGAGTTTAGAGTTGTAAATGCTTTGTAGCATGTAACATTTTGTTTTTCTGCTGGCAAGCGCTAATTGGTTTCGCATGAAGACAAAACTTTTACACATTCATGTTTTCTGAGTAAAAACCTGCAGAAACCAGGTTACAAATGATATTTGTGCTTGTAAACATGACTTTGAATCCACTTGCCAAAGAAAAAGACTTTGCTTTTCTCCAAAACCAGGTTGACTATGCTTTTCTGGGAGCTTTGCACACCAAATCCACACCAGTTTGTCCGGATAGGGCAGGATGGAACCACAAATATCCTGTTCTGTGGTGGCTAACTCAGTGCCAGCTCTTGATACAGCTTCTGAGTGTGCTTGTGTTTTCCTGATAGTATCTGTGGACTTTAGAGTTGTGAATGCATTGTAGCATGTAAAATTTTGTTTTTCTGTTGGTAAACGCTAATAAGTTTCACATGGATACACAACAGGTACACATTCGTGTTTTCTGAGTAAAAACCTGCAGAAACCAGGTTACAAATGATATTTGTGTTTGTAAACATGACATTGAATCCACTTGCCCAAGAAAAAGACTTTGCTTTTCTCCAAAACCTGGTTGACTCTGCTTTTCTGGGTGCTTTGCACAGCAATTCCACACCAGTTTGTCCGGATCGGGATGGATGAAACCAGAAATAACCGGTTCTGTGGTGGTTATCTCAATCCCAGCTCTTGCTAGAGCTTCTATGTTTGCTTGTATTTTCTGGATAGTATCTATGGACGTTAGAGTTGTGAATGCATTGTAGCATGTAACATTTTGTTTTTCTGTTGGCAAACGCTAATTGGTTTCACGTGGAGACACAACAGGTACACATTCGTGTTTTCTGAGGAATAACCTGCAGAAACCAGGTTAAAAATGATATTTGTGCTTGTAAACATGACATCGAATCCACCTGCCCAAGAAAAAGACTTTGCTTTTCTCCAAAACCAGGTTGACTCTGCTTTTCTGGGTGCTTTGCTCACCAATTCCACACCCGTTTGTCCAGACAGTGTTGGATGAAACTAGAAATATCCGGTTCTTAGGGGGCTAACTCAATCCCAGCTCTTGCTACAGCTTCTGCGTTTGCTTGTGCTTTCTCGATAGTATCTGTGGACTTTAGAGTTGTGAATGCATTGTAGCATGTAACATTTTGTTTTTCTGTTGGCAAATGCTAATTGGTTTCACATGGAGAAACAACAGGTACACTTTCCAGTTTTCTGAGTAAAGAGCTGTAGAAAAAAAGGTTATAAATGCTATTTGTGTTTGTAAACATGACATGGAATCCACTTGCCCAAGAAAAAGACTTTGCTTTTCTCCAAACCAGGTTGACACTGCTTTTCTGGGTGCTTTGCACACAAACTCCACAGCAGTTTGTTCAGATAGGGCTAGATGAAACAAGAAATATCCGCTTCTGTGATGGCTTATTCAATCCCAGCTCTTGCTAGAGCTTCTGTGTTTGTTTGTGTTTTCTGGATAGTATCTATGGACTTTAGAGTTGTGAATGCATTGTAGCATGTAACATTTTGTTTTTCTGTTGGCAAACGCTAATTGTTTAAACATGAAGACACAAGAGGTACACATTCGTGTTTTCTGAGTAAAAACCTGCAGAAACCAGGTTACAAATGATATTTGTGTTTGTAAACATGACATTGAATCCACTTGCCCAAGAAAAAGACTTTGCTTTTCTCCAAACCCAGGTTGACTCTGCTTTTCTGGGTGCTTTGCACACCAACTCCACACCAGTTTGTCCGGATAGGGCTGGATGAAACCAGAAACATCCGGTTCTGTGGTGGCTAACTCAATGCCAGCTTTTGATACAGCTCCTGTGTTTGCTTGTGTTTTCTCGATAGTATCTGTGGACTTTAGATTTGTAAATGCATTGTAGCATGTAACATTTTGTTTTTCTGTTGGCTAGCGCTAATTGGTTTCGCATGAAGACACAACAGCTACACATTCATGTTTTTTGAGAAAAAACCTGCAGAAACCAGGTTACAAATGATATTTGTGTTTGTAAACATGAGATTGAATCCACTTGCCCAAGAAAAAGATTTTGCTTTTCTCCAAAACCAGGTTGACTCTGCTTTTCTGGGTGCTTTGCACAGCAATTCCACACCAGTTTGTCCGGATAGGCCTGGATGAAACCAGATATTTCCGGTTCTGTGGTGGCTAACTCAATCCCAGCTCTTGCTATAGCTTCTGTGTGTGCTTGTGTTTTGTCGATAGTATCTGTGGACTTTGGAGTTGTGAATGCATTGTAGCATGTAACTTTTTGTTTTCTGCGGGCAAACGCTAATTGTTTTCACATGGACACACAACAGGTACACATTCGTGTTTTCTGAGTAAAAGCTGCAGAAACCAGGTCAAAAATGATATTTGTGTTTGTAAACATGACATTGAATCCACTTGCCCAAGAAAAAGACTTTGCTTTTCTCCAAAACCAGGTTGACTATGCTTTTCTGGGTGATTTGCACAAAAACTCCACAGCAGTTTGTCCGGATAGGGCTGGATGGAAACACAAATATCCTGTTCTGTGGTGGCTAACTCAGTGCCAGCTCTTGATACAGCTTCTGAGTGTGCTTGTGTTTTCCCGATAGTATCTGTGGACTTTAGAGTTGTGAATGCATTGTAGCGTGTAACAATTTGTTTTTCTTTTGGAAAATGCTAATTGGTTTCACATGCACACAACAGGTACACATTCGAGTTTTCTGAGGAAAAACCTGCAGAAACCAGGTTACAAATGATATTTGTGTTTGTAAACAATACATTGAATCCACTTGCCCAAGAAAAAGACTTTGCTTTTCTCCAAACCCAGGTTGACTCTGCTTTTCTGGGTGCTTTGCACACCAAATCCACACCAGTTTGTCCGGATAGGGCTGGATGAAACTAGAAATATCCTGTTCTGTGGTGGCTAACTCAGTGCCAGCTCTTGCTACAGTTTCTGTGTTTACTTGTGTTTTCATGATAGTATCTATGGACGTTAGAGTTGTGAATGCTTTGTAGCATGTAACATTTTGTTTTCTGTTGTCAAACGCTAATTGGTTTCACATGGAGACACTACAGGTACACATTCGTATTTTCTAAGAAAAAGCTGCAGAAACCAGGTTACAAATGATATTTGTGTTTGTAAACATGACATTGAATCCACTTGCCCAAGAAAAAGACTTTGCTTTACTTCAAACCCAGGTTGACTCTGCTTTTCTGGGTGCTTTGCACACCAACTCCACACAGGTTTGTCCGGATCGGGCTGGATGAAACCAGAAATATTCGGTTCTGTGTTGGCTAACTCAATCCCAGCTCTTGCTACAGCTTCTGTGTGTGCTTGTGTATTCTCGATAGCATCTGTGGACTTTGGAGTTGTGAATGCATTGTAGCATGTAACATTTTGTTTTTCTGTTGGCAAAGGGTAATAGGTTTCACATGGAGACACAACAGGTACACATTCGTGTTTTCTGAGTAAAAAGCTGCAGAAACCAGGTTACAAATGATATTTGTGTTTGTAAACACGACATTGAATCCCCTTGCAGAAGAGAAAGACTTTGCTTTTATCCAAAACCAGGTTGACTCTGCTTTTCTGTGTGCTGTGCACACCAAATCCACACCAGTTTGTCCGGATAGGGCTGGATGAAACCAGAAATATCCTGTTCTGTGGTGGCTAACTCAGTACCAGCTCTTGCTACAGTTTCTGCGTTTACTTGTGTTTTCTTGATAGTATCTGCGGACTTTAGAGTTGTGAATGCTTTGTAGCATGTAACATTTTGTTTTCTGTTGTCAAAAGCTAATTGGTTTCACATGGAGACACAGCAGGTACACATTCGTGTTTTCTGTGTAAAAACCTGCAGAAACCAGGTTACAAATGATATTTGTGTTTGTAAACATGACTTTGAATCCACCTGCCCAAGAAAAAGACTTTGCTTTTCTCCAAAACCAGGTTGACTCTGCTTTTCTGGGTGCTTTGCACAGCAATTCCACACCAGTTTGTCCGGATCGGGCTGGATAAAACCCGACATATCCGGTTCTGTGGTGGTTATCTCAATCCCAGCTCTTGCTACAGCTTCTGTGTGGGCTTGTGTTTTGTCGATAGTCTGTGGACTTTAGAGTTGTGAATGCATTGTAGCGTGTAACATTTTGTTTTTCTTTTGGTAAACGCTAATAGGTTTCACATGGAGACACAACAAGTACACATTCGTGTTTTCTGAGTAAAAACCTGCAGAAACCAGGTTACAAATGATATTTGTGTTTGTAAACATGACATTGAATCCACTTGCCCAAGAAAAAGACTTTGCTTTTCTCCAAACCCAGGTTGACTCTGCTTTTCTGGGTGCTTTGCACACCAACTCCACACCAGTTTGTCCAGATAGGGCTGGATGAAACCAGAGACATCCGGTTCTGTGGTGGCTAACTCAATGCCAGCTTTTGATACAGCTTCTGTGTTTGCTTGTGTTTTCTCGATAGTATCTGTGGACTTTAGAGTTGTGAATGCATTGTAGCATGTAACATTTGGTTTTTCTGTTGGCACGTGCTAATTGGTTTCGCATGAAGACATAACAGGAATACATTCATGTTTTCTGAGTAAAAACCTGCAGAAACCAGGTTACAAATATTTGTGTTTGTAAACATGACATTGAATCCACTTGCCCAAGAAAAAGACTTTGCTTTTCTCCAAAACCAGGTTGACTCTGCTTTCCTGGGTGCTTTGCACACTAACTCCACAGCAGTTTGTCCGGATAGGGCTGGATGAAACCAGAAATATCCGGGTCTGTGTTGGCTAACTCAATCCCAGCTCTTGCTACAGCTTCTGTGTTTGCTTGTGTTTTGTCGATAGTCTGTGGACTTTAGAGTTGTAATTGCATTGTAGCATGTAACATTTGGTTTTTCTGTTGGCAAATGCTAATTGGTTTCGCATGAAGACACAACAGGTACACATTCATGTTTTCCGAGTAAAAACATGCAGAAACCAGGTTACAAATGATATTTGTATTTGTAAACATGACTTTGAATCCACTTGCCCAAGAAAAAGACTTTGCTTTTCTCCAAAACCAGGTTGACTCTGCTTTTTTGGGTGCTTTGCACACAAACTCCACAGCAGTTTGGCTGGATAGGGCTGGATGAAACAAGAAATATCCCGTTCCATGGTGGCTTACTCAATCCCAGCTCTTGCTAGAGCTTCTGTGTTTGCTTGTGTTTTCTGGATAGTATCTATGGACTTTAGAGTTGTGAATGCATTGTAGCATGCAACATTTTGTTTTTCTGTTGGCAAATGCTAATTGGTTTCACGTGGAGACACAAGAGGTACACATTCGTGTTTTCTGAGTAAAAACCTGCAGAAACCAGGTTACAAATGATATTTGTGTTTGTGAACATGACATTGAATCCACTTGCCCAAGAAAAAGACTTTGCTTTTCTCCAAACCCAGGTTGATTCTGCTTTTCTGGGTGCTTTGCACACCAACTCCAAACCCGTTTGTCCAGACAGTGTTGGATGAAACTGGAAATATACGGTTCTTAGTTTGCTAACTCAATCCCAGCTCTTGCTACAGCTTCTGTGTGTGCTTGTGTTTTCTCGATAGTATCTGCGCACTTTATAGTTGTGAATGCATTGTAGCATGTAACATTTTGTTTTCTGTTGTCAAACGCTAATTGGTTTCACATGGAGACACAACAGGTACACATTCGTGTTTTCTGAGTAAAAGCCTCAGAAACTTGGTTACAAATGATATTTGTGTTTGTAAACATGACATTGAATCCACTTGCCCAAGAAAAAGACTTTGCTTTTCTCCAAAACCAGGTTGACTCTGCTTATCTGGGTGCTTTGCACACCAACTCCACACCAGTTTGTCCGGATAGGGCTGGATGAAACCAGAGACATCCGGTTCTGTGGTGGCTAACTCAATGCCATCTTTTGATACAGCTTCTGTGTTTGCTTGTGTTTTCTCGATAGTATCTGTGGACTTTAGAGTTGTAAATGCATTGTAGCATGTAACATTTGGTTTTTCTGTTGGCAAGCGCTAATTGGTTTTGCATGAAGACACAATTGGTACACATTCATGTTTTCTGAGTAAAAACATGCAGAAACCTGGTTACAAATGATATTTGTGTTTGTAAACATGACTTTGAATCCACTTGCCCAAGAAAACTACTTTACTTTTCTCCAAAACCAGGTTGACTCTGCTTTTCTGGGTGCTTTGCACACAAACTCCACAGCAGTTTGTCTGGATAGGGCTGGATGAAACAAGAAATATCCGGTTTTGTGGTGGCTTACTCAATCCCAGCTCTTGCTAGAGCTTCTGTATTTGCTTGTGTTTTCTGGATAGTATCTATGGACTTTAGTGTTTTGTCGATAGTATCTGTGGACTTTGGATTTGTGAATGCATTGTAGCATGTAGCATTGTGTTTTCTGTTGGAAACGCTAATTGGTTTCACATGGAGCCACAACAGGTACACATTCGTATTTTCTAAGTAAAAGCTGCAGAAACCAGGTCAAAAATGATATTTGTGTTTGTAAACATGACATTGAATCCACTTGCCCAAGAAAAAGACTTTGCTTTTCTCCAAACCCAGGTTGACTCTGCTTTTCTGGGTGCTTTGCACACCAACTCCACACCAGTTTGTCCGGATCGGGCTGGATGAAACCAGAAATATTCGGTTCTGTGTTGGCTAACTCAATCCCAGCTCTTGCTGCAGCTTCTGTGTGTGCTTGTGTATTCTCGATAGCATCTGTGGACTTTAGAGTTGTGAATGCATTGTAGCATGTAACATTTTGTTTTTCTGTTGGCAAAGGGTAATAGGTTTCACATGGAGACACAACAGGTACACATTCGTGTTTTCTGAGTAAAAAGCTGCAGAAACCAGGTTACAAATGATATTTGTGTTTGTAAACACGACATTGAATCCCCTTGCAGAAGAGAAACACTTTGCTTTTATCCAAAACCAGGTTGACTCTGCTTTTCTGTGTGCTTTGCACACCAAATCCACACCAGTTTGTCCGGATAGGGCTGGATGAAACCAGAAATATGCGGTTCTGTGGTGGCTAACTCAGTACCAGCTCTTGCTACAGTTTCTGCGTTTACTTGTGTTTTCTTGATAGTATCTGCGGACTTTAGAGTTGTGAATGCTTTGTAGCATGTAACATTTTGTTTTCTGTTGTCAAAAGCTAATTGGTTTCACATGGAGACACAGCAGGTACACATTCGTGTTTTCTGTGTAAAAACCTGCAGAAACCAGGTTACAAATGATATTTGTGTTTGTAAACATGACTTTGAATCCACCTGCCCAAGAAAAAGACTTTGCTTTTCTCCAAAACCAGGTTGACTCTGCTTTTCTGGGTGCTTTGCACAGCAATTCCACACCAGTTTGTCCGGATCGGGCTGGATAAAACCCGACATATCCGGTTCTGTGGTGGTTATCTCAATCCCAGCTCTTGCTACAGCTTCTGTGTGGGCTTGTGTTTTGTCGATAGTCTGTGGACTTTAGAGTTGTGAATGCATTGTAGCGTGTAACATTTTGTTTTTCTTTTGGTAAACGCTAATAGGTTTCACATGGAGACACAACAAGTACACATTCGTGTTTTCTGAGTAAAAACCTGCAGAAACCAGGTTACAAATGATATTTGTGTTTGTAAACATGACATTGAATCCACTTGCCCAAGAAAAAGACTTTGCTTTTCTCCAAAACCAGGTTGACTCTGCTTTTCTGGGTGCTTTGCACACCAACTCCACACCAGTTTGTCCAGATAGGGCTGGATGAAACCAGAGACATCCGGTTCTGTGGTGGCTAACTCAATGCCAGCTTTTGATACAGCTTCTCTGTTTGCTTGTGTTTTCTCTATAGTATCTGTGGACTTTAGAGTTGTGAATGCATTGTAGCATGTAACATTTGGTTTTTCTGTTGGCACGTGCTAATTGGTTTCGCATGAAGACATAACAGGAATACATTCATGTTTTCTGAGTAAAAACCTGCAGAAACCAGGTTACAAATATTTGTGTTTGTAAACATGACATTGAATCCACTTGCCCAAGAAAAAGACTTTGCTTTTCTCCAAAACCAGGTTGACTCTGCTTTCCTGGGTGCCTTGCACACTAACTCCACTGCAGTTTGTCCGGATAGGGCTGGATGAAACCAGAAATATCCGGGTCTGTGTTGGCTAACTCAATCCCAGCTCTTGCTACAGCTTCTGTGTTTGCTTGTGTTTTGTCGATAGTCTGTGGACTTTAGAGTTGTAATTGCATTGTAGCATGTAACATTTGGTTTTTCTGTTGGCAAGCGCTAATTGGTTTCGCATGAAGACACAACAGGTACACATTCATGTTTTCCGAGTAAAAACATGCAGAATCCAGGTTACAAATGATATTTGTATTTGTAAACATGACTTTGAATCCACTTGCCCAAGACAAAGACTTTGCTTTTCTCCAAAACCAGGTTGACTCTGCTTTTTTGGGTGCTTTGCACACAAACTCCACAGCAGTTTGGCTGGATAGGGCTGGATGAAACAAGAAATATCCCGTTCTATGGTGGCTTACTCAATCCCAGCTCTTGCTAGAGCTTCTGTGTTTGCTTGTGTTTTCTGGATAGTATCTATGGACTTTAGAGTTGTGAATGCATTGTAGCATGCAACATTTTGTTTTTCTGTTGGCAAATGCTAATTGGTTTCACGTGGAGACACAAGAGGTACACATTCGTGTTTTCTGAGTAAAAACCTGCAGAAACCAGGTTACAAATGATATTTGTGTTTGTGAACATGACATTGAATCCACTTGCCCAAGAAAAAGACTTTGCTTTTCTCCAAACCCAGGTTGATTCTGCTTTTCTGGGTGCTTTGCACACCAACTCCAAACCCGTTTGTCCAGACAGTGTTGGATGAAACTGGAAATATACGGTTCTTAGTTTGCTAACTCAATCCCAGCTCTTGCTACAGCTTCTGTGTGTGCTTGTGTTTTCTCGATAGTATCTGCGCACTTTATAGTTGTGAATGCATTGTAGCATGTAACATTTTGTTTTCTGTTGTCAAACGCTAATTGGTTTCACATGGAGACACAGCCGGTACACATTCGTGTTTTCTGTGTAAAAACCTGCAGAAACCAGGTTACAAATGATATTTGTGTTTGTAAACATGACTTTGAATCCACTTGCCCAAGAAAAAGACTTTGCTTTTCTCCAAAACCAGGTTGACTCTGCTTTTCTGGGTGCTTTGCACACCAACTCCACACCAGTTTGTCCGGATAGGGCTGGATGAAACCAGAGACATCCGGTTCTGTGGTGGCTAACTCAATGCCATCTTTTGATACAGCTTCTGTGTTTGCTTGTGTTTTCTCGATAGTATCTGTGGACTTTAGAGTTGTAAATGCATTGTAGCATGTAACATTTGGTTTTTCTGTTGGCAAGCGCTAATTGGTTTTGCATGAAGACACAATTGGTACACATTCATGTTTTCTGAGTAAAAACATGCAGAAACCAGGTTACAAATGATATTTGTGTTTGTAAACATGACTTTGAATCCACTTGCCCAAGAAAACTACTTTACTTTTCTCCAAAACCAGGTTGACTCTGCTTTTCTGGGTGCTTTGCACACAAACTCCACAGCAGTTTGTCTGGATAGGGCTGGATGAAACAAGAAATATCCGGTTCTGTGGTGGCTTACTCAATCCCAGCTCTTGCTAGAGCTTCTGTATTGCTTGTTTTTTCTGGATAGTATCTATGGACTTTAGTGTTTTGTCGATAGTATCTGTGGACTTTGGATTTGTGAATGCATTGTAGCATGTAGCATTGTGTTTTCTGTTGGAAACGCTAATTGGTTTCACATGGAGCCACAACAGGTACACATTCGTATTTTCTAAATAAAAGCTGCAGAAACCAGGTCAAAAATGATATTTGTGTTTGTAAACATGACATTGAATCCACTTGCCCAAGAAAAAGACTTTGCTTTTCTCCAAACCCAGGTTGACTCTGCTTTTCTGGGTGCTTTGCACACCAACTCCACACCCGTTTGTCCAGACAGTGTTGGATGAAACTGGAAATATCCGGTTCTTAGTTGGCTAACTCAATCCCAGCTCTTGCTACAGCTTCTGCGTTTGCTTGTGCTTTCTCGATAGTACCTGTGGATTTTAGAGTTGTGAATGCATTGTAGCATGTAACATTTTGTTTTTCTGTTGGCAAAGGGTATTTGGTTTCACATGGAGAAACAACAGGTACACATTCATGTTTTCTGAGTAAAAAGCTGCAGAAACCAGGTTACAAATGATATTTGTGTTTGTAACCATGACATTGAATCCACTTGCCCAAGAAAAAGACTTTGCTTTTCTCCAAATCCAGGTTGACTCTGCTTCTCTGGGTGCTTTGCACACCAAATCCACACCAGTTTGTCCGGATAGGGCTGGATGAAACCAGAAATATCCTGTTCTGTGTTGGCTAACTCAGTGCCAGCTGTTGCTACAGTTTCTGCGTTTACTTGTGTTTTCTTGATAGTATCTGTGGACTTTAGGGTTGTGAATGCATTGCAGCATGTAACATTTTGTTTTTCTTTTGGCAAATGCTAATTGGTTTCACATGGAGAAACAACAGGTACACTTTGCTGTTTTCTGAGTAAAGAGCTGCAGAAACGTGGTAAAAAATGCTATTTGTGTTTGTAAACATGAGATTGAATCCACTTGCCCAAGACAAAGACTTTGCTTTTCTCCAAACCAGGTTGACTCTGCTTTTCTGGGTGCTTTGCACACAAACTCCACAGCAGTGTGTTTGGATTGGGCTGGATGAAACAAGAAATATCCGGTTCTGTGGTGGCTAGCTCAATCCCAGCTCTTGCTAGAGCTTCTTTGTGTGCTTCTGTTTTCTGGATAGTATCTATGGACTTTAGAGATGCGAATGCATTGTAGCATGTAACATTTTGTTTTTCACTTAGCAAACGTTAATTGGTTTCACATGGAGAAACAACAGGTACACATTCGTGTTTTCTGAGTAAAAAGCTGCAGTAACCAGGTTACAAATGATATTTGTGTTTGTAAATATGACATTGAATCCACTTGCCCAAGAAAAAGACTTTGCTTTTCTTCAAAACCAGATTGACTCTGCTTTTCTGGGTGCTTTGCACACCAAATCCACACCAGTTTGTCTGGATAGGGCTGGATGAAACAAGAAATATCCGGGTCTGTGGTGGCTTACTCATCCCAGCTCTTGCTACAGCTTCTGTCTTTGCTTGTGTTTTGTCGATAGTATCTGTGGACTTTGGAGTTGTAAAAGCATTGTAGCATGTAACATTTTGTTTTTCTGTTGGCAAGCGCTAATTGGTTTCACATGAAGACACAACAGGTACACATTCGTGTTTTCCGAGTAAAAACCTGAAGAAACCAGGTTACAAATGATATTATTGTTTGTAAACATGACATTGAATCCCCTTGCCCAAGAAAAAGACTGCTTTTCTTCAAAACCAGGTTGAATCTGCTTTTCTGGGTGCTTTGCACACCAAATCCACAGCAATTTTTCCGGATAGGGCTGGATGCCACCAGAAATATCCGGTTCTGTGGTGGCTAACTCAATCCCAGCTTTTGCTACAGTTTCTGCGTTTGCTTGTGTTTTGTCGATAGTATCTGTGGACTTTGGAGTTGTGAATGCATTGTAGCATGTAACATATTGTTTTTCTGTTGGCAAACGCTAATTGGTTTCACATGAAGAAACAGCAGGTACACATTCGTGTTTTCTGAGTAAAAAGCTGCAGAAACCAGGTTACAAATGATATTTGTGTTTGTGAACATGACATTGAATCCACTTGCCCAAGAAAAAGATTTTGCTTTTCTCCAAAACCAGGTTGACTCTGCTTTCCTGGGTGCTTTGCACACTAACTCCACAGCAGTTTGTCCGGATAGGGCTGGATGAAACCAGAAATATCCGGGTCTGTGTTGGCTAACTCAATCCCAGCTCTTGCTACAGCTTCTGTGTTTGCTTGTGTTTTGTCGATAGTCTGTGGACTTTAGAGTTGTAATTGCATTGTAGCATGTAACATTTGGTTTTTCTGTTGTCAAGCGCTAATTGGTTTCGCATGAAGACACAACAGGTACACATTCATGTTTTCCGAGTAAAAACATGCAGAATCCAGGTTACAAATGATATTTGTATTTGTAAACATGACTTTGAATCCACTTGCCCAAGAAAAAGACTTTGCTTTTCTCCAAAAACAGGTTGACTCTGCTTTTTTGGGTGCTTTGCACACAAACTCCACAGCAGTTTGGCTGGATAGGGCTGGATGAAACAAGAAATATCCCGTTCTATGGTGGCTTACTCAATCCCAGCTCTTGCTAGAGCTTCTGTGTTTGCTTGTGTTTTCTGGATAGTATCTTTGGACTTTAGAGTTGTGAATGCATTGTAGCATGCAACATTTTGTTTTTCTGTTGGCAAATGCTAATTGGTTTCACGTGGAGACACAAGAGGTACACATTCGTGTTTTCTGAGTAAAAACCTGCAGAAACCAGGTTACAAATGATATTTGTGTCTGTGAACATGACATTGAATCCACTTGCCCAAGAAAAAGACTTTGCTTTTCTCCAAACCCAGGTTGATTCTGCTTTTCTGGGTGCTTTGCACACCAACTCCAAACCCGTTTGTCCAGACAGTGTTGGATGAAACTGGAAATATACGGTTCTTAGTTTGCTAACTCAATCCCAGCTCTTGCTACAGCTTCTGTGTGTGCTTGTGTTTTCTCGATAGTATCTGCGCACTTTATAGTTGTGAATGCTTTGTAGCATGTAACATTTTGTTTTCTGTTGTCAAACGCTAATTGGTTTCACATGGAGTCACAGCAGGTACACATTCGTGTTTTCTGTGTAAAAACCTGCAGAAACCAGGTTACAAATGATATTTGTGTTTGTAAACATGACATTGAATCCACTTGCCCAAGAAAAAGACTTTGCTTTTCTCCAAAACCAGGTTGACTCTGCTTTTCTGGGTGCTTTGCACACCAACTCCACACCAGTTTGTCCGGATAGGGCTGGATGAAACCAGAGACATCCGGTTCTGTGGTGGCTAACTCAATGCCATCTTTTGATACAGCTTCTGTGTTTGCTTGTGTTTTCTCGATAGTATCTGTGGACTTTAGAGTTGTAAATGCATTGTAGCATGTAACATTTGGTTTTTCTGTTGGCAAGCGCTAATTGGTTTCGCATGAAGACACAACAGGTACACATTCATGATTTCTGAGTAAAAACATGCAGAAACCAGGTTAAAAATGATATTTGTGTTTGTAAACATGACATTGAATCCACTTGCCCAAAAAAAAGACTTTGCTTTTCTCCAAAACCAGGTTGACTCTGCTTTCCTGCGTGCTTTGCACACAAAGTCCACAAAAGTTTGTCTGGATAGGGCTGGATGAAACCAGAAACATCCGGATCTGTGTTGGCTAACTCAATCCCAGCTCTTGCTACAGCTTCTGTGTGTGCTTGTGTTTTCTCGATAGTATCTGTGGACTTTGGAGTTGTGAATGCATTGTAGCATGTAGCATTGTGTTTTCTGTATGCAAACGCTAATTGGTTTCACATGGAGACACAAAAGGCACACATTCGTATTTTCTAAGTAAAAGCTGCAGAAACCAGGTCAAAAATGATATTCGTGTTTGTAAACATGACATTGAATCCACTTGCCCAAGAAAAAGACTTTGCTTTTCTCCAAACCCAGGTTGACTCTGCTTTTCTGGGTGCTTTGCACAACAACTCCACACCAGTTTGTCCGGATAGGGCTGGATGAAACTAGAAATATCCAGTTCTGTGGTGGCAAGCTCAATCCCAGCTCTTGCTACAGCTTCTGTGTGTGCTTGTGTATTCTCGATAGTATCTGTGGACTTTAGAGTTGTGAATGCATTGTAGCATGTAACATTTTGTTTTTCTGTTGGCAAACACTAATAGGTTTCACATGGACACACAACAGGTACACATTCGTGTTTTCTGAGTAAAAAGCTGCAGAAACCAGGTTACAAATGATATTTGTTTTTTTAAACATGACATTGCATCCACTTGCCCAAGAAAAAGACTTTGCTTTTCTCCAAAACCTGGTTGACTCTGCTTTTCTGGGTGCTTTGCACACCACTCCACACCAGATTCTCCGGATACGTCTGGGTGAACCAGAAATATCCGGTTCTGTGGTGGCTAACTAATCCAAGCTCTCGCTACAGTTTCTGTGTTTGCTTGTGTTTTCTGGATAGTATCTATGGACTTTAGGGTTGTGAATGCATTGTAGCATGTAACATTTTGTTTTTCTGTTGGCAAGCGCTAATTGGTTTCACATGAAGACACAACAGGTAAACATTCATGTTTTCCTAGAAAAACATGCAGAAACCAGGTTACAAATGATATTTGTGTTTGTAAACATGACATTGAATTCACTTGCCCAAGAAATAGACTTTGTTTTTCCCAAAACCGTGTTGACTCTGCTTTTATGGGTGCTTTGCACACCAACTCCACACCGCTTGTGTTTTGTCGATAGTCTGTGGACTTTAGAGTTGTGAATGCAATTCCACACCAGTTTGTCCAGATCGGGCTGGATGAAACCAGAAATATCCAGTTCTGTGGTGGCAAGCTCAATCCCAGCTCTTGCAACAGCTTCTGTGTGTGCTTGTGTTTTCTCGATAGCATCTGTGGACTTTAGAGTTGTGAATGCATTGTAGCATGTAACATTTTGTTTTTCTCTTGGCAAACACTAATAGGTTTCATATGGAGACACAACAGGTACACATTCGTGTTTTCTGAGTAAAAGCTGCAGAAACCAGGTTACAAATGATATTTGTGTTTGTAAACATGACATTGTATCCACTTGCCCAAGAAAACGACTTTGCTTTTCTCCAAAACCGGGTTGACTCTGCTTTTCTGGGTGCTTTGCACACCAATTGCACATTAGTTTGTCTGGATAGCGCTGGCTGAAACCAGAAATATCGGGTTCTGAGGTGGCTAACTCAGTGCCAGCTATTGCTACAGCTTCTGTGTTTGCTTGTGTTTTCTCGATAGTATCTGTGGACTTTAGAGTTGTAAATGCATTGTAGCATGTAACATTTTGTTATTCTGTTGGCAAACGCTAATAGGTTTCACATGGAGACACAACAGGTACACATTCGTGTTTTCTGAGTAAAAACCCGCAGAAACCATGTTACAAATGATATTTGTGTTTGTAAACATGACATTGAATCCACTTGCCCAAGAAAAAGACTTTGCTTTTCTCCAAACCCAGGTTGACTCTGCTTTTCTGGGTGCTTTGCACACCAATTCCACACCATTTTGTCTGGATAGGGCTGGATGAAACCCGAAATATCCTGTTCTGTGGTGGCTAACTCAGTGCCAGCTCTTGCTACAGCTTCTGTGTTTGCTTGTGTTTTCTTGATAGTATCTTTGGACTTTAGAGTTGAGAATGCTTTGTAGCATGTAACATTTTGTTTTCTGTTGTCAAACGCTAATTGGTTTCACATGGAGACACAGCAGGTACACATTCGTGTTTTCTGTGTAAAAACCTGCAGAAACCAGGTTACAAATGATATTTGTGTTTGTAAATATGACTTTGAATCCACTTGTCCAAGAAAAAGACTTTGCGTTTCTACAAAACCAGGTTGACTCTGCTTTTCTGGGTGCTTTGCACAGCAATTTCACACCAGTTTGTCCGGATCGGGCTGGATGAAACCAGACATATCCGGTTCTGTGGTGGCTTACTCAATCCCAGCTCTTGCTAGAGCTTCTGTGTTTGCTTGTGTTTTCTGGATAGTATCTGTGGACTTTAAATTTTTAAATGCATTGTAGCATGTAACATTTTGTTTTTCTGTTGGCAAATGCTAATAGGTTTCACATGGAGACACAACAGGTACACATTCGTGTTTTCTGAGTAAAAGCTGCAGAAACCATGTTACAAATGATATTTGTGTTTGTAAACATGACATTGAATCCACTTGCCCAAGAAAAAGAATTTGCTTTTCCCAACACCGGGTTGACTCTGCTTTTATGGGTGCTTTGCACACCAACTCCACACCGTTTGCCCGGATAGGTCTGGATGGAAGCAGAAATATCCGGTTCTGAGGTGGCTATCTCAATCCCAGCTCTTGCTACAGCTTCTGTGTGTGCTTGTGTTTTCTCGTTAGTATCTGTGGACTTTAGATTTTTGAATGCATTGTAGCATGTAACATTTTGTTTTTCTGTTTGCAAACGCTAATTGGTTTCACATGAAGACACAACAGGTAAAACCTGCAGAAACCAGGTTACAAATGATATTTGTGTTTGTAAACATGAGATTGAATCCACTTGCCCAAGAAAAAGACTTTGCTTTTCTCCAAACCCAGGTTGACTCTGCTTTTCTGGATGCTTTGCACACCAAAATCCACAGCAGTTTGTCTGGATAGGGCTGGATGAAACCAGAAATATCCGGTTCTGTGGTGGCTAACTCAATCCCAGCTCTTGCTACAGCTTCTGTGTTTGCTTGTGTTTTCTCGATAGTATCTGTGGACTTTGGAGTTGTAAATGCATTGTAGCATGTAACATTTTGTTTTTCTGTTTTCAAGCACTAATTGGTTTCGCATGAAGACACAACAGGTACACATTCATGTTTACTAGTAAAAACCTGAAGAAACCAGGTTACAAATGATATTTGTGTTTGTAAACATGACTTTGAATCCACTTGCCCAAGAAAAAGACTTTGCTTTTAACCAAAACCGGGTTGACTCTGCTTTTCTGGGTGCTTTGCACACCAACTCCACACCCGTTTGTCCAGACAGTGTTGGATGAAACTGGAAATATCCGGTTCTTAGTTGGCTAACTCAATCCCAGCTCTTGCTACAGCTTCTGCGTTTGCTTGTGCTTTCTCGAAAGTATCTGTGGACTTTAGAGTTGTAAATGCATTGTAGCATGTAACATTTTGTTTTCTGTTGGCAAACGCTAATTGGTTTCACATGGAGACACAACAGGTACACATTCATGTTTTCTGAGTAAAAAGCTGCAGAAACCAGGTCAAAAATGATATTTGTGTTTGTAAACATGACATTGAATCCACTTGCCCAAGAAAAAGACTTTGCTTTTCTCAAAAACTGGTTTGACTCTGCCTTTCTGGGTGCTTTGCACACCAATTACACACCAGTTTTTCCGGATAGGGCTGGATGAAACCAGAAATATCTGGTTCTGTGGTGGCTAACTCAATCTCAGCTCTTGCTACAGCTTCTGTGTGTGCTTGTGTTTTCTCGATAGTATATGTGGACTTTAGAGTTGTAAATTCACTGTAGCATGTACATTTTGTTTTTCTGTTGGCATAAGATAATTGGTTTCACATGGAGACACATCAGGTACACATTTGTGTTTTCTGAGTAAAACCCTGCAGAAACCAGGTTACAAATGATATTTGTGTTTGTAAACATGACATTGAATCCACTTGCCCAAGAAAAAGACTTTGCTTTTCTCCAAAACCGGGTTAATTCTGCTTTTCTGGGTGCTTTGCACACCAATTGTACATTAGTTTGTCCGGATAGCGCTGGCTGAAACCAGAAATATTGGGTTCTGTGGCGGCTAACTTAATCAAAGCTCTTGCTACAGCTTCTCTGTGTGCTTGTGTTTTCTCGATAACATCTGTGGACTTTAGATTTTTGAATGCATTGTAGCATGTAACATTTTGTTTTCTGTTGGCAAACGCTAATTGGCTTCACATGGAGACACAACAGGTACACATTCGTGTTTTCTGAGGAAAAAACTGCAGAAACCAGGTTACAAATGATATTTGTGTTTGTAAACATGACATTGAATCCACTTGCCCAAGAAAAAGACTTTGCTTTTCTCCAAAACCGGGTTGACTTTGCTTTTCTGGGTGCTTTGCACACCAACTCCACTCCAGTTTGTCCGGATAGATCTGGATGGAAGCACAAATATCCGGTTCTGAGGTGGCTATCTCAATCCCAGCTCTTGCTACAGCTTCTGTGTGTGCTTGTGTTTTCTCGATAGTATCTGTGGACTTTAGATTTTTGAGTGCATTGTAGGATGTAACATTTTGTTTTTCTGTTGGCAAACGCTAATTGGTTTCACATGGAGACACAACAGGTACACATTCGTATTTTCTGAGTAAAAAGCTGCAGAAACCAGGTTACAAATGACATTTGTGTTTGTAAACATGACATTGAATCCACTTGCCCTAGAAAAATACTTTGCTTTTCTCCAAACCCAGGTTGACTCTGCTTTTCTGGGTGCTTTGCACACAACTCCACACCAGTTTGTCCGGATAGGGCTGGATGAAGCCAGAAATATCGTGTTCTGTGGTGGCTAACTCAGTGCCAGCTCTTGCTACAGTTTCTGCGTTTACTTGTGTTTTCTTGATAGTATCTGCGTACTTTAGAGTTGTGAATGCTTTGTAGCATGTAACATTTTGTTTTTCTGTTGGAAAAGGGTAATAGGTTTCACATGGAAACTCAACAGGTACACATTCGTGTTTTCTGAGTAAAAAGCTGCGGAAACCAGGTTACAAATGACATTTGTGTTTGTAAACATGACATTGAATCCACTTGCCCAAGAAAAAGACTTTGCTTTTCTCCAAACCCAGGTTGACTCTGCTTTTCTGGGTGCTTTGCACACCAAATCCACACCAGTTTGTCCGGATAGGGCTGGATGAAACCAGAAATATCCTGTTCTGTGGTGGCTAACTCATTGCCAGCTCTTGCTACAGTTTCTGCTTTTACTTGTGTTTTCTTGATAGTATCTGCGGACTTTAGAGTTGTGAATGCATTGTAGCATGTACCATTTTGTTTTCTGTTGGCAAACGCTAATTGGTTTCACATGGAGACACAGCAGGTACACATTCGTGTTTTCTGAGGAAAAACCTGCAGAAACCAGGTTACAAATGATATTTGTGTTTGTAAACATGACTTTGAATCCACTTGCCCAAGAAAAAGACTTTGCTTTTCTCCAAAACGAGGTTGACTCTGCTTTTCTGGGTGCTTTGCACAGCAATTCCACACCAGTTTGTCCAGATCGGGCTGGATAAAACCCGACATATCCGGTTCTGTGGTGGTTATCTCAATCCCAGCTCTTGCTACAGCTTCTGTGTGGGCTTGTGTTTTGTCGATAGTCTGTGGACTTTAGAGTTGTGAATGCATTGTAGCGTGTAACATTTTGTTTTTCTTTTGGTAAACGCTAATACGTTTCACATGGAGACACAACAGGTACACATTCGTGTTTTCTGAGTAAAAACCTGCAGAAACCAGGTTACAAATGATATTTGTGTTTGTAAACAATACATTGAATCCACTTGCCCAAGAAAAAGACTTTGCTTTTCTCCAAACCCAGGTTGACTCTGCTTTTCTGGGTGCTTTGCACACCAACTCCACACCAGTTTGTCCGGATAGGGCTGGATGAAACCAGAGACATCCGGTTCTGTGGTGGCTAACTCAATGCCAGCTTTTGATACAGCTTCTGTGTTTGTTTGTGTTTTCTCGATAGTATCTGTGGACTTTATAGTTGTGAATGCATTGTAGCATGTAACATTTGGTTTTTCTGTTGGCACGTGCTAATTGGATTCGCATGAAGACATAACAGGTATACATTCATGTTTTCTGAGTAAAAACCTGCAGAAACCAGGTTACAAATGATATTTGTGTTTGTAAACATGACATTGAATCCACTTGCCCAAGAAAAAGACTTTGCTTTTCTCCAAAACCAGGTTGACTCTGCTTTCCTGGGTGCTTTGGACACAAACTCCACAGCAGTTTGTCCGGATAGGGCTGGATGAAACCAGAAATATCCGGGTCTGTGTTGGCTAACTCAATCCCAGCTCTTGCTACAGCTTCTGTGTTTGCTTGTGTTTTGTCGATAGTCTGTGGACTTTAGAGTTGTAAATGCATTGTAGCATGTAACATTTGGTTTTTCTGTTGTCAAGCGCTAATTGGTTTCGCATGAAGACACAACAGGTACACATTCATGTCTTCCGAGTAAAAACATGCAGAAACCAGGTTACAAATGATATTTGTATTTGTAAACATGACTTTGAATCCACTTGCCCAAGAAAAAGACTTTGCTTTTCTCCAAAACCAGGTTGACTCTGCTTTTTTGGGTGCTTTGCACACAAACTCCACAGCAGTTTGGCTGGATAGGGCTGGATGAAACAAGAAATATCCCGTTCTATGGTGGCTTACTCAATCCCAGCTCTTGCTAGAGCTTCTGTGTTTGCTTGTGTTTTCTGGATAGTATCTATGGACTTTAGAGTTGTGAATGCATTGTAGCATGCAACATTTTGTTTTTCTGTTGGCAAATGCTAATTGGTTTCACGTGGAGACACAAGAGGTACACATTCGTGTTTTCTGAGTAAAAACCTGCAGAAACCAGGTTACAAATGATATTTGTGTTTGTGAACATGACATTGAATCCACTTGCCCAAGAAAAAGACTTTGCTTTTCTCCAAACCCAGGTTGATTCTGCTTTTCTGGGTGCTTTGCACACCAACTCCAAACCCGTTTGTCCAGACAGTGTTGGATGAAACTGGAAATATACGGTTCTTAGTTTGCTAACTCAATCCCAGCTCTTGCTACAGCTTCTGTGTGTGCTTGTGTTTTCTCGATAGTATCTGCGCACTTTATAGTTGTGAATGCATTGTAGCATGTAACATTTGGTTTTTCTGTTGGCAAGCGCTAATTGGTTTCACATGAAGACACAACAGGTACACATTCGTGTTTTCCGAGTAAAAACCTGAAGAAACCAGGTTACAAATGATATTTTTGTTTGTAAACATGACGTTGAATCCCCTTGCCCAAGAAAAAGACTGCTTTTCTTCAAAACCAGGTTGAATCTGCTTTTCTGGGTGCTTTGCACACCAAATCCACAGCAATTTTTCCGGATAGGGCTGGATGCAACCAGAAATATCCGGTTCTGTGGTGGCTAACTCAATCCCAGCTTTTGCTACAGTTTCTGCGTTTGCTTGTGTTTTGTCGATAGTATCTGTGGACTTTGGAGTTGTGAATGCATTGTAGCATGTAACATATTGTTTTTCCGTTGGCAAACGCTAATTGGTTTCACATGAAGAAACAGCAGGTACACATTCGTGTTTTCTGAGTAAAAAGCTGCAGAAACCAGGTTACAAATGATATTTGTGTTTGTAAACATGACATTGAATCCACTTGCCCAAGAAAAAGACTTTGCTTTTCTCCAAACCTAGGTTGACTCTGCTTTTCTGGGTGCTTTGCACACCAACTCCACACCAGTTTGTCCGGATAGGGCTGGATGAAACCAGAAATATCCTGTTCTGTAGTGGCTAACTCAGTGCCAGCTCTTGCTACAGTTTCTGCGTTTACTTGTGTTTTCTTGATAGTATCTGCGGACTTTAGAGTTGTGAATGCTTTGTAGCATGTAACATTTTGTTTTTCTGTTGTCAAACGCTAATTGGTTTCACATGGAGACACAGCAGGTACACATTCGAGTTTTCTGTGTAAAAAGCTGCAGAAACCAGGTTACAAATGATATTTGTGTTTGTAAACATGACATTGAATCCACTTGCCCAAGAAAAAGACTTTGCTTTTCTCCAAACCCAGGTTGACTCTGCTTTTCTGTGTGCTTTGCACACCAACTCCACACCCGTTTGTCCAGACAGTGTTGGATGAAACTGGAAATATCCGGTTCTTAGTTGGCTAACTCAATCCCAGCTCTTGCTACAGCTTCTGCATTTGCTTGTGCTTTCTCGATAGTACCTGTGGATTTTAGAGTTGTGAATGCATTGTAGCATGTAACATTTGGTTTTTCTGTTGGCAAGCGCTAATTGGTTTCGCATGAAGACACAACAGGTACGCATTCATGATTTCTGAGTAAAAACATGCAGAAACCAGGTTAAAAATGATATTTGTGTTTGTAAACATGACATTGAATCCACTTGCCCAAAAAAAAGACTTTGCTTTTCTCCAAAACCAGGTTGACTCTGCTTTCCTGCGTGCTTTGCACACAAAGTCCACAAAAGTTTGTCTGGATAGGGCTGGATGAAACCAGAAACATCCGGATCTGTGTTGGCTAACTCAATCCCAGCTCTTGCTACAGCTTCTGTGTGTGCTTGTGTTTTCTCGATAGTATCTGTGGACTTTGGAGTTGTGAATGCATTGTAGCATGTAGCATTGTGTTTTCTGTATGCAAACGCTAATTGGTTTCACATGGAGACACAACAGGCACACATTCGTATTTTCTAAGTAAAAGCTGCAGAAACCAGGTCAAAAATGATATTCGTGTTTGTAAACATGACATTGAATCCACTTGCCCAAGAAAAAGACTTTGCTTTTCTCCAAACCCAGGTTGACTCTGCTTTTCTGGGTGCTTTGCACACCAACTCCACACCAGTTTGTCCGGATAGGGCTGGATGAAACTAGAAATATCCAGTTCTGTGGTGGCAAGCTCAATCCCAGCTCTTGCTACAGCTTCTGTGTGTGCTTGTGTATTCTCGATAGTATCTGTGGACTTTAGAGTTGTGAATGCATTGTAGCATGTAACATTTTGTTTTTCTGTTGGCAAACACTAATAGGTTTCACATGGACACACAACAGGTACACATTCGTGTTTTCTGAGTAAAAAGCTGCAGAAACCAGGTTACAAATGATATTTGTGTTTGTAAACATGACATTGCATCCACTTGCCCAAGAAAAAGACTTTGCTTTTCTCCAAAACCTGGTTGACTCTGCTTTTCTGGGTGCTTTGCACACCACTCCACACCAGATTCTCCGGATACGTCTGGGTGAACCAGAAATATCCGGTTCTGTGGTGGCTAACTAATCCAAGCTCTCGCTACAGTTTCTGTGTTTGCTTGTGTTTTCTGGATAGTATCTATGGACTTTAGGGTTGTGAATGCATTGTAGCATGTAACATTTTGTTTTTCTGTTGGCAAGCGCTAATTGGTTTCACATGAAGACACAACAGGTAAACATTCATGTTTTCCTAGAAAAACATGCAGAAACCAGGTTACAAATGATATTTGTGTTTGTAAACATGACATTGAATTCACTTGCCCAAGAAATAGACTTTGTTTTTCCCAAAACCATGTTGACTCTGCTTTTATGGGTGCTTTGCACACCAACTCCACACCGCTTGTGTTTTGTCGATAGTCTGTGGACTTTAGAGTTGTGAATGCAATTCCACACCAGTTTGTCAAGATCGGGCTGGATGAAACCAGAAATATCCAGTTCTGTGGTGGCAAGCTCAATCCCAGCTCTTGCAACAGCTTCTGTGTGTGCTTGTTTTTTCTCGATAGCATCTGTGGACTTTAGAGTTGTGAATGCATTGTAGCATGTAACATTTTGTTTTTCTCTTGGCAAACACTAATAGGTTTCATATGGAGACACAACAGGTACACATTCGTGTTTTCTGAGTAAAAGCTGCAGAAACCAGGTTACAAATGATATTTGTGTTTGTAAACATGACATTGTATCCACTTGCCCAAGAAAACGACTTTGCTTTTCTCCAAAACCGGGTTGACTCTGCTTTTCTGGGTGCTTTGCACACCAATTGCACATTAGTTTGTCTGGATAGCGCTGGCTGAAACCAGAAATATCGGGTTCTGAGGTGGCTAACTCAGTGCCAGCTATTGCTACAGCTTCTGTGTTTGCTTGTGTTTTCTCGATAGTATCTGTGGACTTTAGAGTTGTAAATGCATTGTAGCATGTAACATTTTGTTTTTCTGTTGGCAAACGCTAATAGGTTTCACATGGAGACACAACAGGTACACATTCGTGTTTTCTGAGTAAAAACCCGCAGAAACCAGGTTACAAATGATATTTGTGTTTGTAAACATGACATTGAATCCACTTGCCCAAGAAAAAGACTTTGCTTTTCTCCAAACCCAGGTTGACTCTGCTTTTCTGGGTGCTTTGCACACCAATTCCACACCATTTTGTCTGGATAGGGCTGGATGAAACCCGAAATATCCTGTTCTGTGGTGGCTAACTCAGTGCCAGCTCTTGCTACAGCTTCTGTGTTTGCTTGTGTTTTCTTGATAGTATCTGTGGACTTTAGAGTTGAGAATGCTTTGTAGCATGTAACATTTTGTTTTCTGTTGTCAAACGCTAATTGGTTTCACATGGAGACACAGCAGGTACACATTCGTGTTTTCTGTGTAAAAACCTGCAGAAACCAGGTTACAAATGATATTTGTGTTTGTAAATATGACTTTGAATCCACTTGTCCAAGAAAAAGACTTTGCGTTTCTACAAAACCAGGTTGACTCTGCTTTTCTGGGTGCTTTGCACAGCAATTTCACACCAGTTTGTCCGGATCGGGCTGGATGAAACCAGACATATCCGGTTCTGTGGTGGCTTACTCAATCCCAGCTCTTGCTAGAGCTTCTGTGTTTGCTTGTGTTTTCTGGATAGTATCTGTGGACTTTAAATTTTTGAATGCATTGTAGCATGTAACATTTTGTTTTTCTGTTGGCAAATGCTAATAGGTTTCACATGGAGACACAACAGGTACACATTCGTGTTTTCTGAGTAAAAGCTGCAGAAACCATGTTACAAATGATATTTGTGTTTGTAAACATGACATTGAATCCACTTGCCCAAGAAAAAGAATTTGCTTTTCCCAAAACCGGGTTGACTCTGCTTTTATGGGTGCTTTGCACACCAACTCCACACCGTTTGCCCGGATAGGTCTGGATGGAAGCAGAAATATCCGGTTCTGAGGTGGCTATCTCAATCCCAGCTCTTGCTACAGCTTCTGTGTGTGCTTGTGTTTTCTCGTTAGTATCTGTGGACTTTAGATTTTTGAATGCATTGTAGCATGTAACATTTTGTTTTTCTGTTTGCAAACGCTAATTGGTTTCACATGAAGACACAACAGGTAAAACCTGCAGAAACCAGGTTACAAATGATATTTGTGTTTGTAAACATGAGATTGAATCCACTTGCCCAAGAAAAAGACTTTGCTTTTCTCCAAACCCAGGTTGACTCTGCTTTTCTGGATGCTTTGCACACCAAAATCCACAGCAGTTTGTCTGGATAGGGCTGGATGAAACCAGAAATATCCGGTTCTGTGGTGGCTAACTCAATCCCAGCTCTTGCTACAGCTTCTGTGTTTGCTTGTGTTTTCTCGATAGTATCTGTGGACTTTGGAGTTGTAAATGCATTGTAGCATGTAACATTTTGTTTTTCTGTTTTCAAGCGCTAATTGGTTTCGCATGAAGACACAACAGGTACACATTCATGTTTACTAGTAAAAACCTGAAGAAACCAGGTTACAAATGATATTTGTGTTTGTAAACATGACTTTGAATCCTCTTGCCCAAGAAAAAGACTTTGCTTTTAACCAAAACCGGGTTGACTCTGCTTTTCTGGGTGCTTTGCACACCAACTCCACACCCGTTTGTCCAGACAGTGTTGGATGAAACTGGAAATATCCGGTTCTTAGTTGGCTAACTCAATCCCAGCTCTTGCTACAGCTTCTGCGTTTGCTTGTGCTTTCTCGAAAGTATCTGTGCACTTTAGAGTTGTAAATGCATTGTAGCATGTAACATTTTGTTTTCTGTTGGCAAACGCTAATTGGTTTCACATGGAGACACAACAGGTACACATTCATGTTTTCTGAGTAAAAAGCTGCAGAAACCAGGTCAAAAATGATATTTGTGTTTGTAAACAATGCATTGAATCCACTTGCCCAAGAAAAAGACTTTGCTTTTCTCAAAAACTGGTTTGACTCTGCCTTTCTGGGTGCTTTGCACACCAATTACACACCAGTTTTTCCGGATAGGGCTGGATGAAACCAGAAATATCTGGTTCTGTGGTGGCTAACTCAATCTCAGCTCTTGCTACAGCTTCTGTGTTTGCTTGTGTTTTCTCGATAGTATATGTGGACTTTAGAGTTGTAAATTCACTGTAGCATGTACATTTTGTTTTTCTGTTGGCATAAGATAATTGGTTTCACATGGAGACACATCAGGTACACATTTGTGTTTTCTGAGTAAAACCCTGCAGAAACCAGGTTACAAATGATATTTGTGTTTGTAAACATGACATTGAATCCACTTGCCCAAGAAAAAGACTTTGCTTTTCTCCAAAACCGGCTTGACTCTGCTTTTCTGGGTGCTTTGCACACCAACTCCACTCCAGTTTGTCTGGATAGATCTGGATGGAAGCACAAATATCCGGTTCTGAGGTGGCTATCTCAATCCCAGCTCTTGCTACAGCTTCTGTGTGTGCTTGTGTTTTCTCGATAGTATCTGTGGACTTTAGATTTTTGAGTGCATTGTAGGATGTAACATTTTGTTTTTCTGTTGGCAAACGCTAATTGGTTGCACATGGAGACACAACAGGTACACATTCGTATTTTCTGAGTAAAAAGCTGCAGAAACCAGGTTACAAATGACATTTGTGTTTGTAAACATGACATTGAATCCACTTGCCCTAGAAAAATACTTTGCTTTTCTCCAAACCCAGGTTGACTCTGCTTTTCTGGGTGCTTTGCACACCAACTCCACACCAGTTTGTCCGGATAGGGCTGGATGAAGCCAGAAATATCGTGTTCTGTGGTGGCTAACTCAGTGCCAGCTCTTGCTACAGTTTCTGCGTTTACTTGTGTTTTCTTGATAGTATCTGCGGACTTTAGAGTTGTGAATGCTTTGTAGCATGTAACATTTTGTTTTTCTGTTGGAAAAGGGTAATAGGTTTCACATGGAGACTCAACAGGTACACATTCGTGTTTTCTGAGTAAAAAGCTGCGGAAACCAGGTTACAAATGACATTTGTGTTTGTAAACATGACATTGAATCCACTTGCCCAAGAAAAAGACTTTGCTTTTCTCCAAACCCAGGTTGACTCTGCTTTTCTGGGTGCTTTGCACACCAAATCCACACCAGTTTGTCCGGATAGGGCTGGATGAAACCAGAAATATCCTGTTCTGTGGTGGCTAACTCAGTGCCAGCTCTTGCTACAGTTTCTGCTTTTACTTGTGTTTTCTTGATAGTATCTGCGGACTTTAGAGTTGTGAATGCATTGTAGCATGTACCATTTTGTTTTCTGTTGGCAAACGCTAATTGGTTTCACAGGGAGACACAGCAGGTACACATTCGTGTTTTCTGTGTAAAAACCTGCAGAAACCAGGTTACAAATGATATTTGTGTTTGTAAACATGACTTTGAATCCACTTGCCCAAGAAAAAGACTTTGCTTTTCTCCAAAACGAGGTTGACTCTGCTTTTCTGGGTGCTTTGCACAGCAATTCCACACCAGTTTGTCCAGATCGGGCTGGATAAAACCCGACATATCCGGTTCTGTGGTGGTTATCTCAATCCCAGCTCTTGCTACAGCTTCTGTGTGGGCTTGTGTTTTGTCGATAGTCTGTGGACTTTAGAGTTGTGAATGCATTGTAGCGTGTAACATTTTGTTTTTCTTTTGGTAAACGCTAATATGTTTCACATGGAGACACAACAGGTACACATTCGTGTTTTCTGAGTAAAAACCTGCAGAAACCAGGTTACAAATGATATTTGTGTTTGTAAACAATACATTGAATCCACTTGCCCAAGAAAAAGACTTTGCTTTTCTCCAAACCCAGGTTGACTCTGCTTTTCTGGGTGCTTTGCACACCAACTCCACACCAGTTTGTCCGGATAGGGCTGGATGAAACCAGAGACATCCGGTTCTGTGGTGGCTAACTCAATGCCAGCTTTTGATACAGCTTCTGTGTTTGTTTGTGTTTTCTCGATAGTATCTGTGGACTTTGGAGTTGTGAATGCATTGTAGCATGTAACATTTGGTTTTTCTGTTGGCACGTGCTAATTGGTTTCGCATGAAGACATAACAGGAATACATTCATGTTTTCTGAGTAAAAACCTGCAGAAACCAGGTTACAAATGATATTTGTGTTTGTAAACATGACATTGAATCCACTTGCCCAAGAAAAAGACTTTGCTTTTCTCCAAAACCAGGTTGACTCTGCTTTCCTGGGTGCTTTGCACACTAACTCCACAGCAGTTTGTCCGGATAGGGCTGGATGAAACCAGAAATATCCGGGTCTGTGTTGGCTAACTCAATCCCTGCTCTTGCTACAGCTTCTGTGTTTGCTTGTGTTTTGTCGATAGTCTGTGGACTTTAGAGTTGTAAATGCATTGTAGCATGTAACATTTGGTTTTTCTGTTGTCAAGCGCTAATTGGTTTCGCATGAAGACACAACAGGTACACATTCATGTTTTCCGAGTAAAAACATGCAGAAACCAGGTTACAAATGATATTTGTATTTGTAAACAGGATTTGAATCCACTTGCCCAAGAAAAAGACTTTGCTTTTCTCCAAAACCAGGTTGACTCTGCTTTTTTGGGTGCTTTGCACACAAACTCCACAGCAGTTTGGCTGGATAGGGCTGGATGAAACAAGAAATATCCCGTTCTATGGTGGCTTACTCAATCCCAGCTCTTGCTAGAGCTTCTGTGTTTGCTTGTGTTTTCTGGATAGTATCTATGGACTTTAGAGTTGTGAATGCATTGTAGCATGCAACATTTTGTTTTTCTGTTGGCAAATGCTAATTGGTTTCACGTGGAGACACAAGAGGTACACATTCGTGTTTTCTGAGTAAAAACCTGCAGAAACCAGGTTACAAATGATATTTGTGTTTGTGAACATGACATTGAATCCACTTGCCCAAGAAAAAGACTTTGCTTTTCTCCAAACCCAGGTTGATTCTGCTTTTCTGGGTGCTTTGCACACCAACTCCAAACCCGTTTGTCCAGACAGTGTTGGATGAAACTGGAAATATACGGTTCTTAGTTTGCTAACTCAATCCCAGCTCTTGCTACAGCTTCTGTGTGTGCTTGTGTTTTCTCGATAGTATCTGCGCACTTTATAGTTGTGAATGCATTGTAGCATGTAACATTTGGTTTTTCTGTTGGCAAGCGCTAATTGGTTTCACATGAAGACACAACAGGTACACATTCGTGTTTTCCGAGTAAAAACCTGAAGAAACCCGGTTACAAATGATATTTTTGTTTGTAAACATGACGTTGAATCCCCTTGCCCAAGAAAAAGACTGCTTTTCTTTAAACCCAGGTTGAATCTGCTTTTCTGGGTGCTTTGCACACCAAATCCACAGCAATTTTTCCGGATAGGGCTGGATACAACCAGAAATATCCGGTTCTGTGGTGGCTAACTCAATCCCAGCTTTTGCTACAGTTTCTGCGTTTGCTTGTGTTTTGTCGATAGTATCTGTGGACTTTGGAGTTGTGAATGCATTGTAGCATGTAACATATTGTTTTTCTGTTGGCAAACGCTAATTGGTTTCACATGAAGAAACAGCAGGTACACATTCGTGTTTTCTGAGTAAAAAGCTGCAGAAACCAGGTTACAAATGATATTTGTGTTTGTAAACATGACATTGAATCCACTTGCCCAAGAAAAAGACTTTGCTTTTCTCCAAACCTAGGTTGACTCTGCTTTTCTGGGTGCTTTGCACACCAACTCCACACCAGTTTGTCCGGATAGGGCTGGATGAAACCAGAAATATCCTGTTCTGTGGTGGCTAACTCAGTGCCAGCTCTTGCTACAGTTTCTGCGTTTACTTGTGTTTTCTTGATAGTATCTGCGGACTTTAGAGTTGTGAATGCTTTGTAGCATGTAACATTTTGTTTTTCTGTTGTCAAACGCTAATTGGTTTCACATGGAGACACAGCAGGTACACATTCGAGTTTTCTGTGTAAAAAGCTGCAGAAACCAGGTTACAAATGATATTTGTGTTTGTAAACATGACATTGAATCCACTTGCCCAAGAAAAAGACTTTGCTTTTCTCCAAACCCAGGTTGACTCTGCTTTTCTGGGTGCTTTGCACACCAACTCCACACCCGTTTGTCCAGACAGTGTTGGATGAAACTGGAAATATCCGGTTCTTAGTTGGCTAACTCAATCCCAGCTCTTGCTACAGCTTCTGCATTTGCTTCTGCTTTCTCGATAGTACCTGTGGATTTTAGAGTTGTGAATGCATTGTAGCATGTAACATTTGGTTTTTAGTTGGCAAGCGCTAATTGGTTTCGCATGAAGACACAACAGGTACACATTCATGATTTCTGAGTAAAAACATGCAGAAACCAGGTTAAAAATGATATTTGTGTTTGTAAACATGACATTGAATCCACTTGCCCAAAAAAAAGACTTTGCTTTTCTCCAAAACCAGGTTGACTCTGCTTTCCTGCGTGCTTTGCACACAAAGTCCACAAAAGTTTGTCTGGATAGGGCTGGATGAAACCAGAAACATCCGGATCTGTGTTGGCTAACTCAATCCCAGCTCTTGCTACAGCTTCTGTGTGTGCTTGTGTTTTCTCGATAGTATCTGTGGACTTTGGAGTTGTGAATGCATTGTAGCATGTAGCATTGTGTTTTCTGTATGCAAACGCTAATTGGTTTCACATGGAGACACAACAGGCACACATTCGTATTTTCTAAGTAAAAGCTGCAGAAACCAGGTCAAAAATGATATTCGTGTTTGTAAACATGACATTGAATCCACTTGCCCAAGAAAAAGACTTTGCTTTTCTCCAAACCCAGGTTGACTCTGCTTTTCTGGGTGCTTTGCACACCAACTCCACACCAGTTTGTCCGGATAGGGCTGGATGAAACTAGAAATATCCAGTTCTGTGGTGGCAAGCTCAATCCCAGCTCTTGCTACAGCTTCTGTGTGTGCTTGTGTATTCTCGATAGTATCTGTGGACTTTAGAGTTGTGAATGCATTGTAGCATGTAACATTTTGTTTTTCTGTTGGCAAACACTAATAGGTTTCACATGGACACACAAAAGGTACACATTCGTGTTTTCTGAGTAAAAAGCTGCAGAAACCAGGTTACAAATGATATTTGTGTTTGTAAACATGACATTGCATCCACTTGCCCAAGAAAAAGACTTTGCTTTTCTCCAAAACCTGGTTGACTCTGCTTTTCTGGGTGCTTTGCACACCACTCCACACCAGATTCTCCGGATACGTCTGGGTGAACCAGAAATATCCGGTTCTGTGGTGGCTAACTAATCCAAGCTCTCGCTACAGTTTCTGTGTTTGCTTGTGTTTTCTGGATAGTATCTATGGACTTTAGGGTTGTGAATGCATTGTAGCATGTAACATTTTGTTTTTCTGTTGGCAAGCGCTAATTGGTTTCACATAAAGACACAACAGGTAAACATTCATGTTTTCCTAGAAAAACATGCAGAAACCAGGTTACAAATGATATTTGTGTTTGTAAACATGACATTGAATTCACTTGCCCAAGAAATAGACTTTGTTTTTCCCAAAACCGTGTTGACTCTGCTTTTATGGGTGCTTTGCACACCAACTCCACACCGCTTGTGTTTTGTCGATAGTCTGTGGACTTTAGAGTTGTGAATGCAATTCCACACCAGTTTGTCCAGATCGGGCTGGATGAAACCAGAAATATCCAGTTCTGTGGTGGCAAGCTCAATCCCAGCTCTTGCAACAGCTTCTGTGTGTGCTTGTGTTTTCTCGATAGCATCTGTGGACTTTAGAGTTGTGAATGCATTGTAGCATGTAACATTTTGTTTTTCTCTTGGCAAACACTAATAGGTTTCATATGGAGACACAACAGGTACACATTCGTGTTTTCTGAGTAAAAGCTGCAGAAACCAGGTTACAAATGATATTTGTGTTTGTAAACATGACATTGTATCCACTTGCCCAAGAAAACGACTTTGCTTTTCTCCAAAACCGGGTTGACTCTGCTTTTCTGGGTGCTTTGCACACCAATTGCACATTAGTTTGTCTGGATAGCGCTGGCTGAAACCAGAAATATCGGGTTCTGAGGTGGCTAACTCAGTGCCAGCTATTGCTACAGCTTCTGTGTTTGCTTGTGTTTTCTCGATAGTATCTGTGGACTTTAGAGTTGTAAATGCATTGTAGCATGTAACATTTTGTTATTCTGTTGGCAAACGCTAATAGGTTTCACATGGAGACACAACAGGTACACATTCGTGTTTTCTGAGTAAAAACCCGCAGAAACCAGGTTACAAATGATATTTGTGTTTGTAAACATGACATTGAATCCACTTGCCCAAGAAAAAGACTTTGCTTTTCTCCAAACCCAGGTTGACTCTGCTTTTCTGGGTGCTTTGCACACCAACTCCACACCAGTTTGTCCGGATAGGGCTGGATGAAGCCAGAAATATCGTGTTCTGTGGTGGCTAACTCAGTGCCAGCTCTTGCTACAGTTTCTGCGTTTACTTGTGTTTTCTTGATAGTATCTGCGGACTTTAGAGTTGTGAATGCTTTGTAGCATGTAACATTTTGTTTTTCTGTTGGAAAAGGGTAATAGGTTTCACATGGAGACTCAACAGGTACACATTCGTGTTTTCTGAGTAAAAAGCTGCGGAAACCAGGTTACAAATGACATTTGTGTTTGTAAACATGACATTGAATCCACTTGCCCAAGAAAAAGACTTTGCTTTTCTCCAAACCCAGGTTGACTCTGCTTTTCTGGGTGCTTTGCACACCAAATCCACACCAGTTTGTCCGGATAGGGCTGGATGAAACCAGAAATATCCTGTTCTGTGGTGGCTAACTCAGTGCCAGCTCTTGCTACAGTTTCTGCTTTTACTTGTGTTTTCTTGATAGTATCTGCGGACTTTAGAGTTGTGAATGCATTGTAGCATGTACCATTTTGTTTTCTGTTGGCAAACGCTAATTGGTTTCACATGGAGACACAGCAGGTACACATTCGTGTTTTCTGTGTAAAAACCTGCAGAAACCAGGTTACAAATGATATTTGTGTTTGTAAACATGACTTTGAATCCACTTGCCCAAGAAAAAGACTTTGCTTTTCTCCAAAACGAGGTTGACTCTGCTTTTCTGGGTGCTTTGCACAGCAATTCCACACCAGTTTGTCCAGATCGGGCTGGATAAAACCCGACATATCCGGTTCTGTGGTGGTTATCTCAATCCCAGCTCTTGCTACAGCTTCTGTGTGGGCTTGTGTTTTGTCGATAGTCTGTGGACTTTAGAGTTGTGAATGCATTGTAGCGTGTAACATTTTGTTTTTCTTTTGGTAAACGCTAATATGTTTCACATGGAGACACAACAGGTACACATTCGTGTTTTCTGAGTAAAAACCTGCAGAAACCAGGTTACAAATGATATTTGTGTTTGTAAACAATACATTGAATCCACTTGCCCAAGAAAAAGACTTTGCTTTTCTCCAAACCCAGGTTGACTCTGCTTTTCTGGGTGCTTTGCACACCAACTCCACACCAGTTTGTCCGGATAGGGCTGGATGAAACCAGAGACATCCGGTTCTGTGGTGGCTAACTCAATGCCAGCTTTTGATACAGCTTCTGTGTTTGTTTGTGTTTTCTCGATAGTATCTGTGGACTTTGGAGTTGTGAATGCATTGTAGCATGTAACATTTGGTTTTTCTGTTGGCACGTGCTAATTGGTTTCGCATGAAGACATAACAGGAATACATTCATGTTTTCTGAGTAAAAACCTGCAGAAACCAGGTTACAAATGATATTTGTGTTTGTAAACATGAGATTGAATCCACTTGCCCAAGAAAAAGACTTTGCTTTTCTCCAAAACCAGGTTGACTCTGCTTTCCTGGGTGCTTTGCACACTAACTCCACAGCAGTTTGTCCGGATAGGGCTGGATGAAACCAGAAATATCCGGGTCTGTGTTGGCTAACTCAATCCCAGCTCTTGCTACAGCTTCTGTGTTTGCTTGTGTTTTGTCGATAGTCTGTGGACTTTAGAGTTGTAAATGCATTGTAGCATGTAACATTTGGTTTTTCTGTTGTCAAGCGCTAATTGGTTTCGCATGAAGACACAACAGGTACACATTCATGTTTTCCGAGTAAAAACATGCAGAAACCAGGTTACAAATGATATTTGTATTTGTAAACAGGACTTTGAATCCACTTGCCCAAGAAAAAGACTTTGCTTTTCTCCAAAACCAGGTTGACTCTGCTTTTTTGGGTGCTTTGCACACAAACTCCACAGCAGTTTGGCTGGATAGGGCTGGATGAAACAAGAAATATCCCGTTCTATGGTGGCTTACTCAATCCCAGCTCTTGCTAGAGCTTCTGTGTTTGCTTGTGTTTTCTGGATAGTATCTATGGACTTTAGAGTTGTGAATGCATTGTAGCATGCAACATTTTGTTTTTCTGTTGGCAAATGCTAATTGGTTTCACGTGGAGACACAAGAGGTACACATTCGTGTTTTCTGAGTAAAAACCTGCAGAAACCAGGTTACAAATGATATTTGTGTTTGTGAACATGACATTGAATCCACTTGCCCAAGAAAAAGACTTTGCTTTTCTCCAAACCCAGGTTGATTCTGCTTTTCTGGGTGCTTTGCACACCAACTCCAAACCCGTTTGTCCAGACAGTGTTGGATGAAACTGGAAATATACGGTTCTTAGTTTGCTAACTCAATCCCAGCTCTTGCTACAGCTTCTGTGTGTGCTTGTGTTTTCTCGATAGTATCTGCGCACTTTATAGTTGTGAATGCATTGTAGCATGTAACATTTGGTTTTTCTGTTGGCAAGCGCTAATTGGTTTCACATGAAGACACAACAGGTAAACATTCGTGTTTTCCGAGTAAAAACCTGAAGAAACCCGGTTACAAATGATATTTTTGTTTGTAAACATGACGTTGAATCCCCTTGCCCAAGAAAAAGACTGCTTTTCTTTAAACCCAGGTTGAATCTGCTTTTCTGGGTGCTTTGCACACCAAATCCACAGCAATTTTTCCGGATAGGGCTGGATACAACCAGAAATATCCGGTTCTGTGGTGGCTAACTCAATCCCAGCTTTTGCTACAGTTTCTGCGTTTGCTTGTGTTTTGTCGATAGTATCTGTGGACTTTGGAGTTGTGAATGCATTGTAGCATGTAACATATTGTTTTTCTGTTGGCAAACGCTAATTGGTTTCACATGAAGAAACAGCAGGTACACATTCGTGTTTTCTGAGTAAAAAGCTGCAGAAACCAGGTTACAAATGATATTTGTGTTTGTAAACATGACATTGAATCCACTTGCCCAAGAAAAAGACTTTGCTTTTCTCCAAACCTAGGTTGACTCTGCTTTTCTGGGTGCTTTGCACACCAACTCCACACCAGTTTGTCCGGATAGGGCTGGATGAAACCAGAAATATCCTGTTCTGTGGTGGCTAACTCAGTGCCAGCTCTTGCTACAGTTTCTGCGTTTACTTGTGTTTTCTTGATAGTATCTGCGGACTTTAGAGTTGTGAATGCTTTGTAGCATGTAACATTTTGTTTTTCTGTTGTCAAACGCTAATTGGTTTCACATGGAGACACAGCAGGTACACATTCGAGTTTTCTGTGTAAAAAGCTGCAGAAACCAGGTTACAAATGATATTTGTGTTTGTAAACATGACATTGAATCCACTTGCCCAAGAAAAAGACTTTGCTTTTCTCCAAACCCAGGTTGACTCTGCTTTTCTGGGTGCTTTGCACACCAACTCCACACCCGTTTGTCCAGACAGTGTTGGATGAAACTGGAAATATCCGGTTCTTAGTTGGCTAACTCAATCCCAGCTCTTGCTACAGCTTCTGCATTTGCTTCTGCTTTCTCGATAGTACCTGTGGATTTTAGAGTTGTGAATGCATTGTAGCATGTAACATTTGGTTTTTAGTTGGCAAGCGCTAATTGGTTTCGCATGAAGACACAACAGGTACACATTCATGATTTCTGAGTAAAAACATGCAGAAACCAGGTTAAAAATGATATTTGTGTTTGTAAACATGACATTGAATCCACTTGCCCAAAAAAAAAGACTTTGCTTTTCTCCAAAACCAGGTTGACTCTGCTTTCCTGCGTGCTTTGCACACAAAGTCCACAAAAGTTTGTCTGGATAGGGCTGGATGAAACCAGAAACATCCGGATCTGTGTTGGCTAACTCAATCCCAGCTCTTGCTACAGCTTCTGTGTGTGCTTGTGTTTTCTCGATAGTATCTGTGGACTTTGGAGTTGTGAATGCATTGTAGCATGTAGCATTGTGTTTTCTGTATGCAAACGCTAATTGGTTTCACATGGAGACACAACAGGCACACATTCGTATTTTCTAAGTAAAAGCTGCAGAAACCAGGTCAAAAATGATATTCGTGTTTGTAAACATGACATTGAATCCACTTGCCCAAGAAAAAGACTTTGCTTTTCTCCAAACCCAGGTTGACTCTGCTTTTCTGGGTGCTTTGCACACCAACTCCACACCAGTTTGTCCGGATAGGGCTGGATGAAACTAGAAATATCCAGTTCTGTGGTGGCAAGCTCAATCCCAGCTCTTGCTACAGCTTCTGTGTGTGCTTGTGTATTCTCGATAGTATCTGTGGACTTTAGAGTTGTGAATGCATTGTAGCATGTAACATTTTGTTTTTCTGTTGGCAAACACTAATAGGTTTCACATGGACACACAACAGGTACACATTCGTGTTTTCTGAGTAAAAAGCTGCAGAAACCAGGTTACAAATGATATTTGTGTTTGTAAACATGACATTGCATCCACTTGCCCAAGAAAAAGACTTTGCTTTTCTCCAAAACCTGGTTGACTCTGCTTTTCTGGGTGCTTTGCACACCACTCCACACCAGATTCTCCGGATACGTCTGGGTGAACCAGAAATATCCGGTTCTGTGGTGGCTAACTAATCCAAGCTCTCGCTACAGTTTCTGTGTTTGCTTGTGTTTTCTGGATAGTATCTATGGACTTTAGGGTTGTGAATGCATTGTAGCATGTAACATTTTGTTTTTCTGTTGGCAAGCGCTAATTGGTTTCACATGAAGACACAACAGGTAAACATTCATGTTTTCCTAGAAAAACATGCAGAAACCAGGTTACAAATGATATTTGTGTTTGTAAACATGACATTGAATTCACTTGCCCAAGAAATAGACTTTGTTTTTCCCAAAACCGTGTTGACTCTGCTTTTATGGGTGCTTTGCACACCAACTCCACACCGCTTGTGTTTTGTCGATAGTCTGTGGACTTTAGAGTTGTGAATGCAATTCCACACCAGTTTGTCCAGATCGGGCTGGATGAAACCAGAAATATCCAGTTCTGTGGTGGCAAGCTCAATCCCAGCTCTTGCAACAGCTTCTGTGTGTGCTTGTGTTTTCTCGATAGCATCTGTGGACTTTAGAGTTGTGAATGCATTGTAGCATGTAACATTTTGTTTTTCTCTTGGCAAACACTAATAGGTTTCATATGGAGACACAACAGGTACACATTCGTGTTTTCTGAGTAAAAGCTGCAGAAACCAGGTTACAAATGATATTTGTGTTTGTAAACATGACATTGTATCCACTTGCCCAAGAAAACGACTTTGCTTTTCTCCAAAACCGGGTTGACTCTGCTTTTCTGGGTGCTTTGCACACCAATTGCACATTAGTTTGTCTGGATAGCGCTGGCTGAAACCAGAAATATCGGGTTCTGAGGTGGCTAACTCAGTGCCAGCTATTGCTACAGCTTCTGTGTTTGCTTGTGTTTTCTCGATAGTATCTGTGGACTTTAGAGTTGTAAATGCATTGTAGCATGTAACATTTTGTTATTCTGTTGGCAAACGCTAATAGGTTTCACATGGAGACACAGCCGGTACACATTCGAGTTTTCTGAGTAAAAAGCTGCAGAAACCAGGTCAAAAATGATATTTGTGTTTGTAAACATGACATTGAATCCACTTGCCCAAGAAAAAGACTTTGCTTTTCTCCAAACCCAGGTTGACTCTGCTTTTCTGGGTGCTTTGCACACCAATTCCACACCATTTTGTCTGGATAGGGCTGGATGAAACCCGAAATATCCTGTTCTGTGGTGGCTAACTCAGTGCCAGCTCTTGCTACAGCTTCTGTGTTTGCTTGTGTTTTCTTGATAGTATCTGTGGACTTTAGAGTTGAGAATGCTTTGTAGCATGTAACATTTTGTTTTCTGTTGTCAAACGCTAATTGGTTTCACATGGAGACACAGCAGGTACACATTCGTGTTTTCTGTGTAAAAACCTGCAGAAACCAGGTTACAAATGATATTTGTGTTTGTAAATATGACTTTGAATCCACTTGTCCAAGAAAAAGACTTTGCGTTTCTACAAAACCAGGTTGACTCTGCTTTTCTGGGTGCTTTGCACAGCAATTTCACACCAGTTTGTCCGGATCGGGCTGGATGAAACCAGTCATATCCGGTTCTGTGGTGGCTTACTCAATCCCAGCTCTTGCTAGAGCTTCTGTGTTTGCTTGTGTTTTCTGGATAGTATCTGTGGACTTTAAATTTTTGAATGCATTGTAGCATGTAACATTTTGTTTTTCTGTTGGCAAATGCTAATAGGTTTCACATGGAGACACAGCAGGTACACATTCGTGTTTTCTGTGTAAAAACCTGCAGAAACCAGGTTACAAATGATATTTGTGTTTGTAAATATGACTTTGAATCCACTTGTCCAAGAAAAAGACTTTGCGTTTCTACAAAACCAGGTTGACTCTGCTTTTCTGGGTGCTTTGCACAGCAATTTCACACCAGTTTGTCCGGATCGGGCTGGATGAAACCAGTCATATCCGGTTCTGTGGTGGCTTACTCAATCCCAGCTCTTGCTAGAGCTTCTGTGTTTGCTTGTGTTTTCTGGATAGTATCTGTGGACTTTAAATTTTTGAATGCATTGTAGCATGTAACATTTTGTTTTTCTGTTGGCAAATGCTAATAGGTTTCACATGGAGACACAACAGGTACACATTCGTGTTTTCTGAGTAAAAGCTGCAGAAACCATGTTACAAATGATATTTGTGTTTGTAAACATGACATTGAATCCACTTGCCCAAGAAAAAGAATTTGCTTTTCCCAAAACCGGGTTGACTCTGCTTTTATGGGTGCTTTGCACACCAACTCCACACCGTTTGCCCGGATAGGTCTGGATGGAAGCAGAAATATCCGGTTCTGAGGTGGCTATCTCAATCCCAGCTCTTGCTACAGCTTCTGTGTGTGCTTGTGTTTTCTCGATAGTATCTGTGGACTTTAGATTTTTGAATGCATTGTAGCATGTAACATTTTGTTTTTCTGTTTGCAAACGCTAATTGGTTTCACATGAAGACACAACAGGTAAAACCTGCAGAAACCAGGTTACAAATGATATTTGTGTTTGTAAACATGAGATTGAATCCACTTGCCCAAGAAAAAGACTTTGCTTTTCTCCAAACCCAGGTTGACTCTGCTTTTCTGGATGCTTTGCACACCAAAATCCACAGCAGTTTGTCTGGATAGGGCTGGATGAAACCAGAAATATCCGGTTCTGTGGTGGCTAACTCAATCCCAGCTCTTGCTACAGCTTCTGTGTTTGCTTGTGTTTTCTCGATAGTATCTGTGGACTTTGGAGTTGTAAATGCATTGTAGCATGTAACATTTTGTTTTTCTGTTTTCAAGCGCTAATTGGTTTCGCATGAAAACACAACAGGTACACATTCATGTTTACTAGTAAAAACCTGAAGAAACCAGGTTACAAATGATATTTGTGTTTGTAAACATGACTTTGAATCCACTTGCCCAAGAAAAAGACTTTGCTTTTAACCAAAACCGGGTTGACTCTGCTTTTCTGGGTGCTTTGCACACCAACTCCACACCCGTTTGTCCAGACAGTGTTGGATGAAACTGGAAATATCCGGTTCTTAGTTGGCTAACTCAATCCCAGCTCTTGCTACAGCTTCTGCGTTTGCTTGTGCTTTCTCGAAAGTATCTGTGGACTTTAGAGTTGTAAATGCATTGTAGCATGTAACATTTTGTTTTCTGTTGGCAAACGCTAATTGGTTTCACATGGAGACACAACAGGTACACATTCATGTTTTCTGAGTAAAAAGCTGCAGAAACCAGGTCAAAAATGATATTTGTGTTTGTAAACATGACATTGAATCCACTTGCCCAAGAAAAAGACTTTGCTTTTCTCAAAAACTGGTTTGACTCTGCCTTTCTGGGTGCTTTGCACACCAATTACACACCAGTTTTTCCGGATAGGGCTGGATGAAACCAGAAATATCTGGTTCTGTGGTGGCTAACTCAATCTCAGCTCTTGCTACAGCTTCTGTGTGTGCTTGTGTTTTCTCGATAGTATATGTGGACTTTAGAGTTGTAAATTCACTGTAGCATGTACATTTTGTTTTTCTGTTGGCATAAGATAATTGGTTTCACATGGAGACACATCAGGTACACATTTGTGTTTTCTGAGTAAAACCCTGCAGAAACCAGGTTACAAATGATATTTGTGTTTGTAAACATGACATTGAATCCACTTGCCCAAGAAAAAGACTTTGCTTTTCTCCAAAACCGGGTTAATTCTGCTTTTCCGGGTGCTTTGCACACCAATTGTACATTAGTTTGTCCGGATAGCGCTGGCTGAAACCAGAAATATTGGGTTCTGTGGCGGCTAACTTAATCAAAGCTCTTGCTACAGCTTCTCTGTGTGCTTGTGTTTTCTCGATAACATCTGTGGACTTTAGATTTTTGAATGCGTTGTAGCATGTAACATTTTGTTTTCTGTTGGCAAACGCTAATTGGCTTCACATGGAGACACAACAGGTACACATTCGTGTTTTCTGAGGAAAAAACTGCAGAAACCAGGTTACAAATGATATTTGTGTTTGTAAACATGACATTGAATCCACTTGCCCAAGAAAAAGACTTTGCTTTTCTCCAAAACCGGGTTGACTTTGCTTTTCTGGGTGCTTTGCACACCAACTCCACTCCAGTTTGTCCGGATAGATCTGGATGGAAGCACAAATATCCGGTTCTGAGGTGGCTATCTCAATCCCAGCTCTTGCTACAGCTTCTGTGTGTGCTTGTGTTTTCTCGATAGTATCTGTGGACTTTAGATTTTTGAGTGCATTGTAGGATGTAACATTTTGTTTTTCTGTTGGCAAACGCTAATTGGTTTCACATGGAGACACAACAGGTACACATTCGTATTTTCTGAGTAAAAAGCTGCAGAAACCAGGTTACAAATGACATTTGTGTTTGTAAACATGACATTGAATCCACTTGCCCTAGAAAAATACTTTGCTTTTCTCCAAACCCAGGTTGACTCTGCTTTTCTGGGTGCTTTGCACACCAACTCCACACCAGTTTGTCCGGATAGGGCTGGATGAAGCCAGAAATATCGTGTTCTGTGGTGGCTAACTCAGTGCCAGCTCTTGCTACAGTTTCTGCGTTTACTTGTGTTTTCTTGATAGTATCTGCGGACTTTAGAGTTGTGAATGCTTTGTAGCATGTAACATTTTGTTTTTCTGTTGGAAAAGGGTAATAGGTTTCACATGGAGACTCAACAGGTACACATTCGTGTTTTCTGAGTAAAAAGCTGCGGAAACCAGGTTACAAATGACATTTGTGTTTGTAAACATGACATTGAATCCACTTGCCCAAGAAAAAGACTTTGCTTTTCTCCAAACCCAGGTTGTCTCTGCTTTTCTGGGTGCTTTGCACACCAAATCCACACCAGTTTGTCCGGATAGGGCTGGATGAAACCAGAAATATCCTGTTCTGTGGTGGCTAACTCAGTGCCAGCTCTTGCTACAGTTTCTGCTTTTACTTGTGTTTTCTTGATAGTATCTGCGGACTTTAGAGTTGTGAATGCATTGTAGCATGTACCATTTTGTTTTCTGTTGGCAAACGCTAATTGGTTTCACATGGAGACACAGCAGGTACACATTCGAGTTTTCTGTGTAAAAACCTGCAGAAACCAGGTTACAAATGATATTTGTGTTTGTAAACATGACTTTGAATCCACTTGCCCAAGAAAAAGACTTTGCTTTTCTCCAAAACGAGGTTGACTCTGCTTTTCTGGGTGCTTTGCACAGCAATTCCACACCAGTTTGTCCAGATCGGGCTGGATAAAACCCGACATATCCGGTTCTGTGGTGGTTATCTCAATCCCAGCTCTTGCTACAGCTTCTGTGTGGGCTTGTGTTTTGTCGATAGTCTGTGGACTTTAGAGTTGTGAATGCATTGTAGCGTGTAACATTTTGTTTTTCTTTTGGTAAACGCTAATATGTTTCACATGGAGACACAACAGGTACACATTCGTGTTTTCTGAGTAAAAACCTGCAGAAACCAGGTTACAAATCATATTTGTGTTTGTAAACAATACATTGAATCCACTTGCCCAAGAAAAAGACTTTGCTTTTCTCCAAACCCAGGTTGACTCTGCTTTTCTGGGTGCTTTGCACACCAACTCCACACCAGTTTGTCCGGATAGGGCTGGATGAAACCAGAGACATCCGGTTCTGTGGTGGCTAACTCAATGCCAGCTTTTGATACAGCTTCTGTGTTTGTTTGTGTTTTCTCGATAGTATCTGTGGACTTTGGAGTTGTGAATGCATTGTAGCATGTAACATTTGGTTTTTCTGTTGGCACGTGCTAATTGGTTTCGCATGAAGACATAACAGGAATACATTCATGTTTTCTGAGTAAAAACCTGCAGAAACCAGGTTACAAATGATATTTGTGTTTGTAAACATGACATTGAATCCACTTGCCCAAGAAAAAGACTTTGCTTTTCTCCAAAACCAGGTTGACTCTGCTTTCCTGGGTGCTTTGCACACTAACTCCACAGCAGTTTGTCCGGATAGGGCTGGATGAAACCAGAAATATCCGGGTCTGTGTTGGCTAACTCAATCCCAGCTCTTGCTACAGCTTCTGTGTTTGCTTGTGTTTTGTCGATAGTCTGTGGACTTTAGAGTTGTAAATGCATTGTAGCATGTAACATTTGGTTTTTCTGTTGTCAAGCGCTAATTGGTTTCGCATGAAGACACAACAGGTACACATTCATGTTTTCCGAGTGAAAACATGCAGAAACCAGGTTACAAATGATATTTGTATTTGTAAACATGACTTTGAATCCACTTGCCCAAGAAAAAGACATTGCTTTTCTCCAAACCCAGGTTGACCCTGCTTTTTTGGGTGCTTTGCACACAAACTACACAGCAGTTTGGCTGGATAGGGCTGGATGAAACAAGAAATATCCCGTTCTATGGTGGCTTACTCAATCCCAGCTCTTGCTAGAGCTTCTGTGTTTGCTTGTGTTTTCTGGATAGTATCTATGGACTTTAGAGTTGTGAATGCATTGTAGCATGCAACATTTTGTTTCTCTGTTGGCAAATGCTAATTGGTTTCACGTGGAGACACAAGAGGTACACATTCGTGTTTTCTGAGTAAAAACCTGCAGAAACCAGGTTACAAATGATATTTGTGTTTGTGAACATGACATTGAATCCACTTGCCCAAGAAAAAGACTTTGCTTTTCTCCAAACCCAGGTTGATTCTGCTTTTCTGGGTGCTTTGCACACCAACTCCAAACCCGTTTGTCCAGACAGTGTTGGATGAAACTGGAAATATACGGTTCTTAGTTGGCTAACTCAATCCCAGCTCTTGCTACAGCTTCCGTGTGTGCTTGTGTTTTCTCGATAGTATCTGCGCACTTTATAGTTGTGAATGCATTGTAGCATGTAACATTTGGTTTTTCTGTTGGCAAGCGCTAATTGGTTTCACATGAAGACACAACAGGTACACATTCGTGTTTTCCGAGTAAAAACCTGAAGAAACCAGGTTACAAATAATCTTTGTGTTTGTAAACATGACGTTGAATCCCCTTGCCCAAGAAAAAGACTGCTTTTCTTTAAAACCAGGTTGAATCTGCTTTTCTGGGTGCTTTGCACACCAAATCCACAGCAATTTTTCCGGATAGGGCTGGATACAACCAGAAATATCCGGTTCTGTGGTGGCTAACTCAATCCCAGCTTTTGCTACAGTTTCTGCGTTTGCTTGTGTTTTGTCGATAGTATCTGTGGACTTTGGAGTTGTGAATGCATTGTAGCATGTAACATATTGTTTTTCTGTTGGCAAACGCTAATTGGTTTCACATGAAGAAACAGCAGGTACACATTCGTGTTTTCTGAGTAAAAAGCTGCAGAAACCAGGTTACAAATGATATTTGTGTTTGTAAACATGACATTGAATCCACTTGCCCAAGAAAAAGACTTTGCTTTTCTCCAAACCTAGGTTGACTCTGCTTTTCTGGGTGCTTTGCACACCAACTCCACACCAGTTTGTCCGGATAGGGCTGGATGAAACCAGAAATATCCTGTTCTGTGGTGGCTAACTCAGTGCCAGCTCTTGCTACAGTTTCTGCGTTTACTTGTGTTTTCTTGATAGTATCTGCGGACTTTAGAGTTGTGAATGCTTTGTAGCATGTAACATTTTGTTTTTCTGTTGTCAAACGCTAATTGGTTTCACATGGAGACACAGCAGGTACACATTCGAGTTTTCTGTGTAAAAAGCTGCAGAAACCAGGTTACAAATGATATTTGTGTTTGTAAACATGACATTGAATCCACTTGCCCAAGAAAAAGACTTTGCTTTTCTCCAAACCCAGGTTGACTCTGCTTTTCTGGGTGCTTTGCACACCAACTCCACACCCGTTTGTCCAGACAGTGTTGGATGAAACTGGAAATATCCGGTTCTTAGTTGGCTAACTCAATCCCAGCTCTTGCTACAGCTTCTGCATTTGCTTGTGCTTTCTCGATAGTACCTGTGGATTTTAGAGTTGTGAATGCATTGTAGCATGTAACATTTGGTTTTTCTGTTGGCAAGCGCTAATTGGTTTCGCATGGAGACACAACAGGTACACATTCATGATTTCTGAGTAAAAACATGCAGAAACCAGGTTACAAATGATATTTGTGTTTGTAAACATGACATTGAATCCACTTGCCCAAGAAAAAAGACTTTGCTTTTCTCCAAAACGAGGTTGACTCTGCTTTCCTGCGTGCTTTGCACACAAAGTCCACAAAAGTTTGTCTGGATAGTGCTGGATGAAACCAGAAACATTCGGATCTGTGTTGGCTAACTCAATCCCAGCTCTTGCTACAGCTTCTGTGTGTGCTTGTGTTTTCTCGATAGTATCTGTGGACTTTGGAGTTGTGAATGCATTGTAGCATGTAGCATTGTGTTTTCTGTATGCAAACGCTAATTGGTTTCACATGGAGACACAACAGGCACACATTCGTATTTTCTAAGTAAAAGCTGCAGAAACCAGGTCAAAAATGATATTCGTGTTTGTAAACATGACATTGAATCCACTTGCCCAAGAAAAAGACTTTGCTTTTCTCCAAACCCAGGTTGACTCTGCTTTTCTGGGTGCTTTGCACACCAACTCCACACCAGTTTGTCCGGATAGGGCTGGATGAAACTAGAAATATCCAGTTCTGTGGTGGCAAGCTCAATCCCAGCTCTTGCTACAGCTTCTGTGTGTGCTTGTGTATTCTCGATAGTATCTGTGGACTTTAGAGTTGTGAATGCATTGTAGCATGTAACATTTTGTTTTTCTGTTGGCAAACACTAATAGGTTTCACATGGACACACAACAGGTACACATTCGTGTTTTCTGAGTAAAAAGCTGCAGAAACCAGGTTACAAATGATATTTGTTTTTTTAAACATGACATTGCATCCACTTGCCCAAGAAAAAGACTTTGCTTTTCTCCAAAACCTGGTTGACTCTGCTTTTCTGGGTGCTTTGCACACCACTCCACACCAGATTCTCCGGATACGTCTGGGTGAACCAGAAATATCCGGTTCTGTGGTGGCTAACTAATCCAAGCTCTCGCTACAGTTTCTGTGTTTGCTTGTGTTTTCTGGATAGTATCTATGGACTTTAGGGTTGTGAATGCATTGTAGCATGTAACATTTTGTTTTTCTGTTGGCAAGCGCTAATTGGTTTCACATGAAGACACAACAGGTAAACATTCATGTTTTCCTAGAAAAACATGCAGAAACCAGGTTACAAATGATATTTGTGTTTGTAAACATGACATTGAATTCACTTGCCCAAGAAATAGACTTTGTTTTTCCCAAAACCGTGTTGACTCTGCTTTTATGGGTGCTTTGCACACCAACTCCACACCGCTTGTGTTTTGTCGATAGTCTGTGGACTTTAGAGTTGTGAATGCAATTCCACACCAGTTTGTCCAGATCGGGCTGGATGAAACCAGAAATATCCAGTTCTGTGGTGGCAAGCTCAATCCCAGCTCTTGCAACAGCTTCTGTGTGTGCTTGTGTTTTCTCGATAGCATCTGTGGACTTTAGAGTTGTGAATGCATTGTAGCATGTAACATTTTGTTTTTCTCTTGGCAAACACTAATAGGTTTCATATGGAGACACAACAGGTACACATTCGTGTTTTCTGAGTAAAAGCTGCAGAAACCAGGTTACAAATGATATTTGTGTTTGTAAACATGACATTGTATCCACTTGCCCAAGAAAACGACTTTGCTTTTCTCCAAAACCGGGTTGACTCTGCTTTTCTGGGTGCTTTGCACACCAATTGCACATTAGTTTGTCTGGATAGCGCTGGCTGAAACCAGAAATATCGGGTTCTGAGGTGGCTAACTCAGTGCCAGCTATTGCTACAGCTTCTGTGTTTGCTTGTGTTTTCTCGATAGTATCTGTGGACTTTAGAGTTGTAAATGCATTGTAGCATGTAACATTTTGTTATTCTGTTGGCAAACGCTAATAGGTTTCACATGGAGACACAGCCGGTACACATTCGAGTTTTCTGAGTAAAAAGCTGCAGAAACCAGGTCAAAAATGATATTTGTGTTTGTAAACATGACATTGAATCCACTTGCCCAAGAAAAAGACTTTGCTTTTCTCCAAACCCAGGTTGACTCTGCTTTTCTGGGTGCTTTGCACACCAATTCCACACCATTTTGTCTGGATAGGGCTGGATGAAACCCGAAATATCCTGTTCTGTGGTGGCTAACTCAGTGCCAGCTCTTGCTACAGCTTCTGTGTTTGCTTGTGTTTTCTTGATAGTATCTGTGGACTTTAGAGTTGAGAATGCTTTGTAGCATGTAACATTTTGTTTTCTGTTGTCAAACGCTAATTGGTTTCACATGGAGACACAGCAGGTACACATTCGTGTTTTCTGTGTAAAAACCTGCAGAAACCAGGTTACAAATGATATTTGTGTTTGTAAATATGACTTTGAATCCACTTGTCCAAGAAAAAGACTTTGCGTTTCTACAAAACCAGGTTGACTCTGCTTTTCTGGGTGCTTTGCACAGCAATTTCACACCAGTTTGTCCGGATCGGGCTGGATGAAACCAGTCATATCCGGTTCTGTGGTGGCTTACTCAATCCCAGCTCTTGCTAGAGCTTCTGTGTTTGCTTGTGTTTTCTGGATAGTATCTGTGGACTTTAAATTTTTGAATGCATTGTAGCATGTAACATTTTGTTTTTCTGTTGGCAAATGCTAATAGGTTTCACATGGAGACACAACAGGTACACATTCGTGTTTTCTGAGTAAAAGCTGCAGAAACCATGTTACAAATGATATTTGTGTTTGTAAACATGACATTGAATCCACTTGCCCAAGAAAAAGAATTTGCTTTTCCCAAAACCGGGTTGACTCTGCTTTTATGGGTGCTTTGCACACCAACTCCACACCGTTTGCCCGGATAGGTCTGGATGGAAGCAGAAATATCCGGTTCTGAGGTGGCTATCTCAATCCCAGCTCTTGCTACAGCTTCTGTGTGTGCTTGTGTTTTCTCGATAGTATCTGTGGACTTTAGATTTTTGAATGCATTGTAGCATGTAACATTTTGTTTTTCTGTTTGCAAACGCTAATTGGTTTCACATGAAGACACAACAGGTAAAACCTGCAGAAACCAGGTTACAAATGATATTTGTGTTTGTAAACATGAGATTGAATCCACTTGCCCAAGAAAAAGACTTTGCTTTTCTCCAAAACCAGGTTGACTCTGCTTTTTTGGGTGCTTTGCACACAAACTCCACAGCAGTTTGGCTGGATAGGGCTGGATGAAACAAGAAATATCCCGTTCTATGGTGGCTTACTCAATCCCAGCTCTTGCTAGAGCTTCTGTGTTTGCTTGTGTTTTCTGGATAGTATCTATGGACTTTAGAGTTGTGAATGCATTGTAGCATGCAACATTTTGTTTCTCTGTTGGCAAATGCTAATTGGTTTCACGTGGAGACACAAGAGGTACACATTCGTGTTTTCTGAGTAAAAACCTGCAGAAACCAGGTTACAAATGATATTTGTGTTTGTGAACATGACATTGAATCCACTTGCCCAAGAAAAAGACTTTGCTTTTCTCCAAACCCAGGTTGATTCTGCTTTTCTGGGTGCTTTGCACACCAACTCCAAACCCGTTTGTCCAGACAGTGTTGGATGAAACTGGAAATATACGGTTCTTAGTTTGCTAACTCAATCCCAGCTCTTACTACAGCTTCTGTGTGTGCTTGTGTTTTCTCGATAGTATCTGCGCACTTTATAGTTGTGAATGCATTGTAGCATGTAACATTTGGTTTTTCTGTTGGCACGTGCTAATTGGTTTCACATGGAGACACAGCAGGTACACATTCGTGTTTTCTGTGTAAAAACCTGCAGAAACCAGGTTACAAATGATATTTGTGTTTGTAAACATGACATTGAATCCACTTGCCCAAGAAAAAGACTTTGCTTTTCTCCAAACCCAGGTTGACTCTGCTTTTCTGGGTGCTTTGCACACCAACTCCACACCAGTTTGTCCGGATAGGGCTGGATGAACCCAGAGACATCCGGTTCTGTGGTGGCTAAGTCAATGCCATCTTTTGATACAGCTTCTGTGTTTGCTTGTGTTTTCTCGATAGTATCTGTGGACTTTAGAGTTGTAAATGCATTGTAGCATGTAACATTTGGTTTTTCTGTTGGCAAGCGCTAATTGGTTTTGCATGAAGACACAATTGGTACACATTCATGTTTTCTGAGTAAAAACATGCAGAAACCAGGTTACAAATGATATTTGTGTTTTTAAACATGACTTTGAATCCACTTGCCCAAGAAAACTACTTTACTTTTCTCCAAAACCAGGTTGACTCTGCTTTTCTGGGTGCTTTGCACACAAACTCCACAGCAGTTTGTCTGGATAGGGCTGGATGAAACAAGAAATATCCGGTTCTGTGGTGGCTTACTCAATCCCAGCTCTTGCTAGAGCCTCTGTATTTGCTAGTGTTTTCTGGATAGTATCTATGGACTTTAGTGTTTTGTCGATAGTATCTGTGGACTTTGGATTTGTAAATGCATTGTAGCATGTAGCATTGTGTTTTCTGTTGGAAACGCTAATTGGTTTCACATGGAGCCACAACAGGTACACATTCGTATTTTCTAAGTAAAAGCTGCAGAAACCAGGTCAAAAATGATATTTGTGTTTGTAAACATGACATTGAATCCACTTGCCCAAGAAAAAGACTTTGCTTTTCTCCAAACCCAGGTTGACTCTGCTTTTCTGGGTGCTTTGCACACCAACTCCACTCCCGTTTGTCCAGACAGTGTTGGATGAAACTGGAAATATCCGGTTCTTAGTTGGCTAACTCAATCCCAGCTCTTGCTACAGCTTCTGCGGTTGCTTGTGCTTTCTCGATAGTATCTGTGGACTTTAGAGTTGTGAATGCATTGTAGCATGTAACATTTTGTGTTTCTGTTGGCAAAGGGTATTTGGTTTCACATGGACAAACAACAGGTACACATTCATGTTTTCTGAGTAAAAACCTGCAGAAACCAGGTTACAAATGATATTTGTGTTTGTAACCATGATATTGAATCCACTTGCCCAAGAAAAAGACTTTGCTTTTCTCCAAATCCAGGTTGACTCTGCTTTTCTGGGTGCTTTGCACACCAAATCCACACCAGTTTGTCAGGATAGGGCTGGATGAAACCAGAAATATCCTGTTCTGTTTGGCTAACTCAGTGCCAGCTGTTGCTACAGTTTCTGCGTTTACTTGTGTTTTGTTGATAGTATCTGTGGACTTTAGGGTTGTGAATGCATTGCAGCATGTAACATTTTGTTTTTCTTTTGGCAAATGCTAATTGGTTTCACATGGAGAAACAACAGGTACACTTTGCTGTTTTCTGAGTAAAGAGCTGCAGAAACGTGGTTAAAAATGCTATTTGTGTTTGTAAACATGAGATTGAATCCACTTGCCCAAGACAAAGACTTTGCTTTTCTCCAAACCAGGTTGACTCTGCTTTTCTGGGTGCTTTGCACACAAACTCCACAGCAGTGTGTTTGGATTGGGCTGGATGAAACAAGAAATATCCGGTTCTGTGGTGGCTAGCTCAATCCCAGCTCTTGCTAGAGCTTCTTTGTGTGCTTCTGTTTTCTGGATAGTATCTATGGACTTTAGAGATGCGAATGCATTGTAGCATGTAACATTTTGTTTTCTGTTGGCAAACGCTAATTGGCTTCACATGGAGACACAACAGGTACACATTCGTGTTTTCTGAGTAAAAAGCTGCAGTAACCAGGTTACAAATGATATTTGTGTTTGTAAATATGACATTGAATCCACTTGCCCAAGAAAAAGACTTTGCTTTTCTTCAAAACCAGATTGACTCTGCTTTTCTGGGTGCTTTGCACACCAACTCCACACCAGTTTGTCTGGATAGGGCTGGATGAAACAAGAAATATCCGGGTCTGTGGTGGCTTACTCATCCCAGCTCTTGCTACAGCTTCTGTCTTTGCTTGTGTTTTGTCGATAGTATCTGTGGACTTTGGAGTTGTAAAAGCATTGTAGCATGTAACATTTTGTTTTTCTGTTGGCAAGCGCTAATTGGTTTCACATGAAGACACAACAGGTACACATTCGTGTTTTCCGAGTAAAAACCTGAAGAAACCAGGTTACAAATGATATTTTTGTTTGTAAACATGACGTTGAATCCCCTTGCCCAAGAAAAAGACTGCTTTTCTTCAAAACCAGGTTGAATCTGCTTTTCTGGGTGCTTTGCACACCAAATCCACAGCAATTTTTCCGGATAGGGCTGGATGCAACCAGAAATATCCGGTTCTGTGGTGGCTAACTCCATCCCAGCTTTTGCTACAGTTTCTGCGTTTGCTTGTTTTGTCGATAGTATCTGTGGACTTTGGAGTTGTGAATGCATTGTAGCATGTAACATATTGTTTTTCTGTTGGCAAACGCTAATTGGTTTCACATGAAGAAACAGCAGGTACACATTCGTGTTTTCTGAGTAAAAAGCTGCAGAAACCAGGTTACAAATGATATTTGTGTTTGTAAACATGACATTGAATCCACTTGCCCAAGAAAAAGACTTTGCTTTTCTCCAAACCTAGGTTGACTCTGCTTTTCTGGGTGCTTTGCACACCAACTCCACACCAGTTTGTCCGGATAGGGCTGGATGAAACCAGAAATATCCTGTTCTGTGGTGGCTAACTCAGTGCCAGCTCTTGCTACAGTTTCTGCGTTTACTTGTGTTTTCTTGATAGTATCTGCGGACTTTAGAGTTGTGAATGCTTTGTAGCATGTAACATTTTTTTTTTCTGATGTCAAACGCTAATTGGTTTCACATGGAGTCACAGCAGGTACACATTCGAGTTTTCTGTGTAAAAAGCTGCAGAAACCAGGTTACAAATGATATTTGTGTTTGTAAACATGACATTGAATCCACTTGCCCAAGAAAAAGACTTTGCTTTTCTCCAAACCCAGGTTGACTCTGCTTTTCTGGGTGCTTTGCACACCAACTCCACACCAGTTTGTCCGGATAGGGCTGGATGAAACTAGAAATATCCAGTTCTGTGGTGGCAAGCTCAATCCCAGCTCTTGCTACAGCTTCTGTGTGTGCTTGTGTATTCTCGATAGTATCTGTGGACTTTAGAGTTGTGAATGCATTGTAGCATGTAACATTTTGTTTTTCTGTTGGCAAACACTAATAGGTTTCACATGGACACACAACAGGTACACATTCGTGTTTTCTGAGTAAAAAGCTGCAGAAACCAGGTTACAAATGATATTTGTGTTTGTAAACATGACATTGCATCCACTTGCCCAAGAAAAAGACTTTGCTTTTCTCCAAAACCTGGTTGACTCTGCTTTTCTGGGTGCTTTGCACACCACTCCACACCAGATTCTCCGGATACGTCTGGGTGAACCAGAAATATCCGGTTCTGTGGTGGCTAACTAATCCAAGCTCTCGCTACAGTTTCTGTGTTTGCTTGTGTTTTCTGGATAGTATCTATGGACTTTAGGGTTGTGAATGCATTGTAGCATGTAACATTTTGTTTTTCTGTTGGCAAGCGCTAATTGGTTTCACATGAAGACACAACAGGTAAGCATTCATGTTTTCCTAGAAAAACATGCAGAAACCAGGTTACAAATGATATTTGTGTTTGTAAACATGACATAGAATTCACTTGCCCAAGAAATAGACTTTGTTTTTCCCAAAACCGTGTTGACTCTGCTTTTATGGGTGCTTTGCACACCAACTCCACACCGCTTGTGTTTTGTCGATAGTCTGTGGACTTTAGAGTTGTGAATGCAATTCCACACCAGTTTGTCCAGATCGGGCTGGATGAAACCAGAAATATCCACTTCTGTGGTGGCAAGCTCAATCCCAGCTCTTGCAACAGCTTCTGTGTGTGCTTGTGTTTTCTCGATAGCATCTGTGGACTTTAGAGTTGTGAATGCATTGTAGCATGTAACATTTTGTTTTTCTCTTGGCAAACACTAATAGGTTTCATATGGAGACACAACAGGTACACATTCGTGTTTTCTGAGTAAAAGCTGCAGAAACCAGGTTACAAATGATATTTGTGTTTGTAAACATGACATTGTATCCACTTGCCCAAGAAAACGAATTTGCTTTTCTCCAAAACCGGGTTGACTCTGCTTTTCTGGGTGCTTTGCACACCAATTGCACATTAGTTTGTCTGGATAGCGCTGGCTGAAACCAGAAATATCGGGTTCTGAGGTGGCTAACTCAGTGCCAGCTATTGCTACAACTTCTGTGTTTGCTTGTGTTTTCTCGATAGTATCTGTGGACTTTAGAGTTGTAAATGCATTGTAGCATGTAACATTTTGTTATTCTGTTGGCAAACGCTAATAGGTTTCACATGGAGACACAACAGGTACACATTCGTATTTTCTGAGTAAAAACCCGCAGAAACCAGGTTACAAATGATATTTGTGTTTGTAACCATGACATTGAATCCACTTGCCCAAGAAAAAGACTTTGCTTTTCTCCAAATCCAGGTTGACTCTGCTTTTCTGGGTGCTTTGCACACCAAATCCACACCAGTTTGTCAGGATAGGGCTGGATGAAACCAGAAATATCCTGTTCTGTTTGGCTAACTCAGTGCCAGCTGTTGCTACAGTTTCTGCGTTTACTTGTGTTTTGTTGATAGTATCTGTGGACTTTAGGGTTGTGAATGCATTGCAGCATGTAACATTTTGTTTTTCTTTTGGCAAATGCTAATTGGTTTCACATGGAGAAACAACAGGTACACTTTGCTGTTTTCTGAGTAAAGAGCTGCAGAAACGTGGTTAAAAATGCTATTTGTGTTTGTAAACATGAGATTGAATCCACTTGCCCAAGACAAAGACTTTGCTTTTCTCCAAACCAGGTTGACTCTGCTTTTTTGGGTGCTTTGCACACAAACTCCACAGCAGTGTGTTTGGATTGGGCTGGATGAAACAAGAAATATCCGGTTCTGTGGTGGCTAGCTCAATCCCAGCTCTTGCTAGAGCTTCTTTGTGTGCTTCTGTTTTCTGGATAGTATCTATGGACTTTAGAGATGCGAATGCATTGTAGCATGTAACATTTTGTTTTCTGTTGGCAAACGCTAATTGGCTTCACATGGAGACACAACAGGTACACATTCGTGTTTTCTGAGTAAAAAGCTGCAGTAACCAGGTTACAAATGATATTTGTGTTTGTAAATATGACATTGAATCCACTTGCCCAAGAAAAAGACTTTGCTTTTCTTCAAAACCAGATTGACTCTGCTTTTCTGGGTGCTTTGCACACCAAATCCACACCAGTTTGTCTGGATAGGGCTGGATGAAACAAGAAATATCCGGGTCTGTGGTGGCTTACTCATCCCAGCTCTTGCTACAGCTTCTGTCTTTGCTTGTGTTTTGTCGATAGTATCTGTGGACTTTGGAGTTGTAAAAGCATTGTAGCATGTAACATTTTGTTTTTCTGTTGGCAAGCGCTAATTGGTTTCACATGAAGACACAACAGGTACACATTCGTGTTTTCCGAGTAAAAACCTGAAGAAACCAGGTTACAAATGATATTTTTGTTTGTAAACATGACGTTGAATCCCCTTGCCCAAGAAAAAGACTGCTTTTCTTCAAAACCAGGTTGAATCTGCTTTTCTGGGTGCTTTGCACACCAAATCCACAGCAATTTTTCCGGATAGGGCTGGATGCAACCAGAAATATCCGGTTCTGTGGTGGCTAACTCCATCTCAGCTTTTGCTACAGTTTCTGCGTTTGCTTGTGTTTTGTCGATAGTATCTGTGGACTTTGGAGTTGTGAATGCATTGTAGCATGTAACATATTGTTTTTCTGTTGGCAAACGCTAATTGGTTTCACATGAAGAAACAGCAGGTACACATTCGTGTTTTCTGAGTAAAAAGCTGCAGAAACCAGGTTACAAATGATATTTGTGTTTGTAAACATGACATTGAATCCACTTGCCCAAGAAAAAGACTTTGCTTTTCTCCAAACCTAGGTTGACTCTGCTTTTCTGGGTGCTTTGCACACCAACTCCACACCAGTTTGTCCGGATAGGGCTGGATGAAACCAGAAATATCCTGTTCTGTGGTGGCTAACTCAGTGCCAGCTCTTGCTACAGTTTCTGCGTTTACTTGTGTTTTCTTGATAGTATCTGCGGACTTTAGAGTTGTGAATGCTTTGTAGCATGTAACATTTTTTTTTCTGATGTCAAACGCTAATTGGTTTCACATGGAGTCACAGCAGGTACACATTCGAGTTTTCTGTGTAAAAAGCTGCAGAAACCAGGTTACAAATGATATTTGTGTTTGTAAACATGACATTGAATCCACTTGCCCAAGAAAAAGACTTTGCTTTTCTCCAAACCCAGGTTGACTCTGCTTTTCTGGGTGCTTTGCACACCAACTCCACACCAGTTTGTCCGGATAGGGCTGGATGAAACTAGAAATATCCAGTTCTGTGGTGGCAAGCTCAATCCCAGCTCTTGCTACAGCTTCTGTGTGTGCTTGTGTATTCTCGATAGTATCTGTGGACTTTAGAGTTGTGAATGCATTGTAGCATGTAACATTTTGTCTTTCTGTTGGCAAACACTAATAGGTTTCACATGGACACACAACAGGTACACATTCATGTTTTCTGAGTAAAAAGCTGCAGAAACCAGGTTACAAATGATATTTGTGTTTGTAAACATGACATTGCATCCACTTGCCCAAGAAAAAGACTTTGCTTTTCTCCAAAACCTGGTTGACTCTGCTTTTCTGGTTGCTTTGCACACCACTCCACACCAGATTCTCCGGATACGTCTGGGTGAACCAGAAATATCCGGTTCTGTGGTGGCTAACTAATCCAAGCTCTCGCTACAGTTTCTGTGTTTGCTTGTGTTTTCTGGATAGTATCTATGGACTTTAGTGTTGTGAATGCATTGTAGCATGTAACATTTTGTTTTTCTGTTGGCAAGCGCTAATTGGTTTCACATGAAGACACAACAGGTAAGCATTCATGTTTTCCTAGAAAAACATGCAGAAACCAGGTTACAAATGATATTTGTGTTTGTAAACATGACATTGAATTCACTTGCCCAAGAAATAGACTTTGTTTTTCCCAAAACCGTGTTGACTCTGCTTTTATGGGTGCTTTGCACACCAACTCCACACCGCTTGTGTTTTGTCGATAGTCTGTGGACTTTAGAGTTGTGAATGCAATTCCACACCAGTTTGTCCAGATCGGGCTGGATGAAACCAGAAATATCCAGTTCTGTGGTGGCAAGCTCAATCCCAGCTCTTGCAACAGCTTCTGTGTGTGCTTGTGTTTTCTCGATAGCATCTGTGGACTTTAGAGTTGTGAATGCATTGTAGCATGTAACATTTTGTTTTTCTCTTGGCAAACACTAATAGGTTTCATATGGAGACACAACAGGTACACATTCGTGTTTTCTGAGTAAAAGCTGCAGAAACCAGGTTACAAATGATATTTGTGTTTGTAAACATGACATTGTATCCACTTGCCCAAGAAAACGACTTTGCTTTTCTCCAAAACCGGGTTGACTCTGCTTTTCTGGGTGCTTTGCACACCAATTGCACATTAGTTTGTCTGGATAGCGCTGGCTGAAACCAGAAATATCGGGTTCTGAGGTGGCTAACTCAGTGCCAGCTATTGCTACAACTTCTGTGTTTGCTTGTGTTTTCTCGATAGTATCTGTGGACTTTAGAGTTGTAAATGCATTGTAGCATGTAACATTTTGTTATTCTGTTGGCAAACGCTAATAGGTTTCACATGGAGACACAACAGGTACACATTCGTGTTTTCTGAGTAAAAACCCGCAGAAACCAGGTTACAAATGATATTTGTGTTTGTAAACATGACATTGAATCCACTTGCTCAAGAAAAAGACTTTGCTTTTCTCCAAACCCAGGTTGACTCTGCTTTTCTGGGTGCTTTGCACACCAATTCCACACCATTTTGTCTGGATAGGGCTGGATGAAACCCGAAATATCCTGTTCTGTGGTGGCTAAATCAGTGCCAGCTCTTGCTACAGCTTCTGTGTTTGCTTGTGTTTTCTTGATAGTATCTGTGGACTTTAGAGTTGAGAATGCTTTGTAGCATGTAACATTTTGTTTTCTGTTGTCAAACGCTAATTGGTTTCACATGGAGACACAGCAGGTACACATTCGTGTTTTCTGTGTAAAAACCTGCAGAAACCAGGTTACAAATGATATTTGTGTTTGTAAATATGACTTTGAATCCACTTGTCCAAGAAAAAGACTTTGCGTTTATACAAAACCAGGTTGACTCTGCTTTTCTGGGTGCTTTGCACAGCAATTTCACACCAGTTTGTCCGGATCGGGCTGGGTGAAACCAGACATATCCGGTTCTGTGGTGGCTTACTCAATCTCAGCTCTTTTTAGAGCTTCTGTGTTTGCTTGTGTTTTCTGGATAGTATCTGTGGAGTTTAAATTTTTGAATGCATTGTAGCATGTAACATTTTGTTTTTCTGTTGGCAAATGCTAATAGGTTTCACATGGAGACACAACAGGTACACATTCGTGTTTTCTGAGTAAAAGCTGCAGAAACCATGTTACAAATGATATTTGTGTTTGTAAACATGACATTGAATCCACTTGCCCAAGAAAAAGAATTTGCTTTTCCCAAAACCGGGTTGACTCTGCTTTTATGGGTGCTTTGCACACCAACTCCACACCGTTTGCCCGGATAGGTCTGGATGGAAGCAGAAATATCCGGTTCTGAGGTGGCTATCTCAATCCCAGCTCTTGCTACAGCTTCTGTGTGTGCTTGTGTTTTCTCGATAGTATCTGTGGACTTTAGATTTTTGAATGCATTGTAGCATGTAACATTTTGTTTTTCTGTTTGCAAACGCTAATTGGTTTCACATGAAGACACAACAGGTAAAACCTGCAGAAACCAGGTTACAAATGATATTTGTGTTTGTAAACATGAGATTGAATCCACTTGCCCAAGAAAAAGACTTTGCTTTTCTCCAAACCCAGGTTGACTCTGCTTTTCTGGATGCTTTGCACACCAAAATCCACACCCGTTTGTCCAGACAGTGTTGGATGAAACTGGAAATATCCGGTACTTAGTTGGCTAACTCAATCCCAGCTCTTGCTACAGCTTCTGCGTTTGCTTTTGCTTTCTCGAAAGTATCTGTGGACTTTAGAGTTGTAAATGCATTGTAGCATGTAACATTTTGTTTTCTGTTGGCAAACGCTAATTGGTTTCACATGGAGACACAACAGGTACACATTCATGTTTTCTGTGTAAAAAGCTGCAGAAACCAGGTCAAAAATGATATTTGTGTTTGTAAACATGACTTTGAATCCACTTGCCCAAGAAAAAGACTTTGCTTTTCTCAAAAACTGGTTTGACTCTGCCTTTCTGGGTGCTTTGCACACCAATTACACACCAGTTTTTCCGGATAGGGCTGGATGAAACCAGAAATATCTGGTTCTGTGGTGGCTAACTCAATCTCAGCTCTTGCTACAGCTTCTGTGTTTGCTTGTGTTTTCTCGATAGTATATGTGGACTTTAGAGTTGTAAATTCACTGTAGCATGTACATTTTGTTTTTCTGTTGGCATAAGCTAATTGGTTTCACATGGAGACACAGCAGGTACACATTTGTGTTTTCTGAGTAAAACCCTGCAGAAACCAGGTTACAAATGATATTTGTGTTTGCAAACATGACATTGAATCCACTTGCCCAAGAAAAAGACTTTGCTTTTCTCCAAAACCGGGTTGACTCTGCTTTTCTGGGTGCTTTGCACACCAACTCCACTCCAGTTTGTCCGGATAGATCTGGATGGAAGCAGAAATATCCGGTTCTGAGGTGGCTATCTCAATCCCAGCTCTTGCTACAGCTTCTGTGTGTGCTTGTGTTTTCTCGATAGTATCTGTGGACTTTAGATTTTTGAATGCATTGTAGGTTGTAACATTTTGTTTTTCTGTTGGCAAACACTAATTGGTTTCACATGGAGACACAATAGGTACACATTTGTGTTTTCTGAGTAAAAACCTGCAGAAACCAGGTTACAAATGATATTTGTGTTTGTAAACATGACATTGCATCTACTTGCCCAAGAAAAAGACTTTGCTTTTCTCCAAAACCGGGTTGACTCTGCTTTTCTGGGTGCTTTGCACACCAATTGCCCATCAGTTTGTCCAGATAGCACAGGCTGAAACCAAATATATCCGGTTCTGAGGTGGCTAACTCAATCCCAGCTCTTGCTACAGCTTCTGTGTTTGCCTGTGTTTTCTCGATAGTATCTGTGGAGTTTAGAGTTGTGAATGCATTGTAGCATATAACATTTTGTTTTTCTGTTGGCAAATGATAATTGGTTTCACATGGAGACACAACAGGTACATATTTGTTTTTTCTGAGTAAAAACCTGCAGAAACCAGGTTACAAATGATATTTGTGTTTGTAAACATGACATTGAATCCACTTGCCCAAGAAAACGACTGCTTTTCTTCAAAACTAGGTTGATCTGCTTTTCTGGGTGCTTTGCACACCAGCTCCACACCAATTTTTCCGGACAGTGCTGGATGAACCCGGAAATATCCGGTTCTGAGGTGGCTAACTGAATCCCAGCAATGCTACAGTTTCTGTGTTTTTTGTCGTTTGTCCATAGTATCTGTGTACTTTAGAGTTGTGAATGCATTGTAGCGTGTAACCTTTTGTTTTTCTGTTGGCAAACGCTAATTGGTTTCACATGGAGAAACAACAGGTACACTTTCGTGTTTTCTGAGTAAAAACCTGCAGAAACCAGTTTACAAATGATATTTGTGTTTGTAAACATGACATTGAATCCACTTGCCCAAGAAAAAGACTTTCTTTTCTCCAAAACCGGGTTGACTCTGCTTTTATGGGTGCTTTGCACACCAACTCCACACCAGTTTGCCCGGGTAGGTCTGGATGGAAGAAGAAATATCCGGTTCTGTGGTGGCAAGCTCAATCCCAGCTCTTGCTACAGCTTCTGTGTGTGCTTGTGTATTCTGGATAGTATCTATGGACTTTACAGTGTGAATGCATTGTAGCATGTACATTTTGTTTTTCTGTAGGCAAACGCTAATTGGTTTCACATGGAGAAACAACAGGTACACATTCGTGTTTTCTGAGTAAAAACCTGCAGAAACCAGGTTACAAATGATATTTGTGTTTGTAAACATGACATTGAATCCACTTGCCCAAGAAAAAGACTTTGCTTTTCTCCAAACCCAGGTTGACTCTGCCTTTCTGGGTGCTTTGCACACCAATTACACACCAGTTTTTCCGGATAGGGCTGGATGAAACCAGAAATATCTGGTTCTGTTGTGGCTAACTCAATCTCAGCTCTTGCTACATCTTCTGTGTTTGCTTGTGTTTTCTCGATAGTATCTGGGGACTTTAGAGTTGTAAATGCACTGTAGTATGTACATTTTGTTTTTCTGTAGGCAAACGCTAATTGGTTTCACATGGAGAAACAACAGGTAAACTTTCCTGTTTTCTGAGTAAAAAGCTGCAGAAACCAGGTTACAAATGATATTTGTGTTTGTAAACATGACATTGAATCCACTTGCCCAAGAAAAAGACTTTGCTTTTCTCCAAAACCAGATTGACTCTGCTTTTCTGGGTGCTTTGCACACCAGCTCCACAGCAATTTGTCCGGATAGGGCTGGATGTAACCAGAAATATCCAATTCTGAGGTGGCTAACTCAGTGCCAGCTCTTGCAACAGTTTCTGTGTTTCCTTGTGTTTTCTTGATAGTATCAGTGGACTTTAGAGTTGTGAATGCATTGTAGCATGTAACTTTTTTTTTTCTGTTGGCAAACGCTAATTGGTTTCGCATGGAGACCGAACAGGTACACATTCGTGTTTTCTGAGTAAAAGCCTCAGAAACCAGGTGAAAAATGATATTTGTGTTTGTAAACATGACATTGAATCCACTTGCCCAAGAAAAAGACTTTGCTTTTCTCCAAAACCAGGTTGACTCTGCTTTTCTGGGTGCTTTGCACACAAACTCAATACAAGTTTGTCCGGATAGGGCTGCATGAAACCAGAAATATCCTGTTCTGTTTTGGCTAAATCAATGCCAGCTCTTGCTACAGCTTCTGTGTTTGCTTTGGTTTTCTCGATAGTATCTGTGGATTTTAGAGTTGTAAATGCATTGTAGCATGTACATTTTGTTTTTCTGTTGGCAAATGCTAATTGGTTTCACATGGAGAAACAACAGGTAAACTTTCCTGTTTTCTGAGTAAAAAGCTGCAGAAACCAGGTTAAAAATGATATTTGTGTTTGTAAACATGACATTGAATCCACTTGCCCAAGAAAAAGACTTTGCTTTTCTCCAAAACCTGATTGACTCTGCTTTTCTGGGTGCTTTGCACACAAATTCCACAGCAGTTTGTCCGGATAGGGCTGGATGAAACCAGAAATATCCTGTTCTGTTTTGGCTAAATCAATGCCAGCTCTTGCTACATCTTCTGTGTTTGCTTTGGTTTTCTCGATAGTATCTGTGGATTTTAGAGTTGTAAATGCATTGTAGCATATACATTTTGTTTTTCTGTTGGCAAATGCTAATTGGTTTCTCATGAAGACACATCAGGTACACATTCGTGTTTTCTGAGTAAAAGCTGCAGAAACCAGGTTACAAATGATATTTGTGTTTGTCAACATGACATTGTATCCACTTGCCCAAGAAAACGACTCTGCTTTTCTCCAAAACCGGGTTGACTCTGCTTTTCTGGGTGCTTTGCACACCAATTGCACATTAGTTTGTCTGGATAGCGCTGGCTGAAACCAGAAATATCGGGTTCTGAGGTGGCTAACTCAGTGCCAGCTATTGCTACAGCTTCTGTGTTTGCTTGTGTTTTCTCGATAGTATCTGTGGACTTTAGAGTTGTAAATGCATTGTAGCATGTAACATTTTGTTATTCTGTTGGCAAACGCTAATAGGTTTCACATGGAGACTCAACAGGTACACATTCGTGTTTTCTGAGGAAAAAGCTGCAGAAACCAGGTTACAAATGATATTTGTGTTTGCAAACATGACATTGAATCCACTTGCCCAAGAAAAAGACTTTGCTTTTCTCCAAAACCGGGTTGACTCTGCTTTTCTGGGTGCTTTGCACACCAACTCCACTCCAGTTTGTCCGGATAGATCTGGATGGAAGCAGAAATATCCGGTTCTGAGGTGGCTATCTCAATCCCAGCTCTTGCTACAGCTTCTGTGTGTGCTTGTGTTTTCTCGATAGTATCTGTGGACTTTAGATTTTTGAATGCATTGTAGGTTGTAACATTTTGTTTTTCTGTTGGCAAACACTAATTGGTTTCACATGGAGACACAATAGGTACACATTTGTGTTTTCTGAGTAAAAACCTGCAGAAACCAGGTTACAAATGATATTTGTGTTTGTAAACATGACATTGCATCTACTTGCCCAAGAAAAAGACTTTGCTTTTCTCCAAAACCGGGTTGACTCTGCTTTTCTGGGTGCTTTGCACACCAATTGCCCATCAGTTTGTCCAGATAGCACAGGCTGAAACCAAATATATCCGGTTCTGAGGTGGCTAACTCAATCCCAGCTCTTGCTACAGCTTCTGTGTTTGCCTGTGTTTTCTCGATAGTATCTGTGGAGTTTAGAGTTGTGAATGCATTGTAGCATATAACATTTTGTTTTTCTGTTGGCAAATGATAATTGGTTTCACATGGAGACACAACAGGTACATATTTGTTTTTTCTGAGTAAAAACCTGCAGAAACCAGGTTACAAATGATATTTGTGTTTGTAAACATGACATTGAATCCACTTGCCCAAGAAAACGACTGCTTTTCTTCAAAACTAGGTTGATCTGCTTTTCTGGGTGCTTTGCACACCAGCTCCACACCAATTTTTCCGGACAGTGCTGGATGAACCCGGAAATATCCGGTTCTGAGGTGGCTAACTGAATCCCAGCAATGCTACAGTTTCTGTGTTTTTTGTCGTTTGTCCATAGTATCTGTGGACTTTAGAGTTGTGAATGCATTGTAGCGTGTAACCTTTTGTTTTTCTGTTGGCAAACGCTAATTGGTTTCACATGGAGAAACAACAGGTACACTTTCGTGTTTTCTGAGTAAAAACCTGCAGAAACCAGTTTACAAATGATATTTGTGTTTGTAAACATGACATTGAATCCACTTGCCCAAGAAAAAGACTTTCTTTTCTCCAAAACCGGGTTGACTCTGCTTTTATGGGTGCTTTGCACACCAACTCCACACCAGTTTGCCCGGGTAGGTCTGGATGGAAGAAGAAATATCCGGTTCTGTGGTGGCTAACTCAATCCTAGCTCTTGCTACAGCTTCTGTGTGTGCTTGTGTATTCTGGATAGTATCTATGGACTTTACAGTGTGAATGCATTGTAGCATGTAACATTTTGTTTTTCTGTTGGCAAACGCTAATTGGTTTCACATGGAGACACAACAGGTACACATTCGTGTTTTCTGAGTAAAAACCTGCAGAAACCAGGTTACAAATGATATTTGTGTTTGTAAACATGACATTGAATCCACTTGCCCAAGAAAAAGACTTTGCTTTTCTCCAAACCCAGGTTGACTCTGCCTTTCTGGGTGCTTTGCACACCAATTACACACCAGTTTTTCCGGATAGGGCTGGATGAAACCAGAAATATCTGGTTCTGTTGTGGCTAACTCAATCTCAGCTCTTGCTACATCTTCTGTGTTTGCTTGTGTTTTCTCGATAGTATCTGGGGACTTTAGAGTTGTAAATGCACTGTAGTATGTACATTTTGTTTTTCTGTAGGCAAACGCTAATTGGTTTCACATGGAGAAACAACAGGTAAACTTTCCTGTTTTCTGAGTAAAAAGCTGCAGAAACCAGGTTACAAATGATATTTGTGTTTGTAAACATGACATTGAATCCACTTGCCCAAGAAAAAGACTTTGCTTTTCTCCAAAACCAGATTGACTCTGCTTTTCTGGGTGCTTTGCACACCAGCTCCACAGCAATTTGTCCGGATAGGGCTGGATGTAACCAGAAATATCCAGTTCTGAGGTGGCTAACTCAGTGCCAGCTCTTGCAACAGTTTCTGTGTTTCCTTGTGTTTTCTTGATAGTATCAGTGGACTTTAGAGTTGTGAATGCATTGTAGCATGTAACTTTTTTTTTTCTGTTGGCAAACGCTAATTGGTTTCGCATGGAGACCGAACAGGTACACATTCGTATTTTCTGAGTAAAAGCCTCAGAAACCAGGTGAAAAATGATATTTGTGTTTGTAAACATGACATTGAATCCACTTGCCCAAGAAAAAGACTTTGCTTTTCTCCAAAACCAGGTTGACTCTGCTTTTCTGGGTGCTTTGCACACAAACTCAATACAAGTTTGTCCGGATAGGGCTGCATGAAACCAGAAATATCCTGTTCTGTTTTGGCTAAATCAATGCCAGCTCTTGCTACAGCTTCTGTGTTTGCTTTGGTTTTCTCGATAGTATCTGTGGATTTTAGAGTTGTAAATGCATTGTAGCATGTACATTTTGTTTTTCTGTTGGCAAATGCTAATTGGTTTCACATGGAGAAACAACAGGTAAACTTTCCTGTTTTCTGAGTAAAAAGCTGCAGAAACCAGGTTAAAAATGATATTTGTGTTTGTAAACATGACATTGAATCCACTTGCCCAAGAAAAAGACTTTGCTTTTCTCCAAAACCTGATTGACTCTGCTTTTCTGGGTGCTTTGCACACAAATTCCACAGCAGTTTGTCCGGATAGGGCTGGATGAAACCAGAAATATCCTGTTCTGTTTTGGCTAAATCAATGCCAGCTCTTGCTACATCTTCTGTGTTTGCTTTGGTTTTCTCGATAGTATCTGTGGATTTTAGAGTTGTAAATGCATTGTAGCATATACATTTTGTTTTTCTGTTGGCAAATGCTAATTGGTTTCTCATGAAGACACATCAGGTACACATTCGTGTTTTCTGAGTAAAAGCTGCAGAAACCAGGTTACAAATGATATTTGTGTTTGTCAACATGACATTGTATCCACTTGCCCAAGAAAACGACTCTGCTTTTCTCCAAAACCGGGTTGACTCTGCTTTTCTGGGTGCTTTGCACACCAATTGCACATTAGTTTGTCTGGATAGCGCTGGCTGAAACCAGAAATATCGGGTTCTGAGGTGGCTAACTCAGTGCCAGCTATTGCTACAGCTTCTGTGTTTGCTTGTGTTTTCTCGATAGTATCTGTGGACTTTAGAGTTGTAAATGCATTGTAGCATGTAACATTTTGTTATTCTGTTGGCAAACGCTAATAGGTTTCACATGGAGACACAACAGGTACACATTCGTGTTTTCTGAGTAAAAACCCGCAGAAACCAGGTTACAAATGATATTTGTGTTTGTAAACATGACATTGAATCCACTTGCCCAAGAAAAAGACTTTGCTTTTCTCCAAAACCGGGTTGACTCTGCTTTTACGGGTGCTATGCACACCAGCTCCACACCAGTTTGCCCTGGTAGGTCAGGATGGAAGAAGAAATATCCGGTTCTGAGGTGGACATCTAAATCCCAGCTCTTGCTACAGCTTCTGTGTGTGCTTGTGTTTTCTCGATAGTATCTGTGGACTTTAGAGTTGTGAATGCATTGTAGCATGTAACATTTTGTTTTTCTGTTGGCAAACGCTAATTGGTTACACATGGAGACACAATAGGTACATATTTGTGTTTTCTGAGTAAAAACCTGCAGAAACCAGGTTACAAATGATATTTGTGTTTGTAAACATGACATTGAATCCACTTGCCCAAGAAACAGACTTTGCTTTTCTCCAAAACCAGGCTGACTCTGCTTTTCTGGGTGCTTTGCACACAAACTCCGCACAAGTTTGTCCGGATAGGGCTGGATGAAACCAGAAATATCCGGTTCTGTGGTGGCTTACTCAATCCAAGCTCTTGCTACAGCTTCTGTGTTCGCTGGTGTTTTCTTGATAGTATCTGTGGACTTTAGAGTTGTGAATGCATTCTAGCATGTAACATTTTGTTTTCTGTTGGCAAACGCTAACTGGTTTCACATGGAGACACAACTGGTACACATTCGTGTTTTCTGAGTAAAAACCTGCAGAAACCAGGTTGAACATGATATTTGTGTTTGTAAACATGACATTGAATCCACTTGCCCAAGAAAAAGACTTTGCATTTCTACAAAACCAGGTTGACTCTGCTTTTCTGGGTGCTGTGCACACAAATTCCACACCAGTTTGTCCGGATAGGGCTGGATGAAACCAGAAATATCCGGTTCTGAGGCGGCTAACTGAGTCCCAGTAATGCTACAGTTTCTGTGTTTATTGTGGTTTGTCGATAGTATCTGGGGACTTTAGAGTTGTAAATGCACTGTAGTATGTACATTTTGTTTTTCTGTTGGAAAACGCTAATTGGTTTCACATGAAGACACAACAGGTACACATTCGTGTTTTCTGAGAAAAAACCTGCAGAAACCAGGTTACAAATGATATTTGTGTTTGTAAACATGACATGAATCCACTTTCCCAAGAAAACGACTGCTTTTCTTCAAAACCAGTTTGATCTGCTTTTCTGGGTGCTTTGCACACCAACTCCACACCAGTTTGTCCGTAGAGTGCTGGATGAACCCAGAAATATCCGGTTCTGAGGTGGCTAACTGAATCCCAGCAATGCTACAGTTTCTGTGTTTATTTAGTTTGTCGATAGTATCTGGGGACTTTAGAGTTGTAACTGCACTGTAGTATGTACATTTTGTTTTTCTGTTGGCAAACGCTAATAGGTTTCACATGCAGACACAACAGGTACACATTTGTGTTTTCTGAGTATAAAATTGCAGTAACCAGGTTACAAATGTTATTTGTGTTTGTAAACATGACATTGCATCCACTTGCCCAAGAAAAAGACTTTGCTTTTCTCCAAAACCAGATTGACTCTGCTTTTCTGGGTGCTTTGCACAGCAATTCCACAGCAGTTTGTCCGGATAGGGCTGGATGAAACCAGAAATATCCTGTTCTGTTTTGGCTGAATCAATGCCAGCTCTTGCTACATCTTCTGTGTTTGCTTTGGTTTTCTCGATAGTATCTGTGGATTTTAGAGTTGTAAATGCATTGTAGCATATACATTTTGTTTTTCTGTTGGCAAATGCTAATTGGTTTCTCATGAAGACACAACAGGTACACATTCGTGTTTTCTGAGTAAAAACCTGCAGAAACCAGGTTACAAATGATATTTGTGTTTGTCAACATGACATTGAATCCACTTGCCCAAGAAAAAGACTTTGCTTTTCTCCAAAACCGGGTTGACTCTGCTTTTATGGGTGCTATGCACACCAGCTCCACACCAGTTTGCCCTGGTAGGTCTGGATGGAAGAAGAAATATCCGGTTCTGAGGTGGACATCTAAATCCCAGCTCTTGCTACAGCTTCTGTGTGTGCTTGTGTTTTCTCGATAGTATCTGTGGACTTTAGAGTTGGGAATGCATTGTAGCATGTAACATTTTGTTTTTCTGTTGGCAAACGCTAATTGGTTACACATGGAGACACAATAGGTACACATTTGTGTTTTCTGAGTAAAAACCTGCAGAAACCAGGTTATAAATGATATTTGTGTTTGTAAACATGACATTGAATCCACTTGAACAAGAAAAAGACTTTGCTTTTCTCCAAAACCAGGCTGACTCTGCTTTTCTGGGTGCTTTGCACACAAACTCCGCACAAGTTTGTCCGGATAGGGCTGGATGAAACCAGAAATATCCGGTTCTGTGGTGGCTTACTCAATCCAAGCTCTTGCTACAGCTTCTGTGTTCGCTGGTGTTTTCTCGATAGTATCTGTGGACTTTAGAGTTGTGAATGCATTCTAGCATGTAACATTTTGTTTTCTGTTGGCAAACGCTAACTGGTTTCACATGGAGACACAACTGGTACACATTCGTGTTTTCTGAGTAAAAACCTGCAGAAACCAGGTTGAACATGATATTTGTGTTTGTAAACATGACATTGAATCCACTTGCCCAAGAAAAAGACTTTGCATTTCTACAAAACCAGGTTGACTCTGCTTTTCTGGGTGCTGTGCACACAAATTCCACACCAGTTTGGCCGGATAGGGCTGGATGAAACCAGAAATATCCGGTTCTGAGGCGGCTAACTGAGTCCCAGCAATGCTACAGTTTCTGTGTTTATTGTGGTTTGTCGATAGTATCTGGGGACTTTAGAGTTGTAAATGCACTGTAGTATGTACATTTTGTTTTTCTGTTGGAAAACGCTAATTGGTTTCACATGGAGACACAACAGGTACATATTCGTATTTTCTAAGTCAAAGCTGCAGAAACCAGGTCAAAAATGATATTTGTGTTTGTAAACATGACATGAATCCACTTGCCCAAGAAAACGACTGCTTTTCTTCAAAACCAGTTTGATCTGCTTTTCTGGGTGCTTTGCACACCAACTCCACACCACTTTGTCCGGAGAGTGCTGGATGAACCCAGAAATAATCCGTTCTGAGGTGGCTAACTGAATCCCAGCAATGCTACAGTTTCTGTGTTTATTGTGGTTTGTCAATAGTATCTGGGGACTTTAGAGTTGTAAATGCACTGTAGTATGTACATTTTGTTTTTCTGTTGGCAAACGCTAATATGTTTCACATGCAGACACAACAGGTACACATTTGTGTTTTCTGAGTAAAAAATTGCAGTAACCAGGTTACAAATGTTATTTGTGTTTGTAAACATGACATTGCATCTACTTGCCCAAGAAAAAGACATTGCTTCTCTCCAAAACCAGGTTGACTCTGCATTTCTGGGTGCTTTGCACACCAATTCCCGATAAGTTTGTCCGGATAGCGCAGGCTGAAACCAAAAATATCCGGTTCTGAGGTGGCTAACTGAATCCCAGCTCTTGCTGCAATTTCTGTGTTTATTGTGGTTTGTCGATAGTATCTGTGGACTTTAGAGTTGTGAATGCATTGTAGCATGTAACATTTTGTTTTTCTGTTGGCAAACGCTAATTGGTTTCACATGGAGAAACAAGAGTTACACTTTCGTGTTTTCTGAGGAAAAACCTGCAGAAACCAGGTTACAAATGATGTTTGTGTTTGTAAACATCACATTGAATCCACTTGCCCAAGAAAAAGTCTTTGCTTTTCTCCAAAACCTGGTTGACTCTACTTTTCTGGGTGCTTTGCACACCACTCCACAACAGATTCTCCGGATATGTCTGGATGAACCAGAAATATCCGGTTCTGTGGTGGCTAACTAATCCAAGCTCTCGCTACAGTTTCTGTGTTTGCGTGTGTTTTCTGGATAGTATCTATGGACTTTAGAGTTGTGAATGCATTGTAGCATGTAACATTTTGTTTTTCTGTTGGCAAACGCTAATTGGTTTCACATGGAGACACAACAGGTACACATTCATGTTTTCTGAGTAAAAACCTGCAGAAACCATGTTACAAATGATATTTGTGTTTGTAAACATGACATTGAATCCACTTGCCCAAGAAAAAGACTTTGCTTTTCTCCAAAACCGGGTTAATTCTTCTTTTCTGGGTGTTTGCACACCAATGTTACATTAGTTTGTCCGGACAGCGCTGGCTGAAACCAGAAATATCGGGTTCTGTGGTGGCTAACTTAATCAAAGCTCTTGCTACAGCTTCTCTGTGTGCTTGTGTTTTCTCGATAGTATCTGTGGACTTTAGAGTTGTGAATGCATTGTAGCATGCAACATTTTGTTTTTCTGTTGGCACGTGCTAATTGGTTTTGCATGAAGACATAACAGGTATACATTCATGTTTTCAGAGTAAAAACCTGCAGAAACCAGGATACAAATGATATTTGTGTTTGTAACATGACATTGAATCCACTTGCCCAAGAAAAAGACTTTGCTTTTCTCCAAAACCAGGTTGACTCTGATTTTCTGGGTGCTTTGCACATCAAATCCATACCAGTTTGTCCGGATAGGGCTGGATGAAACCAGATATATCCGGTTCTGTGGTGGCTAACTCAATCCCAGATCTTGCTACAGCTTCTGTGTTTGCTTGTGTTTTCTCGATAGTATCTGTGGACTTTAGAGTTGTGAATGCATTGTAGCATGTAGCATTTTGTTCTGAGGGCAAACGCTAATTGGTTTCACATGGTCACACAACAGGTACACATTCGTGTTTTCTGAGTAAAAGCTGCAGAAACCAGGTCAAAAATGATATTTGTGTTTGTAAACATGACATTGAATCCACTTGCCCAAGAAAAAGACTTTGCTTTTCTCCAAAACCAGGTTGACTCTGCTTTTCTGGGTGCTTTGCACACCAATTCCACACCAGTTTGTCCGAATAAGGCTGGATGAAACCAGAAATATGCGGTTCTGTGGTGGCTAACTCAATGCCAGCTTTTCATACAGCTTCTGTGTTTGCTTGTGTTTTCTCGATAGTATCTGTGGTCTTTAGAGTTGTGAATGCTTTGTAGCATGTAACATTTTGTTTTTCTGTTCGCCAGGGCTAATTGGTTTCGCATGAAGACACAACAGGTACACATTCATGTTTTCTAAGTAAAAAGCTGCAGAAACCAGGTTACAAATGATATTTATGTTTGTAAACATGACATTGAATCCACTTGCCCAAGAAAAAGACTTTGCTTTTCTCCAAAACCAGGTTGACTCTGATTTTCTGGGTGCTTTGCACAGCAATTCCACACCAATTTGTCCAGATCGGGATGGATGAAAACAGAAATATCCGGTTCTGTGGTGGTTATCTCAATCCCAGCTCTTGCTAGAGCTTCTGTGTTTGCTTGTGTTTTCTGGATAGTATCTATGGACTTTAGAGTTGTGAATGCAATGTAGCATGTAACATTTTGTTTTTCTGTTGGCAAACGCTAATTGGTTTCACGTGGAGACACAACAGGTACACATTCGTGTTTTCTGAGGAATAACCTTCAGAAACCAGGTTAAAAATGATATTTGTGCTTGTAAACATGGCATCGAAGCCACCTGCCCAAAAAAAAGACTTTGCTTTTCTCCAAAACCAGGTTGACTCTGCTTTTCTGGGTGCTTTGCTCACCAATTCCACACCCGTTTGTCCAGACAGTGTTGGATGAAACCGGAAATACCAGTTCTGTTGTGGCTAACTCAATCCCAGCTCTTGCTAAAGCTTCTGCGTTTGCTTGTGCTTTCTCGATAGTATATGTGGACTTTAGAGTTGTGAATGCATTGTAGCATGTAACATTTTGTTTTTCTGTTGGCAAATGCTAATTGGTTTCACATGGAGAAACAACAGGTACACTTTCCAGTTTTCTGAGTAAAGAGCTGCAGAAACCAGGTTACAAATGCTATTTGTGTTTGTAAACATGACATTGAATCCACTTGCCCAAGAAAAAGACTTTGCTTTTCTCCAAACCAGGTTGACACTGCTTTTCTGGGTGCTTTGCACACAAATTCCACAGCAGTTTGTTCAGATAGGGCTAGATGAAACAAGAAATATTGGGTTCTGTGGGGGCTAAATCAATACCAGCTCTTGCTACACCTTCTGTGTTTAATTGTGTTTTCTCGATAGTATCTGTGGACTTTAGAGTTGTGAATGCATTGTAGCATGTAACATTTTGTTTTCTGTTGGCAAACGCTAATTGGTTTCACATGGAGAAACAACAGGTACACATTCGTGTTTTCTGAGTAAAAAGCTGCAGAAACCAGGTTACAAATGATATTTGTGTTTGTAAACATGACATTGAATCCACTTGCCCAAGAAAAAGACTTTGCATTTCTACAAAACCAGGTTGACTCTGCTTTTCTGGGTGCTGTGCACACCAAATCCACACCAGTTTGTCCGGATAGGGCTGGATGAAACCAGAAATATCCGGTTCAGTGGGGGCTAACTCAATACCAGCTCTTGCTACACCTTCTGTGTTTGCTTGTGTTTTCTCGATAGTATCTGTGGACTTTAAATTTTTGAATGCATTGTAGCATGTAACATTTTGTTTTTCTGTTGGCAAACGCTAATAGGTTTCACATGGAGACTCAACAGGTACACATTCGTGTTTTCTGAGGAAAAAGCTGCAGAAACCAGGTTACAAATGATATTTGTGTTTGTAAGCATGACATTGCATCTACTTGCCCAAGAAAAAGACTTTGCTTTTCTCCAAAACCGGGTTGACTCTGCTTTTCTGGGTGCTTTGCACACCAATTGCCCATCAGTTTGTCCAGATAGCACAGGCTGAAACCAAATATATCCGGTTCTGAGGTGGCTAACTCAATCCCAGCCCTTGCTACAGCTTCTGTGTTTGCTTGTGTTTTCTCGATAGTATCTGTGGACTTTAGAGTTGTGAATGCATTGTAGCATATAACATTTTGTTTTTCTCTTGGCAAATGATAATTGGTTTCACATGGAGACACAACAGGTACATATTTGTGTTTTTTGAGTAAAAACCTGCAGAAACCAGGTTACAAATGATATTTGTGTTTGTAAACATGACATTGAATCCACTTGCCCAAGAAAACGACTGCTTTTCTTCAAAACCAGGTTGATCTGCTTTTCTGGGTGCTTTGCACACGAGCTCCACACCAGTTTTTCCGGACAGTGCTTGATGAACCCGGAAATATCCTGTTCTGTGGTGGCTTACTCATCCCAGCTTTTGCTACAGCTTCTGTGTTTGCTTGTGTTTTGTCGATCGTATCTGTGGACTTTGGAGCTGTAAATGCATTGTAGCATGTAACATTTTGTTTTTCTGTTGGCAAGCGCTAATTGGTTTCACATGAAGACACAACAGGTACACATTCATGTTTTCCGAGTAAAAACCTGAAGAAACCAGGTTACAAATAATATTTTTCTTTGTAAACATGACGTTGAATCCCCTGGCCCAAGAAAAAGACTGCTTTTCTTCAAAAACAGGTTGAATCTGCTTTTCTGGGTACTTTGCACACCAACTCCACAGCAATTTTTCCGGATAGGGCTGGAAGAAAGCAGAAACATCCGGTTCTGTGATGGCTAACTCAATGCCAGCTCTTGATACAGCTTCTGAGTTTGCTTGTGTTTTCACGATAGTATCTGTGGATTTTAGAGTTGTAAATGCATTGTAGCATATAACCTTTTGTTTTTCTGTTGGCAAACGCTAATAAGTTATACATGGAGACACAACAGGTACACATTCGTGTTTTCTGAGTAAAAGCTGCAGAAACCAGGTTACAAATGATATTTGTGTTTGTAAACATGACATTGAATCCACTTGCCCAAGAAAAAGACTTTGCTTTTCTCCAAAACCAGGTTGACTCTGCTTTTCTGGGTGCTTTGCACACCAAATCCACAACAGTTTCTCAGGATAGGGCTGGATGAAAACAGAAATATCCTGTTCTGTGGTGGCTAACTCAGTGCCAGCTCTTCCTGCAGTTTCTGCGTTTACTTGTGTTTTCTTGATAGTATCTGTGGACTTTAGAGTTGTGAATGCTTTGCAGCATGTAACATTTTGTTTTCTGTTGTCAAACGCTAATTGGTTTCACGTGGAGAACCAAGAGGTACACATTCGTGTTTTCTGAGTAAAAAGCTGAAGAAACCAGGTTACAAATGATATTTGTGTTTGTAAACATGACATTGAATCCACTTGCCCAAGAAAAAGACTTTGCATTTCTCCAAACCCAGGTTGACTCTGCTTTTCTGGGTGCTTTGCACACCAACTCCACACCAGTTTGTCCGGATCGGGCTGGTGAAACCAGACATATCCGGTTCTGTGGTGGTTATCCCAATCCCAGCTGTTGCTACAGCTTCTGTGTGTGCTTGTGTTTTGTCGATAGTCTGTTGACTTTAGAGTTGTGAATGCATTGTAGCATGTAACAGTTTGTTTTTCTGTTGGCAAACACTAATTGGTTTCACATGGAGACACAACAGGTACACATTCGTGTTTTCTGAGTAAAAAGCTGCAGAAACCAGGTTACAAATGATATTTGTGTTTGTGAACATGACATTGAATCCACTTGCCCAAGAAAAAGACTTTGCTTTTCTCCAAACCAGGTTGACTCTGCTTTTCTGGGTGCTTTGCACACAAACTCCACAGCAGTTTGTCTGGATAGGGCTGGATGAAACAAGAAATATCCAGTTCTGTGGTGGCTTACTCAATCCCAGCTCTTGCTAGTGCTTCTGTGTTTGCTTGTGTTTTCTGGATAGTATCTATGGACTTTAGAGTTGTGAATGCATTGTAGCATGTAACATTTTGTTTTTCTGTTGGCAAACGCTAATTGGTTTCACATGGAGACAAAACAGGTACACATTCGTGTTTTCTGAGGAAAAACCTGCAGAAACCAGGTTACAAATGATATTTGTGTTTGTAAACATGACATTGAATCCACTTGCCCAAGAAAAAGACTTTGCTTTTCTTCAAAACCAGGTTGACTCTGCTTTTCTGGGTGCTTTGCACACCAAATTCACAGCAGTTTGTCTGGATTGGGCTGGATGAAACAAGAAATATCCTGTTCTGTGGTGGCTTACTCATCCCAGCTCTTGCTACAGCTTCTGTGTTTGCTTGTGTTTTGTCGATCGTATCTGTGGACTTTGGAGCTGTAAATGCATTGTAGCATGTAACATTTTGTTTTTCTGTTGGCAAGCGCTAATTGGTTTCACATGAAGACACAACAGGTACACATTCATGTTTTCTGAGTAAAAACCTGAAGAAACCAGGTTACAAATAATATTTTTGTTTGTAAACATGACGTTGAATCCCCTGGCCCAAGAAAAAGACTGCTTTTCTTCAAAAACAGGTTGAATCTGCTTTTCTGGGTACTTTGCACAACAACTCCACAGCAATTTTTCCGGATAGGGCTGGAAGAAAGCAGAAACATCCGGTTCTGTGATGGCTAACTCAATGCCAGCTCTTGATACAGCTTCTGTGTTTGCTTGTGTTTTCACGATAGTATCTGTGGATTTTAGAGTTGTAAATGCATTGTAGCATATAACCTTTTGTTTTTCTGTTGGCAAACGCTAATAAGTTATACATGGAGACACAACAGGTACACATTCGTGTTTTCTGAGTAAAAGCTGCGGAAACCAGGTTACAAATGATATTTGTGTTTGTAAACATGACATTGAATCCCCTTTCCCAAGAAAAAGACTTTGCATTTCTACAAAACCAGGTTGACTCTGCTTTTCTGGGTGCTTTGCACACCAAATCCACACCAGTTTCTCAGGATAGGGCTGGATGAAAACAGAAATATCCTGTTCTTTGGTGGCTAACTCAGTGCCAGCTCTTCCTGCAGTTTCTGCGTTTACTTGTGTTTTCTTGATAGTATCTGTGGACTTTAGAGTTGTGAATGCTTTGCAGCATGTAACATTTTGTTTTCTGTTGTCAAACGCTAATTGGTTTCACGTGGAGAACCAAGAGGTACACATTCGTGTTTTCTGAGTAAAAAGCTGAAGAAACCAGGTTACAAATGATATTTGTGTTTGTAAACATGACATTGAATCCACTTGCCCAACAAAACGACTTTGCATTTCTCCAAACCCAGGTTGACTCTGCTTTTCTGGGTGCTTTGCACACCAACTCCACACCAGTTTGTCCGGATCGGGCTGGATAAAACCAGACATATCCGGTTCTGTGGTGGTTATCCCAATCCCAGCTCTTGCTACAGCTTCTGTGTGTGCTTGTGTTTTGTCGATAGTCTGTTGAATTTAGAGTTGTGAATGCATTGTGTCATGTAACATTTTGTTTTTTTTTGGTAAACGATAATATGTTTCACTTGGAGACACAACAGGTACACCTTCGTGTTTTCTGAGTAAAAACCTGCAGAAACCAGGTTACAAATGATATTTGTGTTTGTAAACATGACATTGAATCCACTTGCCCAAGAAAAAGACTTTGCATTTCTCCAAACCAGGTTGACTCTGCTTTTCTGGGTGCTTTGCACACAAACTCCACAGCAGTTTGTTTGGATAGGGCTGGATGAAAGAAGAAATATCCAGTTCTGTGGTGGCTTACTCAATCCCAGCCCTTGCTAGTGCTTCTGTGTTTGCTTGTGTTTTCTGGATTGTATCTATGGACTTTAGAGTTGTGAATGCATTGTAGCATGTAACATTTTGTTTTTCTGTTGGCAAACGCTAATTGGTTTCACATGGAGACGCAACAGGTACACATTCGTGTTTTCTGAGGAAAAACCTGCAGAAACCAGGTTACAAATGATATTTGTGTTTGTAAACATGACATTGAATCCACTTGCCCAAGAAAAAGACTTTGCTTTTCTTCAAAACCAGGTTGACTCTGCTTCTCTGGGTGCTTTGCACACCAAATTCACAGCAGTTTGTCTGGATTGGGCTGGATGAAACAAGAAATATCCTGTTCTGTGGTGGCTTACTCATCCCAGCTCTTGCTACAGCTTCTGTGTTTGCTTGTGTTTTGTCGATCGTATCTGTGGACTTTGGAGCTGTAAATGCATTGTAGCATGTAACATTTTGTTTTTCTGTTGGCAAGCGCTAATTGGTTTCACATGAAGACACAACAGGTACACATTCATGTTTTCCGAGTAAAAACCTGAAGAAACCAGGTTACAAATAATATTTTTCTTTGTAAACATGACTGTTGAATCCCCTGGCCCAAGAAAAAGACTGCTTTTCTTCAAAAACAGGTTGAATCTGCTTTTCTGGGTACTTTGCACACCAACTCCACAGCAATTTTTCCGGATAGGGCTGGAAGAAAGCAGAAACATCCGGTTCTGTGATGGCTAACTCAATGCCAGCTCTTGATACAGCTTCTGTGTTTGCTTGTGTTTTCACAATAGTATCTGTGGATTTTAGAGTTGTAAATGCATTGTAGCATATAACCTTTTGTTTTTCTGTTGGCAAACGCTAATAAGTTATACATGGAGACACAACAGGTACACATTCGTGTTTTCTGAGTAAAAGCTGCAGAAACCAGGTTACAAATGATATTTGTGTTTGTAAACATGACATTGAATCCACTTGCCCAAGAAAAAGACTTTGCTTTTCTCCAAAACCAGGTTGACTCTGCTTTTCTGGGTGCTTTGCACACCAAATCCACACCAGTTTGTCCGGATAGGGCTGGATGAAACCAGAAATATCCTGTTCTGTGGTGGCTAACTCAGTGCCAGCTCTTGCTACACTTTCTGCGTTTACTTGTGTTTTCTTGATAGTATCTGCGGACTTTAGAGTTGTGAATGCTTTGTAGCATGTAACATTTTGTTTTCTGTTGTCAAACGCTAATTGGTTTCACATGGAGACACAGCAGGTACACATTCGTGTTTTCTGTGTAAAAACCTGCAGAAACCAGGTTACAAATGATATTTGTGTTTGTAAACATGACTTTGAATCCACTTGTCCAAGAAAAAGACTTTGCATTTCTCCAAAACCAGGTTGAATCTGCTTTTCTGGGTGCTTTGCACAGCAATTCCACACCAGTTTGTCCGGATCGGGCTGGATGAAACCAGACATATCCGGTTCTGTGATGGTTATCTCAATCCCAGCTCTTGCTACAGCTTCTGTGTGTGCTTGTGTTTTGGCGATCGTATCTGTGGACTTTGGAGTTGTAAATGCATTGTAGCACGTAGCATTGTGTTTTCTGTTGGCAAACGTTAATTGGTTTCACATGGAGACACAACAGGTACACATTCGTATTTTCTAAGTCAAAGCCTCAGAAACCAGGTCAAAAATGATATTTGTGTTTGTAAACATGACATTGAATCCACTTGCCCAAGAAAAAGACTTTGCTTTTCTCCAAACCCAGGTTGACTCTGCTTTTCTGGGTGCTTTGCACACCAACTCCACACCAGTTTGTCCGGATAGGGCTGGATGAAACCGGAAATATCCGGTTCTGTGGTGGCTAGCTCAATCCCAGCTCTTGCTACAGCTTCTGTGTGGGCTTGTGTTTTCTCGATAGCATCTGTGGACTTTAGAGTTGTGAATGCATTGTAGCATGTAACATTTTGTTTTTCTGTTGGCAAAGGGTAATAGGTTTCACATGGAGACTCATCAGGTACACATTCGTGTTTTCTGAGTAAAAAGCTGCAGAAACCAGGTTACAAATGATATTTGTGTTTGTAAACATGACATTGAATCCCCTTAAAGAATAAAACGACTTTGCTTTTCTCCAAACCCAGGTTGACTCTGCTTTTCTGGGTGCTTTGCACACCAAATCCACACCAGTTTGTCCGGATAGGGCTGGTTGAAACCAGAAATATCCTGTTCTGTGGTGGCTAACTCAGTGCCAGCTCTTGCTACAGTTTCTGCGTTTACTTGTGTTTTCTTGATAGTATCTGCGGACTTTAGAGTTGTGAATGCTTTGTAGCATGTAACATTTTGTTTTCTGTTGTCAAACGCTAATTGGTTTCACATGGAGACACAGTAGGTACACATTCGTGTTTTCTGTGTAAAAACCTGCACAAACCAGGTTAAAAATGATATTTGCGTTTGTAAACATGTTATTGAATCCACTTGCCCAAGAAAAAGACTTTGCTTTTCTCCAAACCCAGGTTAACTCTGCTTTTCTGGGTACTTTGCACACCAACTCCACACCAGTTTATCCGGATAGGGCTGGATGAATCCAGCGACATCCGGTGCTGTGGTGGCTAACTCAATGCCAGCTTTTGATACAGCTTCTGTGTTTGCTTGTGTTTTAACGATAGTATCTGTGGACTTTAGAGTTGTAAATGCATTGTAGCATGTAACATTTGGTTTTTCTGTTGCCAAGCGCTAATTGATTTCGCATGAAGACACAACAGGTACGCATTCATGATTTCTGAGTAAAAACCTGCAGAAACCAGGTTAAAAATGATATTTGTGTTTGTAAACATGCAATTGAATCCACTTGCCCAAGAAAAAGACTTTGCTTTTAACCAAAACCAGGTTGACTCTGCTTTCCTGGGTGCTTTGCACACAAACTCCACAAAAGTTAGTCTGGATAGGGCTGGATGAAACCAGAAATATCCGGATCTGTGTTGGCTATCTCAATCCCAGCTCTTGCTACAGCTTCTGTGTGTGCTTGTGTTTTCTCGATAGCATCTGTGGACTTTAGAGTTGTGAATGCATTGTAGCATGTAACATTTTGTTTTTCTGTTGGCAAAGGGTAATAGGTTTCACATGGAGACTGAACAGGTACACATTCATGTTTTCTGAGTAAAAAGCTGCAGAAACCAGGTTACAAATGATATTTGTGTTTGTAAACATGACTTTGAATCCACTTGCCCAAGAAAAAGACTTTGCTTTTCTCCAAAACCAGGTTGACTCTGCTTTTCTGGGTGCTTTGCACAGCAATTCCACACCAGTTTGTCCGGATCGGGCTGGATGAAACCAGACATATCCGGTTCTGTGGTGGTTATCTCAATCCCAGCTCTTGCTACAGCTTCTGTGTGGGCTTGTGTTTTGTCGATAGTCTGTGGACTTTAGAGTTGTGAATCCATTGTAGCGTGTAACATTTTGTTTTTCTTTTGGTAAATGCTAATAGGTTTCACATGGAGACACAACAGGTACACATTCGTGTTTTCTGAGTAAAAACCTGCAGAAACCAGGTTACAAATGATATTTGTGTTTGTAAACAATACATTGAATCCACTTGCCCAAGAAAAAGACTTTGCTTTTCTCCAAACCCAGGTTGACTCTGCTTTTCTGGGTGCTTTGCACACCAACTCCACACCAGTTTGTCCGCATAGGGCTGGATGAAACCAGAGACATCCGGTTCTGTGGTGGCTAACTCAATGCCAGCTTTTGATACAGCTTTTGTGTTTGCTTGTGTTTTCTCGATAGTATCTGTGGACTTTAGAGTTGTGAATGCATTGTAGCATGTAACATTTTGTTTTTCTGTTGGCACGTGCTAAATGGTTTCGCATGAAGACATAATAGGTATACATTCATGTTTTCTGAGTAAAAACCTGCAGAAACCAGGTTACAAATGATATTTGTGTTTGTAAACATGACATTGAATCCACTTGCCCAACAAAAAGACTTTGCTTTTCTCCAAAACCAGGTTGACTCTGATTTTCTGGGTGCTTTGCACAGCAATTCCACACCAATTTGTCCGGATCGGGATGGATGAAAACAGAAATATCCGGTTCTGTGGTGGTTATCTCAATCCCAGCTCTTGCTAGAGCTTCTGTGTTTGCTTGTGTTTTCTGGATAGTATCTATGGACTTTAGAGTTGTGAATGCAATGTAGCATGTAACATTTTGTTTTTCTGTTGGCAAACGCTAATTGGTTTCACGTGGAGACACAACAGGTACACATTCGTGTTTTCTGAGGAATAACCTTCAGAAACCAGGTTAAAAATGATATTTGTGCTTGTAAACATGGCATCGAAGCCACCTGCCCAAAAAAAAGACTTTGCTTTTCTCCAAAACCAGGTTGACTCTGCTTTTCTGGGTGCTTTGCTCACCAATTCCACACCCGTTTGTCCAGACAGTGTTGGATGAAACTAGAAATATCCGGTTCTTAGGGGCTAACTCAATCCCAGCTCTTGCTAAAGCTTCTGCGTTTGCTTGTGCTTTCTCGATAGTATATGTGGACTTTAGAGTTGTGAATGCATTGTAGCATGTAACATTTTGTTTTTCTGTTGGCAAATGCTAATTGGTTTCACATGGAGAAACAACAGGTACACTTTCCAGTTTTCTGAGTAAAGAGCTGCAGAAACCAGGTTACAAATGCTATTTGTGTTTGTAAACATGACATTGAATCCACTTGCCCAAGAAAAAGACTTTGCTTTTCTCCAAACCAGGTTGACACTGCTTTTCTGGGTGCTTTGCACACAAATTCCACAGCAGTTTGTTCAGATAGGGCTAGATGAAACAAGAAATATTGGGTTCTGTGGGGGCTAAATCAATACCAGCTCTTGCTACACCTTCTGTGTTTAATTGTGTTTTCTCGATAGTATCTGTGGACTTTAGAGTTGTGAATGCATTGTAGCATGTAACATTTTGTTTTCTGTTGGCAAACGCTAATTGGTTTCACATGGAGAAACAACAGGTACACATTCGTGTTTTCTGAGTAAAAAGCTGCAGAAACCAGGTTACAAATGATATTTGTGTTTGTAAACATGACATTGAATCCACTTGCCCAAGAAAAAGACTTTGCATTTCTACAAAACCAGGTTGACTCTGCTTTTCTGGGTGCTGTGCACACCAAATCCACACCAGTTTGTCCGGATAGGGCTGGATGAAACCAGAAATATCCGGTTCAGTGGGGGCTAACTCAATACCAGCTCTTGCTACACCTTCTGTGTTTGCTTGTGTTTTCTCGATAGTATCTGTGGACTTTAAATTTTTGAATGCATTGTAGCATGTAACATTTTGTTTTTCTGTTGGCAAACGCTAATAGGTTTCACATGGAGACTCAACAGGTACACATTCGTGTTTTCTGAGGAAAAAGCTGCAGAAACCAGGTTACAAATGATATTTGTGTTTGTAAGCATGACATTGCATCTACTTGCCCAAGAAAAAGACTTTGCTTTTCTCCAAAACCGGGTTGACTCTGCTTTTCTGGGTGCTTTGCACACCAATTGCCCATCAGTTTGTCCAGATAGCACAGGCTGAAACCAAATATATCCGGTTCTGAGGTGGCTAACTCAATCCCAGCCCTTGCTACAGCTTCTGGGTTTGCTTGTGTTTTCTCGATAGTATCTGTGGACTTTAGAGTTGTGAATGCATTGTAGCATATAACATTTTGTTTTTCTCTTGGCAAATGATAATTGGTTTCACATGGAGACACAACAGGTACATATTTGTGTTTTTTGAGTAAAAACCTGCAGAAACCAGGTTACAAATGATATTTGTGTTTGTAAACATGACATTGAATCCACTTGCCCAAGAAAACGACTGCTTTTCTTCAAAACCAGGTTGATCTGCTTTTCTGGGTGCTTTGCACACGAGCTCCACACCAGTTTTTCCGGACAGTGCTTGATGAACCCGGAAATATCCTGTTCTGTGGTGGCTTACTCATCCCAGCTCTTGCTACAGCTTCTGTGTTTGCTTGTGTTTTGTCGATCGTATCTGTGGACTTTGGAGCTGTAAATGCATTGTAGCATGTAACATTTTGTTTTTCTGTTGGCAAGCGCTAATTGGTTTCACATGAAGACACAACAGGTACACATTCATGTTTTCCGAGTAAAAACCTGAAGAAACCAGGTTACAAATAATATTTTTCTTTGTAAACATGACGTTGAATCCCCTGGCCCAAGAAAAAGACTGCTTTTCTTCAAAAACAGGTTGAATCTGCTTTTCTGGGTACTTTGCACACCAACTCCACAGCAATTTTTCCGGATAGGGCTGGAAGAAAGCAGAAACATCCGGTTCTGTGATGGCTAACTCAATGCCAGCTCTTGATACAGCTTCTGTGTTTGCTTGTGTTTTCACGATAGTATCTGTGGATTTTAGAGTTGTAAATGCATTGTAGCATATAACCTTTTGTTTTTCTGTTGGCAAACGCTAATAAGATATACATGGAGACACAACAGGTACACATTCGTGTTTTCTGAGTAAAAGCTGCAGAAACCAGGTTACAAATGATATGTGTGTTTGTAAACATGACATTGAATCCACTTGCCCAAGAAAAAGACTTTGCTTTTCTCCAAAACCAGGTTGACTCTGCTTTTCTGGGTGCTTTGCACACCAAATCCACAACAGTTTCTCAGGATAGGGCTGGATGAAAACAGAAATATCCTGTTCTGTGGTGGCTAACTCAGTGCCAGCTCTTCCTGCAGTTTCTGCGTTTACTTGTGTTTTCTTGATAGTATCTGTGGACTTTAGAGTTGTGAATGCTTTGCAGCATGTAACATTTTGTTTTCTGTTGTCAAACGCTAATTGGTTTCACGTGGAGAACCAAGAGGTACACATTCGTGTTTTCTGAGTAAAAAGCTGAAGAAACCAGGTTACAAATGATATTTGTGTTTGTAAACATGACATTGAATCCACTTGCCCAAGAAAAAGACTTTGCATTTCTCCAAACCCAGGTTGACTCTGCTTTTCTGGGTGCTTTGCACACCAACTCCACACCAGTTTGTCCGGATCGGGCTGGTGAAACCTGACATATCCGGTTCTGTGGTGGTTATCCCAATCCCAGCTCTTGCTACAGCTTCTGTGTGTGCTTCTGTTTTGTCGATAGTCTGTTGACTTTAGAGTTGTGAATGCATTGTAGCATGTAACAGTTTGTTTTTCTTTTGGTAAACGATAATAGGTTTCACATGGAGACACAACAGGTACACATTCGTGTTTTCTGAGTAAAAAGCTGCAGAAACCAGGTTACAAATGATATTTGTGTTTGTGAACATGACATTGAATCCACTTGCCCAAGAAAAAGACTTTGCTTTTCTCCAAACCAGGTTGACTCTGCTTTTCTGGGTGCTTTGCACACAAACTCCACAGCAGTTTGTCTGGATAGGGCTGATGTAACAAGAAATATCCAGTTCTGTGGTGGCTTACTCAATCCCAGCTCTTGCTAGTGCTTCTGTGTTTGCTTGTGTTTTCTGGATAGTATCTATGGACTTTAGAGTTGTGAATGCATTGTAGCATGTAACATTTTGTTTTTCTGTTGGCAAACGCTAATTGGTTTCACATGGAGACAAAACAGGTACACATTCGTGTTTTCTGAGGAAAAACCTGCAGAAACCAGGTTACAAATGATATTTGTGTTTGTAAACATGACATTGAATCCACTTGCCCAAGAAAAAGACTTTGCTTTTCTTCAAAACCAGGTTGACTCTGCTTTTCTGGGTGCTTTGCACACCAAATTCACAGCAGTTTGTCTGGATTGGGCTGGATGAAACAAGAAATATCCTGTTCTGTGGTGGCTTACTCATCCCAGCTCTTGCTACAGCTTCTGTGTTTGCTTGTGTTTTGTCGATCGTATCTGTGGACTTTGGAGCTGTAAATGCATTGTAGCATGTAACATTTTGTTTTTCTGTTGGCAAGCGCTAATTGGTTTCACATGAAGACACAACAGGTACACATTCATGTTTTCCGAGTAAAAACCTGAAGAAACCAGGTTACAAATAATATTTTTCTTTGTAAACATGACGTTGAATCCCCTGGCCCAAGAAAAAGACTGCTTTTCTTCAAAAACAGGTTGAATCTGCTTTTCTGGGTACTTTGCACAACAACTCCACAGCAATTTTTCCGGATAGGGCTGGAAGAAAGCAGAAACATCCGGTTCTGTGATGGCTAACTCAATGCCAGCTCTTGATACAGCTTCTGTGTTTGCTTGTGTTTTCACGATAGTATCTGTGGATTTTAGAGTTGTAAATGCATTGTAGCATATAACCTTTTGTTTTTCTGTTGGCAAACGCTAATAAGTTATACATGGAGACACAACAGGTACACATTCGTGTTTTCTGAGTAAAAGCTGCGGAAACCAGGATACAAATGATATTTGTGTTTGTAAACATGACATTGAATCCCCTTTCCCAAGAAAAAGACTTTGCATTTCTACAAAACCAGGTTGACTCTGCTTTTCTGGGTGCTTTGCACACCAAATCCACACCAGTTTCTCAGGATAGGGCTGGATGAAAACAGAAATATCCTGTTCTTTGGTGGCTAACTCAGTGCCAGCTCTTCCTGCAGTTTCTGCGTTTACTTGTGTTTTCTTGATAGTATCTGTGGACTTTAGAGTTGTGAATGCTTTGCAGCATGTAGCATTTTGTTTTCTGTTGTCAAACGCTAATTGGTTTCACGTGGAGAACCAAGAGGTACACATTCGTGTTTTCTGAGTAAAAAGCTGAAGAAACCAGGTTACAAATGATATTTGTGTTTGTAAACATGACATTGAATCCACTTGCCCAACAAAACGACTTTGCATTTCTCCAAACCCAGGTTGACTCTGCTTTTCTGGGTGCTTTGCACACCAACTCCACACCAGTTTGTCCGGATCGGGCTGGATAAAACCAGACATATCCGGTTCTGTGGTGGTTATCCCAATCCCAGCTCTTGCTACAGCTTCTGTGTGTGCTTGTGTTTTGTCGATAGTCTGTTGAATTTAGAGTTGTGAATGCATTGTGTCATGTAACATTTTGTTTTTTTTTGGTAAACGATAATATGTTTCACTTGGAGACACAACAGGTACACCTTCGTGTTTTCTGAGTAAAAACCTGCAGAAACCAGGTTACAAATGATATTTGTGTTTGTAAACATGACATTGAATCCACTTGCCCAAGAAAAAGACTTTGCATTTCTCCAAACCAGGTTGACTCTGCTTTTCTGGGTGCTTTGCACACAAACTCCACAGCAGTTTGTTTGGATAGGGCTGGATGAAACAAGAAATATCCAGTTCTGTGGTGGCTTACTCAATCCCAGCCCTTGCTAGTGCTTCTGTGTTTGCTTGTGTTTTCTGGATTGTATCTATGGACTTTAGAGTTGTGAATGCATTGTAGCATGTAACATTTTGTTTTTCTGTTGGCAAACGCTAATTGGTTTCACATGGAGACGCAACAGGTACACATTCGTGTTTTCTGAGGAAAAACCTGCAGAAACCAGGTTACAAATGATATTTGTGTTTGTAAACATGACATTGAATCCACTTGCCCAAGAAAAAGACTTTGCTTTTCTTCAAAACCAGGTTGACTCTGCTTCTCTGGGTGCTTTGCACACCAAATTCACAGCAGTTTGTCTGGATTTGGCTGGATGAAACAAGAAATATCCTGTTCTGTGGTGGCTTACTCATCCCAGCTCTTGCTACAGCTTCTGTGTTTGCTTGTGTTTTGTCGATCGTATCTGTGGACTTTGGAGCTGTAAATGCATTGTAGCATGTAACATTTTGTTTTTCTGTTGGCAAGCGCTAATTGGTTTCACATGAAGACACAACAGGTACACATTCATGTTTTCCGAGTAAAAACCTGAAGAAACCAGGTTACAAATAATATTTTTCTTTGTAAACATGACGTTGAATCCCCTGGCCCAAGAAAAAGACTGCTTTTCTTCAAAAACAGGTTGAATCTGCTTTTCTGGGTACTTTGCACACCAACTCCACAGCAATTTTTCCGGATAGGGCTGGAAGAAAGCAGAAACATCCGGTTCTGTGATGGCTAACTCAATGCCAGCTCTTGATACAGCTTCTGTGTTTGCTTGTGTTTTCACGATAGTATCTGTGGATTTTAGAGTTGTAAATGCATTGTAGCATATAACCTTTTGTTTTTCTGTTGGCAAACGCTAATAAGTTATACATGGAGACACAACAGGTACACATTCGTGTTTTCTGAGTAAAAGCTGCAGAAACCAGGTTACAAATGATATTTGTGTTTGTAAACATGACATTGAATCCACTTGCCCAAGAAAAAGACTTTGCTTTTCTCCAAAACCAGGTTGACTCTGCTTTTCTGGGTGCTTTGCACACCAAATCCACACCAGTTTGTCCGGATAGGGCTGGATGAAACCAGAAATATCCTGTTCTGTGGTGGCTAACTCAGTGCCAGCTCTTGCTACACTTTCTGCGTTTACTTGTGTTTTCTTGATAGTATCTGCGGACTTTAGAGTTGTGAATGCTTTGTAGCATGTAACATTTTGTTTTCTGTTGTCAAACGCTAATTGGTTTCACATGGAGACACAGCAGGTACACATTCGTGTTTTCTGTGTAAAAACCTGCAGAAACCAGGTTACAAATGATATTTGTGTTTGTAAACATGACTTTGAATCCACTTGCCCAAGAAAAAGACTTTAGATTTCTCCAAAACCAGGTTGAATCTGCTTTTCTGGGTGCTTTGCACAGCAATTCCACACCAGTTTGTCCGGATCGGGCTGGATGAAACCAGACATATCCGGTTCTGTGATGGATATCTCAATCCCAGCTCTTGCTACAGCTTCTGTGTGTGCTTGTGTTTTGTCGATCGTATCTGTGGACTTTGGAGTTGTAAATGCATTGTAGCACGTAGCATTGTGTTTTCTGTTGGCAAACGTTAATTGGTTTCACATGGAGACACAACAGGTACACATTCGTATTTTCTAAGTCAAAGCCTCAGAAACCAGGTCAAAAATGATATTTGTGTTTGTAAACATGACATTGAATCCACTTGCCCAAGAAAAAGACTTTGCTTTTCTCCAAACCCAGGTTGACTCTGCTTTTCTGGGTGCTTTGCACACCAACTCCACACCAGTTTGTCCGGATAGGGCTGGATGAAACCGGAAATATCCGGTTCTGTGGTGGCTAGCTCAATCCCAGCTCTTGCTACAGCTTCTGTGTGGGCTTGTGTTTTCTCGATAGCATCTGTGGACTTTAGAGTTGTGAATGCATTGTAGCATGTAACATTTTGTTTTTCTGTTGGCAAAGGGTAATAGGTTTCACATGGAGACTCATCAGGTACACATTCGTGTTTTCTGAGTAAAAAGCTGCAGAAACCAGGTTACAAATGATATTTGTGTTTGTAAACATGACATTGAATCCCCTTAAAGAATAAAACGACTTTGCTTTTCTCCAAACCCAGGTTGACTCTGCTTTTCTGGGTGCTTTGCACACCAAATCCACACCAGTTTGTCCGGATAGGGCTGGTTGAAACCAGAAATATCCTGTTCTGTGGTGGCTAACTCAGTGCCAGCTCTTGCTACAGCTTCTGCGTTTACTTGTGTTTTCTTGATAGTATCTGCGGACTTTAGAGTTGTGAATGCTTTGTAGCATGTAACATTTTGTTTTCTGTTGTCAAACGCTAATTGGTTTCACATGGAGACACAGTAGGTACGCATTCGTGTTTTCTGTGTAAAAACCAGCACAAACCAGGTTAAAAATGATATTTGCGTTTGTAAACATGTTATTGAATCCACTTGCCCAAGAAAAAGACTTTGCTTTTCTCCAAACCCAGGTTAACTCTGCTTTTCTGGGTACTTTGCACACCAACTCCACACCAGTTTATCCGGATAGGGCTGGATGAAACCAGAAATATCCGGGTCTGTGTTGGCTAACTCAATCCCAGCTCTTGCTACAGCTTCTGTGTTTGCTTGTGTTTTGTCGATCGTATCTGTGGATTTTGGAGTTGTGAATGCATTGTAGCACGTAGCATTGTGTTTTCTGTTGGCAAACGCTAATTGGTTTCACATGGAGACACAACAGGTACACATTCGTATTTTCTAAGTCAAAGCTGCAGAAACCAGGTCAAAAATGATATTTGTGTTTGTAAACATGACATTGAATCCACTTGCCCAAGAAAAAGACTTTGCTTTTCTCCAAACCCAGGTTGACTCTGCTTTTCTGGGTGCTTTGCACACCAACTCCACACCAGTTTGTCCGGATAGGGCTGGATGAAACCAGAAATATCCGGTTCTGTGGTGGCTAGCTCAATCCCAGCTCTTGCTACAGCTTCTGTGTGTGCTTGTGTTTTCTCGATAGCATCTGTGGACTTTAGAGTTGTGAATGCATTGTAGCATGTAACATTTTGTTTTTCTGTTGGCAAAGGTTAATAGGTTTCACATGGAGACTCAACAGGTACACATTCGTGTTTTCTGAGTAAAAAGCTGCAGAAACCAGGTTACAAATGATATTTGTGTTTGTAAACATGACTTTGAATCCACTTGCCCAAGAAAAAGACTTTGCTTTTCTCCAAAACCAGGTTGACTCTGCTTTTCTGGGTGCTTTGCACAGCAATTCCACACCAGTTTGTCCGGATCGGGCTGGATGAAACCAGACATGTCCGGTTCTGTGGTGGTTATCTCATATTCCAGCTCTTGCTACAGCTTCTGTGTGTGCTTGTGTTTTGTCGATAGTCTGTGGACTTTAGAGTTGTGAATGCATTGTAGCGTGTAACATTTTGTTTTTCTTTTGGTAAACGCTAATATGTTTCACATGGAGACACAACAGGTACACATTCGTGTTTTCTGAGTAAAAACCTGCAGAAACCAGGTTACAGATGATATTTGTGTTTGTAAACAATACATTGAATCCACTTGCCCAAGAAAAAGACTTTGCTTTTCTCCAAACCCAGGTTAACTCTGCTTTTCTGGGTACTTTGCACACCAACTCCACACCAGTTTATCCGGATAGGGCTGGATGAAACCAGAAATATCCGGGTCTGTGTTGGCTAACTCAATCCCAGCTCTTGCTACAGCTTCTGTGTTTGCTTGTGTTTTGTCGATCGTATCTGTGGATTTTGGAGTTGTGAATGCATTGTAGCACGTAGCATTGTGTTTTCTGTTGGCAAACGCTAATTGGTTTCACATGGAGACACAACAGGTACACATTCGTATTTTCTAAGTCAAAGCTGCAGAAACCAGGTCAAAAATGATATTTGTGTTTGTAAACATGACATTGAATCCACTTGCCCAAGAAAAAGACTTTGCTTTTCTCCAAACCCAGGTTGACTCTGCTTTTCTGGGTGCTTTGCACACCAACTCCACACCAGTTTGTCCGGATAGGGCTGGATGAAACCAGAAATATCCGGTTCTGTGGTGGCTAGCTCAATCCCAGCTCTTGCTACAGCTTCTGTGTGTGCTTGTGTTTTCTCGATAGCATCTGTGGACTTTAGAGTTGTGAATGCATTGTAGCATGTAACATTTTGTTTTTCTGTTGGCAAAGGTTAATAGGTTTCACATGGAGACTCAACAGGTACACATTCGTGTTTTCTGAGTAAAAAGCTGCAGAAACCAGGTTACAAATGATATTTGTGTTTGTAAACATGACTTTGAATCCACTTGCCCAAGAAAAAGACTTTGCTTTTCTCCAAAACCAGGTTGACTCTGCTTTTCTGGGTGCTTTGCACAGCAATTCCACACCAGTTTGTCCGGATCGGGCTGGATGAAACCAGACATGTCCGGTTCTGTGGTGGTTATCTCATATTCCAGCTCTTGCTACAGCTTCTGTGTGTGCTTGTGTTTTGTCGATAGTCTGTGGACTTTAGAGTTGTGAATGCATTGTAGCGTGTAACATTTTGTTTTTCTTTTGGTAAACGCTAATATGTTTCACATGGAGACACAACAGGTACACATTCGTGTTTTCTGAGTAAAAACCTGCAGAAACCAGGTTACAGATGATATTTGTGTTTGTAAACAATACATTGAATCCACTTGCCCAAGGAAAAGACTTTGCTTTTCTCCAAACCCAAGTTGACTCTGCTTTTCTGGGTGCTTTGCACACCAACTCCACACCAGTATGTCCGGATAGGGCTGGATGAAACCAGAGACATCCGGTTCTGTGGTGGCTAACTCAATGCCAGCTTTTGATACAGCTTCTGTGTTTGCTTGTGTTTTCTCGATAGTATCTGTGGACTTTGGAGTTGTGAATGCATTGTAGCATGTAACATTTGGTTTTTCTGTTGGCACGTGCTAAATGGTTTCGCATGAAGACATAACAGGTATACATTCATGTTTTCTGAGTAAAAACCTGAAGAAACCAGGTTACAAATGATATTTGTGTTTGTAAACATGACATTGAATCTACTTGCCCAAGAAAAAGACTTTGCTTTTCTCCAAAACCAGGTTGTCTCTGCTTTCCTGGGTGCTTTGCACACTAACTCCACAGCAGTTTGTCCGAATAGGGCTGGATGAAACCAGAAATATCCGGGTCTGTGTTGGGTAACTCAATCTCAGCTCTTGCTACAGCTTCTGTGTGTGCTTGTGTTTTGTCGATCGTATCTGTGGACTTTGGAGTTGTGAATGCATTGTAGCACGTAGCATTGTGTTTTCTGTTGGTAAACGCTAATTGGTTTCACATGGAGACACAACAGGTACACATTCGTATTTTCTAAGTCAAAGCTTCAGAAACCAGGTCAAAAATGATATTTGTGTTTGTAAACATGACATTGAATCCACTTGCCCAAGAAAAAGACTTTGCTTTTCTCCAAACCCAGGTTGACTCTGCTTTTCTGGGTGCTTTGCACACCAACTCCACACCAGTTTATCCGGATAAGGCTGGATGAAACCAGAGACATCCTGTTCTGTGGTGGCTAACTCAATGCCAGCTTTTGATACAGCTTCTGTGTTTTTTGTGTTTTCTCGATAGTATCTGTGGACTTTAGAGTTGTAAATGCATTGTAGCATGTAACATTTGGTTTTTCTGTTGGCAAGCGCTAATTGATTTCGCATGAAGACACAACAGGTACGCATTCATGATTTCTGAGTAAAAACCTGCACAAACCAGGTTAAAAATGATATTTGTGTTTGTAAACATGCATTGATTCCACTTGCCCAAGAAAAAGACTTTGCTTTTAACCAAAACCAGGTTGACTCTGCTTTCCTGGGTGCTTTGCACACAAACTCCACAAAAGTTTGTCTGGATAGGCCTGGATGAAACCAGAAATATCCGGATCTGTGTTGCCTAACTCAATCCCAGCTCTTGCTACAGCTTCTGTGTGTGCTTGTGTTTTCTCGATAGTATCTGTGGACTTTGGAGTTGTGAATGCATTGTAGCATGTAGCATTGTGTTTTCTGTATGCAAACGCTAATTGGTTTCACATGGAGACACAACAGGCACACATTCGTATTTTCTAAGTAAAAGCTGCAGAAAACAGGTCAAAAATGATATTTGTGTTTGTAAACACGACATTGAATCCACTTGCCCAAGAAAAAGACTTTGCTTTTCTCCAAACCCAGGTTGACTCTGCTTTTCTGGGTGCTTTGCACACCAACTCCACACCAGTTTGTCCGGATAGGGCTGGATGAAACCAGAAATATCCGGTTCTGTGGTGGCTAGCTCAATCCCAGCTCTTGCTACAGCTTCTGTGTGTGCTTGTGTTTTCTCGATAGCATCTGTGGACTTTAGATTTGCGAATGCATTGTAGCATGTAACATTTTGTTTTTCTGTTGGCAAACGCTAATAGGTTTCACATGGAGAGACAACAGGTACACATTCGTGTTTTCTGAGTAAAAAGCTGGAGAAACCAGGTTACAAATGATATTTGTGTTTGTAAACATGACTTTGAATCCACTTGCCCAAGAAAAAACTTTGCTTTTCTCCAAACCCAGGTTGACTCTGCTTTTCTGGGTGCTTTGCACAGCAATTCCACACCAGTTTGTCCGGATTAGGCTGGATGAAATCAGACATATCCGGTTCTGTGGTGGTTATTTCAATCCCAGCTCATGCTACAGCTTCTGTGTGTGCTTGTGTTTTGTCGATAGCCTGTGGACTTTAGAGTTGTGAATGCATTGTAGCATGTAACATTTTGTTTTCTGTTGGTAAACGCTAATAGGTTTCACATGGAGACACAACAGGTACACATTCGTGTTTTCTGAGTAAAAACCTGCAGAAACCAGGTTACAAATGATATTTGTGTTTGTAAACATGACATTGAATCCACTTGCCCAAGAAAAAGACTTTGCTTTTCTCCAAACCCAGGTTGACTCTGCTTTTGTGGGTGCTTTGCACACCAAATCCACACCAGTTTGTCCGCATAGGGCTGGATGAAACCAGAGACATCCGGTTCTGTGGTGGCTAACTCAATGCCAGCTTTTCATACAGCTTCTGTTTTTGCTTGTGTTTTCTCGATAGTATCTGTGGTCTTTAGAGTTGTGAATGCTTTGTAGCATGTAACATTTTGTTTTTCTGTTCGCAAGGGCTAATTGGTTTCGCATGAAGACACAACAGGTACACATTCATGTTTTCTAAGTAAAAAGCTGCAGAAACCAGGTTACAAATGATATTTGTGTTTGTAAACATGACATTGAATCCACTTGCCCAAGAAAAAGACTTTGCTTTTCTCCAAAACCAGGTTGACTCTGCTTTTCTGGGTGCTTTGCACAGCAATTCCACACCAATTTGTCCGGATCGGGATGGATGAAAACAGAAATATCCGGTTCTGTGGTGGTTATCTCAATCCCAGCTCTTGCTAGAGCTTCTGTGTTTGCTTGTGTTTTCTGGATAGTATCTATGGACTTTAGAGTTGTGAATGCATTGTAGCATGTAACATTTTGTTTTTCTGTTGGCAAACGCTAATTGGTTTCACGTGGAGACACAACAGGTACACATTCGTGTTTTCTGAGGAATAACCTTCAGAAACCAGGTTAAAAATGATATTTGTGCTTGTAAACATGGCATCGAAGCCACCTGCCCAAAAAAAAGACTTTGCTTTTCTCCAAAACCAGGTTGACTCTGCTTTTCTGGGTGCTTTGCTCACCAATTCCACACCCGTTTGTCCAGACAGTGTTGGATGAAACTAGAAATATCCGGTTCTTAGGGGCTAACTCAATCCCAGCTCTTGCTAAAGCTTCTGCGTTTGCTTGTGCTTTCTCGATAGTATATGTGGACTTTAGAGTTGTGAATGCATTGTAGCATGTAACATTTTGTTTTTCTGTTGGCAAATGCTAATTGGATTCACATGGAGAAACAACAGGTACACTTTCCAGTTTTCTGAGTAAAGAGCTGTAGAAACCAGGTTACAAATGCTATTTGTGTTTGTAAACATGACATTGAATCCACTTGCCCAAGAAAAAGACTTTGCTTTTCTCCAAACCAGGTTGACACTGCTTTTCTGGGTGCTTTGCACACAAATTCCACAGCAGTTTGTTCAGATAGGGCTGGATGAAACCAGAAATATCCGGTTCAGTGGGGGCTAACTCAATACCAGCTCTTGCTACACCTTCTGTGTTTGCTTGTGTTTTCTCGATAGTATCTGTGGACTTTAAATTTTTGAATGCATTGTAGCATGTAACATTTTGTTTTTCTGTTGGCAAACGCTAATAGGTTTCACATGGAGACTCAACAGGTACACATTCGTGTTTTCTGAGGAAAAAGCTGCAGAAACCAGGTTACAAATGACATTTGTGTTTGTAAACATGACATTGAATCCACTTGCCCAAGAAAAAGACTTTGCTTTTCTCCAAAACCAGGTTGACTCTGCTTTTCTGGGTGCTTTGCACAGCAATTCCACACCAATTTGTCCGGATCGGGATGGATGAAAACAGAAATATCCGGTTCTGTGGTGGTTATCTCAATCCCAGCTCTTGCTAGAGCTTCTGTGTTTGCTTGTGTTTTCTGGATAGTATCTATGGACTTTAGAGTTGTGAATGCATTGTAGCATGTAACATTTTGTTTTTCTTTTGGCACGTGCTAATTGGTTTCGCATGAAGACATAACAGGTATACATTCATGTTTTCTGAGTAAAAACCTGCAGAAATCAGGTTACAAATGATATTTGTGTTTGTAAACATGACATTGAATCCACTTGCCCAAGAAAAAGACTTTGCTTTTCTCCAAACCCAGGTTGACTCTGCTTTTCTGGGTGCTTTGCACACCAACTCCACACCAGTTTATCCGGATAAGGCTGGATGAAACCAGAGACATCCTGTTCTGTGGTGGCTAACTCAATGCCAGCTTTTGATACAGCTTCTGTGTTTTTTGTGTTTTCTCGATAGTATCTGTGGACTTTAGAGTTGTAAATGCATTGTAGCATGTAACATTTGGTTTTTCTGTTGGCAAGCGCTAATTGATTTCGCATGAAGACACAACAGGTACGCATTCATGATTTCTGAGTAAAAACCTGCACAAACCAGGTTAAAAATGATATTTGTGTTTGTAAACATGCATTGATTCCACTTGCCCAAGAAAAAGACTTTGCTTTTAACCAAAACCAGGTTGACTCTGCTTTCCTGGGTGCTTTGCACACAAACTCCACAAAAGTTTGTCTGGATAGGCCTGGATGAAACCAGAAATATCCGGATCTGTGTTGCCTAACTCAATCCCAGCTCTTGCTACAGCTTCTGTGTGTGCTTGTGTTTTCTCGATAGTATCTGTGGACTTTGGAGTTGTGAATGCATTGTAGCATGTAGCATTGTGTTTTCTGTATGCAAACGCTAATTGGTTTCACATGGAGACACAACAGGCACACATTCGTATTTTCTAAGTAAAAGCTGCAGAAAACAGGTCAAAAATGATATTTGTGTTTGTAAACACGACATTGAATCCACTTGCCCAAGAAAAAGACTTTGCTTTTCTCCAAACCCAGGTTGACTCTGCTTTTCTGGGTGCTTTGCACACCAACTCCACACCAGTTTGTCCGGATACGGCTGGATGAAACCAGAAATATCCGGTTCTGTGGTGGCTAGCTCAATCCCAGCTCTTGCTACAGCTTCTGTGTGTGCTTGTGTTTTCTCGATAGCATCTGTGGACTTTAGATTTGCGAATGCATTGTAGCATGTAACATTTTGTTTTTCTGTTGGCAAACGCTAATAGGTTTCACATGGAGAGACAACAGGTACACATTCGTGTTTTCTGAGTAAAAAGCTGCAGAAACCAGGTTACAAATGATATTTGTGTTTGTAAACATGACTTTGAATCCACTTGCCCAAGAAAAAACTTTGCTTTTCTCCAAACCCAGGTTGACTCTGCTTTTCTGGGTGCTTTGCACAGCAATTCCACACCAGTTTGTCCGGATTAGGCTGGATGAAATCAGACATATCCGGTTCTGTGGTGGTTATTTCAATCCCAGCTCATGCTACAGCTTCTGTGTGTGCTTGTGTTTTGTCGATAGCCTGTGGACTTTAGAGTTGTGAATGCATTGTAGCATGTAACATTTTGTTTTCTGTTGGTAAACGCTAATAGGTTTCACATGGAGACACAACAGGTACACATTCGTGTTTTCTGAGTAAAAACCTGCAGAAACCAGGTTACAAATGATATTTGTGTTTGTAAACATGACATTGAATCCACTTGCCCAAGAAAAAGACTTTGCTTTTCTCCAAACCCAGGTTGACTCTGCTTTTGTGGGTGCTTTGCACACCAAATCCACACCAGTTTGTCCGCATAGGGCTGGATGAAACCAGAGACATCCGGTTCTGTGGTGGCTAACTCAATGCCAGCTTTTCATACAGCTTCTGTGTTTGCTTGTGTTTTCTCGATAGTATCTGTGGTCTTTAGAGTTGTGAATGCTTTGTAGCATGTAACATTTTGTTTTTCTGTTCGCAAGGGCTAATTGGTTTCGCATGAAGACACAACAGGTGCACATTCATGTTTTCTAAGTAAAAAGCTGCAGAAACCAGGTTACAAATGATATTTGTGTTTGTAAACATGACATTGAATCCACTTGCCCAAGAAAAAGACTTTGCTTTTCTCCAAAACCAGGTTGACTCTGCTTTTCTGGGTGCTTTGCACAGCAATTCCACACCAATTTGTCCGGATCGGGATGGATGAAAACAGAAATATCCGGTTCTGTGGTGGTTATCTCAATCCCAGCTCTTGCTAGAGCTTCTGTGTTTGCTTGTGTTTTCTGGATAGTATCTATGGACTTTAGAGTTGTGAATGCATTGTAGCATGTAACATTTTGTTTTTCTGTTGGCAAACGCTAATTGGTTTCACGTGGAGACACAACAGGTACACATTCGTGTTTTCTGAGGAATAACCTTCAGAAACCAGGTTAAAAATGATATTTGTGCTTGTAAACATGGCATCGAAGCCACCTGCCCAAAAAAAAGACTTTGCTTTTCTCCAAAACCAGGTTGACTCTGCTTTTCTGGGTGCTTTGCTCACCAATTCCACACCCGTTTGTCCAGACAGTGTTGGATGAAACTAGAAATATCCGGTTCTTAGGGGCTAACTCAATCCCAGCTCTTGCTAAAGCTTCTGCGTTTGCTTGTGCTTTCTCGATAGTATATGTGGACTTTAGAGTTGTGAATGCATTGTAGCATGTAACATTTTGTTTTTCTGTTGGCAAATGCTAATTGGATTCACATGGAGAAACAACAGGTACACTTTCCAGTTTTCTGAGTAAAGAGCTGTAGAAACCAGGTTACAAATGCTATTTGTGTTTGTAAACATGACATTGAATCCACTTGCCCAAGAAAAAGACTTTGCTTTTCTCCAAACCAGGTTGACACTGCTTTTCTGGGTGCTTTGCACACAAATTCCACAGCAGTTTGTTCAGATAGGGCTGGATGAAACCAGAAATATCCGGTTCAGTGGGGGCTAACTCAATACCAGCTCTTGCTACACCTTCTGTGTTTGCTTGTGTTTTCTCGATAGTATCTGTGGACTTTAAATTTTTGAATGCATTGTAGCATGTAACATTTTGTTTTTCTGTTGGCAAACGCTAATAGGTTTCACATGGAGACTCAACAGGTACACATTCGTGTTTTCTGAGGAAAAAGCTGCAGAAACCAGGTTACAAATGATATTTGTGTTTGTAAGCATGACATTGCATCTACTTGCCCAAGAAAAAGACTTTGCTTTTCTCCAAAACCGGGTTGACTCTGCTTTTCTGGGTGCTTTGCACACCAATTGCCCATCAGTTTGTCCAGATAGCACAGGCTGAAACCAAATATATCCGGTTCTGAGGTGGCTAACTCAATCCCAGCCCTTGCTACAGCTTCTGTGTTTGCTTGTGTTTTCTCGATAGTATCTGTGGACTTTAGAGTTGTGAATGCATTGTAGCATATAACATTTTGTTTTTCTCTTGGCAAATGATAATTGGTTTCACATGGAGACACAACAGGTACATATTTGTGTTTTTTGAGTAAAAACCTGCAGAAACCAGGTTACAAATGATATTTGTGTTTGTAAACATGACATTGAATCCACTTGCCCAAGAAAACGACTGCTTTTCTTCAAAACCAGGTTGATCTGCTTTTCTGGGTGCTTTGCACACGAGCTCCACACCAGTTTTTCCGGACAGTGCTTGATGAACCCGGAAATATCCTGTTCTGTGGTGGCTTACTCATCCCAGCTCTTGCTACAGCTTCTGTGTTTGCTTGTGTTTTGTCGATCGTATCTGTGGACTTTGGAGCTGTAAATGCATTGTAGCATGTAACATTTTGTTTTTCTGTTGGCAAGCGCTAATTGGTTTCACATGAAGACACAACAGGTACACATTCATGTTTTCCGAGTAAAAACCTGAAGAAACCAGGTTACAAATAATATTTTTCTTTGTAAACATGACGTTGAATCCCCTGGCCCAAGAAAAAGACTGCTTTTCTTCAAAAACAGGTTGAATCTGCTTTTCTGGGTACTTTGCACACCAACTCCACAGCAATTTTTCCGGATAGGGCTGGAAGAAAGCAGAAACATCCGGTTCTGTGATGGCTAACTCAATGCCAGCTCTTGATACAGCTTCTGTGTTTGCTTGTGTTTTCACGATAGTATCTGTGGATTTTAGAGTTGTCAATGCATTGTAGCATATAACCTTTTGTTTTTCTGTTGGCAAACGCTAATAAGTTATACATGGAGACACAACAGGTACACATTAGTGTTTTCTGAGTAAAAGCTGCAGAAACCAGGTTACAAATGATATTTGTGTTTGTAAACATGACATTGAATCCACTTGCCCAAGAAAAAGACTTTGCTTTTCTCCAAAACCAGGTTGACTCTGCTTTTCTGGGTGCTTTGCACACCAAATCCACACCAGTTTGTCCGGATAGGGCTGGATGAAACCAGAAATATCCTGTTCTGTGGTGGCTAACTCAGTGCTAGCTCTTGCTACACTTTCTGCGTTTACTTGTGTTTTCTTGATAGTATCTGCGGACTTTAGAGTTGTGAATGCTTTGTAGCATGTAACATTTTGTTTTCTGTTGGCAAACGTTAATTGGTTTCACATGGAGACACAACAGGTACACATTCGTATTTTCTAAGTCAAAGCCTCAGAAACCAGGTCAAAAATGATATTTGTGTTTGTAAACATGACATTGAATCCACTTGCCCAAGAAAAAGACTTTGCTTTTCTCCAAACCCAGGTTGACTCTGCTTTTCTGGGTGCTTTGCACACCAACTCCACACCAGTTTGTCCGGATAGGGCTGGATGAAACCGGAAATATCCGGTTCTGTGGTGGCTAGCTCAATCCCAGCTCTTGCTACAGCTTCTGTGTGGGCTTGTGTTTTCTCGATAGCATCTGTGGACTTTAGAGTTGTGAATGCATTGTAGCATGTAACATTTTGTTTTTCTGTTGGCAAAGGGTAATAGGTTTCACGTGGAGACTCATCAGGTACACATTCGTGTTTTCTGAGTAAAAAGCTGCAGAAACCAGGTTACAAATGATATTTGTGTTTGTAAACATGACATTGAATCCCCTTAAAGAATAAAACGACTTTGCTTTTCTCCAAAACCAGGTTGACTCTGCTTTTCTGGGTGCTTTGCACAGCAAATCCACACCAGTTTGTCCGGATAGGGCTGGTTGAAACCAGAAATATCCTGTTCTGTGGTGGCTAACTCAGTGCCAGCTCTTGCTACAGTTTCTGCGTTTACTTGTGTTTTCTTGATAGTATCTGCGGACTTTAGAGTTGTGAATGCTTTGTAGCATGTAACATTTTGTTTTCTGTTGTCAAACGCTAATTGGTTTCACATGGAGACACAGTAGGTACGCATTCGTGTTTTCTGTGTAAAAACCTGCACAAACCAGGTTAAAAATGATATTTGCGTTTGTAAACATGTTATTGAATCCACTTGCCCAAGAAAAAGACTTTGCTTTTCTCCAAACCCAGGTTAACTCTGCTTTTCTGGGTACTTTGCACACCAACTCCACACCAGTTTATCCGGATAGGGCTGGATGAATCCAGCGACATCCGGTGCTGTGGTGGCTAACTCAATGCCAGCTTTTGATACAGCTTCTGTGTTTGCTTGTGTTTTCTCGATAGTATCTGTGGACTTTAGAGTTGTAAATGCATTGTAGCATGTAACATTTGGTTTTTCTGTTGCCAAGCGCTAATTGATTTCGCATGAAGACACAACAGGTACGCATTCATGATTTCTGAGTAAAAACCTGCAGAAACCAGGTTAAAAATGATATTTGTGTTTGTAAACATGCAATTGAATCCACTTGCCCAAGAAAAAGACTTTGCTTTTAACCAAAACCAGGTTGACTCTGCTTTCCTGGGTGCTTTGCACACAAACTCCACAAAAGTTAGTCTGGATAGGGCTGGATGAAACCAGAAATATCCGGATCTGTGTTGGCTATCTCAATCCCAGCTCTTGCTACAGCTTCTGTGTGTGCTTGTGTTTTCTCGATAGCATCTGTGGACTTTAGAGTTGTGAATGCATTGTAGCATGTAACATTTTGTTTTTCTGTTGGCAAAGGGTAATAGGTTTCACATGGAGACTGAACAGGTACACATTCATGTTTTCTGAGTAAAAAGCTGCAGAAACCAGGTTACAAATGATATTTGTGTTTGTAAACATGACTTTGAATCCACTTGCCCAAGAAAAAGACTTTGCTTTTCTCCAAAACCAGGTTGACTCTGCTTTTCTGGGTGCTTTGCACAGCAATTCCACACCAGTTTGTCCGGATCGGGCTGGATGAAACCAGACATATCCGGTTCTGTGGTGGTTATCTCAATCCCAGCTCTTGCTACAGCTTCTGTGTGGGCTTGTGTTTTGTCGATAGTCTGTGGACTTTAGAGTTGTGAATCCATTGTAGCGTGTAACATTTTGTTTTTCTTTTGGTAAATGCTAATAGGTTTCACATGGAGACACAACAGGTACACATTCGTGTTTTCTGAGTAAAAACCTGCAGAAACCAGGTTACAAATGATATTTGTGTTTGTAAACATGACATTGAATCCACTTGCCCAAGAAAAAGACTTTGCTTTTCTCCGAAACAAAGTTGACTCTGCTTTCCTGGGTGCTTTGCACACTAACTCCACAGCAGTTTGTCCGGATAGGGCTGGATGAAACCAGAAATATCCGGGTCTGTGTTGGCTAACTCAATCTCAGCTCTTGCTACAGCTTCTGTGTTTGCTTGTGTTTTGTCGATCGTATCTGTGGACTTTGGAGTTGTGAATGCATTGTAGCACGTAGCATTGTGTTTTCTGTTGGCAAACGCTAATTGGTTTCACATGGAGACACAACAGGTACACATTCGTATTTTCTAAGTCAAAGCTTCAGAAACCAGGTCAAAAATGATATTTGTGTTTGTAAACATGACATTGAATCCACTTGCCCAAGAAAAAGACTTTGCTTTTCTCCAAACCCAGGTTGACTCTGCTTTTCTGGGTGCTTTGCACACCAACTCCACACCAGTTTGTCCGCATAGGGCTGGATGAAACCAGAAATATCCGGTTCTGTGGTGGCTAGCTCAATCCCAGCTCTTGCTACAGCTTCTGTGTGTGCTTGTGTTTTCTCGATAGCATCTGTGGACTTTAGAGTTGTGAATGCATTGTAGCATGTAACATTTTGTTTTTCTGTTGGCAAAGGTTAATAGGTTTCACATGGAGACTCAACAGGTACACATTCGTGTTTTCTGAGTAAAAAGCTGCAGAAACCAGGTTACAAATGATATTTGTGTTTGTAAACATGACTTTGAATCCACTTGCCCAAGAAAAAGACTTTGCTTTTCTCCAAAACCAGGTTGACTCTGCTTTTCTGGGTGCTTTGCACAGCAATTCCACACCAGTTTGTCCGGATCGGGCTGGATGAAACCAGACATGTCCGGTTCTGTGGTGGTTATCTCATATTCCAGCTCTTGCTACAGCTTCTGTGTGTGCTTGTGTTTTGTCGATAGTCTGTGGACTTTAGACTTGTGAATGCATTGTATCGTGTAACATTTTGTTTTTCTTTTGGTAAACGCTAATATGTTTCACATGGAGACACAACAGGTACACATTCGTGTTTTCTGAGTAAAACCCTGCAGAAACCAGGTTACAGATGATATTTGTGTTTGTAAACAATACATTGAATCCACTTGCCCAAGGAAAAGACTTTGCTTTTCTCCAAACCCAAGTTGACTCTGCTTTTCTGGGTGCTTTGCACACCAACTCCACACCAGTTTGTCCGGATAGGGCTGGATGAAACCAGAGACATCCGGTTCTGTGGTGGCTAACTCAATGCCAGCTTTTGATACAGCTTCTGTGTTTGCTTGTGTTTTCTCGATAGTATCTGTGGACTTTGGAGTTGTGAATGCATTGTAGCATGTAACATTTGGTTTTTCTGTTGGCACGTGCTAAATGGTTTCGCATGAAGACATAACAGGTATACATTCATGTTTTCTGAGTAAAAACCTGAAGAAACCAGGTTACAAATGATATTTGTGTTTGTAAACATGACATTGAATCTACTTGCCCAAGAAAAAGACTTTGCTTTTCTCCAAAACCAGGTTGTCTCTGCTTTCCTGGGTGCTTTGCACACTAACTCCACAGCAGTTTGTCCGAATAGGGCTGGATGAAACCAGAAATATCCGGGTCTGTGTTGGGTAACTCAATCTCAGCTCTTGCTACAGCTTCTGTGTGTGCTTGTGTTTTGTCGATCGTATCTGTGGACTTTGGAGTTGTGAATGCATTGTAGCACGTAGCATTGTGTTTTCTGTTGGTAAACGCTAATTGGTTTCACATGGAGACACAACAGGTACACATTCGTATTTTCTAAGTCAAAGCTTCAGAAACCAGGTCAAAAATGATATTTGTGTTTGTAAACATGACATTGAATCCACTTGCCCAAGAAAAAGACTTTGCTTTTCTCCAAACCCAGGTTGACTCTGCTTTTCTGGGTGCTTTGCACACCAACTCCACACCAGTTTATCCGGATAAGGCTGGATGAAACCAGAGATATCCGGTTCTGTGGTGGCTAACTCAATGCCAGCTTTTGATACAGCTTCTGTGTTTTTTGTGTTTTCTCGATAGTATCTGTGGACTTTAGAGTTGTAAATGCATTGTAGCATGTAACATTTGGTTTTTCTGTTGGCAAGCGCTATTTGATTTCGCATGAAGACACAACAGGTACGCATTCATGATTTCTGAGTAAAAACCTGCACAAACCAGGTTAAAAATGATATTTGTGTTTGTAAACATGCATTGATTCCACTTGCCCAAGAAAAAGACTTTGCTTTTAACCAAAACCAGGTTGACTCTGCTTTCCTGGGTGCTTTGCACACAAACTCCACAAAAGTTTGTCTGGATAGGCCTGGATGAAACCAGAAATATCCGGATCTGTGTTGCCTAACTCAATCCCAGCTCTTGCTACAGCTTCTGTGTGTGCTTGTGTTTTCTCGATAGTATCTGTGGACTTTGGAGTTGTGAATGCATTGTAGCATGTAGCATTGTGTTTTCTGTATGCAAACGCTAATTGGTTTCACATGGAGACACAACAGGCACACATTCGTATTTTCTAAGTAAAAGCTGCAGAAAACAGGTCAAAAATGATATTTGTGTTTGTAAACACGACATTGAATCCACTTGCCCAAGAAAAAGACTTTGCTTTTCTCCAAACCCAGGTTGACTCTGCTTTTCTGGGTGCTTTGCACACCAACTCCACACCAGTTTGTCCGGATAGGGCTGGATGAAACCAGAAATATCCGGTTCTGTGGTGGCTAGCTCAATCCCAGCTCTTGCTACAGCTTCTGTGTGTGCTTGTGTTTTCTCGATAGCATCTGTGGACTTTAGATTTGCGAATGCATTGTAGCATGTAACATTTTGTTTTTCTGTTGGCAAACGCTAATAGGTTTCACATGGAGAGACAACAGGTACACATTCGTGTTTTCTGAGTAAAAAGCTGCAGAAACCAGGTTACAAATGATATTTGTGTTTGTAAACATGACTTTGAATCCACTTGCCCAAGAAAAAACTTTGCTTTTCTCCAAACCCAGGTTGACTCTGCTTTTCTGGGTGCTTTGCACAGCAATTCCACACCAGTTTGTCCGGATCAGGCTGGATGAAATCAGACATATCCGGTTCTGTGGTGGTTATTTCAATCCCAGCTCATGCTACAGCTTCTGTGTGTGCTTGTGTTTTGTCGATAGCCTGTGGACTTTAGAGTTGTGAATGCATTGTAGCATGTAACATTTTGTTTTCTGTTGGTAAACGCTAATAGGTTTCACATGGAGACACAACAGGTACACATTCGTGTTTTCTGAGTAAAAACCTGCAGAAACCAGGTTACAAATGATATTTGTGTTTGTAAACATGACATTGAATCCACTTGCCCAAGAAAAAGACTTTGCTTTTCTCCAAACCCAGGTTGACTCTGCTTTTCTGGGTGCTTTGCACACCAAATCCACACCAGTTTGTCCGCATAGGGCTGGATGAAACCAGAGACATCCGGTTCTGTGGTGGCTAACTCAATGCCAGCTTTTCATACAGCTTCTGTGTTTGCTTGTGTTTTCTCGATAGTATCTGTGGTCTTTAGAGTTGTGAATGCTTTGTAGCATGTAACATTTTGTTTTTCTGTTCGCAAGGGCTAATTGGTTTCGCATGAAGACACAACAGGTACACATTCATGTTTTCTAAGTAAAAAGCTGCAGAAACCAGGTTACAAATGATATTTGTGTTTGTAAACATGACATTGAATCCACTTGCCCAAGAAAAAGACTTTGCTTTTCTCCAAAACCAGGTTGACTCTGCTTTTCTGGGTGCTTTGCACAGCAATTCCACACCAATTTGTCCGGATCGGGATGGATGAAAACAGAAATATCCGGTTCTGTGGTGGTTATCTCAATCCCAGCTCTTGCTAGAGCTTCTGTGTTTGCTTGTGTTTTCTGGATAGTATCTATGGACTTTAGAGTTGTGAATGCATTGTAGCATGTAACATTTTGTTTTTCTGTTGGCAAACGCTAATTGGTTTCACGTGGAGACACAACAGGTACACATTCGTGTTTTCTGAGGAATAACCTTCAGAAACCAGGTTAAAAATGATATTTGTGCTTGTAAACATGGCATCGAAGCCACCTGCCCAAAAAAAAGACTTTGCTTTTCTCCAAAACCAGGTTGACTCTGCTTTTCTGGGTGCTTTGCTCACCAATTCCACACCCGTTTGTCCAGACAGTGTTGGATGAAACTAGAAATATCCGGTTCTTAGGGGCTAACTCAATCCCAGCTCTTGCTAAAGCTTCTGCGTTTGCTTGTGCTTTCTCGATAGTATATGTGGACTTTAGAGTTGTGAATGCATTGTAGCATGTAACATTTTGTTTTTCTGTTGGCAAATGCTAATTGGTTTCACATGGAGAAACAACAGGTACACTTTCCAGTTTTCTGAGTAAAGAGCTGTAGAAACCAGGTTACAAATGCTATTTGTGTTTGTAAACATGACATTGAATCCACTTGCCCAAGAAAAAGACTTTGCTTTTCTCCAAACCAGGTTGACACTGCTTTTCTGGGTGCTTTGCACACAAATTCCACAGCAGTTTGTTCAGATAGGGCTAGATGAAACAAGAAATATTGGGTTCTGTGGGGGCTAACTCAATACCAGCTCTTGCTACACCTTCTGTGTTTAATTGTGTTTTCTCGATAGTATCTGTGGACTTTAGAGTTGTGAATGCATTGTAGCATGTAACATTTTGTTTTCTGTTGGCAAACGCTAATTGGTTTCACATGGAGAAACAACAGGTACACATTCGTGTTTTCTGAGTAAAAAGCTGCAGAAACCAGGTTACAAATGATATTTGTGTTTGTAAACATGACATTGAATCCACTTGCCCAAGAAAAAGACTTTGCTTTTCTCCAAACCAGGTTGACTCTGCTTTTCTTGGTTCTTTGCACACCAATTCCACACCAGTTTGTCCGAATAAGGCTGGATGAAACCAGAAATATGCGGTTCTGTGGTGGCTAACTCAATGCCAGCTTTTCATACAGCTTCTGTGTTTGCTTGTGTTTTCTCGATAGTATCTGTGGTCTTTAGAGTTGTGAATGCTTTGTAGCATGTAACATTTTGTTTTTCTGTTCGCAAGGGCTAATTGGTTTCGCATGAAGACACAACAGGTACACATTCATGTTTTCTAAGTAAAAAGCTGCAGAAACCAGGTTACAAATGATATTTGTGTTTGTAAACATGACATTGAATCCACTTGCCCAAGAAAAAGACTTTGCTTTTCTCCAAAACCAGGTTGACTCTGCTTTTCTGGGTGCTTTGCACAGCAATTCCACACCAATTTGTCCGGATCGGGATGGATGAAAACAGAAATATCCGGTTCTGTGGTGGTTATCTCAATCCCAGCTCTTGCTAGAGCTTCTGTGTTTGCTTGTGTTTTCTGGATAGTATCTATGGACTTTAGAGTTGTGAATGCATTGTAGCATGTAACATTTTGTTTTTCTGTTGGCAAACGCTAATTGGTTTCACGTGGAGACACAACAGGTACACATTCGTGTTTTCTGAGGAATAACCTTCAGAAACCAGGTTAAAAATGATATTTGTGCTTGTAAACATGGCATCGAAGCCACCTGCCGAAAAAAAAGACTTTGCTTTTCTCCAAAACCAGGTTGACTCTGCTTTTCTGGGTGCTTTGCTCACCAATTCCACACCCGTTTGTCCAGACAGTGTTGGATGAAACTAGAAATATCCGGTTCTTAGGGGCTAACTCAATCCCAGCTCTTGCTAAAGCTTCTGCGTTTGCTTGTGCTTTCTCGATAGTATATGTGGACTTTAGAGTTGTGAATGCATTGTAGCATGTAACATTTTGTTTTTCTGTTGGCAAATGCTAATTGGTTTCACATGGAGAAACAACAGGTACACTTTCCAGTTTTCTGAGTAAAGAGCTGCAGAAACCAGGTTACAAATGCTATTTGTGTTTGTAAACATGACATTGAATCCACTTGCCCAAGAAAAAGACTTTGCTTTTCTCCAAACCAGGTTGACACTGCTTTTCTGGGTGCTTTGCACACAAATTCCACAGCAGTTTGTTCAGATAGGGCTAGATGAAACAAGAAATATTGGGTTCTGTGGGGGCTAACTCAATACCAGCTCTTGCTACACCTTCTGTGTTTAATTGTGTTTTCTCGATAGTATCTGTGGACTTTAGAGTTGTGAATGCATTGTAGCATGTAACATTTTGTTTTCTGTTGGCAAACGCTAATTGGTTTCACATGGAGAAACAACAGGTACACATTCGTGTTTTCTGAGTAAAAACCGGCAGAAACAAGGTTACAAATGATATTTGTGTTTGTAAACATGACATTGAATCCACTTGCCCAAGAAAAAGACTTTGCATTTCTACAAAACCAGGTTGACTCTGCTTTTCTGGGTGCTGTGCACACCAAATCCACACCAGTTTGTCCGGATAGGGCTGGATGAAACCAGAAATATCCGGTTCAGTGGGGGCTAACTCAATACCAGCTCTTGCTACACCTTCTGTGTTTGCTTGTGTTTTCTCGATAGTATCTGTGGACTTTAAATTTTTGAATGCATTGTAGCATGTAACATTTTGTTTTTCTGTTGGCAAACACTAATAGGTTTCACATGGAGACTCAACAGGTACACATTCGTGTTTTCTGAGGAAAAAGCTGCAGAAACCAGGTTACAAATGATATTTGTGTTTGTAAGCATGACATTGCATCTACTTGCCCAAGAAAAAGACTTTGCTTTTCTCCAAAACCGGGTTGACTCTGCTTTTCTGGGTGCTTTGCACACCAATTGCCCATCAGTTTGTCCAGATAGCACAGGCTGAAACCAAATATATCCGGTTCTGAGGTGGCTAACTCAATGCCAGCTTTTCATACAGCTTCTGTGTTTGCTTGTGTTTTCTCGATAGTATCTGTGGACTTTAGAGTTGTGAATGCATTGTAGCATATAACATTTTGTTTTTCTCTTGGCAAATGATAATTGGTTTCACATGGAGACACAACAGGTACATATTTGTGTTTTTTGAGTAAAAACCTGCAGAAACCAGGTTACAAATGATATTTGTGTTTGTAAACATGACATTGAATCCACTTGCCCAAGAAAACGACTGCTTTTCTTCAAAACCAGGTTGATCTGCTTTTCTGGGTGCTTTGCACACGAGCTCCACACCAGTTTTTCCGGACAGTGCTTGATGAACCCGGAAATATCCTGTTCTGTGGTGGCTTACTCATCCCAGCTCTTGCTACAGCTTCTGTGTTTGCTTGTGTTTTGTCGATCGTATCTGTGGACTTTGGAGCTGTAAATGCATTGTAGCATGTAACATTTTGTTTTTCTGTTGGCAAGCGCTAATTGGTTTCACATGAAGACACAACAGGTACACATTCATGTTTTCCGAGTAAAAACCTGAAGAAACCAGGTTACAAATAATATTTTTCTTTGTAAACATGACGTTGAATCCCCTGGCCCAAGAAAAAGACTGCTTTTCTTCAAAAACAGGTTGAATCTGCTTTTCTGGGTACTTTGCACACCAACTCCACAGCAATTTTTCCGGATAGGGCTGGAAGAAAGCAGAAACATCCGGTTCTGTGATGGCTAACTCAATGCCAGCTCCTGATACAGCTTCTGTGTTTGCTTGTGTTTTCACGATAGTATCTGTGGATTTTAGAGTTGTAAATGCATTGTAGCATATAACCTTTTGTTTTTCTGTTGGCAAACGCTAATAAGTTATACATGGAGACACAACAGGTACACATTCGTGTTTTCTGAGTAAAAGCTGCAGAAACCAGGTTACAAATGATATTTGTGTTTGTAAACATGACATTGAATCCACTTGCCCAAGAAAAAGACTTTGCTTTTCTCCAAAACCAGGTTGACTCTGCTTTTCTGGGTGCTTTGCACACTAAATCCACACCAGTTTGTCCGGATAGGGCTGGATGAAACCAGAAATATCCTGTTCTGTGGTGGCAAACTCAGTGCCAGCTCTTGCTACACTTTCTGCGTTTACTTGTGTTTTCTTGATAGTATCTGCGGACTTTAGAGTTGTGAATGCTTTGTAGCATGTAACATTTTGTTTTCTGTTGTCAAACGCTAATTGGTTTCACATGGAGACACAGCAGGTACACATTCGTGTTTTCTGTGTAAAAACCTGCAGAAACCAGGTTACAAATGATATTTGTGTTTGTAAACATGACTTTGAATCCACTTGCCCAAGAAAAAGACTTTGCATTTCTCCAAAACCAGGTTGAATCTGCTTTTCTGGGTGCTTTGCACAGCAATTCCACACCAGTTTGTCCGGATCGGGCTGGATGAAACCAGACCTATCCGGTTCTGTGATGGTTATCTCAATCCCAGCTCTTGCTACAGCTTCTGTGTGTGCTTGTGTTTTGTCGATCGTATCTGTGGACTTTGGAGTTGTGAATGCATTGTAGCACGTAGCATTGTGTTTTCTGTTGGTAAACGTTAATTGGTTTCACATGGAGACACAACAGGTACACATTCGTATTTTCTAAGTCAAAGCCTCAGAAACCAGGTCAAAAATGATATTTGTGTTTGTAAACATGACATTGAATCCACTTGCCCAAGAAAAAGACTTTGCTTTTCTCCAAACCCAGGTTGACTCTGCTTTTCTGGGTGCTTTGCACACCAACTCCACACCAGTTTGTCCGGATAGGGCTGGATGAAACCGGAAATATCCGGTTCTGTGGTGGCTAGCTCAATCCCAGCTCTTGCTACAGCTTCTGTGTGGGCTTGTGTTTTCTCGATAGCATCTGTGGACTTTAGAGTTGTGAATGCATTGTAGCATGTAACATTTTGTTTTTCTGTTGGCAAAGGGTAATAGGTTTCACATGGAGACTCATCAGGTACACATTCGTGTTTTCTGAGTAAAAAGCTGCAGAAACCAGGTTACAAATGATATTTGTGTTTGTAAACATGACATTGAATCCCCTTAAAGAATAAAACGACTTTGCTTTTCTCCAAACCCAGGTTGACTCTGCTTTTCTGGGTGCTTTGCACAGCAAATCCACACCAGTTTGTCCGGATAGGGCTGGTTGAAACCAGAAATATCCTGTTCTGTGGTGGCTAACTCAGTGCCAGCTCTTGCTACAGTTTCTGCGTTTACTTGTGTTTTCTTGATAGTATCTGCGGACTTTAGAGTTGTGAATGCTTTGTAGCATGTACCATTTTGTTTTCTGTTGTTAAACGCTAATTGGTTTCACATGGAGACACAGTAGGTACGCATTCGTGTTTTCTGTGTAAAAACCTGCACAAACCAGGTTAAAAATGATATTTGCGTTTGTAAACATGTTATTGAATCCACTTGCCCAAGAAAAAGACTTTGCTTTTCTCCAAACCCAGGTTAACTCTGCTTTTCTGGGTACTTTGCACACCAACTCCACACCAGTTTATCCGGATAGGGCTGGATGAATCCAGCGACATCCGGTGCTGTGGTGGCTAACTCAATGCCAGCTTTTGATACAGCTTCTGTGTTTGCTTGTGTTTTCTCGATAGTATCTGTGGACTTTAGAGTTGTAAATGCATTGTAGCATGTAACATTTGGTTTTTCTGTTGCCAAGCGCTAATTGATTTCGCATGAAGACACAACAGGTACGCATTCATGATTTCTGAGTAAAAACCTGCAGAAACCAGGTTAAAAATGATATTTGTGTTTGTAAACATGCAATTGAATCCACTTGCCCAAGAAAAAGACTTTGCTTTTAACCAAAACCAGGTTGACTCTGCTTTCCTGGGTGCTTTGCACACAAACTCCACAAAAGTTAGTCTGGATAGGGCTGGATGAAACCAGAAATATCCGGATCTGTGTTGGCTATCTCAATCCCAGCTCTTGCTACAGCTTCTGTGTGTGCTTGTGTTTTCTCGATAGCATCTGTGGACTTTAGAGTTGTGAATGCATTGTAGCATGTAACATTTTGTTTTTCTGTTGGCAAAGGGTAATAGGTTTCACATGGAGACTGAACAGGTACACATTCATGTTTTCTGAGTAAAAAGCTGCAGAAACCAGGTTACAAATGATATTTGTGTTTGTAAACATGACTTTGAATCCACTTGCCCAAGAAAAAGACTTTGCTTTTCTCCAAAACCAGGTTGACTCTGCTTTTCTGGGTGCTTTGCACAGCAATTCCACACCAGTTTGTCCGGATCGGGCTGGATGAAACCAGACATATCCGGTTCTGTGGTGGTTATCTCAATCCCAGCTCTTGCTACAGCTTCTGTGTGGGCTTGTGTTTTGTCGATAGTCTGTGGACTTTAGAGTTGTGAATCCATTGTAGCGTGTAACATTTTGTTTTTCTTTTGGTAAATGCTAATAGGTTTCACATGGAGACACAACAGGTACACATTCGTGTTTTCTGAGTAAAAACCTGCAGAAACCAGGTTACAAATGATATTTGTGTTTGTAAACATGACATTGAATCCACTTGCCCAAGAAAAAGACTTTGCTTTTCTCCAAACCCAGGTTGACTCTGCTTTTCTGGGTGCTTTGCACACCAAATCCACACCAGTTTGTCCGGATATTGCTGGATGAAACCAGAGACATCCGGTTCTGTGGTGGCTAACTCAATGCCAGCTTTTGATACAGCTTTTGTGTTTGCTTGTGTTTTCTCGATAGTATCTGTGGACTTTAGAGTTGTGAATGCATTGTAGCATGTAACATTTTGTTTTTCTGTTGGCACGTGCTAAATGGTTTCGCATGAAGACATAATAGGTATACATTCATGTTTTCTGAGTAAAAACCTGCAGAAACCAGGTTACAAATGATATTTGTGTTTGTAAACATGACATTGAATCCACTTGCCCAAGAAAAAGACTTTGCTTTTCTCCGAAACAAAGTTGACTCTGCTTTCCTGGGTGCTTTGCACACTAACTCCACAGCAGTTTGTCCGGATAGGGCTGGATGAAACCAGAAATATCCGGGTCTGTGTTGGCTAACTCAATCCCAGCTCTTGCTACAGCTTCTGTGTTTGCTTGTGTTTTGTCGATCGTATCTGTGGACTTTGGAGTTGTGAATGCATTGTAGCACGTAGCATTGTGTTTTCTGTTGGCAAACGCTAATTGGTTTCACATGGAGACACAACAGGTACACATTCGTATTTTCTAAGTCAAAGCTGCAGAAACCAGGTCAAAAATGAAATTTGTGTTTGTAAACATGACATTGAATCCACTTACCCAAAAAAAGACTTTGCTTTTCTCCAAACCCAGGTTGACTCTGCTTTTCTGGGTGCTTTGCACACCAACTCCACACCAGTTTATCCGGATAGGGCTGGATGAAACCAGAAATATCCGGTTCTGTGGTGGCTAGCTCAATCCCAGCTCTTGCTACAGCTTCTGTGTGTGCTTGTGTTTTCTCGATAGCATCTGTGGACTTTAGAGTTGTGAATGCATTGTAGCATGTAACATTTTGTTTTTCTGTTGGCAAAGGTTAATAGGTTTCACATGGAGACTCAACAGGTACACATTCGTGTTTTCTGAGTAAAAAGCTGCAGAAACCAGGTTACAAATGATATTTGTGTTTGTAAACATGACTTTGAATCCACTTGCCCAAGAAAAAGACTTTGCTTTTCTCCAAAACCAGGTTGACTCTGCTTTTCTGGGTGCTTTGCACAGCAATTCCACACCAGTTTGTCCGGATCGGGCTGGATGAAACCAGACATGTCCGGTTCTGTGGTGGTTATCTCATATTCCAGCTCTTGCTACAGCTTCTGTGTGTGCTTGTGTTTTGTCGATAGTCTGTGGACTTTAGAGTTGTGAATGCATTGTAGCGTGTAACATTTTGTTTTTCTTTTGGTAAACGCTAATATGTTTCACATGGAGACACAACAGGTACACATTCGTGTTTTCTGAGTAAAAACCTGCAGAAACCAGGTTACAGATGATATTTGTGTTTGTAAACAATACATTGAATCCACTTGCCCAAGGAAAAGACTTTGCTTTTCTCCAAACCCAAGTTGACTCTGCTTTTCTGGGTGCTTTGCACACCAACTCCACACCAGTTTGTCCGGATAGGGCTGGATGAAACCAGAGACATCCGGTTCTGTGGTGGCTAACTCAATGCCAGCTTTTGATACAGCTTCTGTGTTTGCTTGTGTTTTCTCGATAGTATCTGTGGAGTTTGGAGTTGTGAATGCATTGTAGCATGTAACATTTGGTTTTTCTGTTGGCACGTGCTAAATGGTTTCGCATGAAGACATAACAGGTATACATTCATGTTTTCTGAGTAAAAACCTGAAGAAACCAGGTTACAAATGATATTTGTGTTTGTAAACATGACATTGAATCTACTTGCCCAAGAAAAAGACTTTGCTTTTCTCCAAAACCAGGTTGACTCTGCTTTCCTGGGTGCTTTGCACACTAACTCCACAGCAGTTTGTCCGAATAGGGCTGGATGAAACCAGAAATATCCGGGTCTGTGTTGGGTAACTCAATCTCAGCTCTTGCTACAGCTTCTGTGTGTGCTTGTGTTTTGTCGATCGTATCTGTGGACTTTGGAGTTGTGAATGCATTGTAGCACGTAGCATTGTGTTTTCTGTTGGTAAACGCTAATTGGTTTCACATGGAGACACAACAGGTACACATTCGTATTTTCTAAGTCAAAGCTTCAGAAACCAGGTCAAAAATGATATTTGTGTTTGTAAACATGACATTGAATCCACTTGCCCAAGAAAAAGACTTTGCTTTTCTCCAAACCCAGGTTGACTCTGCTTTTCTGGGTGCTTTGCACACCAACTCCACACCAGTTTATCCGGATAAGGCTGGATGAAACCAGAGACATCCGGTTCTGTGGTGGCTAACTCAATGCCAGCTTTTGATACAGCTTCTGTGTTTTTTGTGTTTTCTCGATAGTATCTGTGGACTTTAGAGTTGTAAATGCATTGTAGCATGTAACATTTGGTTTTTCTGTTGGCAAGCGCTAATTGATTTCGCATGAAGACACAACAGGTACGCATTCATGATTTCTGAGTAAAAACCTGCACAAACCAGGTTAAAAATGATATTTGTGTTTGTAAACATGCATTGATTCCACTTGCCCAAGAAAAAGACTTTGCTTTTAACCAAAACCAGGTTGACTCTGCTTTCCTGGGTGCTTTGCACACAAACTCCACAAAAGTTTGTCTGGATAGGCCTGGATGAAACCAGAAATATCCGGATCTGTGTTGCCTAACTCAATCCCAGCTCTTGCTACAGCTTCTGTGTGTGCTTGTGTTTTCTCGATAGTATCTGTGGACTTTGGTGTTGTGAACGCATTGTAGCATGTAGCATTGTGTTTTCTGTATGCAAACGCTAATTGGTTTCACATGGAGACACAACAGGCACACATTCGTATTTTCTAAGTAAAAGCTGCAGAAAACAGGTCAAAAATGATATTTGTGTTTGTAAACACGACATTGAATCCACTTGCCCAAGAAAAAGACTTTGCTTTTCTCCAAACCCAGGTTGACTCTGCTTTTCTGGGTGCTTTGCACACCAACTCCACACCAGTTTGTCCGGATAGGGCTGGATGAAACCAGAAATATCCGGTTCTGTGGTGGCTAGCTCAATCCCAGCTCTTGCTACAGCTTCTGTGTGTGCTTGTGTTTTCTCGATAGCATCTGTGGACTTTAGATTTGCGAATGCATTGTAGCATGTAACATTTTGTTTTTCTGTTGGCAAACGCTAATAGGTTTCACATGGAGAGACAACAGGTACACATTCGTGTTTTCTGAGTAAAAAGCTGCAGAAACCAGGTTACAAATGATATTTGTGTTTGTAAACATGACTTTGAATCCACTTGCCCAAGAAAAAACTTTGCTTTTCTCCAAACCCAGGTTGACTCTGCTTTTCTGGGTGCTTTGCACAGCAATTCCACACCAGTTTGTCCGGATCAGGCTGGATGAAATCAGACATGTCCGGTTCTGTGGTGGTTATTTCAATCCCAGCTCATGCTACAGCTTCTGTGTGTGCTTGTGTTTTGTCGATAGCCTGTGGACTTTAGAGTTGTGAATGCATTGTAGCATGTAACATTTTGTTTTCTATTGGTAAACGCTAATAGGTTTCACATGGAGACACAACAGGTACACATTCGTGTTTTCTGAGTAAAAACCTGCAGAAACCAGGTTACAAATGATATTTGTGTTTGTAAACATGACATTGAATCCACATGCCCAAGAAAAAGACTTTGCTTTTCTCCAAACCCAGGTTGACTCTGCTTTTCTGGGTGCTTTGCACACCAAATCCACACCAGTTTGTCCGCATAGGGCTGGATGAAACCAGAGACATCCGGTTCTGTGGTGGCTAACTCAATGCCAGCTTTTGATACAGCTTCTGTGTTTGCTTGTGTTTTCTCGATAGTATCTGTGGACTTTAGAGTTGAAAATGCATTGTAGCATGTAACATTTGGTTTTTCTGTTGGCAAGCGCTAATTGGTTTCGCATGAAGACACAACCGGTACACATTCATGTTTTCCGAGTAAAAACATGCAGAAACCAGGTTACAAATTATATTTGTGTTTGTAAACATGACATTGAATCCACTTGCCCAAGAAAAAGACTTTGCTTTTCTCCGAAACCAAGTTGACTCTGCTTTCCTGGGTGCTTTGCACACTAACTCCACAGCAGTTTGTCCGGATAGGGCTGGATGAAACCAGAAATATCCGGGTCTGTGTTGGCTAACTCAATCCCAGCTCTTGCTACAGCTTCTGTGTTTGCTTGTGTTTTGTCGATCGTATCTGTGGACTTTGGAGTTGTGAATGCATTGTAGCACGTAGCATTGTGTTTTCTGTTGGCAAACGCTAATTGGTTTCACATGGAGACACAACAGGTACACATTCGTATTTTCTAAGTAAAAGCTGCAGAAACCAGGTCAAAAATGATATTTGTGTTTGTAAACATGACATTGAATCCACTTGCCCAAGAAAAAGACTTTGCTTTTCTCCAAACCCAGGTTGACTCTGCTTTTCTGGGTGCTTTGCACACCAACTCCACACCAGTTTGTCCGGATAGGGCTGGATGAAACCAGAAATATCCGGTTCTGTGGTGGCTAGCTCAATCCCAGCTCTTGCTACAGCTTCTGTGTGTGCTTGTGTTTTCTCGATAGCATCTGTGGACTTTAGAGTTGTGAATGCATTGTAGCATGTAACATTTTGTTTTTCTGTTGGCAAAGGTTAATAGGTTTCACATGGAGACTCAACAGGTACACATTCGTGTTTTCTGAGTAAAAAGCTGCAGAAACCAGGTTACAAATGATATTTGTGTTTGTAAACATGACTTTGAATCCACTTGCCCAAGGAAAAGACTTTGCTTTTCTCCAAACCCAGGTTGACTCTGCTTTTCTGGGTGCTTTGCACAGCAATTCCACACCAGTTTGTCCGGATCGGGCTGGATGAAACCAGACATGTCCGGTTCTGTGGTGGTTATCTCATATTCCAGCTCTTGCTACAGCTTCTGTGTGTGGTTGTGTTTTGTCGATAGTCTGTGGACTTTAGAGTTGTGAATGCATTGTAGCGTGTAACATTTTGTTTTTCTTTTGGTAAACGCTAATATGTTTCACATGGAGACACAACAGGTACACATTCGTGTTTTCTGAGTAAAAACCTGCAGAAACCAGGTTACAAATGATATTTGTGTTTGTAAACATGACATTGAATCCACTTGCCCAAGGAAAAGACTTTGCTTTTCTCCAAACCAGGTTGACACTGCTTTTCTGGGTGCTTTGCACACAAATTCCACAGCAGTTTGTTCAGATAGGGCTAGATGAAACAAGAAATATTGGGTTCTGTGGGGGCTAACTCAATACCAGCTCTTGCTACACCTTCTGTGTTTAATTGTGTTTTCTCGATAGTATCTGTGGACTTTAGAGTTGTGAATGCATTGTAGCATGTAACATTTTGTTTTCTGTTGGCAAACGCTAATTGGTTTCACATGGAGAAACAACAGGTACACATTCGTGTTTTCTGAGTAAAAAGCTGCAGAAACCAGGTTACAAATGATATTTGTGTTTGTAAACATGACATTGAATCCACTTGCCCAAGAAAAAGACTTTGCTTTTCTCCAAAACCAGGTTGACTCTGCTTTTCTTGGTTCTTTGCACACCAATTCCACACCAGTTTGTCCGAATAAGGCTGGATGAAACCAGAAATATGCGGTTCTGTGGTGGCTAACTCAATGCCAGCTTTTCATACAGCTTCTGTGTTTGCTTGTGTTTTCTCGATAGTATCTGTGGTCTTTAGAGTTGTGAATGCTTTGTAGCATGTAACATTTTGTTTTTCTGTTCGCAAGGGCTAATTGGTTTCGCATGAAGACACAACAGGTACACATTCATGTTTTCTAAGTAAAAAGCTGCAGAAACCAGGTTACAAATGATATTTGTGTTTGTAAACATGACATTGAATCCACTTGCCCAAGAAAAAGACTTTGCTTTTCTCCAAAACCAGGTTGACTCTGCTTTTCTGGGTGCTTTGCACAGCAATTCCACACCAATTTGTCCGGATCGGGATGGATGAAAACAGAAATATCCGGTTCTGTGGTGGTTATCTCAATCCCAGCTCTTGCTAGAGCTTCTGTGTTTGCTTGTGTTTTCTGGATAGTATCTATGGACTTTAGAGTTGTGAATGCATTGTAGCATGTAACATTTTGTTTTTCTGTTGGCAAACGCTAATTGGTTTCACGTGGAGACACAACAGGTACACATTCGTGTTTTCTGAGGAATAACCTTCAGAAACCAGGTTAAAAATGATATTTGTGCTTGTAAACATGGCATCGAAGCCACCTGCCCAAAAAAAAGCCTTTGCTTTTCTCCAAAACCAGGTTGACTCTGCTTTTCTGGGTGCTTTGCTCACCAATTCCACACCCGTTTGTCCAGACAGTGTTGGATGAAACTAGAAATATCCGGTTCTTAGGGGCTAACTCAATCCCAGCTCTTGCTAAAGCTTCTGCGTTTGCTTGTGCTTTCTCGATAGTATATGTGGACTTTAGAGTTGTGAATGCATTGTAGCATGTAACATTTTGTTTTTCTGTTGGCAAATGCTAATTGGTTTCACATGGAGAAACAACAGGTACACTTTCCAGTTTTCTGAGTAAAGAGCTGCAGAAACCAGGTTACAAATGCTATTTGTGTTTGTAAACATGACATTGAATCCACTTGCCCAAGAAAAAGACTTTGCTTTTCTCCAAACCAGGTTGACACTGCTTTTCTGGGTGCTTTGCACACAAATTCCACAGCAGTTTGTTCAGATAGGGCTAGATGAAACAAGAAATATTGGGTTCTGTGGGGGCTAACTCAATACCAGCTCTTGCTACACCTTCTGTGTTTAATTGTGTTTTCTCGATAGTATCTGTGGACTTTAGAGTTGTGAATGCATTGTAGCATGTAACATTTTGTTTTCTGTTGGCAAACGCTAATTGGTTTCACATGGAGAAACAACAGGTACACATTCGTGTTTTCTGAGTAAAAACCGGCAGAAACCAGGTTACAAATGATATTTGTGTTTGTAAACATGAGATTGAATCCACTTGCCCAAGAAAAAGACTTTGCATTTCTACAAAACCAGGTTGACTCTGCTTTTCTGGGTGCTGTGCACACCAAATCCACACCAGTTTGTCCGGATAGGGCTGGATGAAACCAGAAATATCCGGTTCAGTGGGGGCTAACTCAATACCAGCTCTTGCTACACCTTCTGTGTTTGCTTGTGTTTTCTCGATAGTATCTGTGGACTTTAAATTTTTGAATGCATTGTAGCATGTAACATTTTGTTTTTCTGTTGGCAAACACTAATAGGTTTCACATGGAGACTCAACAGGTACACATTCGTGTTTTCTGAGGAAAAAGCTGCAGAAACCAGGTTACAAATGATATTTGTGTTTGTAAGCATGACATTGCATCTACTTGCCCAAGAAAAAGACTTTGCTTTTCTCCAAAACCGGGTTGACTCTGCTTTTCTGGGTGCTTTGCACACCAATTGCCCATCAGTTTGTCCAGATAGCACAGGCTGAAACCAAATATATCCGGTTCTGAGGTGGCTAACTCAATGCCAGCTTTTCATACAGCTTCTGTGTTTGCTTGTGTTTTCTCGATAGTATCTGTGGACTTTAGAGTTGTGAATGCATTGTAGCATATAACATTTTGTTTTTCTCTTGGCAAATGATAATTGGTTTCACATGGAGACACAACAGGTACATATTTGTGTTTTTTGAGTAAAAACCTGCAGAAACCAGGTTACAAATGATATTTGTGTTTGTAAACATGACATTGAATCCACTTGCCCAAGAAAACGACTGCTTTTCTTCAAAACCAGGTTGATCTGCTTTTCTGGGTGCTTTGCACACGAGCTCCACACCAGTTTTTCCGGACAGTGCTTGATGAACCCGGAAATATCCTGTTCTGTGGTGGCTTACTCATCCCAGCTCTTGCTACAGCTTCTGTGTTTGCTTGTGTTTTGTCGATCGTATCTGTGGACTTTGGAGCTGTAAATGCATTGTAGCATGTAACATTTTGTTTTTCTGTTGGCAAGCGCTAATTGGTTTCACATGAAGACACAACAGGTACACATTCATGTTTTCCGAGTAAAAACCTGAAGAAACCAGGTTACAAATAATATTTTTCTTTGTAAACATGACGTTGAATCCCCTGGCCCAAGAAAAAGACTGCTTTTCTTCAAAAACAGGTTGAATCTGCTTTTCTGGGTACTTTGCACACCAACTCCACAGCAATTTTTCCGGATAGGGCTGGAAGAAAGCAGAAACATCCGGTTCTGTGATGGCTAACTCAATGCCAGCTCTTGATACAGCTTCTGTGTTTGCTTGTGTTTTCACGATAGTATCTGTGGATTTTAGAGTTGTAAATGCATTGTAGCATATAACCTTTTGTTTTTCTGTTGGCAAACGCTAATAAGTTATACATGGAGACACAACAGGTACACATTCGTGTTTTCTGAGTAAAAGCTGCAGAAACCAGGTTACAAATGATATTTGTGTTTGTAAACATGACATTGAATCCACTTGCCCAAGAAAAAGACTTTGCTTTTCTCCAAAACCAGGTTGACTCTGCTTTTCTGGGTGCTTTGCACACCAAATCCACACCAGTTTGTCCGGATAGGGCTGGATGAAACCAGAAATATCCTGTTCTGTGGTGGCTAACTCAGTGCCAGCTCTTGCTACACTTTCTGCGTTTACTTGTGTTTTCTTGATAGTATCTGCGGACTTTAGAGTTGTGAATGCTTTGTAGCATGTAACATTTTGTTTTCTGTTGTCAAACGCTAATTGGTTTCACATGGAGACACAGCAGGTACACATTCGTGTTTTCTGTGTAAAAACCTGCAGAAACCAGGTTACAAATATTTGTGTTTGTAAACATGACTTTGAATCCACTTGCCCAAGAAAAAGACTTTGCATTTCTCCAAAACCAGGTTGAATCTGCTTTTCTGGGTGCTTTGCACAGCAATTCCACACCAGTTTGTCCGGATCGGGCTGGATGAAACCAGACATATCCGGTTCTGTGATGGTTATCTCAATCACAGCTCTTGCTACAGCTTCTGTGTGTGCTTGTGTTTTGTCGATCGTATCTGTGGACTTTGGAGTTGTGAATGCATTGTAGCACGTAGCATTGTGTTTTCTGTTGGTAAACGTTAATTGGTTTCACATGGAGACACAACAGTTACACATTCGTATTTTCTAAGTCAAAGCCTCAGAAACCAGGTCAAAAATGATATTTGTGTTTGTAAACATGACATTGAATCCACTTGCCCAAGAAAAAGACTTTGCTGTTCTCCAAACCCAGGTTGACTCTGCTTTTCTGGGTGCTTTGCACACCAACTCCACACCAGTTTGTCCGGATAGGGCTGGATGAAACCGGAAATATCCGGTTCTGTGGTGGCTAGCTCAATCCCAGCTCTTGCTACAGCTTCTGTGTGGGCTTGTGTTTTCTCGATAGCATCTGTGGACTTTAGATTTGTGAATGCATTGTAGCATGTAACATTTTGTTTTTCTGTTGGCAAAGGGTAATAGGTTTCACATGGAGACTCATCAGGTACACATTCGTGTTTTCTGAGTAAAAAGCTGCAGAAACCAGGTTACAAATGATATTTGTGTTTGTAAACATGACATTGAATCCCCTTAAAGAATAAAACGACTTTGCTTTTCTCCAAACCCAGGTTGACTCTGCTTTTCTGGGTGCTTTGCACACCAAATCCACACCAGTTTGTCCGGATAGGGCTGGTTGAAACCAGAAATATCCTGTTCTGTGGTGGCTAACTCAGTGCCAGCTCTTGCTACAGTTTCTGCGTTTACTTGTGTTTTCTTGATAGTATCTGCGGACTTTAGAGTTGTGAATGCTTTGTAGCATGTACCATTTTGTTTTCTGTTGTTAAACGCTAATTGGTTTCACATGGAGACACAGTAGGTACGCATTCGTGTTTTCTGTGTAAAAACCTGCACAAACCAGGTTAAAAATGATATTTGCGTTTGTAAACATGTTATTGAATCCACTTGCCCAAGAAAAAGACTTTGCTTTTCTCCAAACCCAGGTTAACTCTGCTTTTCTGGGTACTTTGCACACCAACTCCACACCAGTTTATCCGGATAGGGCTGGATGAATCCAGCGACATCCGGTGCTGTGGTGGCTAACTCAATGCCAGCTTTTGATACAGCTTCTGTGTTTGCTTGTGTTTTCTCGATAGTATCTGTGGACTTTAGAGTTGTAAATGCATTGTAGCATGTAACATTTGGTTTTTCTGTTGCCAAGCGCTAATTGATTTCGCATGAAGACACAACAGGTACGCATTCATGATTTCTGAGTAAAAACCTGCAGAAACCAGGTTAAAAATGATATTTGTGTTTGTAAACATGCAATTGAATCCACTTGCCCAAGAAAAAGACTTTGCTTTTAACCAAAACCAGGTTGACTCTGCTTTCCTGGGTGCTTTGCACACAAACTCCACAAAAGTTAGTCTGGATAGGGCTGGATGAAACCAGAAATATCCGGATCTGTGTTGGCTATCTCAATCCCAGCTCTTGCTACAGCTTCTGTGTGTGCTTGTGTTTTCTCGATAGCATCTGTGGACTTTAGAGTTGTGAATGCATTGTAGCATGTAACATTTTGTTTTTCTGTTGGCAAAGGGTAATAGGTTTCACATGGAGACTGAACAGGTACACATTCATGTTTTCTGAGTAAAAAGCTGCAGAAACCAGGTTACAAATGATATTTGTGTTTGTAAACATGACTTTGAATCCACTTGCCCAAGAAAAAGACTTTGCTTTTCTCCAAAACCAGGTTGACTCTGCTTTTCTGGGTGCTTTGCACAGCAATTCCACACCAGTTTGTCCGGATCGGGCTGGATGAAACCAGACATATCCGGTTCTGTGGTGGTTATCTCAATCCCAGCTCTTGCTACAGCTTCTGTGTGGGCTTGTGTTTTGTCGATAGTCTGTGTACTTTAGAGTTGTGAATCCATTGTAGCGTGTAACATTTTGTTTTTCTTTTGGTAAATGCTAATAGGTTTCACATGGAGACACAACAGGTACACATTCGTGTTTTCTGAGTAAAAACCTGCAGAAACCAGGTTACAAATGATATTTGTGTTTGTAAACAATACATTGAATCCACTTGCCCAAGAAAAAGACTTTGCTTTTCTCCAAACCCAGGTTGACTCTGCTTTTCTGGGTGCTTTGCACACCAACTCCACACCAGTTTGTCCGGATATTGCTGGATGAAACCAGAGACATCCGGTTCTGTGGTGGCTAACTCAATGCCAGCTTTTGATACAGCTTTTGTGTTTGCTTGTGTTTTCTCGATAGTATCTGTGGACTTTAGAGTTGTGAATGCATTGTAGCATGTAACATTTTGTTTTTCTGTTGGCACGTGCTAAATGGTTTCGCATGAAGACATAATAGGTATACATTCATGTTTTCTGAGTAAAAACCTGCAGAAACCAGGTTACAAATGATATTTGTGTTTGTAAACATGACATTGAATCCACTTGCCCAAGAAAAAGACTTTGCTTTTCTCCGAAACAAAGTTGACTCTGCTTTCCTGGGTGCTTTGCACACTAACTCCACAGCAGTTTGTCCGGATAGGGCTGGATGAAACCAGAAATATCCGGGTCTGTGTTGGCTAACTCAATCCCAGCTCTTGCTACAGCTTCTGTGTTTGCTTGTGTTTTGTCGATCGTATCTGTGGACTTTGGAGTTGTGAATGCATTGTAGCACGTAGCATTGTGTTTTCTGTTGGCAAACGCTAATTGGTTTCACATGGAGACACAACAGGTACACATTCGTATTTTCTAAGTCAAAGCTGCAGAAACCAGGTCAAAAATGATATTTGTGTTTGTAAACATGACATTGAATCCACTTGCCCAAGAAAAAGACTTTGCTTTTCTCCAAACCCAGGTTGACTCTGCTTTTCTGGGTGCTTTGCACACCAACTCCACACCAGTTTGTCCGGATAGGGCTGGATGAAACCAGAAATATCCGGTTCTGTGGTGGCTAGCTCAATCCCAGCTCTTGCTACAGCTTGTGTGTGTGCTTGTGTTTTCTCGATAGCATCTGTGGACTTTAGAGTTGTGAATGCATTGTAGCATGTAACATTTTGTTTTTCTGTTGGCAAAGGTTAATAGGTTTCACATGGAGACTCAACAGGTACACATTCGTGTTTTCTGAGTAAAAAGCTGCAGAAACCAGGTTACAAATGATATTTGTGTTTGTAAACATGACTTTGAATCCACTTGCCCAAGAAAAAGACTTTGCTTTTCTCCAAAACCAGGTTGACTCTGCTTTTCTGGGTGCTTTGCACAGCAATTCCACACCAGTTTGTCCGGATCGGGCTGGATGAAACCAGACATGTCCGGTTCTGTGGTGGTTATCTCATATTCCAGCTCTTGCTACAGCTTCTGTGTGTGCTTGTGTTTTGTCGATAGTCTGTGGACTTTAGAGTTGTGAATGCATTGTAGCGTGTAACATTTTGTTTTTCTTTTGGTAAACGCTAATATGTTTCACATGGAGACACAACAGGTACACATTCGTGTTTTCTGAGTAAAAACCTGCAGAAACCAGGTTACAGATGATATTTGTGTTTGTAAACAATACATTGAATCCACTTGCCCAAGGAAAAGACTTTGCTTTTCTCCAAACCCAAGTTGACTCTGCTTTTCTGGGTGCTTTGCACACCAACTCCACACCAGTTTGTCCGGATAGGGCTGGATGAAACCAGAGACATCCGGTTCTGTGGTGGCTAACTCAATGCCAGCTTTTGATACAGCTTCTGTGTTTGCTTGTGTTTTCTCGATAGTATCTGTGGACTTTGGAGTTGTGAATGCATTGTAGCATGTAACATTTGGTTTTTCTGTTGGCACGTGCTAAATGGTTTCGCATGAAGACATAACAGGTATACATTCATGTTTTCTGAGTAAAAACCTGAAGAAACCAGGTTACAAATGATATTTGTGTTTGTAAACATGACATTGAATCTACTTGCCCAAGAAAAAGACTTTGCTTTTCTCCAAACCCAGGTTGACTCTGCTTTTCTGGGTGCTTTGCACACCAAATCCACACCAGTTTGTCCGGATAGGGCTGGTTGAAACCAGAAATATCCTGTTCTGTGGTGGCTAACTCAGTGCCAGCTCTTGCTACAGTTTCTGCGTTTACTTGTGTTTTCTTGATAGTATCTGCGGACTTTAGAGTTGTGAATGCTTTGTAGCATGTACCATTTTGTTTTCTGTTGTTAAACGCTAATTGGTTTCACATGGAGACACAGTAGGTACGCATTCGTGTTTTCTGTGTAAAAACCTGCACAAACCAGGTTAAAAATGATATTTGCGTTTGTAAACATGTTATTGAATCCACTTGCCCAAGAAAAAGACTTTGCTTTTCTCCAAACCCAGGTTAACTCTGCTTTTCTGGGTACTTTGCACACCAACTCCACACCAGTTTATCCGGATAGGGCTGGATGAATCCAGCGACATCCGGTGCTGTGGTGGCTAACTCAATGCCAGCTTTTGATACAGCTTCTGTGTTTGCTTGTGTTTTCTCGATAGTATCTGTGGACTTTAGAGTTGTAAATGCATTGTAGCATGTAACATTTGGTTTTTCTGTTGCCAAGCGCTAATTGATTTCGCATGAAGACACAACAGGTACGCATTCATGATTTCTGAGTAAAAACCTGCAGAAACCAGGTTAAAAATGATATTTGTGTTTGTAAACATGCAATTGAATCCACTTGCCCAAGAAAAAGACTTTGCTTTTAACCAAAACCAGGTTGACTCTGCTTTCCTGGGTGCTTTGCACACAAACTCCACAAAAGTTAGTCTGGATAGGGCTGGATGAAACCAGAAATATCCGGATCTGTGTTGGCTATCTCAATCCCAGCTCTTGCTACAGCTTCTGTGTGTGCTTGTGTTTTCTCGATAGCATCTGTGGACTTTAGAGTTGTGAATGCATTGTAGCATGTAACATTTTGTTTTTCTGTTGGCAAAGGGTAATAGGTTTCACATGGAGACTGAACAGGTACACATTCATGTTTTCTGAGTAAAAAGCTGCAGAAACCAGGTTACAAATGATATTTGTGTTTGTAAACATGACTTTGAATCCACTTGCCCAAGAAAAAGACTTTGCTTTTCTCCAAAACCAGGTTGACTCTGCTTTTCTGGGTGCTTTGCACAGCAATTCCACACCAGTTTGTCCGGATCGGGCTGGATGAAACCAGACATATCCGGTTCTGTGGTGGTTATCTCAATCCCAGCTCTTGCTACAGCTTCTGTGTGGGCTTGTGTTTTGTCGATAGTCTGTGGACTTTAGAGTTGTGAATCCATTGTAGCGTGTAACATTTTGTTTTTCTTTTGGTAAATGCTAATAGGTTTCACATGGAGACACAACAGGTACACATTCGTGTTTTCTGAGTAAAAACCTGCAGAAACCAGGTTACAAATGATATTTGTGTTTGTAAACAATACATTGAATCCACTTGCCCAAGAAAAAGACTTTGCTTTTCTCCAAACCCAGGTTGACTCTGCTTTTCTGGGTGCTTTGCACACCAACTCCACACCAGTTTGTCCGGATATTGCTGGATGAAACCAGAGACATCCGGTTCTGTGGTGGCTAACTCAATGCCAGCTTTTGATACAGCTTTTGTGTTTGCTTGTGTTTTCTCGATAGTATCTGTGGACTTTAGAGTTGTGAATGCATTGTAGCATGTAACATTTTGTTTTTCTGTTGGCACGTGCTAAATGGTTTCGCATGAAGACATAATAGGTAAACATTCATGTTTTCTGAGTAAAAACCTGCAGAAACCAGGTTACAAATGATATTTGTGTTTGTAAACATGACATTGAATCCACTTGCCCAAGAAAAAGACTTTGCTTTTCTCCGAAACAAAGTTGACTCTGCTTTCCTGGGTGCTTTGCACACTAACTCCACAGCAGTTTGTCCGGATAGGGCTGGATGAAACCAGAAATATCCGGGTCTGTGTTGGCTAACTCAATCCCAGCTCTTGCTACAGCTTCTGTGTTTGCTTGTGTTTTGTCGATCGTATCTGTGGACTTTGGAGTTGTGAATGCATTGTAGCACGTAGCATTGTGTTTTCTGTTGGCAAACGCTAATTGGTTTCACATGGAGACACAACAGGTACACATTCGTATTTTCTAAGTCAAAGCTGCAGAAACCAGGTCAAAAATGATATTTGTGTTTGTAAACATGACATTGAATCCACTTGCCCAAGAAAAAGACTTTGCTTTTCTCCAAACCCAGGTTGACTCTGCTTTTCTGGGTGCTTTGCACACCAACTCCACACCAGTTTGTCCGGATAGGGCTGGATGAAACCAGAAATATCCGGTTCTGTGGTGGCTAGCTCAATCCCAGCTCTTGCTACAGCTTCTGTGTGTGCTTGTGTTTTCTCGATAGCATCTGTGGACTTTAGAGTTGTGAATGCATTGTAGCATGTAACATTTTGTTTTTCTGTTGGCAAAGGTTAATAGGTTTCACATGGAGACTCAACAGGTACACATTCGTGTTTTCTGAGTAAAAAGCTGCAGAAACCAGGTTACAAATGATATTTGTGTTTGTAAACATGACTTTGAATCCACTTGCCCAAGAAAAAGACTTTGCTTTTCTCCAAAACCAGGTTGACTCTGCTTTTCTGGGTGCTTTGCACAGCAATTCCACACCAGTTTGTCCGGATCGGGCTGGATGAAACCAGACATGTCCGGTTCTGTGGTGGTTATCTCATATTCCAGCTCTTGCTACAGCTTCTGTGTGTGCTTGTGTTTTGTCGATAGTCTGTGGACTTTAGAGTTGTGAATGCATTGTAGCGTGTAACATTTTGTTTTTCTTTTGGTAAACGCTAATATGTTTCACATGGAGACACAACAGGTACACATTCGTGTTTTCTGAGTAAAAACCTGCAGAAACCAGGTTACAGATGATATTTGTGTTTGTAAACAATACATTGAATCCACTTGCCCAAGGAAAAGACTTTGCTTTTCTCCAAACCCAAGTTGACTCTGCTTTTCTGGGTGCTTTGCACACCAACTCCACACCAGTTTGTCCGGATAGGGCTGGATGAAACCAGAGACATCCGGTTCTGTGGTGGCTAACTCAATGCCAGCTTTTGATACAGCTTCTGTGTTTGCTTGTGTTTTCTCGATAGTATCTGTGGACTTTGGAGTTGTGAATGCATTGTAGCATGTAACATTTGGTTTTTCTGTTGGCACGTGCTAAATGGTTTCGCATGAAGACATAACAGGTATACATTCATGTTTTCTGAGTAAAAACCTGAAGAAACCAGGTTACAAATGATATTTGTGTTTGTAAACATGACATTGAATCTACTTGCCCAAGAAAAAGACTTTGCTTTTCTCCAAAACCAGGTTGTCTCTGCTTTCCTGGGTGCTTTGCACACTAACTCCACAGCAGTTTGTCCGAATAGGGCTGGATGAAACCAGAAATATCCGGGTCTGTGTTGGGTAACTCAATCTCAGCTCTTGCTACAGCTTCTGTGTGTGCTTGTGTTTTGTCGATCGTATCTGTGGACTTTGGAGTTGTGAATGCATTGTAGCACGTAGCATTGTGTTTTCTGTTGGTAAACGCTAATTGGTTTCACATGGAGACACAACAGGTACACATTCGTATTTTCTAAGTCAAAGCTTCAGAAACCAGGTCAAAAATGATATTTGTGTTTGTAAACATGACATTGAATCCACTTGCCCAAGAAAAAGACTTTGCTTTTCTCCAAACCCAGGTTGACTCTGCTTTTCTGGGTGCTTTGCACACCAACTCCACACCAGTTTATCCGGATAAGGCTGGATGAAACCAGAGACATCCGGTTCTGTGGTGGCTAACTCAATGCCAGCTTTTGATACAGCTTCTGTGTTTTTTGTGTTTTCTCGATAGGATCTGTGGACTTTAGAGTTGTAAATGCATTGTAGCATGTAACATTTGGTTTTTCTGTTGGCAAGCGCTAATTGATTTCGCATGAAGACACAACAGGTACGCATTCATGATTTCTGAGTAAAAACCTGCACAAACCAGGTTAAAAATGATATTTGTGTTTGTAAACATGCATTGATTCCACTTGCCCAAGAAAAAGACTTTGCTTTTAACCAAAACCAGGTTGACTCTGCTTTCCTGGGTGCTTTGCACACAAACTCCACAAAAGTTTGTCTGGATAGGCCTGGATGAAACCAGAAATATCCGGATCTGTGTTGCCTAACTCAATCCCAGCTCTTGCTACAGCTTCTGTGTGTGCTTGTGTTTTCTCGATAGTATCTGTGGACTTTGGAGTTGTGAATGCATTGTAGCATGTAGCATTGTGTTTTCTGTATGCAAACGCTAATTGGTTTCACATGGAGACACAACAGGCACACATTCGTATTTTCTAAGTAAAAGCTGCAGAAAACAGGTCAAAAATGATATTTGTGTTTGTAAACACGACATTGAATCCACTTGCCCAAGAAAAAGACTTTGCTTTTCTCCAAACCCAGGTTGACTCTGCTTTTCTGGGTGCTTTGCACACCAACTCCACACCAGTTTGTCCGGATAGGGCTGGATGAAACCAGAAATATCCGGTTCTGTGGTGGCTAGCTCAATCCCAGCTCTTGCTACAGCTTCTGTGTGTGCTTGTGTTTTCTCGATAGCATCTGTGGACTTTAGATTTGCGAATGCATTGTAGCATGTAACATTTTGTTTTTCTGTTGGCAAACGCTAATAGGTTTCACATGGAGAGACAACAGGTACACATTCGTGTTTTCTGAGTAAAAAGCTGCAGAAACCAGGTTACAAATGATATTTGTGTTTGTAAACATGACTTTGAATCCACTTGCCCAAGAAAAAACTTTGCTTTTCTCCAAACCCAGGTTGACTCTGCTTTTCTGGGTGCTTTGCACAGCAATTCCACACCAGTTTGTCCGGATCAGGCTGGATGAAATCAGACATGTCCGGTTCTGTGGTGGTTATTTCAATCCCAGCTCATGCTACAGCTTCTGTGTGTGCTTGTGTTTTGTCGATAGCCTGTGGACTTTAGAGTTGTGAATGCATTGTAGCATGTAACATTTTGTTTTCTATTGGTAAACCCTAATAGGTTTCACATGGAGACACAACAGGTACACATTCGTGTTTTCTGAGTAAAAACCTGCAGAAACCAGGTTACAAATGATATTTGTGTTTGTAAACATGACATTGAATCCACTTGCCCAAGAAAAAGACTTTGCTTTTCTCCAAACCCAGGTTGACTCTGCTTTTCTGGGTGCTTTGCACACCAAATCCACACCAGTTTGTCCGCATAGGGCTGGATGAAACCAGAGACATCCGGTTCTGTGGTGGCTAACTCAATGCCAGCTTTTGATACAGCTTCTGTGTTTGCTTGTGTTTTCTCGATAGTATCTGTGGACTTTAGAGTTGAAAATGCATTGTAGCATGTAACATTTGGTTTTTCTGTTGGCAAGCGCTAATTGGTTTCGCATGAAGACACAACCGGTACACATTCATGTTTTCCGAGTAAAAACATGCAGAAACCAGGTTACAAATTATATTTGTGTTTGTAAACATGACATTGAATCCACTGGCCCAAGAAAAAGACTTTGCTTTTCTCCGAAACCAAGTTGACTCTGCTTTCCTGGGTGCTTTGCACACTAACTCCACAGCAGTTTGTCCGGATAGGGCTGGATGAAACCAGAAATATCCGGGTCTGTGTTGGCTAACTCAATCCCAGCTCTTGCTACAGCTTCTGTGTTTGCTTGTGTTTTGTCGATCGTATCTGTGGACTTTGGAGTTGTGAATGCATTGTAGCACGTAGCATTGTGTTTTCTGTTGGCAAACGCTAATTGGTTTCACATGGAGACACAACAGGTACACATTCGTATTTTCTAAGTCAAAGCTGCAGAAACCAGGTCAAAAATGATATTTGTGTTTGTAAACATGACATTGAATCCACTTGCCCAAGAAAAAGACTTTGCTTTTCTCCAAACCCAGGTTGACTCTGCTTTTCTGGGTGCTTTGCACACCAACTCCACACCAGTTTGTCCGGATAGGGCTGGATGAAACCAGAAATATCCGGTTCTGTGGTGGCTAGCTCAATCCCAGCTCTTGCTACAGCTTCTGTGTGTGCTTGTGTTTTCTCGATAGCATCTGTGGACTTTAGAGTTGTGAATGCATTGTAGCATGTAACATTTTGTTTTTCTGTTGGCAAAGGTTAATAGGTTTCACATGGAGACTCAACAGGTACACATTCGTGTTTTCTGAGTAAAAAGCTGCAGAAACCAGGTTACAAATGATATTTGTGTTTGTAAACATGACTTTGAATCCACTTGCCCAAGGAAAAGACTTTGCTTTTCTCCAAACCCAGGTTGACTCTGCTTTTCTGGGTGCTTTGCACAGCAATTCCACACCAGTTTGTCCGGATCGGGCTGGATGAAACCAGACATGTCCGGTTCTGTGGTGGTTATCTCATATTCCAGCTCTTGCTACAGCTTCTGTGTGTGGTTGTGTTTTGTCGATAGTCTGTGGACTTTAGAGTTGTGAATGCATTGTAGCGTGTAACATTTTGTTTTTCTTTTGGTAAACGCTAATATGTTTCACATGGAGACACAACAGGTACACATTCGTGTTTTCTGAGTAAAAACCTGCAGAAACCAGGTTACAAATGATATTTGTGTTTGTAAACATGACATTGAATCCACTTGCCCAAGGAAAAGACTTTGCTTTTCTCCAAACCCAGGTTGACTCTGCTTTTCTGGGTGCTTTGCACACCAACTCCACACCAGTTTGTCCGGATAGGGCTGGATGAAACCAGAGACATCCGGTTCTGTGGTGGCTAACTCAATGCCAGCTTTTGATACAGCTTCTGTGTTTGCTTGTTTTTTCTCGATAGTATCTGTGGACTTTAGAGTTGTGAATGCATTGTAGCATGTAACATTTGGTTTTTCTGTTGGCACGTGCTAAATGGTTTCGCATGAAGACATAACAGGTATACATTCATGTTTTCTGAGTAAAAACCTGCAGAAACCAGGTTACAAATGATATTTGTGTTTGTAAACATGACATTGAATCCACTTGCCCAAGAAAAAGACTTTGCTTTTCTCCAAAACCAGGTTGACTCTGCTTTCCTGGGTGCTTTGCACACTAACTCCACAGCAGTTTGTCCGAATAGGGCTGGATGAAACCAGAAATATCCGGGTCTGTGTTGGCTAACTCAATCCCAGCTCTTGCTACAGCTTCTGTGTGTGCTTGTGTTTTGTCGATCGTATCTGTGGACTTTGGAGTTGTGAATGCATTGTAGCACGTAGCATTGTGTTTTCTGTTGGTAAACGCTAATTGGTTTCACATGGAGACACAACAGGTACACATTCGTATTTTCTAAGTCAAAGCTTCAGAAACCAGGTCAAAAATGATATTTGTGTTTGTAAACATGACATTGAATCCACTTGCCCAAGAAAAAGACTTTGCTTTTCTCCAAACCTAGGTTGACTCTGCTTTTCTGGGTGCTTTGCACACCAACTCCACACCAGTTTATCCGGATAAGGCTGGATGAAACCAGAGACATCCGGTTCTGTGGTGGCTAACTCAATGCCAGCTTTTGATACAGCTTCTGTGTTTTTTGTGTTTTCTCGATAGTATCTGTGGACTTTAGAGTTGTAAATGCATTGTAGCATGTAACATTTGGTTTTTCTGTTGGCAAGCGCTAATTGATTTCGCATGAAGACACAACAGGTACGCATTCATGATTTCTGAGTAAAAACCTGCACAAACCAGGTTAAAAATGATATTTGTGTTTGTAAACATGCATTGATTCCACTTGCCCAAGAAAAAGACTCTGCTTTTAACCAAAACCAGGTTGACTCTGCATTCCTGGGTGCTTTGCACACAAACTCCACAAAAGTTTGTCTGGATAGGCCTGGATGAAACCAGAAATATCCGGATCTGTGTTGCCTAACTCAATCCCAGCTCTTGCTACAGCTTCTGTGTGTGCTTGTGTTTTCTCGATAGTATCTGTGGACTTTGGAGTTGTGAATGCATTGTAGCATGTAGCATTGTGTTTTCTGTATGCAAACGCTAATTGGTTTCACATGGAGACACAACAGGCACACATTCGTATTTTCTAAGTAAAAGCTGCAGAAACCAGGTCAAAAATGATATTTGTGTTTGTAAACACGACATTGAATCCACTTGCCCAAGAAAAAGACTTTGCTTTTCTCCAAACCCAGGTTGACTCTGCTTTTCTGGGTGCTTTGCACACCAACTCCACACCAGTTTGTCCGGATAGGGCTGGATGAAACCAGAAATATCCGGTTCTGTGGTGGCTAGCTCAATCCCAGCTCTTGCTACAGCTTCTGTGTGTGCTTGTGTTTTCTCGATAGCATCTGTGGACTTTAGATTTGCGAATGCATTGTAGCATGTAACATTTTGTTTTTCTGTTGGCAAACGCTAATAGGTTTCACATGGAGAGACAACAGGTACACATTCGTGTTTTCTGAGTAAAAAGCTGCAGAAACCAGGTTACAAATGATATTTGTGTTTGTAAACATGACATTGAATCCACTTGCCCAAGAAAAAACTTTGCTTTTCTCCAAACCCAGGTTGACTCTGCTTTTCTGGGTGCTTTGCACAGCAATTCCACACCAGTTTGTCCGGATCAGGCTGGATGAAATCAGACATATCCGGTTCTGTGGTGGTTATTTCAATCCCAGCTCATGCTACAGCTTCTGTGTGTGCTTGTGTTTTGTCGATAGCCTGTGGACTTTAGAGTTGTGAATCCATTGTAGCGTGTAACATTTTGTTTTGCTTTTGGTAAACGCTAATAGGTTTCACATGGAGACACAACAGGTACACATTCGTGTTTTCTGAGTAAAAACCTGCAGAAACCAGGTTACAAATGATATTTGTGTTTGTAAACATGACATTGAATCCACTTGCCCAAGAAAAAGACTTTGCTTTTCTCCAAACCCAGGTTGACTCTGCTTTTCTGGGTGCTTTGCACACCAAATCCACACCAGTTTGTCCGCATAGGGCTGGATGAAACCAGAGACATCCGGTTCTGTGGTGGCTAACTCAATGCCAGCTTTTGATACAGCTTCTGTGTTTGCTTGTGTTTTCTCGATAGTATCTGTGGACTTTAGAGTTGAAAATGCATTGTAGCATGTAACATTTGTTTTTTCTGTTGGCAAGCGCTAATTGGTTTCGCATGAAGACACAGCCGGTACACATTCATGTTTTCCGAGTAAAAACATGCAGAAACCAAGTTACAAATTATATTTGTGTTTGTAAACATGACATTGAATCCACTTGCCCAAGAAAAAGACTTTGCTTTTCTCCAAAACCAGGTTGACTCTGCTTTTCTGGGTGCTTTGCACACAAACTCCACAGCAGTTTGTCTGGATAGGGCTGGATGAAACCAGAAATATCCGGGTCTGTGGTGGCTTACTCAATCCCAGCTCTTGCTAGAGCTTCTGTGTTTGCTTGTGTTTTCTGGATAGTATCTGTGGACTTTCAATTTTTTAATGCATTGTATGCTGCGTACATGACTGCTTTTCTGGGTGCTTTGCACACAAACTCCACACCAGTTTGTCCGGATAGATCTGGATGGAAGCAGAAATATCAGGTTCTGAGGTTGCTATCTGAATCCCAGCTCTCCCTACAGCTTCTGTGTGTGCTTGTGTTTTCTCGATAGTATCTGTGGACTTTCAATTTTTGAATGCATTGTATGCTGCGTACATGACTGCTGTATCGGAGGTGTGGATGTAAGCAGTTTGGAAGAGTTCTGTAGCCTGGGAGTAGGGATTGGCAATATGCGGCAATTCTGTAGCCTGTTACTAGGATGCGCAGCTTATGGGCGTTCTGCGTCCTGGCTGTAGAGAGATTCAGTTCACGGGAGTTCTGTATGCTAGTGGATTACAAATCTGTTTCAGTGGTCTGTAGCCTGGGAATAGCCCTTCACAATGTGCGCAATGTCTGTAGCCTGAGTGTAGATGAGAGAGCTTACAGGAGTTCTGTAACCTGATTAAGTCAGATGCAGCATACATGAATTCTGTATCGGTGGTGTGGGTGTAAGAAGTTTGTAAGAGTTCTATAGCCTGGGAGTAGGGATTCACAATATGCGGCATTTCTGCAGCCTGACACTAGGATGTGCAGCTTATGGGCGTTCTGCGTCCTGACTTTAGAGAGATTCAGTTCATCGGAGTTCTGTATGCTAGTGGAGTGCAATGCTATTTCAGAGTTCTGTTGCCTGGGAATAGGATGACACAATCTGCGCAATGTCTGTATCCTTAGGCAGAGCTTACAGGAGTTCTGTAACCAGCGTGTAGTCAGATGCAGATTACATGAGTTTTGTATTACAGGTGTGGAATGAAGCAGTTTGTAAGATTTTGTAGCCTGGGAGTAGGGATTCACAATGTGTGGAATTTCTGTAGCCTGTCTATAGGAAACGCAGCTTATGGTCGGTCTGATTCCTGGCTGTAGAGAGATGCAGTTAACGGGCGTTCTGTATGCTAGTGGAGTGCAAAGCTCTTTCAGCCTTTTGTAACCTGGGAATAGGGTTACACAATGTGCGCAAATTCGGTAGCCTGAGTGTAGGAGAGAGAACGTAAAGGAGTTCTGTAACCTGAGTGTAGTGATTTAACCCATACATGAATTCTGTATCGGAGGTGTGAACCGAAGCAGTTAGGAAGGGTTCTGTAGCCTGGGAGTGGCATTCACAATATGCGGGAATTCTGTAGCCTGTCTATAGGAAACGTAGCTTATGGTCTGTCTGCTTCTTGGCTGTAGTGAGATGCAGTTCACGGGACTTCTGTATGCTAGTGGAGTACAAAGCTGTTTCAGCAGTCTGTAGCCTGGGAATAGGTATACACTATGTGCACAATGTCCATAGTATGAGTTAAGGACACAGAGCTTACAGGAGTTCTGTAACCTGAATTTAGTCAGATGCAGCTTACATGAGTTCTGTATTACAGGAATGGAACGAAGCAGTTTGGAAGAGTTCTGTAGCCTGGAAGTAGGGATTCGCAATATGCGGCATTTCTGTAGCCTGACACTAGGATGCGAAGCTTATGGGTGTTCTGTGTCCTGGCTGTAGAGAGATGCAGTTCACAGGAGTTCTGAATGCTAGTGGAGTGCAATCGTATTTCAGAGTTCTTTTGCATGGGAAGGGGATGACATAATGTGCGCAATGTCTGTATCCTTAGACAGAGCTTAAAGGAGTTCTGTAACCTAAGTGTAGTCAGATGCAGCTTAAATGAGTTCTGTATTACAGGTGTGGAACGAAGCAGTTTGTAAGAGTTCTGTAGCCTGGGAGTAGGGATTCACAATATGCGGGATTTCTGTAGCCTGTCTATAGGAAACGCAGCTTATAGGAATTCTACATACAGGCTGTAGAGATATTCAGTTCAAGGGAGTACTGTATACTAGTGGAGGGAAATGCTATTTCATAGTTCTCTTGCCTGGGAATAGGATGACACAATGTACGCAACGTCTGTGTACTGAGACAGAGCTTACAGGAGTTCTGTAACCTGAGTGCAGTGAGGTGCAGCTTACATGAGTTCTGTATCGGAGGTGTGTAACGAAGCAGTTTGTTAGAGTTCTGTAGCCTGGGAGTAGGCATTCACAATATGCGCGATTTCTGTAGCCTGACTCTAGGATGTGCAGCTTATATGAATTCTGGATACAGGCTGTAGAGAGATTCAGTTCATGGGAGTTCTGTATGCTAGTGGAGTGCAAAGCTTTCAGCGTTAGGTAGCCTGGGAACACGCTTACACAATGTGAGCAATTTCGATAGCCTGAGTGTAGGATAAAGATAATACAGGAGTTCTGTAACCTGAGTGTAGTGATTTACAGCACACATGAGTTGTGTATTGTTGGTGTAGAACGAAGCACTTCCAAAGGGTTCTGAAGCCTGGGAGTACGAATTCGGAATATGCGAGATTTCTGTAGCCTGACTCTGGGATGGGCAGCTTATAGGAATTCTGGATACAGGCTGCAGAGAGATTCAGTTCATGGGAGTTCTGTATGCTAGTGGAGTACAAAGCTGTTGCATGATTCCGTAGCATGGGAATACGCTTACACAATGTGCGTAATGTCTGTATGCTGAGTGTAGGAGACAGAGCGTACAGGAGTTCTGTAACCTGAGTATAGTCAGATGCAGCTTACATGATTTCAGTATTACAAGTGTGGAACAATTATGTTTGGAAGGGTTCTGTAGCCTGGGAGCAGGCATTCGCAACATGTGGGATATCTGTAGCCTGTCTATAGGAAAGGCATCTTATGGTTTGTCTGCTTCCTGGCTGTAGAGAGATTCAGTTCACGGGAGTTCTGTATGCTAGTGGAGTACAAAGCTGTTTCAGCGGTCTGTAGACAGGGAATAGGCATACACAATGTGCGCAATGTCTATAGCCTGAGTGTAGGGGACAGAGCTTACAGGAGTTCTGAAACCTGAGTTTAGTCCGATGCAGCTTACATGAGTTCTGTATTACAGGTGTGGAACGAATCAGTTTGTAAGAGTTCTGTAGCCTGGGAGTAGGCATTCGCAATATGCGGGATTTCTGTAGCCTGTCTATAGGAAACGCAGATTCTGGTTGGTCTGCTTCCTGGCTGTAGAGAGATTCAGTTCTCGGGAGTTCTGTATGCTAGTGGAGTACAAAGCTGTTTCAGTGCTCTGTAGCCTGAGAATAGGCATACACAATGTGAGCAATGTCTGCCGCCTGAGTGTAGGAGACAGAGATTACAGGAGTTCTGTAACCTGAATTTAGTCAGATGCAGCGTACATGAGTTCTGTATCGGAGGTGTGGATGTAAGCAGTTTGGAAGAGTTCTGTAGCCTGGGAGTAGGCATTAGCAATATGCGGGATTTCTGCAGCCTGTCTATAGGAAACGGCACTTATAGGAATTCTGGGTACGGGCTGTAGAGAGATTCAGTTCACAGAAAGTCTGTATGCTATTGGAGTGCAATGCTATTTCAAAGTTCTGTGCGTGGGAATAGGCTTAGCTCATGTGACAAATGTTGTCGGTTTGTTTCCTGGCTGTAGAGAGATGCAGTTCATGGCAGCACTGCATGCTAGTGGAGTACAAAGCTGTCTCAGCTGTCTGTTGCCTGTGAATAGGCATACAAAATGTGCACAATGTCCATTGCCTGAGTATAGGAGACAGTCCATACAGGAGTTGTGTAAACCAAGTTTAGTCAGATGCAGCTTACATGAGTTCTGTATCAGAGGAGTAGAATGAAGTAGTTTGTAAGAGTTCTGTAGCCTGGAAGTAGGGATTCACAATATGCGGTATTTCTGTCACCTGTCTAGAGGAAGCGCAGCGTATGGGCGTTAGGCATCCTGGCTGTAGAGTGATGCAGTTCACGGGAGTTCTGAATGCTAGTGGAGTGCAATGCTGTTTCAGCTGTCTGTAGATTGTGAATAGGCATACACAATGTGCGCAATGTCCATAGCCTGAGTGTAAGAGACAGAGCTTACAGGAGTTCTGTAACCTGAGTGTAGTCAAATGCAGCGTACATGAGTTCTGTATCGGATGTGAGGTACGAAGCAGTTTGGAAGAATTCTGTAGCCTGGGAGTAGGCATTCGCCATATGCGGGATATCTGTAGCCTGACTCTGGGATGTGAGGGTTATAGGAAATCTGGATACAGGCTGTGGAGAGATTCAGTTCATGCGTGTTCTGTATGCTAGTGGAGTAGAAAGCTGTTTCAGCGGTCAGTAGCCTGGGAATAGGCATACACAATGTGCGCAATGTCTGTAGCGTGAGTGTAGGAGTGAGAGCTTACAGGAGTTCTGTAACCTGAGTGTAGTCAGATGCAGCATACATGAGTTCTGTATCGGACATGTGGAACAAAGCAGTTTGGAAGAGTTCTGTAGATTGGGATTGGCATTCACAATATGCGGGATTTCTGTCGCCTGTCTATAGGAAACGCAGCTTATGGTCAGTCTGCTTCCTGGCTGTAGACAGATTCAGTTCACGGGAATTCTGTATGCTAGTGAAGTGCAATGCTATTTCAGCGGTCTGTAGCCTGGGAATAGGCATACACAATGTTCGCAATGTCCGTAGCGTGAGTGTAGGAGACAGAGCTTACAGGAGTTCTGTAACCTGAGTTTAGTGAGATGCAGCGTACATGAGTTCTGTATCGGATGTGTGGAACGTTGCAGTTAGGAAGGGTTCCTTAGCCTGGGAGTAGGCATTCGCAATATGCGGGATTTCAGTAGCCTGTCTATAGGAAACGCAGCTTATGGGCGTTCTTCGTCCTGGCTATAGAGAGATGCATTTCATGGGAGTTCTGTGTGCTAGTGGAGTACAAAGCTGTTTCAGAGTTCTTTTGCCTAGGAATAGGCATACACAATGTGCTCAATGTCTGTATCCTTAGACAGAGCTTACAGGAATTCTGTAAACTGAGTGTAGTCAGATGCACCGTGCATGAGTTCTGTATCTGAGATATGGATATAAGCAGTTTAGAAGAGTTCTGTAGCCTGGGTCAGGGATTCGCAATATGCGGGATTTCTGAAGGCTAACTCTGGGATTTGAATCTTATAGGAATTCTAGATACGTGCTGTAGAGAGATTCAGTTCATGGGAGTTCTGTATGCTAGTGGAGTGCAAAGCTGTTTCAGCGTTCTGTAGCCTGTGAATACGCTTACACGATGTGCGCTATTTCGGTAGCCTGATTATAGGAGAGAGAGTGTACTGGAGTTCTGTAACCTGAATGTAGTGATTTACAGCATACATGAGTTCTGTTTTGGAGGTGTGGAACAAAGCAGTTAGGAGTGGTTCTGTAGCGTGGCAGTAGGAATTCGCAATATGCGGGATTTCTGTAGCCGTACTCTAGGATGCACAGCTTACGGTCATTCTGCTTCCTGGCTGTAGAAAATTTAGATCACAGGAGTTCTGTATGTTAGTGGTGTACAAAGCTGTTTCAGCGGTCTGTAGCCTTAGAATAGGCATACACAATATGCACAATGTCCGTAGCCTGAGTGTAGGAGACAGAGCTTACAGGAGTTCTGTAACCTGAGTGTGGTCAGATGCAGCTTACATGAATTCTGTATTACAGGTTTGGAACGAAGCAGTTTGGAAGAGTTCTGTAGCCTGGGAGTAGGCATTCACAATATGCGGGATTTCTGTAGCCTGACTCTGGGATGTGCAGCATATAGGTATTGTGGATACAGGCTGTAGAGAGATTCAGGTCATGGGAGTTCTGTATGCCAGCGGCGTGTAAAGATAGTTCAGCATTCTATAGCCTGGGAATACACTTACACAATGTGCGAATTTCAGTGGCCTGCGTGTAGGAGACAGAGCTTAGAAGAGTTCTGTATGCTGAGTGTAGTGATTTACAGCATACATGAGTTCTTTATCGGGTTGTGGAACAAAGCAGTTAGCAAGGGTTCGGCAGCCTGGGAGTAGGAATTCATAATATGCGGGATTTCTGTAGCCTGACTCTGGGATGTGCAGTTCATTGTCGCTCTGCTTCCTGGCTGTAGAGAGATTCAATTCACGAGAGTTCTGTATGCTAGTGGAGTACAAATCTGTTTCAGCGGTCTGTAGCCTGGGAATAGGCATACACAATGTGCGCAATGTCTGTAGGCTGAGTGTAGGAGACAGAGCTTACAGGAGTTCTGAAACCTGAGTTTAGTCCGATGCAGCTTACATGAGTTCTGTATTACAGGTGTGGAACGAATCAGTTTGTAAGAGTTCTGTAGCCTGGGAGTAGGCATTCGCAATATGCGGGATTTCTGTAGCCTGTCTATAGGAAACGCAGATTCTGGTTGGTCTGCTTCCTGGCTGTAGAGAGATTCAGTTCACGGGAGTTCTGTATGCTAGTGGAGTACAAAGCTGTTTCAGTGCTCTGTAGCCTGAGAATAGGCATACACAATGTGAGCAATGTCTGCCGCCTGAGTGTAGGAGACAGAGATTACAGGAGTTCTGTAACCTGAATTTAGTCAGATGCAGCGTACATGAGTTCTGTATCGGAGGTGTGGATGTAAGCAGTTTGGAAGAGTTCTGTAGCCTGGGAGTAGGCATTCGCAATATGCGGGATTTCTGTAGCCTGTCTATAGGAAACGGCACTTATAGGAATTCTGGGTACGGGCTGTAGAGAGATTCAGTTCACAGAAAGTCTGTATGCTATTGGAGTGCAATGCTATTTCAAAGTTCTGTGCGTGGGAATAGGCTTAGCTCATGTGACAAATGTTGTCGGTTTGTTTCCTGGCTGTAGAGAGATGCAGTTCATGGCAGCACTGCATGCTAGTGGAGTACAAAGCTGTCTCAGCTGTCTGTTGCCTGTGAATAGGCATACAAAATGTGCACAATGTCCATTGCCTGAGTATAGGAGACAGTCCATACAGGAGTTGTGTAAACCAAGTTTAGTCAGATGCAGCTTACATGAGTTCTGTATCAGAGGAGTAGAATGAAGTAGTTTGTAAGAGTTCTGTAGCCTGGAAGTAGGGATTCACAATATGCGGTATTTCTGTCACCTGTCTAGAGGAAGCGCAGCGTATGGGCGTTAGGCATCCTGGCTGTAGAGTGATGCAGTTCACGGGAGTTCTGAATGCTAGTGGAGTGCAATGCTGTTTCAGCTGTCTGTAGATTGTGAATAGGCATACACAATGTGCGCAATGTCCATAGCCTGAGTGTAAGAGACAGAGCTTACAGGAGTTCTGTAACCTGAGTGTAGTCAAATGCAGCGTACATGAGTTCTGTATCGGATGTGAGGTACGAAGCAGTTTGGAAGAATTCTGTAGCCTGGGAGTAGGCATTCGCCATATGCGGGATATCTGTAGCCTGACTCTGGGATGTGAGGGTTATAGGAAATCTGGATACAGGCTGTGGAGAGATTCAGTTCATGCGTGTTCTGTATGCTAGTGGAGTAGAAAGCTGTTTCAGCGGTCAGTAGCCTGGGAATAGGCATACACAATGTGCGCAATGTCTGTAGCGTGAGTGTAGGAGTGAGAGCTTACAGGAGTTCTGTAACCTGAGTGTAGTCAGATGCAGCATACATGAGTTCTGTATCGGACATGTGGAACAAAGCAGTTTGGAAGAGTTCTGTAGACTGGGATTGGCATTCACAATATGCGGGATTTCTGTCGCCTGTCTATAGGAAACGCAGCTTATGGTCAGTCTGCTTCCTGGCTGTAGACAGATTCAGTTCACGGGAATTCTGTATGCTAGTGAAGTGCAATGCTATTTCAGCGGTCTGTAGCCTGGGAATAGGCATACACAATGTTCGCAATGTCCGTAGCGTGAGTGTAGGAGACAGAGCTTACAGGAGTTCTGTAACCTGAGTTTAGTGAGATGCAGCGTACATGAGTTCTGTATCGGATGTGTGGAACGTTGCAGTTAGGAAGGGTTCCTTAGCCTGGGAGTAGGCATTCGCAATATGCGGGATTTCAGTAGCCTGTCTATAGGAAACGCAGCTTATGGGCGTTCTTCGTCCTGGCTATAGAGAGATGCATTTCATGGGAGTTCTGTGTGCTAGTGGAGTACAAAGCTGTTTCAGAGTTCTTTTGCCTAGGAATAGGCATACACAATGTGCTCAATGTCTGTATCCTTAGACAGAGCTTACAGGAATTCTGTAAACTGAGTGTAGTCAGATGCACCGTGCATGAGTTCTGTATCTGAGATATGGATATAAGCAGTTTAGAAGAGTTCTGTAGCCTGGGTCAGGGATTCGCAATATGCGGGATTTCTGAAGGCTAACTCTGGGATTTGAATCTTATAGGAATTCTAGATACGTGCTGTAGAGAGATTCAGTTCATGGGAGTTCTGTATGCTAGTGGAGTGCAAAGCTGTTTCAGCGTTCTGTAGCCTGTGAATACGCTTACACGATGTGCGCTATTTCGGTAGCCTGATTATAGGAGAGAGAGTGTACTGGAGTTCTGTAACCTGAATGTAGTGATTTACAGCATACATGAGTTCTGTTTTGGAGGTGTGGAACAAAGCAGTTAGGAGTGGTTCTGTAGCGTGGCAGTAGGAATTCGCAATATGCGGGATTTCTGTAGCCGTACTCTAGGATGCACAGCTTACGGTCATTCTGCTTCCTGGCTGTAGAAAATTTAGATCACAGGAGTTCTGTATGTTAGTGGTGTACAAAGCTGTTTCAGCGGTCTGTAGCCTTAGAATAGGCATACACAATATGCACAATGTCCGTAGCCTGAGTGTAGGAGACAGAGCTTACAGGAGTTCTGTAACCTGAGTGTGGTCAGATGCAGCTTACATGAATTCTGTATTACAGGTTTGGAACGAAGCAGTTTGGAAGAGTTCTGTAGCCCGGGAGTAGGCATTTTCAATATGCGGGATTTCTGTAGACTATCTATGGGAAACGCAGCTTATGGTCAGTCTGCTTCCTGGCTGTAGACAGATTCAGTTCACGGTATTTCTGCATGCTGGTGGAGTGCAATGTTATTTCAGAGTTCTGTTGCATGGGAATAGGCATACACAATGTTCACAATCTCCGTAGCCTGAGTGTAGGAGACAGAGCTCACAGGAGTTCTGTAACCTCAGTTTAGTCAGATGCAGCGTACATGAGATCTGTATCGGTTGAGTGGAACGAAGTAGTTTGTAAGAGTTCTGTAGCCTGGGAGTAGGCATTCGCAATATGCAGGATTTCAGTAGCCGGTCTGTAGGAAACGCACCTTATGGGCGTTCTGCGTGCTGGCTATAGAGAGATGCAGTTCACGGAATTTCTGTATGCTAGTGGAGTGCAATGCTATTTCAGAGTTCTTTTGCCTGGGAATAGGCATACACAATGTGCGCAATGTCTGTATTGTTAGACAGAGCTAACAGAAGTTCTGTAACCTGAGTGTAGTCAGATGCAGCGTACATGAATTCTGTATTACAGGTGCGGAGCGAAGCAGTTTGTAAGAGTTCTGTAGCCTTGGAGTAGGCATTCGCAATATACGGGATTTCTGTAGCCTGTCTATAGGAAATGCAGCTTATGGTCAGTCTGTTTCCTGCCTGTAGAGAGATTCAGTTCACGGGAGTTCTGTATGCTAGTGGAGTACAAATCTGTTTCAGCGGTCTGTAGCCTGGGAATAGGCATACACAAATTGCACAATGTCTGTAACCTGAGTGTAGGAGACAGAGCTTAAGGAGTTCTGTAACCTGAGTGTAGTCAGATGCAGCATACATGAGTTCTGTATTGGACGTGTGGAACGAAGCAGTTTGGAAGAGTTCTGTATCCTGGGAGTAAGCATTCACAATATGCGGGAATTCTGTCACCTTTCTAGAGGAAACGCAGCTTATGGGCGTTCTACGTACTGGCTGTAGTGAGATGCAGTTCACGGGACTTCTGTATGCTAGTGGAGTACAAAGCTGTTTCAGCGTTCTGTAGCCTCGGAATACGCTTACACAATATGCACAAAGTCTTAGCCTGAGTGTAGGAGACAGAGCTTACAGGAGTTCTGTAACCTGAGTGTAGTGAGGTGCAGTTTACATGAGTTCTGTATCAGAGGTGTGTAACAAAGTAGTTTGTAAGAGTTCTGTAGCCTGGAAGTAGGCATTCACAATATGCGGGATTTCTGTAGACTGTCTATAGGATAAGCAGGTTATAGGCGTTCTGGATACAAGTTGTAGAGTGATGGAGTTCATGGGAGTTCTGTATGCTAGTGGAGTTCAAAGCTGTTTCAGTGGTCTGTAGCCTGGGAATAGGTATACACAATGTGCGCAATGTCCGTAGCCCGAGTGTATGAGACAGAGCTTACAGGAGTTTGTTACCTGAGTTTGGTCAGATGCAGCTTACATGAGTTCTGTATTACAGGTGTGAACGAAGCAGTTTGGAAGAGTTCTGTACCCTGCGAGTAGGCATTCGCAATATGCGGGTTTTCTGTAGCCTGTTTATAGGAAACGCAGCTTATAGGTATTCTGGTTTCATGCTGTTTAGTGATTCACTTAACGGGAGTTCTGTATGCTAGTGGAGTGCCAAGCTGTTTCATAGTTCAGTAACCTAGGAATATGCTTACACAATGTGCACGAATTCCGTTGCCTGAGTGTAGGTGATAGAGTGTACAGGAGTTCTGTAACATGAGTGTAGTGATTTACAGCATATGTGAGTTCTGTATTATAGGTGTGGAACGAAGCAGTTTGGAAGAGTTCTGTAGCCTGGGATTAGGCATTCACAATATGCGGGTTTTCTCTAGCTTGTCTATAGGAAACACAGCTTATGGTCGTTCTGCTTACTGGCTTTAGAGAGATTCAGTTCACGGGAGTTCTGTATGCTAGTGGAGTAAAAAGCAGTTTCAGCTGTCTGTAGCATGGGAATAGGCTTACACAATGAGCGCAATGTCCGTAGCCTGAGTGTAGAATACAGAGCTTACAGGAGTTCTGTAACCTGAGTTTACTCAGATGAAGTGTACATGAGTTCTGCATCGGAGGTGTGGATGTAAGCAGTTTGGAAGAGTTCTGTAGCCTGGGAGTAGGCATTCGCAATATGCGGGATTTCTGTAGCCTGACTCTGGGATGTGTACCTTATAGGAATTCTGGATACAGGCTGTAGAGAGATTCTTTTCATGGGAGTTCTGTATGTTAGTGGAGTGCAAATCTGTTTCAGCGTTCTGTAGCCTGGGAATACGCTTCACATGTGCGCAAATTCGGTAGCCTGAATTTAGGAGAGACAGCATACAGAAGATCGGTAACCTGAGTGTAGTGATTTATAGTGTACATGAGTTCTGTATCGGAGGTGTGGAACTAAGCATTTAGGAAGGATTCCGTGTTCCTGGGAGTAGGCATTCCCAATATGCAGGATTTCTGTAGCCTGTCAATAGGAAACGCAGCTTATGGTCGGTCTGCTTCCTGGCAGTAGAGAGATTCAGTTCACAGGAGTTCTGTATGCTAGTGGATTACAAACCAGTTTCAGCGGTCTGTATACTAGGATTGGATGGAACCAGAAATATCAGGTTCTGTGGTGGCTAACTCAATCCAAGCTCTTAATACAGCCTCTGAGTTTATTTGTGTTTTCTGGATAGTATCTGTGGACTTTAGAGTTGTGAATGCATTGTAGCATGTAACATTTTGTTTTTCTATTGGCAAACGCTAATTGCTTTCACATGGAAACACAACAGGTACACATTCGTGTTTTCTGAGAAAAAGCTGCAGAAACCAGGTTACAAATGATATTTGTGTTTGTAAACATGACATTGAATCCACTTACCCAAAAAAAGACTTTGCTTTTCTCCAAACCCAGGTTGACTCTGCTTTTCTGGGTGCTTTGCACACCAATTCCACACCAGTTTGTCCAGATAGGGCTGGATGAAACCAGAAATATCCTGTTCTGTGGTGGCTGACTCAGTGCCAGCTCTTGCTACAGCTTCTGTATGTGCTGGTGTTTTGTCGATAGTATCTGTGGACTTTAGAGTTGTGAATGCATTGTAGCATGTAACATTTAGTTTTTCTGTTGGCAAACGCTAATTGGTTTCACATGGAGACACAACAAATACACATTTTTTTTTTCTGAGGAAAAAGCTGCAGAAACCAGGTTACAAATGATATTTGTGTTTGTAAACATGAATTTGAATCCACTTGCCCAAGAAAACGACTTTGCTTTTCTCCAAAACCAGGTTGACTCTGCTTTTCTGGGTTCTTTGCACACAAACTCCACAGCAGTTTGTCTGGATAGGGCTGGATGAAACCAGAAATATCCGGTTCTGTGGTGGCTTACTCAATCCCAGCTCTTGCTAGTGCTTCTGTGTTTGCTTGTGTTTTCTGGATAGTATCTATGGACTTTAGAGTTGTGAATGCATTGTAGCATGTAACATTTTGTTTTTCTGTTGGCAATCGGTAATTGGTTTCACATGGAGACACAACAGGTACACATTCGTGTTTTCTGAGAAAAAGCTGCAGAACCAGGTTAAAAATGATATTTGTGCTTGTAAACATGACATCGAATCCACCTGCCCAAGAAAAAGCCTTTGCTTTTCTCCAAAAAGAGGTTGACACTGCTTTTCTGGGTGCTTTGCTCACCAATTCCACACCCGTTTGTCCAGACAGTGTTGGATGAAACTAGAAATATCCAGTTGTTAGGGGGCTAACTCAATCCCAGCTATTGCTACAGCTTCTGCGTTTGCTTGTGCTATCTCGATAGTATCTGTGGACTTTACAGTTGTAAATGCATTGTAACATGTAACATTTTGTTTTTCTGCTGGCTAGCGCTAATTGGTTACGCATGAAGACACAACAGCTACACATTCGTGTTTTCTGAGTGAAAACCTGCAGAAACCAGGTTAAAAATGATATTTGTGTTTGTAAACATGACATTGAATCCACTTGCCCAAGAAAAAGACTTTGCTTTTCTCCAAAACCAGGTTGACTCTGCTTTTCTGGATGCTTTGCCCCCCAACGCCACACCAGTTTGTCCGGATAGGCCTGGATGAAACCAGATATTTCCGGTTCTGTGGTGGATAACTCAATCCCAGCTCTTGCTACAGCTTCTGTGTTTGCTTGTGTTTTGTCGATAGTATCTGTGCAGTTTGCAGTTGTGAATGCATTGTAGCATGTAGCATTTTGTTTTCTGAGGGGAAACGCTAATTGTTTTCACATGGACACACAACAGGTACACATTCGTGTTTTCTGAGTAAAAGTTGCAGAAATCAGGTCAAAAATGATATTTGTGTTTGTAAACATGACATTGAATCCACTTGCCCAAGAAAAAGACTTTGCTTTCCTCCAAAACCACGTTGACTCTGCTTTTCTGGGTGCTTTGCACACAAATTTCACAGCAGTTTGTCTGGATAGGGCTGGATGAAACCAGAAATATCCGGTTCTGTGGTGGCTTACTCAATCCCAGCTCTTGCTAGTGCTTCTGTGTTTGCTTGTGTTTTCTGGATAGTATCTATGGACTTTAGAGTTGTGAATGCATTGTAGCATGTAACATTTTGTTTTTCTGTTGGCAAATGCTAATTGGTTTCACATGGAGACACAACAGGTACACATTCGTGTTTTCTGAGGAATAACCTGCAGAAACCAGGTTAAAAATGATATTTGTGCTTGTAAACATGACATCGAATCCACCTGCCCAAAAAAAAGACTTTGCTTTTCTCCAAAAACAGGTTGACTCTGCTTTTCTGGGTGCTTTGCACTTTAACTCCACAGCAGTTTGTCCGAATAGGGCTGGATGAAACCAGAAATATCCGGGTCTGTGTTGGGTAACTCAATCTCAGCTCTTGCTACAGCTTCTGTGTGTGCTTGTGTTTTGTCGATCGTATCTGTGGACTTTGGAGTTGTGAATGCATTGTAGCACGTAGCATTGTGTTTTCTGTTGGTAAACGCTAATTGGTTTCACATGGAGACACAACAGGTACACATTCGTATTTTCTAAGTCAAAGCTTCAGAAACCAGGTCAAAAATGATATTTGTGTTTGTAAACATGACATTGAATCCACTTGCCCAAGAAAAAGACTTTGCTTTTCTCCAAACCCAGGTTGACTCTGCTTTTCTGGGTGCTTTGCACACCAACTCCACACCAGTTTATCCGGATAAGGCTGGATGAAACCAGAGACATCCGGTTCTGTGGTGGCTAACTCAATGCCAGCTTTTGATACAGCTTCTGTGTTTTTTGTGTTTTCTCGATAGGATCTGTGGACTTTAGAGTTGTAAATGCATTGTAGCATGTAACATTTGGTTTTTCTGTTGGCAAGCGCTAATTGATTTCGCATGAAGACACAACAGGTACGCATTCATGATTTCTGAGTAAAAACCTGCACAAACCAGGTTAAAAATGATATTTGTGTTTGTAAACATGCATTGATTCCACTTGCCCAAGAAAAAGACTTTGCTTTTAACCAAAACCAGGTTGACTCTGCTTTCCTGGGTGCTTTGCACACAAACTCCACAAAAGTTTGTCTGGATAGGCCTGGATGAAACCAGAAATATCCGGATCTGTGTTGCCTAACTCAATCCCAGCTCTTGCTACAGCTTCTGTGTGTGCTTGTGTTTTCTCGATAGTATCTGTGGACTTTGGAGTTGTGAATGCATTGTAGCATGTAGCATTGTGTTTCCTGTATGCAAACGCTAATTGGTTTCACATGGAGACACAACAGGCACACATTCGTATTTTCTAAGTAAAAGCTGCAGAAAACAGGTCAAAAATGATATTTGTGTTTGTAAACACGACATTGAATCCACTTGCCCAAGAAAAAGACTTTGCTTTTCTCCAAACCCAGGTTGACTCTGCTTTTCTGGGTGCTTTGCACACCAACTCCACACCAGTTTGTCCGGATAGGGCTGGATGAAACCAGAAATATCCGGTTCTGTGGTGGCTAGCTCAATCCCAGCTCTTGCTACAGCTTCTGTGTGTGCTTGTGTTTTCTCGATAGCATCTGTGGACTTTAGATTTGCGAATGCATTGTAGCATGTAACATTTTGTTTTTCTGTTGGCAAACGCTAATAGGTTTCACATGGAGAGACAACAGGTACACATTCGTGTTTTCTGAGTAAAAAGCTGCAGAAACCAGGTTACAAATGATATTTGTGTTTGTAAACATGACTTTGAATCCACTTGCCCAAGAAAAAACTTTGCTTTTCTCCAAACCCAGGTTGACTCTGCTTTTCTGGGTGCTTTGCACAGCAATTCCACACCAGTTTGTCCGGATCAGGCTGGATGAAATCAGACATGTCCGGTTCTGTGGTGGTTATTTCAATCCCAGCTCATGCTACAGCTTCTGTGTGTGCTTGTGTTTTGTCGATA